>OX465597.1:141253515-142503515 GCA_950022295.1 Bromus sterilis
TATTTAGTAGCTCTTGGTGCTGTTCATATGAGCTTGCAATCATGTGTAGAAATTTATTTTCCAAATTTTGATGCAAGTTTATGCCTTAGGTAAGTGAGTAGAGTAGTTTTCCTCAACTCATTTTGTTTAAATCCTTGTTTTTGTGAATTGTTAATTTTTTCAGAAATGAGTTTCTTTGGAAAAGCAAAGGGATGGCTTGGGAAGAAGAAGCCCGAGCGCTCCGATCGAGTTACTAGAGCTGCAGCTTCACCCTCAATAGTTAGGGTGAGCTACAATGAATATCCGGTGCCCCTGGACTTGTTGGAAGACACAAGTCTAGCATGCGCAATGATGTATCCGTGCGATGATTTTCTTACAGCTGCAGGAATTAAGGAGGAATTTTATGGCCTTTGTGCCAATGCAGGTTTGACACGGCTAGCTTTATGCCGTGTGGTACAATACAAGAAGCTTACCTCCTGCTTTGTTAACAGTTTTTGTTATAACCATGATGCTAGAACCGTCGATTTCAAACATTATAATGATCTCATAACCATGTCTTTGGCACAGTTTTGTGATATAATAGGTGTACCGAACGTTGGCCAGATAACGAAGATGACCATGCAGCCTTCCGGGTTGAGGACCCTCTTCAACTCCCTTTGTTGCCAGGAGGAGACCGACATTCGGCGTACGAAGATTTCCAACATTCAGTTTCCACACCTCAGGTATTTTGCGTATTTTATTGCTAGAGGGGTGTTAGCTCGTGACAACACGAGCAATGGCTCTGCACCAGATTTCGCTATTTATGCGAACGCCCTATCTGATAAGAATGAGTATAATGTGGGTGCCTTGATTGTTCGGCGCCTTGTTGCGAACAGTAACAAAGGCGATTTATATGGTGGCGTTTATGCCACACTTATCCTTGAGTCTCTTGAGCGCACCCCGCATCCTGATGATGTTCCTTTTTCATACACGAGTATCGATCTTGCGGCTATGAAGAGGCATAAGTTTGTTACCATGCCTTCCCTGTTTGGTAACCTTGATTATATTTTGAGGTTTGAAAGGACCACTACTCGTGAGATCCGTCTACCTGCACCACTTTTGTTTGATGCACTCGCAAGAACGGATGGTCCTTCAACAAGATTCAGTTCGATGAGTTCATGGCTCATTACCAGCCGCATAACCCCATGGAGGGGGTTGTGCCCGATGAGGAGGAGCATGGTGAGTTCCCACCTTTCCAGGGAGAGACCTTCACCGAGCAAGGCAAAGGGTCTTCTTCCACTTGGAGTACATGGCCTTCCTCATGGGAGGACCCGAGGACTTCGGTGTACGCACCGGAGGGCTCATACGACTCCTGGACTTACCATTACCCCGGAGCAGGAGGCTCCTGGGGACAGTAGCTGCTACCAACTTAGGCCAAAAGCCTAAGCTTGGGGGAGTACGTGCCCTTCTCACCTTTCCATTGTATTATCCGTTTTCATTTTGTTTGCTTTGATCTTTTCGAAGTTTTTGCCCGTTCTTATTTGGTCTTTTATTTTGCAAAAACAACAAAAAGATTTATCTTTTCTTTTTCTTTCGCTAAATCTTTGAAAATCCAAAAATAATTTCTTTTCTCTCTTTAGTTTGCTTTGTTGCAGAGTTCAGCTCGAGTCCGTGATGGCATTTGCACTTGATTATATTTTCCTACGTTCAATCGTGCAAGCAACAAGGCAGTGATGACGAAGATCGACGAAAGGGATGTAACAAGGAAAACCGGTATGAACTCTTTTTGTTTCTACTTTTGTACATATGCTTGTACTTATGATTTAGATACCATCTTGTAGAGACATAGTGCTATGTTTACAATGATTGCCCGGCGTTCATGCTTTCCTTGTGGCTAATCCCAAATAGCTAGAGTACATAATGTGTTGTTGAAATGATTTACATGCATTGCATTGTTCATAGTTTGGCATACTGAAGTGGTATTTCCCTTTGAAGAATTGTTGGATTGACTTGGCACATGCTTACACATGTTTATGGCTGAAAAGTCTACTATGCCTTGATGATCTTTGAATTTCAGAATAGTTATATCATTCTCATGCTCAATTCAATGTTACTTTGTCGCTCTGCATGATTATGACTGTTATTGCTCTCTAGTTGGTCGCTTCCTAGTCTTTTGCTAGCCTTCGCTCGCACTAAGCGGAATTCTGCTTGTGCATCCAAAATCCTTGAAACCAGTTTTTCCATATGAGTCCACCATACCTTCCTATGTGGTATTTACCGGCCATCCTAACGAGGACTTTCTTGTACCATCTCGAAATTATTCAAAAACACTACTGTGTTGTTCCTCTGCTTTAGCTCATGAGGAAGTAGTAGGTAATTCATGACCGTCTTATGTTAGACATGTTTTATTCCGGGATTGCATGTCTAATCTGCAAACCCCTAATACGAGGAGGGACTGGCATGCGTGCGCCCAACTCACAAAAGATAATCATAACCAACAAACCCTCCTTCACGCTTTGTCTATGAGAAATCAGAAAACTTTGGCAGTGATAAACAAAGCAGATTAAGGGGATGTGATCGTCTCAATCTTGGGAGCCGTTCCTCGAAACATGTCTAGCGTAAGAGGTGATTGAGTTGTCTACTAGAATTCGTTGACGAATCATGCACCTCCCAAAAACTTTTTATCTCTGTTTTCAAAACAAAGAGCTCTGGTACAATTTTAGTCTTTGCTTCCAGCCACAGGTTTTCAACCTTGCCATCAAACTCCACGGTTCCAGAGTCTCCACCTTCTTCTTCAAAGAACCAACTAGGAGAGCATAATTGTCATTCTGAGTGTAATGTGCATTGTCCCAAAGTACTACATTGTCTTTTTCATGATTTTGGTATTACTTATTCTGAAGTTCTTAGTTCTAGTCTCCTTTAAAACTCCGGAGGAGTTTCTGCATTTATGTTTTGCTTCACTCATGGAGGCTATCGAAATACCACTCTATTATGTTCAAGCTTTGTGCATTGTAATCTTGTCTTGATTTTCAGTAGCATATTATTTACTTTTAAGATGTTTGTGATTGTTCACATGAAAGAAGGATTGTTTCGTGCATTGTCATTATAGCATTGTTTCAATACCTTCTGGACTCTTTTCGTAGTACATGCTTATATACATTTATTGAAGCAAAAGAGTTTGCCAAAGTTTTCTTTGTCGCGTTCAGTTCGTTGAACTGAATTGCTTGAGGACAAGCAATATGGTAAGCTTGGGGGAGTTGATACGTCTCAAACGTATCTACTTTTCCAAACACTTTTGCTATTGATTTTTCCTCATTCTTGCATGATTTGGACGAAACTAACCGGGACTAACGCTGTTTTCAGCAGAGCTGCCTGTATGGTTTTATTGTGTGCAGGCAAATGGATTTTTAGGCGTTCCAGAAAATTCCCAGAAAAAACACAGAAAATCCACGCACCCGAGGGCCATTGTGCCAGAAGTGGGACCAGAGGGCAGCCAAGGGGGCCCCAGGCGCCCCCCTGGCGCGACCATGGGTGGGGCCGCGCCCTCTGGCCGCCTGGGGGCCTCCCGAGGCTCCTATTTATTCCCGTGACGGAGAAACCCCGAAACAGAAGTCGTTTTCCCAATTCGCGTCGCGGAGCCGCCGCTACCCTCTGTTCTTCTCCGGGAGGGCTAATCTGGAGACTGTTTTGGCCTCCGGTGAGGGGAGATCATCGCCATCGTCATCATCATCACCACTCCATCCTCCCTCCATGACTTCTCCATCCATGTGTGAGTAATTCCCTGCTGTAGGCCAAGGGGATGGTAGGGATTGGATGAGCTAGATCATGTAATAGTTTATCAGATTGTTGGGGGCATGTTGCCTATCATCTAGATTGGTGTTTATCATCTTTGCTTCAACTTTTTGTTCTTTATTCTTGTCACTTTGGGCCCGAGTGCCATGATTTCAGATCTGAACCCTATGTGTTTGCATGAATATATTTGTGTTCTTGATCCTATATATGAGTTGTATGCACCTGTTATAGTCGGGAACCGGCGATCCCAAAGGTGACAACTTGGGACACCAAAGGGGATGGACTATAGTTTGAGGATTCCATGTATCCATTGATTGTTAATGCTTTGTTCCGGTGCTCTTTGACAGGAGCACCTTAATCTCCATAAGTTCCTTTTGGCCCCGTTCGTAGCGGGATGGTAGGACAAAAGATGTTGTGCAAGTTCTTATTTAAAGCACGTGCAACTACCTGTGGGTTACATGCCTGATGTTTGATTTATGCCTAGATGATCATTGCTTTTCTGTGTGCCTTGCCCCAAGTTAAATACATGATGTATCTTATCCATGCAGCGCCCAACCATCCATCTCCCTAGCCTACAGTGTTTTTAATTCTGCTGGTTACTAGTTGTTTACTTTTGCTGTTTTATTGTTGTTGTTTCACCGTCACTATTACTGTCGCTATCATCACCTCCATATCGCAGTTACTACTAATATCTTGTTCCAAGTAAGTGTATCTCGGGTACGGTGGAACTGACAACTCCACTGTTAAAACTTGTGGGTATTCTTTGGCTCCCCTTGAGTCGAATCTATAAATTGGGTTATCTTACCAGCAAAGACTATCTCGATCCCCTGCAGTTGTGGATTATCAGCCTCCGCCGTGTTCGGGCCGCGGCGCCCTGAGGCCGTGCGTGCCCAACCACTAGAGGGGAACGGCTAGGATACTGCCTAGTGGGGCCGCCCAAAAAAAGGAATAGAAATTAGTAAGTAAAATAAAATAGAGTAAATAAAAGGAGGTCACTCAATGACATGTGGGTCCATCCCATTAAATTAACCCCTTGGATTAAGTAGGTTAATTAATTATGTCTTTGTCTCCATGACATGTAGGCCCCACTGTTGGGAAACGTAGTAGAATTCAAAAAAATTCGTGCCTACGTAACAAGCACCCAAGATCATCCAAGATAGATTGCATACAAGGTTTAGGTCTTTGCTCACCAACGGTTGCAGCGGAAGAAAAGTTGGTGAAGCTCGTGGACGTAGTGGAAGTAGATCTCGCAAGTTCTCCCATGAACAGTCCCTCGATCAATCCCACGAACAAGTCCCGCGATCTAGTCCCACGGACAAGTCCCATGAACAAGCTCCTCGAAGAAGGGTCGAAGGTACGACCCCTCCATTAGTATCCACACATCCCGTAGCAGAAATCCAGCAGCGCTCCACCGTCCAGAGATGAACGCCACTGAGAAAACTAGAGGGAGAAAACCCTAACGGATTCCGATCTAGAACAGCGTCTAAACCGGGGTCTAATTGTGGAGCAACGGGGTTTAGAGGAGGGAGGGTGGCGCATAGGCCTTGGGGAAAAGTTGTCTTGCTCTGCCCCCACCCTTGGCTCACCTTATATAGGTGGCCAAGGGGCCTAGGGCGCAGCTCAAGGAGGTTTGGGAGTCCAACTTGGACTCCCAAGCCTTCCAAACCTACACATACCTTCCCACCGGAAACCTTCCATAATGGTATTTGGAAATCCCACCTGGAGGATCTCCCACCCCTTTTTAGTGCGCCCCCACCACCTGGCCGGCCAGGGCAGCCTAGGTGGCTTGCCCCCCAAGGCCAGGGGCGCAGGGCAGTGGGTGGTACTGCCCGGAACCTTCCGGAACCTTCTAGAAGCTTCCAGGACCTTCCAGGACCTACCGGGACTGTTTTGGGACATTCCGGACACTTTTGGAGCACTTCCAATACCTTCCGGAACCTCTACGAATGTTCCGGAGCCATCTAAATGGGTTTCGGAGCCATCCGGGCAAAGGTTATTATGTCCGGTGAACACAACATATTGTTTAAGCTGTCCACCGATCACCGAAACTATTCCGGTTGATCGTAAACTTTCCCATTACCATTTTCATATGTTCCGGAACCACCTGGGACTACTCCAGAGTGATCCGGACATATCCTTAAATACCCAAAACTACTTTTGGTGCCCTTATGAACTATTTCATAAATCCCCGGAACTACTTCCGGTACCCGTATGAACTATTCTGCTTTGCTTCCACTAAACCTTCTACCATACTAGTATTCTAACAGACTACTGCTCGTTAAGTGTGTGACCCAATAGGTTCGGTATAATGCGGACATGACTCAGAACATCTTCCGGACATAGGTCAACAGCCTTTTGTCAATAGCCAATAATCAACAGCGGAGCCATGGACACCCATGTTGACTCCCGCACATACACGAAGAAACTTCGAGTGAACCATTATGTTTAGTCATGTACCATTCCCTTTGCTTCGCGATATATGACAAAGTTAGAGGAGAGAAGTTTGGCACCCATGTGTAACAACTTTTGAACACAAGCCACTCGTTATCCTCTTTGCTCGTTTGTCCCTTTTCTCGTTATCATATTTCGGTATCCCCGTGACTGAATCACAATGCGTCTGGCCAGACTATAATGGATACCGTCATACCGAGTGGGCCCGAAGTGAATATCTTCTTCATCGTGAAGGAGCAAATCCCATTCTTGAACTATCACAGTCACTAGCCACACCATCTGACATACCCAGAACTTATTTTACTACTTCCCATTTACGGGAGGATTCATCTAAGAACCAAAGCATGTCTTCCTGTGTGAAGCAACTCGATACTCTCATGGTCTAAGGAATTACGTATATGATAACATTTCATGATATGACTTATAACATAGTTACGATGTGATCTCTAAGTATATCATTCAATACTGGGGTCGGTTCAACATCATTGTTCTGCTAACAATATGTTCCCATTGCTACTGACATCCTTGTTACAAGAACAATGTCCATGATTAAGAAAACGTAATCATCAGTTAGCACATGAGCTGGTCTTAGAGGCTAAACCAGGAACTCTTGGTGTTTACATTTCCACACATGCAAATGAGTTTTCTTTTGAATCTCACAGTCAGGGTCATTGCAATTATAGCACAGAAATATAAACATTAATTATGAACGTGGAAATATATATATAATAACATTTTATTATTGCCTCTAGGGCATATTTCCAACAGTCAATAATACCCTATGGCATACCGGTGTAATAAATGCCTCATTTGTGGTATAGACCTCATCTTCGGATCTGACGTTTCAGGCCCGTTTGTATCTTGCATATCTTCGCGTTTTCACGCTATCATAAAATTGACTAATTTTATCAGTTTAGCTTTGTATATGTTTGAATCATTTGGTAGGACCTTGGTTCCTTAGAATAAGTCATGAAATCATTCATCAATGTTCCATGAGCTTCAAGCATCTAGGAAACCATACCATGTTCATAAATGAACTGATGATTCAAAATACCCTCCCTTGTTACTTCTTTAAGCAACAATATACTTAGCCTCTGTTATAGAATTCGCCACAGTATCTAACTTTAACACAGTTCCTTCATACTGTGCCACCCTTATGTGTGAAACACATAATCCCAATTAAAATCGAAAATCGATCGGAGTAAGTATGAAGACTGAATTGATGTAACTGTTTACATCAAAATTCAGCTGGTGTAACTTGTTACAACAAGCTCTTCATTATCTCCATTTTTCCGAGAAACATATCTTATCTATCATAAGTTTAACTTTTCACTGTTTGTCCAATGATCAACATATTGATCACTTTGGTATCTTGCTCACAACCTTTTGTAGCGTTGGACATATCTGGTCGTTTTACATATTATGGTGTACATGATTAATCCAAACACACAGGTGAGTGGAATTCAATTCACGTGTTTTTGCTTATCTGTGTTCATGAACACCGATTTCCGCAAACAACTTTTCACCGTGACCTCGGCAAGAACATCCTTCTTGGCGTATTCATACTAAACTACTTTAGTATCATGTCAACATGTAATGTTGGCTTTAGCATGATCAAGCACTTACTATCTTCATAGATCACTGCGCTCAATACTAATGCTATATTAGCCCAAGTACTTCAGCTGAAAACTATTTTCAATAAAGTCCTTATTTGTGTCAAGAAATTTATATCATTTCTAATCAACAATATGTCATATACATAAGGTTTTAGAAATATTATTCAGCTCCCACTTACTTTCTTGAATATTCAAGCATCTTCGTTATTCCTGATGAAAACAAACTCTTTTGGCAATTTCATCACAACGAAAATTCCAACTCCATTATGCTAGCTTCAGTCCATCACTGGATATCCAAGGCTTGCATCTATTTTAGCATCCTTTGAATCGACAAAACATTCCGGTCGTATCACATATACGTCCTTTGTTATATTTCCGTGTAGGAACTTTGTTTTGACGTTCATTCTACCATATCCTATAAATGAGATATGTAGTAATTGCTAATATAACCCGAACTGACTAAAGCATTTCTACGGTCGACACTATTTCGCCGTAGTCAACCTTTGAACTTGCTAGAAAACAATTTTCCAACGAGTTGAGCTTTATGGATAAAACAATTTCATCCGAATCAATTATAGATCCATATATATATTCTTCAGACTTTTAGTCTTTCCGAGGGTCTACCAAGTTCAAAACTTGACTTACTTCCATGGATACTATCTCGGATTATTTGGCATTTAGCCAAATCCCGGAGTCAGGGCCCATCAACGCTTCTTTGTATATCACAGGTTTATCATTGTCGAACAACAATATCTCGTTTTACATATCATGAATGTTTGTACGATTTTTGTCTAACCTGTGTGGTTCAGCTGCGCACTTCTCTGAAGATTCAACAATCTTTGACAAGTTGCACTGTCCTCCCACTCAGTCTTTTGTAAGAAACTATTTTTCTTCAAAATACATTGTTCTTAACAGCAAACAGTTTTGCTTTTGTGTAGTGATAGAGGAATACCAAAACTTTTGGCATAACCTTAACAAAGTAGCACTTATCTGATTTGGGGTTTTGAGTATGTCAAACATATGCCTCATATACCCAAATTTTAAGAAAAGACAACATGGTTTTAACAGTCCATACCACATCTAATATGGTGTCATTTCAACAGATTTGATGGTGCTCTTTTCAGTGTAAAAGCTGTAGTCACTAACGCATAACTTTAATAAGTATAATGGCAAATTGATAAACGTCATATTTGATCTTACCGTGTCATACATGGCTTGATTACATCTCTCAAACACTTTACTCATAGTGGTGTTCCGGGAGACGCAAGTTATGACACTTCTTCACAACTCATCAGACGTTCGCTAAACTTGTAACTCAAATATTACTTTCTACAATCTAATTTGCAGAAGCTTTATTTTCCTGTTACAATGAATTTCTATTTCACTCTAAAATTCCTTAAACATTTCAAAGATTTCAGAAGTATGTCTCTATTGAACAGATATCCACATATCTACTTCAACTCATGAGTGAAGATAGGGAATCCACTGCACACAACTACACTTATTGGACTACACATATCATCATGTATGATTACCAATGGTTTAGTTGCCCGTTCATGTATGGCCTATCAACGGTGTTTTAGTCACATTACTTCGAGACAAAGATCGCAAGCGTCAAGTGATTCATAATCATATGACTCGAAAGTCCATCACTTATGGAAATTCTTCATGCATGTTATGTCACTTGTGATAAACGGCAGTGCCACATCTATGTGGTATTTCTGTCAGTCTTGCGACGTTTAGCATCAGTGTTATGGATGTTTAGTATTATTATCAAGATTCATAACATACAACCTATTCATAATGGAAGTATGGCCTTTACGTTATTCATAGCTTTGAACAACTCTCTTGCAACAAACATGATTCAAAATGATGTTTTCCAACAAGGCTAAAGTGTAGTAACAATTTACTCAACTCTAAAATGAATTATGAAGATAATCATAGAGTCAACACACGGCATAGTAAACCTTTTACCGTGTTCCCAAGCGTTTCAAAACTCATCATTAGCTGGTCATAAAGGCCATAGTATTTCTTGCATCGAGTTGCAACAATATGCAATCGATGTGATATTCCGGTGATCAACAGTTTAATCACAATATACAGAATCCACAATTAACTGCTTAATCATGATTCCCAAGAATTACATCTCTTGACCAACAATGAATTCATCTATAACTCCGTATGACTTTCATTTCTGAGCTGGTTATTCCAGTCTTCTTTCGTTTTGCCTTTATAGTATCATAGTTCTATTTCCAATGTCACTCCTACTCACAGAAGATCACACATGATCAAGGGTGGCGCATGCCATGGACTTTCCGGCAATGTAAGTCTTACTAACACACTATGGAACTTCCTTTCCCTTAATCCTCATCATCATATGACCAGTGTTCTTCTGGATCCCACACTTATCCGTTTCGTTAAGAGCACAGTGAATATTTTCACTAATGCTTACAATCATACATTGTACTAGATATCTTATATCCAACATTAATTGTCTTACCACTGAAAACAATTTTTCAGTTCCATGAATATAACATAACTATCCCAAACTTTTCGAAGTTCGGGTTTCATGGTGGTGAAGACAATGCACTTAGCTGTGGTGGAATTCTAGCATTTTTGGATTATGGACGTAAGTCACATCATCCATAGCATCAGCGGGAGAGCATCAAAAATTTGCGATAGGACATGGTCCTTCTCGGCACTATTGAGGATAGTCTTCACAATACGGTACCAATCGTAAAGTTTTTACCAGATAATACAGTTAATCAAAATCAATTGGGAAGGTGGTAACGCGAGCCATTATTCTACAACGATAATGCAAATACTAAGACTTTGTTCATAATTAAGTTGCACTTGTGATTAATCAATTTAATTACTAAGTGCGCTCCCACTCAGATCAATATCTCTCGTAATTGATGCTGGAGTGATTCAAGATCCAACCCAATCGTCCGCCATTGATGTGACATCACTGATGACTTAGACTGGACCGGTAGGCCAACTTGCCAATCACACCGAAGGTGATTCTTGTTCATCTTTCGATGGGCGTGTTCCGGTAGCAAACTTTTATCCAAACCGTCAAGACAACCAAGTGTAATGCGCTGTGTGTTCTTTTAACACACCCGCCTTTTATGCGTCACACACGTGTGCACCCATGTGACATGACCTGCTCCGGTGTGGAACATAGTATAGACGGTGCTACAGTTGGGAGAACACTATCAACTTGATATTGTTTTGCGAGAGATCACCCTAATAAAATACGACTACCGCGCATCAAACAAGGGTGCATCAAAGGGATAAACATCACAGGCAGTTCATAAAATTATGTGATATGATATAGCCCTTTGCTTCGTGAAGTCTTCATTATCTTCACGTCGTCGTGGTTGAAGTCACCGTGTCCACCAACTTTGTCCTTGGTGCCGGGACCAACACCACGGCTTCCGGCATGTGCGTCGGGGTCCACCTCCGCATCGTAGATCATCACCTTGCATCTATCTATTGCTTTGCCTCGAGCTAATAAACAGTTCTGGCACGCAGGCCATAATTAAGTGACAATCATATGACTCCAGTCATCATGCCGTACCACGACACGCAGGTCGCGAATAAATATTACATAACATATAGCATCTCATACAAACACATTGCAAATCTTGAAGGCTATACCACATCACATGCATACTCTGCAAAAACGAGTTAGATCGCCATCTACACGGGTTGTTGCAACTTTTATCGTGGTTGTTAAGCAGGTTTACAAGGCAAACGAGAAACCCTAGACAAAACAAAAACACGATACTTCTTTTGTTGCTAGTTTAACATACGGGGTGCGTGTAGCAACTAATGCCACAAGCCAAACTTCGTTAAACGCGTGACCCCCGTGTGGATTTGAGTTCATAAAATCCACAAGCCCGTTCATGTAAAATTTTCTATAGCAAGACTAGGATGAGATCCAAGGAATTTGATGTAGTCCATGATCAAGGCAACGAGCATACTAAGAGCAGCATAGAGGGATCATGGCAAAACTCAAACCTTGTAGCAAAATCACATCATGCCGTCGAGCAAAGAAAAGATCACATGATAGGGAAGCAAACAAGAAAATCAATGCCTCATATCAACATATGATCTACCTAAACATGCATCTAATCAAGGATCGCTCATGATACCACTGTTGGGAAACGTAGTAGAATTCAAAAAAATTCGTGCCTACGTAACAAGCACCCAAGATCATCCAAGATAGATTGCATACAAGGTTTAGGTCTTTTCTAACCAACGGTTGCAGCGGAAGAAAATTTGGTGAAGCTCGTGGACGTAGTGAAAGTAGATCTCGCAAGTTCTCCCATGAACAGTCCCTCGATCAATCCCACGAACAAGTCCCGCGATCTAGTCCCACGGACAAGTCCCATGAACAAGCTCCTCGAAGAAGGGTCGAAGGTACGACCCCTCCATTAGTATCCACACATCCCGTAGCAGAAATCCAGCAGCGCTCCACCGTCCAGAGATGAACGCCACTGAGAAAACTAGAGGGAGAAAACCCTAACGGATTCCGATCTAGAACAGCGTCTAAACCGGGGTCTAATTGTGGAGCAACGGGGTTTAGAGGAGGGAGGGTGGCGCATAGGCCTTGGGGAAAAGTTGTCTTGCTCTGCCCCCACCCTTGGCTCACCTTATATAGGTGGCCAAGGGGCCTAGGGCGCAGCTCAAGGAGGTTTGGGAGTCCAACTTGGACTCCCAAGCCTTCCAAACCTACACATACCTTCCCACCGGAAACCTTCCATAATGGTATTTGGAAATCCCACCTGGAGGATCTCCCACCCCTTTTTAGTGCGCCCCCACCACCTGGCCGGCCAGGGCAGCCTAGGTGGCTTGCCCCCCAAGGCCAGGGGCGCAGGGCAGTGGGTGGTACTGCCCGGAACCTTCCGGAACCTTCTAGAAGCTTCCAGGACCTTCCAGGACCTACCGGGACTGTTTCGGGACATTCCGGACACTTTTGGAGCACTTCCAATACCTTCCGGAACCTCTAACGAATGTTCCGGAGCCATCTAAATGGGTTTCGGAGCCATCCGGGCAAAGGTTATTATGTCCGGTGAACACAACATATTGTTTAAGCTGTCCACCGATCACCGAAACTATTCCGGTTGATCGTAAACTTTCCCATTACCATTTTCATATGTTCCGGAACCACCTGGGACTACTCCAGAGTGATCCGGACATATCCTTAAATACCCAAAACTACTTTTGGTGCCCTTATGAACTATTTCATAAATCCCCGGAACTACTTCCGGTACCCGTATGAACTATTCTGCTTTGCTTCCACTAAACCTTCTACCATACTAGTATTCTAACAGACTACTGCTCGTTAAGTGTGTGACCCAATAGGTTCGGTATAATGCGGACATGACTTAGAACATCTTCCGGACATAGGTCAACAGCCTTTTGTCAATAGCCAATAATCAACAGCGGAGCCATGGACACCCATGTTGACTCCCGCATATACACGAAGAAACTTCGAGTGAACCATTATGTTTAGTCATGTACCATTCCCTTTGCTTCGCGATATATGACAAAGTTAGAGGAGAGAAGTTTGGCACCCATGTGTAAAAACTTTTGAACACAAGCCACTCGTTATCCTCTTTGCTCGTTTGTCCCTTTTCTCGTTATCGTATTTCGGTATCCCCGTGACTGAATCACAATGCGTCTGGCCAGACTATAATGGATACCGTCATACCGAGTGGGCCCGAAGTGAATATCTTCTTCATCGTGAAGGAGAAAATCCCATTCTTGAACTATCACAGTCACTAGCCACACCATCTGACATACCCAGAACTTATTTTACTACTTCCCATTTACGGGAGGATTCATCTAAGAACCAAAGCATGTCTTCCTGTGTGAAGCAACTCGATACTCTCATGGTCTAAGGAATTACGTATATGATAACATTTCATGATATGACTTATAACATAGTTACGATGTGATCTCTAAGTATATCATTCAATACTGGGGTCGGTTCAACATCATTGTTCTGCTAACAATATGTTCCCATTGCTACTGACATCCTTGTTACAAGAACAATGTCCATGATTAAGAAAACGTAATCATCAGTTAGCACATGAGCTGGTCTTAGAGGCTAAACCAGGAACTCTTGGTGTTTACATTTCCACACATGCAAATGAGTTTTCTTTTGAATCTCACAGTCAGGGTCATTGCAATTATAGCACAGAAATATAAACATTAATTATGAACGTGGAAATATATATATAATAACATTTTATTATTGCCTCTAGGGCATATTTCCAACACCCACTGGATATTAGATTTAATTAAACCCTTTTTATTAGTACTGTGTATGACATGTGGGACCCACTGGTCAGTAGGTACCACTTGTCAGGTTTGACTAGGTCAATAGCACTGTTCTGGATAATGTCTATTTAATTAATAAAGAAAATTCCAGAAGTTGATTTAAAAATGATTTAAATTTGGAAATTCAATATCTTTTAAACCGTAAGTCGGATTGACAAACTTTATACATGAGAATTGATCAGAAAAATATGAAGAATACGCATACGCTACCCATACCCCGACCACACCCCTCTAACATACCGCACACGAGACTTTCCCCCTCCGGATCGTCTGTCCGGTAATCGCCCGGAGCCGGTAAAATTTCCGGATAAATTCTCGTTTCGTCTGCAACGGGTAGAACCGCATTAGTTCACCCCTGACACTGCATTTGCGATGACTTGTATTTTGTATTGCTATTATTGCTGTGTATTTATTGTTTCTTCCCCCTCTCTTATTGTCCGGTAGTCTCGACGGCCGCTGCTGATGCCCCTGTGATCGACTACGTCGACGACGACCGTACCCCTACCGTCGAGATTCCAGGCAAGCAGAGCCATTCTCTTCCCCAGATATCGCCTATCTTTTCTGTAATTTTCTTGCACTAGGCATTGCTGCTGCTGCTACGTTACAATCCTATTCAATTGCATAGCCTGTCATTGTCACCCCTTGATGTACCTTCCTTTATCCTATGCTGCCTATTATATATATTATTTTTAGAAGTGAGCCGTGCGCATTGTTATCCTACTAGGTTTAGATAGCGGGCCGAGATCACTCTGGGAGTGATCGGGGAAATAATATATTACAACTGCTACATGTACGGTTCAGAGCAGACACCGCTATAGGCCCCTACCCCGGCTCTACCGAGTCACCACCAAGTGTGAGACATCGAGGAGTAATCCTCGTACTCCACTCGTTGTCGACTCTGTATAGCTGCCCTAGGGTCCTGAACAACGGTTGTCCTTAAAGGTAAGAGTCAGGTGACCCAACGGTGCCGGCGAGAGGTATTGTATCGGGACGGCAGGACATGCGGATACCATCGTGGGCCTGGTCCTTGCTTGTTGGCCGTGAGATACCAAACCACGAAAGTCGAGCTCTTCCAAGAGCACACGCGGGACAAGGTAAGGAGACGGTTCACCTTGTAGGTAACCGCAGAGCTTTGACGGGACGACAGGGCAGGCACCGATGTACTGGTGGTCCTGGCTACTGTTCGTTGTCCGTTGTGTTGTTAGTCAGGCAACGATAACGGTTGTCTGTGAGATAATAATAAAATGACTAATAGTTCAGGTGGATGACTTGAGTGGGTCGACGTTCCCTATACACACTACCTTCACATGGGATTATGGTGTGGGCCCTCCGCGTTGTGGTCTCGTTCGAAAGTTCTGAAAGACGTCCAGTTCAGCATTGCGGCCGTGGCGGATCGTGCCACCCAGTTGGGGGTGGTGCTGGAATCCCCACTGCGCGCAACGACCCGGAGTGCGAGGGGCGACGACCCAAGACCCCCGAGCGCTTAGGACTTTAGACCGGCGGGGACCTCTCTGATGAGCCGTAGGATGGGCCTCGGCGTGTCGGATAGCCTCGATGGGGCATTCCCTAACAAGGTGTACGCCACCCTGGAGATCCGAGCGTGTAGGGTAACAGTAGTGTAGCCCCTGTAGGGAAGATAATCTATTCGAATAGCTGTGACCACGGTAACATGACGCTTTATGCTGAAGCCAGAGCCTGCTACTACAAACTATTACTATTAAACTGTTGGTTCCGGTTTCTCTTCCTCGAAGGGAAGTCGAGGAGGGGATCTCGGAGGCTTTGCTAATTATTACAACTTACTATTATACAATGTTGCAGCAACATCTGCTGCATTGTTACTTTATGCTTTATATGAACTGTTGGATATTCTCTTCTTGTGCTTGAAGACTCGTCGCAAGATTCTAGTCTTCGATAGGCCTAGCTTCTCTTCCTTATTCTGGTTTCTAACTTCAGTCCACCATATATAGCCTCCCCTTTCCATTTGATACAAATGCATAATTGCTTAGTAGCGGACGTAAGACTCGCGGGTATGCTAGATACTCACCCTTGCTTTATTTCCCCCCTTTTGTTTTGCCTAATCGGCCGCTCCAGCCGACGTTGGAGCCCAGGAGCAGGAGTACCCCGGAGGCGACTACTACGACGTCAAGTTCCCCGTCGACCAGGAGTAGTTCGGTGGATCCCAGGAAGGAGGCCTCGCCTTTTCGATCTGTATCTCTGATGATATTTGTGCTAGCCTTCTTAAGGAAAAACTTGACTAACTATGTCTGTAGTCAAATATTATGATTGTATAACTTATATTTTCGGATCCTAGTGTATAACTTATGATTGTATAACAAAAAGATTAAGATTTATCCTATTTGAGTCTAGTGTTGTGCTGTGATATTATCGTCGTGGCACCCTGATTTCGGTCGTGTACCCTACGTGTATGATTACTGCACACAGCTTGAATTTGGGGGCGTCACATCTTTGCAATGTATCTGTTATGCATACGCACACGCCACGCGCTGCAATATTGTCCCATGAGCAGTTTAAGAAGCTTCACAATGCCGACATTGTTGTCAAGGGAAAGATACACCTGGATACTTACAAGTTTGGGAAGTTGCCGGTCAGTTCATAGCCATCTCTTTTGTGTTTTGCTAAACGCGAACCTCTTATGTACTTACATGTGAACTGCTTCTTTTTTTGTTAATTTTTCAGTGGAAGGCGCTAGCGGACATTGTGTACATGCGGACTCCAGCTGCCGAACTGCACGCAAGGTTTTGTGAGCCTCTTGCTAGGTGTTCTCCAATTCGGCGGGTTCCTTGTTATGCTAGGGGTTTTCCACTTCAGCGGGTTCATGGTGCTGCTAGGGCGGCTGCTGGAGGTTTTTCTGGCGAGGGTTCCGGCGAGGCTCGTGATGACCGCAATATATTCGTCTGGGTTGATGAGCTTCTTGACAGGGTCATTAATTTAACTTCTGATTTTCCAACATCTGGTTCTAGGATGAGGAATATTGCTGGACTTTTACTGCTGGAAAAGGCCCTTCTGAAGCAGAAATCGAGGCCACTCAAAACTTTGACTGTGGGCAGCTTGAATTCCTTAAGCTGTCAGTCGCGAATATCAGGTCATCATTCGTTCAGTTTAAGCATTCTCAGGATGACAAGTGGGCTAGGTATGAGCAGGAAGCTGAGGAAATTGTGAAGGAAATGAATAGACGTGAAAATGTTGTTAGGCCTTCTTTGTCTGACTGTGCAACTATTTATGTATGTTTTTATCTCATACGTGAACTGCTTTTTATCAGTTTTGTTTTTCTTGGTTTTTTATGTGTGTTTTTGTGGCATTGACCATTTGTTTTTTGCATCCTTTTAATTTTTCCATTGCGGAGGAGAGTCTTCTAATGCTAATGCGTGCCGCGATGATGACCCCCACGACCATAATGATTTTGATTCCGATATCCTGTTTGATAGGCCACAGTCCCCTGTTCTTGAGGTTACCAGAGACAACCCTGTTGACGAAAGTGTCATAGACAAGGTTTGATTTTTTCTGTTTTTCTATCGGACTTCATTGTTTTAATGTTGTTCTAGTGTGAAGTACAGAGAATCACATGTGCACCAGCAGTGGCAGTGAACTGCATCTTAATATTTTTGTAGTGTCCAAAACAAAGAAGTACAACTGCATAATTAGTGGTAGTGAAATGCAGCTTATTGGTTTGTAGTTTCTACTAACAAAGTATTATACTTGTACCAGTATCCCCAGTGAACTGCATTTTTTTCTGGAAAGAATTTTTTTATTTATGTTTTTGTTTTCTTAGTGAACTGCATCACCACCAATGTGTAATGTGTTTTTCTTTACTCATCAGGATTGCGGATCAAATGATGAAATTCAAGGGGAGCACACCATGGAGGCTGGTGATACTGTAGAAGGGGACGCTGGTCTGGTGAGCATAGAGAACTGCATTTATGTTTTATTTTTTTATTTTTTCATGCGAGCTGCATGTTTTTTGCTTTTCTTAGTGAACTGCATCACCACCAATCTGTAATGTGTTTTTTCTACTCATCAGGACTGCGGATTAAATGATAAAATTCAAGGGGAGCGCACCACGGAGGCTGCTGATACTGTAGAAAGGAGAGAAGGAGGGGATCCTAATGTGGAGGTTGATAAGGCAGATGGCACAGAAGGAGTTGAGTGTTCCATCGAGGTTGAAAAGCCAGAAGCGAGAGAAGGAGCTCCTCGTGTTACAGTTGAAATGGCAGAAGGGAGAGAAGGATCTAGAGCTGTGGATGATGCTGCGCGAAACGCCGTCGGCAGTGATGGTGTTTTTTGGCCATCTGTTTTGTTTTCTGGTGATGATGTTCCTGAGGACTTTCATGTCGCCCCTCGCGTAACCGAGAAATCTCAAGGGAATCTGGCTGACACTAACCCGGATGTCCCAGCTGAGACAACCAAAGCCCCAGCTGAGACCGTTTTGATTCGCTTTGAAGAGGATCAACTGATGGTACGATTTCATGCCCCCTCGTTGGTTACCCAAAGTGGAAGGTTGAGATGTAGACAGCAGCAAGTTTCCCTTAGCGAAGATGCTAAGGTTTTAGTGTCGAACCAATAGGAATCCAGCAACGATCAGTAGGTGGTTCGTCATGTGATGCGCCGTTTGAAGATAATCACTTGGTTCTCCTGGACCCGCACACACAATAAATAACTTTGCTTCCCAACGAGTACATAGGAGTTGTCAATTCCTCCGGCCTTGTTGTTTACAAAGGATAAAACACATGGGATAATAATGATAGTGATAGCAACGGAAAAGTAAATACTGAAAGTAAATTGATAGTGTAAACATTGTTGGAAATATGGACCAGGGTCCTACGATGTTCACTAGTGATGTCTCTCTCCCAAAAGACGATAAAATAGACATGCGAGGTAAAGAAATTACAGCTGGGCAATTAACAGGATTATGTGCGCAAACGAATGCTAATTATGCTATAAAGAAAGGAAGAGGCTCAAAAGCATGGGCGGTACGCCAAGGCAAGTAGACCGAAATCCATCTGCATCTACCTACTAATCATCCACCTTGAGATATCTATCCAGAACATCTCGCTGGTATTAAGTTGTGAATCTCACCGAAAGTGTAAACTCAAAGCAACGGACAACTGCATTAAAGAACTTTGCATAAAGTAAACAATCCTTGCACCCGCAAGTACAAGCACCGTTGTTTTCCCCCTTGTGGCAACAACACATCCCCTAGACTCATGTTTCTATCACTCAAGCTAGTCATCAGGGGGCATGAACCCACAATCATGCATAACACTCCCTCTTGGAGTCACAATCTACTACTTGGCCAAAGCAATAAACAACAACGGAGAACATGCAAGAATTACTCAAGAACATAAATATAAAAGAGGAGAATCAAATATATTACTCAAACAAAATCTGAACATAATCTCATAATCCATCGGATCCCAGCAAACTCAGGATAGCAACAACAGAAATATTAATTAAGTGCCTCGATCATGTAGGGCAGCTCACGAGGTCTAATCCATGAAGAAGAAAGAGGGGAGGAGAACATCACATAACTACTGATCATAGACCCATGGTCCAAGGTGGACTACTCACGGTTCATCCGGGAAGCATCCATGGTGGTGCAGAAGCTCCCGGAGGTGATTCCTCCCTCCGGCAGGGTGCTGGGAAGAGGACTTCTGGTGCTCCCAATCTTGGAAGCACGGCGGCGGCGGAACAGAGGAGAGATCGCGAAAAAGGGTTCCCGTCATGGGGGTTTCTCGTCACGAGGAATATATTGGCGAAGGGGGGCGGCCAGGGGTCCACCAGGGGTCCAGGCGGCCCCCTGGCGTGGCCCCACCCTGGGGCGCGCCGGGAGGGTGCCTGGGGCCCTGGTGGGTCCCCTCTGGCCCCCCTCTTTGATTCCCGAAGCTTCTTCTACGCTGATTTTTATTGGATTTTTCCCGAATTTTTGGAGCACTTTTTATATGGGGGAAACCTTAAATAGAAAAACAGCAGAAAACATGAACTGGCACTGGGATGCACTGATTTAATAGGTTAGTCCAAATATGATCAAAAGTGTATGGAAGTTCATCAATATCATAGCAATATCACACAAAAGAGGCATGGAGCAAGCAGAAATAATAGATACGTTTTGGACGTATCAACATGCCCAAGCTTAATTCCTGCTCGTCCTCGAGTAGGTAAATGATAAAAGCATAATTTCTGTGGTGACATGCTAAGAACCATATAAGAACTTTTAATTAAAGCAATCAAGGCATGTAATTCAATTCAAGTCATAACAGGCAAGAGTCTATATTCAGCATTGAAACAAGCAACATAAGAACATAAAGGTGGAAGAGCTCTCGCTGTCCGTGACTCGAATGTCTCCAAATGGTGTTTGCTTGCAAGAAAGGGGATATGGATATACGAGAAAAAGTATTTTTGTGTTGGGAACTCAATCTACTAAAGTTTCACACTTGGTCTTCTTTGGAATCTTATCTTGACTCATCCCCAGACCACTAGCCAGGTACAAGTCAAAATGATCCACTCCCTTTTGACATTTTGATCACTCATGCAATGGATGAGCATAAGCAAGAAAGTTGACACTTAGGATGGCAAAGAGAGAATATGGTGGAGGAGGAAGACAAAAAGGTGTGAAGGGCTCACATCAATGAGGACAATCATAGGCGAGAGAAATCCAAATGATAGATATGATGTGAGGAGTAGGGATTGCCATGCAATGGATGCACATATGAGCGAAGGTAAGCTCTCCAATGGAACTAGTGGGGGTGCATCCAACTTGCTTTCTAAAGAAGACCTAGAGCTCATTTGAGGAGGCTCATCATTGGAATATACAAGGCAAGTTCTATAGTGTGAAGGTCCCCACATAGCTATATGCATGGATGATAATCTCTATGGAGTACAAGATATAAGAGGGAGTACCAGTGTGGATCTCTCAAAAGGAATAGTAGTGTGCCCCCTTCTCTCTTTTTATTTATTTTTATCTTTTTTCTATTTTTTTGTATTGTTTGGTGGCCTCAATGGCTCTTTCTATTTCTCTCATTTGTCCTATTTTGGGATCTTTTAATTTTGTCCTCTTTGGGATCTTTTAATTTGTCCACTTTGGGATCTTTTCCTCACTTTAGGGGCAACACTCTATATATTACAAAAATTATAGAAGATCTTTCACACTTTACAAGGTACTCAAATCATAAAGAAGATGTAACTATCATGATGTATGCAAATGTATGCCTCTGCCAGTGTAGCAGGATATGCAATGATACTAGCACGTCATGTAGCAATGATTAGGGCAAGGACCAACTAGCATGCAGCTCATCGATCAAGCAAGTAGCATGTATGACATGAAGATCAAGTCATGAGAAGATGGATGTTGCATGGCAATATATCTCGGAAAGGCTATGGAAATGACTTGATAGGTAGGTATGGTGGCTGTTTTGAGGAAGGATATAAGGAGGTTTCTGATGACAGAGCGTATCATGCCAAGGGTTTGGATGTACCAGCGAAGGTGGACGCCAACTCTCGGAGTGAGAAGAAAGCAATGCACGACACAGGAGAGGCTAGAAAAATATGGGAAGGTGGAAGTGTCAACTTTCGAATACTCACATTAGTCCGAAGAACTCATACACTTATTATCGGTAACTCTCAATCTAATAAGGAGGTTTCACAAAGAGACAAGTACCCCGAGGAGGAGTGTATGGGGGTTTGGTTATCCTTGCGCATCCTCGACTCATGGTACATGAGTGTACTCTAATATTCGACCCCTCAGAAGAGTAGTGATCCATCTAGTAGCTAAAGTTCTCAACTAATTTTGTAAGCTTTGAAAATAAACACGGATTTCCCAAAATAATACATCTATCACTAATAGGCTAAAGCTCTTGACACCAAAAGTCCAAACATTACTCAAAACAATACCTCAAAACTATTGCAAGTTACTACTACAAAAGAATAGCAACCTCAATTACCTACTCCAAGTCAAGACACACAACTCAGTGCAACAAGCAAACTCTCTAAAAAAGATAAACATGAAAACTCAAGAGAGTTCCAGCAACAAACTAAACAAAAGCTCTTTGAAAATATAAACATGAAAATTAAGAGAAAAACATGACAGTAGCTATGAAAAATATAAAGAACACACACAAGAAAGATAAAGATGAAAAATCCTATGTTGTGTTCTAGATTTTGGAAGTGGAGCGTGTTTCTCTACCACACAAAGAAAGCTGGGTTCTAACTTGCTATGAACAGAAAGCAAAGCTAAAGAAAACTAAAAATAAAACCTAAGAGAGAGACGCTCCAAGCATAGCACATAACGCATGAAGTGATAAAAATATAGTGAGACGAGAGACGAACTGATAATTGTTGATGAAGAAGGGGATGCACGGGGGCATACCCAAGCTTAGACGCTTGAGTCTCCTTGAATATTTCTTGGGGATGCATGGGGGCATCCCCAAGCTTGAGCGTTTGACACTCCTGAATCTTCTTTCATCATCTTCCCTCGCACACTTGAAAACTCGCTTCATACATAACTCATCATAATCTGATTAGCGAGGTTAGTACCCATAATAAAATAATTTTTCCCTTACTGGAAATAAGGATATTCTTGAAGAGATACTGTTTCTCAAGAATTCCAAAAAGTTTTTGCAAATAAAAAGCAAGCTTTAAGGTTTGCAAAACGAAGAAAAGGCAAAACAGGAAAGCATCTGTGAAAAACAGACCAGCAGGTAGTAAAGATTTTTTTATGGATACTTATGCAACTCAAATCAAAAAACTCAGAACATACGAAAGTTCCGTAATTGTATATAGCACGCTGTGTAAAAATTCCAGCTTTAAAAGATGAACTGGGATTTTTTCATGATTTTTCTAGTCACGAGGACAGAATCTGTTTTCTGGACAGCATGTCACCACTTTCACTTCCCTTGTCATATGAGGCTATAAATGGCACAAAGCTTGAAAAGTAAAGATACAATGATGTTGCTACAGTAGTAACAATCATCAAGACCACTAAAACCAGAATAAAAACAAAAGGGAAATCCTAAATTCGTTGCGGGCTGCCTCCCGAAAGCGCTTCTTTAAAGCCATTAGCTAGGCTTAATTCAAATAGATCATGTCTTTTCAAGAAAATAACTAGCCCGTGTGACGAACTCAAAAGGAAACTTAATATTTTTCCTAGGGAAGTGTTACATCCCTTTCTTGAGAGGGAATTGGAATTTTATGATCCCTTCTTTCATATCAATAATAGCGCCCACGGTGCGAAGAAAAGGACGTCCCAAAATAATTATACAAGAAGGTTCACATTCAATGTCCATAATAGTAAAATCAACGGGAACATAATTGTCGTTGACAATGATAAGAACATCGTCGATCTTCCCCAAAGGTTTCTTTACGGAAGAAGCGACAAGACGAACACCAAAAGAACAAGGATCAAAAGGTTTCAATTCAAATATATCATACATTCTTTTGGGCATAACGGAGGCACTAGCTCCAACATCACATAAAGCATAGCAAGAAAAGTTATTCAACTTAATTTTAATCATAGGATCCCAACCATCTTCTAGCTTCCTAGGTATGGAGTCTTCTACCCTAAGCTTGTCCTCCCTAGCTTTAATGAGAGCATTAGTGATATGCTCCGTGAAGGCAAGATTAAGTGTGCTAGTTTGGGGGTCTCCAGACATCTTGTGAAGGAAACGAATAACTTTAGAAAGGGTGCATCTATCAAAATCAAGGTCACTACTATCAAGTAAAGTGGAAGTGGTGCCGTTTAGGCTCACTTGTTTGGTATCTTCTATAGTCATAGGAATTTCTTCTTCTACGGTTGAGGTCATAGCATCACCATTAATAGGTCCTATGGGACTAGGGGTGCATTGGGTGCTAAGAGTTTGGATATCCTCAACCACTTGGATAGTAGCAATGGTATAGTGTGTAGGAAGGCTCGCCCATCTCTCTTTGAGTATAGCCATCATCCTAATGTTTTCATTAATTTGCATTTGGATAGCATTCATAGGAGTGACCTTCCTCTCCTCAAGGGGAGAAGTACAATTTTAAGCAATTCTACTTCATGGGCTAAATTGTCTACCTTCGATGAGAGGTTATCTAATTTGTCTAGTTTTTCCTCTACACTCTTGTTGAAGGATTTTTGGGTAGTGATAAAGTCTTTAAGCATACTCTCTAATTCAGAAGTGGAGTTTTTGGTGCTAGGTTAAGTGTTGTTGTTCCCATAGTTGTTGGAGGGGAACGGTCTAGGATTGCTACCAAAATTACTCCTATAAGCATTGTTATTGAAGTTGTTTATAGAGATAAAGTTCACATCTACTTGATCTTGAGCAATCAAAGAATTTAAAGGAACATCATGAGGATCAATAGGAGATTGCTTAGTAAGTAGAGACATAATCCAGTCAACTTTTTCATTTAGGAAGGAGATCTCCTCGACAGAGTTTACCTTCCTACCTGTTGGAGCTCTTTCGGTGTGCCATTGGGAATAGTTGTTCATCATCTCATCGAGAAGTTTTGTGGCCGCACCAAGTGTAGTTGACATAAAGGTTCCTTCCGCGGCCGAATCCAGCAGGTTCTGCGAGGTAAAGTTCAAGCCTGCATTAAAAGTTTGGATAACCATCCAAGTAGTCAAACCATGCGTAGGGTAATTCTTAACAAGAGATTTCATGCTTTCCCAAGCTTGGGCAACGTGTTCATTATCCAATTGTTTAAAATTCATAATATAACTCCTCAATTGGATAATCTTAGAAGGTGGGTAGTACTTCCCAATAAAAGCATCCTTGCACTTGTACCAAGAATCTATGCTATGCCTAGGCAAGGATTGAAACCAAATTTTAGCTTCATCCCTCAAGGAGAAAGGAAAAAGCTTAAGCTTAACAATATCACCATCTACTTCTTTGTACTTTTGCATATCACAAAGCTCAATAAAATTATTTAAGTGCAAAGCAGCATCATCTCTAGAACCGGAGAATTGATCTTTCATAACAAGGTTCAGCAAAGCAGGTTTAATCTCATAGGAAGGTGCTGAAGTAGCCGGTGTAGCAATAGGAGTGCAGATAAAGTCATTGTTGTTCTAACTCGTGAAGTCACACAACTTGGGGTTCTCAGAGGAACCCATAGTAGCAGCAAGAAAGATAACTATTTTTTTGATTTTTGATAAAAGACACTAAAGCAAAAACTGAAAGGTAAAGAAACAAGACTAAAAAGCAAAGATAAAAGATAGTGTGCAACTCCCCTATCTTGAAGAGTGGAGTCCCCGGAAACGGCGCCAGAAATTGCTTTTGATGGTACAATTTATCGCCCCCTCATTTGTTACCCAAAGTGGAAGGTTGAGATGTAGACAACATCAAGTTTCCCTTAGCGAAGATGCTAAGGTTTAAGTGCCGAACCAATAGGACTCCAGCAACGATAAGTAGGTGGTTCAGCAAGCGATGTGCCGTTTGAAGATAATCACTTGCTTCTCCTGGACCTGCACACACAGCAAATAACTTTGCTTCCCAACGAGTACAGAGGAGTTGTCAATTCCTCCGGCCTTGTTGTTTACAAAGGATAAAACGCACGGGATGATAATGATAGTGATAGCAACGGAAAAGTAAATACTGAAAGTAAATTGATAGTGTAAACAGTGTTGGAAATATGGACCAGGTTCCTATGATGTTCACTAGTGATGTATCTCTCCCAAAAGACGATAAAATAGCCATGCGAGGTAAACAAATTACAGCTGGGCCATTGACAGGATTATGTGCGCAAACAAATGCTAATTATGCTATAAAGAAAGGAAGAGGCTCAAAAGCATGGGCGGTACGCCAAGGCAAGTAGACCGAAATCCATCTGCATCTACCTACTAATCATCCACCTTGAGATATCTATCCAGAACATCTCGCTGGTATTAAGTTGCGAATACCACCCAAAGTGTAAACTCAAAGCAACGGACAACTGCATTAAAGAACTTTGCGTAAAGTAAAGAATCCTTGCACCCGCAAGTACAAGCACTGTTGTTTTCCCCCTTGTGGCAACAGCACATCCCCTAGACTCATGTTTCCGTCACTCAAGCTAGTCATCAGGGGGCATGAACCCACAATCATGGATAACGCTCCCTCTTGGAGTCACAATCTACTACTTGGCCAAAGCAATAAACAGCAACGGAGAACATGCAAGAATTACTCAAGAACATAAATAGAAAAGAGGAGAATCAAATATATTGCTCAAACACAATCTGAACATAATCTCATAATCCATCGGATCCCAGCAAACTCAGAATAGCAACAACAAAAATATTACATAAGTGCCTCGATCATGTAGGGCAGCTCACGAGGTCTAATCCATGAAGAACAAAGAGGGGAGGAGAACATCACATAGCTACTGATCATAGACCCATGGTCCAAGGTGGACTACTCACGGTTAATCCGAGAAGTATCCATGGTGGTTGAGAAGCTCCTGGAGGTGATTCCTCCCTCCGGCAGGGTGCCGGGAAGAGGTGTTCTGGTGCTCCCGATCTTGGAAGCGCGGCGGTGGAACAGAGGAGAGATCACGAAAAAGGGTTCCCGTAACGGGGGTTTCTCATCACGAGGAATATATAGGCGAAGGGGGCAGACAGGGGGTCCACCAGTGGTCCAGGCGCCCCCCTGGCGCGGCCCCACCCTGGGGCGCGCCGGGAGGGCGCCTGGGGCCCTGGTGGATCCCCTCTGCCCTCCCTCGGTTATTCCCGAAGCTTATTCTACGCTGATTTTTTATTGGATTTTTCCCCAATTTTTGGAGCACTTTTTATATGGGGGAAACCTGAAATAGAAAAACAGCAGAAAACATGAACTGGCACTGGAGTGCACTGAGTTAATAGGTTAGTCCAAATATGATCAAAAGTGTATGGAAGTTCATCAATATCATAGCAATATCACACAAAAGAGGCATGGAGCAAGCAGAAATTATAGATACGTTTTGGACGTATCAACAACCAAGTCTTGTGCGGGATATGAGCAATCAAGCGTCGCTTGATGATGATGTCACCGGGCTGGAGCACTTGAGTCTCAGTGAAGATGCATCCGGGGAGCGGCAGGATGCGGATTCTGAAACCGAAGGTAAGCGAACTGCATTATTTTTTGTTCTATTTTCTGGCCGAATCAACCGTGTTGTTCTATTCTCTGATATCGGCCTCACTATGTTTTGTAGACGAGGAATTAGTTGTTGTCACTCCTTCGAGCATTGATCCAGCACTTCTGAGGAGATACAACGAGTTATATGACGCTGTTACGAGGGCTAGGAGGGATAAGAAGAAGAAGTATGTAATTTTTTGTCATGTTGGCGAGTCTTATGCCCGGTTATTTATTTTGTTATTTTTTAGGGACACACAACTTATGACCTTTTATTCTTTTCTGAAGGGATTTAGTTGCATTCAAGGACGAGTTTGGTGATATTACTATCAATCATGTTGGCGAGTCTTTTTGGTCATATGGAACGCTGAGCACGCGCCTCGCAAATATTGGGGTCTCTATGTTAGTTGACAGGTTCAAAGGATCTCAAATGTTGATTGTCCCGTACAACCTATGTGTAAGCGTTTTCATTAATTTATTGTGCTATAAGTTTTTTTTTCAGTGGTCACATTAACTTTGTGGTTTTGTCTTTTTGGCAGAATTCCATCTGGAACGGCGGCGCCACAAATAGGGCTCTTAAACAGATGTTTTCTTCAAGCGCAGAGGAACGTGTGGACAAGAAAACCTTGGTATTCCACTTGACTATTTTTTTCATCATTTTTTGAAATAAGTTTTTTTACTTTTACTTTTTTTCTCATGTGGTTTGTTTTATTCCTTTTTAATACAGATTATGTTTGCAAGGTTTGATCCTCCTCCTGCATCAATGACGCGATCGGTCACTACTGCTTGGTTACTTTGAACCCGTCAGCAAAGCATTTTGAGTTTCTCGACTCAATCAATGGTCCTGACAGTCCTGCTGCAAGTAATGTCTTCAGGAAAATGGTTAAGAATATCAAAAAAGTTTGGAAAGATGGCAGTGCAAGCTGTGATGAGCCGTTGAACCCTCCCACCCTCGATGGTTTTGTGCTGGCTCATGTTAATGTTCCGCGGTAGGAAAACGGGTTTGTACTTTGGATTGTTTTACTGAATTTCAAAAACATCTTTTTCTTTTTTGAGTGAACTGCATTACTAAATGCGTTATTAGTTGTTCTCCTGTTTTTCCCGTCTTGTATAGTGAGCTGCATTGCTTTACTCAATCAACAACATCTTTTTTCCTTTTGAGCGAACTGCATTACTAATGTGTTATTTAGCTGTTCTGCCTAGGATCTTGCATAGTGAGTTGCATTGCTTTAGTAACACCAGAAGCACTTTTTCTTCTTTTGAGTGATCCGTATTGTTTTAATGAATTTCCAAAGCATCTTTTTCCTTTTTGAGTGAACTGCATTACTAACTGCGTTATTAGTTGTTCTCCTGTTTTTCCCCTGTTGTAAAGTGAGCTGCATTTCTTTACTCAATTAACATCATCTTTTTTCCTTTTGAGCGAACTGAATTACTAATGTGGTATTTAGTAGTTCTCCCTAGGATCTTGCATAGTGAGCTGCATTTCTTTAGTAACACTAGAAGCACGTTTTCTTCTTTTGAGTGAACTACATTTATTAATGTGTTTTGTTTTGTTTTGTTTTTCCGCAGGCATGATTGTGGATTTTTCATGTTCCAATTCATGCAGAGCTGGGATGGTGAATCTGTTGCCAACTTTGGGAATGAGCACATTGGTTACATCCCGAAGGCGATGCTATATAGTTGGCTGACCTTGACGTATTGCTGTCTGGACTTGACTTCTCTTTTGATTTTTAAAGAAGGTTATTACATTTTTTCAGCCGCACACCTTTTTTTATTAAGTGAACTTCATTAACACAGAAAGTGGAGGCCCACTTCTTTTGTTAAGTTTTAGTATGACAAGGATCTCTCCTGTATGCCCATACTCATAGTTCTTGTAAAAATGATTCTATACGAACTGCATGTATGCAATAGTTGATGTATTGTACCTCAAAGTGCAATTCATTTTTTATATTTTGTAGTTGCTTTTTTATTTCTATGTTTTTTCACTTTTTCATATGTCCTTTTCGATAAAACGATATTATATGAACTGCATTAAGTTATATGGTTTTTTCATATGAAAAGTGCATTTGCACTATACTTTTGCTCTTGTGTTTTTGTACTTTTGGCCAAATTGATTTTTTTTTCCGTTCAAAAAGCGCACTGCATTATACGTTGTTCTTAGTATGGTGCATTATACCCTTTTTTGTTATTAAATTTCATGATTATTTTTAATTTTCTCATCACCACTCTTTTTCGCGCAGGCTTTGATGAAGGCGCAGACCAAGGTGGAATTTCATTGTTTGAAACTCAGGTTCACACTCCAACCATCAGTAATTGTTTTCTTGATGATGAACCCCCTGTCAAGCATGTAAAGGAGCCTGTCTGTAAGAGGACGAGTAGTGCTGCTTAACCTTCGAAAAAATCCCTCGAGAAATCTCCTGTGAAGACTGGGAAGAATCCAGTGACTAAGAGGTCCAGGAGGGCAGTTAGCCCTCCTATTGCTGAATATACCGATGATGATTTTATGACGCCACCACCAGTTTGTAAGAGGACCAGAAGCGCATTTATGGAATGCCCAAAGGACAGTGAGGAATTAGTTCTATCCAATAAGAGGGATGTGCAGAAGCCATCAAAGTATAGAACCCCAGTACAAAAGTTGGAGCCTGCGAGATTCAGCTATCTTGCAGAAGCGAGGAAAGTATTGGAACAAACACTAAGAGCTCTTTTTTATGTTTTCTTTTCGGTTGTGTGGGGGGTGGGGGGGTTTGGGGGGGGGCATATTTGCTAAACAAAAATATAATAGATAAATGTGGAGACCACATCCCACTGACACATACTTATTATCTATTCGCAACCTGACGTAATTATAACATGTTCCAAGCGCAATGCATTTGCGTATATGAGTTGCAGCCAAGTTTTTTTAAAACATACAGATATGCACTGCATTTTTTCACTAAGCGCATTGCACTGTATACATGAAGCATTGTGTTTTACTCTTTGTATATAGAAGAGAACTACATATTAGCATCAAACTCTCATCTTATTTTTGTTAATACATAAGAGAAATGCATTTTAAAAATCAAGGGGGGGGGGGAAGCAGTAGTGATTGTGATTCGCTCATCCAGCTTAAAATGTAGGTATGTTACATACCTCGTTAGCCATGTTATCCGCGTGCTCGATGCCCTTCCTTGTCTGGATGCACCTATCCACATGCTCTGCAAAGATGTGCAAGTCGTGTCTTTCCTTTACAAAGTTCCTCTTCAAGATCCGGTTCATGCTTTCACTTTTCTGTGTCGACGTCATTCGTGCACAGAATACCTCATTGTAGTAAGCTGATATCCATTCTTTCTGTTCTGTCTAGAGTGCCTTCATAATTTGATCACCTTGTAGGTTATACTTCTCCATGAGATCCCACCAAGCGCGTTCAAACTCCGATGGCATTAGTGGGTATTTGAGAACTGAGGTCAGCTCATCTTTGAATGTCTCTACGCTTTGTACAACAAGGACAGGTGATCCTTGTATTTTTTCAGTATATGCCATCGGCATAACTTGTGCAGCGTACTCTTTATTGCTGCATCCATGGAGGGGCATTGTTCTGCATGGTTTTGAAAACAAGCAGTTATTTATTTTGTGAGAACTGCATTTATTTTTTTGCGTGTTTTGCTGATTTTTTGTTTTTGAATGTAATAAATGGTCTTCCTTAGTTTACCTGTTAGTTTGAAGATTGGCCGTTTTGTAACACTCTCACTGTCAGTGAACAGTAATCACAATTACTATTTTTCACTACTGTTCAAATGTTTTTGCTTTGATCAACTGGTTCAGTTCAAATTCAAATTCACCTTTGTTATTGTTGAAAGCAATGTGAACCATGGGCCTTGATCATCATGAATCAATAACAAAGTCCAACCCCTTTCATTTGAAATCAAATCAAATGCTCAAAATGCCTTTGGTGGAATATTAAAACCAATGTGCAAAATAATCTTTCTCTAAAAATTATGAAACTACTTTTATAAAATCACTAATATTCTGTGGACCATGATACACCAATTTGGGGATTTTATTAGTCTCTAAATTAATTCAAATAGATCAAAACAGTGGCCAAAAACCCTATATAAACCATTTAATATTTAATTTAAATATTAAATGACTTTTAATATTGCCCAACCTTTTTGTGGCAGTAACCTATGGTGATTACTAAATTTTGGGACACATTCAACATTTTAAAAAATTGCCTAAGTGACTAAATTAAATGCAAAGAGAAAATACAAAAAAGAAAAATTAAAAAAGGAAAACAAAAACCTAATGTACCGCGCATGGGCAAGCCCACCCACCTTTCCCCCCTGGGCCACCAGCCCAGCCCACGCCCCTTCTTCAACCTCCGTACAGGGGGGGCGGGGGCGTGGCGCCCATCGCGCGGCCAGGCCGCGACCTCGCCGTCGTGGCGGCCATCCATCAGCCGCCGCCGGCTATAAGAGCCCCGCACACCGCGCCGCCCTAACCCTAGCAAACCCCCTGCCCCGTGGATCTCGCCCCTGGATCACCACGCGTAAGCCGCCCTCGTCGTCTACCTCGCACCCGAACTCTGCCGTGGACACGACTTCGGCGCCGGCGCGGCCAACGGCGAGGAGAGCACGCCCCTCCACCTCCAGAGCCCCCGCCACATTCGTCCTTGCCGTTTCCCCCCAACAGATCGAGCCGCAGGCCACTGCACCCGCCGAATCGAGCCGTCGACTACCTCCAGCCCTCCGGCGACGACGCCAAATTCCGGCCACCTCGGGCCTCCATCGAGCCCACTGCCGCACCCTACCCCTCCACTGTGAGCTCCCGGGTCGGTTCCCTCCCTCCCTTTCTCCGTTTCTTCCATTCCTACGCCGCCCGTGGGCATGGCCGCCATGGACGAAGCCTGCGCTGGCCGCGCCCAGGCTCCCCTGTACGCTCGCCAACCCCGCACGCGCGCCTGGCCGAGCGTAGCCTCGCCTCGCGCCCTCGTTGTGGCTCCGACTACCGCGGCCCCTCGGTCGCTGCCCTCATGGCCGGGCCGTGGTGTGGTCGCGCGCGAGCTCGTCTTGCAGCTGGCCGCGCCTAGCCCCACGGTGGCGCCGCCGGCTAGCCTGCTGCCGGCCGCCCCCGTGCCCGCTCCAGCCACCACCTCCATGGACGCCGCCGTGGCCGCGCTCCGGCGTGTGCTTAGCCGTGGGGCTAATACCCATTAGGCCTAAGCCCCCTGTTTAGTTAATTAGAGATTTAATTAAATTGGTTAAGTGGGCCTCTGTCTATGACAGATGGGTCTGATACGTCCAAAACGTATCAATAATTTCTGCTTGCTCCATGCATGTTTTGTGTGATATTGCTATGATCTAGATACACTTTCATACACTTTTGATCATATTTGGACTAACCTATTAACTCAGTGCACCCCAGTGCCAGTTCCTGTTTTTTTTTTCTGTTTTTCTATTTCAGTTTTCCCCCATATAAAAAGTGCCAGAAAAATTCCGGGAAAAATACAGGAAAAGCAACGTACAGGAAGCTTCGAGAAGAGCCCGGGAGGGGCAAGAGGGGAGCCAGGGGGCCCAGGCGGCCACACGGCGCGGCCCCACCCCTGGCCGCGCCGGGGGCGCGCCTGGGGCCCCTGGTCCACCTCTGGCTGCCCCCCTTCGCCTAATTATTCTCCGTCACGGGAAAACTCCAGAAGAGGAACCCTATTCTGCAAACTCGCCTCTGTTCCGCCGCCGCCGCGCTTCCGAGATCGGGAGCACCATAAGACCTCTTCCCGGCACCCTGCCGGAGGGAGGATTGACCTCTGGTAGTCTCCTCTCCACCATGGATGCTCCCCGGATGTCTCGTGAGTAGTTTTCCTTGGACCATGGGTCCGTGATCAGTAGCTATGTGATGTTCTCCTCCCCTCTTTGTTCTTCATGGTTTAGACCTCGTGAGCTTCCCTACATGATCGAGGAACTTTTGTAATCTTTCTGCTGTTGCTATGCTGAGTTTGATGGGATCTGATGGATTATGAGATTATGTTCAGATTGTGATAGAGTAATATATTTGGTTTTTAGCTCTTATATTTTTGTTCCTAAGTAATTCTTGCATGTTCTCCGTTGTTGTTTATTGATTTGGCCAAGTAGTAGGTAGTGACTCCAAGAGGGAACGTTGTGCTAGATTGTGGGTTCATGCCCCCCGATGACATGCTTGAGTGACAGAAACATGAGTCTAGGGGATGTGCTGTTGCCACAAGGGGAAAAACAACGGTGCTTGTAACCGCGGTTACAAGGATTGTTTACTTTACGCAAAGTTCTTTTTAATGCAGTTGTCTGTTGCTTTGGGTTTACACTTTGGGTGGGGCTCGCAACTTAATACCAGCGAGATGTTCTGGATAGATATCTCAAGGTGGATGATTAGTAGTAGATGCATATGGATTTCGGTCTACTTATTTTGGCGTACTGCCCGTGCTTTTGAGCCTCTTCCTTTCTTTTGTAGCATAGTTAGCATTGTGGTTCGTTCATAATCCTGTCAATTGCCCTTCTGTAATTTGTTTACCTCGCATAGCAGTTTTATCGTCTTTTGGGAGAGAGACATCACTAGTGAACATCACGTATCCCGGTCCATAACCTCATTACTGTTTCCAAGCTATATTTACTTTACTGCTTTTACTTGCTATCATTATCCCTTGCGTTTTATGCTTTGTGAACAACAAGACCGGAGAGATTGACAACCTCTCTGAACTTCGTTGGGAACAAAGTTATCTGTGTCTGTGTGCAGGTCCGCGTCAGTTGCGCCGCTGACACCTACTTATCATCTCTGGAGTCCTACTGGAGACAAACCTTGGTATCTTCACCGAGGGAAAACTGCTGCTGCACTACATCTCAAACCTTTCACTTGGGGTAACCAACGAAGGGCGAGAAGCCATCAAGCAAGTTTTCTGGCGCCGTTGTCGGGGACTCCGAGTGCTAAGATAGGGGTGTTCCACACTACCCTTTACCTTTGTTTTTTAGTCTTGTTAGTTTATCTTTCAGTTTTTATCTTTGTGTCTTTTATCAAAATTTACAAAAAATTTATTTATCTTGCTAGTAGTCATTATGTCTGGCCCTTTTGCCTTTGTTGAGACAGAGGTTCTCACCTTTAAACAAAAAGGTGGAGAAAGTTTAAAAGATGCTTGGTATAGAATTAATGATTCTAAAAAAAGAGCCACCAAGAAGCAAACCACTACTATCCTGCTTAGAAATTTTTATGTCGGGATTACTCCTTGGAATAGGTTCATATTAGATACTGCTATCAATGGGAATTTTCTAGAAGCCCCGACTTGGGAGTCTCTTAATTTTATTTAAAATCTTGTTGGAAATCTCCCTATTGCTAGCATGCAAGAAGATATAACTCTATCTCACATTATGAAGAAACACGAAAAGATAGAGTTAGAAATACCAAGTATAACTAGGATAAATGAGTTGGATCCCAAGATTCAAGGGAATTTGAATAGGCTTGATAGCTTCATGCTTGAAATTATTAAAACTTTGGAGGTCATCAAATCCCGTGATATGGATCTTTCTAGGATAGATAAGATTGAGGAAATCATTAATACTCTAGGAACTACTTTTTCCTCAATCAAACCAAAAAAGGTAGAGACTTCGGCAAGAAGGGAACCTAAGTTCATTTATCTCCCTAAGGTTCCCCGACCTAAAAATAAACCACATATTGCCAAAGAAGTTGAAACCGTGAAAACTTTGGAAGAAATACCTCTCTTTGATAATTTTATAAATGAATCTTCCATTGATTTTCCACCTTTTGGTTTTCTCCTAGAAGTATCTTCATTAGGCCTTTATTTAAAAGACCTCTTAAGACTAGTTGTACAATTGAAGAGCTTTTTGATGATCTTGATAATGATTCGGTTGATACAACTTGATCTTTTGCATCATGCCTAGCTAATGGCTTTAAAGAAGCGCTTTCGGGAGGCAGCCCGCAACGAATTTAGGTGTTTTATTTTTGCTTTTGTTGTGTCTTGATGATTGTTACTTCTGTAGCAACATCATTGTATCTTTATTTTTCAGCATTGTGCCAAGTTATAGCCTCTTGACATGCTGTCCAGAAAACAGATTCTGTCCTCGTGACCAGAAAAAATCCAGAAAAATCCCAGTCCATCTTTTTGAGCTGAAATTTTTACACAGTATGCTCTATACAATTACGAAACTTCCGTATGTTCTGAGTTTTCTGATTTGAGTTGCAGAAGTGCCCCTAAAAAATTATTTACTATCTGCTGTTCTGTTTTTCACAGATTCTGCCACGTTTTGTCTTTCCTAACTTTTGCAAACCTTAAGCTTGCTTTTTCTTTGCAAAACTTTTTGGCACTCTTGATAAACAGTAGCTCTTCAAGAATATATTTATATCCAGTGGGAAAAATTATTTATTAAGGGTACTAACCTCTCTAATCAACTTATGATGAGTTATGTATGAAGGGAGTTTTCAAGTGTGCGATAGAAGATGATGAAAGAAGATCCAGGAGTGTCAAGCGCTCAAGCTTGGGGATGCCCCCATGCATCCCCAATAAATATTCAAGGAGACTCAAGCGTCTAAGCTTGGGGATGCCCCCGTGCATCCCCTTCTCCATCAATAATCATCAGTTTGTCCTTCGTCTCATTATATTTTTATCACTTCATGCGTTATGTGCTTTGCTTGGAGCGTCTCGCTCTTAGGTTTTGTCTTTAGTTTTCTTTAGCTTTTCTTGCTGTTCATAACAAGTTAGATCCCGTCTTACTTTGTGTGGGAGAGAAACACGCTCCACTTTCAACATTTAGAACACATCATAGGATTTTTCCTGCTTATCTTTTTTGCTGTTGTGTGTTCTTTATCTTTTCGTAGCTACTGCCATGTTTAGTTTTAGTCTTAGTTTGTCTTTAGCAATAGCCTTGGCTTTTGTTTAGTTTGTTGATGGAACTCTTTTTAGTTTTCATATTTATCTTGTTAAAGAGAGTTGGTTGTTGCACTGAGTTGTGTCTTGTCTTGAAAGTAGGTAATTGAGGTTGCTATTTAATTTTAGTAGTAACTTGCAATAGTTTTGTGGTATTGTTGTGAGTAATGTTTGAACTTTTGGTGTCAAGAGCTCTTTCCTATTAGTGATAGGTGTCGTATTTTGGGCAATCCGTGTGTATTTTCAAAACCTACAAAACTAGTTGAGAACTGTAGCTACTAGATGGATCACTACTCTTCTGAGGGGTCGAATATCAGAGAACACTCACGTACCATGAGTCGAGGATGCGCAAGGTTAACCAAACCCCCATACACTCCTCCTCGGGGTACTTGTCTCTTTGTGAACCTCCTTATTAGATCGAGAGTTACCGATAATAAGTGCATGAGTTCTTCGGACTAATGTAAGTATTGAAAGTTGACACTTCCACCTTCCCATATTTTGCTAGCCTCTCCCGTGCCGTGCATTGCCTTCTTCTCACTCCGAGAGTTGGTGTCCACCTTCGCCGCTACATCCAAACCCTTGGCATGATACGCTCTGTCATCATAAGCCTCCTTATATCTTCCCTCAAAACAGCCACCATACCTACCTATCAAGGCATTTCCATAGCCTTTCCGAGTTATATTGCCATGCAACTTCCACCTCTTCATGACTTGATCTTCATGTCATACATGTTCTTACTACACTGGCAGCGGCATACATTGCATACATCATGATAGTTACATCTTCTTTATGTTTTGAGTACCTTGTAAAGTGTGAAAGATCTCCTACCTTCTTGTAAAATAGAGTGTTGCCCTTAAGTGAGGAAAATATCCCAAAGTGGACACATTAAAATATCCCAAAGAGGACAAATGAGAGTTAAATAGAAAGAGCCATTGAGGCCACAAATAAATAAAAAAAATAGAAAAAGAGAAAAAGAAATAAAAAGAGATAAAGGGGCAACACTACTATCCTTTTGAGAGATCCACACTAGTACTCCCTTTATATCCTTGTACTCCATAGAGATGATCATTATGCATACAGCTATGTGGGGACCTTCACACTATAGAACTTGGCTTGCATATTCCAAGGATGAGCCTCCTCAAACGAGATCTAGGTCTTGATGAGCGAGCAAGTTAGATGCACCCCACTAGTTCCTTTGGAGAGCTTCTTAGCTCTTATGTGCATCCGTTGCATGGCAATCCCTACTCCTCACATCATATCTATCATTTGGCATCCCTTGCCTATGATTGTCCTCATTGATGTGAGCCTTTCTCATCCTTTTTGTCTTCCTCCTCCATCATACTTCTCTCTTTGCCATCTTAAGTGTCAACTCTCGTGCTTACGCTCATCCATTGCATGAGTGCTCAAAATATCGAAAAGGAGTGGATCAAATTGACTTGTACCTGGCTAGTGGTCTGGGGACGAGTCAAGATAAGATTCCAAAGAAGACCAAGTGTGAAACTTTTTTAGATTGAGTTCTCAACAAAAAAATTACTTTTTCTTGTATTCCCTATCCCCCTTCTTGCACGCAAACACCCTTTGGAGACATTCGAGTCACGGACAGCGAGAGCTCTTGCACCTATTGTTGTTTTGTTACTTGTTTCAATGCTAATATAGACTCTTGCATGTTATGACTTGAATTGAATCTCTAACCTTGATTGCTTTACTTTTCAAAGTTCTTTTATGGTTGCTAGCATGTCACCACAGAAATTATGTTGTTATCATTTACCTACTCGAGGACGAGCATGAATTAATCTTGGGGATGTTTCTGCTTGCTCCATGCATGTTTTGTGTGATATTGCTATGGTTTAGATACACTTTCATACACTTTTGATCATATTTGGACTAACCTATTAACTCAGTGCACCCCAGTGCCAGTTCCTGTTTTCTGCTGTTTTTCTATTTCAGTTTTCCCCCATATAAAAAGTGCCAGAAAAATTTCGGGAAAAATACAGGAAAAATCAGCGTACAGGAAGCTTCGAGAAGAGCCCGGGAGGGGCCAGAGGGGAGCCAGGGGGGCCCAGGCGGCCACACAGCGCGGCCCCACCCCTGGCCGCGCCAGGGGGGCGCCTGGGGCCCCTGGTCCACCTCTGGCTGCCCCCTTCACCACGGGAAAACTCCAGAAGGGGAACCCTATTCCGCAAACTCGCCTCTGTTCCGCCGCCGCCGCGCTTCCGAGATCGGGAGCACCAGAAGACCTCTTCCCAGCACCCTTCCGGAGGGAGCATTGACCTCCGGGAGTCTCCTCTCCACCATGGATGCTCCCCGGATGTCTCATGAGTAGTTTTCCTTGGACCATGGGTCCGTGATCAGTAGCTATGTGATGTTCTCCTCCCCTCTTTGATCTTCATTGTTTAGACCTCGTGAGCTGCCCTACATGATCGAGTCACCTTTGTAATATTTCTGCTGTTGCTATGCTGAGTTTGGAGGGATCTGATGGATTATGAGATTATGTTCAGATTGTGATAGAGTAATATATTTGGTTTTTATATCTTATATTTTTGTTCCTAGGTAATTCTTGCATGTTCTCCGTTGCTGTTTATTGCTTTGGCCAAGTAGTAGGTAGTGACTCCAAGAGGGAACGTTGTGCTAGATTGTGGGTTCATGCCCCCCGATGACACGCTTGAGTGACAGAAACATGAGTCTAGGGGATGTGCTATTGCCACAAAGGGGAAAACAATGGTGCTTGTAACCGCGGTTACAAGGATTGTTTACTTTACGCAAAGTTCTTTTTAATGCAGTTGTCTGTTGCTTTGGGTTTACACTTTGGGTGGGGCTCGCAACTTAATACCAGCGAGATGTTCTGGATAGATATCTCAAGGTGGATGATTAGTAGTAGATGCATATGGATTTCGGTCTACTTATTTTGGCGTACTGCCTGTGCTTTTGAGCCTCTTCCTTTCTTTTGTAGCATAGTTAGAATTGCGGTGCGTTCATAATCCTGTCAATTGCCCTTCTGTAATTTGTTTACCTCGCATAGCAGTTTTATCGTCTTTTGGGAGAGAGACATCACTAGTGAACATCACGTATCCCGGTCCATAACCTCATTACTGTTTCCAAGCTATATTTACTTTACTGCTTTTACTTACTATCATTACCCCTTGCGTTTTATCCTTTGTGAACAACAAGACCGGAGAGATTGACAACCTCTCTGAACTTCGTTGGGAACAAAGTTATTTGTGTCTGTGTGCAGGTCCGCGTCAGTTGCGCCGCTGACACCTACTTATCATTTGGGGTAACCAACGAAAGGCGAGAAGCCATCAGGGTCCTATTATTAATTGTTTAGTTAAATGATTTTTATTAGTTAAGTAGAGATTGACATGTGGGCCCATCCCTTTAATTAACCCCCTTGCTTAATTAGAATTGATATTTATAAGATGTCTCTGTGACATGTGGGACCCCACTATCATATGATTAAATATAATGGATTTTATTATCTATGTGTATGATAGGTGGGACCCACTGGTCAGTTTGACCAGTCAAAGGCCTCAACCTATGACATGTGGGTCCCCTCTGTCAGGGTTGACCAGTCAAACTACTATTCTGGATAATGTTGATTAAAAGAATTAAATAAATCTATAAATCCTTTTTAAATGATTAAAACTTCAGAAATTAATATCTTTTAAACCGTAAGTCAGATTCAAAAACTTTATACATGAAAATTAATCAGAAAAATATAACGAATACGAATACGCTATCCGGATACCCACCACACCCCTCTAACACAACGAACATCGACATCCCCCCTCCGGGTCGTTTGTCCGATAATTGTCCGGTACCGTAAAACTCTCCGGATGAATTTATTCTGAACAGAAAGTTGTTCAGAATGGATCAACTAACACGGTTACACCATCCACACGTTTGTCAGATGTCCACGACACCTCCGGCATGGTACCTTCCCCCTCTAGACACCCTGTCCGATAATCACCCGGAGCTGGTATTTCATCCCTGGATGAATTCCCGCTCCGAGCAACGTGCATTGCACTGCATTAGAACACCGTTAACATTGCATATGTCATGTCATGCATCTGTTTGTTTATGATTGCTTTATATTTACTATTTCTCCCCCCTTTAATCTCCGGTAGACCCCGCTGCTACCGCCGACTACACTGCTACCAGGTACGACTACTTCGTCGACGACCCTACCCCTACCGTCGAGCTTCCAGGCAAGCAGAGCCATTCTCTTCCCCAGATATCGCCTACCTTTTCCGTACTTTCTTGCACTAGGCATTGTTACTGCTGCTGCTACGATTAGAATCCTATTCAATTTCATAGCCTGTTTTTGTCGCCCTTGATGTACCTCCTTTATCCTATGTTGCCTATTATAATTATGCATTATTCAGCAGTGAGCCCTGCGCATTGTTAGCTAGGATTAGATAGCGGGCCGTGATCACTCAGGGAGTGACGCGGATACAATTATTACAACTGCACAGGTACGGTACAATGCAGACACCGCCTAAGGCCCCCTAGCTCGGCTCTGCCGAGTCACCTTCAAGTGTGAGCCATCAAGGAGTAATCCTTGTACTCCACTCATTGATGACTCTGTATAGCCGCTCTAGGTACCTAAGCACGTTTGTCCTTAAGGTAAGAAGTCGGGCGACCCAACGGTGCCCGCGAGCGGTATTGCGTCGGGAACGACAGGGAGGGTATGACCGACGTTACTGGCGTGCTTGGCCCTTGCTCGTATCTCGCGAGAGTTACCAAACTACGAAAAGTCAAGCTCTACCAAGAGCACACACGAGACAAGGTAAGGAGATGGTTCACCTTGTCGGTAACCGCAGAGACTTGTTGGGACGACATGCAATGCACCGATGTACTGGTGGTCCTGACTGCTGTCGTTGTCCGCGGGTCAGTTAAGTTGAGGCAACGATAACGGTTTCCACGCAGGTTAATTAAAAATTCTAAATGGTTCGGCGGATGTCTTGAGTAGCCTTTTGGATTGTACGCACTACCTACACGTGGGATAAGGAGTGTGGGCTCCCCTGCATCGTAGTCTCGTTCGAGGGTCTTCAGACGTCAGCAGTATCGCGGGCTGATTGCCGGAAGTGGTGTTGTCTTCTCTTGCTCGAGCGGTGTATTTGTATTTTCTTTGATTTTGCTTCACCGGGCAGTCACGCACCGTGCAGGAGTACGTTCGGGTTAGGGTCCAAATCCCGGCGTACATAGGATATAGTCCGGCGGATGACCTCTCTGTTGATTGCCAAAGGATGGGATACTTTGTGTCGGATAGCTTCGGTGGGGTGTTCCCTAACAAGATGTACGCCACCCTGGAGATCCGAGCGTCCTAGAGTCACGCCAGTGCACCCATGCAGGGAAGATCAATCTATTCGAATAGCCATGTCCACGGTAACAGGACGCTTTATGCTGAAGCTGGATCTTACCACTACGAACTACTACTATTAAACTGTATGGTTCCGGGTCTTCTTCCTCGCAGGGAGTCGAGGAAGGGAACTCGGAGGCATTATTATTATTAATTATTACAACTTACTATTATACAATGCTGCAACAACTTCTGCTGCATTGTTATTACATTCATGTTATTGAACTGATGGCTGTTCTCTTCTTGTGCTGCAAGACATCGTCGGAAGATGCTAGTCTTCGATAGGCCTAGCTTCTTACCCTTATTCTGATTTCTACCTTGCAGCCCACCATATACAGCCTCCCCGTTCCATTTGATACAAATGCATAAATGCTTAGTAGCGGATGTAAGACTCACGGGTATGCTAGATACTCACCTTTGCTTTATTTTCCCCCTTTATGTTTTGCCTGATCGGCCGCTGCAGTCGACGTTGGAGCCCAGGAGCAGGAGTACCTCGGAGGCGGATACTACTACGTCGAGACCCCCACTGACCAAGATCAGGAGTAGTTTCGGAGGCTCCCAGGCAGGAGGCCTTGCCTTTTCGATCTGTATCTCTGATGTTATTTGTGATAGCCTTCTTAAGGAAAAACTTGACTAACTATGTCTGTACTCAGATATTATGGTTTGTATAACTTATGTATTCGGGTCCGCGCGACCCCCCCCCTTTATTTTAACATATTGGTTTATCCTTTTGTGTTTAGTGTTGTGATGTGATATTCTCACCGTGGTACCCTAATCTCAGCCGTGTACCCTGCGTGTATGATTACTGTACACGGATTTATTTTAGGGGCGTCACACATTTGTTGTTCATGCAACGCAAGAACGTCCGGAACACCCACTGGAAAGACGGTATCGTTTCATCTCTGACGAGAGCCACAACAAATATTGTACTTTGCAGGTGGTGGTTTACTCCAACGAACACGGCCAGAGGCATGTGAAACTTGTTCTTCTTGTACGTCGTGTCGAATGTGACACAATCTCCAAAATCTTCATAGGACCCCCGGCAGCTTGCGTTTGTCCAGAAGATGTTTCGCACACGGTTATTGACATCTTTGTCGTAATCATAGAAGAACTCTTGGTTTATTTCTTGCATCTTCTCAAAGAAAGCCAGGAGTTTCTTCACGTCGTCCTCTGTTTCCTCCTTTGTGAACTTGTACTTCCTGCAGTTCAAAAGCAGAGTGTATACATCAGCATTAAACAACACATAGAAACGCACAAACCAAATGCATCAAATAGACGAAGATATCCATTAGTTTAATGAACGTACTTGTTCACCCAGTCACGGCTAGTGATACCCATAAAGTGTAGCCCTCCTGACATTCTTGACAGGGTTGACATAATCTGCGTGTGCGTCAGGTTGTCGCTCTGCATGTCCTTCACCAGTTTATCAAGAAATGGATCATCCCTCTTATGCAAGTGCATGTGTAGAATCATAGCCGGGCTCACAATCATCTTGTGGTTGTGATTGAGCTCAACATGTGCTATCACAAACACATCCTTGATTTTTTTCACTCTTATACTCGCCTTGCAGCGAGTTCTTTTCATTGTTTTTTCTCGCTTTCTGCCATAATTTGCCACAGTCTCTTTGTTCTTGCCCTCCCTTGAGCAAACTATATAGATGTTTTTCTTGAATGTGCTCCCTTTGCGCGTCCCGAAGCCTGCGTGCCTTGCATATGTGTTGTAGAAGTTTTGTGCTGCGGCGCAAGAGGTGAACTGCATACCTTTCACAGGCACAAGTTCTCGTTCTGCACCGCAACATGAAATGTTTTTATTTTTGTTAACGAAGAATGCTCAGTTTGAAAAAGAATTCATAAGTGAACTGCAGTAGTAAGGCAAGGAATCTTACATGCGTGTATTGCTTCTTCCCCTCAGGTGTTTGCAGCTCACCCATGTTTATTGGGCATGGAGGAGTTACAACAGACCTGTGTAGTCGAGGATCTCGAGGAGGCAGAAGTGTTGAGAACTTTACTTTTTTTGTTGCTTGCAGCTCTTTTTTATTCGGGTTTTGATTCCTTTGTTGCGTGGTAGGTGGCCTGGGTGGAATTACACCGTCTCTGTGTTGACGAATTGGTCGGTTCTGAACTTGCTGGGGTTCAAGATTAGCTTGTGAAGGCGCAACATTGGTTTGTGGACGCGCAATATTATCCGTTCTCATCTGCTGACCAAATGTTTCAATAATGTGCGTGTACCTTGGCTGCATAACTGTTATGAGTTGCTCTTCATCATCATCGTCATCGTTGTTTTGTTGCGCTTGCTCCCTGACGAGGGGGTGACCCCATGACTCCTACGTGTGAGGCTACCTGGTGCGTATGAAGACAGAAGGCTCACTGGGAAGCTACGACAAGCCCACGATTGGCCCAACTAAGCACCGACGTAGGAGTCCACGACTAACATGGAAGGTGCAACTTGGCGTACAAGGCAAGACTAGAACTAGGAAACCATCTATTGTAACCTAGCACGGACTCCCCGAGACCTGGCCTAATATATAAAGGTTGGGAGGGGAGACGTCGAGATCATCTCAATACGCATCTACTCATCCTTGACTTGCGAGAACTCGCCTTGGCCTCCACTATAATCGCCCCCTCACGTAATAATATCGAGCAGGAAGTGCTTCTCCTGTTAGCCGACGAGTATCGTCCAACCTGTGCCATCTCTACGACTAACCCAGGGTCCCTGACCATGGGATTTGCCGGGGTTGATCCCCGTCAATTGGCGCCATCTGGGGGAACTACACAGGTTGGAATCACGATCTCGGCGGTCCCGACCTCAGCAGACCAAGACTCGAGGACTAGAACCAGATCTAGCCCGCTCAAGGAGTTCAAGATCACCACAAGCATCTTCATCACCTCATCAAGATCATCCAGCCTGCAGCCGAACCAAGTCCGGCACCTCGACGACTGCCAGATCCATCAACGACGGAAAAGAACTCGACGACCCAGAATACAAGCACAAGGTGGCTACTCGAGAATCCCACTCGAGGAGTCACGTCGCGTGGCCGAAGGCTCGCCCATCAGTCGATGACCCGCTGATGGCGCGAGAGTTGACGGGTGTAGTCTTCTCGCCCTTCATTGGTGAGCCCCAAGTGGAAGGCGTGATGCAGAACAACATCAAATTTCCCTCCGTAAAGATACCAAGGTTTGTCTCCAGTAGGACTCCAGAGATGATAAGTAGGTGTCAGCGGCGCAGCTGACGCGGACCTGCACACAGACACAAATAACTTTGTTCCCAACGAAGTTCAGAGAGGTTGTCAATCTCTCCGGTCTTGTTGTTCACAAAGGATCAAACACAAAGGATAATGATAGCAACTGAAAGTAAAAGAAGAAAAGTAAATGAGCGTGGAAACAGTAATGAGGATATGGACCGGGATACGTGATGTTCACTAGTGATGTCTCTCTCACAAAAGACGATAAAACTGCTACGCGAGGTAAACAAATTACAGAAGGGTGATTGACAGGATTATGAACGCACCGCAATGCTAACTATGCTACAAAATAAAGGAAGTGGCTCAAAAGCACGGGCAGTACGCCAAAATAAGTAGACCGAAATCCAACTGCATATACTACTAATCGTCCACCTTGAGATATCTATCCAGAACATCTCGCTGGTATTAAGTTGCGAGCCCCACCCAAAGTGTAAACCCAAAGCAACAGACAACTGCATTAAAAAACACTTTGCGTAAAGTAAACAATCCTCGCAACCGCAGTTACAAGCACCGTTGTTTTCCCCCTTGTGGCACCAGCACATCCCCTAGACTCAGGTTTCTGTCACTCAAGCATGTCATCGGGGGGCATGAACCCACAATCGAGCATAACGTTCCCTCTTGGGGTTACTACCTACTACTTGGCCAAAGCAATAAACATCAACGGAGAACATGCAAGAAATACTTAGGAACAAAAATATAAGAGATAAAAACCAAATATATTACTCAATCACAATCTGAACATAATCTCATAATCCATCAGATCCCATCAAACTCAGCATAGCAACAGCAGAAAGATTACAAAAGTTCCTCGATCATGTAGGGAAGCTCACGAGGTCTAAACCATGAAGAACAAAGAGGGGAGGAGAACATCACATAGCTACTGATCACGGACCCATGGTCCAAGTAAAACTACTCACGAGACATCCGGGGAGCATCCATGGTGGAGAGGAGACTCCCGGAGGTTAACCCTCCCTCCGGCAGGGTGCCGGGAAGAGGTCTTCTGGTGCTCACGATCTCGGAAGCGCGGCGGTGGCGGAACAGAGGCGAGATCGCGAAAAAGGGTTCTCCTTTCTGAAGTTTCCTGTGACGGAGAATATATAGGCGAAGGGGGGCAGCCAGAGGTGGACCAGGGCGCCTGGCGCGGCCAGGGGTGGGTCCGCGCCGGGTGGCCGCCTGGGCCACCCCTGGCTCCCCTCTGGCCCCACTCGGGCTCTTCGGGAAGCTTCCTGTACGCTGATTTGTCCTATATTTTTCCCGGAATATTTCTGGCAATTTTTATATGGGGGAAAACTGAAATAGAAAAAAGCAGAAAACAGGAACTGGCACTGTGGTGCACTGAGTTAATAGGTTAGTCCAAATATGATCAAAAGTGTATGAAAGTGTATCTAGATCATAGTAATATCACACAAAACATGCATGGAGCAAGCAGAAATTATAGATACGTTTTGGACGTATCAACATCCCCAAGCTTAATTCCTGCTCGTCCTCGAGTAGGTAAATGATAACGGCATAATTTCTGTGGTGACATGCTAGCAACGATATAAGAACTTTGAAAAGTAAATCAATCAAGGTTAGAAACTCAATTCAAGTCATAACAAGCAAGAGTCTATATTAGCATTGAAACAAGTAACAAAAGAACAAAAGGTGCAAGAGCTCTCCCTGTCCGTGACTCGAACGTCTCCAAATGGTGTTTGCGTGCAAGAAGGGGGATAGGTAATACGAGAAAAACATTTATTTGTTGAGAACTCAATCTACTAAAGTTTCACACTCGGTCTTTTTGTGGAATCTTATCTTGACTCGTCCCCAGACCACTAGCCAGGTACAAGTCAATTTGATCCACTCCTTTTTCAATATTTTGAGCACTCATGCAATGGATGAGCGTAAGCACGAGAGTTGACACTTAGATGGCAAAGGGAGAAGTACGGAGGAGGAAGACAAAAAGGATGTGAAAGGCTCACATCAATGAGGACAATCATAGGCAAGAGATGCCAAATGATAGATATGATGTGAGGAGTAGGGATTGCCATGCAATGGATGCACATACGATCTAGGAATCTCTCCAATGGAACTAGTGGGGGTGCATCTAACTTGCTCACTCATGAAGACCTAGAGCTCATTTGAGGACGCTCATCCTTGGAATATGCAAGCCAAGTTCTATAGTGTGAAGGTCCCCACATAGCTATATGCATAATGATCATCTCTATGGAGTACAAGGATATAAAGGGAGTACTAGTGTGGATCTCTCAAAAGGATAGTAGTGTTGCCCCTTTCTCTCTTTTTATTTCTTTTTCTCTTTTTTCTATTTTTTTGTATTTTTTTGTGGCCTCAATGGCTCTTTCTACTTAACTCTCATTTGTCCTCTTTGGGATCTTTTATTGTGTCCACTTTGGGATATTTTCCTCACTTAAGGGAAACACTCTATTTTACAAGAAGGTAAAGGAGATCTTTCACACTTTACAAGGTACTCAAAATCATAAAGAAGATGTAACTATCATGATGTATGCAATGTATGTCGCTGCCAGTGTAGCAGGACCATGTATGACATGAAGATCAAGTCATGAAGAGGTGGATGTTGCATGGCAATATCTCTCGGAAAGGCTATGGAAATGCCTTGATAGGTAGGTATGGTGGCTGTTTTGAGGAAAGATATAAGGAGGTTTATGATGACAGAGCGTATCATGCCAAGGGTTTGGATGTACCGGCGAAGGTGGACACCAACTCTCGGAGTGAGAAGAAGGCAATGCATGACACGGGAGAGGCTAGCAAAATATGGGAAGGTGGAATTGTCAACTTTCAATACTTACATTAGTCCGAAGAACTCATGCACTTATTATCGGTAACTCTCAATCTAAAAAGGAGGTTCACAAAGAGACAAGTACCCCGAGGAGGAGTGTATGGGGGTTTGGTTATCCTTCCGCATCCTCGACTCATGGTACGTGAGTGTTCTCTAATATTCGATCCCTCCACAGATTAGTGATCCATCTAGTAGCTAGAGTTCTCAACTAGTTTTGTAGGTTTTGAAAATACACACGGATTGCCCAAAATACGACACCTATCACTAATAGGCCAGAGCTCTTGACACCAAAAGTTCAAACATTACTCACATCAAAACTTCAAAACTATTGCAAGTTACTACTAGAATTAAATAGCAACCTCAATTACCTACTTTCAAGGCAAGACACAACTCAGTGCAACAACCAACTCTCTTTAACAAGATAAACATGAAAACCAACTCAGTGCACTTTGCGTAAAGTAAACAATCCTTGCAACCGCGGTTACAAGCACCGTTGTTTTCCCCCTTGTGGCAACAGCACATCCCCTAGACTCATGTTTCTGTCACTCAAGCGTGTCATCGGGGGGCATGAACCCACAATCGAGCATAACGTTCCCTCTTGGGGTTAGTACCTTCTACTTGGCCAAAGCAATAAACAGCAACGGAGAACATGCAAGAATTACTTAGGAACAAAAATATAAGAGATAAAAACCAAATATATTACTCAATCACAATCTAAACATAATCTCATAATCCATCAGATCCCATCAAACTCAGCATAGCAACAACAAAAAGATTACAAAAGTGCCTCAATCATGTAGGGCAGCTCACGAGGTCTAAACCATGAAGAACAAAGAGGGGAGGAGAACATCACATAGCTACTGATCACGGAACCATGGTCCAAGGAAAACTACTCACGAGACATCCGGGGAGCATCCATGGTGGAGAGGAGACTCCCGGAGGTCAACCCTCCCTCCGGCAGGGTGCCGGGAAGAGGTCTTCTGGTGCTCCCGATCTCGGAAGCGCGGCGGCGGCGGAACAGAGGCGAGATCGCGAAAAAGGGTTCTCCTTTCTGAAGTTTCCCGTGACGGAGAATATATAGGCGAAGGGGGACAGCCAGAGGTGGACCAGGGGCCCTAGGCTCCCCCCCTGGTGCGGCCAGGGGTGGGGCCGCGCCGGGTGGCCGCCTGGGCCACCCCTGGCTCCCCTCTGGCCCCACTCGGGCTCTTCGCGAAGCTTCCTGTACGCTGATTTTTCCTATATTTTTCCCGGAATTTTACTGGCACTTTTTATATGGGGGAAAACTGAAATAGAAAAACAACAGAAAACAGGAACTGGCACTGTGGTGCACTGAGTTAATAGGTTAGTCCAAATATAATCAAAAGTGTATGAAAGTGTATCTAGATCATAGCAATATCACACAAAACATGCATGGAGAAAGCAGAAATTATAGATACGTTTTGGACGTATCACCCGCCGCCACCCGGACTCCCACCACACGCCAAGACGGCGACTCCGAGACGCAGTCCGAAGACTACTACGACCCAGATCGAAGGCCAGACGAATTCGCCAACTTCATCCAAAGCCAATCACTCAGTGACGGGATAGAACTTGACCCAAGAGTCCACAGCCGAGCAGAAGACCACTCGCATACCCTCCAAGTCTCAAGGAGAAGAAGGCACGCCGGCTCCAGCAAACTCACAACTGAAGAGCAGCTGGAAGGACCCTGCGCGATCCACTGTTTTGAAGACAGCCGAGGACATCTCCGAGCAAGCCACACCCTGGGAGATTCCTGCTTATTCGCCGAACTCTCGAACAGCCTCAAGGAGGAGAAGCAGCGTGAAGCCAAACGCACTCGAAGAAGCACACAGTCACCCGCACCAAGTGCAGAGGAGCAATACCCCGCGTCCCAGGGAAAAATCTGCATGATCCAAGAAGGAAGACCCTCGAAAGCAAAGAAAGATGCCTACACCCTGCAAGCCGAAGCAGCCGAAGGCCTAAAGATAACCGGAACATACCAACTGAGCGGCGCCGAGACCAGCATCACTTTTTCACAGAGCGACCATCCGCCTGCAGTCCCGAGGCCTAGGCATGCACCCCTTGTCCTCGAAGCCCAGATCGGAGGATACGACATGGACAGAATCTTCATGTACGGAGGTTAGTGCAGCCAACCTTGACGGATTTGAAGTCCAAGGAAAAACTTCAGTTCACCCATCATTGACATCTCATATTTCTTCGACATCATTTTGGCAAATTCTTCGCTGATTTCAGTGTTAGTGCAGCCAAAAATAATATCATCTACATATATTTGACATACAAACAAATCTCCATTATAAGATTGAGTGAAAAGAGTTGGGTCAGTTATTCCTGGTTTGAAGCCTTTCTTCAGAAGGAAGTCCTTCAATGTGTCGTACCAAGCACGAGGTGCTTGCTTCAACCCATAGAGGGCCTTGTGCAACCTGTACACCATGTCAGGTTTCTTTGGGTCTTCAAAACCTGGAGGCTGCATAACATACACTTCTTCTTCGATTTCTCCGTTAAGAAAAGCACTTTTCACATCCATTTGATAAAGTAGAATACCACTGAAATTTGCAAAAGCAAGCATGACGCGAATAGATTCGAGACGAGCGACTGGAGCATAAGTTTCGCCGAAATCGATACTTTCGATTTGGGTGTATCCTTGTGCTACCAGTCATGCTTTGTTTCTTACCACTATACCATCTTCATCTTGCTTGTTGCGAAAAATCCACTTTGTACCAATGATTTTGTGCTTCGTGGGATCAGGTCTATCAACTAAGGACCAGACTTTGTTCCGCTCGAACTGATTAAGTTGTTCGAGCATAGAAGTTAACCAATCTGGATCCTTCATAGCTTCATCAAACTTTGAGGGTTCTAGCATGGAGACAAACGAAAAGTTTCCACAGAAGTTCGCCAAACGAGTGCGAGAACGAGTCGTGGGACGACCTGGGTGATGAATTTCTTCAAGGATCGAATCAACATCAACTCTTCTTCGAACTCGTGATAAAGTTAAATCATTTGCTTCAGGCTCAACTTTTGCTTCAGGATCTGCTTCAGCTTCAGGATCTGCTTCAACTTCAGGATCTGCTTCACCTTCAGCTTCAGCATTTCCTTCAGGATTAGCATTTCCTTCGTTCTCTTGCTCTTCTTCGTCCTGTTCACCATTAGCTACAGGATGTTGATCTCCAACGCCCCGGGCAATGTGTGGGAACATTGGACCATCATCATCCCTATTAGCTTATTGAGGATTGGCTTCAATAGGGCGAATCTCTCCTATAGCCATGGACCTGATCACTTCATCAAGTGGAGGTTCATCTGGATCATGAGGAAAATGCTCTTTTTGAGAGCCATTAGTTTCATGAAACCTCACATTTACAGTTTACATAACTTTCCCAAAGTGAGAGTTATACACCCTGTAAGTGTGAGAATTTGAGCCATAACCTAGAAGAAAACCTTCATGTGCCTTAGGGGCAAATTTGGAGCTATGATTCATACCTCTAATAAAGCAAGGAGCAGCAAAAACCCTAAGGTACGAAACATTTTTTTTGTTACCAGTGATAAGCTCATGTGAAGTTTTCTTCATAAATTTGTGAAGGTAAACCTTGTTGATGATATGACAAGCTGTGTTAATTGCTTCGGCCCAGAACCTGATAGGTGTCTTGTATTCTGCAAGCATGGTTCTGGCCATTTCAATGAGAGTTCTATTCTTTCTTTCCACAACACCATTCTGTTGAGGTGTATAAGCAGCAGAGAACTCATGTGTAAAGCCATGATCATCAAGAAATTCTTCAATATGAGTATTTTTGAATTCACTTCCATTATCACTTCGGATATGCTTCAGAGATAATTCATATTTTGTTTGATCTCTCTAAGCGAATGACTTGAAGATTTCAACAACTTTGCTCTTGTCATCCAGAAAGAAAACCCAAGTATATCGAGAAAAATCATCAACAATAACAAGACCATATTTGTTTCCTCCCAGACTTGCATAATTTTGAGGACCAAAAAGATCCATATGAAGAAATTCAAGAGGACGAGTGGTAGTCATGATAGTCTTCGCTGAATGATGTTTCTTCGTAATTTTACCAGCTTCACAAGCACTGCAGAGACGATCCTTATCAAATTTTACTTTGCTAAGTCCAATAACATGCTTCTTCTTCACTAGATTATGAAGATTTCTCATCCCTGCATGACCATGTCTTCGATGCCATAACCAACCAGATGAAGCTTTTTCCATTAGGCATGTGGATATGGCAGGGCCTGAAGAAAAATCAACAATGTATAAATCTCCTTTTCGGTAACCCTTGAAGACAAACGTATAGTCATCCTGTGAAAAGACAACACAACGCGAAGCAGAAAATAGAACAAGCATACCCATATCGCATAACTTCGAAATAGACATAAGATTATAGCCAAGAGATTGGACTAGCATAACCTTGTCAATGTGCTTATCTTTCGATATGGCAACCTTACCCAAGCCTAACACTTTACCCTTGTTGTTATCACCGAAGGTAATGTACTTCTGAGAAGATTGAGATAGTTTTTCTTCGGTGAATAACTCCTTGTCTCCGGTCATATGATTTGTACAACCATTATCCATGACCCATTCGGATCCATCGGAGACATAGCCCTGCAGAAGAATTAGTTCTTCTTAACCACCCACAGACGAGCAGGTGACTGAGAAGAGGTTGAAGCACTGGTTGAAGCAATATTAAAACGAACAGGATTATATTGCTTAGGTGGACCATCAAGTACACCATAAATGTAAGTCCTCTGCGAATGGTTAGGATAAGAATGAGCATATGCAATCTTATTATGGTTATCATGATGACGATAAATATAACGACCAATGCGATAGTATTGCTTCTGCGGAACATTTGATTCGGGCACTAGTGAATCATTTCTCTTCTCTAGTGAATAGAAATGATTCGGTGGTACCGAAGACTTTCCCTGCATGGTATGGTTAGCAGGCAGTTTTTGCACAAGTGCTTTCTGCACCCATATCAGCCTCTTATAGAAGCCATTCTTAGGAGGAGTACCAACATACTCAGCAGTAACCTTTCCCTGTTCATCTTTAATGAGCTTGTAGTCCGAATCAAGTGATTCATCCACAATAGCTTTCTTCATTTTGCAGTCGAAACCTGAAAGGTTAGCAATGTCAATAGGTTTCTCCTTCGCTAGGACCCAAACAGTCTTAGGATACTGCTCAGGTTCCCAATAGGTGCCATCAGGATTTATCTTTCTCTCGAAACCAACACCCTCATTCCTGGGATTCCTGTGAAGGAGAGCCTTCCTCAGGATATCACAAAGATACTGGTGACCTTGCACACTTTTGAACATGCCTGTTTCAAATAAGTTTTTCAACCTGAGGAGTTCCTCGGTAACAGCAGAGTTTTCCTCATCTCAGGCATTAGTACCACCAATAATAATAGGAGCTTTGCCTTTGGAATCAGTTTTGCTTCGGTCCAGACAAGTTAAGCAAGGTGAATCAGTTTTATGATTTGCTTCAGAACTTTGTTGAGCCATGAGAGAGAGATTGACATTTTACAACTCTTCATGAGCCTCTTTCAGTCTTTCGAGAGCCATTTTCCTCTGAAGAAATTCATAGGTGAGCTTCTCATAATCAACTGAAAGAAGATCATGCCGAGAGGATAATTCTTCGAACTTTTCTTTCAGAGCTGCATGCTCAATAGTTATGTCGGGACCCGGGGTTAGCGTATGAAAGACCCGCTACAACACAATCATATGGAGAGCCGAGAATCGTACCCACTTGTCTAAGCAGACAAGGCCAAGCATAGAACGTCCTCGGAAATCATCGAACGTGAGGTGCATCCCATCCAGGCCAGATGATCAACTGGGATGGGTCCTCATCGTCCGCATACAAGTCTAAATGATATGGGTGATGAACTCCCATATTCATAGACAAGTTGCCTCAACCATACTCTCGACTATATTATAACACTTACATAGACTTACTCCAGCCCGATCACTTAGTCGGGGTCTAGGGTGGGCTCGATCATACAACAAAGTGTGCACGTGACAGAGTCACGAGCAATCGCATCGCGATGCCCCAAGCTGCGCACATCTAAGGGCCACTTGGTGTATATAAGACCGCCATCCAGATCACAACTAAGGTCTCGAAAACCCATACTAAGACATGCATGATATAATCATACACGCAGCACACATGTCTACTATGAACAGCAGGTATCATTGCAATTCTCTACAAAGTTTACAACTTTATTGATAAATTTTACAGAGTGCACACAGAGATCACGAGACCGTGATCCTACATTACATCAAACATGCGTAAGAAAAGTAGGTCTGAGTACAGACAAGTTTAACAAATGGCTTAGAGAAGCCTTATCTATAAACAAGCCCTTCCACGAGGGACCAGTCGTCTGACTGGGACTACACTAGCTTGATCAGTCGTCGAGCTCCAGGAAGAACCCACCTTCGGGGTTAGTGGGTTCATCTAAAACATAGAATAAGCAAACAAGAGTACAAAGTCGTACTCAGCAAGACTTACGTAGGAACTATACTACTTATGCACATGTATCAAGGTAAAGGGAGGTGGGGTTCATAAGCAGAAGTGCCAGCTTTGACTTGGCTAGTCCTGAACTACGAGTACCAGACTTGAGGTAAGAAGCGTACACGAGTCCACTACATGTCTCCAACCAATTACACCACTATGGTGCCTTCTCGACTTCCCCACGAGAAAGCACGCCATAGCACTCACGCTTATCTTGGCAAGTTTTATAAGTATCCAGTTCAAGTTGTCTAATAATCAAGCTAAGCTTTCCAAGCAGTCCTTAACCTCGGACGCGGCTATTCGAATAGTTTTGTTAACCCTGCAGGGGTGTACCTCTACACACACATGACCATCAGTTACCGCCTTTGGCCTCGACACCATTCAAGGGGTGTCGGCAAGGATGTTCACCACAACTGTTACCTCATATCCGATCTAGTCCAAGAAAGCCGCCTACCTGGGTTGGATACCACTATCGTGAACCCGGCCGGTTTACCGAAGTGGACCGAGATGATGTGTGCGTGGTGCATAAGCCGGTCTCCACTGAGCCGTTCTCTCACTTAGCAGCCAGGCCACAAACCTACCAGAACTCCGAACTACTGCGACATCTGGACATCGAAAGGGATGAGTTAGTAGGTTGAGAGGGGTCAGTGAGCCTAATGTGTGGTTGTACTCTTCATCTTGGATCACCACACAAGAACTCGGACTTAGGGCGGTGTTCAACGAGACAACCCACTGTGTACTCCTACACAGCCTCTCATCGTTCACCTTGTATTAGGGTAGATTCACCAACACATTTCCACCATCATCATCATGATTACTACCATCCCGACTCACATAACAGTATCAACATTGTATCACTCTAGGCATGCAATAAGCAGTAACAGTTGCAGGGGCCACATGATATCAATCAACTCCTACATTTGCTAGGATTGTGGTTTTCTTACTACTGTGAAAAATGATAGGTCATGCAAAGGAGTGGGTTCATCTATGCGGTAGAAACATAGCATGGTAATCATCCTAAACAATGAATAAGCGAGACTGAGAGGGAAGTGGGATTTTATCGACATGATCAATGGGGGTTTGCTTGCCTTGCTGACGAGGTTGACACATGGTGTCTTCAACGAAGGGGGTGGTCTCCAGTTCCGGCTCCACCTCTATTCGACAAACAACACAAACATCGAAACAATAATAAGTACAATGCACATGCACATGAGTTGAAGGTTGAAACTTGATGTATGTGTCACTGATGTGTGAGTTATTCCATTTAAAAGGAGTATATTGCAAATGAATTGCAAATTCAAACTCCATTTGATTTATGGATGAATTTCAAATGCATTTGAATCCATGAATGTTCGTTCGAAATGGTTGAGCATGAAGTGATGTTGTAAAGGTGAAGTAAGGTCTCTGATGTGTCGATGAAACCATTTGAAAGAAGCGTGTTGCAAACTCATTTGCAAAATCACTCAAAATATGAATTTGAAAAGGATCCATATGTACATATGCCACTATTCACCCGTTTTAAAATGGTCTAACATGAAAACAAACTGAATATTCAGAATCCTTGTATTTTTCTGATAATTTTAAACATATTATTTGTCCAATTTGGAGTTAAAATGAATTAGTTATGAATTTCCAAAGTTTAAGCATTTTTGTGAATTTTTCTTGTCGGGACCCGGAATATGCGTATGTAATTCCAGTCACGATGCAATCACATGGAGAGACGAGAGCCGTACCCACTTGTCTAAGAAGAAAAGGCCAAGCACAGAACACTCTCGGAAAGCATCGAATGTGAGGGGCATCCCATCCAGGCCGAATGATCAACTGAGATGGGTCCTCATCGTCCGCTCACAAGTCTAAATGCTTATGGGTGGTGAATCCCATACTCATAGACAAGTCGCCTCAACCATGTTATCGATTGAATCCTAAATCTTACATAGACTTACTCCAGCCCGATCACTTAGTCGGGGTCTAGGGCGGGCTCGATCATACAACAAAGTGTGCACGTGACAGAGTCACGAGCAATCGCATCGCGATGCCCCAAGATGCGCACATCTAAGGGCCACTTGGTGTATAAAAGACCGCCAGCCAGATCACAACTAAGGTCTCGAAAACCCATACTAAGACATGCATGTTATAACCATACACGCAGCACACATGTCTAGTATGAATAGCAGGTATCATCTCATAACTCTACAATGTACCTCTTTATTGACTTACACATAGAGAATACAAAGATCACATGTCTGTGATCATCATTACATCATACAACGGAAGCAAATTAGGTCGGAGTACAGACAAGATTAACAAATGGCTTAGAGAAGCCTTGTAAACATTCATACCCTTCCACGAGGGACCAGATCATGCATATTTATAAGACTTTTCAAAAATACTAGAGGAATTTTTGGAAGCAATTTTTATCTGGCCTTTGGAATTAAATTCTCTAGGGCTTTTCTTTTCCCCATTTTTGAATTTCTTTTGAAATTTTCACATGATGCAAAGGGGCACTCAAACCCTAGCACTTACCCAAGTTGGGGTTCTGACAACTTGCCCCCACTCAAAATAATCTCGTCCCGAGATTCAGAAGTCGTCGGGAGGAAGGTGGGGTACTCGGCACGAAGGCGGTCTTCTCTTTCCCACGTAGCTTCTTTCTCGGAGTGATGTGACCATTGCACTTTGAGAAACTTGATCTTCTGACGACGAGTGACACGCTCTGCGGAATCAAGAATACGAACGGGGTACTCTCGATAAGAAAGGTCATCTTGGAGATCAAGCGTTTCATGGTCGACTTCGCGGATGGGGTCCTTGAAGCAACGCCTGAGTTGTGACACATGGAATACATCATGTACTCGGGAAAGATGCGGGGGTAGTTCAAGTTGGTAGGCAACTTCTCCATGTTTAGTGAGAATGCGGAAAGGTCCGATGTAACGTGGGGCCAACTTGCCTTTGATACCGAAACGTTGGGTTCCCTTCAGAGGAGTAACCCGAAGGTAAGCCTTCTCGTCTAGATTGTAGCTTTCTTGCCTATGATGATGATCGTAGTAGCTTTTCTGACGAGACTGGGCTGATTTCAATTGATCACGAACAACGCGAACTTGCTCTTCTGCTTCCTTGATCATATCCGGTCCAAAGAATTGTCTTTCACCGGTTTCTGACCAGTTTAGGGGTGTTCGACATCGTCGTCCATAAAGGAGTTCAAAAGGAGCCATGTTCAGACTAGATTGGAAACTGTTGTTATAAGAAAATTCGGCAAATGTAAGAGACTTCTCCCAATTCTTTACGAAAGATATAACACAAGCTCTGAGCATGTCTTCGAGAATTTGGTTAACCCTTTCGACTTGACCACTAGACTGAGGATGGAAAGCTGTACTAAAGAAGAGATGAGTTCCCATAGCATTCTGAAAGCTTCCCCAAAATCTAGAGGTGAAAAGGCTACCATGATCAGAATTTATTTCCAAAGGAACATCGTGAAGGAACACAATTCTAGAGATATACAAGTCCGCTAACTGGCTAGCAGTTATAGACTCGCGAACGGGAAGGAAGTGAGAAAATTTGGAAAGCCGGTCAATGACAACGAAGATGGCATCATTTCCTTTCTGGGTTTTTGCAAAGCCGGTGATGAAGTCCATACCGACTTTGTCCCATTTCCACTCGGGAATAGGCAAAGGTTGAAGAGTACCAGCAGGTCTTTGGTGCTCGGCCTTAATGCGACGACAAACATCACAGTCAGCAATGAACTTAGCAATTTCTCTCTTCATCCTAGTCCACCAAAATCTCTGGCGTAGGTCTTGGTACATCTTTGTGCTACCAGGATGAATCGAAAGGGGAGTGTCATGAGCTTCCTTAAGAATTAGCCTCCTAAGATTGTGTTTTCGTGGTACAACCAATCGAGTGCCAAAGAAAACGACACCTTGATCATTTATGGAGAAACATTTAGCAACTCCGCTAGAAATGTTCTTCTTGATCTCTCGAATAACACTATCATGTTTCTGGGTGGCTATAATTTTATCCTCAAGGGTTGGATTCGCCACTAAGAAATAAAGATAGCCATGAGGAACAATCTCAAGATTGAGCTTGCGAAATTCCTCATGAAGAAGTGGTTGACACTGTTGTAACATGAGGTTGTTACAATACAACTTACGACTTAGTGCATCAGCCATGACATCGGCTTTGCCTGGTGTGTAAGAAATTCCTAAGTCATAATCTTTTATCAACTCTATCCAGCATCTTTGCCCGAGATTAAGATCTGGCTGGGTGAATATGTATTTGAGACTTTGATGGTCGGAATAGATCTCACAACGATTACCAAGGAGGTAATGTCGCCAAGTTGTCAGGGCATGAACTACGGCAGCGAGTTCAAGATCATGGGTAGGATAGTTCTTTTCATGTAGACGCAAATCGGGTGAAGCATAAGCTACCACATGTCGTTCTTTCATAAGTATGCATCCTAACCCTTACCGTGAGGCATCACAAAAGATCTCGAAATCCTTTTTGGTGTCGGGAGGCGCAAGTACGGGTGCAGAAGTCAATCTTCTTTTTAGCTCTTGAAAGCTTTCCTCGCACTTGGGATTCCATTGGAATTTCTTATCTTTCTTGAGGAGTTTAGTTAGAGGCTTTGCAACTTTGGAGAAGTTCTCAACGAAGCGGCGGCAATAGCTTGCTAGGACAAGAAAACTCCTAACTTGCTTAACCGGTTCAGGTGGAGTCCACTAAAGGACGGCCTGAACTCTCTCGGGATTGACAGCAATGCCTTTTGCAGAAATCACGTGGCCTAAGTAGGTCACTTCTGGTAGCCAAAATTCTCACTTAGAGAACTTGGCATATAGGCGATGCTCTTGAAGCTTCATCAATACCAACCTAAGATGTTCTGCATGCTCTTCTTCGTTCTTCGAGTAGATGAGAATGTCATCAAGATAAACTACAACAAATTTATCTAGGTACTCCATGAAGATCGAATTCATCAAGCGCGAGAATGTGGCGGGGGCATTGGTTAAACCGAAGGACATGACGGTGTACTAGTAAAGACCATAACGAGTAGTGAAAGCCGTTTTGGGGATGTCCTCTTTTCGGATTTTGATTTGATGATAGCCTAATCTCAAATCCATCTTGGAGAAGACAGAGGATCCAGCAAGTTGATCATAAAGATCATTGATCCTGGGCAGTGGGTACTTGTTCTTTATCGTCGCTAGATTTAGTGGGTGATAGTCTACGCACATCCTTTCTGTTCCATCTTTCTTCGTTACGAACAGAACGGGGAAACCCCATGGCGATGAGCTCGGGCGGATGAAGCCTTTTGCCAACGAAGCATCAAGTTGGGTTTTTAGCTCAGCTAACTCATGGGGGGCCATTCTATATGGGCGTCTGGAAATTGGGGTTGTGCCTGGTATAATATCCACTATGAATTCTACACATATGTCGGGTGGCATGCCTGGCAGCTCTTCTGGAAAGACATCCGGGAAGTCACGAACCACCGGAATATCTTCAAGGTCAGGAAGGGGAAGCACATTCAAAGTATGCATCTGGATTCTAGAGCTGGGTGATGTGTAGTCAATGATCTCGCCTGAAGGATGGGTGAGTTTAACTGATTTGGCTTTACAATCAAGGAAAGCATTCTGCCTGGATAACCAATCCATTCCTAGGATGACATCAATGTCTGAAGACTTGAGGGCTATAAGTGAAGCAAGGAATACTAAACCCTCAATTGCAATTTGATTGCCATGGCTTACTCTAATAGTTTACCATTTGGAACCAGGAGTTTGAATTATCATTGGAGAAAACATTTCTTCAAAAGGGAATTCATGCCAAAGTGCATAATTCTCCGACATGAATGAATGAGAAGCTCCTGGATCGAAAAGAACGGAGGCGGGGAAATGATTGACTGGGAGTGTACCAAGGATGACGCCAGAAGCAGAAGTGGTTTCCTCAACTGAGATTTGGTTCACACAACCACTACTAGTGGATGAAAGCTTTGCTTGCAAGGGTTTGGAGGTGGATTTCCTTGAAGGCTTACGTCGAGAATGACGTGGTGTCATCAAAACCTGAGGGAACTGACGGAGGTAATGGCCTGGCAGACCACACTTGAAACACACCTTGCCTGAATTGCTGGGAGCAGGATTACTTGATTGCACACCATCATTCCTGGGAGGAACAATGTGTTGAGTTGGATGGCATATATTGGATGGTGGCCTCTGAAGAAGGTTTTGAGGTATGGCACTAGTTGGAATCAATATTCGGCGTTTCTGAGGGGCTGAACTTGAAGAAGGAGAAAGCTCAAGAGCATGCTTGCGAGATTCTTCGAACACTTCATCGCCATGCTCAGCTCTGAAGGATCTGTTGACTAAATCCTCAAAGGTGGAAAATTAGATGAGGTTGAGATCATGGCGAAGGATGGGGCTATGTCCCTTACGGAACCTTGCCTACTTTCTGGCATCGGTGGTGATCTCATCTTGGGCATACCGAGCAAGACGGTTGAAATCTCTCACATACTCATGAATGGACATCTCTCCTTGAGTCAGATTGCAGAACTCTTCCTTCTTGCACTCCATTAACTCATCCAGAAGGTGGTACCCTCAAAAGGCATCACGGAACTCCTGCCAATTCACTATGTGACCATCAGGCTGCATCGCAAGATAGTTCTCCCACCATTCAGCAGCGGCACCTTGCATAAAGTATGCCGCGAATATAACTCGATCATTGGGAGCAACATGTGCCGTGTCAAGCTTATGCTCGATGGAACGGAGCCAATCATCAGCTTCAAGGGGCTCAGAAGAACATCGAAATACCGGTGGCTTGAGGAGGATGAAATCCTGAATGCTGACAACCACATTACGATGGTGGGCGGTATTCTGCTCGATGAGCTCCAGAAGGCGTGTTTGATCATGTCGATTCCGCTCAGTTTCCATCAGGATTTCCGCTGCAGAAGGCGGTGGTGGAGGTTCATCATCATTTCGATTCCGAACACGGTCTCGATTCCGACGAACAGCACTACGAGTTCCACCTAACATCCTGTGTGATAAAAATCAACAATCAGAACAGGTTGTATGATGGAATCAAAGACACGAAGGACATGATGAAGACGGAAAAGATTATAATGCGAAGGCAATGACTCAAAGAAACACGGAAAAAATCCGGCAGCATAACGGCTACACCGAGATGGAAAACAAGAAAATCTCGAGAAGATGGGACATAACTTCTTCAAGGAACTCAACAGAACGATGAGTCTGGACGACCACAACAATCCTACGTCTATAAGGAGGCAATCAATGAGATGTTCTAGTAAGACATAGATGAGCCTAGTCCTATCTTCCCGTAGAACAAGATGAGGGTGACTCAGAACTCAGATCGATGAGGATAAGGAGAAAAAGAAGCCTTATGTTGTTCCCATTATACCCAAGTAGCTATATAAATATAGAATGCTAGACTCGACTTCGACCAAGGGTTGAATAATCCTACAGATAGTCCTGCTCTGATACCAAGTCTGTCGGGACCCGGAATATGCGTATGTAATTCCAGTCAGGATGCAATCACATGGAGAGTCGAGATCCGTACCCACTTGTCTAAGCAGACAAGGCCAAGCACAAAACACTCTCGGAAAGCATCGAATGTGAGGGGCATCCCATCCAGCCCGGATGATCAACTGAGATGGGTCCTCATCGTTCTCTCACAAGTCTAAATGCTTATGGGTGGTGAATCCCATACTCATAGATAAGTCGCCTCAACCATGTTATCGATTGAATCCTAACTCTTACATAGACTTACTCCAACCCGATCACTTAGTAGGGGTCTAGGGCGGGCTCGATCATACAACAAAGTATGCACGTGACAGAGTCACGAGCAATCGCATCGTGATGCCCCAAGCTGCGCACATCTAAGGGTCACTTGGTGTATAAAAGACCGCCAGCTAGATCACAACTAAGGTCTCGAAAACCCATACTAAGACATGCATGTTATAACCATACACACATCACACATGTCTAGTATGAACAGCAGGTATCATCTCATAACTCTACAATGTACCTATTTATTGACTTACACATAGAGCATACAAAGATCACATGTTTGTGATCATCATTACATCATACAACGGAAGCAAATTAGGTCTGAGTACAGACAAGATTAAAAAATGGCTTAGAGAAGCCTTGTAAACATACATGCCCTTCCACGAGGGACCAGACTACTGTCTGGAACTATATTAGCTTAGTCAACGTCGAGCTTCAGGAAGGCGACTCCATCGGGGGTCTGGGTTTCCATCTAAAACATAGAATAAGCAAACGTGAGTACAAAGTCGTACTCAGCAAGACTTACATCAGAACTATACTACTCATGCTCAAGTTTCAAGGTAAAGGGAGGTGGGGTTTCATCATGCATAAGTGCCAGCTTTGACTTGGCTAGTCCTGTACTACGAGTACCAGACTTGAGGTAAGAAGCGTACACGAGTCCACTAACAAGTCTCCAACCAATACACCACTATGCTTACTTCCTCGACTTCCCCACGAGGAGCACACCATAGAACTCACGCTTATCTTGCGAGTTTTATAAGTATCCATTCAAGTTGTCTAATAATCAAGCACAACTTTCCAAGTAGTCCCTTACCGTGGACGCGGCTATTCGAATAGTTTTGTTAACCCTGCAGGGGTGTACTGCTACACACATGAAACCATCAGTTACCGCCGAGATCTCGTCACCCTTCAAGCGGGTGTCGGCGTGGATAATTTCCACAACTTTTACCTCACAGCCAATTCTAATCCAGGAATCAACCATCTGAGTTGCTCACCGCTCAGGAGTCCGGCCGGGTCCACGATACGGACTCAGACGATGCAGGCGACCGAGACGCCACCTTAGCAGATGGTTTTACTGTCTCACAGGTCCACCCATATATCTAAATGATGCAAACTTTCATTCATTCTTTTTCTATGCATATGCCAAATGGAAAGCCCGAACTAGTGACTCCTGGACTTGAACTGGGGTGAGTTAGTAGGTTGAGCGGGGGTCCATGTGCCCAACATGTGGTAGTACTCTTCGTCTTGGATAACCACACAAGAACTCGGGCTTAAGGCGGTGTTCAACGAGACAACCCACTGTGCACTCCTACACAGCCTCTCATCGCTCACCTTGTATTAGGGTGGATTCACCAACACAGTTTCACCTTTATCAGTAACATGATCACAACCATCCCGACTCACAGATCAAAGTAACCTCAATGCAACCTCTAAGCATGCAATAAGCTGTAACAGTTGCAGGGGCCACATGATATCAATCAACTCCTATGTCAGCTAGGATTGTAGTTTGCTTACTACTGTGACAAGATGATAGGTCATGCATCGGATATGGGTTCAACTATGCGGTAGAATCGATAACAAGGTGATCTCCTAATCATGCATAAGGGAGACTGAGAGGGAAGTGGGATTTTATAGATATTATCAATGGGGTTTGCTTGCCTTGCTGACGAGGTTCACACACGGTGTCTTCAATGAAGGGGGTGGCCTCCGGTTCCGGTTCCACTTCTATCGAGCAAACATCACAAACATTGCAATCAATATAATGTACAATGCACAATCACATGATCAAGTTGTAGAACATGATGTACATGGTACTGATGTGTTGAAAATTCCATTTAATTGGAGTGTATTGCAAAAGAATTGCAAATTCAAACTTCAAATTTGAATTCAAATTAAGCCATATGCAAACTTGCTACTGTTGCCCCATTTTAAAATGGTCAAACATTGAAACAAATTTCCTATTCTTAATCCTTGCATTTTTTTGATAATTTTTCATATATTATATGTTTAATTTGGAGTTAATATGAATTTTCTATGATTTATTGAAGTTTAATTAATTTCTGTCTTTTTCTATAATTCATTTAATTCAAATTCTAATTACTGCAACATGCTGACATCAGCATGACGTGGGTGGGCTCTGGCCAGTGGGGCCCTATTGTCAGCCTCAGTGGGGGTTAATCCCTTGTTTAAAAATAACCCGAGGGGTTAATTAGTGCAGGTCCCCACCTGTCATTCACTATGTGGAGAGGGTTAGGGGGTAATTAAGGGTTAATTAACCCTACCTTGCCGGCGGTTAGCCGCCGGTGGCATCCAGCGCGGCGGCGCACACGCAGGAGGGCGATTCCGGCGGCCAAAAGGGGCGCGGCTGGGTGGGTTGAAGAGCTGGAGCTGGCGCACGTCGAGTGGTATACTCCGGCGAGTCGGGAGAGGTCGGGAAGGTCGGCGGCGACCTCATCGGCGGCAGGCGGCGCTCGGGTGCAGAGGCCTGCGTCACTGGAGGGTGCAAACGAGGGGGGTTTTGCTAGTGGGAGCACCAGTTGGAGGCGGTGAGAAGGATGGGCACATCTGCGTGACCATTTGGTCACCGGAGTGTTGCCGGCGACGACCTGCGCGACGACGGCGCACGTCTTCAATGGGGATCGACGCTAGGAGGTTAACGGGGCGCGGAGGAGGATTGGAGGTGATGTAGCAGCTCACCAGGGTTGCTCTGGTTGTGGTGGAGAGCTTGGGGATGCGAGGACGGCGGCGTAATTTGATGGTGACGAACGGCGGCCGGAGTTGGGGACGAAGATGGTAGCGAGCTTGTGGGGGTGTCTAGCTTCAATTCCTTGTGCACGGAGACGTTGACGAGCACGGCGAGTCTTCTGGACACCTCGGGGCATCTCGAGGAAGACGGTGGCCGCGCGGGTGCGGCGGCGTGCTCTGGCGGGTTCTCGGGCTGCACGCAAATGGCGAGGAGGAGAGGGGGAGGTGACCTGAGAGTGAGAGGATGAGCACGGGGGGGTTCTGGCGCTAACGTGGCGAGGAGGCAGGGCTTGGGGAGGCCTAGAACTTCGCCGGCGTCGCGGTGGCGTCGGCTGCGTGCTCTCTGCTCGACAGCGAGCAGCTTGAGGAAGAGGACAAGAGAGGAGGAGGTGGGCCTGGGCCTTGGTGCGGCTAGTTGGGCCGAAAGCCAGGTAAGCCGTTTTCTATTTTTTGTTTCTATTTTCTTTCTGTAATTTGTTTTGGCTTGCTAGTAAAAATAGCAAATCATTTTTAAAATTCCCCAAAACTTTTATGTGGGCTTAGGGGTCATGCCACTAGCCACTCACAAGTTTTGGTGACTTTTGAAATTCAAACAATTTCAATTAAAATTCAAATTGGAGTTTAATTTATTTTCCAAGCCCTGTTTGGAATATTTGAAAAATCCATGAGCATGGGGTTGGTCCCACATCACTTTATATTTAATCATGCATATTTATAAGACTTTTCAAAAATACAAGAGGAATTTTTGGAAGCAATTTTTATCTGGCCTTTGGAATTAAATTCTCTAGGGCTTTTCTTTTCCCCATTTTTGAATTTATTTTGAAATTTTCACATGATGAAAGGGGGCACTCAAACCCTAGCACTTACCCAAGTTGGGGTTCTAACATTTATGAATTAAATAAATCATTTAACTGATTTACTGCGTCATGCCTGCGTCAGCATGACGTGGGGGCAGCCCTGACAGCCGGGTCCCACTGGTCAGTGAGAGGGGGTTAAATTCCTCTCTGTTAATTAAACTTGTTTAATTAACTGGCCTGGGGGCCCACTGTCAATGGGTGTTAGGGGGTCATTAGGAGGGGGGGTCATTAGGCGGTGGCGTCCATGGAATCGGTGCTCCCGGCCACCATTCGTTGCGCCAGTTGCACCAGAGGGACGCCCGTGGAGTCGTGCGTCTCGGGGGCGGTCCAGGTGACCAAGGGGGCCACCGGAGCGACGCACCAATTGAAGCAGCCGTGGTTGCAAACGAAGCAGCGGAGCGCGTGGGGTAAGGTGGACATGGTCTTGGGGTTCTAGGGTTCAAGGATGCACGACGACGAGCATCCCGGCGGCGAGGAGCTCCTGCGTTCATGGCGGATCCGGCTAGAGTTGAGGAGGGGGACGATGGAATATCTCGGGCGGACCGTGACCTCACCGTGAATCCAACGGAGGAAGTGGCGTGGTCGAAGATGCTCGGGGTTGGCCGGAATCGAAGAAATCGTGCGGCGGCTCCGGCGAGAAGAAATGGACGATTGTGGCGGCTCCTGGAGCGATTAGGTCACCATCCTCAGGGGCTTGGCGTGGACGTTGACGTAGCGCGAGGGGGACACGGTCTCCCGGATTCTCTCCGGCGTTGGCTGCGGATTCTCACGGCGGTGAACGGCCGCGGCGCTCGGGTGGAAAGGGGGAGTCGTGGAGAGGGCAGGAGAGCTCCAGGGAGAAGGGGGAAGTGACGAGGCGTGTTCTTCTCATCTCTGTGGCGAGAAGAGGGGTCTCGGGGACGCCTGGAACATCGAGGGCGTCGCGGTGGCGGTCGCCGGCCGGGGCATGCTCGACAGTGAGCTGCTTCGGCTTGCGGGGAGGAAGACGACAACGCGCTAGGTGGGCTTGGGCCGTGGGGGTTAAGTTGGGCCAGTTTTCCCAGGTGAGTTTGCTTTTCTTTTATTCTGTTTATTTTTCTTTTCTGTATTTTGTTTTGCCTTGCTAAAAAAATAGCTAGGCATTTTATTAAATGCTGAAACTTTTTATATGGCCTCACAATATAATAGGCTAGCCACTTGTAAAGTCTGAACATTTTTAAATTTCAAATTATTTGAACTTTAATTCAAATAGGGGTTTAAATTTAAATCTATGCTCCTGTTTGAATATTTGAAAAATCCATGAGCATGGGGTTGGTCCCACATCACTTGATATGTGATCACACTCATTTATGGGAGTTTTCAAAAATACCAAAGGAATTTTTGGAGAAACTTTATTTCTGGCCATTTGAATTAAATTCATCTGGGGTGTTCTCTCTCCCATTTCAATTTCTTTTGAAATTTTGAACATGATGCAATGTGAGACTTGATCCTAGCACATACCTAACTTGGGGTTGTGACAACTCGCCCCCACTCAAAAGAATCTCGTCCCGAGATTCAGAAGTAATCGGGAGGAAGGAGGGGTACTCGGCACTGAGACAGTCTTCTCTTTCCCACGTGGCTTCTTTCTCAGAGTGGTGTGAGCATTGCACTTTCAGAAACTTAATCTTCTGACGACGAGTGACACGCTCTCCTGTATCAAGAATGCGAACGGGGTACTCTCGATAAGAAAGGTCATCTTGGAGATCAAGCATTTCATGGTCGACTTCGCGGATGGGGTTCTTGAAGCAACGCCTGAGTTGTGACACATGGAATACATCATGTACTCGGGAAAGGTGCGGGGGTAGTTCAAGTTGGTAGGCAACTTCTCCACGTTTAGCAAGAATGCGGAAAGGTCCAATGTAACGTGGGGCCAACTTTCCTTTGATACCGAATCGATGGGTTCCCTTCAGAGGCGTAACCCGAAGGTAAGCCTTCTCATCCAGATTGTAGCTTTCTTGCCTATGATGAAGATCATAGTAGCTTTTCTGACGAGACTGGGCTGCTTTCAATTGATCACGAACAATGCGAACTGTCTCTTCTGCTTCCTTGATCATGTCCGGTCCAAAGAATTGTCTTTCACCGGTTTTTGACCAGTTTAGGGGTGTTCGACATCGTCGTCCATAGAGGAGTTCAAAAGGAGCCATGTTCAGACTAGATTGAAAACTATTGTTATAAGCAAATTTGGCGAATGGAAGAGACTTCTCCCAATTCTTTCCGAATGAGATAACAGAAGCTCTAAGCATGTCTTCAAGAATTTGGTTAACCCTTTCGACTTGACCGCTAGACTGAGGATGGAAAGCTGTGCTAAAGGAGAGATGAGTTCCCATAGCATTCTGGAAGCTTCCCCAAAATCTAGAGGTGAAAAGTCTACCACGATCAGAATTGATTTCCAAAGGAACACCATGAAGAGACACAATTCTAGAGAAATACAAGTCCGCTAACTAGCTCGCAGTTATGGACTCGCGAAAGGGAAGGAAGTGAGCAACTTTGGAAAGCCTATCAGCGACAACGAAGATGGCATCATTTTCTTTCTGGGTTGTTGGAAAGCCAGTGATGAAATCCATACTGACTTTGTCCCATTTCCACTCTGGAATAGGCAAAGGTTGATGTGTACCAGCAGGTCTTTGGTGTTCTGCCTTAATGCGACCGAAATCGAGCAATGTCTCTCTTCATCCTAGTCCACCAAAATCTCTGGCGTAGATCTCGGTACATTTCTGTGCTACCGAGATGAATCGAGAGGGGTGTGTCAAGGCCTTCTTTGAGAATGAATTGCCTTAGTTCCCTATTCTTAGGTACTACCAAACGATTTCCAAAGAATACCGTTCCTTTACTATCTGTGGAGAAACATTTAGCAACTCCGCTAGCAATGTTCTCCTTGATCCGGCGAACACCTCGTGCACGCCTTTGGGCAACTATGATTTGATCCTCAAGTGTTGGTTTCGCCACCAAGTTGAAAAGAGATCGACGAGGAACAATCTCGAGATTGAGCTTTAGAAATTACTCATGAAGAAGTGGTTGACACTATTGTAACATGAGGTTGTTACAATACAACTTACGACTTAGTGCATCAGCCATGACATTGGCTTTGCCTGGGGTGTAAGAAATTCCTAAGTCATAATATTTTATCAACTCTATCCAGCGTCTTTGCCTGAGATTAAGATCTGGCTGGGTGAAAATATATTTGAGGCTTTGGTGGTCGGAATAGATCTCACAACAATTACCAAGGAGGTAATGTCGCCAAGTTGTCAGGGCATGAACTACGGCAGCGAGTTCAAGATCATGGGTAGGATAGTTCTTTTCATGTAGACGCAAATCGGGTGAAGCATAAGCTACCACATGTCGTTCTTTCATAAGTATGCATCCTAACCCTTACCGTGAGGCATCACAAAAGATCTCGAAATCCTTTTTGGTGTCGGGAGGCGCAAGTACGGGTGCAGAAGTCAATCTTCTTTTTAGCTCTTGAAAGCTTTCCTCGCACTTGGGATTCCATTGGAATTTCTTATCTTTCTTGAGGAGTTTAGTTAGAGGCTTTGCAACCTTAGAAAACTTCTCGACGAAGCGACGACAATAGCTTGCTAAGCCAAGAAAACTCCTAACTTTCTTAACCGATTCAAGTGGTGTCCAGTCAAGGACGACCTGAACTTTCTCGGGATTCACAGCAATGCCTTTTGCAGAAATCACGTGGCCTAAGTAGCCAAAATTCACACTTGGAGAATTTAGCATACAGGCGATGCTCTCGAAGTATCATCAATACCATCGTAAGATGTTCGGCATGTTCTTCTTCGTTCTTCGAGTAGATGAGAATATCATCAAGATAAACTACAACAATTTTATCCAAGTACTCCATGAAGATCGCATTCATCATGCGCGAGAATGTGGCGGGGGCATTGGTTAAACCAAAGGACATGACGGTGTACTCGTAAAGACCATAACGAGTAGTGAAAGCTGTTTTTTGAATGTCCTCGTTTCGGATTTTGATTTGATGATAACCTAATCTCAAATCCATCTTGGAGAAGACAAAGGATCCAGCAAGTTGATCATAAAGATTATTGATCCTGGTCAGTGGGTGCTTGTTATTTATCGTCGCTAGATTTAGCTGGTGATAATCTACACACATCCTTTCTGTTCCATATTTCTTTGTTACGAACAGAACAGGGAAACCCCATGGCGATGAGCTAGGGCGGATGAAGCCTTTTGCCAACAAAGCTTCAAGTTGGATTTTAAGCTCAGCTAACTCACGTGGGGCCATTTTGTATGGGCGTCTGGAAATTGGTGCGGTTCCTGGCATAAGATCCACTATGAACTCTACACATCTGTCGGGTGGCATGCTGATGGCAAGAGAGTGTTAATACTCTTCAAGCCTCATTGGTTACCCCAAGTGCAGAGTGAGATATAGTGCAGCGGTAAGTTTTCCCTTGGCAAAGATACCAAGGTTTGTCTCCCGTAGGACTCTGAAGGATACAAGAAGGTGGTAAAGTGAACAATGGCGCCAAGGTTGCTAGCTTCACGTGGACCTGCACACAGATACAAATAACTTTGCTCCCAACGAGTACAGAGGAGTTGTCAATTCCTCCGGCCTTGTTGTTTCCAAAGGATCAACGCAAGAGATAATAATAGTGGTAACTGAAAGTAAAGACTGAAAGTAATAAGGGTGTAAACAGTGATATTAAGATGGACCGGGGTCCCGTGATTTTCACTAGTGATGTCTCTCTCCCAAAAGACGATAAAAGTGCTAGCGAGGTAAACAAATCACAGTTGGGCAATTGACAGGATTATGAAGGCACCGCAATGCTAACTATGCTGCAAACAAAGGAAGGGCTCAAAAGCAATGGGCAGTACGCTAAAGTAAGTAGACCGAAATCCATTTGCATCTACTATGAATCATCCACCTTGAGATATCTATCCAGAACATCTCGCTGGTATTAAGTTGCAAATCCCACCCATAGTGTAAACTCAAAGCAACAGAGAACTGCATTAAAAGAACTATGCGTAAAGTAAACAATCCTTGCACCCGCGGGTACAAGCACCGTTGTTTTATCCCTGGTGGCAACAACACATCCCCTAGTCTCATGTTTCTGTCACTCAAGCTAGACATCAAGGGGCTGAACCCACAATCGAGCATAACGCTCTCTCTTGGAGTTGCAAATAAAATACCTGGCCAAAGAAAATACTGCAACGGAGAACATGCAAGAATTTACTCAAGAACAAAATATAAAAGAGAAGAACCAAATATATTACTCATCACAATCTGAACATAGTCTAATAATCCATCAGATCCCAACAAACTCAGCATAGCAACAACAGATATTACATAGATGCCTCGATCATGTGAGGCAGCTCATGAGGACTTGAAAGTGGAAGCACAAAAGGGGGAGAGATAGATCACATAGCTACTGGTCATGGACCCATGGTCCAAGGGAAACTACTCACGGTACATACGGGAGGCGTCCATGGCTATGGAGGGTCTCCCGGAGGGGTTAGCTTCTCCCGACAGGGTGCCGGAGCAGCTTCTCCAGGCAGCCCTGATCTAGAAACGGCGGCGGCGGCGGAACAGAGGCGAGATCGCGAAAGAGGAGTCCGTATTAGGGGTTTCCACCCCGAGTGGTAAATATAGGCGAAGGGGGGCGTCGAGGGGGACCACGAGGCAGTCAGGAGGGTGCCTGGCGCGGCCCAGGGTGGGGCCACACCACCTGCCCTCCTGGCTGCCTGGTGGTGGCCCCCCTTCCCTCTCTTGGTGATTCCGGAAGCTTCTGTTGCGCTGATTTTTTTTATATTTTTCCCGGAATTTTTGGAGCACTTTTAATGGCTGGAAAACCTGAAATAAAAAAACAGCAGAAAACAGAAACTGGCAACTGGGTGCACTGAGTTAATAGGTTAGTCCAAATAGGTTCAAAAGTGTATGAAAGTTCAAGCAAAACATGGCAAAGTCACAAAAAACATGCATGGAACAAGCAGAAATTATAGATACATTTGGGACGTATCAACATCCCCAAGCTTAATTCCTGATCGTCCTCGAGTAGGTAAATGATAACAAGCATAATTTTTGTGGTGACATGCCACACAACCATAAAAGGACTTTTAAGTAAAGCAATCAAAGAATGCAATTCAATTCAAGTCTTAACAGGCAAGAGTCTATATTAGCATTGACACAAGCAACAAAAGAACAAAAGGTGCAAGAGCTCTCGCTGTCCGTGACTCGAATGTCTCCAGATGGTGTTTGCGTGCAAGCAAGGGATAGGGCAATACGAGAGAAAAAATAAGGTTGTTGAGAACAACTATCTACTAAAGTTTCACACTTGGTCTCCTTTAGATTCTTATCTGGACTCGTCCCTAGACCACTAGTCAGGTACAAGTCAAACTGATCCACTCCCTTTCGATATTTTGAGCACTCATGCAATGGATGAGCGTGAGCAAGAAAGTTGACACCTAAAAGGCGAAACAGAAAGGAGGTGGAGGAGGAAGACAAAAAGGTGTGAAAGGCTCACATCAATGAGGACAATCATAGAGGAGAGAAGGCCATATGATAGATATGATGTGAGGAGTAGGGATTGCCATACAACGGATGCACATGTGAGCTAAAAGCTCTCCTAGGGAACTAGTGGGGGTGCATCTAACTTGCTTGCTCAAGAAGACCTAGAGCTCGTTTGAGGAGGCTCATCATTGGAATATACAATCCAAGTTCTATAGTGTGAAGGGTCCCCACATAGCTATATGCATGATGATGATCTCTATGGAATACAAGGGATAGGAGATGAAGTACTAGTGTGGATCTCTCAAAAGGAATAGTAGTATGCCCATTCTCTCTTTTTTTTTATCTTTTTCTCTTTTATTTTTTTATTTTTTTGGTGGCCTCAATGGCTCTTTCTATTTAACTCTCATTTGTCCTCTTTGGGATCTTTCGATTGTGTCCTCTTTGGGATCTTTTCCTCACTTTATGGGCAATACTCTATATTTTACAAGAATATAGGAGAGCTTTCACACTTTACAAAGGTACTCACATAAAGAAAATGTAACTATCATGATGCAAATGTATGCTTCTGTCAGGATAGCAGGATATGCAATGATACTAGCGCGTCATGTAGCAATGATTAGGGCAAGGCCCAACTAGCATGCGGCTTATCGATCAAGCAAGTAGCATGTATGACATGAAGATCAAGTCATGAGAAGGTGGATGTTGCATGGAAATGTATCTCGGAAAGGCTATGGAAATGCCTTGTAGGTAGGTATGGTGGCTGTTTTGAGGAAAGATATAAAGAGGCTTAAGATGACAGAGCGTATCGTGCCAAGGGTTTGGATGCACCAGCGAAGTATACGCCAACTCTCGAGGTGAGAAAGGGCAATGCACGGTACCGAAGAGGCTAGAAAAAGTATAGGTGGGTGGAAGTGTCAACTTTCGAATACTCACATTAGTCCGAAGAACTCATGCACTTATTATCGGTAACTCTCAATCTAATCAGGAGGTTCACAAAGAGACAGGTACCCCGAGGAGGAGTGTATGGGGGTTTGGTTATCTTTGCGCATCCTCGACTCATGGTACGTGAGTGTACTCTAATATTCGAACCCTCCAGAGGTTAGTGATCCATCTAGTAGCTAGAGTTCTCAACAGGGGTTTTTTTGGTTTTTGAAAAACACACGGATTGCCCAAAATACGACACCATTCAGTAATAGGCAAGAGCTCTTGACACCATAAGTTCAAACATTACTCTAGTCAATACCTCAAAACTATTGCAAGTTACTACTACAAAGAGAATAGCAACTTTAACTACCTACTTTCAGTCAAGACACAGAACTCAGTGCAATAGGAAAACTCTCTAACAAGATAAAACATGCAACCTATAGAAATCTCAACCTAAGACAAAAGAAAAGCTCTAGAAAACTAAAGCACTACAACTAAACAGAACAAAAGCTAAGAAAAGAAAAAGAACAGCTCACGGCTAAAAGAATAAGCATGCAAAATCCTATGAGGAGTTCTAGTTCAAGTGGAGCGTGTAATTCTCCCACACAAAAGAGTAAGTTGGGGTCTAACTTGTTACTACAGAAAACAAAGCAAAATAAAACTAAAAACAAAACCTAAGAGCGAGACGCTCCAAGAATAGCACATAACGCATGAAGTGATAAAAATATAGTGCAACGAGAGACGAACTGATAATTGTTGATGAAGAAGGGGATGCACGGGGGCATCCCCAAGCTTAGACGCTTGAGTATCCTTGAATATTTATTGGGGGTGCACATGGGCATCCCCAAGCTTGAGCGTTTGACCCTCCTGAATCTTCTTTCATCATCCTCCATCGCGCACTTGAAAACTCCCTTCATACATAACTCATTGTAGGCTGAATAGAGAGGTTAGTACCCTAATAAAATAAATTTCCTCTACTGCAAATAAAGATTTACAGGAATATCTACTGTTTCCCAAGATTGCCAAAAGGTTTTTTCAAATAAAAAGCAAGCTTAAGGTTTGCAAAAGTGAAGAGAGACAAACGTGCCAGAATCTGTGAAAAACAGAACAGCAGATAGATACGAATTTTTTAGGGGTACTTCTGCAACTCAAATAAAAAAACTCAGAACATACGGAAGTTTCATAATTGTATAGAGCATGCTGCGTAAAAAAATCAGCTCAAAAAGATGAACTGGGATTTTTCTCTGATTTTTCTAGTCACGAGGACAGAATCTGTTTTCTGGACAGCATGTCACAACTTTTACTTCCCTTGCCGTATGAGGCTAAACTTGGCACAAAGCTTGAAAAGTAAAGATACAATGATGTTGATACAGTAGTAACAATCATCAAGACCACTAAGAACAGAAAAAAAGCAAAAATAAAAACCTAAATTCGTTGCGGGCTGCCTCCCGAAAGCGCTTCTTTAGAGCCATTAGCTAGGCTTAAAGCAGAAGATCAAGTCTTTTCAAGAGAATAACTAGCCCGTGTGACGGACACAAAAGGTAACTTAATATTTTTCCTAGGGAAATGTTCCATCCCTTTCTTGAGAGGGAATTGGAATTTGATAGTTCCCTCTTTCATGTCAATGATAGCACCAACTGTGCGAAGAAAAGGACGTCCCAAAATAATTGTACAAGAAGGTTCACATTCAATGTCCATAATAGTAAAATCAACGGGAACATAATTGTCATTGACAATGATAAGAACATCGTCGACCTTCCCCAAAGGTTTCTTTATGGAAGAATCAACAAGACGAACACCAAAAGAACAAGGATCAAAAGGTTTCAATTCAAGCATAGCATACATTCTTTTGGGCATAACAGAGGTACTTGCTCCAACATCACAAAGAGCATAACAAGAGAAGTTATTCAATTTAATTTTTATCATAGGATCCCAACCATCTTCTAGCTTCCTAGGTATTGAGGCTTCTAGTCTAAGATTCTCCTATCTAACTTTGATTAGAGCATTGGTGATATGCTCTGTGAAGGAAAGATTGAGTGTGCTAGTGTGGGGGTGTCTAGACATCTTGTGTAGGAAACCAATAACTTCAGGTAAAGTGCAGTTGTCAAAGGCTAGGTCACTACTATCTATCAAGGAGGTGGTGATATCATTTAGGTTCACTTGTTTGAAAGCCTCTATGTTCAAAGAGGTTTCTTCATCTATGGTTGAGGTGGTAGCATCACCATTGATAGGTCCAGTGGGACTAGGGGTGTGATGGGTGCTAACAGTTTGGACATCCTCAACTACTTGGATAGTAGCTACTGTGTGGTAGGTAGGAAGGCTCTTAACTCTCTCTTCTTCCTCCTTTTCTCTAGCCCATCTCTCTTTGAGTTTAGCCATCATCCTAATATTTTCATTGATTTGTAACTAGATAGCATTAATAGGAGTGACCTTACTCTCCTCAAGGGGAGAGGTTCTAGTTTTTAACATCTCAACATCAAGGGCTAAGTTGTCTACCTTCAAACAAAGATTATCTAATTTAGCTAGTTTTTCTTCCACATTCTTGTTGAAGGCTTTTTGGGTAGTGATAAAGTCTCTAAGCATAATCTCTAGTTCAGAGGTGGAGTTTCTGGTGGTAGGATAAGTGTTGTTCCCATAGTTGTTGGATGGGAAAGGTCTAGGATTATTTCTACCAAAGTTACTCATATAAGCATTATTGTTGAAGTTGTTTCTAGAGACAAAATTGACATCTACTTGATCCTGAGCAACCAAAGAACTTAAAGGAACGTCTTGAGGATCAATAGAAGGTTGCTTGGTAAGTAGAGACATGATAAGGTCAACCTTTTCATTTAAAGAGGAGATCTCCTCGACAGAGTTTACCTTCTTACCGGTTGTAGATCTCTCGGTGTGCCATTGTGAGTAGTTCAGCATCATCTCATCAAGTAGCTTTGTGGCAGCACCAAGCGTGGTTGACATAAAAGTTCCTCCCGCGGCCGAATCTAATAGGTTCCGCGAGGTGAAGTTCAAGCCTGCATAAAAAGTCTGGATAACCATCCAGGTAGTTAGTCCATGTGTGGGGAAGTTCTTGACAAGCGTCTTCATACGTTCCCAAGCCTGGGCAACGTGTTCATTATCCAATTGCTTGAAATTCATAATGTTACTCCACAATTGAATAATTTTAGCAGGGGGATAGTAGTTCCCTATAAAAGCATCTTTGCATTTACTCCAAGAATCGATACAGTTCTTGGGCAAAGATTGTAGCCACTCCTTGGCTCTTCCTCTCAAAGAGAAAGGAAAAAGCTTCAGCTTGACGATGTCTCCATCCACTTCCTTGTACTTCTGCATGTCGCAGAGCTCGATAAAGTTGTTTAGGTGCAAGGCAGCATCTTCTCTTGCTCCTGAGAATTGATCTTTCATGACAAGGTTAAGCAGAGCAGGTTTAATCTCATAAGAAGGTGTTGAAGTGGCAGGTGGAGAAATAGGAGTGCAGATAAAGTCACTGTTGTTGTGACTAGTGAAGTCACACAACTTAGTGTTTTCACTGGAACCCATAGTAGCAGCAGGTATTTTTGGTATTTTTGATTAAGGACACAAAAGTAAAAACTGAAAGGTAAACTATCAAGACTAAAAAGCAAAGGTAAAAGATAGTGTGAAACTCCCCTATCTTGTAGACTGGAGTCCCCGGAACGGCGCCAGAAAACTTTTTGATGGCAAGAGAGTGTTAATACTCTTCAAGCCTCGTTGGTTACCCCAAGTGCAGAGTGAGATATAGTGCAGTGGCAAGTTTTCGCTTGTCAAAGATACCAAGGTTTGTCTCCCGTAGGACTCCGAAGGATACAAGAAGGTGGTAAAGTGAAAAATGGCGCCGAGGTTGCTAGCTTCACCTGGACCCGCACACAGATACAAATAACTTTGCTCCCAACGAGTACAGAGGAGTTGTCAATTCCTCCGGCCTTGATGTTTACAAAGGATCAACGCAAGAGATAATAATAGTGGTAGCTGAAAGTAAAGACTGGAAGTAATAACGGTGTAAACAGTGATATGAAGATGGACCGGGGTCCCGTGATTTTCACTAGTGATGTCTCTCTCCCAAAAGACGATAAAAGTGCTAGCAAGGTAAACAAATCACAGTTGGGCAATTGACAAGATTATGAAGGCACCGCAATGCTAACTATGCTGCAAACAAAGGAAGGGCTCAAAAGCAATGGGAAGTATGCCAAAGAAAGTAGACCGAAATCCATCTGCATCTACTACGAATCATCCACCTTGAGATATCTATCCAGAACATCTCGCTGGTATTAAGTTGTGAATCCCACCCAAAGTGTAAACTCAAAGCAACAGACAACTGCATTAAAAGAACTATGTGTAAAGTAAACAATCCTTGCACCCGCAGGTACAAGCACCGTTGTTTTATCCCTGGTGGAAAAGATCACATCCCCTAGTCTCATGTTTCTGTCACTCAAGCTAGACATCAAGGGGCTGAACCCACAATCGAGCATAACGCTCTCTCTTGGTGTTGCAAATAAAATACTTGGCCAAAGAAAATACCGCAACGGAGAACATGCAAGAATTTACTCAAGAACAAAATATAATAGAGAAGAACCAAATATAGTACTCATCACAATCTGAACATAGTCTCATAATCCATCAGATCCCAACAAACTCAGCATAGCAACAGCAGAAATTACATAGATGCCTCGATCATGTGAGGCAGCTCACGAGGACTCGAAAGTGGAAGAAAAAAAGGGGGAGAGATAGAGTACATAGCTACTGGTCAGGGACCCATGTTCCAAGGGAAATTACTCACGGTACATACGGGAGGCGTCCATGGCTATGGAGGGTCTCCCGAAGGGGGTAGCTTCTCCCGGCAGGGTTCCGGAGCAGCTTCTCCAGGAAGCCCCGATCTAGAAACGGCGGCGGCGGCGGAACAGAGGCGAGAACGCGAAAGAGGAGTCCGTATTAGGGGTTTCCACCCCGAGGGGTAAATATAGGCGAAGGGGGGCGTCGAGGGGACCCACGAGGCAGTCAGGAGGGTGCCTGGCGTGGCCCAGGGTGGGGCCGCGCCACCTACCCTCCTGGCTGCCTGCTGGTGGCCCCCCTTCCCTATCTTGGTGATTCCGGAAGCTTCTGTTGCGCTGATTTTTTATATATTTTCCCGGAATTTTTGGAGCATTTTTAATGGCCGGAAAACCTGAAATAGAAAAATAGCAGAAAACAGAAACTGGCAACTGGGTGCACTGAGTTAATAGGTTAGTCCAAATAGGTTCAAAAGTGTATGAAAGTTCAAGAAAAACATGGCAAAGTCACACAAAACGTGCATGGAACAAGCAGAAATTATAGATACGTTTGGGACGTATCACATGCCCGGCAACTCTTCAGGAAAGACATCCGGGAAGTCACGAACCACCGGAATATCTTCAAGGTCGGGAAGAGGAAGCACATTCAACGAATGTATCTGGGTTCTCGATCTTGGTGAGGAATAATCTATTGTCTGGACTGAAGGATGGGTATGTCTAACTGACTTGGCTTTACAATCAAGAAAAGCATGTTGTCTTGATAACCAATCCATACCAAGGATGACATCAACGTCTGAAAATTTGAGGGCTATAAGTGAAGCAAGGAATACTAAACCCTCAATTACAATTTGATTTCCATGACTTACTCTATTAGTTTGCCATCTTGACCCTGGAGTTTGAATTATCATTGGGGTGGACATTTCAATAAAGGATAACTCATGATGAAGTGCATAACTTTTTGACATGAATGAATGAGATGCTCCTGGGTCGAAAAAACGGAAGTACGAACATAATTGACTGGGAGCGTACCAAGGATGACGTCAGAAGTGTCGTCAGTCTCTTCAGCTGAGATATGGTTCACACGTCCAAGATTTGCGGAAGAAGCTGGCTGGGTGGTAGAGACCTTCGGGGGTGTCTTGGTACGAACATTGGGGTTCCCTTTGGCATGAGGTGGAGCATTCTGATTTATGGGGCACTCACGAGAATAGTGACTAGGCTGGCCACATCTGAAGCAGGCTCCAAAGACAGTGCGGGGAGCTGGGTTGTTAGGTGGAGCTGGATGGAACGGAGCTGGTGGACGAGGCGCCACATAGGATGACCTCGGTGGGTTGTTCTGGCGGAACATGCAATTTGGGATCCAGATCTTGCGCTTCCGAGGTCCTGAACTGGATGAACCATCATCTCTAGGGTGCTTGCGAGAATCCTCGGGAGTGATCAAATCCTCCGCCTTGATGGCCTTGTTGACAAGGATCTGGAATGTGGCGAAGTCATGAAGATTGAGCTCACGACAAAGTACAGAATTGAGTCCCTTGCGGAACCTCTCTTGCTTCTTGGAGTCGGTGGAGACCTCCTTGGGAGCATAGCGGGCAAGACAATTGAACTCCCGACTAAACTCATCAACAAACCTTTTTCCTTGGGTGAGATTGCAAAACTCCTCTCTCTTGCGGTCCATGAGTCCCTTTGGAATGTGATGCTCGCGAAAAGCTTCACAGAACTCATTCCACGAAGTCAACTGTCCATCTGGACGCATGTTCAGAAAGTTCTCCCACCAAGAGCTAGCTGCACCATCGAGGTGGTAGGTGGCATAGTTGACTCTGTCACCATCTGCAACATGTCCAGAATGGAGCTTTCTCTCGATGCTGCGAAGCCAGTCATCGGCGTCAAGGGGCTCAGTGGAATAGCTGAAAACTTGGGGATGAAGCTGGATGAAGTCATTCAACGACACAAGCTCATTCCGCTGTTGGGCAGTGTTCCGAGCAATGACCCCCAACAACTCATGAGAGTCCCTTCGGTTTCTTTCAACCTCCATGAGAACTTGAGCCATCGTGGGTGACGGTGGAAGATTGCCTTCCTCCGGATCATCCCCACGAGCTTGGGCACGACCAAGGTGGCCACGGGTTCCTTGAGACATCCTGAAGGATAAGATCAATGTCAAAAGATGTTGAAATATTTTGCAAATGCATCAGATTATGAAGATAACTGGAATGACTCAGACAGCATAACGTCTGTAATTGCAAGAGAATTTTTTTTTCTTACAACATAGAAACAACACTTACATACGATGTAAGAAATCAGGAAGCACAACAACTCTAGCAAACCGAACATAACCTTCCTACGGCTACAAGGAAGCAAACAACGAGATGTTCTAGTAAAACATAGATGAGCCTAGTCCTATCTTCCCGTAGAATAAGATGAGGGTGACTCGAAACTCAGAACGATGAAGGTAAGGAGAAAAAGAAGCCTTACGTTGTTCCCTTATATACCCAGAGTAACTATATAACTATAGCAAGCTAGACTCAACTTCGACCAAGGCTGATAATCCTACAGTCAGTCCTGCTCTGATACCAAGTCTGTCGGGACCCGGGGTTAGCGTATGCAAGACCCGGTACAACACAATCATATGGAGAGCCGAGAACCGTACCCACTTGTCTAAGCAGACAAGGCCAAGCACAGAACGTCCTCGGAAAGCATCGAACGTGAGGTGCATCCCATCCAGGCCGGATGATCAACTGAAATGGGTCCTCATCGTCCGCACACAAGTCTAAATGATATGGGTGATGAACTCCCATATTCATAGACAAGTCGTCTCAACCATACTCTCGAATGTATTATACAACAAAGTGTGCACGTGACAGAGTCACGGGAAATCGCATCGCGATGCCCCAAGCTGCGCACATCTAAGGGCCACTTGGTGTATAAAAGACCGCCAGCCAGATCACAACTAAGGTCTCGAAAACCCATACTAAGACATGCATGATATAATCATACACGCAACACACATGTCTAGTACGAACAGCAGGTATCATTGAAATTCTCTACAAAGTTTACAACTTTATTGATAACTCTTACAGAGTGCACACAGAGATCACGAGACCGTGATCCAACATTACATCAAACATGCGGAAGGAAAGTAGGTCTGAGTACAGACAAGCTTAACAAATGGCTTAGAGAAGCCTTATCTATAAACAAGACCTTCAACGAGGGACCAGTCGTCTGACTGGGACTACACTAGCTTGATCAGTCGTCGAGCTCCAGGAAGAATCCACCTTAGGGGTCAGTGGGTTCATCTAAAACATAGAATAAGAAAACGTGAGTACAAAGTCGTACTCAGCAAGACTTAAGTAGGAACTATACTACTTATGCACATGTATCAAGGTAAAGGGTGGTGGGATTCATAAGCAGAAGTGCCAGCTTTGACTTGGCTAGTCCTGAACTACGAGTACCAGACTTGAGGTAAGAAGCGTACACGAGTCCACTACATGTCTCCAACCAATTACACCACTATGTTACCTTCCTCGACTTCCCCACGAGAAAGTACGCCATAGCACTCACTCTTATCTTGGCAAGTTTTATAAGTATCGAGTTCAAGTTTTCTAATAATCAAGCTAACCTTTTCAAGCAGTCCTTAACCGCGGACGCGGCTATTCGAATAGTTTTGTTAACCCTGCAGGGGTGTACCGCTACACACACATGACCATCAGTTACCGCCTTTGGCCTCGACACCATTCAAGGGGTGTCGGTGAGGATGTTCACCACAACTGTTACCTCATAGCCGATCTAGTCCAAGAAAGCCGCCTACCTGGGTTGGCTACCACTATCGTGAACCCGGTCTCGGCTGAGTCGTTCTCTCACTTAGCAGCCAGGCCACAAACCTACCAGAACTTCGAACTACTGCGACATCTGGACATCGAAAGGGATGAGTTAGTAGGTTGAGAGGGGTCAGTGAGCCCAATGTGTGGTTGTATTCTTCATCTTGGATCACCACACAAGAACTCGGACTTAGGGCGGTGTTCAACGAGACAACCCACGGTGTACTCCTACATAGCCTCTCATCGTTCACCTTGTATTAGGGTAGATTCACCAACACATTTGCACCATCATCATCATGATTACTACCATCCTGACTCACATAACAGTATCAACATTGTATCACTCTAAGCATGCAATAAGCAGTAACAGTTGCAGGGGCCACATGATATCAATCAACTCCTACATTTTCTAGGATTGTGGTTTGCTTACTACTGTGACAAATGATAGGTCATGCAAAGGAGTGGGTTCATCTATGCAGTAGAAACGTAGCATGGTAATCATCCTAAACAATGTATAAGCAAGACTGAGAGGGAAGTGGGATTTTATCGACATGATCAATGGGGGTTTGCTTGCCTTGCTGACGAGGTTCACACACGGTGTCTTCAACGAAGGGGGTGGTGGTCTCCGGTTCCGGCTCCACCTCTATTCGACAAACAACACAAACATCGAAACAATAATAAGTATAATGCACAGGCACATGAGTTGAACGTTGAAACTTGATGTATGTGTCACTGTTGTGTGAGTTATTCCATTTAAAAGGAGTATATTGCAAATGAATTGCAAATTCAAACTCCATTTTATTTATCGATGAATTTCAAATGCATTTGAGTCCATGAATGTTCGTTTGAAATGGTTGAGCATGAAGTGATGTTGTAAAGGTGAGGTAAGGTCTCTGATGTGTGCATGAAACCATTTGAAAGTAGTGTGTTGTAAAGTCATTTGCAAAATCACTCCAAATTTGAATTTGAAAAGGATCCATATGTACATGTGCCACTGTTCACCCATTTTAAAATGGTCAAACATGAAAAATAAATGTGCATATTCAGAATCCTTGTATTTTTCTGATAATTTTAGACATATTATTTGTCCAATTTGGAGTTAAAATGAATTAGTTATGAATTTCCAAAGTTTAAGCCTTTTTCTGGATTTTTCTGAATTAAATAAATCATTTAACTGATTTACTGTGTCATGCCTGCGTCAGCATGATGTGGGGGCAGCCCTGACAGCCGGGTCCCACTGGTCAGTGAGAGGGGGTAAAATTCCTCTTTGTTAATTAAACTTGTTTAATTAACTAGCCTGGGGGCCCACTATCAGTGGGTGTTAGGGGGTCATTAGGAGGGGGGGTTAGCGCTAATGACGCCGGCCACGTCACCTCGCCGGCGACGAGTCGGCGGCGACTCGCAGACGCGGCGGCGTCCACGGAATCGGTGCTCCCAGCCACCATTCGATGCGCCAACTGCACCAGAGGGAAGCCCGTGGAGTCGTGCGTCTCAGGGGCGGTCCAGGTGACCAAGGGGGCAACCGGAGCGACGCCGGCGACGACCTTCCGCGGCGGCCGTGGCACGGGCTCGGGGTGGAACTCACTGCGGCGAACCAATTGAAGCAGTTGTGGTTGCAAACGAAGCAGCGGAGCGCGTTAGTAAGGTGGACATGGTCTCGGGGTTCTAGGGTTCAAGGATGCATGAAGACGAGCATCCCGGCGGCGAGGAGCTCCTGCGTTCATGGAAGATTCGGCTAGATTTGAGGAGGGGGACGATTTAATATCTCAGGCGGACCGTGAGCTCACCGTGAATCCAACGGAAGAAGTGGCGTGGTCGAAGCTGTTCGCGGTTGGTCGGAATCAAAGAAATCGTGCGGCGGCTCCGGCGAGAAGAAATCGACGATTACGGCGGCTCCTGGAGCGATTAGGTCACCATCCTAGGGGGCTTGGCGTGGACATCGACGTAGCGCGAGGAGTACACGGTCTCCAGGCTTCTCTCCGGCGTTGGCTGCGGGTTCTCACTGCGGTGAACGGCCGCGACGCTCGGGTGGAAAGGGGGAATCGTGGAGAGGGAAGGAGTGCTCCAGGGAGAAGGGGGAAGTGACGAGGCGTGTTCTTCTCGTCTCCGTGGCGAGAAGAGGGGTCTCGGGGACGCCTGGAACGTCGAGGGCGTCGCGATGGCAGTTTCCGGCCGGGGCATGCTCGACAGCGAGCTGCTTCGGCTTGCGGGGAGGAAGACGACAACGCGCTAGGTGGGCTTGGGCCGTGGGGGGTTAAGTTGGGCCAGTTTGCCCAGGTGAGTTTCCTTTTCTTTTTTTCTGTTTCTTTTTCTTTTCTGTATTTTTTTGCCTTGCTAAAAAAACAGCTAGGCATTTTATTAAATGCTGAAACTTTTTATATGGCCTCACATTATAATAGGCTAGACCGTTGTAAAGTTTGAACATTTTTAAAATTCAAATTATTTGAACTTTAATTCAAATAGGGGTTTAAATTTAAATCCATGCTCCTGTTTGAATATTTGAAAAATCCATGAGCATGGGGTTGGTCCCACATCACTTGATGTGTGATCACACTCATTTATGGGAGTTTTCAAAAATACCAAAGGAATTTTTGGAGCAACTTTATTTATGGCCATTTGAATTAAATTCATCGGGGGGGTGTTCTCTCTCCCATTTCAATTTCTTTTGAAATTTTTAACATGATGCAATGTGAGACTTGATCCTAGCACATACCTAACTTGGGTTGTGAAAAGTTAAAGTTTGACCTTTCTCTATCTCATCGATCAACAGAGTTTCTGATTTCTTAATGGTTTTGCTTAGCGAATCAAGTTCATCTTGTTGGATAGAAGCAATTTTAGCAAGTTTAGCATAGCTTATCTTCGAATCACTGTCATATGAGGAACAATCAGAAGTATCATAGTTAGATTTGGATGAAGATACCTTTGCCTTGGCCATGAATCAATATGCAGGAGTTTCATCTTCACTACTGTTGTTGGTGAAGAATGAGCTCGAAGCTTTGGTTGAAGCATCTGCTGAAGCGAATGTCAAACCAGCAACACCATCTGATTCGGACCCAGACCCAGACCTTGAGCCTGATTCTTCTTCGGACCCAGAGGCTTCGTCTTCAGAGTACTTGTCCTTTCCCATATAGGCCTTGGCACGGTGAGAGCTGCTTCGCCGAGACGAATGAGTCTTCGATGAAGAAACCTCACGCTTCTTATGATACTTCTTCCTCTTGTCATCATCAGAATCTTTCTTCTTTTCTCTTCTCGAACTGGAATCATGTCTCTTGGACTCATAGCTTCTGGAGGATCTGTGGGACTTGGTTGAGGAGTCTCTGAGAGAATGCTTTGTTTTGTTCTCAGCTTCCCACAGAGGGCAATCAGCAAGGTAGTGATCTGGTTTCTTGCACTTGTAGCAGAAGTTGTCCTTCGATGGAGAGCTTCTTGAGGATGAACGGTGAGATGAGTGACTTGAGTTCCTTGAAGAGTAATTTTTCTTGGGTGAAGAAAAACCTTTTCTTTGGAAGCGGTTGAAGCGTCTCATGATCAATGCTAAATCCTTCCCAATGCTTGCAGGATCATCAGATTCGACACCTGAAGCAGAACTAACTTCGTGTGAAGAATGATGCGAAGCTTTTGCTTTCAAAGCATGAGATCTTATTCGAGAGCCATTAATGTCACGTTTCTCATCTTCTTCCATTTCAAAAGTATTGAGTCTCTCAAGAATATCAGCGGCACCAAGACGTCTGAAATCAGTCCTTTCCTTCATGATCAGCACAATGTGATCAAACGAATCATCCAATGAGCGAAGCAAAGTTCTTACAACTGAGTGAGGCGTAATGTCATCAGCACCGAGGGAAATCAACTTGTTAGCTAGAGAAGTGAGTCTGCTGTAAATGGAGCTGACTTTTTCACCCTCGTTTCTCTTGAATCGATAGAATTTGCTTCGGAGTGTGTCAATTTTGGCATCCTTCCGAGTAGAAACACCTTCACCAATCTTTTCCAGATAGTCCCAGACTCCTTTGGCAGAGGGGATATTCTTCACTTCATGATAATTTTCTGGTGTCAGATGATTGGTGATGAATACCCAAACTTTAGAATCAAGATCAATCAATTTTGCTTCTTCAGGAGTGATAGCCTTCTCACCGGCGACTGTGACTCCATACAAGACAACTTGCCAGGCAACAGAATTGATAGCCATGATATTTATCTTCATTTTGTCCTTCCAGTACGGGTAGTCCTTCCCATTGAAAACAGGAATAGGTTCGCCGGAGCGAATAGCTGCGAAATACATACTTGAAATCACTCCAGGAGGTTAATCCAAAACACACAGAGTGTAGGGAGTGACTAGCTCTGATACCAATTGAATGTCCAAGTATGTGATCAGAGGGGGAGGGGGTGAATGATCACTTCAAAATTTTCGACTGAAACTATGAAGTGAAGCATAAGTAAGGCGGAACAGCGAAGTAAAACTGGAAGCGAAACTAAATGCAGTGAATCAAAATACATTGAAGCATAACTGCGAAGCAAATGCAATACAGAAGTTAAGTGCTTGAAGTAAAATGAACTGAGACTCGGTGATGTTTGTTCGACCAATTCACGCTCTACAAAGCGCTACGTCTGGTTGGAGGGACTGGTGATTGAACACCTGGAGCAAATCTCTCTCCGTCCGTTGCTCCACTGCCCCAAACTCCTTGAGCTTGGTCAGTTCTTCACTCGTGGTTGATTATTGAGGAAATCACCGAAACCTTTGAGAAACTGGACTTCGAGGCGACAATTACTCTTCGCTCTCTGAAGAACAACACTCTAACCGTCTAGGAGAATTGCAGTTCTCCAAGATAAAAAAGGCTAGTAAGCTTTCACCTAAGTCATCTCGAATCTACTCAGATAAATGGGACTTAGGCTTCAGTATACTGGTTTTTGGGTTTTGCTTCGGTGGAGTTCTTGGTGTGCTCTCTTCAATCTCTCTCAGGAATATTCTCAGAGCAGCCACCCGCAAATGGAGGACGGGGCGGTGTATTTATAGTTGGCGATCCCGAGGTGCGGAATGACCAAATTGACCCGAAGTGACAGCTTGACACGTGTCCACAACGGTCAGATTTGTCATCACTGCGCAACTTTACTTGCGGAACAAGTAAAGCTGACTCACGGACTTAGTTCTGCTTCAGAAGCCAAAGAACGAAGTCTTTGCTACTGAAGCTTAACTTAGTGCACATGAGATTTCTTCGCTCAGGCTTCTCACTTGGTGTGGATTTGATCTGAGCATTTTCTCAATAACTTCGGTGTCCACAAACTAAGGACCCCTCTTGATAGTACGGTTTGTCCTATGACTCAAGGAACAGAAAAAGAACTACACAAAAACATCTAAGTCTTGCGCCGTCTTCTTCATTTCCTTCAATGAGTTGAGCTTCAGGACACCTTCATTTTTGGGGGTCATCCTCCGTGATTAAGCTTCGCTAGAAGGGGTAATGCTTCGATAACTTGAAAACCTTCCCTGAAGCTTTATCACCTATCTTGTCCTTCAGGACCTATTCAACTGTTTATACTAGAAAACATTGTTAGTTCCTCTACTGTCTTGTCCAACAATATCCAAAACACACGGGGGCAAAACTTTGCTCTTACACAGCGGCAGAAGATCTGGTCAGGCATTGCAATGGGTGTCAAAGATTCAAAGAAAAAAGTCACTTACCAGCCTCAGCACTCAAAACCATTCCGATTACATGTCCGTTTGCAGTTTGGGTTCTGGACATGGTAGGGCCGTTCAAAACAGCAAGTGGTGGCATGACACACTTACTGGTAGCTGTGGAAAAATTTACCAAGTAGATAGAGGCAAGGCCGATCAAGACACTGGATGGGCCGACTGCAGTCAGGTTCATAGCAGACATCATGGTCAGATATGGAGTGCCACACAGCATCATCACTGACAATGGAACAAACTTTGCAAAGGGGGTGCTAGCTCGGTTTGCCTCCCAGCAAGGCATCCGGCTAGACGTCGCATCCGTGGCTCACCCCCAGTCAAATGGACAAGCAGAGCGGGCGAATGGTCTCATTCTGTCCGGAATCAAGCCAAGATTGATGGAACCACTAGAAAGGGCACCCGACGCATGGATTGACGAGCTGCCAGCAGTACTTTGTAGTTTGCGCACCACACCAAACCGTTCAACTGGATTCACTCCCTTCTTCCTAGTATATGGCGCCGCAACAATACTCCCTTGTGACATTGAGTTTGATTCACCTCGTCATGCCATGTATACGGAAGCAGAAGCCAATAAAGCTCGTGAGGACGGCGTCGATCTCAAGGAAGAAGCATGTCTCCTGGCCTTGTCCAGGTCGGAAATATACCAGCAGAAGCTGCATCACTACCACAATAAGAAGATCTGTCCCCTAGATTTTCGTGAAGGTGACTTGGTGCTGCGCCGAATCCAGAAATCAGATGGCCAGCACAAGTTATCCTCTCCTTGGGAAGGTCCATTCGTCCTCAGTCGAGCGCTAAAAAACAATGCATATTACCTCATTGATCTCAGGAAGCCGGCCCGATATGTGGATACTTCGGGGCAAGAAACGGAGCGTCCTTGGAACGCCGAGCTGTTATGTCCGTTTTACAGTTGAATGGTATTGTTTGTATCCCCTCCCTTTGTGGAAGCATTATCGATGAGAATAGCCGTGCGTCTATGAGACCTCATTCGGCAGGAGCTATAAAATTACTTGTCTAGATATTTCAGTCCTAGGGTCAGCAAAAGAAGACCTGGGGACTGGCCGGTTGCCCCGAAAAGGGTATACTCGGAGAAAGAGAAAAACGAGTGAAGAATTTTGTGAAATCTAGTCCGAACCGAATGCAGACCGCAGGTCGGCTGTAATGTCGGGTGGACCTGGCCGAGCAGAACTATCAATCGGAAAGTTCGTACTCAAAGTATACCCAGTTCGGAGTTAAGCTGTTAGCAGACCCCCGATTGTGACCAGGCTGGCTGGCCAACAGTCGGCAGGTTGCAATCGGCCCATCTGTAAAGCATCACCGTTGCGAGAAAAACTGAGAACCTGGAAGTACTTGTCAAAAAATTCCTTCGAGGTCCATTCTCCGATCCGACCACATATCGCAGGTCGGCTGTCAGGTTGGTGAGAGTATCGACCAAGAGAGAACAAATGGCAAAGAAAAAGGCAATCGGTTGAAAAACGCAAAGGCAAAGTGCCATAATTATTTAAGCAAGAACAAGTTCGCAAGCAGATAGGGACGATTGGCCGAATGATGTTCATTACATGAAAGTTGCCCTCGACGGGCGCACTTGAAATTTAACTGTTTGTCAAGGAAAAGCAGGAAACTAGATCGGCATGCCGAGCTTAAGTAGCTGGCACATCCGGAGCGTCCGGCGCATCCGGCGAGGGTGGAGCTGTTGGAGTTGAAGCAGTTGGGGCTGTGCTGACGGCACCCCCCGGAGCAGAAGAGGCAGTAGTCTTGGCTTGGTCACGTGCGGGGTCGCGGGCGGCGCTCACCGAGTGCCCGTCGGAGGAACCTTCGCTCTCTTCCTCAGCTTCATCGTCCGCATAGTCCGAGGAGTGGGAGTTCTCGCTGTCGGTCTGACGAGCAGGTCGGGAATGAGGTGATTTGTCTTCACTTGTAGTATATAGAATGTCGCTGAAAGAGGAAACTCCAGTCGGCTGGCCAGCAGAGTCAACATAAGGAGTAACCTCTAGGAGATCCATGCCGTTTGCAAGTTCCTGAGCAATCTGGAAGATTTGACTCCAAAGCTCGCCAATGGATTCTTTCGAGCCCTCCCGCAGAGCAGTCATCAGCGGCAAGTCAAAACCGGGGTACCAGCTCTTGGAAATAGAGAGGGAGGCCTGTACTCCAGACCGGAAGGCAGAATCAAGAATGTTATCAACCTGGCGAGACACAGCCTTGAGACTCGGAGCAACGTCTCCATGTTTATCAAAAGCGATCGCCTTTTGCTTGCCCTTGAACAACTTGTCGTTCAGTTTCTGAATACCAGTTTTGTAAGTGCACAGGGCACCTTTCACATGGGGAATCCTGGCATCCAGAGCAACCACGAAGTCCTCGGCATCCCAGCCGGCGTCAGCAGCAAGTACCACACCCCGCACTCGGCGGGCTGCGGAAACAGCTTCATCAGCGGAAGTGGTGGAGTTGGGCCAGGCATCTGGCAAGAGCAATCGGAGAAAAAGTTCAGTTCGGAGAACAGCAAGACCAGATCGGAGAATGGATAAAATGAATAATACCTGCAAGGGCAAGATCCACTCGTTGGAGGCAGGCGAGGGCAAGATCAACACCAGCCTGGGCACGCTGGATCTCTGTTTGATGTTGGACGTCCATGTCCTCAGCGCGCTTGACGGCAAGATCTTTCTCTTTGAGCTGTTGGCCTTCCACCTCATGGCGAGCGTCAACAAGCCTCTGTAATTATTGTTCATGGGCAGTTTTGGCGGTGGCAAGATCTTTGGTAGCCTTTTGTAGCGTGGCCTGCAGTTCGGTCTCAACAGCGGCTAGGCGCTGACGTTCTTGTTCGGCATGGCCGAGCTGGCCATTCTTCTCACCGAGCTGGTTCTCCAACTCGGCGATTCTTTTCTGAGAAGCCTCCAGCTCTGAGGAGTAAGTGGCAGCAGCTACAACTTTGCAATCAAGTAAGGATGTAATCACAATCGGGAGACACAAAAAAGGACAAGCAAGAGTATACCTGTCAGTTCTTGAAACTTGGCAGATTGGGCGTCAGCATTTTTCTTCAAGGAAGCAATAGATTTCTGGCCCGCTGAATAAGAGGCCAGGAGTTCTTCAAATACATCTTGACGTCTGTCACAGATGGCCTGAAAAATTGGTCGGTCAGATCTGAGCAAAAGCGCAACGCAGTAAAAATAAATTAAGATCCGGACAGATTGCAAGCAATCGGCCCAAATCTCGGGGACTACACCCAGTGGGTGCGCTAGGCACGCCCCCACTGAAAAGAAAGCTTACAGTAGTAGAGTGTTAGGAGGCAAGGATCTGGCCCAAGGCCCCATCAGCAAAGCGTCTAATATCAGTGGCAAGACCACCCAACCGGCCCAAGAGATGGGACGGCAGTTGATCCTCGAAGCCAGGAGGCGGAGGAGCGTCCGAGTCAGCAGCAGGTCGAACGGGGGAGGCGTCGATGCCACCAAGGTATGCCTCGCGGAATCGGTCGGCTAGCTCGAGATGGCGGCCGGGCGGTGGTTGGTGCACAAGGGCACTAGAGGATGGTGCTGCGGAAGCACTGGATCTGGCGGCGGCGTGAGTGGTAAGTGGGAAAGTGACTTGTGGAACAGCGGATGGAGAAGCAGTTGGTTCGGTAGAGGTAGCGGCAGCACTTTCCGAGCCAGCAGCAGGAGTGGGGTCGGTAGTAGTGGCCTGGGCTGGAGAAGCCTCAGGCTGAGGAGCATCAGTGGCAGGTCGATCTGGCAGCGACACATCAACATGTGCGACGCCAGAAGGGTCCAGCAGAATCAGAGAAACAATAGTGGTGGTCGTGGCAGGAATGGCCGACTGCGTGCCAACAGTCGGAGGAGGAGCAGAGGTCGGCAAGGGAGCAATCGGCCGCGCCTGTTTCGCGGCAGCAGCAGCTTTTTGTTTCTTGGCCCGCTCGGCCTTGTTGGTATCAACGGCGGCTCTCTTGCGAGAAGGTGCGGGCACATTGGAAGTAGAAGAGGCCGCGGGAGTAGCACGAGGGGCATGAAAGGGGACAGGGGGAGCAGTCGGAGCACCCCCAGGTCCCGCAGGATCAACAGATCGAGCAACCCTGCAATAAAAAGAGCACAAGTATGAAAATAAGCACAGGGAGAATCAAGAGGAACAAAAAGGTGAAGGGAACCATACCCGGAGGCTCGGGGCAGTTGAGCAGTAAACTTGGCCATAGAGAAGCCAGGGCGAGCAATGTTCAGGGGAGTGGGGGAAACCACAGGGCCACCCGTCTCGGGGGCGGCTCGGCGCGCTCCAATCTTTCCTTTCTTCTTGGCAGCCTTGGAGGGGCTGGCGACATCATCGGATCGGGGACATTTCCCCTTGGGCAGTGTCTGCTCGGCAGGTTCAGATTCTGCGTCAAAGTCACCAAGGGGATCAGAATCGCTTCTCCATTCGGCCATGAAGCGTTTGATGGAGGAATCAGACTCACCCGTCTTTTTGAGGCTGAGCCCGAAAGAAGCAGTCCGAGCTTCGGTCTCGGAATCGGTCTCTTCTTCAAGTTCCACGTCTTGGGCGTCTTCTTCAGCTCGGTCGGGGTGGTAGCCTGTGGCGGACTGTCCATCCTGCATAATCCCAGAGCCAAGGAATTGTTGGGGAGAAGGGTCTGATCAGAGTAAATAAGAAAGGAATAAAAGCTAAGATAAAAGACAAGATTGGAGCATACTTCGGGGCAGGGCCGAGCTCGGTTGTACGGTGTCACTCCGAACTCGAAAGGCCCAACAACCTTGAGGTCGGTGACACTGTTAATTCGGCGGAGGAACTCAGCTTCGTTGATCCGGAATGTGGAAATCCGAGTGGGGTCAAGGAGATGGCTCATGTCGCGGATCCGGTGGCAGCGGCGTTGTAGGGGGAGCACTCGGCGGCAGAGCCAGGTCGCCACCAGATCGGCGGGCTGTAGCCCTTTCTCCATCAGCTTCTGGATGTAGGCCATTTTTCAATCCAGATCGGTGTCCCCGTCCCCTGGTTTTTCAGCCTAGTGGTACCTTGAAGTCGGAGGTGGCAGGGAGAATTCGGGCAGATTCAGCAAGTCCTGGTTCTTTGGCGAAGAGACATAAAAGAACCCCATCTGACAGTTCTTTATGGACTGAGGCGGTTGGGGATGACGATAGAGTCCGACCTTCCGGATGTATATGGTGGCGCCACCGCACTCGGCCATCACCTTCACCTCTTCCTTCTTCTTGGTCTTGGGGTTGACAGCCCGCACCCCAGTACCCACTCGGAAGCTGCGGAAGTTGAAAACTCAGCACCAGAGCCCAATGGTGGGCCAGAATCCGAGGTAACCCTCGCACAGTGCCACGAAAGTGGAGAGAAGCATGATGGCATTCGCTCCAAGGTGGTGCGGTTGCATGCGGTAGAAGTCCAGAAAGTCGTGGAAAAATTAGCTAACCGGGAGCCCAAATCCGCGCTGGAAATGCGCGAGGAAGACAACGCGCTCGCCGTCCCTGGGCGCGGGCACAATCTCGTCGCCGGGAACGCGGAAGTAAAGGTCCGTCGGGATCTTGCGAGACCATCGGAGGAGAGCGATTTCCATCTCAGTAACATTGGAGCCCTTCCAGGACCCCCTCTGGGAGCCGGCAGCGGCGTCGTCCCCCATGGAGGTGTCGGATTCCCTGGTGGGAGAGGAGGAGCGGGATGGAAACGAGGATGAAGATGGCGGCGGCGGAGAAGACAGTGGCGGCGGCGGAAACCTGGATCCGAGCTCATCTATCGTGGCGGAGAAAGGCAAGCGGCGGTGGAGGCGGAGTGCGACGGAAAGGTCGTCGATGCAGCAGCTCTGGGCGTCGGGAGGCAGCAGCAGCACGGAGGGGCGTGCGGTGCGGTGGCGGAGGAAATGGAGAAGAGCTTGAGGAAGACGGTGGAGTGAGGGGTGCGGGGCGCATCTCTCACCCCACGGGATATTTAAAGACGCAGCAAGAGGGTAGTGGGATCCGGTGTGCCGATCTGGCAGGCGGTGTGGCCGTGTGTATTCACAGAACAGCAGCAGTTCGGAACAAAAAATTTCGACGGATGGGACGGGACTTGCGCGCATGGATCAAGGAAGCGGTTGTGGCATGTCAAATCGTGGCACGACGTCCCGTATTCTTTGGATAATTCGAAGCGGCAAGTTCGGTCAACATTCCAGTCAAACCAACCGTTGGGCGGATCGGTCGAGGAGGTCAAGAGCAATTGGCCAACTGAGAGAAATTGGCCCATTGACAGCAATCGGCAAGAAGATCAAGGAGCAATCGGAAAATGAAGAGAAATCGGCCTACTGAAGTATCCGGTCACAGGAAGAGACTCAGTATTCTAGCATGGAAGGAACCTGTGTAGGCCTCGCCATCTCTGAGTTTAGCGGGACCTCCGCAGCTTCAGGGGCTACTCTCGGGGGAATGACCCCCGGGTAGGGTCACCCAGGGGAAACAGTTCATCAAGGCAGAGATCACCGACATGATGGTCATTGATCTAATCAAGGCCGAGCTAAACAAGAACAAGCAAGAAATGGACCGATCTGCTCAAGGTGAGGGCCGATTGCCCTAGAGAGGACGCAATCGGCCTCACTAAGGAGCATTCGGCCGAAGTAAGCAGAGCAACATCCGATCAGAATCCCAGGTCGGACACCTGGTACAAGAGCATTCAATGCGCAATCCCTGAAGATCAGGGCTGTCAGAGGCGTGCGGTCTCCTCCAGCGCCGATCACGCGGACAGGCAGAAAGGCCTAAGTATCTAGCTCCACTGTTCACCACCAAGGTCTACGGGATAGTGTTATGGCGAGCCGCAAGTCTACACCGGGTCATCTGGAGGAGCACTATGTGAAGTCCCTAGCTTATCTGAGGCAGACAGCTGGGCCCTCTTCTTTGTATATTCACCTTTGTACCCCGGGCTCGACCTATAAGAGCCCCAGGTACCCCTCCTGTGTGAGGGACGATGGAGCAGTTATTACCATCTCACCCACCATAGAGAGAGCAAGGAGAGAGTTCTGACCAAAGGCCCTCTTCTTCTTCCTCTCAAACAGCTCAAGGAGCATTCATTGTAGCCAGACTTATTGCATACAGCTAGCTCGGCAAGACTAGGAGTGTTATCTCTACGGAGAGCCCCGAACCTGGGTACATCGTGGTGTCTCACCGTGTGTCCCATTCTCGTTTCCGGTACCAGCGACACTTACCTCGGTTTGTCCCCCTCTTTAGCCATCCCCATGGCATCTACCGTTACATATCGACGACACAACCAATGCTCAACTAGCTCTCGTCTTAAACCCGGTATCTCATGATACTCCCATGCAAAACAACAAATATATTCTTTCCACAACTCGATTATTTTAAGTTTACAATCGGCTTCTAGATTTTTGTTCACAAACATCGGCCTAGGAATTGAACCATCTCCTATGTCTACATCCTCTAATGGATCAGCCGACGCAAAACCTTGTCCTAGCTTATCCATGTCTTCGAACTCTTCTATTGACTCGAATATATCGTTCCCATTGGACCGATATTCTTCCACACGCTTCTGCAATCACTCGGAGTTAGAATCCATTTAAATGCATTGTTCCTTGGAGCTGGTTACCACCAACCAGCTTTAGAGACACGGGCACGAAACCATTCTTTGTGGCGCTAAGAAAATCAAAATCTGACAAGTCGCGCCCCGTCAAGCAAGTAGCATGTGGATGTTGCCAATCCACCGGTGCATCAGCCAAAGCAACATAGGCCGAATTATCCGCATGAACAACCTCCACTTCCTCATCAACCCACTGAATCAAGAACTGGTGCATAGTTGATGGTACACATTGATTTGCATGAACCCAATCGCGCCCGAGTATGACATTGTAGTTACCATGCACCTCAGCAACAAAGAACGCGGTAGCCAAAGTCTTGCTCCCCACCGTAAGCTCTACATACATGACACCTTTGGCTTCAGTTTTTACTTGCCTTCAAATCTATTGAGCACCATATTGGTCTTTATCAATTCCGCCTCATTCAAACCCAACTTTTTGAAGACCAAATAGGGCATAAGATTCACAACAGCACCACCATCAACAAGCATCCTAGAGACCGGTGATCCATTAATATGACCTTTGAGGTACAATGGCCTCAAGTGCGTCACCGGTTCTTTTGTCTTCTCGAATATAGAATTTTAGGGCCAAAATCCAAATGTGCCACCTCCCCTTCTTCATCTACGGCACGAAATTCAGCGGGTAAGTAGAACACCATATTAATATCCATACTTTCACTTACAGGCGTATGCTCATATTCTAGCAACTCCTCTTCTTCATGCATATGCACTGACTCCGATGTATTCTCAACTGAAGGAGAAGTGACAGATGGTGTGGACGATACAATAGCATTTGCATCATGCTCTCTTGGAACTACCGGCGTTGGGAGAGCCACTGTGTTAATTATCTATTTGTTTAGGCCTCCACACCTTTGCCGCGGGCACCATGGGACGATCTTCGTTGAACCACTCATCCCTCAGTTTTTCTGCCTCTTGCTCCACCTTTTCATGGCTCCTCATGCGCTGCAATCTCCTCTTTTTTGATTTGGATATACCGGGAGGACACCATTTAGGTTGAGTATACTTGGGGTATCTAGGCTTGATCTCACTTGTACTGGCTTCATGATCATTAGCCATAGGACCTTGCAGGACAGCCACCACACCATCACTTGAAATAGCCGGATCATCAATAACAATCAGCTCTTTGAGTTTTAGCACCTCGGTGCCAACCATAAAGGTTTTGACACCAAGCCCATCTTCCTTCGTCTTAACGGAACCTGGAATTATAGCACTCGGCGACTTTGCACGCCACATTTTCCTGCTAGCTTCCTTTGGATGACTTTGCATTGACCGATTGGCACCATAACCCAAACGGTCTTGTATGGGGTAAGAAATCCTCTCATGCACGGATCTTCTAGGTGCTACCCACCCTAAATGAAAAGCATAAGGAGCCATTGGGGGCTGCTCCCATCTACCATCAAATCCTCCTGTATAGTATGGCCCATAAGGGGGCGGCGCATAAGGGGGTGGCGGCATCCATGGGGCTGGCGCCCATGACCCGTATGGCCTTGCTTGGCGCTTAAATTCCTGCTTAGGAGGCGACCTTGAACGTTTCAAACGTGATGACCGATTAGAGCTAGAACCGGCCGCTTGGTTAGCATACTTGGACACCAACATATCAAAAGTTGGCTTGATTTTCTTGCGTTGCATTTTAGCTTCATTTGTCTTCCACCTGCCAATTTCCGGACTCTTGGGCTTGAAAAATCTGCCACGAGTATTCTCTTGCACTTGTGGTTTCCCCCCAGGTGTAGGATTCTTGATGGTGATCTTGATAATCTCCCCACCAACGGGTTGCTTGTCAGGCACCACCTGCCTCTCCAAGACCTCGCTGCCATCCTTGCTTTTTCTGGATTCACCAATGACAACACTGTCCTTGTTAGCTGATTCGGCTATGTCAGGCCGAATTAATATCTTCTTCCCCTCCAAATCCATAGTGTTCATGGGGAAGGGCTGCTTATCAACTTGCATCTTAGAAAAATTCAATCGTCCGTCATTAATGGCCGATTGTATCTGTCATCGAAAAACATTGCAATCATTAGTAGCATGAGAAAAAGAATTATGATACTTGCAATATGCACGCCGCTTTAGCTCCTCAAACGGCGGTAAAGCGTGAGACATTTTTAATAAACTTAGCTTGCAGCAAAGCATCAAATATTCTATCACATTTAGCAATGTTAAAAGTAAACTTCATATCATCATCACGATTCTTATGAATCATCTTTTAATATTGACAAGTAAAAGGTTTTTCCTTGGATGGCCAAACAAACTCGGCGGTATAGACATTAGCTTCATCGTCCGAATCACTATCATATTCAATCATATTCACCTTAGGACGATCAATCTTATATCTATGCACCTCTTTATTTTCTTTTCCATGACTCTCTTGAGCTAAATCCCTTTGCAAGACTTGATTAATAGTTAAGAACTCATGGCCTTCTAACCTATCTTTAATGTAAGTTTTTAAACCATTAAATACAAGATCAGCTAAATCCCTCTCACCTATCACTAAACTATAACACCGGTTTTTGTGTCCCTAAACCTCTTGACGTAATAGGAGACCGATTCATCATTCTTTTGTTTAACCGATGTAAGATGTGACAGTTTAAGTTCATTATCACCACTGTAAAAATGATCATGAAATTTTTGTTCAAGATGAGGCCATGCAAGAATAGAACCATGCGGCAAAGATGAAAACCATGAAAAAGCAGTACCAGTCAATGATAAAGGAAACAAACGTATTTTCAACTCTTTTGATGAAGCTACGTCACCTAATTGAGCCAAATATTGACTAATATGCTCCCATGTAGTCTTTGTGCCATCCCCACTAAACTTAACAAAATATGGAATTTTATATCCTGGAGGACATTGAATTTCATCGAAATACTCAGGATACGGCTTTTGATACATCTGATTCCTAGGTAGTTCCACACCAAAGTTTTCTCTAAGCATCGTGGTCATCTCCTCTATAAGGTTAGATAACGCATCGTCTGATTAGACGATGTTGCTTGTGACACTGGCACATGAGGAGTATGATTTGGGGCTACATGTGTGTATACCGAACCATAATTCGGCAATGATCCAATATTATCCCTACCTGTAAACAAAGTTTGGTTCCGCGTTGCCACCAAACCTGGCATACTCATGATAGGATTAATAGGTGCAGCCACAACTTTATTTGTATAGGTGGGGAAATAATTGATCGGCATGGGAGGCGCCGATGATAATGGCATAACTGAACTAGGGTTTCCCAAACTAGTACGTGCACCAATACTACCACTAGATAATGGAGGCATATTATTTTTAGCACTAGTATTCTCAACGCAAGCTCGGTAAACCAAATTATTGCCGTCGGTAATAGGACTATCAATTTCAGCCCATTGTTCAGGAGAAAAGGTAGTACTCACAGAGGGTTTAACTTGCTCAACATGAAGAGGAGGGAACTTGATAGCAATATTTCCTTGGCGATCTTTCTTGAAATTCCCAAGGAAATCCTGCAGCTCCTTCTCTTCACCTGCCTTCTTGTACTACTCATAAGCTCGGCGATGGTCCTATGATAATTCCTCAAGACTAGGCTTGATGATGTTACCAGCGTCAACTTCCGATGGATTGGGAAGATTATCTCCGTTGGTCATGGTTGATGATGAAGCTTGATCTATTTTCCCCAGCGGAGTCGCCAAAAAGTATGTTGACACACAAACACGTCACGTGTACCCTCGACGCCGGGGGTGATGCACCGCAACTCACGTCGAAGGAGATCCGTCCGGTAGCGCGATACGCAAGACAACCGGCGGACGCTTTTGATCACCCGAAACCCCACATGCCCGGGAGGGACCCCGTCTGGGTGCATGGCGGCTATGGGCTGCCCTAGGTCGACCTTATCGCCCCTAGAGCTCTCGCGGATCGTTGCCCTGCAAGAACAAGAAAAAACGAAGAACGAGGGAGAAGATACGTGGAAAAGTAGACGAAACTAGGGTTTAGATGTATTTGCGATTGTGTGTTGTCTCAATCTGCCGTCACCTCATCTATATATGAGGAGGTTGGACTTTCCGTACAAGAAAAGGACTCCAAATCCCGTCCAAATCTTTCCATACAGAACAAAACTCGGATTACAGGTGGGCCTGGGACAGCAGTTCGGTTTTTGGGCGTTTTGTGGCTGAAAACGACCTCGGATGAAAAAAGTCAAAACATCAAAATTGTAGCCCTCGAAATTCCCATGGATTTTGATGTTGAACATTTTTTTGATTCGGGGTCATCTTGAGGGCCGAAATTATCACGCTTTCCATCAGACATCACTTGTATACGTGTCTGGCTTCGGGCGTAACGTCACGTTTTCCATCAGACATCGGTTGCACGGGTTTCTGGCTCCGAGCGTCAGTTTCTGCTCTTTGACAGGGCTGTACTCCGAGGGCTGTAACTTTTGCATACGAACTCAGATTGAGGTGATTCAAAAACCAAAATCGACCGGTTCGACGATACCAAGACGCACCATGTAGAACATTTTTCCATTTGATGATGTCTTGAAGGCCTAATTGGCAGAATAGTACTTAGAATGCCAGGATCTTATCGCTTCCAACATAGTTTCGGCCCCCAAGATGGAATCGGATGACAACGGCTCGAACTAAAAAAATGTTCAAATCGATGATACCAAACTTTTTCATGTAGACCACTTTTTCATTTGAGGCCATCTTGTAGATGAATATTGTCGTGCCAAAAACTGGTGTCAATAGCGTCGTCAGTACGGCTATGACTTAACATGGATGGGGGCAATCAGATCAAACTCCGTCGCACCGTTAGTACGACTATGAAAATAGGTGCGGTGCTGGTTCACTTCTGCTCCCCCCATGAAAAAACGATATATAGAAAATGGTGACTATGGCTTCACCAACATACCATGCAATCAGTACAAGCACGTTTGTGCCGTCAGTACACCTAACATCTAACTTGGATGGGGGTAATCAGTACAAGTATGGATGATTCGCTAGTATGGGTAAGTCCTAACACTTTTTGGTGCATCAATTCAAACTAAGACCAGACAAAAAGTTAACTCACTGACGCTCGTCACAGGCCCCACACTTGGACCCGAGCTAACGTCAATGGGACAGTCAATTCAAACATGAACGCACCATCAGTACGACTATGATACATACTTTGTTCAATACGAATTTTATCACATTAAAAAACATTCTTAAATTGTATTCAATTTCATAAAATGTTTAACATGAAAAGTACGCTCTTTTCAATAGGATTTCAACGATATATTATTTACTAAATTTAAAGAAACGATTAAAAATTACGAATAAAACAGTATCGAAAAAATAGAGTAAAGTTCAGACTGTCAAACTCCTCAATTCAAACCCGTAGTTCACTCAGTTCGCGTACTCTGTTTTTCTAACGAAAAACAACATGATCTACTTTTCTCGCGTTTGCAATTACTCTTGAATGTTTGAGAATTAGAGTAAACTTTCAACATGAAAAGTTTCAAATTTTTCGCTATCTTTACAATGGGATATTATTTGCCACATTCCGACAAACTTTAAAAAAATCATTTGCGTCAATCCGATAAACGATTTGAAAAAAAAGGGGAAAATACGATCCGCCCGGATTTTACATTTTTCAAATTAGTTTTAAGCTGTATAAAATTAGAAAAAACTTTCTATATGTAAAAGTAGAGAATTTCATAAGCTTTCCAACACCATCGCATTTGATCAATTCCGACAAACCATTTAAAAATGGCGTCAAAAATACGATTCACGTTTTTTAATTTGAAAAAAACATATTTTAAAAACTGCTCAAAAACCGTGATGGTTTTGCAAAAAAGTTCTATATTAACTGGAATGGTGTTTTCCATAGCTTTCCAAAGGTATATTACACGCACCGTTGCCATAAATAAATATTCGTAAATTGTTTTTTGAACTAGAGCGGTGCACAGTACCGCCCTTTGCATGCGTCAGTTCAAACCCGTGCTTTTCTCAGTTCTAAGTTTGTAAGAGAATAATATTATGTTACTGGTAACAGAATAGCTCGTATGTATGCATGTATGTTTCTATGTATATATATTAGGTAGATTATTTTGGACACCTAGGTGCTTGGACAGCTTGATTAGTCTAAGGTATGTTTGCTATCTTTACTAGATCTATATTAATTTTAGGTATTAATACATACCTTACTTAAAAGGGTACATTAATTTTGGGTATTAATACATAACTTACTTGAAAAGGTATTAATGATTACCTCTTTAATCAAGGAAATCAAGATACGATTCAATGGTTTGTAGGCAAGGTGTCTGGGCACCCAGGTGTCCCAAATGGGCGTCCTATAGATATATCATTAAAGTTTGGCCATTTACGTAAGAGTTAATTATTGTTTTTTATATCAACGTAAAATCACTGTTCACATTGGTATTATAGCAAAACTTTGATATGCAAAAGCCTATTAGTATTATAGAGAGTTGTGTTTGACTGATATGTAGCCGCTTACCTTATTATTATACAAAAATAAAAAACTATAGCAAAAACAATATTGGTCAGAGGCAGAGGAATACTCCCGAAGGGGACTTCTACCTCCTTAAGCAGGTGAACTAAATTCACCTCCTTGAAGAGATATAGTATCCCCTAGGGATGTATTTCTTCGTCTACGTCCATTACAAGTTTTTCTATAATATTAATGTGAACACCGAGTTTATGTTACCACCCCTTATAAACACCTCGGCGAGGCCATCGGGCGGCGAGGTAGGAGTAAAAAGGATGCGCTGTGGTGCGGAGGCATGCTTGGGATGCAAACAGAAGGGCCAGGGAGGACATTGGAGCGTCTGATGGGTGTCCTCGCAGATCCAAATCAACCCCGAATTTGGGTTGAAAATGGGTTGCGACGAACCAAAAAACTGACACTAGTCTGTTTGGATTGCCCCGTTGGGCCTTGATTTTTGTTCACGGCGACCGAAAAGGAAGCCGGCAGATTAAAAGCGGAAAAATGTGTCGCGTCGTTGGAGTTTCTCTTAGGGAAACTCTAATCATGGTCACCATTTGATTCGTTTTTAATTATTTGAATCGCTATAAATAAAAACTGTGATCTAAGGATGAGACTTGTTTTAAGAAATTCTTTATCCGTTGTCTGTTTGTTGTTCATCCCGACCCAAACTCCGTCCAATTATAGCATAGAAATGGGTCTTGAACAGACAAAAGCGGACGCTCTCCTTGTCTGTGCCTGGCCCACGGAGCCGTGACTCCAAATCGAACACATTGCACGATATGCATGTGAGCCATGCATATGTTGTATCTTCAAGTCGTGCACGTTGCGCAACTCGAAGTCATTGTTGCTTGCGTCGCTCGCATCCAGTCTCACAGCTTGTCGTTGTCATCTTTGTTTTCGCCGCAACTCGTTTTCATTTTCACTGTTATTGCTTGCCAATGTTGCCGCATCTCGTTTTCTGAACAATGACTAATATCGTAAAATGGGTGGCACAGTTGGATGCATCGGCCGTGTTCGACTGTCCATCCACATCTACTTCTTGTTTTTTTCGACCCAAACAGATAAATATCGGATAGATCGCACGTTCATTCGTATTAGCCGGTTGGAGTTGCCCATAGAGATGCGCGAGACCACATTTTTGAGGAATGGGGCATAAAACTATAAATTTTCTTAACCTACGACTCCCAATGCCAAGACCTATGCTATGGCGATGCAAGTAACAGTTGAAAAATAGATCACATATCAGTATGTAGTCCGTTAAGCGGGAAACGTTCCCGCGTGAACGTGGTTGATGTAGATCAGGGATGTCAAACGCTCCAAGGCTAGACATCATGCCTACAAGGAAAAGCAAGCTTAGAGGAAGGGTGTGCATGTTGCTTTTTCACCTGAGGATCAGGACAGTCAGTGTACGGATTACTCGTTCCCATTGGCCAACTGGCGGTTTGATGAGGATGATGATGCAGCGAGCGGGCCTCGGGTTGTTTAGCCTCGTTAGCACCACCTTTTACCTTTTTGCCGTATTGATGCCAAAGGGAGAGAAGAGTTCTATTTAGGCTTCGTATGTTAGTTAGGTTGCAAGCTATTAGTGAGACTCGTGTGTGTGTGTGTGTGTGGGTGTGTGTGTGTGTGTTTATGTTGGCTTTTGGTACTTTTTAGTAATTACCTTTCCGTACTCTTATGTGGATGTGAGCCACTCTATCTATCATATGTGTGAGACTATGTGTTCTATATGGTTATCTTTTACTTGATGTTTCATATGCCTTGCATGTTTTATTTCATCTTGCCCATTTATTTTCTCTCACATGATAGGTTCTTGTGCAATGTTCATTTTAGTGTTTATGCTTCACTCATATCATTGCACTTGGCTATTTGCATAGGGGAGACCTCTTGTTTTATGTGTATTGCATTCAAAGGCAATCATCCCATTATATGCATACATCAAGAGGGAGCTCACTATGATAAATAGTTTGCATGGCATCTCTTATTATATATCTTATTGCCATGCTCTAACCATATTGTCATCAGTTCACCAAAAAGGGGGAGATTGAAAGTGCATTTACTCCTAAATGGTGTTTTGGTATTATGACAAGTTTGTCAGTGGGACTAATTACGGGTGTTAAAAGATGTATCTCAGGTCATTGATCTCGTGAAGGATTATTAATTTTGAAGGATGATTGGCCCCACTACAAAAAGATAAAAGGTGTGGTTCTCCGACGTCTCGAAAGATTTATTCCGGTTTGATTTGAGTCGTAGGAAAACTGCAATCAAGAGGGGTCAACGAGGTTTGAGTATGTGTGGGAACACATTTTTTCTAAGCCATATGACATGCACCATATTACCAGGAAGAGGAATGTTTATCTGTGTGTGAGCATTACGGGGAAATCCCAAAGTGGCCAAGGTGCTGGTACCCCCGTGCACACGGCCCTATGGCCGGGCACACAGGGCCTCTGGCCCGTGCACACGGGGTCTTCAGCCACCCTGGCATCTGTAACATCCCAAAATTTTCCGAATTTTGGAATGTTAATAAAATTAAATAGATAATGATTGTTTGCTTGATGTGTTTGATTTTCTCTGGGATTTAAAACTTTTTGGAGTTTATTGAATATGAGAAATAGAGGGAATAAAATGACTTTCCCTAACATTCATAATTGGTCTTTTGGAATTTATTATTTAAAACAAAACCAACAAAACAAAATGAGAGAAGGTAATATGACTCCTTCAACATATTAAAAGGTTGGGAAATGTTTTAAATCAATATTGGAATTCTTCGGAATATTCAAAACATTTTTCAACTAAAGGAAATTCATTTGAGAGGATATAAAATGACTTATCCCCTTTTTGATAAAGTTGTAAAATATTTAGAACATTACTTTAAAGTTTTTAAAATTTATTATGAGTATTATAAATAACTCTAAAATTATTTTAGGGATTTTATAATGCTAAGAGAATTTTATTTCATTGAAATGATTTCTTAAATATTTTAAAAGAGTTGAAAAAATATTCCAATGGGATGTCTTTATTTTACCAAATTATTTATTGGTGTGACAATTTTAAAATTTATATTTTATTATTTAGAAATGGTTTGTACTTGATTTTGAGCAAATAAAAATATTTATAAAAATTTATTGGATTTATTTGATTTATGAAAAGCATTATATATTTAAATAAAGTATTTAGAAAATGTTTTTATTTTTATTTTCCTTTTGGGAGAATGTATTCATTAAATAAATTTCCTTGCATTATTTGATGAATTTAGAAATTTATTTCATATTTTTCCGATGAGTATTTATTTTTCTACAATTGTTTGAAGTTTCGATTTTTAAATAAAAAGAAAAATCCGTAGCCCGGCCCAGTAGTTTGTTTCCGCCCGCGAGTGCATTTGGGCCCGAGTCGGTTTGTTTTTTTCTTTTTCTTTTTGTCTGCCTATATATAGAAATTCTGGAATTCTTTTTCTTTTCTTTTCTTTTTTTTTCCTGGAAACCCTAGAGGCGGGTCCCGCCGCCGCCGGACCACCTCGACGCCGGCCGCGTCGCCAGCCGCGCCGCCGCGCCGGCCTGTGGCCGGAGCGCCGGAGCGCCGCCGCACGCACCGCGCCCGCGAGCCCGCCGGAGCCGCGAGCCACTCGTCGTCCGCGCGCCCCGCTCGCCGCTGCCTCCTCCCGGGGCCGGAGCGCTGCCACGGCCACCACGCCGGGCCGCCGCCACTCGCCGTCCGCCGCCCCTGTTCCACGGCCGGAGCCGCGCAGTCGCGATCTCGCCGGCACCGCGCCCTTGCGCGCCGGCCCAAGCGCTCCACCGCGTCTCGCCCCTCCAGTCCGTGCCGCGCAGCCGCCACGCCGGAGCCACCCTTCGCCGGAGCACGTGTTGCCGTTCGCCGGAGCTCCAATTCCGGCTAGATCTGGTCCCAGGGACCCAATTGCGTTTTTCGCAAAAACTTTATTTGCGAATAGGTCCCTGTTGGCAGAAAACACCCCGGCACCGTACCCGGGATATCTCCGCAACCGTAAGTCGGATCGAGGTGAAACTTTTTCCTACGCACTCGTGTTGTTCTGTACTTTATCATGGTATAAAATTGTCCACACTTTGCACACTTTTGAATTTGAATCTATTTCAAATTCAAATTCAAATTCCGGTGGCCGTATCTTGTAAACCGTTGATCCAAATCGAGTGATTCTTTTTGCGTTGGATCACTCGTTCCATGTACTTTCTGTCTATATCATGTGTACACAAAAATTCACAAGTTTCTTGTTCTTTTTAAATTCAAACTCAATTCAAATTTGAACTTTCTATGACCTGCGTTGTAGTATTCCGTTTCAAGTGATTCTTTTTGCATATCGGATCACTTGAGACATGTTACTGGTAAGATTCATACAATTTTCATGTGGGCATGATATTCACCTTGAATTCATAAATGTCCATGATCACAATTCTTTACCGATGAATCTTTATCTATTGACTCTCTCGAGTTCACGTTCTACTGATCACCTTCGAGCACATCCACACCTTTGCACTTCAAAGTTTTTCTTTTGTTGATAAAACCTTTGTGTTTGCTGTTGATCTTTTGTTTGTCTTGTTGTGATGTGATTTCTTATTCGAGTTCCTTCGTTGCGATAGATTTGCTCGGAGTGTGACGAGTAGAGTTGGCTGGACCGCGAGAGCGAAGAACTTTATCGAATGTATAAAGCAAGTTACACTTTGACCATACCTCAACCTATATTTTCTATTATGCATGTAGCAAATTATCACTCTATGCATGTCTAGGATTATATATTAGTTATGATTTAAACCTAGTAGGATAGCCATATGTTCTGACCTTGTAATTCATTGTCGCCCTAGGATCGTGGTTGTTATATACTGCTATTGCTTTGTAGACGGGGATTGGTTGAGTTATCATTGAGCTATGTGAGCATTAATTATTTGACTAGCAAACTTAAATAGAAATCACCTCTGGACGGGCAGGGAATGCATCCTGGTGCTCATGCCTTGGATAAGGAGGGACCATGGCTAAATGCTTCCCGAATGGTTGTTTTGGTGGTGAACCGGGTGCATCATGGCGAGTACCCTCTGACGCAGTGGGCGCCGTCCAGGCTCAAAAAGATCGGACAGACAGTGTGACTAGTAGCTTCCATGTACAACCACTGGCTATACGGGCTCTGGCTTAGCTGACTAAGTTGTGGGGAACCTGGCCCTGGTAGCTAGCTGATGTAGATATGATAGGTGTACCGGCTACCAAAGGGTGGAGGCAACCTCTTCTGAAAGACTATGTCTCAATCTTCGGGTTGAGTTCAGTGGGGAAAGTGTACAAACCTCTGCAGAGTGTAAAAACTGATCATGATTAGCCGTGTCCACGGTTACGGACAACTTTGAGCAACTGGGCATTATTGTTGTTGGATGGTCTTGACAGATATTTCACCTTAATAAGAATTTGAATGCGAACTTTTAATAAAGGGATGGTTGGAATTGGTGTAGCCCGATTCAACCATACTTAGGACTAGCAAGTTAAATTAAAATTTGATTAGTTATAGTATGTGAGGGAAAAATCAGCTTTCTGCAAAATAAAACCATAAGTCTTTCCTTTGACTTATCCTTGCATGTAGAGGTAGGTCTGTTATATCCTTTTTCGTGTGACTTGCCGTAAAAATCAGGTGTACTGACCCGTTGTCGGGCTATAACCTTCGGTGTTGCAGGATTTTATTCGACGAGTAAGTGATGCGTTGTAGGGTTACGATGTCTATACTCAACTATGCCGGTGGAGTTGATGGACGCCACGAAGCTCTTTATTGTTTTTCCGCTGTATTCTATTTGTAAGCTAGCCTTGAGCTATGCAGGTATGCTTTATTGTAATACTGGATCTTCGATGTAATATATATGACATGTGGTTTATTCTTGATATTACATCATGTATTGTGTGTGCTAGCTATTGATCCAGGGACTAGCACAGAATGCACAGAGACTTGGATTCTTAGTAAATCGGGTCGTTACAGCATCCCTTGGGGTAACTTGTGATAATGCCCATGCACACGGGGTCTATGGCCGTGCACACGGGCCCTGGCCGTGCACACGGGGTTATGTGTAGCAGATGCCTGTAGACCCCGTGCACATGGGGGCTCAAACGGGTAGATCTCACAAACCCCACCCCTTGGACTATAAATAGCCCCCTTCTTCTACCCCCAACCCTAATCCGTTTCCCCTTGCTTGAGCTCCATTGCCTATAACACCATTTTTCTCATTACTCTCATTTCCTCCACCCAAACTTGTTGATCTTTTGGGATTTGATAGAGCAAGGCCTGATCTACACTTCCAACAAACTGATTTGTGTTACCCTCAATATTTCTACTCCGTTGACTTTGTTATTCTTGGAGATTTGGCTGCTAGGCGTCTAGGTTTCCGTCCCGGAAGCTTTTTTGCTTGTGGTGTGCTCCGGGAAGTCTGTAAAGGTGTGGTGGTCCCTCCAATACCAACCCAGAGTGAAACGAGGCTCATCCGTTGGGGTGACTCGAAAAGGGAGAATACGGTGAGCTACATTTTTGGTAGCGCTCTTAAGGATTGAGAACCGCACCAATGGAGATTAGCACTCCCTCAAAACAATGTGAACTTCGGTCAACCAAATCACTGTGTCTCCTTGTCACTTGTGGTTTATCATTTCCACACTTTTATTTCGTACTAGCTTCATATGGATGTTGGCTTTCTATTGTAGTTGTTGCCTAGCATTTGAGTTTATTCTTGCTTGCCACATAGGGTTGTTCATCTAGAGAACTTCCAGAGAATCTTCTTTATCCGCTTAACCCTAAAACTTGGTAAATAAGTTTCAATCTGTTAGTCACCTATTGAACCCCCCCCTCTATTAGACCATATTGATACTTTTAGTGGCCATTCCCGCATCCGGCACCGTCGCTGTCCTTCGATCCCTAACCACCTGAGATAAGCCACCCTCTTGGCATCTTCCGTTATAATACCACAACACCGACCACATTTGACGAGTTTGTCCAAATGCATCAATAAATTTGACATCATGCAACTCATGAGCAGTTCAAGTAAAACCTGATTGCGCATGTATGGGCTTTTAAGGGAGACAATTAAACATAAATTTACGTTATATTTATGTTTAAATTTTTTTAATTTTTTAATTTTAATAAATTTAAATGATTCCATCAGAGTTTATGCTAATTTGCTAATTCTTTCTTGAACTATTGGCAGATGAAAGCGACCAAAGTTGGATGGTCGGCTCCTACATCAATGTCCACGGACCGATAAAAGGACATATGAACGTTGAAAGTTACCTATGAATCTAACTAATCCCGTACCAGGAAACACAGTAGGGCACAATCCCTACTATATGTGGCCATTCCCAAGCCAAAAAAATAATAAGGCAGAATGCATAGTCATGGGAGCACATGGAGTGACAATGTGAAAGAGATGGAGGACAAAATCATTGTTTTGACCCTTTTTGCAAAGTTTAACACGACTTCACCCCTTCCCAAAAAATAGCACGATCTAACCCTTTTTATACACACCAGTCATCATGGCGTTTCATCCCAACTTAGACAAGCTAGGGTTCTCGGTGTGTCTAGCCTGGCCCCACATTTACGAGAACGTCGTTGATCGATGATGTGGTAGGTAAGACACGCCAGGGATCTCGGTGTGTGTTACATGGATAGTAAATTGCCGAAGCGTCCGCCCACTCGTTCTATGCAGAGATGAATAGGGCGCTCGATGCCTTCCCTCTTCCTCTCCAAATCTCTCTCAAATTTTCATGTGAAGCCACAAATCTTTGAGTATATCTCCCTCTATTCCTCTAATTAGTCTTTGTTATAACTTGCTTTATTGCATTTTGAATCATTAGGTGAAACCCTAAATATGTTTTTTCCTAATATTTATTAGTATTGGATTGGCTAAATTTGAATGGGTTCTAGGATGTATTTTAGATGCTTATGTAGTTGATTGGCTAGATTTGATTTGAGAAGACAAAGAGAGTTAATTGACTAGTTGAATGGCTTATATTATTGGTTGTTGTTAAAATCTAAAGATGTTTAGATGTTTGATGTATACATTGTTGAGTTGTTGTTGAAGAATAAAGAAAAATTTAGATGTAAATATTGTCTTATTTTTTTAGCAATCAAAATTATAGTTACGTGTATGGATAATAAATTGATTGTATGTATCAATTATGTAGGATGGCGTAAGATCGTGTGTACCCTGGACTTGATGCTTATTATGAATAAAAACACCATGTAAAGTTCATTGAGCGAGGGCAAGTATTCATCTTTATTTATTCATAGTTGTTTATTTTCGCTATGGATTGTTTGTATGTTAGTACTAAGGAAACTAATTAGTTTTTTTTGCTTCAGGCTCCACCGCTGATTCGTTTGAGGGGTCATAGTCCAAACGAGACAATGATGCACGATGTACGATATGATCCCTATTTCAGGAGGTTGGTTCTTCTCGTCTTTGTGCTCAATTTTAAGAATACACCACCCGTTCTCAACTATACGACCATCACTGCCCTCTTGGACCGTTGGAGGCTGGAGACACACACCTTCCACCTTCCCTTGCAGAGATGAAATTCACTTTGGAGGATATGGCCATGATCTCTTCTCATCCGATTGCGGGTAGGGCTCTTAGTAGGAATGTGTTGCCTCAGGGGTGGAAACAACGGGTTCAAGGATTGATTGGGGTTGAGCATGAACCATGGAAAAATCCAAAAAAGAAGTATCCTATGAGTGTCGGTGTGGTCTATAGTTGGCTACGACGTCACCGGGGTTTTCGTCATGGGGATGCCGATGAGATTACCGTGGAGCCGCGCGCTAGGGCATACTTGTGGCATCTCTTGACTCTTGTGGTGTTCCGGATTTTTCACGCGACACTAGCTCCTGGATGTATTTGGTTGTGCTACATGACTGGGACATGAAGTGGATTTGGGGATCGGCGACACTAGATTTCTTATACCGGCAGATAAAACCTATTTGCATCCATGTTAATGTTATGCACATGCTCATTGAGTTTGGAACCTAACCATTGAGATTTCAAATGTGTAGTTGGACGAAGTGTGTCGGAGGACAAAGCCCACCTCTAGCCTTGGGGGATTTGTTTGGGCCCTCCGGATATGGATGTGGTAGCATTTCTCCATTGGACATCCAATAACAAAGTAACCCGAGATCCATTGGGAGTGGTCTTATCAGGGAGACCCCAAACGCTTCCCCACTGTTGCGTACACATGGGTTAATGTCGACGTGTTCATGGCAGCCTCGATGGGGAGCTACAAGTCTTACATCAATGATCTAGATAAATTGAGTCAGCATCAGATAATTGATCATGCCTAATTTACTTTCCTTAATGTTGGTGGCCTTATGTGTATTTAAGAATCTTATTGCTTTCAAATGCGATGAAGGTCAACTGGAGTCTGTACAGGGTCATGCGCCTGTTTCCTTTGAACATGATGTGTGAACATGATTCTCTTATTTGGCGGGTGTGATGCTACATAATATGTTTCTATGCGGTCGAGTGGCATCTTCCACAACGAGTCTCAAAGCAATATAGATCTTGGCAGCAAACCCCACCGGACTATGTGGACAGAAGTGAGACACAATTTAGTACACTTTAGTGATGATAGAATAATATCGTCATGCCTTTACTACTATCATGATTTGCAGGATGAATCTACAAACATCAAAGTCACTAGTTGAGAGGATCACCACGCCCTATATGTGGACATGTGGAATTCAATGACACAACATAGAATTGAAATGGATAGGACTCCCGACAACGAGCATGCTTACTCGAGGTATTTGGAGTGGCTTCGACGAGAGTATAGGATTGTTCTCATGGTTCTTGGTCTCATGAGGATGTAGTGGAATTACTTCCGTCCGGATGTTGATATTTCATTCAACAATTCTATCAGGGAGACCATTGGAAGCAAACTTGATTATGCCCCTCTTCACGACCTAGTGGTATGTGTACATATATCATAGTTCAATGCGTACATTGTGTAAGATCATCATACAATCATGCTGTTGTTTAGGGAATTGAGCTATATAGATGTGTGAATGAAGGACAATTTGCAATACGACATGCTCCCTATCCGGAGTTGGAAGGTCCTCTCAGGAGTGCTATGCAGGTTTGTGCATGAATCGCTCTTTTTTTTGGTTGTCGTTGATCGCTTGGTTGTTGTTGTATTTTTTTTACTTGTTGATGTTCTTGTTGTTGATGTTGCTATAGAGGGTCATTGATCGGTGTTGTGCATTAGCAGACATGATTTATTTCCATGGTAGTAGTGGCATTGATGCATGTCCACCTTCTCCCATTGGAGTAGCCACTTCTTCAACCCAACACATAGAAGAGAAGACGGAGGGTCAATTAGAGGATCAGCCGGAGGAGCTGTCAGAGGAGTCATATGATGAGATGGATGATGCGCCACCGCTGAAACAACCATCAAAGGACCGTCACAAGGCATCTGCATAGGTAGGATCAAGGGAAAAATGATGTCTAGTCATCACAGCCTATGGCACGTGGATATCATAGGAGGACAGGGTAGATGAAGAGTCTAGAGTATTCTAACACTGGGATGGATCCTCGAGATAAGGCACAACTTAAGAGAGGAAATAAGAAGTGAGCTTGATGTGATATTGTCAAAGTTGTGAACTTACAATTATGCCGAACTTGGTTATGGATTTGTTGAACTTTTAGTTATGTACGTACAACTTGGTGATGTCGAATTTTAGTTATGTGCAACTTGGTGATGTTGAGTTTACTTGTTGAAATATTGTTGTCAATTGTGTGGTTGTGATCTGTTGAAATATTGTTGTCAATTGGGTGCCTGTGAGTTGTTGAAATATTGTTGTTAATTGTGTGCCTATGAGCTATTATTTCAGCTGTGAATATTGCTGTCAAGGGAAGACACGCCAGGGACCTTAGCGTTTCTTGTCAAAGTATACACGTCGGGGATCTTGGCATGTCTACCCACGCCGAATTCTAGAAAGGCTCTTGGTTCTGTTTTGCTGACACGCCGGAGGCCTTGACGTTTCTCCTGTATCAGGATTTTCTTCCCAATTTGGTTGGACATAGGGCTTTTTCTTTTAACAGGGAAAATGAAAATCACGACACATGATTTTCTTCCCATTTGGTTCACAAGTTCATGACACATGATAGACAGCCATACAGTCCATAACAAGTTTATGAAAAATGATAAACGGACATATGGTCCACAAAATATTCACGACACATGATAACTGGACGTAAGGTCCACAATAAGTTCCTTGACACATCATAATAGGACATAAGGTCAACAACAAGATGATAATCAAACATAAGGTTCACAACAAGTTCCATGACAAATGAAAACCGAACATAAGGTTCACAACAAGTTCCATTAATTCAAATGACAATCTTAAAGGTTTACCACGCGTATTGAGTTAAGTGTGGCCATTTACCCTTCTTGTCACGTGATTCATCCTCTTCTTGTGCTTCATGAGCTCTTTTAAGCTACCATGCCCTGTCCTCCTCACTTGCCCTCTTCTCTTAGCGCTTCCTTTACTCCTCACACATCTTTATCTCTTCCATCTCCGTCTCATGACGCTCATTCTCCAACCCTTTTTGAAATCTTCTCTAGCTCCCAAATCATCCGCCTCCATGCCCAATCTTCTTCTTGGGCCTTTCGAATATGCTTGGGTACTTCTTTATCTATGAAAGTGAAGTACTTGCAAAGATGAGGAGGTGACTACATCACAACAAGAGAATGTGTTAGTAACATGCATTTAGGGAAAAATAAGATAACTTGTTGTTTGTCTTTAGCATATCGGTGGATCATCATGCTCGTTAGTTGCCCGCGCACGATCATGTTCATACTTGCGACAAATGAAATATCTTCTACCTTCTGTCCATACCTTCTTACGGTCAGTGGACACCTTCCGAAGACAAACATCATCACACCAACATGTTGGGGTTTTCACATGAGCATCCTTCTTCTTGTCCAATCTAGCCTTCGTCCACTTATCCAGCATGTCCTCTTGTTTGGCGCAAGGACGCCTAGTCAACGAACCAAATAAAGCCATGCCTACACAACAATGTTAAAATAATACATGAAACAACAAGGTAGAAATGATAAATGACACAACAAGTTTCAAATGATACATGACACAACAAGGTTCAACAGATACATGGCACAACAAGGTTCGAATGACAACAGAAGACATCACAATATCAAAATCACACAACTACTCTAGTGGTGGAAAAGTCTCCAAGTCAATATAATTGGACCCAATCCAATACATATGGACATCCCTATTTGCGGCCACAAAATCCCATCGAGGCGGCTTTCCTTGCTTGATTGCCTAACCCATGATCTGTCCAGGCTTGTTCAAATCCATTTGGTCTAATTATTTCTCACTAGCGGACGCCATGATCTGCATCACCAACCTATGCAAATCTTTCCACCTCCTAACCTGCATTGAATGAAGCTTCTCTTATTTTTGAAGGATGACTTCATCGGGCGTCTCATGATCACAACGAGAGAAATCCCTCGTAGCTCCAATTTCTTGATTACTACACTCTATCCAATTGACCATCTCCGCTTTGATGAGGACATGACGATAGTCTTTGGCCTTTAGTTGAAGCTTGTCCAAACGACAACCAAAGTCCATCTAGGAAAACAATTCAAGAGTTACTCAATTGTCAATTGTGGTTTGATCACATTTGAATAATGTGACAGAACGAGTATATACCTATCAACCATATGGATTTAGCAAATAATCCACAACAAATTCTCTACCACCAACACGCCGAGGCCCTCTACCACCACCACGCTGAGGCCCTCTACCACCAACACCACCACCACGGAGAGTCCATCTACCACCATCATCACCACCACATGTAGGCCCTCTATCACCATCACCACCACGGGGAGTCCCTCTACCACCACCACCACAGGGAGGCCCTCTACCACCACCATCACCACCATTCACTCTCTTAATAGGATCCATGAAATGTCCACTACAAAATTTCCATGTGCTCGTTAGTTCATCCGTATCATCCTCGTACCGCTTCGACCTCCTTCTTCCCTTGGTGAGAACCATAAATCCGGGGTCAAACTTATTTCGGGGTCATTGTGACTGATCCAAATAAGGGTTGAATATACTAGCCCATGTAAACCTTGCGGCTTCTTGAGTGAATTGATCCAACCTCACGGTGAACCCATCAGAAACATCGACATTCCTCGTGTTTGTTGCTGTCATCAAGTGTGAGCAAAGCTAATGGTACTTACTAGGCCTTTGGCATGAGCATGTGTGTGTCCTAAGAGACACCTCGAATGCTCGTCCACCATATGTTTGTCTATCTTGTGTTGTGCCACCTTGCTCATCCAATTGGTATTTCATTGCCGCAACACCAAAGCAAGTTGCTTTTCCTATTAAAGATTTACCTCTATGGAAGTCAAGCCACCCCTCAACATTCTTGGGATACACCTCATTGGGAGGTAATGTATTTTTAGAAATCAATTTGTCAATTTCTTTGGAATGCTTAAAAAATACTCGTTTAGATTGTAAAATTTATATTCCACAATTGTTGTCACTGGCAACTGACGAACACCTTTCAGCAGAAAGTTGAAGCATTCAACCATGTTGCTTGTCATGTCACCATATCTCAAACGTCCTTCATCACATGCGCGTGACCACTTGTGTCTTTCTTTCAAATTTTGCCTTAGGAATTCTTTTTCACCATCATTCGCATTCTTCTATATATTTTCCAAGCGTCTCATGAACGACTGCTCGATGAATGCCACACAAGTGGAGTTCAAGTCCTTGGAAAGGTCCTTGTTCTTACATGCCCTATAGAAGTTTGATACGAAGTGCCTCATGCACAATTGGTGTTCTAGCTTTGCATGGCCTGGAATGTCAATATCCACGGCCTTCAAAATGCCTTGATGCCAGTCTGATATTATGCATACCTCTCTATTTGGACCAATGATTTTTGTCTTCACAAGCCACATGAACCATTGCCAATTGACTTGGTTTTCAGCAGACACCAAAGAAAATGCCACGGGAAACACCTGATCGTTAGCGTCATGTGCCAATGCTATCAAGAGTGTGCCCTTGCATGGTCCTGTCAAGAATGTTCCGTTTATAGACAAAACTGGATGACAATGTTGAAAAGTAGAGATGCAAGGGCCGAAAGTCCAGAAGACACGACTGAACACTCCAACGTCATCATCGACGATATGATACATATTCGTGTTCGTACTAGCCATTGCTCCCAACAATATAGGAAGACAGTTGTACTTTTATTACCATCCATCGTACAACATTCTAAGAACGACTTTCTTGGCCTTCCATGTCTTCCCATATTTCACCATATATCCAAAAATATCATCTACCATAATCATCATCAACTTTATCTTAATGGTCGGGTCCTTGGATACATGCTTCATGAATTTATATCCAATGAATTATGAGGGTGACTATCTTTGTGTCTTGCGTGCTTCGCCGACTTTAAGTTTGCAATGGTGAAGGGTTTGACAACCAGATATCTTCCACCATCCATCTTTCATGAGTCTAGCATTGACTCTCCATGAACATCCTTTCCTCTCACATTCCATGATGTATCTCTTCTTGCAATATGAGTGGACAACTATGAAAGGTGTATAATACTTAATAGCATATTCACATAACCACATTCTCAATTCAGGAAAATATATTCATGTAAGAGCAAAGTTTTTCCCCCATGTGTTTTGGATATTGTTGGACAAGACAGTAGAGGAACTACCAATGTTTTTGAGTGTAAACAGTTGATTAGGTTCCTGAAGGACAAGCTAGGTGATAAAGCTTCAAGGAGGATTTACAAGTTATCGAAGCATAACCCGATGAGCAAAGTTTTATCACGGAGGATGACCCCTAAAAATGATAGTCCCCTGAAGCTGAACTCATCGAAGGAAATAAAGAAGATGGCGCAAGACTTAGATGTTTGTGTGTAATTCATTTTCTATTCTTTGAGTCATAGGGAAAACCGAACTATCAAGAGGGGTTTAGTATGCGGACACCGAAGTTATTGTGAAAATGCTCAGATCGAAACAAAACCAAGTGAGAAGCCTGAGAGGAGAAATCTCATGTGCAGTGAGTTAAGTTTCGGTAGCAAAGACTTCGTTCTTTGGCTTCTGAAGAAGAACTAAGTCCGTGAGTCAGCTTTACTTGTTCCTCAAGTAATGTTACACATTGATGACAAATCCTACTTTTGTGGACACGCGTCAAGCTGTCACTTCGGGTCAGATCAGTCATTTCGCATCTTGGAATCGCCACCTATAAATACGCCGCCCCCGCCTCCATTTGTGGTTGGCTGCTCTGAGATTATTCCCTGAGAGAGATAGAAGATAGGATCCCAAGAACGCCACTAAAGAAAAACCCAAAAGCCAAACCACCGAATCCAAAGTCCTATTGATCTGAGTATATTCATTATGACTTAGGTGAAAGTTTGCTAGCCCTTTTATCTTGGAGAACTGCAATTGTCCTAGACGGTTAGAGAGTCGTCTTCAGAGAGCGAAGAGAAATTGTCGCCTCGAAGTTCAAGTTTTTCAAAGGTTTCGGAGATTCCCTTGATAATCTACCCCGAGTCAAAACTGGCCAAGCTCAAGGAGACTGGTGCAGCGGAGCAACGGACGGAGAGAGGTTAGCTCCTGTGTTCAATCACAAGTCCCTCCAACCAGATGTAGCTCCTTGCAGAGTGTGAACTGGCCGAACAAACATCGCCGAGTCAAGAGTTTGTTTTACTTCCAGTACTTACATTCTGTATTGCATTTGCTTCCGATTTATGCTTCACTATGATTTGACTTGTGATGACCCTCAACAGTACGGGATCGAGATAGTCTTCGCGGGTAAGATAACCCAATTTATTAATTCGACACAAGGGGAGCCAAAGAATATTTATAAGCTTTAACAGTTGAGTTGTCAATTCAATCGCACCTGAAATATACTTGCTTGCAACAAAATATTAATAGCAACGGTGATATGATAGTAGTAGTGGCGACAGCGAACATAACAACTAGTAACCAGCAGGATTTGAAACTTTAGGCTAGGGAGATGGATGGTTGGGCGCTGCTTGGATGAGAGTGAACATGTAATAGATTTTAACACGGGGCAAGGCACACAGAAAAGCAAGGATCATCTAGGAAAATATCAAACATTAGGCATGTATCCCGTAGGTAGTTGTGCGTGCTTGCAGTAAGAACTTGCACAACATCTTTTTTCCTACCATCCCGCTACGAACGGTGCCAAAAGGAACTTATGGAGATTAAGGTGCTCCTGTCAAAGAGCACCGGAACAAAGCATTAAACTCAATGGATACATGAAATCCTCAAATCATAGTCCATCCCCTTTGGTGTCCTGATATCTCTCCTTGTTGGTTACCCCAAGTGGAAGGTGAGATGTAGTGTAGCGGCAAATTTCCCTCGATGAAGATACCAAGGTTTGTCTCCAGTAGGACTCCGGAGATTATAAGTAGGTATCAGCGGCGCAACCGACGTGGAACTGCACACAACACAAGTAACTTTGCTTCCCAACGAGTACATAGAGGTTGTCAACCTCTCCGGCCTTGTTGTTCACAAATGATCAAACGCAAGGGATAATAATAATGGTGATAGCAACTGGAAAGTAAAAACAAGAAAATAAATGAACGTGTAAACAGTGATGATGATATTAACTGGGGTCCCGTGATGTTCACTAGTGACGTCTCTCTCCCAAAATACGATAAAACTTCTATGCGAGGTAAACAAATCACAGCTGGGCAATTGACAGGATTAAAAACACACCACAATGCTAACTATGCTACAAAGAAAGGACAAGGCTCAAAAGCATGGGCGGTACGCCAAAATAAGTAGACCGAAATCCAATTGCATCTACTACTAATCATCCACATTGAGATATCTATCCAGAACATCTCGTTGCTAAACCCAAAGCAACAGACAACTGCATTAAAAAGCACTTTGCGTAAAGTAAACAATCCTTGCAACCGCGGTTACAAGCACCGTTGTTTCCCCCCTTGTGGCAACAGCACACCCCCTAGACTAGTGTTTATGTCACTCAAGCGTGTCATCGGGGTGCAAGAACCCACAATCGAGCATAACGTTCCCTCTTGGAGTCACTACCTACTACTTCGCCAAAGCAATAAACATCAACGGAGAACATGCAAGAATTACTTAGAAACAAAAATATAAAAGATAAGAACCAAATATATTACTCAATCACAATCTGAACATAATCTCATAATCCATCAGATCCCAGCAAACTCAGCACAGAAACAACAAAAAATTACATATGTGCCTCGATCATGTAGGGCAGCTCACGAGGACTAAAACATGAAGAACAAAGAGGGCAGGAGAACATCACATAGCTACTGATCAAGGACCCATGGTCCAAGGGAAACTACTCACGGCACATCCGAGAAGCGTCCATGGTGGAGGGGAAGCTCCCGGAGGTCAATCCTCACTCCGTCAGAGTGCCGGGAAGAAGTCTGCTGACGCTCCCGATCTTGGAAGCGCGGCGGCGGCGGAACATACGCGAGATCGTGAAAAAGGGTTCTGTCTTCGGGGGTTTCGCGTCACGTAGATTAAATATGCGAAGGGGGGCAGCTAGGGGGACCACCAGGGGTCCAGGCGTCCCCCCTGGCGCGGCCAGACCCTAGGCCGCGCTAGGTGGCCGCCTGGGTCCTTGGTGGTGGCCCTCTGGCCCCACCCAGGTGATTCCGGAAGGTTCCCGTACGCTGATTTTTTATCTGATTTTCCCGAATTTTTGGAGCAGTTTTAATATGGTGGAAACCTGAAATAGAAAAACAGCAGAAAACATGAACTGGCACTGTGGTGCACTGAGTTAATAAGTTAGTCCAAATATGATCAAAAGTGTATGAAAGTGTATCTAGATCATAGCAATATCACACAAAACATGCATGGAGCAAGCAGAAATTATAGATACGTTTGGGACGTATCAACATCCCCAAGCTTAATTCCTGCTCGTCCTCGAGTAGGTAAATGATAACAAGCATAATTTCTGTGGTGACATGCTAGCAACCATATAAGAACTTTGAAAAGTAAAGCAATCAAGGTATGTGATTCAATTCAAATCATAACATGCAAGAGTCTATATTAGCATTCAAGCAAGTAACAAAAGAACAATAGGTGCAAGAGCTCTCGTTGTCCGTGACTCGAATATCTCCAAATGGTGTTTGCGTGCAAGAAAGGGGATATGGAATACGAGAAAAAAAATTATTTTTGCTGAGAACTCAATCTACTAAAGTTTCACACTTGGTCTTTTTTGGAATCTTATCTTGACTCGTCCCCAGACCACTAGCCAGGTACAAGTCAATTTGATCCACGCCTTTTCGATATTTTGAGCACTCATGCAATGGATGAGCGTAAGCACGAGAGTTGACACTTAGGATGTCAAAGAGAGAAATATGGTGGAGGAGGAAGACAAAAAAGGTGAGAAGGGCTCACATCAATGAGGACAATCATAGGCGAGAGAGGTCAAATGATAGATATGATGTGATGAGTAGGGATTGCCATGCAACGGATGCACATATGAGCTAAGAAAAGCTCTCCAAAGGAACTAGTGGGGGTGCATCTAACTTGCTCGCTCATGAAGACCTAGAGCTCTTTTGAGGAGGCTCATCCTTGAAATATGCAAGCCTCGTTCTTTAGTGTGAAGGTCCCCACGCAGCTATATGCATAAGTGATCATCTCTATGGAGTACAAGGATAAGAGGGAGTACTAGTGTGGATCTTTCTAAAGGATACTAGTGTTGCCCCTTTCTCTCTTTCTATTTTCTTTTTCTCCTTTTTTCTATTTTTTGTAATTTTTGGTGGCCTCAATGGCTCTTTCTATGTAACTCTCATTTGTCCTCTTTGGGATCTTTTATTTTGTCCACTTTGGGATCTTTTCCTCACTTAGGGGCAACACTCTATTTTACAGGAGGGTATAGAAGATCTTCACACTTTACAAGGTGCTCAAACATAAAGAAGATGTAGCTATCATGATGTATGCAATGTATGCCTCTGCTAGTGTAGTAGGAACATGTATGACATGAAGATCAAGTCATGAAGAGGTGGATGTTGCATGGCAATATATCTCGGAAAGTCTATGGAAATGCCTTGATAGGTAGGTATGGTGGTTGTTTTGAGGAAATATATAAGGAGGTTTATGATGACAGAGCGTATCATGCCAATGGTTTGGATGTACCGGCGAAGGTGGATTCCAACTCTCGGAGTGAGAAGAGGGCAATGCACCGTATGGAAGAGGCTAGAAAATATGAGGAGGTGGAAGTGTCGACTTTCAATACTTACATTAGTCCGAAGAACTCATGCACTTATTATCGGTAAATCTCAATCTAATAAGGAGGTTCACAAAGAGACAAGTGCCCCCAGGAGGAGTGTTTGGGGGTTTGGTCATCCTTGCGCATCCTCGACTCATGGTACGTGAGTGTACTCTAATATCCGATCCCTCAAAAGATTAGCGATCCATGTAGTTGCTAGAGTTCTCAACTAGTTTTGTAGGTTTTGAAAATAAACACGGTTTGACACCAAAAGTTCAAACATTACTCAGAACAATACCTCAAAACTATTGCAAGTTACTACTAAAATTAAATAGCAACCTCAATTACCTACTTTCAAGACAAGACACAACTCAGTGCAACAACCAACTCTCTTAACAAGATAAACATGAAAACTAAAGAGAGTTCCAGCAACAAACTAAACAAAAGCCAAGGCTCTTGCTAAAGACAAACTAAAACTAAAACTAAACATGGCAGTAGCTATGAAAAGATAAAGAACACACAAAAGTAAAAGATAGGCATGAAAAATCCTATGATGTGTTCTAGATTGGAGTGGAGCGTGTTTCTCTCCCACACACAGTAAGCTGGGGTCTAACTTGTTATGAACAGAAAGCAATGCTAAAGAAAACTAAAAAGGAAACCTAACAGCGAGACGCTCCAAGCATAGCACATAACGCATGAAGTGATAAAAATATAGTGAGACGAAGGACAACTGATGATTGTTGATGGAGAAGGGGATGCACGGGGGCATCCCCAAGCTTAGACGCTTGAGTCTCCTTGAATATTTATTGGATATGCATGGGGGCATCCCCAAGCTTGAGCGCTTGACACTCCCGGGTCTTCTTTCATCATCTTCCCTCGCACACTTGAAAACTCCCTTCATACATAACTCATCATAAGCTGATTAGAGAGGTTATTACCCTTAATAAAATAATTTTTCCCCACTGGATATAAAGATATTATTGAAGTTATACTTTTCATCAAGATTAACAAAAACTTTTTGCAAAGAAAAAGCAAGCTTAAGGTTTGCAAAACTAAGGAGAGGCAAAACGTGGCAGAATCTGTGAAAAACAGGACAGCAGGTAGTAGAGAATTTTTTCGGGGCACTTCTGCAACTCAAATCAAAAAACTCAGAACATACGAAAGTTTCACAATTGCATAGATCATGCTGTGTAAAAAATTCAGATAAAAAGTATGAACTGGTGATTTGTTTCGATTTTTTCCGTCAAGAAGACAGAATCTGTTTTCTGGACAGCATGTCACAACTTTTGCTTCCCTCACAAAGCTTGAAAATAAACATACAATGATGTTCCTACAGTAGTAACAACCATCAAAACCACTAAAAACAGAAGTAAAAACATCTTGGGTTGCCTCCCAACAAGCGCTTTCTTTTACACGTTTAAGCTAGGCATAAGGCAAAAGAAGAATCAAAGGTCTCCAAGATCCACAGAGTCATAAAAACCTTCAAATTGATTTTCAGCAAGCTCATTCTTCTTCTTCCTAGGAAATAGGTACTTACCTTTCGCGTTACCGGGTAAGCGTATGTGCCCATTACCAATATCGATGAAGAATTTCATAGCTCGGAGGAAGTACCTCCCAAGTACGATGTTGCTTTGGTTTGGCTCCATGATGAAGAAATCCATCGGTGGTGCCCTATGGAGGAATGCAACTTGGACTTCTTTTACCTTTCCTTTAACCTCTGATATATCTCCATTAGCATGTTCATGATAAGATGAAAATTTATCCATATCTAGTTTCAAAGAATCGTAAACTATTGTTGGCATGGTAGAAACTATGGATCCAACATCACAAAAAGCAAGAAAGTCTTGGTTAGAGATACTAATCCTAACAAAGGGCTCCCAATCATCATCTATCTCCAACATTTCTTTCTTGTTGGACTTAATTCCTCTACTATTCTCAAGTCTAGAGCATCCATCTTTTTTTAATAGAGGCAAGCCTATCTATAACAGTATAAATACTACGATCATAAACAAAATAACTAGATAGACCATGTGACGAGGATTAGCCTCGGAAAATCCCATGGTCAGGGACCTTGGGTTAGATCATAGAGAAGGAACAGGTTGGTGATACTCGTCGGCTAACAGGAGAAGCACTTCCTGCTCGATTGTATTATGCGAGGGGGCAATTACAGTGGAGGTTTAGGCGAGTTCGCTCAAGACCGGAGGTGTCGATTGTAGATTGGATGTCATCATCCATCACCCCTCCCAGCCTTTATATACTAGGCTCGGTCTCTGGGAGTCCTTCTCAGGTTACAAGGTATGATTTCCTAAACTAGTTTCGGCTTGGACGCCAAGTCTTGACCTCCATGTTGGTCGCGAACTCCTACGTCGGTGCTTTGAGTGGGCTAGTCGTGGGCCCGTTGAGGCTTTTATCGGGCCTTCTGTCTTCGTATGCACCAGGTATCCTCACACGCAGGAGTCATGGGGTCACCCCCTCGTCAGTAGCCCTGAGTGCCTGGGGGACTCGAAGAGTCGCGCAGGGACTCGAATCCGTCATCGCTTGCTTTCATATGTGCAGCGCGGCTGCGAGTCGTTGGCTGTTTAGCCATGACAATGTTTATTCGAGGGATGATAAGCTGAAAGGGCCCAAGGTAGTCGAATGGTCGAGCCTTGGTGAATTGCGCTAGTGGCAAACACCTCAGTAGCCCAATCAAGCTCGTGTCCCTCGACACGAACCTGGAAACGACCGGTGTCTAGCAAAGTCCATGCCGATGCAGGTCTTATAGGATCGATGCCGCCGGTCCCAGCAAATAGCCTTAACGCGTCCGTTATCGGCTCATCTTTCTATCATGCAAGCGCATGGAAAATGTCGGGAGTGAAGTCGCGCTGTGGCAAGTCTCGGCCCGGCCGACTGCGCAGCAGGGTCTTACCTACACGCTAAGCTTGCGCGGCTTCTTGGGTACAGCGAGTCGCAGCCCAGGCATCATTTTTTATAGAGGCTAATTAGAGATGCACCCACTTGGAATAAACGATCAAGTGGACTATTAGTAGTCACTTGCAGAACTTTTGCGAGCTCGGGCGAGGAGTCGATAAGAAAGCACCCACTCGGAAAGTCATCGAGTGTGTGGGCAAATTGTCTTGTCGGGTATTAGTTGAATCCTGCGAGTAGCCACTCGAATACTTCGTCGTCTCCTGGGCGAGAGAACACCCGAACTCTGGGGATGCGTCATTTTCTTGGTGCGAGTGGTCACTCGAGCACATTATTTCCTTCTCGGTGAGGGAGCACCTGAAACTCTGTGGATGCAGCGATTACTGTTGGTGCGAGCGGTCACTCGAGCATGTCTTCGTATTTTGGGTGAGGGAGCACCCAAACTCTCAAGGTTTTGGGCCTTGCTCTATTTTTAGTGAAGGCAGGGTGCTCCCAATGGGAGTAAAAGATTTTTAAATACGGTCAAAAGTTTTCAGAAATGGAACAGTGACAGATGGCAATGACGCATAATCCACATGCCTTGCTGAGATGTGACGTTGCCGGGCTTCCTGACAAGTTGGATGGATGTACCTTGTGAATGGAAGTGACGTGACGCAATGCTGCCCGGAAATTTCGCACTGTGTGATTATAGCCCTCGTTTTTCGCGCGGGGTGGGCGCTATGGTTAGTGCGCCGGTTGGGTTTTCCATGTTGCACGGGTATCGTGGGATCGCACCACGTCTGTGGGGTTCCGAGATCAACGGTGGTTGGATGATCCTCAGCTTTTGGTTAAATATCGGGGGGGCTGGGTGAATTTAGGGTTTACGCTTCGCTTGCCTTCTTGTTCTTCTTCCTCCGCTCTTTGCCTTTTTTCCTCTCTACTTTGTGCGGTTGTGCGGCGAGATCCATGTCCAAGCGTCCTCGAAGTGCAGCGCAGGAGTCATCAAGGATGACCGGTAGATGGGAGTGGTCTGCTTTCGGAGTTGCGGATCTAGATGCACTGGTGGCAGACGGCATTGTGGTAGATGGCGCTGCTCGGATTCCTGGGGACGAAGAGGTTCCCGCATCTCATCCTGACGAACGGGTATGCTTCTTTCTTTCCCAGTGGGTTTGCGCTTCCGGTTCATCCTTTCCTCCGGGGATTGCTTTTTGCATATCAATTGCAATTGCACGATTTGACCCCTAATGGGATACTACATATTGCCTGCTTCATCACGCTCTGTGAGGGCTTCTTAGGGATCTATCCCCATTGGGGGCTCTAGAAACGCCTCTTTAACGTGAAGAGGACGAACTCTGAGTACACCATTGGAGGTGTGGGAATTTCCATTAAGGATAAAAATGCCTAATTTGATCTGGAGAAACTGGATTCTGTCTATAAATGGCGGAAGAGCTGGTTTTATCTGAAGGACCAGCACGTTGATGGACAGAAATTTGGACTTGCTCCTTTCAATCCGGTTGCGCGAGTGGCTAAGTGGTCCTCGTGGGCACATTCTCTGTCTGCAGGTGAAGTATCTGTTGTCGAGCCATTGGTTCAGAAAATCTCTGACTTGAAGAAGGAATTAACTGGCGGCCAGCTTATTTCTGTGTTCGTGAGGAGACGCATCCAGCAACTTCAGCATCGGGTGTGTCCCATGTGGCAGTATACGGAACCTGATGACTCGACCAGGTGTTCGTCCGAGGACTTCTCCGGTGATGACCTTTTGTCTCGGGTCCAGCAGGTTACGAAATGTACAAGTATTGGAGTTGAGAGCCTCATTCCTCCATATGCTGCTGATGCGCCTCTTCCCCAGGTATTTACTTGAGTTCTTTGAGATTTGACTGATATATGTTGATTATTGATGATGCTCTTACTTGCAGAATCATTCTCCCCTGCTGAAAAATCTTCCACAACCTGAGGATGCGGAAATACTGGATGAGCCTGATGCAGCCAATGTTGATCCCGCGCCCGCGGGTGATGGAGGCGCTTGATGTGCTGATGCTGGCGAGTCCGCGAGTGGGAAACCGTCGTCTGCTGATGTCGGTGATGACTTGAGTCCTTTGCGCAGCAAACACAATCGTTCCTCAACTGCGAGTGAGCGGGATACAGAGGGTGGTGGTGGTGAACTGCCACCAGTCGCGCATTTTGCTGTGCCGTGCCCTCCTCCGGTTGCTCCAAAGAGGCGCAAGTTTGGGGTGTTGCTTCGTCCGGTCGCCTGTTGGGTTCGTATAACTTCTGCTGGGTGATTTTGCTGTTGTTTTGGCTTCTGTTCTGATGATATGTCATTTGCAGTACTGTTCCTGTTCCGGCTGCTTCCTCCACGAGTACTGCTGTTGTTGATCTTTGGTCGACTGACTCTGGTGTGGCGGCTGGTCAGCCAGTTCCTTCCGCGACTCATGTAGCTTCGGGTGCAGGGACGACCCCCGCGACTGTTCCATCTGTGGGATCTGCTGCGGCCACTGAAGGGAACTTCCCCCCCCCCAGATGTGAAACCTGCGATTCCTGAAGATCACTTTTTGGAAAGGCGGGGTCTCTCCATTGAAGATAAGGCCAAGTTTTTTAATCGCATGGCTGAGAAGGTATAGAGTTCGTTGCCCTTCTGATTTATATTGGGGCGCGACAGCGCTCCCGATGGGAGTAGCCCCCGAGGCTGCGAGCAATCACTTGTGATTGGTTGCAATCGTAGACTTGACCTTCTCTCTTTTATTGATCTTTGTGCAACATTGGGGGCACGGCAGTGCTCCCGATGGGACTAGCCCCCGAGGCTGCGAGCAATCATTTGTGATTTGTTTCATTCTTTAGACTTGAACTTTATTTTTGCTTGGCTCTGACTTGTACATATTATTTAGTTCCAGCCTTTGTTCCGGATGTGCGAGTCTGTGCTGACCGATGTTGATCGGTGGCGACGTGCTCATGAATCAGCCTAGGGGAGCTTGACCACCATGAGGCGTAAGACGCTCTCTATCTCCTTTGATCTTGTTCGGCTGTTGATTGGTCACTTGAACGATACCCTCTCTATCGGTCGCAAGAAGGGTGCTGAGAAGCGGGCTGAGTCTGCGTAAAAGGAACTCTCTTTGCTTCGGGCCGCTTTGGAGTCCAAGGAAAAGGATCTGCAGGTGCAGCATGGTGAGCTCGAACGGTTGCAGCAGGTGGAGGAGCGGTTCCAGCAGGTGGAAGAGGTTGAGTGCGAACGCCTGCGCGACTTGGCGAGCTCTTTGGCAGGTGAGGAGACTGTTCTCTTTCCTTTTTTGTGGTTCTTCTCTTAAGTTTCGGAGCACTGAATCTTTCCACTTGGAGCAGGATCTGTGGGTGTTGAGGTGGCGGAGGCTGCTGCAGCGGGGTCGAGCACTCTTCGCGGCGCTGTGGATGCTGTGTCGGGTGCTGCTGGAGCCGTGAGGGATGTCTGTGGTCGGGCTTGGACTCTTGTGAAGCTTCTTCATGAACATATGTTCCCGGATGAGGAGAAGAGCCCCGAGGGTCTTGATTCGCAGGTTGCTGCGTTCGGGCCAACTGGCGATCAGTTGGAGGGCTTGGTCCGTGAGAACATGGTGAGTGGGCTTGTGACATCTTTTGTTGTTCTTCTGGGGCATGGTATTACTATTGATGATTCCATGGTAGATAGCATGCCTAGTTATACAGACGAACAAAGTAGCCGGGACACTCGGCTTGCCCGTCAGCTGCAGCTAGTTGTAGAGGCTGATATCTGTAATTCTCAGGGTGCAGAGTAGGTGAATTGCAGATTTGTGCTTCTCTTTGAACTTGAATGACTCCTTAGTTTTGTAATGGACCTACTTTGGGGTGTGGGATATTGGATCTTTTTATCGGTGAAACTGCTTTGTCCTTTTTCTGCTGCTCGTTTTTCCCTTTTTCTTTGACTTGTTCTCCTTTTGCGGTAGGCCACCCCGGTCATTTCTCGGGCTTGGAATTTGTTGAAGGAGGATGCTCGCGAGGGTGCCTACGAGTCTGTCTATTTGAGACTTAGAGACGCGGAGCGTGAGATTATCCGCCTCAAGGTTGTTGTTGCGATCCAGCGTTCGAAACGTGAACGCGCTAAGGCTATTGTGGATAGTTTAGCTGCTTGGATGGCGAAATTGTCTGATCTTCTAAAGGGTGAGTTTGTCCTGCTTCGACTGTTCTGCTGCGCGAGAGCTTTTTCCCTTGTGCTTTCTGCTGACTCTTGTTCTTCTTACAAAGTGTTGGCTGGTCGATCTCGTGAGGAGGAGGAGGCCGTGCAGTCGGAGCTGTTGCGATTGGATGATCCGGTCGTACACCCGGACAATCCTTTTTGGATGGATAGGGCGCGTGCGTGAGTATTCGCCGTTCTTCGGCTGTGGGTTAATAGGGTGCCGCGAGCTCTTGAGTACTGCCGCAGGGTGTTTGGTGGAATCTTCCGAATTTTATCCACTGAGTCATGTTCCGTCGTCACGTCAGAGGCTTTGTCGGGTGTTCTCTCAACCTGCGGAGTTTCGCCGTGTAGTGAATCATCAGATTCATGCAGGTGCTCATTGTGTGTTTGCCTTTGTCCATAGTCATTGGTGTGGGATAGATATTATGCTGGCGGCTCGGGGTCCTCCTGGCGGTCGAGATCAGCCACTGGATGAGCACTACGCGGTGGCGGACGAGCCTCCGAGTTCAGTTGTGAAGTGGGTGTGTGAAGAAAATGACCGTCTTCTGGGTACTCTTTGTAAAGTGAAATCGGAGCCTGGAGTTTAGGCTTTTTGCTTGGTTTTTGTAGATTCTCCCTTGTACGTCTGTAGTCTTTGTAGGAGTTCTTCTTCTGGATGGCGTGTGCTGCAGTTGATGTGGTATTATTTTGCTGAGCCATTGCTATGAATGAAGTCCCCAAGTGTTGGAGAGTTGAGTCGGATGGTCGGATATTGTCTTAGGGGGTGGCTGATGTGAGCGAGCCCCCGAGTATATTTTTTGGAGTCGCATAAGCGAATAACACCTCGGGGGGGTGGCTACTGCGAGCGAGCCCCCGAGTGCCAATTTTCAAGTCGCGTAAGCGAATAACGCTTCGGGGGTGGCTACTGCGAGCGAGCCCCCGAGTGCCAATTTTCAAGTCACGTAAACGAATAACGCCTTGGGGGGTGGCTGCTGCGAGCGAGCCCCCGAGTGCTAATTTTCAAGTCGCGTGAGCACTTTTTGGAAAAATATTCTCATTATCTTTCCTGATGTTCTTACACGAGGGGGCTGTTGAAGGCAGCCCTTTATTTGCATCGATGGCTTGGTAGCCCTAGGAATGTAAAGTTGCTGCAAAGATAACTTGAGTCGTGGCGTGCGATGCCAGCGAGTCTTCTGGTTGTGCCTTGAATTCTATGGGAGCGCTTCTTCTTGTGTCGCTGCTCTGCCGGTTTGGTGTGCTCCAAAGGCTTCTGATATCTTGTGGAATTCTCTGTTGCAGCGGTCGGATCTGATGAAGCTGCCGCTAACTGTGATGACTCCTTGTGGGCCTGGCATTTTCAGCTTGAGGTAGGCGTAGTGCGGTACTGCCATGAAGCGCGCGAAGGCTGGTCGGACGAGGATGGCATCATACTGCGATTTCCAGTCGACCACTTTGAAGTCCAACATTTCCTTGCGGAAGTTACTCGCGTTGCTGAAGACCACTTCCAAGCTTATTTTTCCGAGGGGGCAAACTGTTTTGCCTGGCACGATTCCATGGAAAGTCGTGCCTGAGGTTTTTAGTGCTGAATTTTGGATGAGCATTTCTTCCAGAGTTTTGGTGAATGTGATGTTGATTCCGCTGCCACTGTCCATGAAGACTCACGACATGTCGTAATTTCCAATTCTTTCTTCGAGTACCAACGCGGCGTGTCCTAGATGCGGGATGGCTGGCGGGTGGTCTTCTCGGAAAAAGGTAATGTCAGTCTCAGACCCACGCAGATATTCTGGGGTGGCCGGGTGCGAGGAGACTGCGAGGAAAACTTGTGTGGTGACCTGCTTCTGCTGCCTGTTTGATGGTCTTCCTTCTTGGATCATGTAGATTCGACCATGTTCCTCTGGGTACTTTTCTTCTTCGCCGGGTGTCGTGCACCACTCCTGGATGGCTGCCACCTGTCTTGCTGGTGCGGCGGGTGCAGGTGGTGAATTGTGGGTGATTGTTCCAACTGCTACACTTGCGAGAGGTTGTGTTGTTGGAGCTATGGACCGGATTTTTTTTCTTCTGAGAGCTCGGTGAAACGCCTGCAGTTTCTTAGGGTGTGTCCCGATCTAAGTTCTCCGCATTCATTTTTGAACCCATGTAGTGTGCAGGGCCCATCGAGTTGTTCCTTGGCCGAGCGATATGCTCGGGTGTCGTCTCGTGGCTGCCTTGATCTTCAATCTCGCTTCTGGGTGTGCAGTGGTTCTTCTGGGTTGTCCCTCCGTTGCATTCTGCTGTCGTTGTGATGTCTGCCGTCTCTGTCATCTGGGAAACCGGTCGCGACCAGGTCCTCTGTCGTCATAGAAGTTACGCCTGGGGAGTTTTCTTCTTCTATCAAAATTTCTGTCTCCGGCGTAATAGTCATAGTCGCGTTCTGAGCGCACCGTCTGGGTGTCTGATTCATTCCGTATGGAGTCTTCTCCGTCAGCCCAGTTGTTGGCTTGTTCTAATAACCGTGAGAGTGTTCGGACCTTGATCTGTTCGAGTTTCTCTTTGAAGTCTATGCACTGTAAGCCTCTTCTGAATGCATCGATCGCACTTTCGTCTGATATGTCCTCGGCTGAGTTTTTGAGTATGGTCCACCGCTGAATGTATGCCCTCGGGGACTCTCTGGTTCCTTGCCTACAGGCTCTCAGCTCTTCGAGTGATGCTGGTCGCTTGTAGGTAGACTTGAAGTTCTCGATGAAGGCGTTGTGGAACTGCTTCCAGGAACTGATCGATCCTCATCATAGGTTCTTCAGCCAGTGCCACGCCGATCCTTCGAGCATGAGCTGTACGTACTGCATTGCCGTGATATTGGTTTCCCGCTGGAACTTGATGGCTGTTAGGTAATCATCGAGCCATGCCTCTGGCTCCTCCTGTCCATCGTATTTGTGCGTTGTGGAGTTTAGCCTAAAACCTTTGGGCATCCGTGTCTCGCGTATAGCTCGCGTGAAGCACAATGCGCCGCATGGTTCGAGGTCTTCGTGGATGCTTGCTCGCCTGAGTACTCTTCGCGGGCTGCGCGCCTGCGTCTTCCTCGGTTGATTTTATTTTGCTTTATGTCTTCGTGTGCGTCTCGTCGATCGTTGCTGCGTTGGCTACCATGGTTGTTCCTCCCATGGTCTTTGCTTTTGTCTGGACGCTTGTGACGGTCGTCATTGCTGTCGTCATTGTTTGGTGAGATGGGTTCCATGTCCGGTGTCTTCTCGCGAGGCACTCGCCTTGTGGCTGCTTTTTTGGATGCCAATGCGGTGATGGCGTCCTTCATTACCTTGAGCGCAATCATCGTGTTGCGATCTGATGCGCCCTTTTTACTCTTTTGAGCATGATAAAGATATGTCTGGGAAGTTATGAGGGCTTCAGCTAGTGTGAGTTGTTCTTCTTCTTCGTCGTCCTCTTCGATACTAAAGTCGTCGTCTAGTTTGCGGGAAACTTTCTTCTTATCATTACGTCTTAAGTTGCCGAATCTAGATTTGCCTCGGGAGGGAGAGCCGTGGTCGGAGGAGTCACTCAGTTGTTCGGACAGTCCTTTGCGATCGGTTATTGAGTCGATAGCGGTTTTTCCTTGATTCTCCAGTTCTAGTCGCCTCTGCCTTGTTTTATTGGTGATGTCACTCGCCATCTTTTTATATGCTCTGAGCTCATCGTGAGTTACATCTTCTGGGAGTAACTTTCCGCATTTTACGGCGTCTTTTACTCTGGCGATTGCTTCTCTAGACAAATAGATTTTCTCGTGGGTTGAGCCTCTCTTGCTGCTTCTGTGATCTGGCGCCTGCTGCTTTCTGGTTCGTCATTCTTGTGGTTGATGTGGTCCTGTCTTTTAAATTCCTTCCTTGGTATGGTTCTTGGTTCGCCGAGGGTGACAGTAAGTTGTCCAGCGTTGTCAGGATCGCTGCTTTTTCTGTTTGAGGGTGCGTCTCTCTGGCTGCTCGGGTCATCATCTCTGCCTCTGTCGTCTGAAGTTGGCTCGCGGGTATCTGCCATGAACACCTGGAACGGTGCCTTAGATGATGGCCTGGCCGCGTTCGTACTACGTTTCATCCACGTTAGCAACCCACTTGTGCAGTCGCGAGAGGTGTGATGTTTTATGTTGAGGTGGGAGTCGCGGCTGACTCGCAGAGTTGCCGTGTGGACAGGTGCTTCGTCTTCGGCAGCTACTACCGTGACAGTTGTTGCTGCGGGTGCTCGAGCGCGGTCTGTGAGTCGGAGAGTGCCCCACTGGTTGACGTATATCTGGTATTCTCCGAAGGTCAAGTTGACGCCAGTGCGCAGGTCTGCAAAGGCTGGTCGCAAGATCGGAAGGTGTGCGGTGAAGCCGAGGGAGCCGAACAGATCGGAATCTGCTCGAGCCATGGAGACGTCGAGTGCTGATAGAGCCGTGGGCTTGTTGATTGTTGATGACGGGCCCGCCGAGATCGTGATTCCAACCCGTGTAGTTCCCACACACGGCGCCAATTGACGATGATTAGCCTCGGCAAATCCCATGGTCAGGGACCCTGGGTTAGATCATAGAGAAGGAACAGGTTGGTGATACTCGTCGGCTAACAGGAGAAGCACTTCCTGCTTGATTGTATTATGCGAGGGGGCGATTACAGTGGAGGTCTAGGCGAGTTCGATCAAGACCTGAGGTGTCGATTGTAGATTGGATGTCCTCAACTGTCACCCCTCCCAGCCTTTATATACTAGGCTGGGTCTCGGGGAGTCCTTCTCAGGTTACAAGGTATGATTTCCTAAACTAGTTTAGGCTTGGACGCCAAGTCTTGACCTCCATGCTGGTCGCGTAATTCCTACGTCGGTGCTTTGAGTGGGCCAGTCGTGGGCCCGTCGAGGCTTTTATCGGGCCTTCTATCTTCGTATGCACAAGGTATCCTCACACGCAGGAGTCGTGGGGTCACCCCCTCGTCACCATGCAAAATATCAAGAGCTCTAGCTTCATCACATTATAAAAAGTCTCCTTCAACTATAATATCAAGAGAGTGTTTACACCACTTAAAAAGACCATGGTAAAAATTTCTAAGCACAATTTTTATAGGTATCCAAGGCATAATTATTTTATGTGCTTCAGAAATTCTGTCCCATGCCTTCTTCTTATTTTCTCCATCCCTTTGACGGAAATCGAGAACTTCCGATTCCCGCAAAGAACCAAGTCATTACATGTTCATCTAAACAAGGAGGACCACTAAAAGCAAGATAAATAAATAAAAATTGTGATTTTTGATATAAGACACAAAGATAAAAACTGAAAGGTAAACTAACAAGACTAAAAATGAAAGGTAAAAGGTAGTGGGCAACTCCCCTATCTTAGCACTCGGAGTCCCTGGAAACGGCACCAAAAAATTTCTTGATATCTCTCCTCCTTGGTTACCCCAAGTGGAAGGTAAGATGTAGTGTAGTAGCAAATTTTCCTTGGTGAAGATACCAAGGTTTGTCTCCAGTAGGACTCCGGAGATGATAAGTAGGTGTCAGCGGCGCAACTGACGTGGACATGCACAACACAACTAACTTTGATTCCCAACGAGTACAGAGAGGTTGTCAATCTCTCCGGCCTTGTTGTTCAGAAAGGATCAAACGCAAGGGATAATGATAATGGTGATAGCAATTGGAAAGTAAAAGCAGGAAAATAAATGAACGTGTAAACAGTGATGAGGATATGGACCGGGGTCCCGTGATGTTCACTAGTGATGTCTCTCTCCCAAAAAACGATAAAATTGCTATGCGAGGTAAAAAAATTACAGCTGGGCAATTGACAGGATTAAAAACGCACCGCAATGCTAACAATGCTACAAAGAAAGGACGAGGCTCAAAAGCATGGGCGGTACGCCAAAATAAGTAGACCGAAATCCAACTGCATCTACTACTAATCATCCACCTTGAGATATCTATCCAGAACATCTTGTTGGTATTAAGTTGCGAGCCCCACCCAAAGTGTAAACCCAAAGCAACAGACAACAACATTAAAAAGAACTTTGCATAAAGTAAAAAATCCTTGCAACCGCGGTTATAAGCATCATTGTTTTCCCCCCTTGTGTCAACATCACATCCCCTAGACTCATGTTTTTGTCACTCAAGTGTGTCATCGGGGGGCATGAACCCACAATCGAGCATAATGTTCCCTCTTGGAGTCACTACCTACTACTTGGCCAAAGAAATAAACAACAATGGAGAACATGCAACAATTACTTAGGAACAAACATATAAAAGATAAGAACCAAATATATTACTGAATCACAATCTGAACATAATCTCATAATCCATCAGATCCCAGCAAACTCAGCATAGCAACAGCAAAAAATTACATATGTGCCTCGATCATGTAGGGCAGCTCACGAGGACTAAACCATGAAAAACAAAGAGGGGAGGAGAACATCACATAGCTACTGATCACGGACCCATGGTCCAAGGGAAACTACTCATGGCACATCCGGGACGCGTCCATGGTGGAGGGGAAGCTCCTGGAGGTCAATCCTCCCTTCGGCAGGGTGCCGGGAAGAATTATGCTGGCGCTCACGATCTTGGAAGCGCGGCGGCGGCGGAATAGAGGCGAGATCGCGAAAAAGGGTTCTATCTTCCGGGGTTTCGCGTCATGGAGATTAAATAGGCGAAGGGGGCAGCCAGGGGGGCACCAGGGGTCCAGGCGCCCCCTGGCGCGGCCAGACCCAAGGCCGCGCCTAGTGGATGCCTGAGTCCCTGGTGGTGGCCCTCTGGCCCCACCCAGGTGATTCCGGAAGGTTCCCGTACCCTGATTTTTTATCTGATTTTACCCGATTTTTGGAGCACTTTTAATATGGGGGAAACCTGAAATAGAAAAACAGCAGAAAACATGAACTGGCACTGTGGTGCACTGAGTTAATAAGTTAGTCCAAATATGATCAAAAGTGTATGAAAGTGTATCTAGATCATAGCAATATCACACAAAACATGCATGGAGCAAGCGGAAATTATAGATACGTTTGGGACGTATCATGTCACAAGCTGTCACCTTTGGGATCGCCGGTTCCGGACCATAATAGGTGCCTACAAGTCATATATAGGATCAAGAACATAATTATACTCATGAAAACACAAGTGGTTGAGATTTGGAAGCATTTCACTCGGGCCCAAAGTGACAAGCATTAAGAGCAACAAGTTGTAGAAAAGGTGATAAACACCAAAGTATATGATAGGCAACATGCCCCCAACAATCTGACGAACTATTCCATGATCTAACTCATCCAATTCCTACCATCCGATTTGCCTACAACAGGGAATTACTCACACATCAGAGAAGAAGTCATGGAGGGAGGATGGAGTGGTGATGATGATGACGATGGCGATGATCTCCCCTCACCGGAGGCCAAAACAGCCTCCAGATTAGCCCTCCCGAAGAAGAACAGAGGGTGGCGGCGGCTCCGTGGCGGAAACTGGGAAAACGACTTCTATTCCGGGGTTTTCGCGTCACAGGAATAAATAGAAGTCCAGGTAGGGCACCATAGGAGGTAGGAGCCCCCCAGGCGGCCTTCCAGCGCGGCCAGCGGTGGGGCCCCTATGGCCCCCCTCTGCCCCACTTCTGGCTCGTGGAAGCTTCTGGTGCGTGGATTTTCTGTGAATTTTCCTGGAATTTTCTGAGGCACCAAAAAATCCATAATCCTGCACACAATAAAACCATACAGGCAGCTCTGCTGAAAACAGCGTTAGTCCGGGTTAGTTTAGTTCAAATCATGCAAGAATGAGGTCAAAACAATAGCAAAAGTGTTTGGAAAAGTAGATACGTTTGAGACGTATCAACTCCCCCATTCTTAGCATATTGCTTGTCCTCAAGAAATTCTGTTCAACGAATTGGACGCGACAAAGAAAAATTTGGCAAACTCTTTTTCCTCATAAGATGTATATAAGCATGTTCTACGAAAAAGACTTTAGCAAGTATTGAAATAATTCTATAAGGAAGATGCACGAAGCAATCCTTCTTTCAAGTGATCAATCACAAACAACTAAGAGTAAATAAGAAGCTTCTGAAAATCAAGAAAAGATCAAAATGCGCATAGCTTGAACATATCAGAGTGGTATCTCGCTAGCCTCTATGAGTGAAGCAAAACATAAATGCATAAACTCCTCCAGAGTATTAAAGGAGACTAGAACTATTAAATGCTAGTCAATCCAAGAATTCTCCGAAGGGAAATACCACTTCAATATGCCAAACCATGAACAATGCAATGCATGTAAATCATTTCAACAACACATTATGCACTCTAGCTATTTGAGATTAGCCACAAGGAAAGCATTAACATTGGGAAAGCATTGTAAACATAGCACTATGTTGCTACAAGCTGGTCTCTAGATGATAAGTACACGCATATGTACAAAAGTAGGAACAAGAAGAGTTCATACCAGTTTTCCTTGTCGCTTCCCTTCCGTCGATCTTCTTCATTACTTCATTGTCACTTGCACGATCGAACGTGGGAAATATAATCAAATGCCATCATGGACTCGGACTGAACTCTGAAAACAAAGCAAACTAAAAATAGAAAAGAAAATCTTTTTGGTTTTTTTTAAGGTTTAACGAAAGCAGAATAAAAGAGAAATCATTTTCTTTTTTTTTTACAAATTAAAGGAGAACAAATAAGAACAGGCAAAAACTTCAAAAAGATCAAAGCGAATAAAATGGATAATACAATGGAAACGGGAGAAGCGAACGTACTCCCCCAAGCTTAGGCTTTTGGCCTAAGTTGGTAACAACTACTGCCCTCAGGAGCCTCCTTCTCCGTGGTGGTACGGGTGAGTCCAAGGGTCATATGAGGCTTCCAGTGCGTACACCGAAGTCCTCGGATCCTCCCACGAAGAAGGATCCGCTCTCCTAGAAGAGGAAGACCCTTCACCAAACTGCGTGACGGTCTCGCCCTGGAAAGGTGGAAACTCACCGTGCTCCTCCTCGTCGGGCACAACCCCCTCCATGGGGTTATGAAACTGGTACTGGACCATGAACTCATCAAACTGGATAACATCAAAGGACCATCCGTTCCTGCAAGAAAAATCAAACAAAAGAGGTGCAGGTAGATGGATCTCGCGTTTCGCGGAAGATCCAAAACACAAGATATAAACAAGGTTACCAAACTCGGAAGTCCTGGTAACAAACTCATGCCTCTTCATAGCAGCAAGATCAAAAACTTAAATAAGTAAAAGTCTTATCATCAAGGTGTGGGTTGTCATTAAGAGACTCAAGGATAAGTGTGGCGTACAAGCCACAAAATAAATATCCCTTGTTACCATTCATAGCAAGGCGTCGAGCAATTAAGGCCCCCACATTATACTCATTCTTCCATGAGAGGGTGTTTGCCAGGATAGCAATATCCGGCGCAGAACCGTTGCTCGTGTTGTCACGAGCTAACACCCCTCTAGCAATAAAATACGCAAAATACCTGAGGTGGGGGAATAAGATGCTGGAAATCTTCGAACAATGAATATCCCTCATCTCCTGGCTACAAAGAGAGTTGAAGATGGTTCTCAGATCTTCCGTCTGTCCAACGTTCGGCACACCTATTATATCACAAAATCTTGCCAAACACATGGCCAAAAGATCATTGCAAATTTTAAACTCAATAATACCAGAATCATGATTATATCCGAAACTATTAATAAAACAGGACGTGAGTTTTTGATACTGAGCAACACGGCATGTTGCTAGCCGTGTCAAACATGCATTGACACAAAGGTCGTAGAATTCCTCCTTAATTCCTACAGCTTCGAGGAAAGCATCGCACGGATACGTCATTGCGCGTACTGAACTCGTGTTTTCCAACAACTCTAGGGGCACATGATCTTCATTTTAGCTCACCCCAGCAGCCGAGGGTGAAGCTGCAGCTCTAGTAACTCGATCAGAGCGCTCAGGCTTCTTATTCCCAAGCCACCCCTTTGCTTTTACTGGGAAGCTGGCATGTGGGCCCCAGGCGCCCTGTGGGCGCGGCCAAGGGGCAGGCCGCGCCAGCTGGCCGCCTGGGCCACTGGTGGCCCCTGGGTCACTTTTGACGTGGAAATTTTTATTTTTCTTTTTCTGGAATTTTTCTCAAAACTTCACTGTTGAAAAAATTTCAAGGTTCAAAAAGCTGTGAAACTTTCTGAAAACTTGAAACAGTGGTTTGAAATGTGAAGCTTCAAAACATAAAAACTTGGTACAGCAAGGAGGACAAAAGCTAAAGAAAATGAAAACATAACAAGCTCCACTTTTTACCTATATAAACATGCTAGCTAGCAAGGTTGATCAAGTCTTACCAACGAACCGACGATATATAGAGCAGAAATCTTCACCTCTTATGAAGTGATCATTGCACCTCTACTTTAAAGGACATTTTCCCCACCGTAATGGTTTTGTATTTGTGGTGCACGTGTAGAGGACAATCCCATTCTCCAATCTTCACGGTCTCGATATTCTCTATAGAATTAAGGCCATGCCTTTTGTCGATCTTCTTCGGAAAATACACTGTGTGTTCTTTATCATCAACGTTGAAGGTAACCTTTCCTTTATTGCAATCAATAATAACACATGTAGTGTTAAGAAAAGGTCTAGCAAGAATAATAGACATGCTCCCATCTTCGGGCATGTCAAGCACAAGAAAATCTATAAGAATTAAGCAATTAGCAACTTTAACAGGAACATCCTCACAAATACCAATGGGGAAGGCTGTTGAATTTTCAGCCATCTGAAGAGAGATATCTGTAGGGATTAGTTCATCTAAACAAAGCCTCTTATAAAGAGACAAAGGCATGACACTCACTCCTTCTCCGAGATCACATAAAGTAGTTTGAACATAATTATTCTTTATGAAGCAAGGAATGGTGGGTATACCTGGATCACCAAGCTTCTTAGGAACCTTGCCACTAAAAGAGTAGTTAGCAAGCATAGTAGATATTGCCTCATTAGGGACTTTTCTTTTATTAGTAACAATATATTTCATATATTTTGAATAAGGAGGTAACTTAATAGCATCAGCCAAAGGAATTTGAAGAAAAAGAGGTTTCATGCATTCACAAAATTTATTATAGTGCTCTTCTTCTTTGGTTTTGAGAGACTTACCTGGAAAGGGCATGGGTTTCTGGACCCATGGTTCTCTTTCCTTCCCGTGTCTTCTTGCGATGAAGTCTTCTCTAGTGTATTTCTTGCGTTTATCGGGTGCTTCTTCTTCTCGCACCTTGGGAGGATCATTCTTCTCCTTATCTTTCTTGGGCTCAGTACCGTCTTCAGTTTCAGCATCGGAGGTAGATATGCCGTTAGGATCAACAACGGGTTCTTCAATTGTTATAGGATCATTGGATTTGTCAGCTCCCTTATGTTTCTTCTTCTTCTTTTTCTTCTTTGGAGAGCTAAAAATCTCGTCTTCTACCAGTTGGGGCACACGGTAAGCTACGCTAGCGCTAAATCAAAATTTTCTACCGCGCACAACCAAGATCACTGCTACTGGAGATGAACTACGTGATTAGGGTTTACCACGAGACGCGCAGTCACGGCAGCGGAAGGAGAGTTGGCGATGCGCGTCGGCGGCTGCTCCTCAAATCCCTCGAACCGATCCCTCGTACCGATCCCACGAACGGAGTCCCGCGAACAGTTTGTCCAAGCGCCGCAGGTGCAGCGCCTCCAAGGGATGCGCACGTACAAGGAGGAGCGTCGGGCGGGGGACTGCTAGGTCCGGCGGCTCGGCCTGGAGGTGGAGTGGCGGCTAGCTAGGGTTGTGGTATGTCCTGTACCCCTTCGGGGTTCGCCCTAGCCTTTATATAGGCGCTCGTGGAATGGCCTCAACCCTTGAGGAAATCCGGACCCTCCATCCATAATCCATGTGAATCACATCCGAATGAGCTCCTTTCCCTTTAAGCACGCGACCCTATAGGTTCATGTACACATGGACACGTCCCGAATCACATCCGATTCGATAGTCGGTAGTGGTTCCTAGCAGAACGTGCCGACTCCCATATATGCGTAAAGTCATAAGACGAACCATTACAAAGTGTCATATGCAACATTCCTTTTGCCTCAAGATATATGTTGTCAAGCTCAAGGTGAGTACTTGTCACCCTTGTGATAGCTTGACCTCTCTTCTCGAAACCGTGATACAGATTCCTGAACCGGGTTAACACTTAACCCATGTCGCATGGCCATGCTTTCTAAATCTTATCTCTCGAGAGGGCCCAAAGAATATCTCTCCAAAGTGGAGGGGAAAATCCCATCATGATCAACCATGTCTCGCGGCATGTATCATGACTCACCCGTAAGCTACCTTTATAACTACACAGTTAAGGTGTAGCATTTGATAGTCCCTAAGTGAGTCATTCCTCATCCCGACAACATGAGAGGACCTCAGGTCTAGGACATAGCATATACATTGTATTGAGACTAACAGATGACAATATCTCGCTGCGTCTCAAAGTGGGTCTCTGTCCAACTCAGTGATCCCATCACTAAGTTCATACTATCGGTAGAATCTCCATGCTCATGACTTGTGAAACATAGTCATCAATCGAATCATATACTAGTCAAGGATATGTGTCCGCATAACCTTATCAACTAGGGACCATTAGAACAATCATCATAGAATATATAGTCTCATAAACAAGTCACATACTTATTGATACATATCAGTGATGATGTTTAAGGACAATACAAATAACTCATGAATACATAAGGAGATAACATCATAACATGATTGCCTCTAGGGCATATCTCCAACAATCTCCCACTTGCACTAGATTCAATCAGTTAGGCATCTAAGGCACATGGCTCTTACGTGCGCCTCATGCTTCGGCATCGGGAGAGGCTTTGTCAAAGGATCAGCAACGTTTGCATCTGTGTGTAGTTTGCATACAATTATATTACCATCATCTACGGATTGTCGTATGAGATGATAACGCCTTTCTATGTGCTTGGATTTCTGGTGACTATTGGGGCACACGGTAGGCTACGCTAGCGCTAAATCAAAATTTTCTACCGCGCACAACCAAGATCACTGCTACTGCAGATGAACTACGTGATTAGGGTTTACCACTAGACACGCAGTCACGGCAGCGGAACGAGAGTTGGCGATGCGCGTCGGCGGCTGCTCATCGAATCCCTCGAACCGATCCCACGAACGGAGTCCCGCGATCCGATCCTGCGAATAGTTCGTCCAAGCGTCGCAGGTGCAGCGCCTCCAAGGGATGCGCACGTACAAGGAGGAGCGCCAGGCGGCGGACTGCTAGGTCCGGCGGCTCGGCCTGGAGGTGGAGTGGCGGCTAGGGTTGTGGTCTGTCCTGTACCCGTTCGGGGTTCGCCCTAGCCTTTATATAGGCGCCCGTGGAATGGCCTCAACCCTAGAGGCAATCCGGACCATCCATCCATAATCCATTCAGATCACATCCGAATGGGCTCCTTTCCCCTTAAGTGTGCGACCCTATAGGTTCACGTACACATGGACACGTCCCGAATCACATCCGGTTCGATAGTCGGTAGTGGTTCCTAGCTGAACGTTCCGACTCCCATATATGCGTAAAGTCATAAGACGAACCATTACAAAGTGTCATATGCAACATTCCTTTTTCCTCACGATATATGTTGTCAAGCTCAAGGTGAGTACTTGTCACCCTTGTGATAGCTTGACCTCTCTTTTCGAAACCGTGATACAGATTCCTGAACCGGGTTAACACTTAACCCATGTCGCATGGCCATGCTTTCTGAATCTTATCACTCAAGAGGGCCCAGAGAATATCTCTCCAAAGTGGAGGGGAAAATCCCATCTTGATCAACCATGTCTTGCGGCATGTATCATGACTCACCCGTAAGCTACCTTTATAACTACCCAGTTATGGTGTAGCGTTTGATAGTCCCTAAGTGAGTCATTCCTCATGCCGAGAACATGCGAGGACCTCAGGTCTAGGACATGGCATATACATCGTATTGAGACTAACAGATGAAAATATCTCGCTGCGTCTCATAGTGGGTCTCTGTCCAACTCAGTGACCCCATCACTAAGTTCATACTATCGGTAGCATCTCCATGCTCATGACTTGTGAAACATAGTCATCAATCGAATCATATACTAGTCAAGGATATGTGTCCGCATAACCTTATCAACTAGGGACCATTAGAACAATCATCATAGAATATATAGTCTCATAAACAAGTCACATACTTATTGATACATATCATTGATGATGTTCAAGGACAATACAAATAACTCGCGAATACATAAGGAGATAACATCATAACATGATTGCCTCTAGGGAATATCTCCAACACTACCTGCACTTGAGAATCTTGCTCGATCCTCTTTGGATGCCCCTCGGGATAGAGAGGGTCCTGGGTGTGTGTTCCACCCCTAGTCTTTATACCATAAGCCTATATATCCTGTTTAGCATTATTAGCAAGAAAATATTTTTATACATTAGAAATTTGTTCAACATGAGTTTGAACCATATGAAAATTCTTAACAAGACATTTAACATCATTAACTGTTCTACCTAGAACATCAAGTAAACTTTTGATAGCAAGAGTATTATCATACAACTTACTTTGTATCCTCATATTAAAATGATTTTGCTTGATAATAAAATTATCAAGCTCATCTAAACATAGATCGGGAGGCTTACCTTTAGGGATGTCACTTTCATTGAAATCTAATAGAGAGTGTACCTCTACCAAGGGAGGGTGAGTAGTAGGCTCACACTTTCTCAATAGGAGGTAGATTTTTCACGTCTTCTACTTTAATGCCTTTCTCCTTTATAGAAATCTTTGCTTCTTGCATATCTTCGGGGCTTAGGACAAGCATGCCCCTCTTCTTTGGTGGTGGAGGTGGTTCAGGAATGGACCAACCTTCGTGGTTCTGTGCAATCTTGCCCATTAATTCTTCAGCATCGTTCGGTGTTCTTTCCCTGAAAACACAACCAGCACAACTATCCAAATAGGATCTAGATTTATCGGTTAGACCAGCATAAAATATATCAAGTAATTCATTCTTTCGGACTTCATGTCCCGGTCTAGCCTTAATTAAACCGCAGTACCTCCCCCAAGATTTATGGAGGTTCTCATCCTGCAACTGTTTAAAGTTAAAATTTCTTTGTAAAGCAGCATGTTGCATATGAGCAGGAAAATATTTATCAACAAAAGATTGTGCTAAGTCCTGAGGACTCTTAATGGAACCATAGGGTAGTGAATCATACCATGCTTTAGCGTCTTCCTTCAAAGAGAAAGGAAAAAAGCTTAGCCACATAAAAGTTTTGTATTCTCTCATCAGTAGTAATCAAGCCACCCAACTAGGTGAGTTTGGTCAGGTGAGCTATAGCATCATCATTTTCTCTGCCATAAAATGGGCCAGCTTCAACTGTAGATATAAGTGAAAGATCAACAGAGAAATCATAATCAGGATCAGTGATGCATATAGGAGATGTAGCAAATTCAGGATCAGGAGTAATCTTGTTCTTCATAGAGTGATTTTCAAGAAGCTTCTTAATAGCTCCAGGGTCAGAGTTGGAACACTCTGTAAGTTCCCTGCATAAATCATCATCAATAATAATATAATCATACTCAATAAGTCTCTTCTTGAGGTCACTCAGGTCAGGATAATCATAAGTAGAACCAATAGGGTAGCGAGTAATAGGAATTTCAATTCCAGATCGTTTTGCAGCAGCAGCGATCTGGTTCCCAAGAGCGTAACCAAGTGAACCAATATCATCAAGAGTAGTGGAAACATCATCAAAAGTATCAGACATAGTAACAGATTTAGTAGAAGTAGCATGTGGTGGTGGTGGTGAAGCAAACTTACTTATAAAGGAAGGTGAATCAAGCGTAGCACTAGTGCTCAAAACAATACCTTTTCTTGTAGTGGATGGTAAGATTGGAACCTTGGGGTCTCCTCTCTTACCCATAGTGGATGAAGTGCAGCAGGCAAAATACTTCAAGTAGACTTGTAGATAAAGCTATGCTCCCCGGCAACGGCGCCAGAAAACAGTCCTTGACGACCCTCAACTGTAGAGAATCGAGATAGTCTTCGCGGGTAAGATAACCCAGTTTATTGATTCGACACAAGGGGAGCCAAAGAATATTTATAAGCTTTAACAGTTGAGTTATCAATTCAACCCCACCTGAAATATACTTGCTTGCAACAAAATATTAATAGCAACGGTGATATGATAGTAGTAGTGGCGACAGCGAACGTAACAACTAGTAACCAGCAGGATTAAAAACACTGTAGGCTAGGGAGATGGATGGTTGGGCGCTTCTTGGATGAGAGTGAACATGTAATAGATTTTAACACGGGGCAAGGAAAACAGAAAAGCAAGGATCATCTAGGCAAATATCAAACATTAGGCATGTATCCCGTAGGTAGTTGTGCGTGCTTGCAATAAGAACTTGCACAACATCGTTTGTCCTACCATCCCTCTACGAACGGGGCAAAAATTAACTTATGGACATTAAGGTGCTCCTGTCAAAGAGCACCGTAAAAACGCATTAAACTCAATGCATACATGAAATCCTCAAATCATAGTCCATCCCCTTTGGTGTCCCAAGCTGTCACCTTTGGTATCGCTGGTTCGGGACCATAATAGGTGCATAGAACTCATAGATAGGATCAAGAACATAAATATACTCATGAAAACACAAGTGGTTCAGATATGAAAACATGGCACTCGGGCCCAAAGTGACAAGCATTAAGAGCAACAAGTTGTAGCAAAGATGATAAACACCAAAGTAGATGATAGGAAACATGCCCCCAACAATCTGACAAACTATTACATGATCTAAATCATCCAATCCCTGCCATCCCCTTTGCCTACAGCAGAGAATTACTCACACATGAGAGAAGTAGTCATGGAGGGAGCATGGAGTGGTGGTGATGATAACGGTGGCGATGATCTCCCCTCACCGGAGGCAAAAAAAGCCTCCAGATTAGGCCTCCCGAACAAGAACAGAGGGTGGCGGCGGCTCCGTGATGTAAACTGGGAAAATGACTTATGTTCTGGGGTTTTCGCGTCACGGAAATAAATAGGAGGCCAGGTAGGGCACCAGAGGAGGTGGGATCCCCCCAGGCAGCCTCCCGGCGCGGCCAGGGGTGGGGCCGCGCCAGCACGGCGACTGGGGCCCCTCTGGCTCGTGGAAGTTTCTGGTGCGTGGATTTTCTTTGAATTTTCCTGGAATTTCCTGAGGCACCTAAAAATCCATAATCCTGCACACAATAAAACCATACAAGCAGCTCTGCTGAAAACAACGTTAGTTCGGGTTAGTTTAGTTCAAATCATGCAAGAATGAGGTCAAAACAATAGCAAAAGTGTTTGGAAAAGTAGATACGTTTGAGACGTATCAATTTGCTATGTTGAGATTCGATGTTAGTTTTTCTTCCTAGTTACTTGTTCTTGTGCTCTTTCTTTGTTGCAATTATGCTTCACTTCGAAGTTTCATCCGAAAATTTGAAGTGATCATTCACTCCCTCCCCCTCTGATCACATACTTGGACTTTCAATTGGTATCAGAGCTAGGCACTCCCTACACTCTGTGTGGTTTGGATTTACCTCCTAGAGTGTTGCCAAGTATGTCTTTTGCAGGTGTTCGCTCTGGCGAACCTATTCCTGTTTCCAATGGGAAGGATTACCCTTTCTAGAAGGACAAGATGAAGCTCAACATCATTGCTATCAATTTAGCTGCCTGGGAAGTTGTCAAAAATGGAGTTCTGGTCAAGGAAAAGAATGCACTCACTGCTGATGAGACTAAGAATATGGCTCTTGATTCTGGAGTCTGGGTATTCATCACGAATCATTTAACTCCCGAAAAGTATCATGAAGTGAAGAATATCTCTATTGCCAAAGTTGTCTGGGATTATCTTGAAAATATTGGAGAAGGTGTTTCCACTTAGAAGGACGCAAGAGTTGACACACTCCGAAGAAAATTCTATCGATTCAAGCGTCACGAGGGAGAAAAATTTACCTCCATCTACAATAGACTCACTGCTCTCTCAAATGAGTTGATTTCCCTCGGTGCTGAAGATATCACCAGTCACATAGTGGTTAGAACTTTTCTTCTCTCTCTAGATGATTCCTTCGATCACATTGTGCTAATGATCAAAGAAAGGTTCGACTTCAGAAACCTTGTTGCTGCTGATATTCTTGAGAGACTCACTACCTTTGAGATGGAAGAAGAGAAACGCGATGTGAATGGATACCGAAGGAGATCACATGCTCTTAAGGCAAAAGCTTCACGTTACTCTTCTCCTAAAGCTAGCTCTGCCTCTGGTGTTGAATCTGATGATCCTGCAAGCATCGGGAAGGATTTGGCACTAATAATGAAGCGCTTAACCCGATTCCAAAGGAAAGGTTTCTCATCACCGAAGAATAATTGCTCATCAAGGCACTCAAGCAATTCTTCTCACTGCTCGTCCTCATGAAGCTCTCCATCAAAGGACAATTGCTGCTACAAATGCAAGAAACTAGGCCACTACATTGCTAACTGCCCATTGTGGGAAGTTGAAAAAAAATCAAAGCATTTGCTCATAGATTCCTCAAGCAAGTACCACAGATCCTCCAAAAGCTATGAGTCAAAGAAACATGAATCCAACTCTAGAAGAGACAAGAAGAAAGGTTCTAATGATTACAAGAAGAAGAAGTCTCACAAGAAGCGTGCGAGTTCTTCTTCGAAGACACACTCGTCTCGGCAAAGAAATTCTCACCGTGCCAAGGCCTATCTGGGTAAAGAAATGAACTCTGAAGAAGAAACCTCTCGGTCCGAAGTAGAATACGGCTCAAGATCTGCGTCTGGATCCGAGTCGGATGGTGTTGCTTGTTTGGAATTTTCTTCGGCTGGTGCTTCGAGCTCATTCTTCACCAACAACAGTAGTGAAGATGAAACTCTTGCATACTGCTTCATGGCCAAGGCTAAGGTATCTTCATCCAAAGCTGCCTATGATACTTTTGATTGCTCATCCTATGACAGTGACGCAAAAATAAGCTATGCTAAACTTGCTAAAATTGCTTCCATCCAACAAGATGAATTAGATTCGCTAAGCAAATTTATTAATAAATCTGAAGCCATGTTGATCGATGAGATAGAGAAAGGTCAAACTTTGACTAATGAGCATGCTGCTCTAAAGGAAAAGTTTTAAGAACTATCCTCTAGGCATGATCTTCTTTCAGTAGACTATGAGAAGCTCACTTATGAATTTCTTCAGAGGAAAATGGCTCTCGAGAAACTGAAAGAGGCTCATGAAGAGTTGGAAAATTTCAACCTCTCTCTCATGGCTCAACAAGGTTCTAAAGCTAAACGCAATTCTGATTCACCATGCTTAACTTGTGTGGAATGAAGAAAAACTGAGTCTAAAGGAAAAACACCTATTGTTATTGATGATACTAATGCCTCTGATGAGGAAAACTCTGCTGTTACCGAGGAATTCCTCAGGTTAAAAGATTTGTTTGAAACAGTACTGTTCAAAAGTGTTCAGGGACACCAGTACCTTTGTGATATCCTGAAGAAGGCTCTCCTTCACAAGAATCCTAGGAAGGAAGGTGTTGATTTCGAAAGGAAGCTAAATCCTGATGGCACTTATTGGGAACCTGAGTAGTATCCAAAGACTGTATGGGTTTTAGCGAAGGAAAAGCCTATACATATTGCTAACCTTTCAGGTTTGAACTTCAAAATTGTTAAGGCAATTGTTGATGAATCACTTGATTCTGACTACAAGCTTATCAAGAACCGGGAAGGAAAGGTTTCGGCCGATGACGAGGGGGTGATACGGTGAGGATTGTTCTCTCACTCCTCGTTGGTTACCCCAAGTAGAAGGTGAGATGTAGCGTAGCAGCAAATTTCCCTCGGTGAAGATACCAAGGTTATCGAACCAGTACGACTCCAAGAGATACAAGAAGTTGTCAACGGCGCCAGAAATTAGGCGGTTGACGTGGACCTGCACACAACAACAAATAACTTTGCTCCCAACGAGTACAGAGGAGTTGTCAATTCCTCGGTCCTTGCTGTTTACAAAGGATCAACGCAAGAGATAATAATATTGGCAACTAAAAGTAAAGACTAAAAGTAAACTAAGGATGTACACAATAATGTAAAGATGGACCGAGGTCTTGTGATTTTCACTAGTGATGTCTCTCTCCCAAAAGACGATAAAAGCGCTACCGAGGTAAACAAATCATAGTTGGGCAATTAACAGAATTATGAAGGCACCGCAATGCTAACTATGCTGCAAAGAAAGGAAGGGCTCAAAAGCAATGGGCAGTACGCCAAGGTAAGTAGACCGAAATCCAACTGCATCTACTACGAATCATCCACCTTGAGATATCTATCCAGAACATCTCGCTGGTGTTAATTTGCGAATCCCACCCAAAGTGGAAACTCAAATCAACAGACAACTGCATTAAAAGAACTTTGCGTAAAGTAAACAATCCTTGCACCCGCGAATACAAGCATCGTTGTTTTATCCCTGGTGGCAACAGCACATCCCCTAGTCTCATGTTTCTGTCACTCAAGCTAGACATCAAGGGGCTGAACCCACAATCAAGCACAACGCTCCCTCTTGGAGTTGCAACAAACTACTTGGCCAAAGTAAAATACTGCAACGGAGAACATGCAAGAATTTACTCAAGAGAAAAATATAAAAGAGAAGAACCAAATATATTACTCATCACAATCTGAACATAGTCTCATAATCCATCAGATCCCAACAAACTCAGCATAGCATTAGCAGAAATTACAGAAGTGCCTCGATCATATGAGGCAGCTCACGAGGTCTCGAAAGTGGAAGCACAAAGAGGGGAGAGGAATACATCACATAGCTACTGGTCACGTACCCATGGTCCAAGGGGGACCACTCACGGTACATACGGGAGGCGTCCATGGCTATGGATGGTCTCCCGGAGGAGGTTCCTCCTCCCGGCAGGGTGCCGGGGCAGCTTCTCCAGGCAGCCCCGATCTAGAAAAGGCGGCGGCGGCGGTACAGAGGCGAGTTTGCGGAAAAGAGATCGATATTAGGGGTTTCCACCCCGAGGGCTAAATATAGGCGGAGGGGGTGTCGATGGGACCCACAGGGCAGCCAGGAGGCTCCCTGGCGCGGCATAGGATGGGGCCGCGCCAGGGACCCTTCTGGAGTCCTTGTGGTGGCCCCCCTCCGCTTCCTTGGTGATTCCGGAAGCTTTCCGGTCGCTGATTTTTTATCTGATTTTTCCGGATTTTTTGGAGCACTTTTAATGGCCGGAAAACCTGAAATACAAAAACAGCAGAAAACAGCAATTGGCAGTTGGGTGCACTGGGTTAATAGATTAGTCCAAATATGCTCAAAAGTGTATGAAAGTTCAAGCAAATCATGACAAAGTCACACAAAACATGCATGGAGCAAGCAGAAATTATAGATACGTTTGGGGCGTATCAACATCCCCAAGCTTAATTCCTGCTCGTCCTCGAGTAGGTAAATGATAACAAGCATATTTTCTGTGGTGACATGCCACACAACCATATAAGGACTTTTAAGTAAAGCAATCAAAGCATGCAATTTAATTCAAGTCTTAACAAGCAAGAGTCTATATTAGCATTGACACAAGTAACAAAAGAACAAAAGGTGCAAGATCTCTCGCTGTCCGTGACTCGAATGTCTCCAGATGGTGTTTGCGTGCAAGCAGGGGACTGAGAAAAGGAGAGAAAAAGGGTTGTTGAGAACAACTATCTACTAAAGTTTCACACTTGGTCTCCTTTGGATTCTTATCTTGACTCGTCCACAGACCACTAGTCAGGTACAAGTCAAACTGATCCACTCCCTTTCGATATTTTGAGCACTCATGCAATGGATGAGCGTGAGCAAGAAAGTTGACACCTAAAAGGCGAAACAGAAAGAAGGTGGAGGAGGAAGACAAAAAGGTGTGAAAGGCTCACATCAATGAGGACAATCATAGGAGAGAGAAGGCCATATGATAGATATGATGTGAGGAGTAGGGATTGCCATGCAACGGATGCACATGTGAGCTAAATGCTCTCCAAGGGAACTAGTGGGGGTGCATCTAACTTTCTTTCTCAAGAAGACCTAGAGCTCGTTTGAGGAGGCTCATCATTGGAATATACAAGCCAAGTTCTGTAGTGTGAAGGTCCCCACATAGCTATATGCATGATGATGATCTCTATGGAGTACAAGGGATAGAGGATGAAGTACTAGTGTGGATCTCTCAACAGGAATAGTAGTGTGCCCCTTCTCTCTTTTTATTTCTCTTTTTCTCTTTTTTCTATTTTTTGTATTTTTTTTTGGTGGCCTCAATGGCTCTTTCTATTTAACTCTCATTTTTCCTCTTTGGGGTCTTTTGATTTTGTCCTCTTTGGGATCTTTTCCTCACTTTAGGCGCAACACTCTATATTTTACAAGAATATAGGAGATCTTTCACACTTTACAAAGGTACTCACATAAAGAAGATATAACTATCATGACGCAAATGTATGCCTCTGCCAGAATAGCAGGATATGCAATGATACTAGCGCGTCATGTAGCAATGATTAGGGCAAGTCCCAACTAGCATGCGGCTCATCGATCAAGCAAGTAATAACATGTATGACATGAAGATCAAGTCATAAGAAGGTGGATGTTTCATGGCAATGTATCTCGGAAAGGCTATGGAAATGCCTTGTAGGTAGGTATGGTGTCTTTTTGAGGAAAGATATAAGGAGGCTTATGATGACAGAGCATATCGTGCCAAGGGTTTGGATGCACCGGCGAAGTATGCGCCAACTCTCAAGGTGAGAAAGGGAAATGCACGGTACCGAAGAGGCTAGAAAAAGTATAGGTGGGTGGCAGTGTCAACTTTCGAATACTCACATTACTCCGAAGAACTCATGCACTTATTATCGGTAACTCTCAATCTAATCAGGAGGTTCACAAAGAGACAAGTGCCCCGAGGAGGAGTGTATGGGGGTTTGGTTATCCTTGCGCATCCTCGACTCATGATACGTGAGTGTACTCTAATATTCGAACCCTCCAGAGGTTAGTGATCCATCTAGTAGCTAGAGTTCTCAATAGGGGTTTTTGGTTTTTGAAAAACACACGGATTGCCCAAAATATGACATCTATCACTAATAGGCTCGAGTTCTTGACACCAAAAGTTCAAACATTACACTAGTCAATACCTCAAAACTATTGCAAGTTACTACTACAAAGAGAATAGCAACTTCAACTACCTACTTCTAATCAAGACACAAAAATCAGTGCAACAGGCAAACTCTCTAACAAGATAAAACATGCAACCTATAGAAAGTTCAACCTAAAACAAAATAAAAGCTCTAGAAAAAAACTAAAGCACTACAACTAAACAGAACAGCAGCTAAGAAAATAAAAAGAACAACTCACAGCTAAAAGAATAAGCATGCAAATCCTATGAGGAGTTCTAGTTCAAGCGGAGCATGTATCTCTCCCGCATAAAAGAGTAAGCTGGGGTCTAACTTGTTAATACAGCAAACAAATCAAAAACAAACCTAAGAAAATTAAAGAGTGAGACGCTCCAAGTATAGCACACAACGCATGAAGTGATAAAAATATAGTGCAACGAGGGACGAACTGATAATTGTTGATGGAGAAGGGGATGCATGGGGGGCATCCCCAAGCTTAGACGCTTGAGTCTCCTTGAATATTTATTTGGGGTGCACATGGGCATCCCCAAGCTTGAGCGTTTGACACTCCAAGATCTTCTTTCATCATCTTCCAGCGCGCACTTGAAAACTCCCTTCATACATAACTCATTGTAATCTGATTAGCGAGGTTAGTACCTATAATAAAGTAATTTTTCCTCTACTGGAAATAAAGATAACCTTGAAGAGCTACTGTTTCTCAAGATTTCCAACAAGTTTTTTCAAAGAAAAAGCAAGCTTAAGGTTTGCAAAACGAAGAAAAGGCAAAACAGGACAGAATTTGTGAAAAACAGACCAGCAGGTAGAAACAAATTTTTTAGGGGTACTTCTGCAACTCAAATCAAAAAAATCAGAACATACGAAAGTTTCGTAATTGTATAGAGAACTCTGTGCAAACAATTCAGTTCAAAAAGATGAACTGGGATTTTTCTGTGATTTTTCTAGTCACGAGGACGGAATCTGTTTTCTGGACAGCATGTCACAACTTTCACTTCCCTTGTCGTATGAGGCTATAAAAGGCACAAAGCTTGAAAAATAAAGATACAATGATGTTGCTACAGTAGTAACAATCATCAAGACCACTAAGAACAGAAGAAAAGCAACAAAAAGAAAAACCTAAATTCGTTGCGGGCTGCCATTAGCTAGGCTTAAAGCAGAAGATCAAGTTGTATCCATTGAACCATCATCACGATCATCAAAAAGCTCTTCAATAGTACAACTAGTCTTAATAGGTTTCTCAAATAAAGGACGAATGAAAATGCTTCGTGGAATAAAATCAAAAGGAGGGGAAATCAATTGGAGTTTCATTAAAGTTAAAGATAGGTGTCTCCTCCAAAGTTTTCACCGTTTCAACTCTCTTGGCAATGGGTGTGTTTGCTTTAGCTCGAGGAACCTTGGGGACGTAAACGAACTTAGGTTCCTTCTTTGCCGGAGTTTCATCCTTTTTGGTTTTGATTGAGGAAAAGGTAGTTCCTAGAGTTTCAATAACTTCCTCAATCTTTTCTATCCTAGAAGACTTCTCATCAAAGGATTTAATAGTCTCCAAAGTTTTGACAATTTTCTGCATGGAGTTATCTAGCCTATTCAAATTCCCTTGAATCTTACGATCCAACTCATTCACCCTATCGATACTTGGCATCTCTAGCTCTATTTTTTCAATTTTTCTCATAATGTGAGCTAAAGTAATGTCCTCCTTAATACTAACAACTGGGAGACTTCCAACAAGATTTTCAATAAAATTAAGGGCTTCCAAAACTTGGGCCTCTATGAAGTTCCCATTGATAGCAGTGTCTAAAAGAAACCTATTCCAAGAAGTGATCCCAACATAAAAATTACTAATCAAGATAGCAGTGGATTGCTTCTTGGTGGCTCTTTTTTGAGAATCATTAATTCTATACCAAGCATCTTTCAAACTTTCACCGCCTCTTTGGGTAAAGTTAAGTACTTCTGCCTCACCAAAGGCAAAAGGAACAGCCATAGTGGTAACTACTGACAAGGTAGCAGGTATTTTTGGTATTTTTGATAAGGGACACAAAAGTAAAAACTGAAAGGTAAACTAACAAGACCAAAAAGCAAAGATAAAAGATAGTGTGCAACTCCCCTATCTTGTAGAATGGAGTCCCCGGCAACGGCGCCAGAAATTAGCTTGATACGGTGAGGATAGTTCTCTCACTCCTCGTTGGTTACCCCAAGTGGAAGGTGAGATGTAGCGTAGCAGCAAATTTCCCTCGGTGAAGATACCAAGGTTATCGAACCAGTAGGACTCCAAGAGATACAAGAAGGTGTCAACGGCGCCAGAAATTAGGCGGTTGACGTGGACCTGCACACAGTAACAAATAACTTTGCTCCCAACGAGTATAGAGGAGTTGTCAATTCCTCCGTCCTTGCTGTTTACAAAGGATCAACGCAAGAGATAATAATAGTGGCAACTGAAAGTAAAGACTGAAAGTAAACTAAGGATGTAAACAATAATGTAAAGATGGACCGGGGTCCCGTGATTTTCACTAGTGATGTCTCTCACCCAAAAGAAGATAAAAGTGCTAGCGACGTAAACAAATCACAGCTGGGCAATTGACAGAATTATGAAGGCACCGCAATGCTAACTATGCTGCAAAGAAAGGAAGGGCTCAAAAGCAATGGGCAGTACGCCAAGGTAAGTAGACCGAAATCCAACTGCATCTACTACTAATCATCCACCTTGAGATATCTATCCAGAACATCTCGCTGGTATTAAGTTGTGAATTCCACCCAAAGTGTAAACTCAAAGCAACAGACAACTGCATTAAAAGAACTTTGCGTAAAGTAAACAATCCTTGCACCTGCGGATACAAGCACCGTTGTTTTATCCCTGGTGGCAACAGCACATCCCCTAGTCTCATGTTTCTGTCACTCAAGCTAGACATCAAGGGGTTCAACCCACAATCAAGCATAACGCTCCCTCTTGGAGTTGCAACAAACTACTTGGCCAAAGTAAAATACTGTAACAGACAACATGCAAGAATTTACTCAAGAACAAAATATAAAAGAGAAGAACCAAATATATTACTCATCACAATCTGAACATAGTCTCATCATCCATCAGATCCCAACAAACTCAGCATAGCAACAGCAGAAATTACAGAAGTGCCTCAATCATGTGAGGCAGCTCACAAGGTCTCGAAAGTGGAAGCACAAAAAGGGGAGAGGAATACATCACTTAGCTACTGGTCACGGACCCATGGTCCAAGGGGGACTACTCACGGTACATATGGGAGGCGTTCATGGCTATGGATGGTCTACCGGAGGGGGTTCCTCCACCCGGCAGGGTGCCGGGGCAGCTTCTCCAGGTAGCCCCGATCTAGAAACGGCGGCGGCGGCGGTACAGAGGCGAGTTCGCGGAAAAGAGATTGATATTAGGGGTTTCCACCCCGAGGGCTAAATATAGGCGGAGGGGGTGTCGATGGGACCCACAGGGCAGCCAGGAGGCTCCCTGGCGCGGCCTAGGGTGGGGCCGCGCCAGGGACCCTTCTGGAGTCCTTGTGGTGGCCCCCATCCGCTACCTTGGTGATTCCGGAAACTTCCGGGTCGCTTATTTTTTATCAGATTTTTTCGGATTGTTTGGAGCACTTTTAATGGCCGGAAAACCTGAAATACAAAAACAGCAGAAAACAGCAACTGGCAGCTGGGTGCACTGGGTTAATAGATTAGTCCAAATATGCTCAAAAGTGTATGAAAGTTCAAGCAAATCATGGCAAAGTCACACAAGACATGCATGGAGCAAGCATAAATTATAGATACGTTTGGGACGTATCAGGGGGTGACCCCACGACTCCTAAGTGTGAGGCTACATGGTGCGTATGAAGACAGAAGGCCCACTGGGAAGCTAGGACAAGCCCACGATTGGCCCAACCAAGCACCGACGTAGGAGTCCGCGACTAACATGGAAGGTGCAACTTGGCGTACAAGGCAGGACTAGGATTAGGAAACTACCTATGTAACCTAGCACGGATTCCCCGAGACCTAGCCTAGTATATAAAGGCTGGGAGGGGAGACGTCTATCTCATCTCAATACGCATCTACTCATCCTAGCCTTTCGAAAACTCGCCTTGGCCTCCACTATAATCGCCCCCTCACGTAATAATATTGACCAGGAAGTGCTTCTCCTGTTAGCCGACGAGTATCATCCAACCTGTGCCATCTCTATGACTAACCCACGGTCCCTGACCATGGGATTTGCCGGGGTTGATCCCCGTTAGCCGAATACATTGGTGTCCCTCCAAAGAATGGTTTCTATAAGAGACAAATCTGGGTGTGCAAGTCACTCATTGATAAATTGCCTGCTAACCATTCTATGCAGGGAAAGTCTTCGGTACCACCGAAACATTATTATTCTCTAGAGGAGAGAAATGATTCGATGGTTCCCGAATCAAATGTTCCTAAAAAGGAATACTATCGTACTATTCGTTATACTTATCGACACCATGATAATAATGATAAGATTGCATATGATCATTCATACCCTAACCCTTCACAGAGGAATTACATTTATGGTGTACTTGATGGTCCCCCTTCTCAATTTAATCATGTGCGCTTTAATACTGTTGCTTCAACAAGTGCTTCCACGTCTTCTCAGTCACCTGCTCGTTTGTGGGTGGTTAAGAAGAAATAATTCTTCTGCAGGGCTATGTCTCTGGTGCATCCGAATGGGTCATGGATAGTGGTTGCACTACTCATATGACCGGAGACAAGGAGTTGTTTACCGAAGAAAAATTATCGCAATCTTCTCAGAAGTACATTACCTTTGGTCACAACAATAAGGGTAAAGTTTTAGGTTTGGGTAAGGTTGCCATATCGAAGGATAAGCATATTGAAAAAGTTATGCTTGTTCAATCTCTTGGATATAATCTCATGTCTATTTCAAAGCTATGTGATATGGGTATGCTTGTTCTATTTCCTGCTTCGCGCTGTGTTGTGTCTTCGAGGGCTACCGAAAAGGAGATTTATATATAGTTGATTTTTCTTCGGGCCCTGCCATATCCACTTTCTTAATGGCAAAAGCTTCATCTGGATGGTTATGGCATAGAAGACTTGGTCATGCAGGGATGAGGAATCTTCAAAGAAGAAGCATGTTATTGGCCTTAGCGGAGTAAAATTCGATAAGGATCGTTTCTGCAGTGCCTGTGAAGCTGGCAAGATTACAAAGAAACATCATTCAGTGAAGACAATCGTGACTACTACTCGTCCTCTTGAATTGCTTCACATGGATATTTTTGGTCCTCAAAATTATGCAAGCCTTGGAGGCAACAAGTATGGTCTAGTTATTGTTGATGATTTCTCTCGCTATACTTGGGTTTTATTTCTGGATGACAAGAGAAAAGTTGTTGAAATCTTCAAGTCATTCGCTAAGAGAGCTCAAACCGAATATGAATTATCTCTGAAGCACATCCGAAGTGATAATGGAACTGAATTCAAAAATCCTCATATTGAAGATTTTCTTGATGATTATGGTGTTACCCATGAGTTCTCAGCTGCTTATACACCTCAACAAAATGGTGTGGTTGAAAGGAAGAATAGAACTCTCATTGAAATGTCTAGAACAATGCTTTTTGAATACAAGACTCTTATCAAGTTCTGGGCCGAAGCAATTAACACTGCCTGTCATATCATCAACAAGGTTTACCTTCACAGGTTCCTGAAGAAAACTTCACATGAGCTTATCACTGGTAACAAGCCGAATGTTTCATATCTTTGGGTATTTGGTGCTCCTTGCTTTATTAGAGATATGAATCATAGCTCCAAATTTTCCCCTAAGGCACATGAAGGTTTTCCTCTAGGTTAATGCTCAAACTCTCACACTTACAGAGTGTATAACTCTCACTTTGGGAACGTTATGGAAACTGTAAATGTGAGGTTTGATGAAACTAATGGCTCTCAAAAGGAGCATTTGCCTCATGATCTAGATGAACCTCCTCTTGATGAAGTTATCAGGTCCATGGCTATTGGGGAGATTCGCCCTGTCGAAGAAAATCCTCGTCAAGCTAACCAAGATGATGATGATCCAATGTTCCCACACATAGTCCGGGGCGCTTGAGATCAACATCCTGAAGCTAATGATGGACAGGACGAAGAAGAACCCATGAACGAAGAGAATGCAGATCCTGAAGGAAATCTTGAACCTGAAGGAAATGCTAATCCCGAAGGAAATGCTGATTCCGAAGAAGAACCAGAGCCACAAGCTAATGAAAATGCACTGTCTCGAGTGCAAAGAAGAGTTGATGTTGATTCGATCCTCGAAGAAATTCGAGAACCAAGTCGTCCCACCACTCACTCTCGTACTCGTTTGGCTAACTTCTGTGGAAACTTTTCGTTTGTCTCCATGCTAGAACTTTCAAAATTTTATGAAGCCATGAAAGACCCTGACTGGTTAACTGCAATGCTCGAAGAACTCAACCAATTCCAGCGAAAAAATCTGGTCCTTAGTTGAAAGGCATGATCCCATGAAGTACAATATCATTGGTACAAAGTGGATTTTTGAAAAAAGCAAGATGAAGACGGTATTGTGGTAAAAAACAAAGCTAGACTGGTGTGACGCGCCCAAAATCAAGCCGTGTACTGTAATCATACATGCAGGTACACGACCGAGATCAGGGACTCACATTAAGGTATCACAACACAACTCTACAAATAAAATAATACAAGCTGTTTAATACAAGCCAGGGGCCACGAGGGCTCGAATACAACAGCTCAAGAGCACAAAGTTAGCGAAAGCAATAGTATTTGAGTACAGACACGAGGTACACATTATCTGCCTTAAGAAGGCTAACACAAAAATAACAACAATCGAAAAGGCGAGGCCTCCTGCCTGGGAACCTCTAAACTACTCCTGGTCGACCGAAACTCGACTTCGTAGAAGGCATCAGGGATCTCCTGCTCCTAGACTCCAATGCTCCAACGTCTGATGTCAGCAACCAGTCGGGTATATAAAATAAAAGGGGGGAAATAAAGCAAGGGTGCGTATCTAGCATACCCGCGAGTATTACGTCGTCTACTAAGCATTTATGCATTTGTATCAAATGGAAAGGGGAGGCTATATATAGTGGAATGAAAGGCAGAAAACCAGAATAATGAAGAGAATCTAGGCCTATCGAAGACTAGAATCTTCCTACGAGTCTTGTAGCACAAGAGAACAGCCAACAGTTCATATAAAGCGTAAAGTAACAATGCATCAGAAGTTGTTGCAGCATTGTATAATAGTAAGTTGTAATAATTATGAATGCCTCCGAGATCCCTTCCTCAACTTCCCTGCGAGGAAGAGAAACCGTAACCAACAGTTTAATAGTAGTAGTAGGCTCTGGTGTAACACCCCCAGGGTCATGCTACAGTAATCTTTTTGTTAGTGTCAAGTCCAACTGATTAGTAAGTACTTAGTCACCTTGATCATGCCCCCAAATCAAATTCAACCTAATTGCATTGATTAAAAACAAAATGGAAATTAAAGGTAAACTAAAAATTGTGCAACCAATTTTATAAAGTGCATAATAATCAGGAGGTCATATTAAAATAGCCTTGGTAATTAATTACAATGTTTTAATAATATAAACAAATCATACGGTGGCAAAACGACAACTTTTACTTCATATTAAATAATTCAAAAATCTAAATGATTTTATTAATGCCTCAAACTTTATGTGGCAGTGTTAGACATTGCAACACTTTTATTGGTACTGATTACATATTTTTATAAATTCATTTTCTAGTCAAAATAAAATTACAACAGAAATTAAAAAGAAACAAAAAAAGAAGAAACATAAAACAAAACGAAATTGGGAAAAACCTGTAACCTGCGCCCAGGGCAACTAGCCCCCCCCCCCCACCTAGCCCAGCCCACCCAGGGCCCAACCCCACCCCGGCCCACCACGGCCCCCCCCACTCATCTTCTACCTCTGTTCATGGGGGTGCCGTGGCAGGCATCCCACGGCTGGCCTTGTCGCTGTGGCGGCAATCCGGCGGACGGCGGCATGGATAAGGCCCCCCTACGCCCCTCGGCCCAAACCCTAGCGCCCCGTTCCCGTTACCTTCTCCATTCTCGCGCCGCCCCTCTCACCGAGATCGCCGTGCGGAACCGCGGTCGCGTCAGCGTGTCCGCCGTGGCTAACGGCCACCGTTGTCCGCTCCACTGTGTCCAGGCGCTACGTTGTCGACTGCATCGTCTACCCGCATGAGGAATCAAGCCGAGAATTCCCACGAACGTCGCATTCATCCTCGTATTCGGCCACGGCCGCCTCGCCATTGACGCTGATTCGCTCCGCCCCGAGCTCCCCCGTCCACTGCAGCCTCTCCATCGCGCTCCATCTGAGCCACTCTTCGATTCCCCCAACCTCATGCTCGTTTTGATGCACCGGAGCGCCATGCCCGCCGTGGAGTGATCCGGCCGCCACCTAGTAGGTCGCCGTCGGCACCTTCCTCCTCCCCGTGGTCAGGTGCGTGCACCGCTGGGTGCGGGAGAGCAAGGGCTTCTCCCTGGTGCTCCTCGACGCCAAGCCCATAGCCCTAGTCACGGGAATCGCCGCCTCCTGTGGCCACCGGTGGCAAGTCGCCGGTCTGGCCATGACCCGTGTCGATGACGCGTGGGGCCGGATGGCTAATCCCCATTAGCAAATACCCCCCCCCCTGTTAGATAAATGAGTCATTGACTGTGGGCCACCCCCTGTTAATTATCCAGCGATTAAAACAAATTAAAAACTGTTAGGACTAACCCCACTAACTATGACATATGGGCCCCACCCACTTAACCCTCTGAATTAAGTTAAATAGATCATTGTTGGACTGACAGCTGGACCCCACTTGTAAGCTATTTAAAATATTGAATTATTAAATTTGTTAGTGAATGACATGTGGGCCCTGGCTCTATTGTAATTTAATAAAATGTATTATTAATAATGTGAGGCTGACCAGTGGGCTGACCAGTGGGACCCACTGGTCAGGTTTGACCAGTCAACTCCATTGTTGTGGATAATGTTTATTTATTTAATAAAAGAAATTCTAAAAATTATTTAAAATGATTAAATCTTTGAATTTGAATATATTTTAAACCGTAAGTCAGATTCAAAAACTTTATACATGAAAATTTATTAGAAAAATATAAAGAATACGGATATGCTATCTGTAAACCCACCACACCCCTCTAACACAACAAACATCGACATTCTCCCCTCCGGGCCGTCTATTGATAATCACCCGGAGCCGGTATTTCATCCCCAGATGAATTCCCGCTCTGATAAAAACACATTGCACTATGTTAGAAGACTGTTAACGTTGCATCTGTCATATCATGCATCTGTTTGCATATGCTTGCTTTGTATTTACTGTTTCTCCGCCCCTTTATTCTCTGGTAGACCCCGCGACTGTTGCCGACTAGACCGTTGCCGAGTACGACTACTACGACGACGATCGTACCCCTACCGTCAAGCTTCCAGGCAAGCAGAGCCATTTTCCTTCCCGAGATATCACCTATATTTTCCGTACATTTCTTGCAGTAGGCATTGTTACTGTTTCTTCTACGTTGCTTAGCTATTCAATTTCATAGCCTGTCTTTGTCGCCCCTTGATGTACCTTCCTTTATCCTATGATGCCTATTATAATTTTGAATTATTCGGCAGTGAGCTATGCGCTTTGTTAGACAAATAGGATTAGATAGTGAGCCGTGATCACTCTGGCGAGTGAATGCGGAACAATATATTAACTCTAACAGGTACGGTACAATGCAGACACCGCCTAAGGCCCCCTAGCTCGTCTCTGCTGAGACACCATCAAGTTTGAGCTATCAAGGAGTAATCCTTGTACTCCACTCGTCGCTAACACTGTATAGCTGCTCTAGGTACCTTAGCAACGGTTGTCCTTAAAGGTTAGAGTCAGGTGACCCAACGGTGCCCGCGAGCGGTATTTCGTCGGGAACGATAGGGAGGGTACGACCGACGTTACTGACGTGCTTGGCCCCTGCTCGTATCTCGCGAGAGTTACCAAACCAAGAAAATCGAGCTCTACCAAGAGCACACGCGAGACAAGGTAAGCAGACAGTTCACCTTGTTGCTGTTCGTTGTCCGCTGTGTTGTTAGTCAGACAGCGATAACGGTTGTCTACGAGATAATAATAAAATGCTAAATGGTTCGGTGGATGACTTGAGAGGCCCGTTGGTCTGTACACACTACCTTCACGTGGGATAAGGAGTTATGGGATCCCCTGCGTCGGTGTTCATTCGAAAGCTCTTCAGACGTCAGCAGTACCGCGACCTGATTGCCTGGAAGTGGTGTTTCTTTTTCTTCGGGAAGATGTATTTGGATATGCTTTTGCTTCACCGGCCAGACTCGTACCGTGCAGGAGCGTGGAAGGGTGAGGGACCTAGACCCCTGACCGGATAGTATATAGTCCGGCGGATGACCTCTCTGTTGAGCCTAGGATGGGTTGCGCCGTGTCGGATAGCTTTGGTGGAGCGTTCCCTAACAAGGTGCCCGCCACCCTGGAGAACCGAGCGTGCATAGTGCACCCTTGCAGGGAGTTTAATCTATTCGAATAGCCGTGTCCACGGTAACAGGACGCTTTATGCTGAAGTTGGATATTACCACTACAAACTACTACTTTTAAACTATATGGTTCCGGGTCTTCTTTACTCGCAGGGAAGTCGAGGAAGGGAACTCGGAGGCATTTATAATTGTAATTATTACAACTTAATACTATACAATGATGCGGTAACTTCTGCTTCATTTTTACTTTATGCTTTATATGAACTGTTGGCTATTCTCTTATTGTGCTTCAAGACTCGTCGGAAGAGGCTAGTCTTCGATAGGCCTAGCTTCTTATCCTTATTCTGATTTCTACCTTGAAGTCCACTTTATACAGCCTCCCCTTTCCATTTGATACAAATGCGTAAATGCTTAGTAGGGTACATAAGACTCGCGGGTATGCTTGATACTCACCCTTGCTTTATTTCCCCTTTTTGTTTTGCCTAATCGGCTGCTGCAGTCGACGTTGGAGCCTAGGAGCAGAAGATCCCCGATGCCGACCACCGCAATGTGAAGATCCCTGATGCCTTCTATGACGTCGAGTTCCCCGTTGACCAAGGAGTAGTTCGGAGGTTCCCAACCAGGAGGCCTCGCCTTTTCGATCGTTGTTGTTATTTGTGCTAGCCTTCTTAAGGAAACCATGTTATTCGTGTCTATACTCAGATACTTTTGCTTCCACTAACTTTGTGCTCTCGAGCTGTTGTATTCGAGCCCTCGTGGCCCCTGGCTTGTATGATACAACTTGTATTATTTTTATTTGTAGAGTTGTGTTGTGATATCTCACCGTGAGTCCCTGATTTCGATCGTGTACCTTGTGTGTATGATTACTGTACACGACTTGATTTTGGGGGCGTCACAAGTTGGTATCAGAGCCGACTGCCTGTAGGACACCCCCTTCCAACTCCTTGGTCAAGTCGAGTCTAGTCTTTGCAAAACTACTTTACTAACAGTGTCGTGTGGCTTATCGGCCCACGTCGTAAAATGGGTGGTATTAGGATCTTTTCTCCATACCCTTACTTTGGGACTCTGATCTCTCTTCTCTTTCGGGTTAAAGATTTTGCTAACTCTGACATTAGGTTCTCGTGAATAATTCCTCCCGGAGAGCCTCTCATTACAGATGATCGCTTGCTTCACGAGAAGATTCTGAAGATTACTCTCTGATAAAATTCTCGAGACCATGTGTGTCGATCACCTTTACAAATCCCTTCCATCGATAAGTCCGTAGGTATAACTGATGTCTACACAAGCTTCTATTCTTGTAGACTATGTTGGGCCTCCAAGCGCTAAGATTTGTAGGACAGCAGGAATTTCCCTCAAGTGGATGACATAAGGTTTATCGAACTCAGGGAAGTAGAGGTTGAAGATGGTCTCTCTCAAGCAACCCTGCAATTAAGATACAAGAAGTCTCTTGTGTCCCCAACACACCTAATACAACTAGGAGTTGTATAGGTGCACTAGTTCTGCGAAGAGATGGTAAAATATGGGTGATAGGTGTGGCAAAGCAAGGTAATATAAATCTGTAATAAAAAGTGCAGCAATCAAACATGTGATAAAAGTGAGCACAAACGATGTAACAATGGTGGAAATAAGGCCTAGGCTTCATACTTTCACTAGTGCCAACTCCCAACAACATTAACATAGTCTAATCACATGATATTTCCCATAAAACATGCAATGGAGACGCACTCGGAGGACATTCCTTTGTGGTCAAGAGAGGACAAGAATTATGTAGGGCTACAAAAGCACACCGCAAAGTTCATAGTTTTCAATCTATGGATTTCCCAATGTCACCGCGGAAATCCAAAGGGAGTATCAAAATCACCACAACATATATCAAGGATAGTCAAAGACAAGCACCAAGAGACTCTCAATCTTCAATCAACACACAAGAGAGGAAATCACTCATGAAAATATTCTTCTAATCCATGCCCAATAGACCGATGTCACATTGGTCTCGGGAATTATACTAGATAAATACAAGTGAGTACATCAAATCTAATCCATAGAAGAAGGGGAAACATCATGGCATCACTCTAGATTAACATAGCCTATGATCACAACGAAGATCACATCATGGGAGAGAGAGAACACATAGCTACTGGTAGAAACCTCAGCTCCGAGGAGGGACTACTCCCGCATCATGGAGGGAGGAAGAAACGTCGATGGAGATGAATCCGGGGGCACTTCCCCGTCCCGGCAGGGTGCCGACATAGGAATTCTAGTCCCCCGAAGCTTGTCGGCGATGGCGGCGGAGATCGGAATTTCTTCTGAAGAAAAGGGGTCTAGAATCAGCGTTTCTGCGACGGGTGTATAAATAAGAGCCAAGGGGGACACCAGGGGAGGTTCCAGTCGCCAAGGCGGCCTCCCCGCGCGGCCCCACCCTAGGACGCGCCAGGTGGTCGCCTCGGTGACTGGTGGCCCCCCTCCGGCTCTCCTTTGGTGATTCCGGAAGGTTCCTTCGCGCTGATTTTATATATATATTCCCGGAATTTATTGGGCTCTTTTAATATGGGGGAAAACCAAAATAGAAAAATAGCAGAAAACAGGAACTGGCACTGTGGTGCACTGAGTTAATAGGTTAGTCCAAATATGATCAAAAGTGTATGAAAGTGTATCTAGATCATAGCAATATCACACAAAACATGCATGGAGGAAGCAGAAATTATAGATACGTTTGGGACGTATCAACATCCCCAAGCTTAATTCCTGCTCGTCCTCGAGTAGGTAACTGATAATGAGCATAATTTCTCTGGTGACATGCTAGCAACCATATAAGAACTTTGAAAAGTAAAGCAATCAAGGTATGTGATTCAATTCAAGTCATAACATGCAAGAGCCTATATTAGCATTGAAACAAGTAACAAAAGAACATTAGGTGCAAGAGCTCTCGCTCTCCGTGACTCGAATGTCTCCAAATGGTGTTTGCGTGCAAGAAAGGGGATAGGGAATACGAGAAAAAAGTATTTTTGTGTTGAGAACTCAATCTACTAAAGTTTCACACTTGGTCTTCTTTGGAATCTTATCTTGACTCATCCCTAGACCACTAGCCAGGTACAACTCAATTTGATCCACTCCTTTTCGATATTTTGAGATATCATGCATTGGATGAGCGTAACCACGAAAGTTGACACTTAGGATGGAAAAGAGAGAAATATGGTGGAGGAGGAAGACAAAAAGGTGAGAAAGGCTCACATCAATGAGGACAATCATTGGCGAGACGGCCAAGTGATAGATATGATGTGAGGAGTAGGGATTGTCATGCAACGGATGCACATATGACCTAAGAAATCTCTCCAATGGAACTAGTGGGGGTGCATCCAACTTGCTCGCTCATGAATACCTAGAGCTCTTTTGAGGAGGCTCGTCCTTGGAATATGCAAGCCAAGTTCTATAGTGTGAAGGTCCCCCCATAGCTATATGCATGAATGATCATCTCTATGGAGTACAAGGATAAGAGGGAGTACTAGTGTGGATCCTTCAAAAGGATAGTAGTGTGGCCCCTTTCTCTCTTTTTATTTCTTTTTCTCTCTTTTCTATTTTTCTTGTATTTTTCTGGTGTCCTCAATGGCTCTTTCTATTTAACTCTCATTTGTCCTCTTTGGGATCTTTTATTTTGTCCACTTTGGGATATTTTCCTCACTTAAGGGCAACACTCTAATTTACAAGAGGGTATAGAAGATCTTTCACACTTTTCAAGGTACTCAAACATAAAGAAGATGTAGCTATCATGATGTATGCAATGTATGCATCTGCTAGTGTAGCAGGAACATGTATGACATGAAGATCAAGTCATGAAGAGGTGGATGTTGCATGGCAATATATCTCGGAAAGGCTATGGAAATGCCTTGGTAGGTAGGTATGGTGGATGTTTTGAGGAAAGATATAGGGAGGTTTATGATGACATACCGTATCATGCCAAGGGTTTGGATGTACCGGCGAAGGTGGACGCCAGCTCTCGTGGTGAGAAGAAGGCAATGCACGGTATGGAAGAGGCTAGCAAATATGAGGAGGTGGAAGTGTCAACTTTCAATACTTACATTAGTCCGAAGAACTCATGCACTTATTATCGGTAACTCTCAATCTAATAAGGAGGTTCAAAAAGAGGTAAGTACCCCGAGGAGGAGTGTATAGGGGTTTGGTTATCCTTGCGCATCCTCGACTCATGGTACGTGAGTGTACTCTAATATCCGATCCCTCAAAAGATTAGCGATCCATCTAGTAGCTAGAGTTCCCAACTCATTTTGTAGGTTTTGAAAATAAACACGGATTGCCCAAAATATGACACCTATCACTAATAGGCTAGATCTCTTTACACCAAAAGTTCAAACATTACTCACAACAACACCTCAAAACTATTGCAAGTTACTACAAAAATTAAATAGCAACCTCAATTACCTACTTTCAAGACAAGACACAACTCAGTGCAACAACCAACTCTCTTAACAAGATAAACATGAAAACTATAGAGAGTTCCAGAAACAAACTAAAAAAAGCCAAGGCTATTTCTAAAGACAAACTAAGACTAAAACTAAACATGTCAGTAGCTACGAAAAGATAAAGAACACACAACAGCCAAAAGGTAAGCGTGAAAAATCCTATGATGTGTTCTAGATTGGAGTGGAGCATGTTTCTCTCCCACACAAACTAAGCTGGGGTCTGACTTGTTATGATCAGAAAGCAAAGCTAAAGAAAACTACAAAGGAAACCAAAGAGCGAGACGCTCCAAGCATAGCACATAACACATGAAGTGATACAAATATAGTGAGATGAAGGACGAACTGATGATTGTTGATGGAGAAGGGGATGAACGGGGGCATCCCCAAGTTTAGACGCTTGAGTCTCCTTGAATATTTATTGGGGATTCTTGGGGGCATCCCCAAGCTTGAGCGTTTGACACTCCCGGATCTTCTTTCATCATCTTCCCTCGCACACTTGAAAACTCCCTTCATACATAATTCATCATAAGCTAATTAGAGAGGTTAGTACCCTTAATAAAATAATTTGTCCGCACAGGATATAAAGATATTCTTGAAGAGCTACTGTTTCTCAAGATTTACAAAAAAAATTTAAAAAAAAGCAAGCTTAAGGTTTGCAAAAGTGAAGAGAGGTAAAACGTGGCATAATCTGTGAAAATCTTGGAGAGCCGAGAACTGTACCCACTTGTCTAAGCAGACAAGGCCAAGCACAGAACGTTCTCGGAAAGCATCGAACGTGAGGGGCATCCCATCCAGGCCGGATAATCAACTGAGATGGGTCCTCATCGTCCGCACACAAGTCTAAATGATATGGGTGGTGAACTCCCATACTCATAGACAAGTCGCCTCAACCCTACCATCGATTGTATTATAACCCTTACATAGACTTACTCCAGCCCGATCACTTAGTCGGGGTCTAGGGCGGGCTCGATCATACATCAAAGTGTGCACGTGAAGGAGTCACGAGAAATCGCATCGCGATGCCCCAAGCTGCGCACATCTAAGGGCCACTTGGTGTATAAAGGACCGCCAGCCAGATCACAACTAAGGTCTCGAAAACCCGTACTAAGACATGCATGTTATAATCATACACGCAGCACGCATGTCTAGTATGAACAGCAGGTATCATTGCAATTCTCTACAAAGGATACAACTTTATTGATAAATTTTACAGAGTGCACACAGAGATCACGAGACCGTGATCCAACATTACAACAAGCATGCGAAGCAAAGTAGGTCTGAGTACAGACAAGTTTAACAAATGGCTTAAGAAGCCTTATTTAAACACAAGCCCTCCATGAGGGAACCAGTCTGCTGACTGGGACTACACTAGATTGGTCTTCAGTCGTCGAGCTCCAGGAAGAATCCACCTTCGGGGTCAGTGGGTTCATCTAAAAACATAGAATAAGCAAACGTGAGTACAAAGTCGTACTCAGCAAGACTTACGTAGGAACTATACTACTCATGCACATGTATCAAGGTAAAGGGCAGTGGGGTTCAATGCCGGAGTGCCAGCTTTGACTTGGCTAGTCCTGAACTACGAGTACCAGACTTGAGGTAAGAAGCGTACACGAGTCCACTACATGTCTCCAACCAATTACACCACTATGGTGCCTTCCTCGACTCCCCACGAGAAAGCACGCCATAGCACTCACGCTTATCTTGGCAAGTTTTATAAGTATCCAGTTCAAGTTGTCTAATAATTAGGCCTAGCTTTCCAAGTAGTCCCTTACAGCGGACGCGGCTATTCGAATAGTTTATTAACCCTGCGGGGGTGTACTGCTACACACATGAAACTATCAGTTACCGCCGGGATCTCGTCACCCTTCAAGCGAGTGTCGGCGAGGATAATCTCCACAACTTTTACCTCACAGCCAACTCAAGTTCAATGAAGACCCTTATCTGGGATGGTTTCCACATTCGTAACCCGACCGGTTTACCGAAGTGGTCCTGGAAGATGTGTGCGTGGTGCATAAGCCGGTCTCGGCTGAGCCGTTCTCTCACTTTGCAGCCAGGCCACAAACCTACCAGAACTCCGAACTACTGTGACTCATTGAACTGAGAAGGGGTGAGTTAGTAGGTTGAGCGGGGATCCGTTTGCCCAACATGTGGTAGTACTCTTCAGCTTGGATCACCACACAAGAACTCAGTCTTAAGGCGGTGTTCAATGAGACAACCCACTGTGTACTCCTACACAGCCTCTCATTGTTCACCTTGTATTAGGGTAGATTCACCAACACATTTCCACCATTATCAACATGATTGCTACCATCCCGACTCACATAACAGTATCAACATTGTATCAATCTAAGAAGGCAATAAGCAGTAACAGTTGCAGGGGCCACATGATATCAATCAACTCCTAAATTTGCCAGGATTGTGGTTTGCTTACTACTGTGACAAATGATAGGTCATGCAAACGAATGGGTTCATCTATGCGGTAGAAACGTAGCATGGTAATCATCCCAAACAATGCATAAGCGAGACTGAGAGGGAAGTGGGATTTTATCGACATGATCAATGGGGGTTTGCTTGCCTTGCTGAAGAGGTTCAGTATCGGGGTCTTCAACGAAGGGGGCAGCCTCCTATTCCGGTTCCACCTCTACTCGACAAACAACAAGCAAAGGAGCAACATAAATACAATGCTCAAGCACATGGTTGAAGGTTGAAACATGATGTATATGCTTCTGATGTGTGAGGGAATTCAATTTAAAAGGAGTGTATTGCAAATGAATTGCAAATTCAAACTCCAATTTGAATTTCAAAAGAATGCATATGCAATGTTTCCACTGTTCACCCAATTTTATTTGGTCAAACATGAAAACAGATTGCATATTCAGAATCCTTGCATTTTTCTAATAATTTTACATATATTATATGTTTAATTTGGAGTTAAAATGAATATTCGATGAATTTCCAAAGTTTAACTCAATTTCTGCCATTTTCTGAATTTGTTTTAAATAGAAATGTGTATATTGCATCAGCATGAGGTCAGGGGGCCACTGATAGAGGGGACCCACATGTCATTCTCTGTTCTGTTAATTAAACAAGTTTAATTTGATTTAAACTAGTCAGAGAGATTAGTCTGGCCTTGGACCCACATGTAAGTGTCTCTGAGGGGGATTAGCACTTAAGCTAATGACGTCCACGTCATCTCGCCGGCGGCTAGTCGCCGACGACCTTCCAGCAAGGCGGTGACACACCGGGGGGGCGATTCCGGGCACCATTCGAAGCGCTGCGACCACTGAGACGTAGCTCTTGACGTCGCGCATCGAACGGGCCAAGGTACAGGTGCTGGGAGGCACCGTAGCCATGCCGGCGTTGAGCCCTAGCGGCAGCGGAGCCACTGGCTCGAGGCTGCGGTCGATTTCGTGCATGAGAAGAACCCGCGATGGCCCCGTTCGAAATAGTGGAGCACGGTGAACACGATGGACCAACTGGCGCAGGCAGATGAGCATGGAAGAGAGCTCAAGCTCATCCATGGCGGAGGTCTTGCTCGGCTCCCATGGCAAATCGGCGTAGAGAAGGAGCTAGGTTACCGGAGTTTAGGGAAAACGCGTAGCTGCTCACCAGGAATTTAATGGCGAAGACGGCGAGGCCGGAGAGGCTGTGACGGTGAGGAATTTGACGACGGCGATCTGCGGGTCCGGCGACGTCTCGGTGAAGCTCGCGTGGGCTCGAGGCCAAATTAGCTCGCCAGCTTCTGCAGGAGGACGAAGGCGACGTCGGGGAAGGCGTTGGACACAATATTGGGGCCTAGTTCGGGCTCGGGCTGCAAGTCTCCATGGCCATGGCCTCCTTTTCTTCGCGGGTGTCGACGAGTTCGTCCAGAGAGAGCGAGAGAGTGACGGGAAAGGGGGGAATGGAAGCACGGCATCTCCAGCGTCTCTGTGGCGTGGCTAGAAGGCGCGGGAGGGGAAGGTGGAGGCTAGGGAGGCGTCGACGTGCTCGGCTGGCTCGGTGGCTTTCCACCGAGCAGCTTGGGAGCGCGGGGGAGGAAGACGACATGGGGAGGGCTGTTGGGTCGGCTTGCTGGGCCTCGCCCTGAGCGAGAGGTAAGGTTTTTCTAATTTTTATGTTTGTTTAATCTTTCCTTTCTTTATTTCTTTTCTGTAATTTGTTTTGCCCATTAAATAAAATAGCTAGGCATTTTTATAAATGCTCAAAATTTATATATGGACTTACATGACCAGTAGCTAGTCATTCCCAAGTTTTGAACATTTTTGAAATTCAACTTATTTGAATTCAAATTCAAATAGGGGTATTTGATTAATTCCAAGGTCCTGTTTGAATATTCGAAAAATCCATGAGCATGGGCTTGGTCCCACATCACTTGATATGTGATCACACTCATTTATGATACTTTTCAAAAATGCAAAAGGAATTTTTGGAGCAACTTTTATTCTAGCCATTTGAATTAAATTCATTTGGGGTGTTCTCTCTCCCATTTCAATTTCTTCTTGAAAAATTTGACATGATGCAAAGTTACTTGCTAACCCTAGCACATACCTAACAGAGGGTTCTGACAACTCGCCCCCACTCAAAAGAATCTCGTCCCGAGATTCAGAAGTCTGCGGGAGGAAGGAGGGGTACTCGGCACTGAGACGGTCTTCTCTTTCCCATGTGGCTTCTCTCTCAGAGTGGTGTGACCATTGCACTTTCAAAAACTTAATCTTCTGACGACAAGTGACACGCTCTGCTGAATCAAGAATAAGAATGGGGTATTCTCGATAAGAAAGGTCATCTTGGAGATCAAGCGTTTCATGGTCGACTTCACGGATGGGGTCCTTGAAGCAATGCCTGAGTTGTGACACATGGAATACATCATGTACTCGGGAAAGGTGCGGGGGTAGTTCAAGTTGGTAGGCAACTTCTCCACGTTTAGCAAGAATTCGGAAATGTCCGATGTAACGTGGGGCCAACTTGCCTTTGATATCGAAACGTTGGGTTCCCTTCAGTGGAGGAACCCGAAGGTAAGCCTTCTCATCCTTATTGTAGCTTTCTTACCTAGTATGACGATCATAGTAGCTTTTCTGACGAGACTGAGCTGCTATCAATTGATCACGAACAATGCGAACTTGCTCTTCTGCTTCCATGATCATATCCGGTCCAAATAATTGTCTTTCACCGGTTCCTGACCATTTAAGGGGTGTTCGACATCTTTGTCCATAGAGGAGTTCAAAAGGATCCATGTTCAAACTAGATTGGAAACTATTGTTATAAGCAAATTCGGCGAATGGAAGAGACTTCTACCAATTCTTTCCGAATGAGATAACACAAGCTCTGAGCATGTCTTCGAGAATTTGGTTAACCCTTTGACTTGACCACTAGACTGAGGATGGAAAGCTGTACTAAAGGAGAGGTGAGTTCCCATAGCATTCTGAAAGCTTCCCAGAATCTAAAGGTGAAAAGGCTACCACGATCAGAATTGATTTCCAAAGGAACACCATGAAGGGACACAATCCTAGAGACATACAAGTCCGCTAACTGGCTAGAAGTTATAGACCCGCGAACGGGCAGGAAGTGTGCAACTTTGGAAAGTCTATACACCACCACGAAGATGGCATCATTTCCTTTCTGGGATTTTGGAAAGCCAGTGATGAATTCCATACTGACTTTGTCCCATTTCCACTCTGTAATAGGCAAAGGTTGAAGTGTACCAGCAGGTCTTTGATGTTCTGCCTTAATGCGACGACAAACATCACATTCAAAAATGAACTGAGCAATTTGTCGCTTCATCCTAGTCCACCAAAATCTCTGGCGTAGGTCTTGGTACATCTTTGTGCTACCAGGATGAATCAAAAGAGGTGTGTCATGGGCCTCCTTAAGAATTAGCCTCCTAGGATTGTGTTTTCGTGGTACAACCAATCGAGTGCCAAATAAAACGACCCCTTGATCAATTATGGAGAAAAATTTAGCAACTCTGCTAGCAATGTTCTTCTTGATCTCTCTAATACCACTATCACGTTTCTGGGCGGCTATGATTTTATCCTCAAGGGTTGGTTTCGCCACCAAGGTAGAAAGATAGCCATGAGGAACAATCTCAAGATTGAGTTTTTGAAATTCCTCATGAAGAAGTGGTTGATGCTGTTGTAACATGAGGTTGTTACAATACGACTTACGACTTAGTGCATCAGCCATGACATTGGCTTTGCCTGGGGTGTAAGAAATTCCTACGTCGTAATTTTTATCAACTCTATCCAGCGTCTTTGCCTGAGATTAATATCTGGCTGGGTGAATATATATTTGAGGATTTGGTGGTCCGAATAGATCTCACAACGATTACCAAGGAGGTAATGTCGCCAAGTTGTCAGGGCATGAACTACGGCAGCGAGTTCAAGATCATGGGTAGGATAGTTCTCTTCATGTGGATGCAACTGGCGTGAAGCATAAGCTACCACATGTCTATCTTGCATAAGTATGCATCCTAACCCTTGCCGTGAGGCGTCACAAAAGATCTCGGAATCATTTTTGGTGTCTGGAGGCGCAAGTACGGGTGCAGAAGTCAATCTTCTTTTTAGCTCTTGAAAGCTTTCCTCGCACTTGGGAGTCCATAGGAATTTCTTATCTTTCTTTAGGAGTTCAGTTAGAGGCTTTGCAACTTTAGAAAAGTTCTCGACGAAGCGGCGGCAATAGCTTGCTAGGCCAAGAAAACTCCTAACTTGCTTAACCGATTCAGGTGGAGTCCAGTGAAGGATGGCCTGAACTGTCTCGGGATTCACAGCAATGCCTATTGCAGAAATCACGTGGCCTAAATAGGTCACTTCTGGTAGCCAAAATCCACACTTAGATAACTTGGCATAAAGGAGAAGCTCTCGAAGTTTCATCAATACCAACCTAAGATGTTCGGCATGTTCTTCTTCGTTCTTTGAGTATATAAGGATGTCCTCGAGGTAAACCACGACGAACTTGTCCAAATACTCCATGAAGATCGAATTCATCATGCGCGAGAAAGTGGTGGGGCATTGGTTAAACCAAAGGAAATGACGGTGTACTCGTAAAGACCATAACGAGTAGTGAAAGCCGTTTTTGGAATGTCCTCGTTTCTGATTTTGATTTGAAGATAGCCTAATCTCAAATCCATCTTGGAGAAGACAGAGGATCCAGCAAGTTGATCATAAAGATCATTTATCCTGGGAAGTGGGTACTTGTTCTTTATTGTTGCTAGATTAAGCGGGCGATAATCTACGCACATGCTTTCTGTTCCATCTTTCTTCGTTACGAACAGAACGGGGCAACCCCATGGCGATGAGCTAGGGCGGATGAAGCCTTTTGCTAACAAAGCTTCAAGTTGGATTTTAAGCTCAGCTAACTCACGTGGGGCCATTTTGTATGGGCGTATGGAAATTGGTGCGGTTCCTGGCATAAGATCCACTATGAACTCTACACATCTGTCGGGTGGCATGCCCGGCAGATCTTCAGGAAATACATCCGGGAAGTCACGAACCACCGGAATATCTTGAAGGTCGGGAAGGGGAAGCACATTCAAAGAATGCATCTTGGTTCTTGTTCTTGCTGAGGAATAATCTATTGTTTGGCCTGAAGGATGTGTAAGTCTAACTGACTTGGCTTTACAATCAAGAAAAGCATTTTGTCTTGATAACCAATCCATACCAAGGATGACATCAATGTCTGAAGACTTGAGGGCTATGAGTGAAGCAAGGAATACTAAACCCTCAATTGCAATTTGATTGCCATGACTTACTCTATTAGTTTGCCATCTTGACCCTGGAGTTTGAATTATCATTGGGGTGGACATTTCAACAAAAGACAACTCATGACGAAGTGCATAACTTTCCGACATGAATGAATGATAGGCTCCTGGGTCGAAAAGAACGGAAGTAGGAACATAATTGACTGGGAGCGTACCAAGAATGACGTCAGAAGTGTCGTCAGTATCTTCAGCTGATATCTGGTTCACACGTCCACGATTGGCGGGAGGAGCGGGTTTGGTGGTGAAGACCTTCAGGGGTGGCTTGCCACGACCATTTTTGTTACCTCCGGCACGGGGTGGAGCATTTTGATTCTGGAGCTGGTTCTGGGGACAGTCGCGGGAGTACTGACCTGCCTGACCACACTTGTAGCAGGCTCCAAAGACAGTGCGGGGAGCTGGGTTGTTCGGTGGAGCTGGGTGGAACAAAGCTGGTGGACGAGGCGCCACATAGGATGGCCTCGATGGGTTGTTCTGGCGGAACATGCTGTTGGGGACCCAGATCTTGCGCTTCTGAGAGCCTGAACTGGATGAACCGTCATCTCTAGGGTGCTTGCGGAAATCATTGGGGGTGTTCATGTCCTCCGCCTTGATGGCCTTGTTGACAAGGACCTGGAAGGTGGCGAAGTAATGTAGGTTGAGCTCACGACGGAGTCCAGAATTAGTCCACGGCGGAACCTCTCTTGCTTCTTGGCGTCGGTGGATACCTCTTCAGTAGCATAACGAGAAAGTCGGTTGAACTCACGACTAAACTCGTCAACAGTCCTTCTGCCTTGGGTGAGGTTGCAGAACTCCTCACGCTTGGGGTCCATAAGACCCTTTGGAATGTGTTGCTCACGGAATGAAGTGCAGAACTCATCCCAAGTTGTGGGCGGTCCAGCTGGACGCATGTTCAGGAAATTCTCCCACCAAGAGCTAGCTGCACCCTCGAGGTGGTAGGTGGCATAGCTGACCCTGTCACCATCTGCAACATGGCCTACCTGGAGCTTCCTTTCGATGTTGCGAAGCCAGTCATCGGCGTCAAGGGGCTCGGTGGAGTAGCTGAAGACCGGGGATGAAGCTGGATGAAGTTATTCAAAGACACCAACTCGTTGCGCTGCTGAGTGGTGTTGCGGGCAATGACCTCCAGCAACTGGTGAGAGTCTCGGCGGTTCCTCTCAACCACCATCAGAACCTGAGCCATCGTGGGTGGCGGTGGAAGGTTGCCTTCCTCCGGTTCATTCCCACGACCATGGGCACGACCAAGCTGGCCACGGGTTCCTTGAGACATCCTGAAGGTGAAAACCAAAGTCAAACAGAGTTGATTGGAAGAGTCTAAGCAAGGTATTAAAGGTACTGGAAGAATCACAGAGCAAAGGAAGTAATCATCTTGACAACATGGTGATAAAAGCATACAAGCCATATATTCACAAGCTGTCATACAAACCATACATCATTTTAGTACAAGCTGCAAGCTAATACAAACATGATGAAGATGATGCATCCTTCAGAGGCACTCTGACTTCCTATACATTATTTATTTAAGCCTCTGGAACTTATAACACCTTGCGTACAATATACTAAAGTTACTACTACATCCTCACTAAAGTAAGACCACATGCGGTCTCACTCATCTCCATCTCCATAGTAATCCTCATAGAAGTTACCCATGTACCCCGGTAGCTGAAGGTGACCATCGGAGAACACGGAGGCCTGTGGACCCTGATATCCATTTGGTCAAGGATGGGGCCTAGGTCCAGCGTAGGGTGGAAGCAGAGGACCACGGGGTGGGAAAATGCCTCCAATCTCGGGCCAAGCAACTCGAGAAGGCATCTGTGTCCTGACTGGGTAGATAGCATCATACTCCACTGATCCAACACTCACAAAAGGAGCCAAGAGCGTAAGTGCTCGATACAGACGGACACGGGTGGCGTGAAGCTCAAAACGAAGGGCACGTGCATCACGATCTCTATCACAAGCGTGCTGAGCAGTGATCTAAAGCAAAGGATCCTCCAGGGAGTGATCTGAGTACAATCCGGTGTAATATCCCTCTTCTCCTGGAAGTGCAGCAGGGATATAGAGGAATGATGTGCCTCCAAGCATAGCGTGCTCCTCTCTCAGCAGGGTAATACATGAGTATGCAGCATCCTGCACAGCCATGTTCTCAGTCACACCAATGCCATGTCCAAAGAGGATAGGCTGAGAGACTCCAATGTGGTGCGGGTAGATCCTGACAGTGCAGTGTAACTGAGTCTGGTTGAAGTCAAGGAAATGCTCCTCAATGGTGTACTCAGTATACCATCGATATCCAATGAAGGACATCATCTCGATCAGCATGGCGGGATGGCCACGCACACCGAGGCACCTAGTCAAACGAACAATCTGCCGAGGGGGAAGATCTGCCATCTGAAACTGAAAGAAGGAGATTGCAAATGCATCAGATTATGAAGAAACTTGGAATGACTCGGACAGCATAACGGTTGTAATTGCAAGAAAAGACAATTTCTTACAACATGGAAATAGCACTTGCATACGATGTAAGAAATCAGGAAGCACAACAACTCTAGCAAACCGAACACAACTTTCCTACGGCTACAAGGAAGCAAACAACGAGATGTTCTAGTAAGACATAGATGAGCCTAGTCCTATCTTCCCGTAGAATAAGATGAGGGTGACTCAGAACTCAGAACGATGAAGGTAAGGAGAAAAAGAAGCCTTACGTTGTTCCCTTATATACCTAGAGTAACTATATAACTATAGCAAGCTAGACTCGACTTCGGCCAAGGCTGATAATCCTACAGTCAGTCCTGCTCTGATACCAAGTCTGTCGGGACCCGGGGTTAGCGTATGCAAGACTCACTACAACACAATCATATGGAGAGCCGAGAACCGTCCCACTTGTCTAAGAAGACAAGGCCAAGCACAGAACGTTCTTGGAAAGCATCGAACGTGAGGGGCATCCCATCCAGGCCGGATGATCAACTGAGATGGGTCCTCATCGTCCGCACACAAGCCTAAATGATATGGGTGGTGAACTCCCATACTCATAGACAAGTCGCCTCAACCATACCATTGATTGTATTATAACCCTTATATAGACTTACTCCAGCCCGATCACTTAGTCGGGGTCTAGGGCGGTCTCGATAATACATCAAAGTGTGCACGTGACGTAGTCACGAGCAATCGCATCGCGATGCCCCAAGCTGCGCACATCTAAGGGCCACTTGGTGTATAAAGGACCGCCAGCCAGATCACAACTAAGGTATCGAAAACCCATACTAAGACATGCATGTTATAATCATACATGCGGCACACATGTCTAGTATGAAGAGCGGGTATCATTGCAATTCTCTACAAAGTATACAACTTTATTGATAACTCTTACAGAGTGCACACAGAGATCAAGAGACCGTGATCCAACATTACAACAAGCATGCGGAAGCAAAGTAGGTCTGAGTACAAACAAGTTTAACAAATGGCTTAAGAAGCCTTATTTAAACACAAGCCCTCCATGAGGGAACCAGTCTGCTGACTGGGAATACACTGGCTTGGTCTTCAATCGTCGAGCTCCAAGAAGAATCCACCTTCCGGGTCAGTGGGTTCATCTAAAAACATAGAATAAGCAAACGTGAGTACAAAGTCGTACTCAGCAAGACTTACGTAGGAACTATACTACTCATGCACATGTATCAAGGTAAAGGGAGGTGGGGTTCAATGCAGGAGTGCCAGCTTTGACTTGGCTAGTCCTGAACTACGAGTACCAGACTTGAGGTAAGAAGCGTACCCGAGTCCACTACATGTCTCCAACCAATTACACCACTATGGTGCCTTCCTCGACTCCCCACGAGAAAGCACGCCATAGCACTCACGCTTATCTTGGCAAGTTTTATAAGTATCCAGTTCAAGTTGTCTAATAATCAGGCACAGCTTTCCAAGTAGTCCCTTACCGCGGACGCGGCTATACGAATAGTTTATTAACCCTGCAGGGGTGTACTGCTACACATATGAAACTATCAGTTACCGCCGGGATCTCGTCACCCTTCAAGCGGGTGTCGGCGAGGATAATCTCCACAAGTTTTACCTCACAGCCAACTCAAGTTCAATGAAGACGCCTATCTGGGATGGTTTCCACATTCGTAACCCGGCCGGTTTACCGAAGTGGTCCCAGAAGATGTGTGTGTGGTGTATAAGCCGGTCTCGGCTGAGCCGTTCTCTCACTTTGCAGCCAGGCCACAAACCTACCAGAACTCCGAACTATTGCGACTCAATTAACTGAGAAGGGGTGAGTTAGTAGCTTGAGCGGGGGTCCGTTTGCCCAACATGTGGTATTACTCTTCAGCTTGGATCACCACACAAGAACTCGGTCTTAAGGAGATGTTCAACGAGACAACCCACTATGTACTCCTACACAGCCTCTCATTATTCACCATGTATTAGGGTAGATTCACCAACACATTTCCACCATTATCAACATGATTGCTACCATCCCGACTCACATAACAGTATCAACATTGTATCACTCTAAGCATGTGTGACGCCCCCAAAATCAGACAGTGTACAGTAATCATACACACAGGGTACACGACTGAGATTAGGGTGCCACGATGATAATATCACAGCACAACACTAAACACAAAAGGATAAACAAATATATTACAATAGAGGGGGTCACGCGGACCCGAATATATAAGTCATACAAACCATAATATCTGAGTACAGACATAGTTAGTCAAGTTTTGCCTTCAGAAGGCTAGCACAAATCACATCAGAGATACAGAACGAAAAGGCGAGGCCTCCTGCCTGGGATCCACAGTACTACTCCTGGTCAACGGGGAACTCGACGTCGTAGTAGGCGCCTCCGGGGTACTCCTGCTCCTGGGCTCCAACGTCGGCTGCAGCGGCCGATCAGGAAAAACAGTAAAGGAAATAAAGCAGGTGAGTATCTAGTATACCCGCGAGTCTTACGTCCGCTACTAAGCATTATGCATGATATCAACGGAATGAAGAGGCTGTATATAGTGGACTGAAGACAGAAGTTCAGAGCAAGGGTAAGAAGCTAGGCCTAACGAAGACTAGTATCTTCCGACGATGTCTTGTAGCATGACGTAAGAATCAGCCTACAGTTGATATAAAGCAGTAAAGTAACAATGAAGCAGAAGTTGCTGCAACATTGAATAATAATAAGTTGTAATAATTAACAATGCCTCCAAATTCACCTCCTCGACATCCCCGCGAGGAAGGGAACCCGGAACCATACCGTTTAATAATAGTTTCTAGTGGTAGGATCCAGCTTCAGCATAAAGCGTCCTGTTACCGTGGACACGGCTATCGATAGATCAATCCTCCCTGCAGGGGTGCACTTGTGTTACGCTACACGCACGGATCTCCAGGGTGGCGGGAACCTTGTTAGGGAACGCTCCACCGAGGCTATCCGACACTTCATAGCCCATCTTTCAAACTCAACAGAGAGGTTATCCGCCGGTCTAAATCCTAAGTACGCCGGGCCTTGGACCCCAACCCAAACGTACTCCTGCACAGTGCGTGGCTGGCTGGTGAAGTTAAATCAAAGCAAATACAAATCACACGCCGCGGCAAATAAGACAACACCACTTCCCGGCAATCAGCCCGCGGTACTGCTGACGTCTGAAGAGTCCGCGGACGACACTAAGAAGCAGAGGAGCCCATAACTCGTAGTTCCCACGGGTAGGTAGTGCGTACATGGCATATAGCCAACTCAAGACATTCACTGAACCATTTAGCATTTTAATTAACCTGCGTGACAACCGTTATCGTTGCCTCGACTTAACCGACCCGCGGACAACGACAGCAGCCAAGACCACCAGTACATCGGTGCCTGCCCTGTCGTCCCACCAAGTCACTGCGGTTACCAACGAGGTGAACCGTCTCCTTACCTTGTCTCGCGTGTGCTCCTGGAGGAGCTCGACTTTCGTGGTTTGGTAACTCTCGCGGCCAACGACCAGGGGCCAAGCACACCGGTACACTGGTCGTGCCCTCCCGGTCATCCCGTCGCAATACCTCTCGCGGGCACCGTTGGGTCGCCCGACTTCTTACCTTTAGGACAACCGTTGTCACGACCCTATGGCGGTAAGACAAAGTCAGCCTCGAGTGGAGTACAAAGAATTACTCCTTGATAGCTCACACTTGAGGTGACTAGGCATAACCCAGGTAGGGCCTGAGGCGGTGTCTGCATTATACCGTACCTGTGCAGTTATAAATATTGTATCCGCGTTCACTCCCCTGAGTGATCACGGCCCTCTATCTAATCCTAGCTAACAATGCGCAGGGCTCACTGCTGAATAATGCATAATAATAATAGGAAGCATAGGATAAAGGAAGGCACATCAAGGGGCGACAAAAATACAGGCTATGCAGTTGAATAGGATTGTAAACGTAGCAGCAGCAGTAACAATGCCTAGTGCAAGAAATGTACGGAAAGATAGGAGATATCTGGGGAAGAGAATGGCTCTACTTGCCTGCAAGCTCGACGGTAGTAGTAGGGTCGTCGATGACGTAGTCGTACTCAGCAGCGGTGTAGTCGATGGCAGCAGCGGGGTCTATCGGAGATTTAAAGGGGGGAGAAACAGTAAATACACAGCAAGCATATACAAACAGATGCATGACATGATAAATGAAATGTTAACGGTGTTCTAACGCAGTGTAATGCACGTTGCTCGGAACGGAAATTCATCTGAGGATGAACTACCGGCTCCGGGTGATTATCGGACAGGGTGTCCGGAGGGGAAGGATCAAGCTGGAGGTGTCGTAGTTACTGGAACAACATAAGGGGGGTGTATCCGTGCTATTTGAACCCTTCCGGACAACTTTCGTGTTCGGAATAAATTCATCCGGGCACTCTAATAGTACCGGACCATTTATCGGACAACCGGTCCGGAGGGGGAATGTTCGATGTTCGTTGTGTTAGAGGGGTGTGGTAGGCATACAGATAGCGTATTCGTATTCGTTATATTTTTCTGATCAATTTTCATGTATAAAGTTTTTGAATCCGAGTTACGGTTTAAAAGTTATTGAATTTCAAAGTTTAAACCAATTTAAATGATTTTCTGGATTTCTTTTATTATTCATTTAAACATTATCCAAAACATTATCCACAACATTATCCAGAACAGTGCTGACATGTGGGACCCACATGTCAGCCTCTGTTATTTATAAAACACTTAATTAAATTAGAAAATACCACCGGACCCACATGTCAGTGACTCAATTTTAATTATCTGATTAATCTAAATCATTTAGTTTAATTATTCCAGGGGGACCCACCTGTCAGTGACTAGGGTTGTCCAGTCAGCATAGTTGACTGGTCAACCCAGTCAACTGGTCCACGGGGACCCACTGGCAGCGACCCAGGGGGTTGCCCCAGGGGTGCCACGTCAGGGGGCACCGGCGGCTAGCCGCCGGCGTGCCCAGCACGGCGGAGGCCACGGGAGGGGGTCGGAATCGGGCTAGGGGGCACCGTTCGCCTCGGGGCTTGGTGCATTCGAACCGGAAGACGACGGCCGGTGCACTGGTGGTGGTGGTGTGGTCGGGGGGTCACCGGAATGACGCCGGCGACGACGAAGGCGGGGACCCGTACGGTGGCGACGTCGAGGACGGCGAATCCGCACACGGGGTGAGGCGTGGCTATGCGCGTTCGGTAGCTGGCGTCCAGGGGAATGAAATGACGCGAGTAGGGCGTCAAATGCAAGCTCTACGCCGCGGTTGGGCGCTCGCCGGCGGCGAGGTTGCTCTGCCCTAATGGCGCGCACGGCTATGGGACACGGGAACCTCAACGGCGACATGGGGATGGTGAAGGAGCTCACCAGAAACGTAACGGTGCAGAGAGCGGCCTCGGTGGCGTCGGGGTGGCGCCGGATTTCCTCCGCGACGCCGCGGCGGCCGGAGTTGGGGGAGATGACCGTGTGCTCGCCTTAACGGCTCCGAGCTCGATTCCTTGCGCTCGGTGACGAAGGCGACGGCGAGACACACGCTGGACAAGGTGGTGAGGCGGCTCGAGGTCAGCGGCCGCGGTGGTGCGCGGTCATGGCGACGGCGGGCTCGGGGGAATTTTCCCAGACGATGGCGAGAGGAGGAGGAGAGGAATGGGGTGGGGGAGTTGTCCAGGCTGTCGGCCGGGGTGGTCTTAGCGTGTCCATGGCGGGAGGGAGCAGGTGAGGGAGGGGAGGGCTCCAGGGGCGCCCGTGGCCACGGCGGCGCCACGGCGTCGAGCAGGTGGCCGACAGGACGGGGGCAGGTGGGAGGTGGAAGACGGGCCGGGGTGGCTGGGCCAAGGTGGGCCTCGCACTGGGCGGGGTTTAGTCTTTGTTTCATTTGTTTTCTTTTCTGTTTGCTCACATTCTTTTCTGTAATTGATTTATTAGCTCTAGCATTTTTGTAAAATATTATTGGTGATTGTAAATTAGGTTTATATATTACTAAGGTGCCACAAAAAGTTTTGCAGCAAAATAAATCCATTAGGTATTTCTTTTAAATATTAAATGCCCAAAGTAGGGGTCTAGCCTACTGTTTGAATTGTTTGGAATTTTCTGCAACTCCAAAAATTACCAAAGTTGTTCCAACATGATTATAATGATTTTATGCAATTTACAAAAATAGTTCCATGATTTTTGGAACAACTTTATTTGAGCACTTTTGTTTTAATTTCCATTTGAGGTAGTTTTCAACTAGGGTTTGGTTTCATGATGAGCAAAATGCATTGGGCTTTGTGTTTTGATTACCAACCAGCATGGTTTGAAAAGAGCAGAAGCAAAGTTTGATTAAGGACAGGGGATAACAGTGATTAACAAACAGTGATAGTCAACAGTGATGATCATCAGTGATGATGATTACTGTTACAGCAACTGAGGGTGTTACAAATCTCCCCCACTACAAGAATTCTCGTCCCGAGAATTTAAGTGGTAGCGAGGAAAAGATCGGGGTATTCATCGCGAAGGCGATCTTCGCGTTCCCAAGTGGCTTCATCTTCAGAATGATTCGACCACTGAACCTTGAGGAACTTGACGGTCTTGTTGCGGGTTCAACGCTCAGACTGATCGAGAATGCGTCTCGGATGTTCTCGATAAGTCAAGTCTTGTTGCAGCTCGATCATATCATGCTCCACTTCGCGGATAGGATCCTTGAAGCAGCGACAGAGTTGCGACACGTGGAAGACATCGTGGACTTGGGAGAGGTTCGGCGGCAATTCCAACCGGTATGCCACGGGTCCACTCCTGGAAAGGATACGGAACGGGCCAATGTAGCGAGGAGCCAACTTTCCCTTGATACCGAAGCGATGAGTGCCCCTCATGGGAGTGACACGGAGGTATGCGTATTCACCAGGTTGATACTCCATTTCACGGTGTTTGCGGTCATAGTTGCTCTTCTGACGAGACTGTGCGGCCTTGAGATTTTCTTGCACAATGCGAACTTGTTCTTCAGCTTCTTGGACAAGATCCGGTCCGAAGTAGGGTCGTTCCCCAGTTCCTGACCAATTCAGGGGGGTTTGACATTTATGTCCGTATAGAACTTCGAAGGGGGCCATCTTCAAGCTAGCCTGATAGCTATTGTTGTACGAGAATTCCGCGTACGGGAGAGCATCCTCCCATTTCATGCCGAAAGAAAGGACACAAGCGCGAAGCATGTCTTCCAGCACTTGATTAACTCGTTCAACTTGGCCTTGCGACTGGGGGTGATAAGCGGTGCTGAGGTTCAGACGAGTTCCGAAAGCTTCCATGAAACTATTCCAGTATCGTGAGGTGAAGATGCTGCCACGGTCTGAACTGATCTCCAACGGAATACCGTGGAGTGACACAATTCAGCAGATATACAAGTGTGCCAACTGACTAGCAGTGATTGTCTCCTTGACTGGCAGGAAGTGTGCAATCTTGGAGAATCGGTCGATGACGACAAAGATGGCATCGTTACCTTTCTGTCACTTAGGAAAACCGGTGACGAAGTCCATTTCGACTTTGTCCCACTTCCAATCAGGAGGAGGGAGTGGTCGCAACCAACCAGCAGGTTTCTGATGTCCGGCCTTGACGCGACTGCAAACGTCACATTGAGAAACATAACGGGCGATGTCTTGCTTCATGTAAGGCCACCAGTACCGTTGAAGAAGGTCTTTATACATCTTGGTACTGCCAGGGTGGATTGACAAGGTAGAGTTATGGGCTTCTTCCATGATATCCGGACCACAGTTAATGAGGGGCGGGCTCACAGGAACTACTAAGCGGCCCTTGAAGTACACAGTATCACCATCGTTAGCATCAATGGTAAAAGAGGAGGGCTTTCCCTCGGCGATGTCCTACTTGATCTTCACAATGTCAGGGGCCAGAGATTGTCTACTCTTGATTAGGGCGTCGAGTTTTGACTCGAGGACCAGGTTATTGGCGTAACCTTGAGGAACAATCTCGAGATTCAACCTGCGAAACTCTTCATACAGAAGTGGTTGCTGCACCTGAACCTCAAGTTCAGAACAGTAAGCTTTGCGGCTCAAGGCATCGGCCATCACATTACCCTTGCCCGGGGTATATGAAATATCCATGTTGAAGTCGGCTATTGTCTCGAGCCATCGTTGTTGACGAAGATTCAGGTCTGGCTGAGTAAACAGGTACTTCAGACTTTGGTGATCGGTGTAGACCTCGCAACGATTACCGACGAGGTAATGTCGCCACAGCTTCAATGCATAAATTACTGCTGCTAATTCGAGATCATGTGTCGGGTATTTGTCTCCGTGAGCACGCAACTGACGAGAGCCATAAGCAATCACCTTGCGCTCTTGCAATAGGACACAACCTAATCCTTGACGAGACGCGTCGCAATATATCACGAAGTCCTTCTGAGTATCAGGGGGAGCGAGCACCGGGGGAGAAGTTAGCTTGTCCTTGAGGGCTTGAAAACTTTCTTGACATTTATCTGTCCACTCAAACTTGACGCCTTTGTGAAGCAGATTAGTCAGAGGCCTGGCAATCTTGGAGAAATTCTCGACGAAACGGCGGCAATAGCTAGCGAGTCCGAGGAAACTGCGGACTTGCTTGACGGTCTTGGGAGGAGTCTAGTCAAGAATAGCCTGGATACGTTCTGGGGTGACGGCAATGCCATCCTTGGAAATCACATGTCCAAGGTAGGTTACTTCGGGAAGCCAGAATTCACACTTAGAAAACTTAGCGTAGAGTTTGTGTTCTCGAAGCTTCTCCAGTATAAGACGAAGATGTTCAGCATGTTCTTCTTCATTCTTGGAATATATCAAGATATCATCCAGATAAACCACGACGAACTGGTCGAGGTACTCCATGAAAATATAATTCATCAATCTGGAGAAGGTGGCTGGAGCATTGGTTAAGCCAAAGGACATGACAGTGTACTCGTATGAACCATAACGAGTAATGAAGGCAGTCTTCGGAATGTCCTCATCACGGACTCGGATTTGGTGATAACCCAACCTCAAGTCGAGTTTAGAAAACACCTTGGATCCGGCAAGTTGATCATACAGGTCGTTGATCCGGGGAAGTGGGTATTTGTTCTGGATGGTGGCTTGGTTAATGGGCCGATAATCTTGGACCAATCGGTTTGTCCCATCGCTCTTCTTGACAAAGAGCGAAGGTGCTCCCCAAGCTGAGGAACTGGGGCGAATGAATCCTTTCTGAAGTGCCTTGTCGATTTCCTCCTTAAGTTCAAGGAGTTCATGTGGCGGCATCTTGTAAGGGCGCTTGGCAATAGGGACAGTGCCTGGCTTCAAGTCGATGACGAATTCAACTTCTCTGATCGGGGGTATTCCCGGCAGTTCTTCTGGGAAGACGTCGGGAAAATCGCGAACGACTGGAATGGTCTCAATGCCTTCAAGGGGGGCGGCATTCAAAGCATTCATCATAAATATCTGTGTTTCAGCATTACGGGTTACTCTGGTGGTGTGGGTAACAATCTCGCCGGAGGGGTGTAAAAGTCGGACAGAGCTGGTGCCACAATACAGTGCGGCATCGTGAAATTTCAACCAATCCATGCCCAGAATTAGGTCTATGGTGGAAGTCTTTAGAACGATGGGGGAAACAAGGAATTCAATCCCTTCAATTTCAATGATGGTTCCGGGCACTATCTTGGTGGTTTGACATTGGCCTATTGGGGTGCGGACAACCATCGGTGGGTTCATCTTTTCTAGCGTGAAGTTATGCGACAATGCGAATGCTTCCGACATGAATGAATGTGATGCTCCTATATCAAATAAAACAGTAGCAGGTACGGAATTAACGAGAAGGGTACCCATCACGGTAGCGGGTTGTTGCTGAGCTTCTTCAACATTGACGTTGTTAGCATGTCCACGGGCATAAGCAGCAGACCCAGTATTATAGTTGGGGGTCCGGTTGTTGCCACGACCATTTCCACGGCCAGCGGGGTGAACTACCAGTTCCTTCTGTTTCAGGGGCACTCCCTGGAAAAATGCCCTAGTTGGCGGCACGTGAAGCATAATCCATCCTGAGGACGAAGGGGTGTAGCATTGGGTGGTGCAGGCAGAGCTCTTGGCATCTGCGGTGGAGGAGGCAGACGGGGTGCAGCATAAGACGGCCTTGGAGCAGGGACAGCTGCGTGGGTCACACTGGTAGGGAGCCAGATACGACGCTTCTGCGTTGCGCCCGAAGATGAGCCAACGTCACGATAACGCTTCAGAGAGTTCTTGTGCTCCATCTGGGCAGTCTCGACGGTGATAGCCTTGTTCACCATGGTGGCGAAGTTGGCGAAATCATGAATGGCAAGAGCGAGCCTGAGTTTAGGGTTGAGGCCACGACGGAACTTCTGCTGCCTGCGAGCATCAGTGGTGATCTCTCCTTCCGCATAGCGAGAGAGGTTGAGGAACTCGCGCTGATAGGCTTCAACAGTCATATCGCCCTGAGTGAGGTTACGGAATTCTTCCGCCTTACGATCCATGATCCCCTGAGGAATGTAGCGGGCGCGGAAGGCAGACCGAAATTCATCCCAAGTGATGACTTCTTCAACTGGCAGGGAACGCTTGTGGGTGCTCCACCACTGAGCAGCGGCGCCTTTCAGATGATAAGACGCAAAGTTCACATAGTCGGCTGGATCGACATTAGCAGACTCCAGCTCGTGAGTGATGTCGCGAAGCCAGTCATCAGCATCCAGCGGCTGAACAGTGTTGCGGAACATAGTGGGGTTGAGGCGGGTGAAGTCGTGCAGAGTCACGGTGGCATGCTGATGGTGGTGCCCATTCTGATTCGTCTGGGGGAACTGAGCCATGATATTCTGCATGAACTGACGATTCATCTCGAACTGCTGCATCATCGCGGCCATGTAATCCGGCGGCGGAGGTGGGTCGTTGGCAGCACGACCACGACCACGACCACCACGACCAGCCATCCTGCTAGAATTTAACAGGGGTATTTCAGCGATGAACAACTTAACGAAAATACCGGAAACGAGTAAGAGGTAAAGCGACAACAAAGAGGAGGCGCGGATATATAGGAGTAGTCATATAAGACATACACATCCACACATAGAATCAACCGAAAATCGGGCAGCGTAACGTCGTAGAAATTAAGGAAAAAGGACTCTCTAGGCGGCGCACAGACCGCGGTAAGGATTACACGACGCGACATAGATTCCACTATGTCAATCACGCCGCAAGAAAACTGTTGGCCACAGGAGTTGATGCCAGAGAACGCGCAGCCTGCCCAGAATGAGAATGGGATCCGCGGTCTGGGATCTGGCGTACCACGCCTGCGACACGACTCAATCAATGGGGGAAGCACCAAAAACGCCGGGTGGAATCAAGAGAACGTGATCCTAATGTCAGCTTTTGCAAAACTTACCAGCAAGGATAAGAGAGTAGATCCCCAGAGCATAGGTAAGGAGAAAAGGATCCTAATACCATAGATATCACACGTAGTGACATCGATGTGGGCCCGTAAGCCAAATATTAAGTTAGCAAAATAGTTTTTCAAAGTCTAGACTCAACATCGACCAGGTAGTGGTGGGGTGGCTTCCTACAGGCAATCGGCTCTGATACCAACTTGTGACGCCCCCAAAATCAGACCGTGTACAGTAATCATACACACAGGGTACACGACTGAGATTAGGGTGCCACGATGATAATATCACAGCACAACACTAAACACAAAAGGATAAACAAATATATTACAATAGAGGGGGTCACGCGGACCCGAATTTATAAGTCATACAAACCATAATATCTGAGTACAGACATAGTTAGTCAAGTTTTGCCTTAAGAAGGCTAGCACAAATCACATCAGAGATACAGAACGAAAAGGCGAGGCCTCCTGCCTGGGATCCACAGTACTACTCCTGGTCAACGGGGAACTCGACGTCGTAGTAGGCGCCTCCGGGGTACTCCTGCTCCTGGGCTCCAACGTCGGCTGCAGCGGCCGATCAGGCAAAACAGTAAAGGAAATAAAGCAGGTGAGTATCTAGTATACCCGCGATTCTTACGTCCGCTACTAAGCATTATGCATGATATCAACGGAATGAAGAGGCTGTACATAGTGGACTGAAGACAGAAGTTCAGAGCAAGGGTAAGAAGCTAGGCCTAACGAAGACTAGCATCTTCCGACGATGTCTTGTAGCATGAGGTAAGAATCAGCCAACAGTTGATATAAAGCAGTAAAGTAACAATGAAGCAGAAGTTGCTGCAACATTGAATAATAATAAGTTGTAATAATTAACAATGCCTCCAAATTCACCTCCTCGACATCCCCGCGAGGAAGGGAACCCGGAACCATACCGTTTAATAATAGTTTCTAGTGGTAGGATCCAGCTTCAGCATAAAGCGTCCTGTTACCGTGGACACGGCTATCGATAGATCAATCCTCCCTGCAGGGGTGCACTTGTGTTACGCTACACGCACGGATCTCCAGGGTGGCGGGAACCTTGTTAGGGAACGCTCCACCGAGGCTATCCGACACTTCATAGCCCATCTTTCAAACTCAACAGAGAGGTCATCCGCCGGTCTAAATCCTAAGTACGCCGGGCCTTGGACCCCAACCCAAACGTACTCCTGCACGGTGCGTGGCTGGCCGGTGAAGTTAAATCAAAGCAAATACAAATCACACACCGTGGCAAATAAGACAACACCACTTCCCGGCAATCAGCCCGCGGTACTGCTGACGTCTGAAGAGTCCTCGGACGACACTAAGAAGCAGAGGAGCCCATAACTCGTAGTTCCCACGGGTAGGTAGTGCGTACATGGCATATAGCCAACTCAAGACATTCACTGAACCATTTAGCATTTTAATTAACCTGCGTGACAACCGTTATCGTTGCCTCGACTTAACCGACCCGCGGACAACGACAGCAGCCAGGACCACCAGTACATCGGTGCCTGCCCTGTCGTCCCACCAAGTCACTGCGGTTACCAACGAGGTGAACCGTCTCCTTACCTTGTCTCGCGTGTGCTCCTGGAGGAGCTCGACTTTCGTGGTTTGGTAACTCTCGCGGCCAACGACCAGGGGCCAAGCACACCGGTACACTACTCGTGCCCTCCCGGTCGTCCCGTCGCAATACCTCTCGCGGGCACCGTTGGGTCGCCCGACTTCTTACCTTTAGGACAACCGTTGTCACGACCCTATGGCGGTAAGACAAAGTCAGCCTCGAGTAGAGTACAAAGAATTACTCCTTGATAGCTCACACTTGAGGTGACTAGGCATAACCCAGGTAGGGCCTGAGGCGGTGTCTGCATTATACCGTACCTGTGCAGTTATAAATATTGTATCCGCGTTCACTCCCCTAAGTGATCACGGCCCTCTATCTAATCCTAGCTAACAATGCGCAGGGCTCACTGCTGAATAATGCATAATAATAATAGGCAGCATAGGATAAAGGAAGGCACATCAAGGGGCGACAAAAATACAGGCTATGCAGTTGAATAGGATTGTAAACGTAGCAGCAGCAGTAACAATGCCTAGTGCAAGAAATGTACGGAAAGATAGGCGATATCTAGGGAAGAGAATGGCTCTGCTTGCCTGCAAGCTCGACGGTAGTAGTAGGGTCGTCGACGACGTAGTCGTACTCAGCAGCGGTGTAGTCGACGGCAGCAGCGGGGTCTATCGGAGATTTAAAGGGGGGAGAAACAGTAAATACACAGCAAGCATATACAAACAGATGCATGACATGATAAATGAAATGTTAACGGTGTTCTAACGCAGTGTAATGCACATTGCTCGGAACGGAAATTCATCTGAGGATGAACTACCGGCTCCGGGTGATTATCGGACAGGGTGTCCGGAGGGGAAGGATCAAGCCGGAGGTGTCGTAGTTACCGGAACAACATAAGGGGGGTGTATCCGTGCTATTTGAACCCTTCCGGACAACTTTCGTGTTCGGAATAAATTCATCCGGGCACTCTAATAGTACCGGACCATTTATCGGACAACCGGTCCGGAGGGGGAATGTTCGATGTTCGTTGTGTTAGAGGGGTGTGGTAGGCATACAGATAGCGTATTCGTATTCGTTATATTTTTCTGATCAATTTTCATGTATAAAGTTTTTGAATCCGAGTTACGGTTTAAAAGTTATTGAATTTCAAAGTTTAAACCAATTTAAATGATTTTCTGGATTTCTTTTATTATTCATTTAAACATTATCCAAAACATTATCCACAACATTATCCAGAACAGTGCTGACATGTGGGACCCACATGTCAGCCTCTGTTATTTATAAAACACTTAATTAAATTAGAAAATACCACCGGACCCACATGTCAGTGACTCAATTTTAATTATCTGATTAATCTAAATCATTTAGTTTAATTATTCCAGGGGGACCCACCTGTCAGTGACTAGGGTTGTCCAGTCAGCATAGTTGACTGGTCAACCCAGTCAACTGGTCCACGGGGACCCACTGGCAGCGACCCAGGGGGTTGCCCCAGGGGTGCCACGTCAGGGGGCACCGGCGGCTAGCCGCCGGCGTGCCCAGCACGGCGGAGGCCACGGGAGGGGGTCGGAATCGGGCTAGGGGGCACCGTTCGCCTCGGGGCTTGGTGCATTCGAACCGGAAGATGACGGCGGGTGCACTGGTGGTGGTGGTGTGGTCGGGGGGTCACCGGAATGACGCCGGCGACGACGAAGGCGGGGACCCGTACGGTGGCGACGTCGAGCACGGCGAATCCGCGCACGGGGTGAGGCGTGGCTATGCACGTTCGGTAGCTGGCGTCCAGGGGAATGAAATGACGCGAGTAGGGCGTCAAATGCAAGCTCTACGCCGCGGTTGGGCGCTCGCCGGCGGCGAGGTTGCTCTGCCCTAATGGCGCGCACGGCTATGGGACACGGGAACCTCAACGGCGACATGGGGATGGTGAAGGAGCTCACCAGAAACGTAACAGTGCAGAGAGCGGCCTCGATGGCGTCGGGGTGGCGCCGGATTTCCTCTGCGACGCCGCGGCGGCCGGAGTTGGGGGAGATGACCGTGTGCTCGCCTTAACGGCTCCGAGCTCGATTCCTTGCGCTCGGTGACGAAGGCGACGGCGAGACACACGTTGGACAAGGTGGTGAGGCGGCTCGAGGTCAGCGGCCGCGGTGGTGCGCGGTCATGGCGACGGCGGGCTCGGGGGAATTTTCCCAGACGATGGCGAGAGGAGGAGGAGAGGAATGGGGTGGGGGAGTTGTCCAGGGTGTCGGCCGGGGTGGTCTTAGCGTGTCCATGGCGGGAGGGAGCAGGTGAGGGAGGGGAGGGCTCCAGGGGCGCCCGTGGCCACGGCGGCGCCACGGCGTCGACCAGGTGGCCGACAGGACGGGGGCAGGTGGGAGGTGGAAGACGGGCCGGGGTGGCTGGGCCAAGGTGGGCCTCGCACTGGGCGGGGTTTAGTCTTTGTTTCATTTGTTTTCTTTTCTGTTTGCTCACATTCTTTTCTGTAATTAATTTATTAGCTCTAGCATTTTTGTAAAATATTATTGGTGATTGTAAATTAGGTTTATATATTACTGAGGTGCCACAAAAAGTTTTGCAGCAAAATAAATCCATTAGGTATTTCTTTTAAATATTAAATGCCCAAAGTAGGGGTTCTAGCCTACTGTTTGAATTGTTTGGAATTTTCTGCAACTCCAAAAATTACCAAAGTTGTTCCAACATGATTATAATGATTTTATGCAATTTACAAAAATAGTTCCATGATTTTTGGAACAACTTTATTTGAGCACTTTTGTTTTAATTTCCATTTGAGGTAGTTTTCAACTAGGGTTTGGTTTCATGATGAGCAAAATGCATTGGGCTTTGTGTTTTGATTACCAACCAGCATGGTTTGAAAAGAGCAGAAGCAAAGTTTGATTAAGGACAGGGGATAACAGTGATTAACAAACAGTGATAGTCAACAGTGATGATCATCAGTGATGATGATTACTGTTACAGCAACTGAGGGTGTTACAGCATGCAAGAATCAGTAACAGTTGTAGGGGCCACATGATATCAATCAACTCCTACATTTGCTAGGATTGTGGTTTGCTTACTACTATGACAAATGATAGGTCATGCAAAGGAATGGGTTCATCTATGCGGTAAAAACGTAGCATGGTAATCATCCTAAACAATGCATAAGCGAGACTGAGAGGGAAGTGTGATTTTATCGACATGATCAATGAGGGTTTGCTTGCCTTGCTGACGAGGTTCAGTATCGGGGTCTTCAACGAAGGGGGCAGCCTCCTGTTTCGGTTCCACCTCTACTCGACAAACAACAAGCAAAGGAGCAACATAAATACAATGCTCAAGCACATGGTTGAAGGTTGAAACTTGATGTATATGCTTCTGATGTGTGAGGGAATTCCATTTAAAAGGAGTGTATTGCAAATGAATTGCAAATTCAAACTCCAATTTGAATTTCAAAAGAATGCATATGCAATGTTGCCACTGTTCACCCAATTTTATTTGGTCAAACATGAAAACAGATTGCACATTTAGAATCCTTGCATTTTTCTGATAATTAAACATATATTATATGTTTAATTTGGAGTTAAAATGAATATTCTATGAATTTCCAAAGTTTAACTCAATTTCTGCCATTTTCTGAATTTGTTATAAATAGAAAAGTGTATATTGCATCAGCATGAGGTCATGCTGACGTCAGGGGGCCACTGACAGAGGGGAACCACATGTCATTCTCTGTTCTGTTAATTAAACAAGTTTAATTTGATTTAAACTATTCAGAGAGATTAGTCTGGCCTTGGGCCCACATGTAAGTGTATCTGAGGGGGGATTAGCACTTAAGAGAATGACGTCCATTTCATCTCGCCGGCGGCTAGTCGTCGGCGACCTTCCAGCACGGCGGCGACACACGGGGGGGGGGGGGGATTCCGGGCACCATTCGAAGCGCTCCGACCACTGAGACGTAGCTCTTGACGTCGCGCATCGAACGGGCCAAGGTATGGGTGCTGGGAGGCACCGTAGCCATGCCGGCGTTGAGCCCTAGCGGCGGCGGAGCCACTGGCTCGAGGCTGCGGTCGATTTCGTGCACGAGAAGAACCCGCGATGGCCCCATTCGAAGCAGTGGAGCACGGTGAACACGATGGACCAACTGGCGCAGGCAGACGAGCATGGGAGCGAGCTCGAGCTCATCCATGGCGGAGGTCGTGCTCGGATCCCATGGCAGATCGGTGTAGAGAAGGAGCTAGGGAACAGGAGTTTAGGGAAAACGCGCAGCTGCTCACCAGGAAGCTAATGGCGAAGACGGCGAGGCCGGAGAGGCTGTGACGGTGAGGAATTTAACGACGGCGATCTGCGGGTCCAGCGTCGTCTCGGTGAAGCTCTTGGGGGCTCGAGGCGAAATTAGCTCGCCAGCTTCTGCAGGAGGACGAAGGCGACGTCGGGGAAGGCATTGGACACGATCTTGGGGCCTAGTTCGGGCTCGGGCTGCAAGTCGCCATCGCCATGGCCTCCTGTTCTTCGCGGGCGTCAACGAGTTCGTCCAGAGAGAGCGAGAGAGTGACGGGAAAGGGGGGAATGGAAGCACGGCGTCTCCAGCGTCTCCGTGGCGTGACTAGAAGGCGTGGGAGGGGAAGGTGGAGGCTGGGGAGGCGTCGACGTGCTCGGCTGGCTCGGTGGCTTTCCACCGAGCAGCTTGGGGCGCGGGGGGGGGGGGGGAGACGACAGGGGGAGGGCTGCTGGGCCGGCTTGCTGGGCCTCGCCCTGAGAGAGAGGTAAGGTTTTTCTAATTTTCATGTCTGTTTAATCTTTCCTTTCTTTATTTCTTTTCTGTAATTTGTTTTGCCCATTAAATAAAATAGCTAGGCATTTTTATAAATGCTCAAAATTTATATATGGACTTACATGACTAGTAGCTAGTCATTCCCAAGTTTTGAACATTTTTTATATTCAACTTATTTGAATTCAAATTCAAATAGGGGTATTTGATTAATTCCAAGGTCCTGTTTGAATATTTGAAAAATCCTTGAGCATGGGCTTGGTCCCACATCACTTGATATGTGATCACACTCATTTATGAGACTTTTCAAAAATGCAAAAGGAATTTTTGGAGCAACTTTTATTCTGGACATTTGAATTAAATTCATCTAGGGGTGTTCTCTCTCCCATTTCAATTTCTTCTTGAAAATTTTGACATGATGCAAAGTTATTTGCTAACCCTAGCACATACCTAACAGAGGGTTCTGACATAAACTCAACAATATAAGTATCACATAAAGCATTGTTACCATGATCCACATGCAAAAGGGTACTCTTACTCTCCACATAAGCATAATCATTCTCATTGGTAATAGTGGGAGTAGGACTATCATAAACAACTTGAACACTATAGATTAGTTGTGTATTAGGAGGATGGTGTTCAACAAGGGAGTAATTCCCTCCATGATTATGACAAGTTTCATAAGGATATTTTTTCCTTATGTCATAGGTACCTTTATAATCACTATACATAGGAGTTATAACATCACCATAGTAGAGAAGAGCATTATCGTTGCCAGCAACTATATTTGTAAACATGTTGTCTTTATTCTTATTAGAAAAAGAATTATCAATTACCACATCACTAATGGGGAAAGGACTTATAATCCTATCATCCCCAAGCTTAGGGCTTTCCATATCATCACTCTCAGAGTGGGTAACAAAAAGATTTTCAAGATCATAAGTAGCATTATCATCATTTTCCCAATCACAAAAAGTAACATGCGTATCATAATCAAAATCATCTTCAATAGTGCCTACGGACTTAACATCAGGATAATAATGAATGCAATCAAGCTCACCATCCTCCAAAAATTTATGTCCATTAGGATAAAAATTGATGCGAGGAATATGCTCAGGCCAGGTTGATACCCATTCTTCTTCCTTCTTGCTCCTCTTCCTCCTCCTCTTCTTTTTCTTCTTCTTCACCTTAGGAGGTAGTGGTTGGAGATGATGTTTCTCCACATATCCTTATTTATCATTAGAAACAATAGGGGAAACTTGGAGAAACTCTCCTTTTTATTAGTAGAGATATAAGAGACATTTTTATACTTTGGTAAATTTCCCTCCATTCTAATCTTACTTATGTAATCATTTTCATGGAAATTAACAACACAATAGATATGGCAATTTTGCAAAGTGTTGCTAATTCCTAAGGCATTAACATCTAACCAAGAAGTCTTTTCTGATAACTCTTCACACATCAAAAATAATATAAGTTCATCATAAAGATCAGAAGTGATCATGTTACCATACAACTGATTAATAGTTATGCTTTGAAAGTTCATGCATTGAAAATTAAAGTGGCCATCTATACAGCAAGGTTCACAAGTAAAAGGATAAAGGTCACACAATTCTCTAGCAATTTCATTTAAATCTTTGACCCAAGTGATTATTCTTTCATGCTTATGTTGCTTACAATACTTTTCTTCTTCAATCATATGCCTTTCACAAGGTCTATCCACTCCACAAAAATTAACATGCTTATATAAAACTTCATTTTCAGGAATTGGATCATGCATGTTGCAATCATCATGAACAATTTCATTTTGTTTGAAAATATCTTTAAAAGGTTCATGATGCTTGATCCAATTATCCTTAGGAATATTAAGATGTGAAGCAAAAGATTTGAGGAAATCAACAAGGAGTTGAGAATCAAGCCCAAACTTGGCACTAAACTTATTAAAACTTGCAGTTTCAACAAAGGACTTAATGCAATCATACTCATAATTTATACCTGACTCTTTTCCTTTGTCGATCTCCCAATCTTCAGTATTGCATTGAATTCTTTCAAGGAGTTCCCATTTAGCATCAATCTTTTTTTGTGAAAGAACCCATAGAGGAAGCATTCAGCAAGTCTTTATCCTGTCGAGAGAGCCTCGCATAAAAATTAGTAATAATTATTTCTTTGGGGAGCCCATGGTTAGGGCATTTTAGCATTAAATTTTTCAGTCTCCCCCAAGCTTAAGATATGCTCACTCCGCCATGAGGATAGAAATTATAATAATAATTCCTATTCTCATGAACTTCATGAAGAGGGTAAAACTTGGAGTAGAAGAGAGACTGGATCTCTTCCCAATCTCGTAGGTGAGAATCATCTAGTAGCCTATACCATTCCAATGCTTTTCCTTTCAGTTACAAGACAAATAATTTCCTCATGACTCCATCTCTTGTCAAACCTGAAACTTAAACAACTCACAAAGTTCTGTAAGTTTCAACAAATGAGTACCAGGATGGACTGTTCCATCCCCTGCATAACAATCATTCCTAATTATTTCAATTATCCCAAGTGGTACTTTGAAGGGGATACATTCAGTAGGTGGAGGATACTTCTCTACCACGGGCGTGGTAAAGCGGCCTTCCCCAAACAGCGAACTAAGAGTGCAATTTTCCATAAGCATAACTAGTGAAAATAAAAACAAGAAACGAAAAGATTTAATTGCAAGATCTAAAGATATACCTTCAACGCTTACCTCCCCGGCAACGGCACCAGAAATAGCTTGATGTCTACACACGCTTCTATTCTTGTAGACTATGTTGGGCCTCCAAGCGCAGAGGTTTGTAGGAAAGCAGGAATTTCCCTCAAGTGGATGACCTAAGGTTTATCGAACTCAAGGAAGTAGAGTTTAAAGATGGTCTCTCTCAAGCAACCCTGCAATTAAGATATAAGAAGTCTCTTGTGTCCCCAACACACCTAACACAACTAGGAGTTGTATAGGTGCACTAGTTCTGCGAAGAGATGGTAAAATATGGGTGATAGGTGTGGCAAAGAAAGCTAATATAAATCTGTAATAAAAAGTGCAGCAAGCAAACATGTGACAAAAGTGAGAACAAACGGTGTAACAATGGTGGAAACAAGGCCTAGGCTTCATACTTTCACTAGTGCCAACTCCCAACAACATTAACATAGTCTAATCACATGATATTTCCCATAAAACATGCAATGGAGACGCACTCGGAGGTCATTCCTTTGTGTTCAAGAGAGGACGATAATTATGTAGGTCTACAAAAGCACACCTCAAAGTTCGTAGTTCTCAATCTATGGATTTCCCAATGTCACCGCGGCCATCCAAAGAGAGTACCACAATCACCACAACATATCTCAAGGATAGTCAAAGACAAGCACTAAGAGACTCTCAATCTTCAATCAACACACAAAAAAGGAAATCACTCATGAAAATATTCTTCTAATCCATGTCCAATAGACCGTTGTCACCTTGGTCTCGGGGATTATACTAGATAAAGACAAGTGAGTACATCAAATCCAATACATAGAAGAAGGGGAAACATCATGGGATCACCCTAGATTAACATAGCCTATGATCACAATGAAGATCACATTATGGGAGAGAGAGAAGAACACATAGCTACTGGTAGAAACCTCAGCCCTGAGGAGGGACTACTCCCGCATCATGGAGAGAGGAAGAAACGTCGATGGAGATAAATCCGGGGGCACTTCCCCGTCCCGGCAGGGTGCCGGCACAGGAATTCTGGTCCCCCGAAGCTTGTCGGCGATGGCGGTGGAGATCGGAATTGCTTCTAGAGAAAAGGGGTCTAGAATCGGGGTTTCTGCGATGGGTGTATAAATAAGAGCCAAGGGGGAGATAACTTCTCTCCCCCGTTGGTTACCCCAAGTGGAAGGTGAGATGTAGATAGAGGCAAATTTCCCTTAGCAAAAATGCTAAGGTTGAGTATCGTGCAGGAGGACTCCAACAGATACAAGTAGGTGGTGAAGTGAACAATGGCGCTGTTTACAACCGAGGTTGCTAACTTCACCTGGACCTGCACACACACAGATAGCTTCGCTTCCCAACGAGTACAGAGGAGTTGTCAATTCCTCCGACCTTGTTGTGTACGAAGGATAAAACGCACGGGATAATAATGATAGATAGTGATAGCAACGGAAAAGTAAATACTGAAAGTAAATTGATAGTGTAAACAGTGGTGGTAATATGAACCGGGGTCCCATGATGTTCACTAGTGATGTCTCTCTCCTAAAAGATGATAAAATAGCCATGCAAGGTAAACAAATTACAGCTGTGCAATTGACAGGATTATGTGCGCAAACCAATGCTAATTATGCAAAACAGAAAGGAAGAGGCTCAAAAGCACGGGCGGTACACCAAGAAAAGTAGACCGAAATCCATTTGCATCTACCCACTAATCGTCCACCTTGAGATATCTATCCAGAACATCTCGCTGGTATTAAGTTGCAAATCCCACCCAAAGTGTAAACTCAAAGCAACGGACAACTGCATTAAAGAACTTTGCGTAAAGTAAACAATCCTTGCACCCGCAAGTACAAGCACCGTTTTTCCCCCTTGTGGCAACAGCACATCCCCTAGACTCATGTTTCTGTCACTCAAGCTAGTCATAGGGGGGCATGAACCCACAATCATTAATAACGCTCCCTCTTGGAGTCACTACCTACTACTTGGCCAAAGCAATAACAGCAATGGAGAACATGCAAGAGTTACTCAAGAACATAAATATAAAAGAAGAGAATCAAATATATAACTCAATCACAATCTGAACATAATCCATAATCCATCGGATCCGAGCAAACTCAGCATAGCAACAGCAAAAAGATTACATATGTGCCTCGGTCATGTAGGGCAGCTCACGAGGTCTAATCCATGAAGAACAAAGAGGGGAGGAGAAAATCACATAGCTACTGATCATGGACCCATGGTCCAAGGTGGACTACTCACGGTTCATCCGGGAAGCATCCATGGTGGTGGAGAAGCTCCCAGAGGTGATTCCTCCCTCCAGCAGGGTGCCGGGAAGAGGTCTTCTGGTGCTCCCGATCTTGGAAGCGCGGCAGAGGCGGAACAAAGGAGATATCGCGAAAAATGGTTCCGTCCCCGAGGGTTTCTCGTCACAGGGAATAAATAGGAGAAAGGGGGCAGCCAGAGGTGGGCCAAGGGCTCCAGGCGCCCCCCCCCCCTGGTGCGGCCAGGGACGTGGCCGCGCCCTCTGGCCGCCTGGGCCCTCTGGCCGCCTGGGCCCCCTGGCTCCCCTCTGGACCCTCCTGGGATCTTCGCGAAGCTTCCGGTACGCAGATTTTTCCTATATTTTTCCCGGAATTTTTCTGGTACTTTTAATAAGGGGGAACCAGAAATAGAAAAACAGCAGAAAACAGGAACTGTCACTGGGGTGCACTGAGTTAATAGGTTAGTCCAAATATGATCAAAAGTGTATGGAAGTTCATCAATATCATAGAAATATCACACAAAAGAGGCATGGAGCAAGCAGAAATTATAGATACGTTTTGGACGTATCAACATCCCCAAGCTTAATTCCTGCTCGTCCTCGAGTAGGTAAATGATAACAAGCATAATTTCTGTGGTGACATGCTAACAACCATATAGGAACTTTATAAGTAAAGCAATCAAAGCATGCAATTCAATTCATGTCATAACAGGCAAGAGTCTATATCTAGCATTGAAATAAGCAACATAAGAACATAAAGGTGCAAGAGCTCTCGCTGTCCGTAACTCGAATGTCTCCAAATGGTGTTTGCGTGCAAGAAAGGGGATAGGGATATACGAGAAAAAGTATTTTTATTGTTGAGAACTAAATCTACTCAAGTGTCACACTTGGTCTTCTTTGGAATCTTATCTTGACTCATCCCCAGACCACTAGCCAGGTGCAAGTCAAAATGATCCACTCCTTTTCGACATTTTGAGCACTCATGCAGTGGATGAGCGTAAGCAAGAAAGTTGACACTTAGGATGGCAACGATAGAATAAGGTGGAGGAGTAAGACAAAAAAGGTGTGAAAGACTCACATCAATGAGGACAATCATAAGGCGAGAGAAAGCCAAATGATGATATCATGTGAGGAGTAGGGATTTCCATGCAACGGATGCACATATGAGCTAAAATCTCTCCAATGGAACTACTGGGGGTGCATCCAACTTGCTTGCTCTAGAAGACTTAGAGCTCATTTGAGGAGGCTCATCATTGGAATATACAAGCCAAGTTCTATAGTGTGCAGGTCCCCACATAGTTATATGCATGAATGATGATCTCTATGGAGTACAAGATATAAGACGGAGTACGAGTGACGATCTCTCATTTGTCCTCTTTGGGATCTATTAATTTGTCCACTTGGGATCTCTTAATTTTGTCCACTTTGGGATTTTTTCTCACTTTAGGGGCAACACTCTATATATTACAAAGAGTATAGAAGATCTTTCACACTTTACAAAGTACTCAAATCATAAACAAAATGTAACTATCATGATGTATGCAAATGTATGCCTCTGCCAGTGTAGCAGGATATGCAATGATACTAGTGCGTCATGTAGCAATGATTAGGGCAAGGCCGAACTAGCATGCGGCTCATCGATCAAGCAAGTAGCATGTATGACATGAAGATCAAGTCATGAGAAGATGGATGTTGCATGGCAATGTATCTCGGAAAGGATATGGAAATGCCTTGATAGGTAGGTATGGTGGCTGTTTTGAGGAAGGATATAAGGAGGCTTATGATGACAGAGCGTATCATCTCAGTGGTTTGGATGTACCGGCGAAGGTGGACGCTAACACTCGGAGTGAGAAGAAAGCAATGCACGGCACAGGAAAGGCTAGCAAAATAAGGGAAGGTGGAAGTGTCAACTTTCGAATACTCACATTAGTCCGAAGAACTCATGCACTTATTATCGGTAACTCTCAATCTAATAAGGAGGTTCACAAAGAGAAAATTACCCCGAGGAGGAGTGTATGGGGGTTTGATTATCCTTGTGCATCCTCGACTCATGGTACATGAGTGTACTCTAATATTCCACCCCTCAGAAGAGTAGTGATCCAACAAGTAGCTAATGTTCTCAACTAATTTGTAGGTTTTTGAAAATAAACACGGATTGCCCAAAATACGACATATATCACTAATAGGCTAAAGCTCTTGACACCAAAAGTCCAAACATTACTCAAGACAACACCTCAAAACTTTTGCAAGTTACTACTACAAAAAGAATAGCAACCTCAATTACCTACTTCAAGTCAAGACACAAAACTCAGTGCAAAAGGCAAACTCTCTAAACAAGATATACATGAAAACTTAAGAGAGTTCCAGCAACAAACTAAACAAAAGCTCTTTTAAAAGATAAACATGAAAGCTAAGAGCAAAGCATGACAGCAGGTACGGAAAGATAAAGAACAAACACAACAAAGATAAGCAGGAAAAAGTCATATGTTGTGTTCTAAATTTTGGAAGTGGAGCGTGTTTCTCTCCCACACAAAGAAAGTTGGGTTCTAACAAGTTATGAACAGCAAGAAAAGCTAAAGAAAACTAAAAACAAAACCTAAGAGCGAGACGCTCCAAGAATAGCACATAACGCATGAAGTGATAAAAAATATAGTGAAACGAGAGACGAACTGATAATTGTCGATGGAGAAGGGGATGCACGGGGGCATCCCCAAGCTTAGACGCGTGAGTCTCCTTGAATATTTATTGGGGATGGGGGCATCCCCAAGCTTGAACGCTTGACACTCCTTAATCTTCTTTCATCATCTTCCCTCGCACACTTGAAAACTCCCTTCATACATAACTCATCATAATCTGATTAGCGAGGTTAGTACCCATAATAAAATATATTTTTCTCTACCGGAAATAAGGATAGCATTGAAGAGCTACTGTTTCTCAAGAGTTCCAAGAGGTTTTCTCAAAGAAAAATCAAGCTTAAGGTTTGCAAAATGAAGAAAAGGCAAAACAGGACAGAATCTGTGAAAAACAGACCAGCAGGTAGAAACGAATTTTTTAGGGATACTTCTGCAACTCAAATCAAAAAACTCAGAACATACGAAAGTTTCATAATTTATAGAGCACGTTGTGTAAACAATTCAGCTCAAAAAGATGAACTGGGATTTTTCTCTGATTTTTCTAGTCACGAGGACGGAATCTGTTTTCTGGACAACATGTCACAACTTTCACTTCCCTTGTCGTATGAGGCTATAAAAGGCACAAAGCTTGAAAAGTAAAGATACAATGATGTTGCTACAGTAGTAACAATCATCAAGACCACTAAAAACAGAATAAAAACAAAAAGGAAAACCTAAATTCGTTGCGGGCTGGCTCCCGAAAGCGCTTCTTTAAAGCCATTAGCTAGGCTTAATGCAAAAAGATTAAGTTGTATCAATTGAACCATCATCAAGATCATCAAAAAGCTCTTCAATAATACAACCACTCTTAAGAGGTCTTTCAAATAAACGCCTAATAAAGATACTTCTAGGAAATAAAGCAAAATGCGGAAAATCAATTGGACTCTCATTCATCTTATTGAAGAGAGGTATCTCTTCCAAAAATTTCAAAGTTTCAATCCCTTTTGCAATAAATAAATTATTTTTGGAACGAGGAGCCTTTGGAACGTAAACGAACCTACGTTCCTCCTTTGCCGTAGTTTTCACCTTTTTGGTTTTAATTGAGGAGAAAGTAGTTCCTAGAGTGTCAATAATTTCCTCAATCTTATCAATCCTAGATGGGTCCAGGTCATGGGATTTGATGGTCCCCAAGGTTTTGAGAATTTTATGCATGGAACTATCTAATCTATTCAAATTCCCTTGAACCTTATGATCCAACTCACTTATCTTATTAATACTTGGCATCTCTAGCTTCATCTTTTCAAGTTTTTTCATAATTTGAGCTAGGGTAATATTCTCTTGAAAACTATCAACAGGGAGATTTCCAACAAGATTTTCCGTAACACTAAGAGCTTCCAAAACTGGGGCTTCTATGAAATTCCCTTTGATAGCAGTACCTAGAATAAACCTATTCCAAGAAGTAATTCCAACATAAAAATTTCTAAGCAGGATAGTAGTGGTTTGCTTCTTGGTGGCTCCTTTTGAGAATCATTAATCCTATACCAGGCATCTTTCAGAATTTCACCACCTCTTTGTTTAAAGGTGAGCACTTCTGACTCACCAAAGGCAAAAGGGCCAAACATACTAATAACTACTAGCAAGGTAACTATTTTTTTGATTTTTGATAAAAGACACTAAAGCAAAAACTGAAAGGTAAACTAACAAGACTAAAAAGCAAAGATAAAAGATTGTGTGCAACTCACCTATCTTGAAGAGTGGAGTCCCCGGCAACGGCGCCAGAAATTTGCTTGATAGACGAGATAACTTCTCGCCCCCGTTGGTTACCCCAAGTGGAAGGTGAGATGTAGATAGCGGCAAATTTCCCTTAGCAAAAATGCTAAGGTTGAGTATCGTCCAGGAGGACAACAACAGATACAAGTAGGTGGTGAAGTGAACAATGGCGTCGTTTACAACCGAGGTTGCTAACTTCACCTGGACCTGCACACACATAGATAGCTTCGCTTCCCAACGAGTACAGAGGAGTTGTCAATTCCTCCGGCCTTGTTGTTTACGAAGGATAAAACGCACGGGATAATAATGATAGATAGTGATAGCAACGGAAAAGTAAATACTGAAAGTAAATTGATAGTGTAAACAGTGGTCGTAATATGGACCGGGGTCCCATGATGTTCACTAGTGATGTCTCTCTCCCAAAAGACGATAAAATAGCCATCAAGATAAACAAATTACAGCTGGGCAATTGACAGGATTATGTGCGCAAACCAATGCTAATTATGCAAAACAGAAATGAAGAGGCTCAAAAGCACGGGCGGTACGCCAAGACAAGTAGACCGAAATCCATCTGCATCTACCCACTAATCATCCACCTTGAGATATCTATCCAGAACATCTCGCTGGTATTAAGTTGTGAACCCCACCCAAAGTGTAAAAAAAAAACGGACAACTGCATTAAAGAACTTTGCGTAAAGTAAACAATCCTTGCACCCGCAAGTACAAGCACCGTTGTTTTCCCCCTTGTGGCAACAGAACATCCCCTAGACTCATGTTTATGTCACTCAAGCTAGTCATCGGGGGGCATGAACCCACAATCATGCATAACGCTCCCTCTTGGAGTCACTACCTACTACTTGGCCAAAGCAATAAACAGCAATGGAGAACATGCAAGAGTTACTCAAGAACATAAATATTAAAGAAGAGAATCAAATATATAACTCAATCACAATCTGAACATAATCTCATAATCCATCGGATCCCAGCAAACTCAGCATAGCAACAGCAGAAAGATTACATATGTGCCTCGATCATGTAGGGCAGCTCACGAGGTCTAATCCATGAAGAACAAAGAGGGGAGGATAAAATCACATAGCTACTGATCATGGACCCATGGTCCAAGGTGGACTACTCACGGTTCATCCGGGAAGCATCCATGGTGGTGGAGAAGCTCCCGGAGGTGATTCCTCCCTCCGGCAGGGTGTCGGGAAGAGGTCTTCTGGTGCTCCCGATCTTGGAAGCGCGGCGGCGGCGGAACAGAGGAGAGATCACGAAAGAGGGTTCCGTCCCCGAGGGTTTCTCGTCACGGGGAATAAATAGGCGAAAGGGGCAGCCAGAGGTTGGCCAGGGGCTCCAGGCGCCCCCCCCCCTAGCGCGGCCAGGGGCCTGGCCGCGCCCTCTGGCCGCCTGGGGGGGCCTTGTCTCCCCTCTGGCCCCTCCTGTGCTTATCGCGAAGCTTCCGGTACGCTGATTTTTCCTATATTTTTCCCGGAATTTTTCTGGTACTTTTAATAAGGGGGAAACCTGAAATAGAAAAACAGCAGAAAACAGGAACTGGCACTGGGGTGCACTGAGTTAATAGGTTAGTCCAAATATGATCAAAAGTGTATGGAAGTTCATCAATATCATAGCAATATCACACAAAAGAGGCATGGAGCAAGCAGAAATTATAGATACGTTTTGGACGTATCACTACCTGTCGTCCCCTTGTTTCCTAAATCATTGACGAGCTTCCCCTGATACGAAATGCCTTTGGCAAACGGTATCATCTGGTCCGTGTCATCTTCCTCCTCCTTTCAAACGTGTATCTCTTGTTCCTATTGTTTGTCGTATAGATTCTTAAAATGTCCCTATGGGTTGTATCTATGCTTCATCCATCTGTGTGAACCCATGAACTTCTACGGGTCTTACTCTACTGGTGTTATGCCGGATAAATTTCTGGACGCTACAAATTCATCGACGGCGAGAAGTGAATGAAAGGCTATGCATTGAAGAAGTGGGAGTCGACCCTGAACCTTTGTGTTCATGCCCATGGATATAATGTAGAACTAATCATGAAAGATTCTTGTAAAATGATTATGCCCTTGGCATAAATTTATATTACGTTTGTGATCTTCCGTCCTACCTTCCAGTATTACCCCTCTAGTATCTCGACAATATTGGGCAATTGCACCACCTCTCATGAATTATTGCTGGTGCGATACTTCTCATCGATTTTGTCATTCCACGGGTTCTGGGTTGTCGTCAGCCGAGAACAGCGAATACCTTTTGCTTCGCCATTCCTTTCGCTTCATGTCGTCTCTATTCGATTGCATTCTCTTGGAACCTCTCGAGATAATGTGTCGTGATCATCATCAACATTTTTACTTCTCCCAAGTGTTAATTGAATTCATGGTGAGAAATACCATCCTTACCCGTCGATGATTTGTGTTATCATCGACAACCTCCTTTAACTCCTTGCCAATACAAAATTGGTCATGTATATCTTGCTCTGCTTTCCCTTGGGAAAGATATACACCTGATACTGATGTATCATCACATTTTCCTTTCCATTGGTCTGTTTCACCTTTCTAGAATATAACTTATCTGAGCAGTGATAATTCTCTGCTTATGTAAACACTTCGGTGTACTACCTTGTCTGTACGACTTGATATAATTGTTGATGACTTTTCGGTGACCACCGATGGACAAGAACTTTGCCAATTGGTCCGCCTCGTCTTAACGAGCAGGAAAATGGTTCTCTTCGTCCCTCGCCCTTGGTACCGACATTGTTGCCGACATAGTTGATAAGTTGTTCTCTGACAAACCTTGCATCACGATCGCATGGAATGTCTCCACCATTCTTATTCAATGTGGGCCATAACCCATAGGTCACAGGACCGAAACCTGACTCTTGTCACCTGCCTTGTGATGTTCAGTCCGACACCAGACGCCTTACTTATGCCTGATGCTCTGGACCCCTTTTCATCCTCCATCATCGGCACCGAATGCCTGCCATTTCTCTTGAAACTTCTTGTAGCTTCTTTTTTTCCTCGATGTGTTTCCCTGAGTTTAAACTCGAGGGATACTCTGTACCTCATTCCCTCGGAATGCCTCGGTTGATTACCTTGGTACCGATCCGATCCCCGTAAGTTTTTCCTCCAAGCCCATTCGTAAGTACGATGACGCCCCAAAGGAAGGATGATCACTCATCGAGATGCACTGATGCAGAGAAATGAAGACGTCAACGAGAAGGATAAACTTCTTCGAGAAGGACAACAAGCACCAGAAGAATCATTAGAATCGAAAACCGAAACTTTACCCCTTGCACTACCCTTAATTCTCGGGACGAGAATTCTTTGTAGTGGGGGAGATTTGTAACACCCCCAGGGTCATGCTACAGTAATCTTTTTGTTACTTTCAAGTCCCAGTGATTAGCAAGTACTTAGTCACCTTGATCATGCCCCAAATCAAATTCAACCTAATTGCATGGATTAAAAACAAAGTGGAAATTAAAGTTAAACTAAAAATGTGCAACCAATTTTATAAAGTGCATAATAATGAGGAGGTCATATTAAAATAGCCTTGGTAATTTATTACAATGTTTTAATAATATAAACAAATCATACTGTGGCAAAACGACAAGTTTTACTTCATATTAATAATTAAAAAATCTAAATGATTTTATTAATGCCTCAAACTGTATGTGGCAGTCTTAGACATTGCGAAACTTTTATTGGTAGTGATTACATATTTTTATAAATTCGTTTTCTAGTCAAAATAAAATTACAACAAAAATTAAAAAGGAACAAAAAAAGAAGAAACAAAAAACAAAACGAAATTGGGAAAATGTTGTAACCCGCGCCCAGGGCAATTCCCCCCCCCCACCCACCTAGCCCAGCCCACCCCGACCCAGCACGGCCCCCCACACTCATCTTCTACCTCTGTTCATGGGGGTTCCGTGGCAGGCATCCCATGGTCGGCCTCGTCGCCGTGGCGGAAATCCGGCGGCCGGCGCCATGGATAAGGCCCCATGCGCCCCTCGGCCCAAACCCTAGCGCCCCGTGCCCATTCCATTCTCCATTCTCGCGCCGCCCCTCTCACCGAGCTCGTCGTGAGGAACCGCGGCCGCGCCGCCGTGTTCGTCGTGGCCAACGTCCACCGTTGTCCGCTCCACCGAGTCCAGGCGCTACATCATCGACTGCATCATCTACCCGCGCGAGTAATCAAGCCGAGACTTCCCACGGACGTCGCATTCGTCCTCGTCTTCGGCCACGGCCGCAGCGCCATTAACGCCGATTCGCTCCGCCCCGAGCTCCCACGTCCACTACAGCCTCTACATCGCGCTTCATGTGAGCCACTCTTCGATTCCCCCAACCCCATGCATGTTTTGTTGCACCGGAGCGCCATGCCCGCCGTGGTGTGCTCCGGCCGCCGCCTAGTAGGTCGTCGTCGGCACCTTGATCCTCCCCGTGGTCGGGTGCGTTCACCGCTGGGTGCGGGAGAGGAAGGGCTTCTCCCTGGTGCTCCTCGACGCCAAGCCCGTAGCTCCAGTGGCGGGAATCGCCGCCTCCTGTGGCCACTGGAGGCAAGTCGCTGGTCTGGCAATGCCCCGTGTCGATGACGCGTGGGTCCCGCCTAGCTAATCCCCATTAGCAAATAACCCCCCTGTTAGATAAATGAGTCATTGACTGTGGGCCACCCCCTGTCAATTATCCAGGGATTAAAACAAATTAAAAAATATTAGGACTAACCCCACTGACTATGACATATGGGCCCCACCCACTTAACCCTCTGAATTTAGTTAAATAGATCACTGTTGGACTGATAGCTGGACCCCACTTGTAAGCTGTTTAAAATAATGAATTATTAATTCTGTTAGTGAATGACATGTGGGCCCTGGCTCTATTTTAATTTAATAAAATGTATTATTAATAATATGAGGCTGACCACTGGGAACCAATGGTCAGGTTTGACCAGTCAACTCCATAGTTGTGGATAATGTTTATTTATTTAATAAAAGAAATTCTAAAAATTATTTAAAATGATAAAATCTTTTAATTTAAATATCTTTTAAACCGTAAGTCAGTTTCAAAAACTTTATACATGAAAATTGATTAGAAAAATACAACAAATACGGATACGCTATCCGTATACCCATCACACCGCTCTAACACAACGAACATCGACATTCCCCCCTCCGGGCCGTTTGTCGGTAATCACCCGGAGCCGGTATTTTATCCCCGGGTGAATTCCCGCTCCGAGAAAAACACGTTGCACTATGTTAGAACACAGTTAACGTTGCATCTGTCATGTCATGCATCTGTTTGCATATGCTTGCTTTGTATTTACTGTTTCAACCCCCTTTATTCTCCGGTAGACCCCGCGACTGTTTCCGACTACACAGTTGCCGAGTACGACTACTACGTCGACGACCGTACCCCTACCATCGAGCTTCCAAAAAAGTAGAGCCATTTTCCTTCCCCAGATATTACCTATCTTTTCCGTGCATTTCTTGCACTAGGCATTGTTACTGTTGCTGCTACGTTGCTTAGCTATTCAATTGCATAGCCTGCCTTATTCGCCCCTTGATGTACCTTCCTTTATCATTTGTTGCCTATTATAATTATGCATTATGCAGCAGTGAGCCCTGCGCTTTGTTAGACAACTAGGATTAGATAGCGGGACATGATCACTCTGGCGAGTGAATGCGGAACAATATATTAACTGTAACAGGTACGGTATAATGCATACACCGCCTAAGGCCCCCTAGCTCGGCTTTGCCGAGCCACCATCAAGTGTGAGATATCAAGGAGTAATCCTTGTACTCCACTCCCTGATGACTCTGTATAGATGCTCTAGGTACCTGAGCAACGGTTATCCTTAAAGGTAAGATTCGGGCGACCCAACAGTGCCCGCGAGCGATATTGCGTCGGTAACGATAGGGAGGGTACGACCGACGTTACTAGCGTGCTTAGCCCCTGGTCGTATCTCGCGAGAGTTACCGAACCATGAAAATTCAAGCTCTACCAAGAGCACACGCGAGACAAGGTAAGGAGACGGTTCACCTTATTGGTAACCGCGTGCTTTGACGGGACGACAGGGTAGGCCCCGACGTTACTGGTGGACCTTGTTGTTGTTCGTTGTCCGTTGTGTTGTTAGTCACACAGCAATAACGGTTGTCTACAAGATAATAAAAAATGCTAAATGGTTCGATGGATGACTTGAGAGGCCCGTTGGTCTTTAAGCACTACCTTCACGTGGGATAAGGGGTTATGGGCTCCCGTGCGTCGTAGTTCATTCGAAAGCTCTTCAGACGTCAGCAGTACAGCGGCCTGATTGCCGAGAAGTGGTGTGTCTTTTTCGTCCGGACGGTGTATTTGGATTTTCTTTTGCTTCACCGGCCAAACTCGCACCGTGCAGGAGCGTGGAAGGGTGAGGGACCTAGACCCCTGAGCGCATAGGATATAGACCGGCGGATGACCTCTCTGTTGAGCCTAGGATGGGTTGCGCCGTGTCGGATAGCTTTGGTGGAGCGTTCCCTAACAAGGTGCCCTCCACCCTAGAGATCTGAGCGTGCAGGCTAAACAGTAGTGCACCCCTGCAGGGAGTTTAATCTATTTGAATAGCCGTGTGCACGGTAACAGGACGCTTTATGCTGAAGTTGGATCTTACCACTACAAACTACTGCTTTTAAAATTTATGGTTCTGGTTCTTCTTTCCTCGCGGGGAAGTCGAGGAAGGGAACTCAGAGGCATTTATAATTGTTAATTATTACAACTTACTATTATACAATGTTGCAGTAACTTCTTCTTCATTGTTACTTTATGCTTTATATGAACTAATGGCTATTCTCTTCTTGTGCTTCAAGACTCGTCGGAAGATGCTAGTCTTCGATAGGCCTAGCTTCTTATCCTTATTCTGATTTCTACCTTGAAGTCCACTATATACAGCCTCCCCTTTCCAGATACAAATGCATAAATGCTTAGTAGCGGACGTAAGATTCGCGGGTATGCTAGATACTCACCCTTTATTTATTTCCCCTTTTTGTTTTGCCTGATCGGCTACTGCAGTCGACGTTGGAGCCCAGGAGTAGAAGATCCCCGATGCCGACCAACACAACGTGAAGATCCCCGATGCCTTCTACGACGTCGAGTTCCCTGTTGACCAGGAGTATTTTGGAGGTTCCCAGACAGGAGGTCTCGCCTTTTCGATCGTTGTTGTTATTTGTGCTAGCCTTCTTAAGGCAACCATGTTATTCGTCTCTGTACTCAGATACTTTTGCTTCCTCTATCTTTTTGCTCTCGAGATGTTGTATTTGAGCCCTTGTGGCCCCTGGCTTGTCTGAGACAGCTCGTATTAGTTTTATTTGTAGATTAGTGTTGTGATATCTCACCGTGAGTCCCTGATTTCGATCGTGTACCTTGCGTGTATGATTACTATACACGACTTGATTTGGGGGGCGTCACATCTGGCTTCAGCATAAAGCATCCTGTTACCATGGACACGACTATTCGAATAGATCAAATTCCCTGCAGGGGTGCACTATTGTTCAGCCTGCACGCTCGGATCTCCAGGGTGGCGTACACCTTGTTAGGGAATGCCCCTCCGACACGCCGAGGCCCATCCTACGGCTCATCAGAGAGGTCCCCGCCGATCTACAGTCTTTAGCGCAAGGGGGTCTTGGGCCGTCGCCCCTTTCTCTCCGGGTCGGTGTGAGGAGGGTGAATTTCAATACTGCAGCGCGATCCGTCCCTGCCACAATGCTGATTTGGATATCTTTCAGAGCTTTCGAACGAGACCACAACGCGGAGGGCCCACACCGTAATCCCACGTGAAGGTAGTGCATACAGGCCTTTGTGGACTCTCAAGTCATCCGCCTGACAACCGTTATCGTTGCCCGACTAGTAACACAACGGACAACGAACAGCAGCCAGGACCACCAGTACATCGGTGCCTGCCCTGTCGTCCCGTCAAAGCTCTGTGGTTACAAACAAGGTGAACCGACTCCTTACCTTGTCTCGCATGTGCTCCTGGAGGAGCTGGACTTTGGTGGTTTGGTATCTCATGCGGACAACGATCAGGGTCCAAGGCCGCCAGTACGTCGGTCGTACCCTCCCTGTCGTCCTGTCGCAATACCTCTCGCGGGCACCATTGGGTCGCCCGACTACTTACCTTTAAGGACACTAGTTGATTCGAGTGCCTACCATCAAGTGAAACTAGGAGGAATCACCCTCGATGTTACACTTGAAGAGGTTCGACTGAGACATCAGCGGAATGAACTAAAGAGGAATATCCCCGTATCATCCCGGTGGTGCTACGCTACCGAGCCGGCGACGAGAGTGAAATACGAGTCCATCCACTGGTAAGTCAAACTTGAAGCGACTCGGAGAGTATCGCCGTTGTAGGTTCCCTTGGGCCTCTTCTCTGTACCGTACCTGTTGCGGTTATATAATTTATACTCGCGTTCACTCCCCAGAGCGATCACGGCCCGCTATATAGTCCTAGTTGACTAACAAACCGCATGGATCACTGCTGATTATAATATATATATATAAATATATATATAGTCGGCAGCATAGGAAAAAAGGAAGGTACATCAAGGGGCGACAATGACAGGCTATGCAATTGAATAGGTAAGCAACGTAGCAGCAACAGCAATGCCTAGTGCGAGAAATGTACCGAAAGATAGGCGATATCTAGGGAAGGAGAATGGCTCTGCTTGCATGGAAGCTCGACGATAGGGGTACGGTCGTCGACGACGTAGTCGATCACAGGGGCATCGACAGCGGTCGTCGGGGCTACCAGACAATAAAAGAGGTGGGGGAAAGAAATAATAAATGCACGGCAATAATAGCAATACAAATACAAGTCATGGAAAAAGCAGTGTTAGGGTGAACTAATGCGGTGCTACGTGTTGCAAACGAAAAGGAAATTTAAACGGCAATTTTACCGGCTCCGGGAGATTACCGGACAGACGATCCAGAGGGGGAATGTCTCGTGTTCGTTATGCTAGAGGGGTGTGGTGGTTATATGGGTAGTGTATTCGTATTCGTTGTATTTTTCTGAGCAACTTCGATGTATAAAATTTTTTCATCTGACTTAATGATTAAAATATATTATTTTCTAAGTTTTATTCAATTTAAAAGAATTTCGGGATTTCTTTTAATTATATAAATAGCATTATTCAAAACGGTGGGGGTTGACTGGTCAACTAACAGGTGGGGCCAACCTGTAAGGTTGACTGGTCAACTGACCAGTGGGGCCCCTCTGTCATACACAGAGACATAATTAAATAATTTTATTTATTAAATATCTCTAGGGCCCACATGTCATAGGCAGTGGCTAATTAAATCAATTCTATTTATTTTAAAAAGAGCAGAGGGCCCACATGTCATACACTAGCATTTTTTTAAATTCATATAATTCAATTAAACAGCAGGTGGGGCCCATGTGTCATAGGCACAGAGTTAAATATTTGTTTTAAATATTAATTAAGTTGTTGGACCCACATTTCATTCACTTAGGGGGGTTATCCCCATTTATTTTAAACTGGGGCTAATTAATAGGGCATTGGGCCCACTGTCATTTACACTGGACATTTTTTATTTTCTAAAAAAATGTTGTTTGTGGCCTAGGGCCCAATGGTCAGTAGGTTAGGGGTAGTTAGTTTAACAGGGGGTTAGGGGGTGGTAACCCCGAGCCAGAGGGCACGCCGGCCATGGCTAGCACGGCTTGCAGCCGGCGAGCTTCGGCCAGTGTGTCTAGGGGCGCAGGAGAGGCCAGGAGCGCGGCGTGCGTGCGGTGGTCGTGGCCACGCGCAGGAGGGCATGTGTGCACGCGCGAGGCACGGCGAGCGTGCACACCGGCCATGGAGGTCGGGGCCAGCAGGCGGGAAGCAGGGCACGGGGTGGCGCCAGGGCAGCCATGGATGGATGAGGGCGTAGCCAGGGTCTACCGGCACGGCCAGTGGTGGCCAAACACGGCCAAGGCGACGGGTCGGCGACGGTTACGAGCACGGCGGTGGCGCCATGGCCACGGGATCGACAGGAGAGAGCTAGGGGCGCGGAACGAACAACATGAAGGGGGAAGAGATGCAGGCGCTCACAACGGGCGCAATGGAGAGCTAGGGGACGTCGAAGGAACGCAGCCGGCGGCGAATTTGGCGTTGTGGTGGACGGCGTCCGGCGGAAGGGAACGGCGAGATGGCGAGCACCTGGTGCGTCCCGGCTCAATCGAAGGCGCGTGGGGGGACGTAGATGTTCATGGTGAGGCTTCCGGACAAGCTCGTGGTCACCGGGGAGGCCGGTAGCCGCGTCCATGGCGGCAGCGCGGCGATGGCTGCGCCAGGCGACCATGGCCAGAGAGAGGGATGCGCTGGAGGGAGGCGGCTGGGGGGAGATTCAAGGGGGGCTAGGGTTTCTATGGGGGTCGGCCTTGGCCTTGTAGTTGTCGGCGAGCCTCCGGATGGCCGCCACGGCGTCGAGGCTGTGCTAGTGTGGGGGTCTCTAGACATCTTGTCAAGGAAACGAATAACTTCAGAAAGGGTGCAATTATCAAAATCAAGGTCACTACTATCAATTAAAGTAGTTATGGTGTCCTTTAGGCTCACTTGTTTGGTAACTTCTATAGTCACAGGAATTTCTTCTTCTACGGTTGAGGTCATAGCATCACCATTAATAGGTCCTATGGGACTAGGGGTGCATTGCGTGCTAAGAGTTTGGATCTCCTGAACCACTTGGATAGTAGCAACAGTATGGTGTGTACGAAGGCTCTTAATTCTATCTTATTCATTCCTTTCTCTAGCCCATATCTCTTTAAGTTTAGCCATCATCCTAATGTTTTCATTAATTTGCATTTGGATAGCATTCATAGGAGTGACCTTCCTCTCCTCAAGGGGAGAAGTTCTAATTTTAAGTAATTCTACTTCATGGGCTAAATTGTCTACCTTCGACGAGAGGTTATCTAATTTGTCTAGTTTTTCCTCTACACTCTTGTTGAAGGCTTTTTGGGTAGTGATAAAGTCTTTAAGCATACTTTCTAATTCAAAAGTGGAGTTTTTGGTGCTAGGATAAGTGTTTTTGTTTCCATAGTTGTTAGGGAACGGTCTAGGATTGCTACCAAAGTTACTCCTATAAGCATTGTTGTTGAAGTTGTTTCTAGAGATAAAGTTCACATCTACTTGATCTTGAGCAATCAAAGAATTTAAAGGAACATCATGAGGATCAATAGGAGATTGCTTGGTAAGTAGAGACATAATCAAGTCAACTTTTTCATTTAGCGAGGAGATCTCCTCGGCAGAGTTTACCTTCCTACCTGTTGGAGCTCTTTCGGTGTGCCATTGGGAATAGTTGGTCATCATCTCATCGAGAAGTTTTGTGGCAGCACCAAGTGTAGTTGACATAAAGGTTCCTCCCGCGACCGAATCTAGCAAGTTCCGCGAGGTAAAGTTCAAGCCTGCATAAAAAGTTTGGATAACCATCCAACTAGTCAAACCATGCGTAGGGCAATTCTTAACAGGAGATTTCATGCATTCCCAATCTTGGGCAACGTGTTCATTATCCAATTGTTTAAAATTCATAATAAAACTCCTCAATTGGATAATCTTAGCAGGGGGTAGTACTTCCCAATAAAAGCATCCTTGCACTTATCCCAAGATCTATGCTATTCTTAGGCAAGGATTGAAACCAGATTTTAGCTTCATCCCTCAAGGAGAAAGGAAAAAGCTTAAGCTTAACAATATCACCATCTACTTCTTTGTACTTTTACATATCACAAAGCTCAAAAAAATTATTTAAGTGCAAAGCAGCATCATCTCTAGCACCGGAAAATTGATCTTTCATAACAAGGTTCAGCAAAGCAGGTTTAATCTCATCAGAAGGTGCTGAAGTAGCAGGTGTAGCAATAGGAGTGCAGATAAAGTCACTGTTGTTGTGCCTAGTGAAGTCACATAACTTGGTGTTCTCAGAGGAACCCATAGTAGCAGCAAGCAAGATAACTATTTTTTTATTTTTGATAAAAGACACTAAAGCAAAAACTGAAAGGTAAACTAACAAGACTAAAAAGCAAAGATAAAAGATAGTGTCCAACTCCCCTATCTTGAAGAGCGGAGTCCCCGGCAACGGCGCCAGAAATTGCTTTTGATGGTACGAATTAAAGCCCCCTCGTTGGTTACCCAAAGTGGAAGGTTGAGATGTAGACAGCAGCAATTTCCCTTGGTGAAGATACCAAGGTTTGTCTCCAGCAGGACTCCGGCAACGACAGGTAGGTGACAACGGCGCCAGAGATTGCCGGTTGGCGTGGACCTGCACACACAACAGATAACTTTTCCCCCAACGAGTACAAAGGGGTTGTCAATCCCTCCGGCCTTGTTGTTTACAAAGGATAAAACACACGGGATAATAATGATAGTGATAGCAACGGAAAAGTAAATACTGGAAGTAAATTGATAGTGTAAACAGTGTTGGAAATATGGACCAGGGTCCTATGATGTTCACTAGTGATGTCTCTCTCCCAAAAGACGATAAAATAGCCATGCGAGGTAAACAAATTACAGCTAGGCAATTGACACGATTATGTGCGCAAACCAATGCTAATTATGCTATAAAGAAAGGAAGAGGCTCAAAAGCATGGGCGGTATGCCAAGGCAAGTAGACTGAAATCCATCTGCATCTACCTACTAATCATCCACCTTGAGATATCTATCCAGAACATCTCGCTGGTATTAAGTTGCGAATCCCACCCAAAGTGTAAAATCAAAGCAACGGACAACTGCATTAAAGAACTTTGCGTAAAGTAAAAAATCCTTGCACCCGCATGTACAAGCACCATTGTTTTCCCCCTTGTGGCAACAGCACATCCCCTAGACTCATGTTTCTGTCGCTCAAGCTAGTCATCAGGGGGCATGAAACCACAATCATGCATAACGCTCCCTCTTGGAGTCGCTACCTACTACTTGGCCAAAGCAATAAACAGCAACGGAGAACATGCAAGAATTAGTCAAGAACATAAATATAAAAGAGGAGAATCATATATATTACTCAAACACAATCTGAACATAATCTCATAATCCATCGGATCCCAGCAAACTCAGCATAGCAACAGCAGAAATATTACATAAGTGCCTCGATCATGTAGGGCAGCTCACAAGGAAGAACAAAGAGGGGAGGAGAACATCACATAGCTACTGATCATAGACCCATGGTCCAAGGTGGACTACTCATGGTTCATCCGGGAAGCGTCCATGGTGGTGGAGAAGCTCCCGGAGGTGGTTCCTCCCTCCGGCAGCGTGCCTGGAAGAGGTCTTCTGGTTCTCCCGATCTTGGAAGCGCGGCGGCGGCGGAATAGAGGAGAGATCGCGAAAAAGGGTTCCCGTCTCGGGGTTTTTGCATCACGGGGAATAAATAGGCGAAGGGGGGCAGCCAGAGGGCCACCAGGGGTCCAGGGGGCCCCTGGCACGGCCCCACCCTAGGGCGCGCCCGGATGGCGCCTGGGGCCCTGGTGGGTCCCCTCTGCCCCCCCCCCCCCTCAGTGCTTCCCGAAGCTTCCTGCACGCTGATTTCTTCTTGCATTTTTCCCGAATTTCTGGAGCACTTTTAATATGGGGGAAACCTGAAATAGAAAAACAGCAGAAAACAGGAACTGGCACTGGGGTGCACTGAGTTAATAGGTTAGTCCAAATATGATCAAAAGTGTATGGAAGTTCATCAATATCATAGCAATATCACACAAAATAGGCATGGAGCAAGCAGAAATTATAGATTCGTTTTGGACGTATCAACATCCCCAAGATTAATTCCTGCTCGTCCTCAAGTAGGTAAATTATAAAAGCATAATTTTTGTAGTGACATGCTAACAACCATATAAGAACTTTTAAGTAAAGCAATCAATGCATGTAATTAAATTCAAGTCATAACAGGCAAGAGTCTATATTTAGTATTGAAACAAGCAACATAAGAACATAAAGGTGCAAGATCTCTCGATGTCTGTGACTCGAATGTCTCCAAATGGTGTTTGCATGCAAGAAAGGGGATTGGGATATACGAGAAAAAGATTTTTGTGTTGGGAACTTAATCTACTAAAGTTTCACACTTGGTCCTCTTTGGAATCTTATCTTGACTCATCCCCAGACCACTAGCCAGGTACAAGTCAAAATGATCCACTCCTTTTCGACATTTTGAGCACTCATGCAATGGATGAGCGTAAGCAAGAAAGTTGACACTTAGGATGGCAAAGAGAGAATATGGTGGAGGAGGAAGTCAAAAAGGGTGTGAAAGGTTCACATCAATGAGGACAATCATAGGCGAGAGAAAGCCAAATGATATATATGATGTGAGGAGTAGGGATTGCCATGCAACGGATGCACATATGAGCTAAGGTAAGCTCTCCAATGGAACTAGTGGGGGTGCATCCAACTTGCTTGCTCAAGAAGACCTAGAGCTCATTTGAGGAGGCTCATCATTGGAATATACAAGCCAAGTTCTATAGTGTGAAGGTCCCCACATAGTTATATGCATAAATGATAATCTCTATGGAGTACAAGATATAAGAGGGAGTACGAGTGTGGATCTCTCAAAAGGAATAGTAGTGTGCCCCCTTCTCTCTTTTTATTTCTTTTTCTCTTTTTTTATATTTCTTGTATTTTTTGGTGGCCTCAATGGCTCTTTCTACTCCTCTCATTTGTCCTCTTTGGGATCTTTTAATTTGTTCACTTGGGATCTTTTAATTTGTCCACTTTGGGATCTTTTCCTCACTTTAGGGGCAACACTCTATATATTACAAGAAGTATAGAAGATCTTTCACACTTTACAAAAGTACTCAAATCATAAAGAAGGTGTAACTATCATGATGTATGCAAATGTATGCCTCTGCCAGTGTAGCAGGATATGCAATGATACTAGCGCGTCATGTAGCAATGATTAGGGAAAGGCCCAACTAGCATGCAGCTCATCGATCAAGCAAGTAGCATGTATGACATGAAGATCAAGTCATGAGAAGATGGATCTTGCATGGCAATGTATCTCGGAAAGGCTATGGAAATGCCTTGGTAGGTAGGTATGGTGGCTATTTTGAGGAAGGATATAAGGGGCTTATGATGACAGAGCGTATCGTTCCAAGGGTTTGGATGTACCAGCGAAGGTGGACGCCAACTCTTGAAGTGAGAAGAAAGTAATGCATGGCACAGGAGAGGCTAGAAAAATATGGGAAGGTGGAAGTTTCAACTTTCGAATACTCACATTAGTCCAAAGAACTCATGCACTTATTATCGGTAACTCTCAATCTAATAAGGAGGTTTCTCAAAGAGACAAGTACCCCGAGGAGGAGTGTATGGGGGTTTGGTTATCCTTGCGCATCCTCGACTCATGGTACGTGAGTGTACACTAATATTCGATCCCTCAGAAGAGTAGTGATCCATCTAGTAGCTAAAGTTCTCAAATAATTTTATAAGTTTTGAAAATAAACACGGATTGCGCAAAATACGACATCTATCACTAATAGGCTAAAGCTCTTGACACCAAAAGTCCAAACATTACTCAAAACAATACCTCAAAACTATTGCAAGTTACTACTACAATTGAATAGCAACCTCAATTACCTACTTCAAGTCAAGACACAAAACTCAGTGCAACAGGCAAACTCTCTAAACAAGATAAACATGAAAACTAAGAGCTAAACATGACAGTAGCTATGAAAAGATAAAGAACACACACAGCAAATATAAGCATGAAAAGTCCTTGTGTTCTAGATTTTGGAAGTGGAGCGTGTTTCTCTCCCACACAAAGAAAGCTGGTTTCTAACTTTTTATGAATAGCAAGCAAAGCTAAAGAAAACTAAAAATAAAACCTAAGAGCGAGTCGCTCCAAGCATAGCACATAACGCATGAAGTGATAAAAATATAGTGAAACGAGAGACGAACTGATAATTGTTAATGAAGAAGGGGATGGACGGGGGCATCCCCAAGCTTAGACGCTTGAGTCTCCTTGAATATTATTGGGGATGCATGGGGGCATCCCCAAGATTGAGCGCTTGACACTCCTGAATCTTCTTTCATCATCTTCCCTCGCACACTTGAAAACTCCCTTCATACATAACTCATCATAATCTGATTAGCGAGGTTAGTACCCATAAGAAAATAAGTTTTCTCTACTTTAAATAAAGATATTCTTGAAGAGCTAATGTTTCTCAAGATTTCCAAAAAGTTTTTGCAAAGAAAAAGCAAGCTTAAGGTTTGCAAAATGAAGAAAAGGCAAAACAGGACAGAATCTGTGAAAAACAGACCAGCAGGTAGAAAAGAATTTTTTAGGGATACTTATGCAACTCAAATCAAAAAACTCAGAACATACGAAAGTTCCGTCGAAAAATTTCAGCTAGAAAAGATGAATTGTGTTTTTTTTATGATTTTTCTAGTCACGAGGATAGAATCTGTTTTTTGGATCCCAACCATCTTCTAGCTTTCTAGGTATGGAGGCTTCAACACTAAGCTTCTCCTCCCTAGCTTTGATGAGAGCATTAGTGATATGCTCTGTGAAGGCAAGATTAAGTGTGCCAGTGTGGGGGTCTCTAGACATCTTGTGAAGGAAACGAATAACTTGAGAAAGGGTGCAATTATAAAAATCAAGGTCACTACTATCAAGTAAAGTAGTAGTGGTGTCCTTTAGTCTCACTAGTTTGGTATCTTCTATAGTCAGAGGAATTTCTTCTTCTACGGTTGAGGTCATAGCATCACCATTAATAGGTCCTATGGGACTAGGGGTGCATTGGGTGCTAAGAGTTTGGATCTCCTCAACCACTTGGATAGTAGCAACAGTATGGTGTGTAGGAAGGATCTTAATTCTATCTTCTTCCTTCTTTTCTCTAGCCCATCTATCTTTAAGTTTAGCCATCATCCTAATGTTTTCATTAATTTGCATTTGGATAGCATTCATAGGAGTGACCTTCCTCTCCCAAAGGCGAGAAGTTCTAATTTTAAGTAATTCTACTTCATGGGCTAAATTGTCTACCTTCGACAAGAGGTTATCTAATTTGTCTAGTTTTTCTTCTACACTCTTGTTGAAGGCTTTTTGGGTAGTGATAAAGTCTTTAAGCATACTCTCTAATTCAAAAGTGGAGTTTTTGGTGCTAGGATAAGTGTTGTTGTTTCCATAGTTGTTGGGGAACGGTCTAGGATTGCTACCAAAGTTACTCCTATAAGCATTGTTGTTGAAGTTGTTTGTAGAGATAAAGTTCACATCTACTTGATCTTGAGCAATCAAAGAATTTAAAGGAACATCATGAGGATCAATAGGAGATTTATTGGTAAGTAGAGACATAATCAAGTCAACTTTTTCATTTAGGGAGGAGATCTCCTCAACAGAGTTTACCTTCCTACCTGTTGGAGCTCTTTCGGTGTGCCATTGGGAATAGTTGGTCATCATCTTATCGAGAAGTTTTGTGGCAGCACCAAGGGTAGTTGACATAAAGGTTCCTCCCGCGGCCGAATTTAGCAAGTTCCGCGAGGTAAAGTTCAAGCCTGCATAAAAAGTTTGGATAACCATCCAAGTAGTCAAACCATGCGTAGGGAAATTCTTAACAAGAGATTTCATGCGTTCCCAAGCTTGGGCAACGCGTTCATTATCCATTTGATTAAATTTCATAATAAAACTCCTCAATTGGATAATCTTAGCAGGGGGTAGTACTTCCCAATAAAAGCATCCTTGCACTTATCCCAAGAATCTATTCTATTCTTAGGCAAGGATTGAAACCAGATTTTAGCTTCATCCCTCAAGGAGAAAGGAAAAAGCTTAATCTTAACAATATCACCATCTACTTCTTTGCACTTTTTCATATCACAAAGCTCAATAAAATTATTTAAGTGCAAAGCAGCATCATCTCTAGCACCGGAGAATTGATCTTTCATAACAAGGTTCAGCAAAGCAGGTTTAATCTCATAAGAAGGTGTTGAAGTAGCAGGTGTAGCAATAGGAGTGTAGATAAAGTCACTGTTGTTGTGACTAGTGAAGTCACACAACTTTGTGTTCTCAGAGGAACCCATAGTAGCAGCAAGCAAGATAACTATTTTTTTTATTTTTGATAAAAGAAACTAAAGCAAAAACTGAAAGGTAAACTAACAAGACTAAAAAGCAAAGATAAAAGATAGTGTGCAACTCCCCTATCTTGAAGAGCGGAGTCCCCGGCAACGGCGCCAGAAATTGCTTTTCATGGTACGAATTAAAGCCCCCTCGTTGGTTACCCAAAGTGGAAGGTTGAGATGTAGACAGCGGCAATTTTCCTCGGTGAAGATACCAAGGTTTGTCTCCAGCAGGACTCCGGCAACGACAGGTCAGTGACAACGGCGCCAGAGATTGGCGGTTGGCGTGGACCTGCACACACAACAGATAACTTTGCTCCCAACGAGTACAAAGGGGTTGTCAATCCCTCCGGCCTTGTTGTTTACAAAGGATAAAACACACGGGATAATAATGATAGGGATAGCAACGGAAAACTAAATACTGAAAGTAAATTGATAGTGTAAACAGTGTTAGAAATATGGACCGGGGTCCTATGATGTTCACTAGTGATGTCTCTCTCCCAAAAGACGATAAAATAGCCATGCGAGATAAACAAATTACAGCTGGGCAATTGACAGGATTATGTGCGCAAACCAATGCTAATTATGCTATAAAGAAAGGAAGAGGCTCAAAAGCTTGGGCGGTACGCCAAGACAAGTAGACCGAAATCCATCTGCATCTACCTACTAATCATCCACCTTGAGATATCTATCCAGAGCATCTCGCTGGTATTAAGTTGTGAATCCCACCCAAAGTGTAAACTCAAAGCAACAGACAACTGCATTAAAGAACTTTGCGTAAAGTAAACAATCCTTGCACCCGCAAGTACAAGGACCATTGTTTTCCCCCTTGTGGCAACAGCACATCCCCTAGACTCATGTTTTTGTCACTCAAGATAGTCATCAGGGGGCATGAACCCACAATCATGCATGACGCTCCCTCTTGGAGTCACTACCTACTACTTGGACAAAGCAATAAACAGCAACGGAGAAAATGCAAGAATTACTCAAGAACATAAATATAAAAGAGGAGAATCAAATATATTACTCAAACACAATCTGAACATAATCTCATAATCCATCGGATCCTAGCAAACTCAGCATAGCAACAGCGGAAATATTACATAAGTGCCTCGATCATGTAGGGCAGCTCAAGAGGTCTAATCCATGAAGAACAAAGAAGGGAGGAGAACATCACATAGCTACTGATCATAGACCCATGGTCCAAGGTGGACTACTCACGGTTCATCCGGGAAGCGTCCATGGTGGTGGAGAAGCTCCCGAAGGTGGTTCCTCCCTCCGGCAGGTTGCCGGGAAGAGTTCTTCTGGTGCTCCCGATCTTGGAAGCGCGGAGGCGGCGAAACAGAGGAGAGATCGCGAAAAATGGTTCCTGTCTCGGGGTTTTTGCGTCACCGGGAATAAATAGGCGAAGGAGGCAGCCAGGGGGCCACCAGGGGTCCAGGTGGCCCCCTGGCGCGGCCCCACCCTAGGACGCGCCGGGAGGGCGCCTGGGGCCCTTGTGGGTCCCCTCTTCCCCCCACCCCTCGGTAATTCCCGAAGCTTCCTGCACGCTGATTTTTTATTGGATTTTTCCCGAATTTTTGGAGCAATTTTAATATGGGGGAATCCTGAAATAGAAAAAAGCAGAAAACAAGAACTGGCACTGGGGTGCACTGAGTTAATAGGTTAGTCTAAATATGATTAAAAGTGTATGGAAGTTCATCAATATCATAGCAATATCACACAAAAGAGGCATGGAGCATGCAGAAATTATACATACGTTTTGGACGTATCAGATGCCTGCCACGGTTCCCCCCCATGAACAGGGCGGTAGAGGAAGGTGGTAGGTGGGCTGGGGGTTGGGCCTAGTGGGGTTCTTTCCCTGTGCGTAGATTAGGGATTTCCCCTTATTTGTTTTCTTGTGTAATTCTTTTCTGTTTATATGTTTTTTTGGATACCAGATGGATTTTTATAAAATGTGGGACTAGCTCCATTACTACTATGGCATACTAATACAAGGCTACAAAAACTTTGAGCTTTTTATAAATTCTTTTGAATTTTGTTGTATTAAAATGGATTATATGTGGTTGTTTTGCCACAGCTTTGATTTTTTTAATTATTTAAACATGGTAATAAATTCCTATGGCTAGTTTATCATGAACTAATGCTTATTTTCTAGTTAACAAAATTTGTTGCTCAATTTTTGATTGAACTATAATTTCTACTTTTGTTTAATACAAATACTGTGCAAGTTAATATTCCAAATTGGGCTTTGTTGTTTTATTATTGACTTGGGATTATTCACAATATTGTGAACATTCATGTTAACTATATGAAGGTGTTTTATCTTAACTGGCATTGAAATTTTTAATGAAGTTGAGTTATCACCTTTTGTTTTCAAATCCATTCGAGGGGGGTTTGAATGTGATTGGAATCAATGATGATTAAAGCATGATTAAGAACTGTGATTTGAATTTAACAAAAGGGACTATGTTAGCATGACATTGTGGGTGTTACAATTCTCCCCCGCTACAAAGAATTCTCGTCCCGAGAATTAAAAGGTAGTGCAAGGGGTAAAGTTTTGGTTTTGTATTCTAACGAATCTTTTGGGTCTTGTTGTCCTTCTCGAAGTAGTTAATCGTTCTCATTGATGTCTTCATTTCTCTACATCAGTGCATCTCAACAAGTTGTCATCCTTCCTTCGGGGCTTCATCGTACTTACGAATAGGCTAGGAGATAAAACTTAAGGGGGACGGATCGGTACCAGGTTATCGACCGGGGTAGTCCAAGGGAGTGGGTTACAAAGTATCTTCCGAGTTAAACTCAGGGGAATACATAGAGAGATCAAAAGAAGGAATGAGAAATTTCAAGCGGATAGACATGCATTCGATGTCGATGACGGAAGATGACAAGGGGTTCAGAGCATCAGGCATAAGCACTGAGTCTGATATCGGACTGAGTATCACATGGTATGTGACTCGTGTATTTCATACGAGGTCAAGCACGAGGAATAACCTTGGGAATGGGGATTTACAAAAGAGTCTGATTTCGATCCTGTGGAACTGTGGCTTAGAGTGGTGGCATATTACGCGATCACGATGTAAGGATTGTCAGAGAATAGCTTCTTAGTTATATCAGCAACAACGTCGGTACCACGGGCAGTGGACATTGAGAACCATTTACTGCTCGTCAATACGAGGCGGACCAATTGGCAAAGTTCTCGTCCTGGTGGTTACCGAAATGTCATCAACAATGGCAACAAGGTGTTAGTGACGAGGTTGTACACCGAGGTGTTTACATAAGCAGGGAATTATCACTCTTTAGTTAGGTTATACCACAAGAAAGGTTAAACAGACCAATGGAAGGGAAAATGTGATGATACACAAGTATCAGGTATATATCTTTCCCAAGGGAATGCAGAGAACGATATACACGACCCAAGTTGTCTTGGCAGGGAGCCAAGGGAGGTTGTCGATGATAACACAAATCATCGAGGGTCAGGGATGGTATTTCACACGATGAATCCAATTGACACATGGAAGAAGCTATGTAAGACTAGTCGGATAATAATCCACCAAAGGTCGGGTGGTTCACAAATCATCTGATGTGAGTATCGGCACTCAACCAAAAGGAGAAAGAATGCAAAGGCGTCGGGTGATAGAAGCATCAGAATAATTTGATGCTTAAGTACAAGGGAATTATGATTTTCAGATCAGGATGTGGATGTAATTATCCATACGGACTTATCGATGGCAGGGGATTGCAAAGGCGATGAACCCATAGTTTCTTGGGAATTTATCGAAGAGTAATCTTCGGAATCTTCAGGTGAATCAAGCAATCATCTGGAATGCAGGGATCTCCGGAAGGAAGGAGGTACGAGAACCTAAAGTTAGTGTTAATAAACTCTTTAACCCGAAAGGAAGAGAGAGCAGAGTCCCAGAGTAAAGATGCGTAGAAAAAGATCCTAATACCATCCCAGTTGCGATGTGGGCCCGTAAGGCACACAACACTGTTAGTAAACTAGTTTTGCAAAGACTAGACTCAACTTCGACCAAGGAGTTGGAAGGGGTGTCCTACAGATAGTCAGCTCTGATACCAACTTGTGAGGCCCCCAAAATCAAGCCGTGTACAGTAATCATACACACAAGGTACTCGATCGAGATCAGGGACTCACGGTAAGATATCACAACACAACTCTACAAATAAAATAAACAAGTTGTTTAATACAATCCAGGGGCCACGAGGGCTCGAATACAACAGCTCGAGAGCACAAACTTAGCGAAAGCAATAGTATCTGAGTACAGAAACGAGGTACACATGATCTGCCTTCAGAAGGCTAGCACAAAAATAACAACGATCGAAAAGGCGAGGCCTCCTGCCTGGGAACCTCCAAACTACTCCTGGTCGACGGGAACTCGATGTTGTAGAAGGCATCGGGGATCTCCTGCTCCTAGACTCCAATGCTCCAACGTCTAATGTCAGCAACCGGTCGGGTATATAAAACAAAGGGGGGAAATAAAGCAAGGGTGAGTATCTAGCATACCCGCGAGTCTTACGTCCACTACTAAGCATTTATGCATTTGTATCAAATGGATAGGGGAGGCTATATATAGTGGACTGAAAGGCAGAAAACCAGAATAAGAAAGAGATTCTAGGCCTATCAAAGACTAGCATCTTCCGACGAGTCTTGCAGCACAAGAAGAGAACAGCCAACAGTTCATATAAAGCATAAAGTAACAATGCAGCAGAAGTTGTTGCAGCATTGTATAATAGTAAGTTGTAATAATTATGAATGCCTCCGAGATCCCTTCCTCGAGTTCCCTGCGAGGAAGAGAAACCGGAAACAACAGTTTAATAGTAGTAATTTGTAGTAGTAGGCTCTGGCTTCAGCATAAAGCGCCCTGTTACCGTGGACACGGCTATTTGAATAGATCAAACTCCCTGCAGGGGTGCACTACTGTTCAGCCTGCACGCTCGGATCTCCAGGGTGGCGTACACCTTGTTAGGGAATGCCCCCACCGAGGCTATCCGACACACCGAGGCCCATCCTACGGATCATCAGATAGGTCCCCGTTGGTCTATAGTCCTAAGTGCAAGGGGGTCTTGGGTCGTCGGGTCGGTGTGAGGAGGGTGAATTCCAACGCCACAGCGCGATCCGTCCCTGCCACAATGCTGAACTGGACGTCTTTCAGAGCTTTCGAACGAGACCACAACACGGAGTGCCCACACCGTAATCCCACGTGACGGTAGTGCGTACAGACCTTTGCGACCGTAATCCCATTATTCGTTTTATTATTATCTCGCGGACAACCGTTATCGTTGCCCGACTAGTAACACAACGGACAACGAATAGCAGCCAGGACCACCGGTACATCCGTGCCTGCCCTGTCGTCCCGTCAAAGCTCTGCGGTTACCAACAAGGTGAACCGACTCCTTGCCTTGTCTCGCATGTGCTCCTGGAGGAGCTCGACTTTCGTGGTTTGGTATCTCATGCGGACAACGATCAGGGTCCAAGATCGCCAGTACGTCGGTCGTACCCTCCCTGTCGTCCCGTCTCAATACCTCTCGCGGGCACCATTGGGTCGCCCGAGTACTTACCTTTAAGGACACAACTTGATTCGAGTGCCTACCGTCAAGTGAAACCAGGAGGAATCACCCTCTATGGTACACTTGAAAAGGTTCGACTGAGACATCAGCAGAATGAACTAAAGAGGAATATCACCGTATCATCCCGTTCGTGCTACGCTACCAAGCCGGCGACGAGAGTGAAATACGAGTCCATCCACTCGTAAGTCAAACTTGAAGCAACTCGGAGAGTCTCACCGTTGTAGGTTCCCTTGGGCGTCTGCTCTGTACCGTACCTGTTGCAGTTATAATAATTTATACCCGCGTTCACTCCCGAGAGCGATCATGGCCCGCTATCTAGTCCTAGTTGACTAACAAAGCACAGGGCTCACCACTGATTATAATATATATATATTAGGTAGCATAGGATAAAGGAAGGTACATCAAGGGGCGACAATGACAGGCTATGCAATTGAATTGGTAAGCAACGTAGCAGCAGCAGCAATTCCTAGTGCAAGAAATGTACGGAAAGATAGGCGATATCTGGGGAAGGAGAATGGCTCTGCTTGCCTGGAAGCTCGACGGTAGGATTACATTCGTCGACAACGTAGTCGATCACAGGGGCATCGGCAGCGGTCGTCGGGGATACCAGACAATAAAAGAGGAGGGGAAAGAAACAATAAATACACGGCAATAATAGCAATACAAATACAAGTCATGGAAAACGCAGTGTTAGGGGTGAACTAATGCGGTGCTAAACGTCGCAAATGAAAAGGGAATTTACCGGCTCTGGGTGATTACCGAACAGACGATTCAGAGGGGGAAAGTCTCGTGTTCGTTATGCTAGAGGGGCTTGGTGGTTATACGTGTAGCGTATTCGTATTCGTTGTATTTTTCTGAGCAACTTTTTGATGTATAAAATATTTTCATTTGAATTTCGGATTAAAAGATATGATTTTCTAAGTTTTATTCAATTTAAAAGAATTTCTGGATTTATTTTAATTATTTAAATAGCACTATCCAAAAAAGTGGGGGTTGACTAGTCAACTGACAGGTTGGGCCAACCTGTAAGGTTGGCTGGTCAACTGACCAGTGGGGCCCCTCTGTCATACACAAAGACAGAATTAAATATTTTTATTTATTAAATATCTCTAGGGCCCACATGTCATAGACAGTGGCTAATTAAATCAATTCTATTTATTTTAAAAAGAGCAGAGGGCCCACATTTAATACACTAGCATTTTTTTGAAATTCATATAATTCAATTAAACAGTAGGTGGGGCCCATGTGTCATAGGCACAGAGTTAAATATTTGTTTTAAATATTAATTAAGCTGTTGAACCCACATGTCATTCACTTAGGGGGCATATCTCCATTTATTTTAAACAGGGGCTAATTAACAGGGCATTGGGCCCACTGTCATTTACACTGGACATTTTTTATATTCTAAAAAAATGTTGTTAGTGGCCTGGGGCCAGTGGTTAGTGGGTTAGGGGTAGTTAGTTTAACAGGGGGTTAGGGGGTGGTAACCCCGAGCCAGAGGGCACGCCGGCCATGGCTGGCACGGCTTGCCGCCGACGAGCCTCGGCCAGGGGCGCAAGAGGGGACAGGGGTGCGGCTGGTGCGCGGCAGGGTGCGGCGCGCATGCGGTGGTCGTGTTGACGTGCAGGAGGGCGCGTGTGCACGCGCGGGGCACGGCGAGCGCGCACACCAGCCATGGCAGTCGGGGCCAGCAGGCGGGCAGCAGGGTACGGGGTGGTGCCAGGGTAGCCAGGGATGGATGGGGGCATGGACAGGGGGCGATCAGCACGGCCAGTGGTGGCCGAACACGGCCAAGGCGACGGGTGGGCGACGGTTACGAGCACGGCAGCAGCGCCATGGCCACGGGCTCGACAGGAGATAGCTAGGGGGCGCGGTACGAACAACGGGAAAGGGGAAGAGATGCAGGCGCTCACAATGGGCACAATGGAGAGCTCGGGGACGTCGAAGGAGCGCAGCCGGCGGCGAATTTGGCGTCATGGTGGACGGCGGCCGGCGGAAGGGAACGACGAGAAGGTGAGCACCTGGTGCGTCCCGGCTCGATTGAAGGCGCGGGGGGACGTAGATGTTCACAACGAGGCTTCCAGACAAGCTCGTGGTCACCGGGGAGACCGGTGGCTGCATCCACGGCGGCAGCGCGGCGACGACTGCGTCAGGCGACCATGGCTAGAGAGAGGGATGTGCGAGGGGGAGGCGGCTGGGGGAAGATTCAAGGGGGGCTCGGGTTTCTACGGGAGTCGGCCTTGGCCTTGTAGTTGTCGGCGAGCCGCCGGATGGCCATCACGGTTTCGATGTCGTGGTCTGGCCAGGGGATGCCTGCCACAGCTCCCCCCATGAACAGGGAGGTAAAGGAAGGGGGTAGGTGGGCTAGGGGTTGGGCCTAGTAGGGTTCTTGCCCTGTGCGTAGATTAGGGAATTCCTCTTTTTTGTTTTCTTTTGTTTTCTTGTGTAATTCTTTTCTGTTTATATTTTGTTTGTATACCAGATGGATTTTTATAAAATGTGGGACTACCTCCATTATTACTATGGCATACTAATACAAGGCTACAAAAAGTTTGAGCTTTTTATAAATTCTTTTGAATTTTGTTGTATTTAAAATGGATTATACGTGGTTGTTTTGTTTAAATTATTTTGAATTCTTGTATTTTATAAACAGCTTTGATTTGTTTAAATTATTTAAACATGGTAATAAATTCCTATGGCTAGTTTATCATGACCTAATGCTTATTTTCTAGTTAACAAAATTGGTTGCACAATTTTTGATTGAACTATAATTTCTACTTTTGTTTAATAAAAATCCAGGGCAACTTAATATTCCAAATTGCGCTTTGTTGATTTATTATTGACTTGGGATTATTCACAATATTGTGAACATTCATGTTAACTATATGAAGAAGTTTTATCTTAATTGGCATTGAAATTTTAATGAAGTTGAGTTAACACCTTTTGTTTTCAAATCCATTCGAGTGGGATTTGAATTTGATTGGAATCAATGATGATTAAAGCATGATTAAGCACCGTGATTTGACTTTAACAAAATGATTATGTTAACATGACACTAGGGTGTTACAACTGGTTGCACAAGGTTACACCCAAATCGAAGGTATCGATTTCGGTGAAACTTATGCCCCACTTGCTCATCTCGAACCAATTTGTGTTATGCTTGCTTTTGCAAATTTCAATGGTATTCTGCTATACCAAATGGACGTCAAAAGTGATTTCCTTAACGGTGAAATCGAAGAAGTGTATGTTATGCAGCCAACAGGTTTTGAAGACTCGAAGAACCCTGACATGGTGTACAGGTTGCACAAAGCTCGTTATGGGTTGAAGCAAGCACCTCGTGCTTTGTATGAAACCCTTAAGGACTTCCTCCTGAAGAAATACTTCAAACCTGGAACAACTGACCCAACTCTTTTCACTCGCTCTTATAATGGTGAATTGTTTCTGTGTCAAATATGTGTAGATGATATTATCTTTGGCTATATGTAACAGCCCAGATTTTACAAAAAATAAATATTTTGTTTTCGGTGTGAATTGTTTGATTGTCTGATTTGTTTGCGGTGTTTGCATCCCCGATTTATCAATCGGCGATTATTTTCCCCCTCTTATCTCGTACCGGACGGAGACCGACCCTTGCCACCCTGACACTCGACCTTTGCGACACCGGGTTTCACCCGATCACTGTCGCGAAAACCCGCACGTGACCAGCCGTAGCCAACGGAATGAAAACCCCGTTTAATAATTAAACGGGTTATTTTTTATAGCGCGCCAGAAACTGTTCTCGGAACAGTTCCAGCGCGAGGTGAACGCCGCCGGCTCGACGCGCTGATCGCGCAGTTTGAACTTTAACCCGAATCGAAGGTCCTGCGGACCCTCGGCGGTCAGAAACGTAAACACTCCGCGCGAGAGAGAGAAATCAAGGATGTTTTCGCAAACTGCCAGCCACCTAGGCTATATAAAGAGCACCACACTCCCACCCCTTTCTAGGGTTTCCCCTAAGCCAAAAATTGCAGCCACCCCCCTCTCAATAGCCCCAATTTTTGCTTTTTGCCCATTTTCTAGCAAACCCCAGCCAGATCCATCCTGGACCGTCAGATCTCGCGATCCGACGGCCCAGGAAGCTCCCCACCAACCCCAGCCTCTCCTCTCTCTCTCCACCCGCGCCCGCGGGCAAGCCAACCGCTGCCGCCACGTCGCCGGTGTCGACCAGCAGGCCGCCCCGTGCCCTTCCTTCTCCTCTCTTTTATCTCCTCTCCCTGATCTCTTACCTCGCCTCCTCTGCACAGGTGCAGCCTCGCCCATCGCCGGAACAGTCCGCCGCCGCGGCCATGGAAGCCGCCCGAGCTTGCGCGCCACCGTCGCACCCCCTCCACGCGCAGGTCTGTCGGGATCCATGTGGCACCGCGCCGCCGCGCCCGGATCCGCCCCTCCTGACTCCTCTCCGCCTCGCCGGAGGCCTTCTCGCCTCGCCGGAGCACGGCGGTCGCCGCCTCCGGTGACCCGAGCGGGCACGGGACGCCCGAGCCGGCCGGCCTCCTCCTGGGCCCGGCCTGCCAAGCCCGCCTCCACGCGGCCCAACCTCCCCTCAAGGCCCAGCCGCCAGCCGTTGGCTTCATGGGCCTGGCCCATGGGTGAGGCCCCTCCCTTTTTTTATCTGTTTTTTTTTATTTCCTCGGTGGTTATTTTGCTAAGTCCCTGGTAAATTTGCTGCTGATGCTTGTTTGCCTTGTAATTTGTGAGTAAACGGTAGCTCGGATGACGTTGCGCCCAAAAGGAAAATTGTTTAGTTTTGTGTGTACTTCAGCTCATCTTTGTTATCATTTTGATTTGAGGCCATCTTGATGTTGTTAATCACTATTGAAGTGGGCATCAGGGTGTTAACTGCTACTAATTTCTGTCATGTGTTGCTTCTGTTATTTTATTGCAAGTTTGATTGATGATTGTGACACATCCATGAGCCCTATTGCATTAATTCTTGTTGCATACTGTTAAGCATCATGTCTACTTCAATCCTATGCAATCACTTGTCATGTTTTCATGTTGTGGCTAAATTATTTCTTTCTCCAAAGTAGATACCCTGCTGTTAACGTGCTTCTGTTTATATAAAGTTGCTACTTTGCTGCCCTATATCTTTTTAACCATGCATCCTATTGAGCATTGCAATATGGCATTTTGATCTATACCATGTTAACAACCTTTGCTCATCTTGTGTAGCTAAACAACTTGAACCCTTGTAAACGTGTGGTATCGTCGTGTGTACGAGTACTCCACTTAACCTGTTAGTAACCGCTCTCGACGGTAGATGCGATGTCTCGTGTTGCCTTCTTGTTGATGTTTGCTCGTGATTGCTTCATAGTAATAGATGCTTGCTCGTCGATTGTGTTTTCCAGTGTTTCCTTCTTGTGTGCTTCCGCGAGTACCTCTCGGAGACGTTGCGAGCTTACGATCGGCTACACCTTCGACTTCGTCTTCTCATCAGGTAAGGGGGAGCATATATCATGCTTATAACTTTCAGCTCACTCGCGCCTAGGTGTAGGATAGAACGATTGCTTGATCCTACTACTTCATATTCATGCCTCTCAAATAAACCCAAACAGCCATGTCCCTCCACATCCTAGCAAACCTTGTTCGGCTATATTACTATTGCTCGCAGCTCAGCCACTTCTTAGTATGCATGCTAGGATGTTATCAACTGTTATCTTGTTACTCCTTGGATTGAGCTATCACCTTATTATATTGTTGTTGATGATATGATTATTATAATGTTGAATATATTCGACGAAGGATGGAAGGTCTAGGCTATCCCGCCCAGACGCTTTGTTCCATTCGAGTCACCTAGGACCCGAGTTCTGGGTATTGGTTTTAAGACTGAGCATGCCTAACCGCGTGTGGGATGCTATGGGGTCCCCTTTTCTTACCTACCTAGCTTCAAACATTTCTAGTGGTGGCCCAAGTTGATTTACCATTTGAAACAATGCATATATATCTGTCGGGTCGCTCCTAGCAGATATTCTTTAAAACAACCCGGACCAGTGAGGACATGGTTTCCTTGTTGGTCCAACCTGTCCGGCTTAGGACCCGGCCTCATGTGAGAATTTACCAGCAATCCAAACCTGCGACAGACGGTAGAGACCAGGTTGAGAGAGCGGCCGGCTCCTGAGCTGGATGTCGGCTCACCGGGGGCCACCCGGATTTGTGCGTTGTTAGTTAGAGGGACCTGTCGTTTCGGATCTCTCATAACTAAATCATAAAATGGTTGCCTGTGATGGGTAGCAACTGAGAGAGATGGGTGTGCGTGCGGAGCCTTGTAAAGGGCAGTTGGTACACCCCTGCAGGGTTAAATATTTTTGAGAAGCCGTGTCCACGGTTATGGACGACTTGGAACCTAAGTTTTATTCATAGATAACATTCAACTGAATCATATTTAATAACTTGATCAACGTGTGTGTGCCTTGACTGCTTCTTCTTCGTCGGGATGTGAAGAGGAGGACAAGGATAGGATAGGTGTTATGCTTGCATAATTAGTTGATAGCAAGACTTGTTGGAGGTGATTCCTCATCGAATGCTTGGTTCTCATCTTACTCTAAATTAGACCATTAGCCACTCCTATATTTCTAGTGCGTCTGCAACCTCACCCCTACCCCCATCTTACCCGTGAGAAGTTAGTTACAAGACTTTTGATATATTCTCACCCCTTTCTTTTCTTTTCCCTTTTATGTTTTGCCTGATCGGCCGCTGCAGTTGATTACTGTGACGCCCCCAAAATCAATCCGTGTACAGTAATCATACACGCAGGGTACACGGCTGAGATTAGGGTGCCACGGTGAGAATATCACAGCACAACACTAAACACAAAAGGATAAACCAATATGTTACAATACCATAGATCACGAGGATCTGAATACATAAGTCATACAAGCCATAATATCTGAGTACAGACATAGTTAGTCAAGTTTTGCCTTAAGAAGGCTAGCACCAATCACATCAGAGATACAGATCGAAAAGGCGAGGCCTCCTGCCTGGGATCCACCGAACTACTCCTGGTCAACGGTGAACTGGACGTCGTAGTAGGCGCCTCCGGGGTACTCTTGCTCCTAGGCTCCAACGTCGACTGCAGCGGCCGATCAGGCAAAGCGAAAAAGGAGAAATAAAGCAAAGGTGAGTATCTAGCATACCCGCGAGTCTTACGTCCGCTACTAAGCATTATGCATTGTATCAACGGAAAGAAGAGGCTGTATATAGTGGACTGAAAGACAGAAATCCAGAGCAAGGGTAAGAAGCTAGGCCTATCGAAGACTAGCATCTTCCGACGATGTCTTGCAGCATGAGGTAAGAATCAGCCAACAGCTTATATAAAGCATAAAGTAACAATCCAGCAGAAGTTGCTGCAGTATTGTATAATAATAAGTTGTAATAATTAACAATGCCTCCGAGTGCACCTCCTCGACATCCCCGCGAGGAAGAAAACCGGGAACCATACAGTTTAATATTACTAGTTTGTAGTGGTAAGATCCAGCTTCAGCATAAAGCGTCCTGTTACCGTGGACACGGCTATTCGAATAGATTAATCTTCCCTGCAGAGGTGCACTTGTGTTACGCTACACGCACGGATCTCCTGGGTGGCGGGAACCTTGTTAGGGAACGCTCCACCGAGGCTATCCGACACTTCATAGCCCATCTTTCAAACTCAACAGAGAGGCCATCCGCCGGTCTAAATCCTAAGTACGCCGGGCCTTGGACCCCAACCCGAACGTACTCCTGCACGGTGCGTGGCTGGCCGGTGAAGTTAAAGCAAATCCAAATAAGATATCACCGCGCGAGCAAATAAGACAACACCACTTCCCGGCAATCAGCCCGCAGTACTGCTGACGTCTAAAGAGTCCTCGGACGACACTACGAAGCAGAGGAGCCCATAACTCGTAATTCCCACGGGTAGGTAGTGCGTACATGGCATATAGCCAACTCAAGACATTCACTGAACCATTTAGTATTTTAATTAACCTGCGTGACAACCGTTATCGTTGCCTCGACTTAACTGACCCGCGGACAACGACAGCAGCCAGGACCACCAGTACATCGGTGCCTGCCCCGTCGTCCCACCAAGTCACTGCGGTTACCAACAAGGTGAACCGTCTCCTTACCTTGTCTCGCGTGTGCTCCTGGAGGAGCTCTACTTTCGTGGTTTGGTAACTCTCGCGGCCAACGATCAGGGGCCAAGCACACCGGTACGCTGGTCGTACCCTCCCTGTCGTCCCGTCGCAATACCTCTCGTGGGCACCGTTGGGTCGCCCGACTTCTCACCTGAAGGACAACCGTTGCTCAGGTACCTAGAGTGGCTATACAGAGTCAGCAACGAGTGGAGTACAAGGATTACTCCTTGATAGCTCACACTTGATGGTGGCTCGGCAGAGATGAGCTAGGGGGCCTGAGGCGGTGTCTGCATTGTACCGTACCTATGCAGTTATAATATTTGTATCCGCGTTCACTCCCCTGAGTGACCACGGCCCTCTATCTAATCCTAGCTAACAATGCGCAGGGCTCACTGCTGAATAATGCATAATAATAATAGGCAGCATAGGATAAAAGAGGTACATCAAGGGCGACAAAAACAGGCTATGCAATTGAATAGGATTGTAATCGTAGCAGCAACAGTAACAATTCCTAGTGCAAGCAATGTACGGAAAGGTAGGCGATATCTGGGGAAGAGACTGGCTCTGCTTGCCTGGAAGCTCGACGGTAGGGGTAGGGTCGTCGACTTAGTAGTCGTACTCAGCGGCGCTGTAGTCGGCGGCAGCAGCGGGGTCTACCGGAGAATAAAGAGGGGAAGAAACAGTAAATATAAAGCAAACATAGCAATACAAATACGAGACATGGCCAACGCAGTGTTGGCGGTGTTCTAACACAGTACGATGCATTAAGCTCGGAGCGGGAATTCATCCGGGGATGAACTGCCAGCTCCGGGTATTTATCGGTCAGGGTGTCCGGAGGGGGGGAGGTATCATGCCGGAGGTGTCGTGGACATCCGACAAACGTAAGGGTGGTGTATCCGTGTTAGTTGAACTATTCTAAACAACTTTCGTGTTCAGAATAAATTCATCCGGATACTTTAACAGTACCGGACAAATCATCGGACAGACGGTCCGGAGGGGGATGGTTCGATGTTTGTTGTGTTAGAGGGGTGTGGTAGACATACGGATAGCGTATTCGTATTCGTTATATTTTTCTGTTTAATTTTGATCTATAAAGTTTTTCGATCCGATATACGGATTAAAAGATATTGATTTTATATGATTAATCAATTCTAAAACCCTTTTCTAAATTATTTTATTACTAAAATCCCAACATTATCCACAACCAGTTGACTGGTCAAACTGACATTGGGGTCCCACATGGCAGTGACCCAATTCTAATAAAACATTGTTATTAATAAAAAAACAGGGGTGGCCCACATGTCATACATACAAGTTTTAATTAACCACTTAATTAATTAACAGAGGTAATTAAGGGGGTGACCCCACATGTCATTGTATTATTTATTTATTTATTTATTATCTAACACTTTTTTAACACCAAATAGGGGGCTAATTGGGAGTGGGGCCCCCTTGACAGTGGGTAACCCCACTGTTAACCGGGGAGTGCCCCGCTGCCCATGGCGCGCCCGCACGGGAGGCCACCGGCGGGGAGCCGTGGCTCGGCAGTGGGGAGGGGGATGTGGCGCAGTGGTCGCGGCTGGGGGGGCTGCCGGAGCTAGGCGAGCGGCAGCGGAAGGAGGGGGTCCAGCCGGCGGAGCATGGGGGGGAGAGGTGAGGGGGCGCATGGCCATGGCCATGGCCAGAAGCTCACAGGGGAGGGGGTTCGTCGCGGCCGGCTTCTTCTGCCGGGGAGGAACGGAGGAGGACGGGGGCGGAGGGCTGGCCGTCGGGGAAGGGGGGTCGCCGGAGCTGCGGGCTGGGGCGGCGGTCGCGGCGACGCTGCTCCTCCAGGAGCTCCGGTTCAGAGGCTGCGCGCGAGAGATTGGGGGAACAAGGGGCGGGTAGGGTTGCTGCACGGAGGGAGGGGCGTCTTAAGAGGCCAACGGCGACCGGGGGGATGCGCCCACGGCGACGTCGAGGCCGTGGCACCGGCGGATGGGTGCCACGCCATGGCTTCCGTACGGGAGGAGGGAGATAACCCCCCAGGGTGGGCTCTAGGCTGAATTTGGTGGGGGGTTTAGTTGGGATGGGTCGGATGCAGTTGCCCTGGGCGAAATATAATGCTTTAGCATTTTCTTTCCTCTTGTTTTTCTGTTATTGCTAGAAACAATTAATTTAAATGCTAAAACATTTTTTATAAAAGGGGCCAGTAGTTTCTAAATTAGGGCAATACCACAAGGAGCTAATACAACAAGTTTGGTTCATTTTAAAATTTCAATTAATATTTTAAATTGGTTTATAATTGCTAAAATGGAATTTAGGAGTTGCCGTTATAATTGTTTGAGATTTTCCAAAAATTCAAAATTTACCAAAGTTGGTCCAACATGATCATAATGATTTTAGGCAATTTAGAAAAATGGTTTCATGATTTTTGGAACAACTTTATTGGAGCACTTTTGTTTTATATTCCATCCTAGGCATTTCAACCTTGGTTTGATTTGTTTGGAATTTCAGAGGCTAAATAAACTAACATATCCACATGGGCATGGCCCACCGAATATTTGGCATTTACCAAAAGTGATTTCATAAATTTTGGCAAGGGTTTAATTTACACCAAGTTTTTATTATCCACCCAAAAGGGGTTTTAGGGTTCTGACTTTGGGGTTTTGATTTCAAGGGCTCAAGTACAAGGTGCATGTGGTGTTGATCAACCACACCAAGGTTTTGATCATTAGCATCACAAAGTTTGAACAGGGTCAGGTAATCAACAGTGAAAATTCAGCAGTGATGATCAACAGTAAGGATGGTTACTGTTACAAGCAACTGAGGGTGTTAAAAATCTCCCCCACTACAAGAATTCTCGTCCCGAGAATTTATGTGGTAGCGAGGAAAAGATCGGGGTATTCATCGTGAAGGCTATCTTCGCGTTCCCAAGTGGCTTCGTCCTCAGAATGATTCGACCACTGAACCTTGAGGAACTTGACGGTCTTGTTGCGGGTTCGACGCTCAGACTGATCGAGAATGCGGCTCGGATGTTCTCGATAAGTCAAGTCTTGTTGCAGCTCGATCATATCATGCTCCACTTCTCGAATAGGGTCCTTGAAGCAGCGTCGGAGTTGCGACACGTGGAATACATCGTGGACTTGAGAGAGGTTCGGCGGCAATTCCAATCGGTATGCCACTGATCCACTCCTAGAAAGAATACGGAACGGGCCGATGTAGCGAGGAGCTAACTTGCCTTTTATCCCGAAACGGTGAGTGCCCCTCATGGGAGTGACACGGAGGTAAGCGTATTCACCAGGTTGATACTCCATTTCCCGGTGTTTGCGGTCATAGTTGCTCTTCTGACGAGACTGTGCGGCCTTGAGATTTTCTTGCACAATGCGAACCTGATCTTCAGCTTGTTGGACAAGATCCGGTCCGAAGTAGGGTCGTTCCCCAGTTCCTGACCAATTCAAGGGGGTTCGACATTTACGTCCGTATAGAACTTCGAAGGGGGCCATCTTCAAGCTAGCCTGATAGCTATTGTTGTACGAGAATTCCGCGTACGGTAGGGCATCCTCCCATTTCATGCCAAAAGAAAGGACACAAGCGCGAAGCATGTCTTCCAGCACTTGATTAACTCGTTCAACTTGGCCTTGAGACTGGGGGTGATAAGCGGAGCTGAGATTCAGACGAGTCCCGAAGGCTTCCATGAAACTCGTCCAGTATCATGAGGTGAAAATGCTGCCACGGTCTGAACTGATCTCCAGCGGAATACCATGGAGTGACACAATTTGGGAGATATACAAGTCTGCTAACTGACTAGCAGTGATCGTCTCCTTGACCGGCAGGAAGTGTGCAATCTTGGAGAATCGGTCGATGACGACAAAGATGGCATCGTTACCTTTCTGTGACTTAGGAAAACCGGTGACGAAGTCCATCTCGACTTTGTCCCACTTCCAATCAGGAGGAGGGAGTGGTTGCAACCAACCAGCAGGTTTCTGATGTCCGGCCTTGACGCGACTGCAAACGTCACATTTGGAAACAAAGCGAGCGATATCTTGCTTCATGTAAGGCCACCAGTACCGCTGACGAAGGTCTTTATACATCGTGGTACTGCCAGGGTGGATTGACAAGGGAGAATTATGGGCTTCTTCCATGATATCCAGACCACAGTTAATGATGGCCGGGCTCACAGGAACTACTAAGCGGCCCTTGAAGTACACAGTATCACCATCATTAGCCTCAATGGTAAAAGAGCAGAGCTTCCCTTCTGCGATGTCCTGCTTGATCTTCACAATGTTAGGGGCCAAAGATTGTCTACTCTTGATGAGGGCGTCGAGTTTTGACTCGAGAACCAGGTTATTGACGTAACCTTGAGGAACAATCTCGAGGTTTAACTTGCGAAACTCTTCATACAGAAGTGGTTGCTGCACCTGAACCTCAAGTTCAGAACAGTAAGCTTTGCGGCTCAAGGCATCGGCCATCACATTATCCTTGCCCTGGGTATACGAAATATCCATGTTGAAGTCGGCTATTGTCTCGAGCCATCGTTGTTGACGAAGGTTCAGATCTGGCTGAGTAAACAGGTACTTCAGACTTTGGTGGTCGGTGTAGACCTCGCAACGATTACCGACGAGGTAATGTCGCCACAGCTTCAATGCATAAATTACTGCTGCCAAAATGTGTTGGATATTTGTCTTCGTGAGCACGCAACTGACGAGAGCCATAAGCAATCACTTTGCGCTCTTGCATTAGGACACAGCCTAATCCTTGACGAGACGCGTCGCAATATATCACGAAGTCCTTCTGAGTATCAGGGGGAGCGAGCACCGGGGGATACGTTAGCTTGTCCTTGAGCGCTTGGAAACTTTCTTGACATTTATCTGTCCACTCAAACTTGACGCCTTTGTGAAGAAGATTAGTCAGAGGCCTGGCAATCTTGGAAAAATTCTCGATGAAACGGCGGCAATAGCTAGCGAGCCCGAGGAAACTACGGACTTGATTGACGGTCTTGGGAGGAGTCCAGTCAAGAATAGCCTGGATACGTTCTGGGGTGACGGCAATGCCATCCTTGGAAATCACATGTCCAAGTTAGGTTAATTCGGGAAGCCAGAACTCACACTTAGAATACTTAGCGTAGAGTTTGTGTTCTCGAAGCTTCTCCAGTATAAGACGAAGATGTTCAGCATGTTCTTCTTCATTCTTGGAATATGTCAATATATCATCCAGATAAACCACGACGAACTGGTCGAGGTACTCCATGAAAATATAATTCATCAATCTGGAGAAGGTGGCTGGAGCATTGGTTAAGCCAAAGGATATGACGGTGTACTCGTATGAACCATAGCGAGTAATGAAGGCAGTCTTCGGAATGTCCTCATCACGGACTCGGATTTGGTGATAACCCAACCTCAAGTCGAGTTTAGAAAACACCTTGGATCCAGCAAGTTGATCATACAGATCGTTGATCCGGGGAAGTGGGTATTTATTCTGGATGGTGGCTTGGTTAATGGGCCGATAATCTTGGACCAATCGGTTTGTCCCATCGCTCTTCTTGACAAAGAGCGAAGGTGCTCCCCAAGATGAGGACCTGGGGCGAATGAATCCTTTCTGAAGTGCCTTGTCGATTTCCTCCTTAAGTTCAAGGAGTTCATGTGGTGGCATCTTGTAAGGACGCTTGGCAATAGGGGTGGTGCCGGGCTTCAAGTCGATGACAAATTCGACTTCTCTGATCGGGGGTATTCCCGGCAGTTCTTCTGGGAAGACGTTGGGAAAATCGCGAACAACTGGAACGTTCTCGATGCCTTCGAGGGGGGCGGCATTCAAAGCATTGATCATAAATATCTGTGTTTCAGCATTACGGGTAACTCGGGTGGTGTGGTTAACAATCTCGCCGGAGGGGTGAAAAAGTTGGACAGACTTGGTGCCACAATAAAGTGCGGCATCGTGAAATTTCAACCAATCCATTCCCAGGATGAGGTCTATGGTGGAAGACTTCAGAACGATGGGGGAAGCAAGGAATTCAATCCCTTCAATTTCAACAATGGTTCCGAGCACTATCTTGGTGGTTTGACATTGGCCTATCGGGGTGCGGACAACCATCGGTGGGTTCATCTTTTCTAGCGTGAAGTTATGCGACAATGCAAATGCTTCCGACAAGAATGAATGCGATGCTCCTGTATCAAATAAAACAGTAGCAGGTACGGAATTAACGAGAAGGGTACCCATCACGGTAGCGGGTTGTTGCTGAGCTTCTTCAACATTGATGTTGTTAGCATGTCCACGAGCATAAGCAGCAGACCCAGTATTATAGTTGGGGGTCCCGTTGTTGCCACGACCATTTCCACGGCCAGCGGGGTGAACTACCAGTTGCTTCTGTTTCTGGGGGCACTCCCTGGAAAAATGCCCAGGTTGGCGGCATGTGAAGCATAATCCATCCTGAGGACGAAGGGGGTAGCATTGGGTGGTGCAGGCAGAGCTCTTGGCATCTGCGGTGGCGGAGGCAGACGGGGTGCAGCATAAGACGGCCTTGGAGCAGGGACAGGTGAATGGGTCACACTGGTAGGGAGACAGATACGACGCTTCTGCGTTGCGCCCGAAGATGAGCCAACGTCACGATAACGCTTCAGAGAGTTCTTGTGCTCCATCTGGGCAGTCTCGACGGTGATAGCCTTGTTCACCATGGTGGAGAAGTTGGCGAAATCATGAACGTCAAGAGCGAGCCTGAGGTCTGGGTTGAGGCCACGACGGAACTTCTGCTGCCTGCAAGCATCAATGGTGATCTCTCCTTCCGCATAGCGAGAGAGGTTGAGGAACTCGCGCTGATAGGCTTCAACAGTCATGTCGCCCTGAGTGAGGTTGCGGAATTCTTCCGCCTTACGATCCATGATCCCCTGAGGAATGTAGCGGGCGCGGAAGGCAGACTGAAATTCATCCCAAGTGATGACTTCTCCGACTGGCAGTGAACGCTTGTGGGTTCTCCACCACTAAGCAGCGGCGCCCTTCAGATGATAAGACGCAAAGTTCACATAGTCGGCTGGATCGACATTAGCAGACTCCAGCTCGTGCGTGATGTCGCGAAGCCAGTCATCAGCATCCAACGGGTGAACAGTGTTACGGAACATAGTGGGGTTGAGGCGGGTGAAGTCGTGCAGAGTCACGGTGGCATGCTGATGGTGGTGCCCATGTTGGTTTGGCTGAGGGAATTGAGCCATGACATTCTCCATGAACTGACGGTTCAGCTCGAACTGCTGCATCATCGCGGCCATGTAATCCGGCGGCGGAGGTGGGTCGTTGGCACCACGACCATGACCAGGACCACCTCACCAGCCATCCTGCTAGAATTTAACAGGGGTATTACAGCGATGAAAATTTAACGACATACAGGAATCAAGCCTGAAGTAAGACGACAACGAGGAGGAGGCGCGGATATATATAGGAGTAGTCATATAAGACATACACATTTACACACAGAGTCAATCAAAAATCGGGCAGCGTAACGTCGTAGAAATTAAGGAAAAAGGACTCACTAGGCGGCGCGCAGACCGCGGTAAGGATTACACGACGCGACATATATTCCACTATGTCAATCACGCCGCAAGAAAACTGTTGGCCACAGGAGTTAATGCCAGAGGACGCGCGGCCTGCCCAGAATGAGAATGGGATCCGCGGTCCGGGACATGGGGTATGACTCCTGCGACACGACTCAATCAATGGGGGAAGCACCAAAACGCCGGGTGGAATCAAGAGAACGTGATCCTAATGTCAGATTTTGTGAAACTTACCAGCAAGGATAAGAGAGCAGATTCCCAGAGCATAGGTAAGGAGAAAAGGATCCTAATACCATAGATATCACACGTAGTGACATCAATGTGGGCCCGTAAGCCAAATATTAAGGTAGCAAAATAGTTTTTCAAAGTCTAGACTCAACTTCGACCAGGTAGTGGTGGGGTGGCTTCCTACAGGCAGTTGGCTCTGATACCAACTTGTGACGCCCCCAAAATCAATCCGTGTACAGTATTCATACACGCAGGGTACACGGCTAAGATTAGGGTGCCACGGTGAGAATATCACAGCACAACACTAAACACAAAAGGATAAACCAATATGTTACAATACCAGGGATCACGAGGATCCGAATACATAAGTCATACAAGCCATAATATCTGAGTACAGACATAGTTAGTCAAGTTTTGCCTTAAGAAGGCTAGCACCAATCACATCAGAGATACAGATCGAAAAGGCGAGGCCTCCTGCCTGGGATCCACCGAACTACTCCTGGTCAACGGGGAACTCGGCGTCGTAGTAGGCGCCTCCGGGGTACTCCTGATCCTGGGCTCCAACGTCGACTACAGCGGCCGATCAGGCAAAGCGAAAAAGGGGAAATAAAGCAAAGGTGAGTATCTAGCATACCCGCGAGTCTTACGTCCGCTACTAAGCATTATGCATTGTATCAACGGAAAGAAGAGGTTGTATATAGTGGACTGAAAGACAGAAATCCAGAGCAAGGGTAAGAAGCTAGGCCTATCGAAGACTAGCATCTTCCGACGATGTCTTGCAGCATGAGGTAAGAATCAGCCAACAGTTTATACAAAGCATAAAGTAACAATCCAGCAGAAGTTGCTGCAGCATTGTATAATAATAAGTTGTAATAATTAACAATGCCTCCGAGTTCACCTCCTCGACATCCCCGCGAGGAAGAAAACCCGGAACCATACAGTTTAATATTAATAGTTTGTAGTGGTAAGATCTAGCTTCAGCATAAATCATCCTGTTACCGTGGACACGGCTATTCGAATAGATTAATCTTCCCTGCAGGGGTGCACTTGTGTTACGCTACACGCACGGATCTCCAAGGTGGCGGGAACCTTGTTAGGGAACGCTCCACCGAGGCTATCCGACACTTCATAGACCATCTTTCAAACTCAACAGAGAGGCCATCCGCCGGTCTAAATCCTAAGTACGCCGGGCTTTGGACCCCAACCCGAACGTACTCCTGCACGGTGCGTGGCTGGCCGGTGAAGTTAAAGCAAATCCAAATAAGACATCACCGCGCGAGCAAATAAGATAACACCACTTCCCGGCAATCAGCCCGCAGTACTGCTGACGTCTGAAGAGTCCTCGGACGACACTACGAAGCAGAGCAGCCCATAACTCGTAGTTCCCACGGGTAGGTAGTGCGTACATGGCATATAGCCAACTCAAGACATTCACTGAACCATTTAGTATTTTAATTAACCTGCGTGACAACCGTTATCGTTGCCTCGACTTAACTGACCCGCGGACAACGACAGCAGCCAGGACCATCAGTACATCGGTGCCTGCCCCGTCGTCCCACCAAGTCACTGCGGTTACCAACAAGGTGAATCGTCTCCTTACCTTGTCTCGCGTGTGCTCCTGGAGGAGCTCGACTTTCGTGGTTTGGTAACTCTCGCGGCCAACGATCAGGGGCCAAGCACACCGGTACACTTGTCGTACCCTCCCTGTCGTCCCGTCGCAATACCTCTCGCAGGCACCGTTGGGTCGCCCGACTTCTCACCTGAAGGACAACCGTTGCTCAGGTACCTAGAGTGGCTATACAGAGTCAGCAACGAGTGGAGTACAAGGATTACTCCTTGATAGCTCACACTTGATGGTGGCTCGGTAGAGACGAGCTAGGGGGCCTGAGGCGGTGTCTGCATTGTACCGTACCTGTGCAGTTATAATATTTGTATCCGCGTTCACTCCCCTGAGTGACCACGGCTCTCTATCTAATCCAAGCTAACAATGCGCAGGGCTCACTGCTGAATAATGCATAATAATAATAGGCAGCATAGGATAAAAGAGGTACATCAAGGGGCGACAAAAACAGGCTATGCAATTGAATAGGATTGTAATCGTAGCAGCAACAGTAACAATGCCTAGTGCAAGAAATGTACGGAAAGGTAGGCGATATCTGGGGAAGAGAATGGCTCTGCTTGCCTGGAAGCTCGACGGTAGGGGTAGGGTCGTCGACGTAATAGTCGTACTCAGCGGCGGTGTAGTCGGCGGCAGCAGCGGGTTCTACCGGAGAATAAAGGGGGGAAGAAACAGTAAATATAAAGCAAACATATCAATACAAATACAAGACATGGCAAACGCAGTGTTGGCGGTGTTCTAACGCAGTAAGATGCATTAAGCTCGGAGCGGAAATTCATCCGGGGATGAACTGCCAGCTCCGGGTATTTATCGGTCAGGGTGTCTGGAGGGGGGGAGGTATCATGCCGGAGGTGTCGTCGACATCCGACAAACGTAAGGGTGGTGTATCCGTGTTAGTTGAACTATTCTGAACAACTTTCGTGTTCAGAATAAATTCATCCGGATACTTTAACAGTACCGGACAAATCATCGGACAGACGGTCCGAAGGGGGATGGTTCGATGTTTGTTGTGTTAGAGGGGTGTGGTAGACATACGGATAGCGTATTCGTATTCGTTATATTTTTCTGATCAATTTTGATGTATAAAGTTTTTCGATCCGATATACGGATTAAAAGATATTGATTTTATAAGATTAATCAATTTTAAAACCCTTTTCTGAATTATTATATTACTAAAATCCCAACATTATCCACAACCAGTTGGCTGGTCAAACTGACATTGGGGTCCCACATGTCAGTGACCCAATTCTAATAAAACATTGTTATTAATAAAAAAACAGGGGTGGCCCACATGTCATACATACAAGTTTTAATTAACCACTTAATTAATTAACAGAGGTAATTAAGGGGGTGACCCCACATGTCATTGTATTATTTATTTCTTTATTTTTTATCCAACACTTTTTTAACAGCAAATAGGGGGCTAATTGGGAGTGGGGCCCCCTTGAAAGTAGGTAACCCCACTATTAACCGGGGAGTGCCCCGCTGCCCATGGCGCGCCCGCACGGGAGGCCACCGGCGGGGAGCCGTGGCTCGGCAGTGGGGAGGGGGATGTGGCGCAGTGGTCGCGGCTGGGGGGGGCTACCGGAGCTAGGCGAGCGGCGGCGGAAGGAGGGGGTCCAGCCGGCGGAGCATGGGGGGAAGAGGTGAGGGGGCGCATGGCCATGGCCATGGCCAGAAGCTCACAGGGGAGGGGGTTCGTCGCGGCCGGCTGCTGCTGCCGGGGAGGAACGGAGGAGGCCGGGGGCGGAGGGCTGGCCGTCGGGGAAGGGGGGTCGTTGGAGCTGCGGGCTGGGGCAGCGGTCGCGGCGACGCTGCTCCTCCAGGAGCTCCGGTTCAGAGGCTGCGCGCGAGAGATGGGGGGAACAAGGGGCGGCTAGGGTTGCTACGCGGAGGGAGGGGCGTCTTAAGAGGCCAACGGCGACCGGGGGGATGCGCCCACGGCGACATCGAGGCCGTGGCACCGGCGGATGGGTGCCACGCAATGGCTGCCGTACGGGAGGAGGGAGATAACCCCCCAGGGTGGGCTCTGGGCTGAATTTGGTGGGGGGGTTTAGTTGGGCTGGGTCGGGTGCAGTTGCCCTGGGCGAAATATAATGCTTTAGCATTTTTTTTCCCTCTTGTTTTTCTGTTACTGCTAGAAACAATTAATTTAAATGCTAAAACATTTTTTATAAAAGGGGCCAGTGGTTTCTAAATTAGGGCCATACCACAAGTAGCTGATACAACAAGTTTGGCTCATTTTAAAATTTCAATGAATATTTTAAATTGGTTTATAATTGCTAAAATGGAATTTAGGTGCTGCCGTTATAATTGTTTGAGATTTTCCAAAACTTCAAAATTTACCAAAGTTGGTCCAACATGATCATAATGATTTTAGGCAATTTAGAAAAATGGTTTCATGATTTTTGGAACAACTTTATTGGAGCACTTTTGTTTTATATTCCATCCTAGGAATTTCAACCTTGGTTTGATTTGTTTGGAATTTCAGAGGCTAAATAAACTAACATAACCACATGGGCATGGCCCACCGAATATTTGGCATTTACCAAAAGTGATTTCATAAATTTTGGCAAGGGTTTAATTTACACCAAGTTTTTATTATCCACCCAAAAGGGGTTTTAGGGTTCTGACTTTGGGGTTTTGATTTCAAGGGCTCAAGTACAAGGTGCATGGGGTGTTGATCAACCACACCAAGGTTTTGATCATTAGCATCACAAAGTTTGAACAGGGTCAAGGAATCAACAGTGAAAATTCAACAGTGATGATCAACAGTAAGGATGGTTACTGTTACAAGCAACTGAGGGTGTTACAATTACTACCTCGACTCTTCTTTTGGACGCCTTCGTGGGGACTCGACGACGACTAGTTAGGTGGATCCCGGCGGAGAACCTGGACCCGTGTGGTTACGGGAATGGTGTGTTTTACCTTTGCCGCTAGGCATTGATTGTAGTATGTACTTAGACCTGTATCTTCCGCCGATGTATTGTTTTAAGGCAGTTGTATGCCGATTGTATGAGATGTTGTATCCTTGTAGCTGTAATGTTGTGATATCAGTTTGGAAATGCGGGGCATATGGCAGTGTCATATGTCGCGGTGGGACCGATATGTGCTTCGTCTCCGGATCTGGATGGAAACATCTAGATCTAGAACAGTACCGCATATCGGGCCTTACACTATACTAACCCTACTATGAGCAAAAAATTTGCCAAAATGATGTCGAAGAAATATGAGATGTCAATGATGGTTGAATTGAAGTTCTTCCTTGGACTTCAAATCCGTCAACAGAAGAATGGCACCTTTATTTCTCAAGAAGAATATCTCAAGGATTGCTTGAAGAAGTTTGGACTCACTGATTGCAAAACAATAAAGACTCCAATGCCTACCAATGGCTTCCTGGATGCAGATGAGAAGGGCAAACCCTTTGATCAGAAGAAATATCTGTCTAGGGTTGGTTCACTCTTATATTTATGTGCATCTAGACCTGGCATTATGCTTTCAGTATGTATATGAGCTTGTTTTCAGGGGAATCCAAAGGAATCTCATCATATTGCCGTAAAGTGAATTCTTCGGTATCTTGCTCACACACCTACCTTGGGCTTATGTATCCCAAGGGTGCTCAGTTTGATCTTATTGTCTATTCTGATTCAGACTGGGCTGGTCACTTGTCATTTCCTCGGCAGATCTCTTGTGTGTTGGGCTTCCAAGAAGCAAAATTGTGTCTCAATAACCACTGCTGAAGCCAAATACATTGCTGCTGGATCATGTTGCACTCAGATTCTTTGGCTCAAGCAGACGCTAAAGGACTATGGAATTCATGTGAAGAAAATTCCTCTCCTACGTGACAATGAGAGTGCTATCAAAATTTCTCACCATCCAGTGCAGCACTCTCGCACGAAGCATATTTATATCCGTCATCATTTTCTTCGTGATCATGTCCAGTGTGAAGATATTGTGATTAATCATGTCAGAACTGAAGATTGCCTTGCTGATATATTCACAAAACCATTGGATGAGAAAAGGTTCTGTGCGTTGAGATGTGAGCTGAATATCTTAGACCCACGCAACATTCTGTAAGACTAAAACTTTATCTCTATGTACATATTCATTTGTTTCGTTTTGCATTTTTGGCTTCCAGTTCTGTCTTTTATTTTTGATTCGTTTGAAGTTTTTCCTCTAGGCTTATCACCTTTAGCTTCGTTGGTGTTTTTCCTTCGAGGTGATAAGTTTTGTACCCTACCCCTTCTACTCTTTTTCACTCTCACTCTTGTTGGGATACGGGGAAGAAAACACAAATTTTTCATACCTACGGTACCCGAACCAAAGATCTATGCTATGGCAATGTAAAGTAACGGAGGGAATCGGTGTTCATACCTTTGAAGACCGAAAGAGGGAAACGTTCTTGCGAACGTGGCTGGCGTAGACTCGGAACTACGACCTCCCTGTCGTGTAGAAGACCACCACCGGCGAGGATGACTCCCGGTAAACCTCCAGCGACGAAGTAGCACCACAGGTGTAGTGCCTCGAAGAGATTATACACGTACGGTACAATCGATGTTCCTCCCGGGCCCCGAACCAGGCGAGCAGCGGAAGAAAGACGGCTACGGATCCCGACTCCAGCAGAACGACGGCCTGCCTTATGGTGGAGAACTCCAATCCAGGTGCAGACTCCAAACAAGGGGAGTCCACTTCCGGGAAGGAGAAGGAGGAAGAAGGAGATATTGGTGTGTTGGAAAAAGCGGGGTCTACCCCTCCTTATATAGGCCAAGGGGGGTGCCATCCTCCTCCCCTCCCCCATGTGGGACTAAACTCCCAAGGGGGGGGGAGTGCGCCGGCCAAGGGGGGTGGTGGGCCCCACCCTTGGCGCCAAGCCCAAGGAGGGAGACCCCCTCCTCCCTTAATGGGCCCCATGGGCCCATTTAGCCTTTTCCCATTTTTTAATTTTTTTAATATGTTTTAAATATTTAATTCAGATAATTAAATAATAAAACATTATTAAAATAATTAAACTTTATTTTGAACTATTCAAAATGTCCGGAAACCATTCCGTCCTCTTCCGGAACTATTCCGGTGATTTCTCCTATTTCACCGATTGATCCCGTAACTGTCCTATGCATCGATTGCCCTTAAGTGTAACACCCTAACGGTCTGGGAAACAGCAAACATGGTCGAGACTCTTCTCATTGACCAATGACTAGTCAGTTGGACCTGGTTACAATCCTTGACAGCCCCTGCGCTTCCATCGAATGAACTTCGATGGCTTTTGGAAACCGTTAAAGATACGACGTAATCCCTTTGTGCTGCGGTACTTTGTTTGTCTGAGGTTTGATCGTCGGTGTCCTACATACCGTGTTCACATCTCGTTCACAACAAACAACTTCTCTCATCCATGATCATTGCATCTCTTGTGACCTAGTCACGTCCTTGCAAGGTGTTGATGCAATATCACCGAGTGGGCCCAGAGTACCTGTCCTGTCACAAGGACTGACAAATCCCGCTCTGATCTATTAACATACTCATCAACCATCTATTTCGGAATACCCAAAGTGCACCGTTATAGCCAGCATATTTCAGTCATGCGGTGGGAGACAAATCAAAGTCTCCTCATAGATGACAATTACGTTTGATCGTTACGGTCTAAGGACTAAGCCATATGTTACAAAGTCATAGCAACGCCGAACTATGTGACTCGATCACATTGCAATACTTTAGGTGGGTGTACGTCCATCACATCATTCCCCTTAACGATATGACCTCATTGTCAATGGACTTAAGTGTCGCTATGATCAGGAAAGCTTGATCAATCAATTGCCCAATGAGATAGTTTACCCGAGTTAAACTACGGACCATGTTTTATACTACACCTGTATTAGTATTTCCAAGTAATACAGTTATAGCACAGTATAAAACGTATTATGAACAAAACGGATATGTGACAAATATCTTTATTAATTTGTCTCTATGGCACATATCCAACAACTCTGTCTATTCCAAAATGGTTAAGCACATTTGAAACGGAAAGTATTTTGCTCCGAACATCATTGAGGTCCGAATCAAATGCTTCCAACTTTATCGAAGCTTTTACACAAGGTCAAGACTTATTCTTCGGCCGTGGAGATCCCGTCAATTTCGGTTCGTTGAGATTTTCTCGTGATTCGCCATTCAATCCCCCTCGTAGAATCCGGAGAGACGGTCTCTGGGAGCCATTCGATCTGATCTAACAGATCCGTCAGGTCAGACCTATATAAGGCAACTCCCCCAGCGACACCAATCCACACATTCATTTCGTCTCTCCCACCGCGACCTTCCTCTCCCGAGCGCGCCGCCGTGTACCTCCTCCTCTCGGTCGAATGAGCCGCTTCGCTGCCGGACAGCTGGCGTCGTGGACTTCCCCGCCACCGAAGAGCACTTCCTCACCGCTCCTCGCCGTCGTAGCCGCTCATCTTCACCAAGTTAGGGTACGCTGAGCAAATCGATTCCAGTCGCCTTTACTGTTCTTCCTCTCGGATTGGATCGATCTCTTGAGCTTTTTCTGTTGATTTTCTTAGGTTGTTTTGATCCAGTGGATCACTTGTCCCGTGGGAAATGTGTTTCTAGACTTTCTTCACTTTTCCCTCCGATGCAAGTTAGAATTTAGGTTTAGATCAGATCTACTTGTTCTGTGCTAGGGTTTGTGCAAACTAGGTCTAGCTCAGAACACGCAAGAACTTGAATCTAGATCCATTGTTGAATCTCTAGTCAAAATTGTTTTCGAAACTTTTGTCTATGCTCAATCCATACCTGCATCTTTTCCCTCGCTTCTCATATTCTTCTTCACAGGATGTCTGCAGATCTAGACTATGGCGATGAGTCACCAGTTTTGGATCATCTGAATGCAGAAACAGTGGAGAAAAGGGCTCCGAAGAAGAAAGGAGGCAGAACAAAAGAGAAAAATAACACACGAGGCATTCCCGAAGAAGTTCGAAAGCACCTTGGTTATGATATGCCAGATGGGGAAACTGACTCAGAAAGGAAGATCCGCTTACAAGGCATTCGCAGATATTGGGCTATCCGCTGGTACAAGTATAAGAGTGTTCCCGAATGGAAATGGGCTATGCAATTTGGATGTTTTTGTGTAGTTCTTTTTTGGTTCTTTGAGTCATAGGACAAACCGTACTATCAAGAGGGGTATTTAGTTTGTGGACACCGAAGTCATTGAGAAATTTCTCAGATCAAATCCAAACCAAGTGAGAAACCTGAGCGAAGAAATCTCATGTGCACTGAGTTAAGTTTCGGTAGCAAAGACTTCGTTCTTTGGCTTCTGAAGCAGAACTAAGTCCGTGAGTCAGCTTTACTTGTTCCGCAAGTAAAGTTGCGCAGTAATGATAAATCCGACCATTGTGGACACGTGTCAAGCTGTCACCTCGGGTCAATTTGGTCAATCCGCACCTCGGGATCGACAACTATAAATACGCCGCCCCCTCCTTCATTTGCGGGCGGCTGCTCCAAGAATATTCCTGAGAGAGACTGAAGAGAGCACCCCCAAAAACGCCACTGAAGCAAAACCCAAAATCCAGAATACTGAAGCCTAAGTCCCATTGATCTGAGTAGATTCGAAATGACTTAGGTGAAAGCTTACTAGCCTTTTTATCTTGGAGAACTGCAATTCTCCTAGACGGTTAGAGTGTTGTTCTTCAGAGAGCGAAGAGTAATTGTCGCCTCAAAGTCCAGTTTGTCAAAGGTTTCGGTGATTTCCTCAATAATCAACCACGAGTGAAGAACTGACCAAGCTCAAGGAGTTTGGTGTAGTGGAGCAACGGATGGAGAGAGATTTGCTCCAGGTGTTCAATCACCAGTCCCTCCAACCAGACGTAGCGCTTTGCAGAGCGTGAACTGGTCGAACAAACATCGCCGAGTCCCAGTTCGTTTTACTTCAAGAATTTACCTTCAGTATTGCATTTTCTTCGCAGTTATGCTTCAATGTGTTTTGATTCACTGTATTTAGTTTCGCTTCCAGTTTTACTTCGCTATTCCGCTTTACTTATGCTTCACTTCAATAGTTTCAGTCAAAAAATTTGAAGTGATCATTCACCCCCTCCCCCTCTGATCACATACTTGATCTTTCAATTGGTATCAGAGCTAGTCACTCCCTACACTCTGTGTGTTTTGGATTAACCTCCTGGAGTGTCTTCAAGTATGTCTTTCACAGCTATTCGCTCCGGTGAACCTATTCATGTCTTCAATGGGAAGGACTACCCGTACTGGAAGGACAAGATGAAAAGAAATATCATGGCTATCAACTCAACTGCCTGGCAAGTTGTCTTGTATGGAGTCACTGTTGCCGATGAGAAGGCCATCACTCCTGAAGAAGCAAAACTGATTGATCTTGATTTTGAAGTTTGGGTTTTCATCACCAATCACTTGACACCAGAAAAGTATCATGAAGTGAAGAATATTCCATCTGCCAAAGGTGTCTGGGACTATCTTGAAAAGATTGGTGAAGGTGTTTCTACCCAGAAGGATGCCAGAATTGACACACTCCGAAGCAAATTCTATCGCTTCAAGAGAAACGAGGGTGAAAAAGTCAGCTCCATTTACAGCAGACTCACAGCTCTTGCTAATGAGTTGATTTCCCTCGGTGCCGATGACATTACTCCTCACTCAGTTGTAAGAACTTTGCTTCGCTCACTGGATGATTCGTTAGATCACATTGTGCTGATGATCAAGGAAAGGACTGATTTCAGACGTCTTGTTGCCGCTGATATTCTTGAGAGACTCAATACTTTTGAAATGGAAGAAGATGAGAAACGTGACATAAATGGCTCTCGAAGAAAAACTCATGCCTTGGAAGCAAAAGCTTCGCGTCATTCTTCACCCGAAGTCAGTTCTGCTTCAGGTGTCGAATCAGAGGATCCTGCAAGCATTGGAAAAGATTTAGCATTGATCATGAGACGCTTCAACCGCTTCCAAAGAAAAGGTTTTTCTTCATCGAAGAAGAGTTATTCTTCAAGAAGCTCAACTCACTCATCTCACCGCTCATCCTCAAGAAGCTCTCCATCAAAGGACAACTGCTGCTACAAGTGCAAGAAGCCAGGTCACTACATTGCTGATTGCCCTCTGTGGGAAGCTGAGAACAAATCAAAGCATTCGCTCAGAGACTCCTCAACCAAGTCCCACAGATCTTCCAGAAGCTATGAGTCCAAGAGACATGACTGCAGTTCGAGAAGAGATAAGAAGAAAGATTCTGATGAAGACAAGAGGAAGAAGTATCATAAGAAGCGTGAGGGTTCTTCATCGAAGACTCACTCGTCTCGACGAAGCAGTTCTCACCGTGCCAAGGCCTATCTGGGAAAGGAGATGAACTCTGAAGACGAAGCCTCTGGGACGGAAGCTGAATCAGGCTCAAGGTCTGGGTCTGGGTCCGAATCAGATGGTGTTGCTGGTTTGGCATTCGCTTCAGCAGATGCTTCGACTAAAGCTTCGAGCTCATTCTTCACCAACAACAGCAGTGAAGATGAAACTCCTGCATATTGCTTCATGGCCAAGGCGAAGGTATCTTCATCCAAATCGAACTACGATACTTCTAATTATTCCTCATATGATAGTGATTCGAAGATAAGCTATGCTAAACTTGCTAAAATTGCTTCAATCCAACAAGATGAACTTGATTCGCTAAGAAAAACCATTAAGAATTTATCGATTTATCGATCGGCGATTATTTGTTTGCGGTGTTTGCATCCCTGATTTATCGATCGGCGATTATTTTTCCCCCTCTTATCTCGTACCGGACGGAGACAGACCCTTGCCACTCTGACATTCGACCTTTGCGACACCGGGTTTCGCCCGATCACCGTCGCGAAAACCGCACGAGACCAGCCGCAGCCAACCGAACGAAAAACCCCGTTTAATAATTAAACGGGATATTTCTATAGCGCGCCGGAAAGTGTTCTCGGAACGGTTCCAGCGCTAGGTGAACGCCTCCGGCTCGACGCGCTGATCGCGCAGTTCGAAGTTTTACCCGAATCGGAGGTCCTGCGGACCCCCGGCAGTCAGAAACGTAAACACCGCGCGCGCGAGAGAAAAACCGAAGATTTTTTTGCAAACTGCGAGCCACCTAGGCTATATAAAGACCACCACCCCACTTAGGGTTTCCCCTAAGCACCTAGGCAGCCACCAGCCCCCAGATCTGGAAAAATATCCCCAATTTTCGTAACCCTAGCTCCACCAGATCTGGAAAATTGTCCAATTCGTCCTGGACCGTGAGATCTGAAGATCCGACGGCCCCGGAGGCTGCCACGTCGCCCGGAATGGATCCCGTGGAGCAACCCACCATGCCCGAGCCGCCTCCACGCCACGGGTCCTCCTCAGCCGCCGCTGGCAGCCGGAGCTGCTCGCCGCCGCGCCCCCCGTCCAGGTCGACCTCCCCTCCTCCCGCGCCTGTTCCGCCTCCTCATCCTGCCCTGCGCCGCCCCTCCCTGCACCGGAGTTCGCCGCCGGTCAGGAGGCCGCCGCCGTCCTCGGGACGAACCGGCCGAGCCGGCGCCCGCTAACCGCCTGGACGGCCAGGTGGGCCAAGTCCAGCCCATCCCCGGCGGCCCAGCCGCCAACTCCCCAGCCGGCCTGGGCCTAGGCCCAGAAGGTGAGTTGCTTTTTTTTCTTTTTTTTTCTGCAGAAGTAGTTGGGCCGGCCCAGGAGACGTTAGTTTTTTTTTCTTTCTCTCTGTTTATTAATTTTGCAGATTGTATTAGTTATTTTTGCGTAGCTATATCTTTTCACCGGTAGCTCCGATGGAGACGCTTTCTATGTGAAAGTTGCTCCGTTTTGCGCGTAGATTATTAAAATGTTGCTTGTTTCCATGTTTGACTTCTTTTACATGTTGTTTACCTGCTAATTACACTACTTGCCACTATAGACTGTTTATTTAATAAATTTTTAACCGTTGCTCGGATTAAAATGTTCTTTATATGTAACTTGACTAGAATTGCATGTAGATTGTGTTTTTGTTTTTCTTGCTTGCTAAATAAAATAATAAAATATTGCTTACGGAAAAACAGTACCAATTTCCATTTTTATTGTGGGGTCCGTAATAGTTTGTCATGTCTAGGATTTCACCCCACTTAAGCTGACTAGCTTAGGTAGTTTATTTTTGCTTCACCTCTTGCCATGTTTGAGTGCTATGCCATGCTTGAGTGATGTGTCATGTTAACAACCTTTGTTGATCACCTGTAGCTAAACAACTTGAACCATCGTAAACGTGCGGTATCGTCGTGTGTGACGAGTACTCCACTTAACCTGTTGGTAACCGCTCTCGACGGTAGGTGCGATGTCTCGTGTTGCCTTCTTGTTGATGCTTGATCGTGTTTGCCTCGTAGTAATAGAGTGCTTGCTCGTTGATTGCTTTCCAGTGTTTACCGTCTTGTGTGCTTTCGCGGGTACCTCTCGGAGACGATGCGAGCTTGCGATCGACTACACCTTCGGAACCCGACTTATCAACAGGCAAGGACTATACATTACTTATGATCCATTCTATTTCAACCAGCGGTTTGCATGCTAGTCTAGGTTAGGTCGATGTTTGATCCTACCACATGTTTACAGCCTTTCTTAAACCGATACAGCCATGTCCCCTCCCAGCAAACCTGGTACTGCTATGTTACTATTGCTCGTTGCTCAGCCCCTACTTAGTATGCATGCTTAGGATGCTACGATGTTACCCTGTTACTCTTTGGGTTGGGATATCACATTATTATATTGTTGTTGATGATATGATTTATTATAAATGTTGACTATATTCGACGAAGGATGGAAGGTCTAGGCTATCCCGCCCCGACGCTTTGTTCCATTTGTGTCACCTAGGATCTGAGTTCCGGGTATTGGTTTTGAGACTGAGCGTGCCTAACCGCATGTGGGATTTTATGGGGTCCCCTTTTCTTACCTACCTAGCTTCAAACATTTCTAGTGGTGGCCCAAGATGATTTACCATTTGAAACCGTGTGTGTGCTGGTCGGCCGCCAGTTGTTTACAAACCAACCTGGACCAGTGAGGACTTAGTTCCCTTGCTGGCCCACTTTGTCTGGCTGAGGACCCGGTGTCCCATGTGTGATTAACCGGCTATCCAAACCCGCAACAGACGGTAGAGACCAGATCGAGAGCGCGGCCGGCTCCTGAGATGGATGTCGACTCACCGGGGGCCACCCGGATTTGTTCTTTGTTAGTTAGAGGGACCTGTCGTTTCGGATCTCTTGGAACTAAATCATAAAATGGTTTCCTATAATGGGTAGCAACTTAGAGAGATGGACGTGCGTGCGGAGCCTCGTAATGGGCAGTTGGTACACCCCTGCAGGGTTAAATCTTTTCGAGAAGCCGTGTCCACGGTTATGGATGACTTGAGACCTACTCCTTGTTCATAGACAACAACAACTGAGATAATCTTAATATAACTTGATCAACGCGTGTGTGTGCCTTGACTGCTTCTTCTTCGTTGGGATGCGAAGAGGAGGACAAGGATAGGATAGGTGTTATGTTTGCGTAAGTAGCTGATAGCAAGACTTGTTGGAGGCGATTCCTCATCGAATGCTTGGCTTCTTATCTTACTCTCTAGATCGTTAGCCACTTCATAAATGCTAGTGCGGCAGCAACCTCACCACTTACCCCTTCCTTACCGTAAACTACTAGTTGTCCTAGAATGACGAGTGATGAAGTCCTTGCTGGGTCAGATGACCACTACAGTTGGATGTTGAGTACCTCTGTACTCATGATACTACCCCCAAACTCTTTTCAGGCTTTTTGATCGACAACAGGTACGGTGATTGACGTTTCACGTGGAGAATCGACGACGACTAGTTAGGCGGATCCAGGCGGAGGGCCTGGACCCGTGTGGTTATGGGATCGATGCTTTTCTCTTTGCCACTAGGCATTTGATTGTAGTCTGTACCCAGGCATATATCTTCCGCTGTTGTATTGTATTTGAGGCAGTTGTATGCCGATTGTATGAGATGTTGTATCCTTGTATCTGTAATGTTGTGATATCATGTTGGAAATCCGGGGCATATGGCTATGTCATATGTCGCGGTGGGACCGATATGTGCTTAATCCCCGGATCTGGATGGAAACATCTAGATCTGGAACAGTACCGCATATCGGGCCTTACAATTCACCCTCTCCCCCTCTGATCACATACTTGGACTTTCAAAACTGAAGCATGACCCCTCGAAGCAGAAACAAGTTGAGAAAGCTACTTCCCACCGAAGCCAAAACCCACTTCTACACACCCCCTCCAAGCGCAAGCTCACGGAAGAAGAATTGCGCCAAAAAGACCTCGAAGAGGCTTTGGAGAGAAGTGTGTTGGCACATGACTCTGCAGTCAAGCAGAGGGATGAACAGGAAGCAGCCAAGAAGAAGCAAGAACTTAATGCTGCCAATCAAGCTACTGCCAAGGCTGGCGCGAAGCGAAAGCTCGCTGAAGCACAAAAGAACGGAGAAAAAGTTGTTGCGGAAGCTAAACAGCTGCAGCAGTCTGAAGCCAAACGTAAGGCAGCTCTTGCCACTTTGGCCACGAAGCAAGCTGAGAAAGCAGCAAGGGTTGCTCAGAAGCAAGCAGTTGTGGATATGACTCCTCCTGCTGAATCAAATCATCCGAAGCAAAAGGTTGTGACATTGCCTGAAGCTCATGGGGTTGAGGACCGTCAAAGCCAACACAAATTCTCCTATCCTCGTGATGCTGAACTTTGGGATCACTTGGGAATTTCTGAGGCTCTCTGGAAAAAGAGTGAATCCATTGACTCTGAAGCTCTTGATCTTGGTGATGTATACATACCTCTCACCATAGAAGAAATGATCGTCAATTTGATGTGACAGTTGAAGGACTTGCACTCCCGTGACAGAACTGAATCTGCCAAAATGCATAAGTTTCAGCAGCGTGCCGAAGAAGAAACTGATGAAGACTTCCAAGCACAAGTTGTCTCTATGCTACAAAAAGTCACTGATGTGAACAAGGTCACCAAGGATAACATCTTGTTTTTCAAGGGCAAGGTTCGAGCTGTTGTTGAAGAACTTTGGATAACTCACAATGATGCCATCATGGCAAGTGATTCCAGGAAGCGCAAAGCCGCGCTTGAAGCAAAACCTTCTGATCCCTCCTCGAAGAAGAAGTCCACCAAGAGGCAGAAGATGACTTTAGCTTCAGCTGCTGACATGGACACTAGTGATGAACCTCCCAGCCAACCAAATCAAAACCCTGCTCCTACTCCTCCTACCACAAAAACCAAGCCAAAGCCACCCAAGTCCCAAAAACCACCCGCTCCAACCACCAAAACTCTTACACCTCCACCAAAAGCCCCCACTCCAGCCAGAACTCCTGCTCCTCGCACTCCCGCTCCAACTCCACCTCCCGCCGAAACAACTCCACCCCGTGCTCCCACTCCACCGCCTGCTCCCTCCCCGCAACGTGTTGCTACACCTGTTGCTGAAATGCCTCGCTCCCCAGCTCCGCAGATTTCCCCTCGCCCGGAAGCCAATGCCTCTCATCCTTCAACCCCATCTGCTTCAAGGACTCGTGATTATTCTTCCGCTCACTCAGTTAAAGAGTCCGAAGCAAATGTGGCCCGAGATGACGCCCGTGAAGACGATGAACAAGTGCAAATTATCAACCCTTCACAAGAATTGGCACTAACTGTTGCTCAGGCCGCTGGCACGACAAATATTGAACCATATGCTCGCCAGCAAAGTATTCAGTCACACTGCCACCCTAGCCAAGAAACCCAGCTGGACACTAACTAGCCAACGGAAACTTTCCCCATCTTTTTGGGCGCTGGTTGTTCTTCGCGCCATGGACCGGAATTCAACCTCGAGCAGCACCAGAAGAAGCACATATTTTTTGGCGCAAGTCTATATGCTTCACCCCGCACCGCTGATGACCTTCGCTTCTGGACAGCCGAACAACAAATTTTGTATACCAAAGTCTACTGCCAGAAGGGTGTTCTGTTTCGCCACAGATATCTTGACATGCGAAGCCTATCAACTGCCACCTGCTTCCATAACATCGTCGAAAATATTGAGTCTCAGAACTTGGTCAGATTAATCGCTCTCAGCACTCCTTTCAATTCTGAGCTCATCAAGCAGTTCTATGCCACTCTTTATGTTTCGGGCGATGCCAATGTGCCATGCACTTGGATACTTGAATGGATGATACAAGGTCAAGTTTTCCGTGTGACTTCAGAAGAATTCATGGAACTAGTAAATATTCCAAGGCACACTGGTGAACTTGAACAGATCCATGTGGTTCCAGACCTGACCGAAGCAGAATTTTCCACTTTGCTGGACACAGAAATCACTGCTGATTATATTCCTGAAAATATTCGTCCAAAGCATTTGGTTTTCATCTCCAAGACATGGTTCTACATTCTTTCAAACTCTTTGCTTCCATTGAGTGCTTCTTCGGAGGAATCAAATATCTATCCTGAAGTCACGCAGGCCATTATGAAGCTATCGCTTGGGTTGGTATTTGACTTTGAAGATTGCTTCCTACGAAACCTGGTCCATGCTGCAGAACTTTCGTTCACACTAAAGCCCTATGCTCCCTGGCTTCAAGTTGTCTGCAATTATGGTCGTGACGAAGACTTTGTAGCACGTCACCATCCGAAGCTTTTCACTCCTCCCGTGTGCGACACTTTGAACCTGCTAAGGCAACCCAACCATGAGTTTTCTACGTATGTTGGGGTGCGCCATGAAGTTAATGAACGCAATATGTCCAAGAAATTCCAAAAAGACCGCCATCACTTTGAAGTAAATCTTCGATCGCAGCAAATGATCGAAAATTACATTGAAGCAAATCAGCGCCAGCTGCAATTCCTGGCAGATGAGATCAACAGAGTTAGCAATATTGCACTGAACAACAATCAATATCTTCGTGTGCTGAAGCGCCACTCCTGGAAAGGACTGCGGAAGTTTAACTCAGTAAAGAGTCTGCGCAAAGATCGCATCTTTAAGGAATACTCTCATCTGCAGCGAAAATTTTCCAGAAAATGATACCGTTGATCGCCCGAATCAGAAACTTCCTCCCCTGCACAAGATTGATGAAGTGTTCTTCTTCAATGAGCCTGAACCCATCCGGACGGACACTGTCTCCGACAACGACTCCATCATATCCAAGGACGACGACAGCCGCGACGACAGCGACCTCGACCTCATCGCCTCAAAGAATTTTGAAGCTCTTCCATCGCCTGAATCTGAAGAAGAATCCTCCGGTGATCAATCTTCTTCGGGCGATTCATCTCCACGTCGTTCTGCTTCGTTGGGTTCTCAGGGTGCTGCAAACGCTTAAGTGATTCTCTCGGTACACTTCACCACCTTTTGTCCAATCATTGACAAAAAGGGGGAGAATGTTGCATTGATGAGCTTAGATTTGAATCGTGGAAAGGGTTTTTGCTTCCGTTTTTGCTTCCCATGTTAAGTTGCAACAAACATTCCATTCCATTCGATTGGGTTGTAACTTAAGTCCAACTATGAACTGTTACGCTACACTGAAGTTCTAATAACCCATTTGCTTGCAAGTATTGCTTCGTACTCTATGTCTTGCAGGTGGTTATTACTGATAAGTTCACAGGTTATTCGAGAGGATTGCACATATTTTGAATTCTATCTGGAACTGCAATCCTACTCGCTAAGATGTTATTTTTACTCTCCACCGAAGAAATTTACTTAAGCATCTACATCAACTCCATTTAACTTCGATGCTACATTCAAGGGGAGTCAAAATATCATATCTTAGAGTTTGTTCTCATCACTTCACAAAAACTTCAATATTTTTATCGATGCCTGTTTTGTCAACAATAGTCCAAAAAGGGGGAGATTGTAAGAGCAAAGTTTTGCCTCCATGTGTTTGGATATTGTTGGACAAGATAGTAGAGGAACTAACGATGTTTTCGAGTGTAAACAGTTGATTAGGTTCCTGAAGGACAAGCTAGGTGATAAAGCTTCAACGAAGATTTACAAGTTATTGAAGCATAATCCGATGAGTGAAGTTTTATCACGGAGGATGACCCCTAAAAATTATGGTCCCCTGAAGCTGAACTCGTCGAAGGAAATAAAGAAGACAGCACAAGACTTAGATGTTTTTTTGTAGTTCTTTTCTATTCTTTGAGACATAGGAAAAACCGCACTATCAAGAGGGGTTTAGTATGCGGACACCGAAGTTATTGTGAAAATGCTCAGGTCGAAACTAAACCAAGTGAGAAGCCTGAGAGGAGAAATCTCATGTGCACTGAGTTAAGTTTCGGTAGCAAAGACTTCGTTCTTTGGCTTCCGAAGCAGATCTAAGTCCGTGAGTCAACTTTACTTGTTCCTCAAGTAAAGTTGCGCATTGATGACAAATACGACCGTTGTGGACACGCGTCAAGCTGTCACTTTGGGTCAGATCAGTCATTTCGCACCTTGGGATCGCCACCTATAAATATGCCGCCCCCGCCTCCATTTGCGGTTGGCTGCTCTGAGATTATTCCCTGAGAGAGACTGAAGAGAGCATCCCAAGAACGCCACCGAAGAAAAACCCAAAAGACAAACCACTGAATCCAAAGTCCTATTGACCTGAGTAGATTCATTATGACTTAGGTGAAAGTTTTCTAGCCTTGTTATCTTGGAGAACTGTAATTCTCCTAGACGGTTAGAGAGTCGTCTTCAAAGAGCGAAGAGAAATTGTCGCCTCGAAGTTCAAGTTTGTCAAAGGTTTCGGAGATTCCCTTGATAATCTACCACGAGTCAAAATTGGCCAAGCTCAAGGAGATCGGTGTAGTGGAGAAACGGACGGAGAGAGCTTAGCTCATGTGTTCAATCACAAGTCCCTCCAACCAGACGTAGCGCTTTGCAGAGCGTGAACTGATCGAACAAACATCGCTGAGTCAAGAGTTCGTTTTACTTCCAGTACTTACATTCTGTATTGCATTTGCTTCCGAGTTATGCTTCACTATGATTTGACTCGCTATGTTGAGATTCGATGTTAGTTTTGCTTCCTAGTTACTTGTTCATGTGCTCTTTCTTTGCTGCAATTCTGCTTCACTTCGAAGTTTCATCCGAAAATTTGAAGTGATCATTCACCCCCTCCCCCTCTGATCACATACTTGGACTTTCAATTCCACCATCCATATTTCATGAGTCTAGCATTGACTCTCCATGAACATCCTTTCCTCTCACATTTCACGGTGTATCACTTCTTGCAATCCAAGTGGACAACTATGAAAGTTGTATAATGCTTAATAGCATACTCACATAACCACATTCTCAATTAAAGCATTGTCTCAAACATCAAGCCTTTTTGTAGACAACACTTATTTCTTCCTCTGTTGTAGTTTTTGAACATGGTCTTGGCTCAATAACCTTACTCATGCCACCATCAACAACCGCTTTATGGGCAAGGCTGAGATCACAAAACAATGATATTCGGTGATCCCAACCGGTGATTTTTGTGTAACACTCAGTTTCTTTCACCGCGGACCCATCCTCACCCAATTCATTCTCCGGACCTTCATCATCGGAGTCATGGGCATATTACCGTTGGTAGAAGATATCATGGTTCATGTACTCATGACTCACTTGAGCCTCTATGTCACCAAGATCATTGTTGTGCCTATCATCATCTTGCTCTAAGTAATCATGATCATCTTCTTCATTATCATGATCATTGTTGTGCATGCCATCATCTTACGCCAAATAATCATGATCATCTTCATTGTCATGTTCTTGTTCAATGAATTGGCTCATAGGAGGTTGGCTCATTACATTAATAGTCTCCACTTCAACTCTTTGCTCAACAATTGGCGCACCTCTAATAGGGCTAATATCATTTATTGAGGTTTGGTTCAAGTAAGAGAACCCTTGACCTTGGTGGCAAATATTTCAAGGGACTTGACTTCCAATGAAGCAACAATCTCCTTGTATGTGCCCCATTAGAAACTTTTGACCCGATCCAACATCATATCTTCGTAAGAGTTCAACTTGGTCACTAGGATCCATCTCGTTTAAGAATCCTAATTTGTTCAACAACCTCCTCATAACTAGGACTTGCACCAAATGTCAACACTTCTTCCTCATTGTAAACAATCTCGGCATTCATAAATGACGTCTTGTCAACATAATGGACATTGACAATTCTTACCATCTAAAACAAGTGGCATAAATACTTATAACACCATAACCAAAAGATATAATACAAATATCATATAGCACATAACCCTAGTTCATTAAATAAACTAAATCAAACATATGAATTTAACCCTAATTCACCCACTTCACTATATCAACCAAATCTAGCATATAAATTTATCCCTAGTTCATCCACTTAACTAAATCAAACAAATCTAGTATAAAACTTAACCCTAGTTCAACAACTTAACTAAATCAACCAAATCTAACTTATTGACTTGACTCTAGTTCATCCATATTGCATTCAAATCAAACAAATCTAGCATATTAGTGAATCTAAAAAAAGCTAGGGTTAGGAAAGAAATCAACAATGCCAATCAAATAGAAAAGTTCAACCAATCAAATTTTAGGAGATGGAGGGGGGATTAGCTCAAGCAATCCAAAGCACATCAACTCCAAAAGAGAATGCCACCAATTTGAATGGATTTAAGAGGGGTTTGAGTTATAAATAATGAAGAGAGAGAGATGAGCTCGGGTGGGTGGGAAGAGTGTGGGGGGTTTTGTGGTGGTGGGTGACAACAATACCTAATTTATTCAAGCGTGATGACTGCCATGTCTAAAAGGGGTTTGATGAAAGGGGTCGAATCGTGTTAAATTTAAGCAAAAGGGTCAAAACAATGATTTTGTCTGAGAGATAGACGGGTCTGCTGCACTCAGCGAAGGACAAATGGAGACCAACACGATGAAAAAACTCCATCAGTCTTACTAATGGAACGACCCTTGAATAGCACTTTCCAAAGTCTCCGGCTATTCAGTTTAAACAGCTCACAAACGCACATTCAGTTAATTTCAAGTTTCAACATCATGGTTTGAATTGCAGGAACTCCCCCTCTTCAACATTTCTCGAGGAAACAACATTGCAGGCAGGCAAAATACAAGTACCTCGTTATTCGTCTGCCTTGACTAGGTCCGTGATCATTGCGGTGCGATTACAAAACAGGGATTCACACGCAACCCATGCTGCACCACAACTCATAATGTACAGGTCCCATCAGGTACAACAATCTCCCTAGGAGAAATGCTATTGTACATTACACTAAGTGATTGAAACAACAGCTTATCACTACCACAACGCTATAGCTCGGCTTACACCATCTTTATGGCAGAGATTAGGTAAAGGCATTCTCTTCTTGGCTTCTCCAGGCCTTGTTCTTGGCGAGCGGCAGAATCAAAGCACCTTCTAATTGTCATGTTGGGCCTGGAATTCGGAAGAATGGATGGTCTAGAGCTTCTTGGGCAGTAAGCCGCTCTAAAGGCTCAAATCTTAAAAGACCATACAGCAAGTCCGCCAGGGATGCCTTTGAATGGTCAGCATTTCTCGCAACCAAGTCCTGAAATTGCAGAATAGTAAGTTGCAGATACCATCTTCACATTACCAAACGGTTCATGTCATATTAGATTGTTTTCCCGCACTCTCAGTCGCAAGTTAAAGTAATACTAGTTCAACTAGCTAGCAGCCCAGCACCTAAATATTCTGGATTAATACAACTAAAAATGTCATTACCAATGGACTGAACAAGTGGAACTTGTTTACTTTTTGTATTCACACTCCAACAAGCCCAAGTAAAACTATGTGTTAGAATTAATTACAAGTATGCACTCTTAAGTATACTATCTCCTCTTCCTAACAGTTCGGTCTTTTGTGATAGTTGGTTGATGGGAATATCTAACATGCAGTAACATACAAAGTCTCAAGCATGAAAGCAGACTTATCTATCCATGCGCAGTTACTTGTGGAAGTAACTTGATCCATCAACAGTATTCTTACAGGTAGAAAACATAATCAAAGCTAAACTAGAGATAGAGAAAAGGCACAAGTTTTTTAAAAATTAAAAAAAAAGGATGACCAAATAAAACTAAGGAATAATCAGGGGGATCAAAACCTTTAGTCGGTGTAGTTTTCTGACTGCTCTGATGCTTTCTCTTGTAACAGCACCTTCAGGCCAATTTAGACGTGTCCCTCGCCTAAAATATTTCAGAGCTGATGAACTGCATATTCCAAAGAATACAATGACATATGAGTATAGAATAAATGGAAGAATAAACAGAGAATTGCATGCAGCACTCGATAGCATATTATTAACTTATTAAATGTTGCTATTTAAGCTTACATAATGATGTACAGATGTATGGAAGTTTGAAACAGATTTATCTTTCAAAAAAATTAAGAAAGCGGCATTAGCAGAAACAACATAAAAAAAAATATGTTTGGGAGAGCATCTTCACATGTTAATATGTTCTGGAGAAGCATACAAGCGTATGCTTGCAAAATTTACCCCTACGAGCAACATCTACAAATCAATACAAAAAAGATGCAAGCCAAAACTACCTTTAGTAAACCAGTGAACAACTATAAACTGTAGAACTTAGGGAACCACAAGCCAAAAAATAAGTTGACAGCACGTAAAAGCAAAAGAAATATTTCTTTGCAGGTAGGACGTGCCAATGTTCTTCACGACATTTGATACGTAAGAGTTAGTGCAAAGGAGAAAAGATATATTTTTCACTCAAGCATATAGCCAAAGGTTATCCCAGCATCAAAAGTTCCCACGTGTTGTGGGGGTCTGGAAAGGGAATTATTAGGTTCTTAGGGCAACTCCAACGTGCAGACGCAAACGGACGCGATATTTGTCCGGAATCCGGAATTAGTCCGTTTGCATCGGCTAGAGCGCCGCTGTCCGCGCGCGTCCGCGCTTTTGTGGTCGCGTCGGCCAACGTGCGAGCGCATTTGGGCGTTGTCCGCACGTCGGCGTCAAATATACTCAATTTTTATCAAATTTTCATCAAATAACAAGTTCAACACACAGAAAATAAATAGTTTTACAAGTCCAAATAAATAGTCTCAAATAGTTATTACAACCAAATTGAAATTAATAAAGTTGATACATCTACTGATTGCCAACATGTCCCCACATGTGCTCAACCAAATCATCCTAGAGCTGAATATGTGTCTGATAATCTCGCATCCCGGCATGAAACTGGGTGAACCGTGCAAACGTAGCAGGTACACGCTGAGGCACAACATTTGCGCCCTAGAACTGGATGCCCGGAAGCCGATATCCTCCGGACGCTCATCCTCTACGATCATGTTGTGCATGATCACACAAGCAGTCATCACCTCCCACATCTTCTTTGAACTGAACATGATGCCGAACAATAGCCCAACGAGACTGAAGCACACCAAATGCACGCTCCACATCATTTCTTGCGCTCTCTTGTGCTTGAGCAAACATAGCCCTCTTTTCTCCTTGGGGGTTTGAGATTGTCTTGACAAGGGTTGACCACTAAGGATAGATACCATCTGCAAGGTAGTATCCTTTGGTGTACCGATGGCCATTGACCTCAAAGTTAACCTCTGGGCTATGCCCCTCGGCTAGTCTAGCAAACACAGGAGAACTCTTAAGGACATTGATGTCATTATGAGAATCAGCCATGCCAAAAAAAAGAATGCCATATCCAGGGATCCGGAGATGCCGCCGCCTCAAGTATGACCGTGCAAGCTTTCACATGACCTTTGTACTGTCCCTGCCAAGAAAATGGACAGTTCTTCCACTCCCAATGCATGCAATCTATGCTGCCAAGCATTCCCGAAAACCCGTTTTCAGCATTGATTGCTAACAGTCGAGCAATATCGGCCTCATTTGGTTCCCTCAAGTACTCGGGACCGAACACTGCTACCACGACCTTGCAAAATCTATAAAGTGATGCAAGGCACGTGGATTCACTCATCTGAACATACTCATCTATGAGATCACCCGGTATTCCATATGCAAGCATACGGATGGCAGCAGTGCACTTCTGGTAAGAAGAAAACCCAATGTTGCCTAGTGCATCTTTTTTGCATCTAAAGTAGTCATCATATTCTACCACTCCTTCCCTAGTGCGATTGAACACATGCTTAGCCATTCTAAACCGACGGCGGAAATGTTTAGGACCATACAATGGTTTTGGGACCCTAAAGTAATCATCCCACAGCAGGACGTGGCCAGTCACTCGGTTGCGATTCAAAGCAGGTTCATGTCCTACAATCGACCCTCTAAACAACGGCCGCTGGTTTCAATGTGGTTGTTTACTATCAAAGTCGCCATCACCAATTCCTCATCATCACTTGACTCATCCGACGAACAAAGGAAATGCTCGAAAAAGAACTCATCACCACTGTCCATTGTACCTTGTGGGCAAAGAGTCAAACACCTTGCAGGCGTGGTGAAGCAGGGGCCGACGCGCGTCGGAGCGATTGCGCGCCTTTCACAGCGGTGCACGACGCAGTACAGTCGATGCCGACGAGGGAGTCCGGCGCAGGGGGCGGCGAAGGGACTGCGGCGTCGGGCCGGGAAGCGGCGCAGCAGACGAGCATGCTGATGGAGCTGGCGGCGCAACCACCACCGGCGACGGTGAGCAAGCGCGCGGAGAGACAACCGGCGCGGGAGCTCGCGGCGGCGACTTGGCGAAGGAGATGCTGGCGGCGACTGTAACACCCCGGGTGTCAAACTACAGTAATCCTCATGATTAAGATAAGTCATTTTGAATGGCAGTGCTTGATCACGTTGGTTCCGATCTCAATTCAAATTCAACCCAATTAAAAATTCCAAAATAAGGTGGCAATTATTGTTCAACCATAAATTGTGCAAACAATTTTATAAAATGCCTAATAATCAGTATGTCATATTAAAAATTAAATGGGGTTTTATTAAAATGTTTTAATATCATAAAGAAATAAAAACAGTAGCTAAAGGAGCCATAGTAAATCCATTTCATATAATATAATATTCAAATGAATTTGCTTCTGTTCCAAACTTTTTGTAGATGGGCACAAATATGTAACATGAATATTGGGATCACTCACACATTTTACAAAAATCAATTGATGGTAAAACAAAAATCGTTTTCTCGCTCAACTTAATGCAAAATCGTAGCTATTTAATTTGCAGGATATAAAATGCAGAAACCTCCTCTGTACCAAGCCCATCACTTACACTGTATTAAGCCCAGCTCACCTCGCCGGCCTTTTCTCCTACCTCGGGACAGAGGAGGAAGCCATGGCGCCGGCAGTACACGCTGGCCGTCCAAGTCGTCGGTGTCGCCGTGTCGACCATTCGGTGGAACCCCGAGGCGTATAAGACCCTCCCCGACGCCTGAGACAAACCCTAGGCCACTCGCCCTTCCTAGCTCCCTCGTCCCCTTTCGTTTTCTTCGTTCCTGTGCGCGACGTCGCCCACGCGCTCCGAGGGCTTCCCTCGTCACGCCATGATGTCCAAGCGCTCCCTCATCGTCGACTCCCTCGCCTACGTGCATCGGTTCGAGTTGAAGGCGCACCAGAAGCTCGCCATCTCGCCCATGGTCGTCGCGGCCCTTGCCCTCGATCTCCTCCACCAGCGCGTCCCGGCCTCGCCAAGCTTGTCCACGAACCTCCCAGTGAGCTCCGCTGCCGATCCTTCTCCTTACCCCTTGGATTCGTCGTCGTTTGCTACCGTTCCCGTGCTCGGCCGCCATGGCCGGAGCTCGCGGCGCGGCTGCTATTGTGTGCGGCTGTTGTGCTCCTGCTACGTCCGAGGTGTGCCCTGCACGAGCGTGCCACACCGGTCGTCGCGGCCGCCCCCCGCCGCCCGCCTCTTTCACCCCCGCCGAAGCTCCTCCCTGTCGGCACCATGGCCGCCATGGTCGGCTGCGCCACTGCCTTGCGCCCTCACCGCGCGCACGGGCTGGCCACCTCCAGCCACAGCCGCACGCCGACGTGGTCCTCGTCGCTGGCAGGCACGAGTGGCTCGGTCGTGGGCAATGCCCCCTCACTGACATGTGCCCCCCCCCCCCGCCCCCTCCTAATTAATCAGCAATCACAAATAAGAATAGATGGAAATTCCACCATGTTAGACTAACAGGTGGGCCCTTCCCCTTATTAAATCAATTTATTAAATTCATTAAGCAGAGACAATGACATGTGGGCCTAGCCCATTTAAATAACCTTTAGATTAAATAACACTTATAATTAAAATATTGTGCCTATGACATGTGGGGCCCCCTGGTCAGTTTGACCAGTCAAAGCCCCTGCCTATGACAGGTGGGACCCAGGTGTCAATTGACTGGGTCAAACCTACTGTTTTGGGTAATGTTGAGTTTATTAATAAAAGAAAATCCAGAAATTCTTTTAAATTGAATAAAACTTTGAAAATCAATATCTTTTAATCCGTAACTCCGATGGAAAAAAAATTACATGAAAATTGATCAAAAAAATACAACGATTGCGGATACCTTACCCATACCACCACCGCACCCCTCTAACATACCGAACCCGAGACTTTTCCCCCTCCGGATCGTCTGTCCGATAATTACCCGGTACTGGTAAAACTTTCCGGATGGAAATGTTCTGAACATAAAAGTTGTTCGGGATGCATCAACGAGCACAGATACAATATCCACATGTCTCTTAAACCTTACTGAAGACATGGCACCTTCCCCTCTGGATCATCTGTTCGGTAATCAACCGATACTGATGAGTCAACTCCGGATAAATTCCTGCTCCGAGCATAACACGTTGCACTGCGTTAGGACACCGTTAACATTGTGCTTGCCTTGTCTTGTATTTGTATTGTTATTATTGTCGTGTATTTATTGTTTCTTCCCTCCTCTCTTATTGTTCGATAGACGCGACGACCGCTGTCGACGCCCGTGTGATCGACTACGTCATCGACGACCGTACCCCCTACCCGCGAGCTTCCAGGCAAGCAGAGTCATTCTCTTCCCCAGATATCGCCTATCTTTCCGTACATTTCTTGCACTAGGCCTTGTTACTGCTGCTGCTACGTTACAATCCTATTCTATTGCATAGCATGTCATTGTCACCCCTTGATGTACCTTCCTTTATCCTATGCCTTATAAATATATATTATATTCAGCAGTGAGCCCTGCGCTTTGTTAGTCAACTAGGATTAGCTAGCGGGTCGTGCTCACTCTGGGAGTGACGCGGATACAACTTATTACAACTGCACAGGTACGGTACAATGCAGACACCGCCTAAGGCCTCCTAGTTCGGCTCTGCCGAGCCACATCAAGTGGAGCTACCAAGGAGTAATCCTCGTACTCCACTCGTTGCTGACTCTGTATAGCCGCTCTAGGTACCTAAGCAACGGTTGTCCTTAAAATAAGAAGTCGGGCGACCCAATGGTGCCCACGAACGGTATTGCGTCGGGAACGACAGGGAGGGTACGACCGACGTTACTGGTGTGCTTGGCCCCTGCTCGTATCTCGCGAGAGTTACCAAACCACGAAAGTCGAGCTCTACCCAGAGCACACGCGAGATAAGGTAAGGAGTCGGTTCACCTTGTTGGTAACCACAGAGACTTGGTGGGACAACAGGGCAGGCACGGATGTACTGATGGTCCTGACTGTTGTCGTTGACCGCGGGTCAGTTAAGTCGAGGCAACAATAACGGTTGTCACGCAGGTTAATTAAAATGCTAAATGGTTCGGCGGATGACTTGAGAGGCCTGTTGGTCTGTACGCACTACCTTCACGTGGGATAAGGAGTTATGGGCTCCCCTGCGTCGTAGTTTGTCCGAAAGCTCTTCAGACATCAGCAGTACACGGGCTGATTGCCGGAAAGCGGTCTTGTCTTCTTTGCTGCAGCAGGTGTGTTTGGATTTGCTTTTGCTTCACCGGCCAGTCTCGTACTGTGCAGGAGCGTGCAAGGGTGAGGGACCTAGACCCTTGGCGCATAGGATATAGTCCGACGGATGGCCTCTCTGTTGAGCCTACGATGGGCTGCGCCGTGTCGGATAGCTTTGGTGGAGCGTTCCCTAACAAGGTTCCCGCCACCCTGGAGATCCGAGCGTGCAGGCTGAACAGTAGTGCACCCCTGCAGGGAGTTTAATCTATTCGAATAGTCGTGTCCACGGTAACAGGACGCTTTATGCTGAAGCTGGATCTTACCACTACAAACTACTACTATTAAACTTTATGGTTCCGGGTTTTCTTCCTCGCAGGGAAGTCGAGGAGGGGAACTCGGAGGCATTTATATTATTAATTATTACAACTTACTATTATACAATGTTGCAGCAACTTCTGCTTCATTGTTACTTTATGCTTTATTTGAATTGTTGGTTGTTCTCTTCTTGTGCTGCAAGACATCGTCGGAAGATGCTAGCCTTCAATAGGCCTAGCTTCTTATCCTTATTCTGATCTCTATCTTGCAGTCCACTATATACGGCCTCCCCTTTCCATTTGATACAAATGCATAAATGCTTAGTAGAGGACGTAAGACTCGCAGGTATGCTAGATACTCACCCTTGTTAGTCTCTTAAACCTTACTCTCATGCTAGGAAGAGGATGACACTGGAGTTGGGGTAATTTTCTGGTTATTTCTCACACAATGCCATACCAACCTGAGGGGTTGGGGTTACATATTTATAGGGGCTGCTAGCCAGCCAAGCATATGCTAGATGCTAGTCTAAGATGCTAACTGAAAGTCTAAGATGCTAGTCTAAGATGCTATCCTCACAGCCACAAGGACAAAGGACCATGTGTTGTGCAGAGAATTCTAACAGCCTAACAGCCACAAGGACACAAGGACCATGTGCTGCAGCCCCACAAAGACTGGAGTACAAAGACTTATCCATCAACCCTTTCTTCTTTCCCCCTTTTTGTTTTGCCTGATCGGCCGCTGCAGTCGACGTTGGAGCCTTGGAGTCCAGGAGCAGAAGATCCCCGATGTCGACCACCGCAACGTGAAGATCCCCGATGCCTTCTACGACGTCGAGTTCCCCGTTGACCAGGAGTAGTTTGGAGGTTCCCGGGCAGGAGGCCTCGCCTTTTCGATTTGTTGTCCTTTGTGCTAGTCTTCTTAAGGCAACCTTGTATTCTTGTGTCTGTACTCAGATACTTTTGTTTCCGCTAACTTTGTGCTCTCGAGCTGTTGTATTCGAGCCCTCGTGGCCCCTGGCTTGTATTAAACAGCTTGTATTATTTTATTTGTAGAGTTGTGTTGTGATATCTCACCGTGAGTCCCTAATCTCGATTGTGTACCTTGCGTGTATGATTACTATACACAACTTGATTTTGGGGGCGTCACAGCGACCACAAGCGGATGGAGCTGGCGGCGCGACCACGACCGGGGCGTGTGGAGGAGAAAGTGGATGCTTCGCCCAATGACGAGCGGGCCAGGGAGAAGGAAGTGGACGCGGCGCGGACGTCCGGAGTGCGTCCGCGCCGACGCAAACCAGACTCAATTTTGGGCCGGAAATGGGTCAAAACGGACAAGAAGACGGACGCATGTCCGTTTGCGCCGGCACGTTGGGCCGCGATTTCGGTCCGCGCCGACCCATCCGGACCAAAACGGACAGAAAAATGTGTTTTGCGTCGGCGCGTTGGAGTTGCCCTTAGGCAACATTTCCCTGGTTTGGTCTTTTAAGGATACACTCAAACCGTAGACCTCCAGGACACAAATGAACATACCGCCCTTCTCTCAAGAAACAAGCCAAATAAGAAGGGTTTGGTTCTCAAAAGTAATCCTGGAACTCCAGGACACAGGTGGAGATAATTGGTTCGTTAATGATAGTTCAAGGAGAAATTAAAAATGCTAATCCAATTAACAGTATAAATACGAACCTAGCCTTCCGTATCATGTGCTCTGGCATGGGTCCCAAAACCCTCTCCATCATTGCTAGGTGTTCCAGGTTCTCATGTGTCTGAAACAATGCTTCCCCCTACAAATGTTTAGGATTAGGAACATATATCAAGGTAAAAGAGGAAAGACATGCATCACAAGCAATCTAACCGAGCATAGCTCAACGAGGATGCAACCAACACTCCAAATATCACATGGCAAACTCCAGCCTAAGCCTGCCAAAGAAATATTCAGTAACATCAGAACTCGTGATTCCCCTCCAGGGGTAGAAACATTAGCAAGTACTACAGCAGTTAGTCTAACCACAAGGAAAAAGGAGAAAAGATTAGTTCTTATTGAGCACAGAAAGAACATATATCAGTCAAATCAATATTTATCAGTAGTTCGGCATGGTACAATAAGACAGTATCGTTAGGGCCAGAACCATCAAATAAGGACTGAATATATTCTTAGACAGACCATTTTGCAAGGACAAAGATGTGTCGTGTCATATATCTATTCAGCTAGTGCATCAATCCTTCAATGTAATTCAATCTTCAGGGCATACATTACTGGGCATGTCCAAACTAGACTGTAACAAACCAACAGTACTAATCTACAACATAAAACCCAGCAAATATATCCCTCCTAAAAACACCATTTTTATCTCGTCAGAAGAAGATGACCATCTATAAGATCATACCAACCAAAAGTACAAAAACACAGAGGAAAGATACAATCGAGTAAAGAAGAAAATTATCAGCTGCCCCAACATGTTGGCATATAATATGCACAGTGCCACAGTTACCATTCTATATAACCAACCAATAGTTAAAACAATTAATCATTGAAATGAGACTGTAGAACTGTCATTTTATCTTCCATCATTATCCCAACATTCAACCCAATTTAAAGGATCTCTCTCAGTAAGCAACACTATTCTGGAAATGGCAAAGCAGTTTCTCTTCTAAATAAGTTTGGTTACGTATAGATTAAGAGTATCAATTTTCATGCATCATACTTAGGTTCCCAGGATTATATATAACGTCTTTTTTCTGTTCTTTACAAGCATATATATTAAATAAACATAGACCTATACCTCAAACAAGATGAAACAAAAGCAAACCTTTAAGAATATAACCAATTTACCTAAGATTATTTCAGGTGCCCTGTAATGCCTCGTAGAAACAATCGAGTTATGTTCCTGATTATCAAAGGCGGTACTACCAAAATCTATCAGCTTTATGGCACTGGACTTTGGCAAGCACTTGAAGTGCATCTCATCTTGTGAATTCTTCTGTACAACCCCAAGTGATCATTCAAGATAACTGCTAATACTGTATGCCTAAGTTCAAAATAGCAGATGCTCACCACAAAATTGGTCGAGATTAGGTACCTTGGAACTTGGAACCTTTATATATTCGGAAGATACAAGGAGTATGTTTTCTGGCTTCAGATCAGTGTGAATAAGGTGTAATTCGTGCATATCTATTTTAGAAAAAAAGGAAAAGATGGTCAAGCACGCCACTTGAAAGCAAGAGAAAAATGAATCTGCAACTGCCAAACTTATTAAGAACGGATATGCAGAATCAAGCAATCACACACATGCTACAGATTCCAACAGTTGCCGTCCAAACTCCCGCACAAGTTCCACAGGGAAAGGTTGGTATCTATTTCTCTTTAGAAAATCATACAAGCTCGGCCCAAGCTTCTCAAATACCTGACAAAACCATTGATATCCATTGAATAAAGTTATCTTTATTTTGTTTCCATACCAGGGGACCTTCATGAGCAAAGAGCGAAGAAAAGCAACTGTTTATGAGCATGCAAATCTTATTACAACTACATTATCATGTTATGTGTACAAGCATGCCAGTATCTCTCACTTTGTGCGAGTAAGAGGTACTGAGAGGGCCGGCAAAATTAAATGTTAGCTAACTAGGCATATAAACAGGAATGCAATACGCTGCAGATGGAAGTGAATGTAACAACTGACACTTGGAATCAACGTGTAGAACTTGCATAACTGAACAAAAGAAAATCAAACTTACAATGCATATATGGTTGCGATAGTCAAACCATCTTTGAATTTGGACACAGCTGGCCATTAAAGAACATTCAAGTAAGAAATAGCTAAGAGTAAAGTTTTATAGATTATATTTGTTGGGGGACACTAACAGGGATCTGTATCTCTCATTTTCTGCAAGGCGATTGAGCACATCGATCTCAATCATTGCAGCATCACGGTACTTCCGGATGCTCCGGACAACTTTTATTGCAACATATTCGCGTGTTTCACGGTCCCAGCATTCCATAACTCGGCCAAATGTACCTATAAAAATCCAACTCGTGTCGCTCTACATTAGAATAATTGCAAAAAAAAAGGACAGGTAGAGTAGAACACATAATAAAGGAAACCCGAACCTTCACCCATTTTGCTCAAGATTTTATCTGCATCACCAAAAAGGAGATCGTCAACAAACAATAATGCATTGCCAAATCTAAGGTGTTCGCAGTTTCAACTTGGAGCATCTCTAGCAGATCATGCAAATCCGCCAGTCCGGAATAATAACCGCTGTTTTACGGTACCGGGACGAAAAATTGCCCTGCGCATATCCCGCAAATCCACCCATCCCTGCGCACATCCCGCAAACAATCGAGGACGGGCGCAGGCGTGAGGGCCCCTCCCGTATATGGCGGTGCGGAGCCCGGCTCGGCTTCGGCCGGTACGAAGACCAAGGCTCTGACGGCTCTACGGGCTCGAGGAGGGGCGCCTCCTTCATTCACTCCGGCGGCCGATGAACTCCTCCCTTCCTTCAACTCCATCGGCGGCCACAACGTGTTCAAAGAAACACCGGAGAGGTAAAATTTCATCACTTTCTACTAGTGTGTGCTGAATTGGGTTAATTTGATCATGTTTCGTCCATTGGATTGTGTAGCTACAATTTACATTCCATTCATACAACATAAGCAAATGTATTGGAGGAGAACAAGGTGAACATCGATAGTGAACCACTTGACACATTTAATTCCGGCATGGAAGCCGAAGGTGAAGCCGAGGAGGAAGATTGGGTTGCCGACAATGATCTACAAAGAGGTTGAGGAGAAGGTTTTTATGCTAGACAAGCAAGATTTGGGAAACGAAGCGGCAATTACACGAAGACGGAGGATCTTTGTTTAGTGCTTCTAGCAATGGTGGCGATGGATCTACGGCCAATGTTGATGATCGTGGTGCTATGACCGATGGTGATGGTGATGATCTTATCAACAATGGTGTTGCTCGATTTGATCATGTCTAGGTGTTTGATTGTGCATTCTTTTGGTGAAACTTAATTGCTACCTCATATTGCAGATGCTTTTGGATATGAACTATTATTTCAGTGATGGAACTTCTGGATATGAACTATTGTTTCATATTTGCATGCTTTCATGAACTTTAGTTCATATGAAGATGAATATCAAAACTGATTTTCGGTACTACGCGGGCTAAGGTGGAACAAATGCCATAAGACTCATACCGCAAAAAAAATTACGGAATATGTTCCGCCCTAGCCTGCCCGGTACCACAAATCAGTTTTTGGGCCCACCCTAAACTGGTTTTGCGGGACGCGTTTTTGCAGGATCTGCTAGAGATGCTCTTAGACCTATTTTAAAAAAGAGTACATATGCCAATCAAGTGTATATGCTAATCTCTACCTAATAATAAAAGAAATTGTGTTTCTCCAGTTTTTTGGTCCGTCTATGACGTCATCTGATTTTTTGTATTATATTGCTGACATCATCACTCCCACTAGCCCAAACGTGCAAAAAATTAAGATGCGTCGTTGGGATTCGAACCCATGACCTTGCGTATAAGGAATTAAGGGCCAACCACCACGCTACACAATTTGGTTTTCCGGAATAATAAAAATAAGCTATATGTACTGTGACATGGACGTCTCGCACAGAGGAATCAATTGGGCCGGCCTGGGATGGTGACTTGTACATTTTTTTAAATCATTCTTCTATACTGGTTAGGCTGGAAGGCGCATCTCTTTGTTTTTTGTACGCTGAAATCAATAATGATAATTTAATTAAGTGCAATAGCACACTAAATTATATATGATAAATATATTTCATGAATTTTCTAAAAATATGTACGCAGAGCATGTATTATATAAGTGCTTTTCAGCATTGGTGATTCAGATATAATGTGGTTTCTACAAATTATAATACAAGTATGAAGTACTTCATTTCGCAAAAAAAAAGTATGACGTACGTCCTCCATCCAGAAATAACTGTTTTAACTTTGTACTAACATTAATTTTAAAACAGTTATTTTGGAACGGAGGGGTATAATAAATATAATGCATTCATAGCAAGTACTAACTATAATATAGATGTGGGCTTATATCACTATTTTTTTAAATCCTACTTTTATTTATTTCATTCATCTGTTTAGATTATAAGATACATTAAATTATTGCATATGACCAGTTGAACTTAAATGAAATTGCTTGCATGGCCGAAATTAAACGGAATTGTGATGTTGTTTCTAATTAATCAAGATGTAACGAGAGGACCATGTCTTATGTGTATGCGGATCGATCGAAGAACTTCTTTACAAAATCCCTTTTTTGATGAATACAGTTTTTGTATGAAATGCATACACACTTACAAAATTGATGAACAGTGGGCTCATCTTTGATACGGTGAGTTAAATTAAAATTTAAATAATGGCTTCGAAATGAAAACTTTTTTTCTCACGTTGCAACGCACGGCCGCTAGTATAAACATAACAGTGGAAATTGTAAATGGGAACTTTGCTTCATCATCCCCTTCATCCCAAAGCAGAATTAACAAGTTCTATACAGCAAGATAAAACAATCCAATCATTCATGCACGTTGTGGAGGTGAACCTTGTCCATTCAAAAGACAGTACTCCAGTAGTTAAAAATTATGTATGCATAAACAAGTCTTTATCCATCTTTTTTTCCCAAAACTATGTGCACATTGGCAAGCATTTGTCCACCATGCTTCTCAAAATTAACATAGATAAGTGTTTATGCGTGCACAATCGCTCTAGGAAATAAAAGAGGCTTAAGACGCGGGTGCTTACACCGCCGAGTCAAGTTCTCGCCTAGTTCAAACACGTAATGGCCGGCGCGGTCGTCATCCCTCCACGGCGGCGACGCGCCGCCCCTCGTTACCTGCAGCACCGGCGGCAGGGCCAAATCCACGTTAGTAGTAACCCGAATACCCAAGCCCTAATCGCAGGCATAAGTAACCCAAGTGTAGGATCATTACCACCTCCCGCTCTGGCGGCGGGTCTCCGGCGCCGTCCCACTCTTGACGCTTGCGCTTCCGGGATCGCGACGACTCCATGTACTCCGATTCGATTGGGAGGAGAGAGAGAGAGAGAGAACCCTAGGGGTGGGATGCGTGGCGGGCTGAGGCCCAAAGATTTGCATGGCGGACAGGGACTGGGGTAAGTTTGGGATTTCATTCAATTAAAGGCGCGCTGTTAGGGCAACTCCAACGCTTCGACGCGCGATTTGTGTGGATTTAGTCCGTCTGCGTCGGTCTTTGGACACTTGTCCGCGCTTGTTCGCGACTTTTTTGACGCGTCGGCCAACGCAGAGACGCATTTTGTCCGCGGCAACAAAAGCGGCATTTTCTACTCATGCCAGCGGCAATGCCAGCGCGCCATGCCAGGGCGCGCGCTGGCAACAAAAAATACACAGTTCGCGCCATTGATTCAAAGCTGGGTGCACATGTCACCGCTAGAACAAAAAAAAAGCCCACGTCAATTCCTTTGGCGTCCCCAATCAATCATCTGAAGCAAGCATTTCATTTTGCATCTTCTCGAACCATGTTCGCTTCCTTAGAGATACGGTGGTCAAGTCCACCTTCATAATCTTCATTTGCTTCGTCATCACGGAAAGCTTCACTTGCTTCTCTTCAATCTCAAGCTTCTTCTTTTGAATCTTGAGATATGCCTTCATTTGCTCTTCTTTCTCTAGGCGCTTCTTCTCTTCTCTCGCCACTTTGTTCGTGGCTAAACCTTTCAAGGTTTCTTGCAACGCAAAAGTTGCCGCCTCACGCTTGTCTTCGATTTTAGAGTTTTTTGCCCTCTTGGCCTCTTCTCGAGGTCACCATGATCAACCACGGGGGACGGGCCTCCATTCTTCTTTTGGGCAGCATATTGCTCCCTAAACTTTGGCAACTTGCTAATGATGTTCCAACAATGGGTGAGGGTGAATGACTTGTTTCCATGTTGAACTTTGAACAATTTCAAAGCTTGGAAAGCCTACACACAGTGAGCATAGACAATTAATGCGACGCGATATGGGAACGCGCCCAGCGCGCACGCTGGCCGCGCGCTGGGCTGCAGCAATTTAATGCGCTGGGCGCGCCCAGAGCACTGCAGTGCAGCAATTTAATGCGCTGGGCGCGCGCGATGTAATAAAGGGAGCAGATGTTCATACCATGTCGCCGACGTCGAGGCCACTCACGGGGCAGTTTTCGATGGTCTCGAGGGTGGCGCAAAACTTGTTGCACTCTAGTTGAAGCAACCCCCATCTTTTCTTGAGCGATTCCTCCGTCCGACTGCTTTCCATTTCATACGGAGGAAACATCTTGCGCTCATGGAAGTATGCATAGATGCAGTGCCAAAAGACTGTACCTTTTTGCTCCGCGCCGGTCTTGGGGTCTTGGCCAACATCCCTCCAAGCATGACAAATGAGCTCATCTTCTTTGATCGTGAACGCCTTGGTGTGGATGCTTTGGCCCCTCTTTTTTTTGGCTCTTGCTTGTTGGGTGAGCTCATCCATGAATGACAATGGAGCCTCACCAATGTCAAGACCATCATCGATGCGCCATTCTTCTTCGGCGACGGGGCCATGCATGACATCGTCGTCGTCCACAAAGCAGTCCGCGTTCGCGCCCGCGTCCGCGCCCGCGTCCGCCATGTCATCTTGCTGGAAGGCGCGGCCATCCTAGCTTTGCGTCTCGTCCAGATCGACGCCGCGCCCCTCAAAGATGATATGGTCCATGAGCAAAGAGGTGTATGCGGTGATTACCTCTCCCCCGGGCGCTTCCGCGAGCTCTTCGGGGACTGGCATTTCGTCGAACAGTTTGCGGGGAGGTGTGTAACAGCCCATGTGCAATAAATAGAAATCAACATGAGATTGTACTTTGTCTGTTGACTTTGTAACTTGGCATGATGCTAAACATTGTAATTTCATGTGATGATTTAAATTACCAACAAGATTTGAGTTCATTTGATTTGCTTTTGAATTCAAACAAAGTGGTTCAAGAAGGGCGTTTAAGGATTTTTCTATGTTGCATGCATGCTCCTTTTGACCCCAAACTTGGCATAGCCAATTTCTTGCCCTTCCCAAGCTTTTCAAAAGCCTTGCCCCATTTTTGCAAACTATAAAAATGTGGGCCACAGTTCAATGTGGTTTGAATTTTCAAAATGCCCCCACATTTTAGTTGCACAAAAATTGGTCAAACCAATTTTAGAAAATGGAGAATATTCCAAGGTTTCCAAAACATATTTTATATGTTTTTCTTTTTCCTAGTTTGCCCTGAAGAATTCTTGGGTTTCTTCTGTTTTGGAAAATAGAAAAACCTTCTCCGTTTGTTTTCTGCGGAGACAGACCAGCCAGGCCCAGCCCAGCTGGCCTGCCTCCACTCGGGCTCCAGCCCATCCGCGAACCGGTAAGTGGGAGAGGCGCCCCGCCGTTGGATCTCAATCGCGTGGCCCTCGTGCTTCGTCTTTATAGCGTGGCCGGGGGGACCTCGCCGTCCCCTCTCACACCGGCGTCCACGCGGGCGTCGCCGACCGTCGACGTGGCCAGGGGGCTTCCCCTTTATAAGCAGAGGTCCCAGGCCCCTCCTGGAACCCTAGAGCACCTGTTCCTCCCTCCAGTTTTCGCCACCGCCGCCTCCATGGATGACTGCGACCTCCCCTGTTCCGCTTAATTCCGGTGAGCCGCCGTGCGATTCGCCGTCGTCCCGCTGCGATGACGAGCGCGCGCTCAAATTTCACGCTCGTGTAGCTCACCTGGAGTTGTTCCTCCGCGCAGGTCGGAGCGAGACGCGCCAATTTCTGCCCGCGACGAAGCAGCACCGACGCGGACGCCTTCTTCCTTGACGACGGCCGCTGCGTCCTCTTCTTCCCATTCGCATCCATCCTCGTCGCCAAACACCCCTAGGTGAGCGTGCGACTCCCCTCCTGTCGTCACCTGTCGTGCGCGTAGGAGTTCCCCGGCAACACTGTAGGCCGCCGCCACGATTCTCGTCGCCGCCGCGGGGCTCGTAGTCGTCGTGCCCGTGGCATGCCCCGGACGCACGCGCGCATGTGATGATCGTGTCTTGGACGCGCAGAAGGAGCTCTAGGAGCCATCGTGGCCTCGTTCTTAGTCCGGGCCGTCGCGTCTGAAGTTGCAGGGTGCAGGCCCCGCCGTGCTGTCGCCGGCGAGAAAGGATCCCCTTTCCGGTCACCGTTTGAAGATTTCGGGGCACCCATGGTTTCGTGGTGGTGCCCCCTTGAGATTCCGTGTCCTAGCAGCGTCGAGAAGGCACTGGAGGCGACGGCTGCGTCTCCATAAGAAGTCGTCGTCGACGGGTTCAGGCTCAGCCTGGGTTCAGTCATAACACCGTTGTTTGCTTATGTTGACATCATTGCTTGCTTTGTTCAGAAACACACAGCAGCGCAGTGGCAAGGGGGGCAGGGTGGTCAGTGAGGCGTCGCGGGTTCGAACCCCGGCAGCGCAAAATGCCCCCCCCCTTTTCTCTTTTCTCCAAGAGGCTGACTAGTTGGTCCCTCGCGTCAGCGAGACGTTGCCCGTAAGGTCAGTGGGTTGAGCCCATTGCTTGCTCTGCAGCTGGGCCGGAATGGCCCGAGACCAACCCACATGGCTGAGTCTTTTTCTTTTTCTTTTTCTGTGTTTTTTTTTCTTTTCTGTTTAAATTTCCAAATTTGATTTGAATTCAAATTCAAATCTGAATTTGGGCTTTTGAGCACTTTAACCCGAAACATGTAATCCAATATATGAATTTGGGGTAGTTTTGCCCACTGATCATAGTGGTGGTGTCCATTTTGCATTTTCCCCCTCTAATTTTGTAGTAGTGGTAATTTTGCAAAGAAGCCCCTCACTTCTTTTGAATTTGCAAAGTGTTTTGCAAATTCAAAGTGTGACATGACATATATGGTTTTGGGGTAGAAAATGCAAGGATTCAAATGGTGATGTCCATTTGATGTTTTGTGCAACTCAATGGACATGGTGTGATAATTTAACCATGTCAAACCTTGCCTTTCTTTTCTTTGCTTTCTTTCAACTTCAATGCATATTGAGGTCTTGTTCATCTGATCATTCAAGCTTTGCTCCATGTCGTCTTCAACTCTTTGCAACCTCAGAATCAACCCCTAGCATTTTTTCATATGCAAAGTGGCTGGATCCTCTTCTTCTGTTGTACCTTCCTGGTGTCAAATTCACCGACACTTTTCTCCGTCTCCGGAATCGATGATTATTTCACGATGTTTATTATTGTAAATTGTTGTTGTTGTTTCATGCCATGCCATATTTCTATGATATTTACACCAAAGTTAAGGCTATGACCAAGGCCATAAAAAAATTGCATGTGCAAATGTTGACGTGTCGTCAACACCTTCATTTAAACCTGATTAGACAGGGTCACATTATGTCTATTAAACTTGATCATACCATCTTTGCCTATGCATTTCACCCATTGCTTACTTGTGTGCTTTTCCTTGCCGGTACCTTACGTTAGCACCTGAGACTGCCGAGGAGACGTACGTGGAGATTTCCGACACCGAGCCCGAGGACCCTGCGACGTCTGCTCCGTCGACCGATTACCCAGGCAAGGGGAAGATTTATACCATTACTTGATACCTTTCTGCCTGCCTGCCTAGCCGTAGTCCAGAACGATTGTTTGAACCTATCCACCTTGCTTCTACCACAATAAAAAAGAAACGAAATAGCCATGATCCCCACATCCCAGCAAAACCTTGTATTGCTAAGTTACCGTTGCTCGGCCATTGCTTCGTATGAGTAGGAAAACTTGCTTCTTACCCTATTCTTGGTTGGGATATCATGTTCTTAAAGAAGTTGGTTGATATTTATTATTATGATGTTAATTATATTTGACAAATGACGGGAGGCTGGGCTGTTCCCGCCTGGTGCTTTGTCCCATTTGAGTCACCTAGGATCCGAGTTCCGGGTATTGGTTCTTTGGTTGAGCGTGCCTAATCGTGTGTGGGGTTCTATGGGGCCCCCTTGTCTTACCTACCTAGCTTCATACAATTCTAGTGGTGGCCCGAGCTGATTTACATTTGCAACGTGTGTGTGCTGGTGGTACCCCAGTTGTTTACAAACCACCCCGGGCCAAGAGGACATGTTCCTTGGCCGGCCCAATTTGACTGGCTGAGGACCCGGTCTCATATGAGAATTTAGCCGGCTATCCAAACCCGAGTCATACGGTAGAGGCCGATTCAAGAGTGTGGCCAGCTTTTGAGTTGGGTGTCGACTCACCGGGGGCCACCCGGAGTTGTGCGTTGTTAGTTAGAGGGGCTCTGACGTACCGGAGTTTCACGCGCTTACCTAGCCAAGTGGAAACCGGGCGTACATGCAAAGCCTATGATGGGCAGTTGGTACACCCATGCAGGGTTAAATCTTTTCGAAAATCCGTGTCCACGGTTACAGACGACTGAGAGCCTACGTCTTGTTCATAGAATAACATCAAATTGGATCATAATTAAAACTTGCCTGCCGTGTGAGTGCCTTGGTTGCTTTTCTTCGTCCAGGGGGACCGAGAGAAGATCCAGGTTGTGTTATGTTTGACGTAAGTAGGTGAATAGCAGACTTATGACACGATGTCACGTGCATTCTTGGACCTTACCTCTACTCTAATAGAACGATAGCCACCATATATGCTAGTGCGGATGCAACCCTTATTTTTACCTTGTCTTACCATAGGGAGCTAGTTATCCTGTAATGATATAATCTCACCCCTGTTTTCCTTTTGTGCTTTACTGTTTTGCCTGATCGGCCGCTGCAGTTGACTACTACCTCGACCCGAGCACCGGGCGATACTTCGTGGAGGTGCCCCCGGAGGACGACGATGAGGATGACTTCGTTCAGTAGATCCTATAGTTGGGTTCCGACGATCTGTGGGTGGACTTATTTATGTGCAGCCCTCTCTAGGGCCATTTGGATTTTGACCGTACTCGGTCATGATTGTCTTCCGCTTGTTGCATGATGTACTGTTGGGTCTGTGGACCTCTGAGATGATGTAATAAATACCAACGGTGATGTATGCCCTGGATTATATATATCTATGTCTTAGTTTAAAGTTCTTTGTTCTTATACCTATTGTCGAGAATCCGACAGCGACACGAGTGCGAGTGTCGTGAGTCGGTGGCCTTTTATGCGCTACTAACTTGAGTGGGACGTGAAAGCGACTAACTTGAGTTAGCTCCACATCGGGGGCCTTACAACTTGGTATCAGAGCAGAACTGACTGTAGGACCCCTTACTGGCCGAAGTTGAGTCTAAAAACTATTTTGTAGTTACTAAGGAAAAATCGGAGAGTATGAACTCTTTCTTTTTCTTCTTACCCCACCCTCCCACCCCTTTTTCCGTGAGGAAGTGAAACGTTGTTTTCTCTCTGCAACTTATCCCCTTTCAAAACAAATCTAGGTTATCGTTTACATGAGGCTCCGATTCCTCTATAATTTTTGCTAGCGACGAGAAGGGTTGGTGTGTGTTGAGAACACTGAGCCGCCACTTTGGGTTGACAGCTCCACCTCGCTTACGGCGTACCTCAGGTGAAACTCCTATACAGGGATGGTTGGCATCCTTCGGATGTGGTTCCTCCCCCTATAGGAGACCGCTTCGGTGGGCCGCTCAGGGCAGATGTCTCAACGTTCAGGTCTTCAACCACTCGTATATATTGTTGTGTGCTCGCTAGCAGATTATTATCTTGGATTCGGATGATCTCGGTTTGGGGATTCAAGTAGCACTTAGCTTTCGACTTTCCGGGTTAACCTTGGTGGATATTTGGCCTTCGGCTTCCTCATACCTCATGAGGAAGTTTTGTTGTCAATATTGCTTTATCTTCTGGTTTCGTCAATGTTTCTACCATGTTCTCATAAGTGTTCCTGTATACAGGATGCCAAGAGCGAACATGCCGCCGCCAGAGAACCCTCTCCTTGGGGAGGCTGTGACCGTAGTGGCTCAGGGCACAGCTGCGATTTTATAGATGCTGCAGAACCAGACTGCCTAGAGGAGTGATCGACCACAGTACACGACTCTGCAGCAGTTCCTTGCTATCACCCCCAGGTTCTTCGAGGCTCGAGACCCGCTGGAAGCGGATGATTGGATCGCAGAGATCAAGAAGCACTTCAATGCAAACACCTTCAGACCAGTCGACTACGTCACCTTCGCCTCCTTCTAGCTTCAGGGTGCAGAAGCCAGCTGGTACGATACCTACAAGGCCAACAAGGGCGAAGCTATCATCACGTGGGAAGACTTCGTCGCAGACTTCAGAGCAGCACATATTCCGAGTGGCTTGATGGACAGGAAGTGAGAGGAGTTCTTGGCTCTGAGACAGGGTGACAGGTCGGTTCAGGAGTACAACCTGGCCTTCGTCAGGCTCGCCAGGTACGCTCCGGAGGAGGTGAGCACAGAGGCCAAGTGGATTTCCAGATTCCGTGGGGGTCTCAGCACAGAGATCAAGTACGCACTCACCCAGTGCAACCCCACGTTGTTCTCGCAGTTCGTGGATCAGGCTATCCGCCAGGATTCAACCAGAGCAGAGCGGGATGCAGACAGGAAGCGCCAGAGAGAGCACAGCTCTGCAGTGATGGTCCACAAGAAGGCAAAGACTTGGGTTACAGAGGCACCACTGCAGAGGCAGCAGTTCCAGCAGAGGGGGGCAGTTTTCCGCACTTTTGCCTGCCCTCCCGTCCCAGTTCAGCAGGGGCCTCGCTCTACACCACCACACGCGAGGCCACCCAGGCCGCAGCAGCAGCCCAGGCCAGGCGTGATTTGCTACAAGTGCAGAGAGCCGGGGGACACTTCTCCCAACTGCACCGATCCGCGCTTTGCTCGGCTCCCACCGCCTCCACCTCGCTCTACTCCGAGCACTGCGATGGTGAAGGCACAACCACGTGCAGTTCGAGTGAACAATGTGATGCTCACAGATGCTCAACAGTCTTCAGAGATCGTTCTTGGTAGGTTGCTTGTCTGTTCAGTTCCAGCGACAGTTCTGTTCAATTCCGGAGCTTCCCATTCATTCATATCCAATGCCTTTGCTATATCACTTGACCTTCCGAGAGAGAGGTTGCCTACACCTGTAGCAATTGCTTCTCCAGGATCGATGATGCAGTCCTTAGGCAGTATCCCAGATGTGGAAATTTGTATTCAGGGTGTTGTTTTCACAGCGTCCCTGATTGTCTTGCCTCGTTCCGACATCGATGTCATTTTGGGAATGGATTGGCTTGTGCAACACAAGGCCAATATTGATTGCCCGACCAGATCCGTGAAGTTGACACATGATTCAGGCACAGAAGTCTTGTACACTAGTGGCTCAATGGCAGGAGCAGCACAGTTGTACGCCTTGAACGCATGAGTCACACCTTTGCTTGAAGAAGTCAGAGTTTTCTGTGAGTTCCCAGACGTCTTTCCAGAGGAGTTGCTAGGAATTCCCCCAGTTCGAGCTATTGAGTTCGTTATTGAGCTAGAGCCTGGTACCCAGCTGATTTCTCGGCATCCGTACAAGATGTGTTCGAAGGAGCTGATTGAGCTCAAGAAGCAGTTGACAGAGTTGGAGGCAGGTGGTTTTATCCGCGCGAGCACTTCCCCTTGGGGTGCACCAACTTTGTTTGTTCAGAAGAAGGATGGGACTAGCCTCTTGGTCCAAGACTATCGCGGTATCAATAAGAATACCATCAAGAACAAATACCCTTTACCCCGCATCAATGATCTGTTCGAACAGTTGAATGGGGCAAAGGCGTTCTCCAAGCTTGACTTGAGGATGGGGTATCACCAAATCCATGCTCGTGAAGAGGACATCCCCAAGACCGCGTTCAGCACACGTTATGGGCTGTATGAGTTCACAATCATGACTTTCGGGTTCTCAAATGCCACTCCAACATTCATGAGAGCTATTAACTGTTTGTTCCAAGAATGGCTTGATGTGTTTGTGATCCTCTACCTCGACGACATTCTTGTTTATTCCAAGTCAGAGGCTGAACATGAGGAACATCTACGCCTGGTGCTGCAGAAGCTGAGAGAGCACAGGTACTATGCCAAGTTCTCCAAGTGTGAGTTTTGGCTGGACAAGGTCAATTTTCTGGGCCATGTTATTTCCGCTAAAGGAATTGCGGTTGATCCAGAGCGAGTCTGCACTATTCAAGAGTTGGCTCCGCCGAAGAATGTGAAGCAGCTAAGGAGTTTTCTCAGCCTCGCCAGTTATTGCAGGAGGTTTGTGCAGAATTTCTCCAAAATAGCGAAGCCAATGACTGAATTGTTGTGCAAAGGCAAACAGTACACTTGGTCACCAGCTTGCCAATCATCCTTCGAGGAGTTGAAAGAGAAGTTGACCACAGCTCCAATTCTCACGCCGCCAGATGAGTCACAACCTTTTCAGGTGTTTTGTGATGCCTCATTGCAAGGTCTAGGCGGAGTTTTGATGCAAGGCAGGAATATTGTGGCTTATACCTCACGCCAGTTGAAGACGAGTGAGAGGAATTATCCCACGCACGACTTGGAGCTTGCATCAGTTGTGCACGCCTTGATCACTTGGCGACACCTCCTCTTGGGGGGGAAGGTGGATGTGTTCACCGACCACAAGAGTCTGAAGTACTTGTTCACTTAGCCAAATCTGAACTTCAGGAAAATAAGATGGCTTGAAACCATTACTGAATACACAGTTGATATTCAGTACACGCCTGGGAAGGCGAATGTCATAGCTGATGCGCTGACCCGCAAGGGCGATTGCAATAATATCCAGGTGCAGAGGATCCACCCTGATTTGTGTGAGTCCTTTCGAAGGCTCAATCTCGATCTAGTTCTAGCAGGCTACCTTTCCAACCTTGTGGTAGAGCTCACTATCCATGAGAAGATCCGTGAAGCACAGTCTGGCAGCTCAATGATACAAAAGATCAAACAGGGTATTGTCGCCTCAGTTCCAAAGTACGGTTGCTTTTCAGTGCATAAAGACGACAACGTGTTGTTCGAAGAGCGAGTTGTTGTTCCCAAGGAGGGAGATCTCAGAGAGGTCATCATGAAGGAAGCCCATGATTCCAAGCTATCGATTCACCCTGGCAGTACAAAGATGTATCAAGATCTCAAGCAAAGCTTTTGGTGGACTCGTATGAAGCGGGATGTTGCCCGTTACGTGTCTCAATGTGATGTGTGCAGAAGAGTGAAGGCACAGCACCAGAAGCCTGCAGGGTTACTTCAGCCACTTGAGATTCCGGAGTGGAAGTGGGATCACATCGAAATGGACTTTGTCACCGGGTTTCCGAGGTTGCAAAAGGGCAATAATTCAATCTTCGTTGTGATTGACAACTTGTCCAAAGTTGCCCATTTTCTGCCTGTCAAAGAAACTATCTCGGCTGGACAGTTGGCGGAGTTGTACACCGCGAGAATTGTTTCACTGCATGGCATTCCCAAGAAGATAAGTTCTGATCGTGGAAGCATTTTCACCTCAAACTTCTGGAAGGCCTTTCAAGAGGCATTGGGTACAAAGATTGTCTTCAGTACCACATATCACCCTCAGACCAGTGGCCAGGTTGAGCGCGTGAACCAAATCCTCGAGGACATGCTTCGAGCATGTGTCATCTCCTTTGGCATGAAGTGGGAGGAATGCTTGCCGTATGCTGAGTTCTCTTACAACAACAGCTATCAGACAAGTCTGCAGGCAACACCGTTTGAAGTTTTGTATGGCCGGAAGTGCAGGACACCTTTGAACTGGTCCGAGACAGGCGAGAGGCAGTTGTTCGTCCCAGATATTATCCAGGAGGCAGAGGACAGAGTGAAGATTGTTCGAGAGCACCTAAAGGCAGCACAGTCTAGGCAGAAGGCCTATTATGACAAAAGGCACCGTGGTGTAGCTTTCCAAGTTGGTGAATGGGCGTACCTCAAAGTGTCTCCATTGAGGGGTACTCACCGCTTTGGTATCAAAGGAAAGCTCGCTCCAAGATTTGTCGGACCTTTCCGCATCCTTGAGACTAGAGGACCTCTTGCCTTTCGGCTAGAGCTTCCAGAGAGTCTGTCCATGGTGCATGACCTGTTCCATGTGTCCCAGCTAAAGCAGTGCTTCAAGCAGCCAGAGCAGGCCGTTGACTTGGGCGAGATACAGCTGAGTGCGGACCTTTCCTACTCAGAGCGTCCAATCCGTGTTCTTGAGACGCCCGAGCGCAAGACTCGCAACAAGACCGTCAAGTTCATGAAGGTTCAGTGGGCACATCATTCGGAGAAGAAAGCAACGTGGGAGCGTGAAGATCATCTCCGTTCTGAGTATCCTGAGTTGTTTCAGGCTTAGATCTCGGGACGAGATCCTGTGTTGGTGGGGGAGTGCTGTAACAGCCCATGTGCAATAAATAGAAATCATCATGAGATTGTACCTTGTCTGTTGACTTTGTAACTTGGCATGATGCTAAAAATTATAATTTCATGTGATGATTTAAATTGCCAACAAGATTTGAGTTCATTTGATTTGCTTTTGAATTCAAACAAAGTGGTTCAAGAAGGGTGTTTGAGGATTTTTCTATTTTGCATGCATGCTCCCTTTGACCCCAAACTTGGCATAGCCAATTCCTTGCCCTTCCCAAGCTTTTCAAAAGCCTTGCCCCATTTTTGCAAACTATAAAAATGTGGGCCACAGTTCAATGTGGTTTGAATTTTCAAAATGCCCCCACATTTTAGTTGCACAAAAATTGGTCAAACCAATTTTAGAAAATGGAGAATATTCCAAGGTTTCCAAAACATATTTTTATATGTTTTTCTTTTTCCTAGTTTGCCCTGAAGAATTCTTGGGTTTCTTCTGTTTTGGAAAATAGAAAAACCTTCTCCGTTTGTTTTCTGCGGAGACAGACCAGCCAGGCCCAGCCCAGCTGGCTTGCCTCCACTCGGGCTCCAGCCCATCCGCGAACCGGTAAGTGGGAGAGGCGCCCCGCCGTTGGATCTCAATCGCGTGGCCCTCGTGCTTCGTCTTTATAGCGTGGTCGGGGGGACCTCGCCGTCCCCTCTCACACCAGCGTCCACGCGTGCGTCGCCGGCCGTCGACGTGGCCAGGGGCCTTCCCCTTTATAAGCAGAGGTCCTAGGCCCCTCCTGGAACCCTAGAGCACCCGTTCCCCCCTCCAGTTTTCGCCGCCGCCGCCTCCATGGATGACTGCGACCTCCCCTGTTCCGCTTAATTCCGGTGAGCCGCCGTGCGATTCGCCGCTGTCCCGCTGCGATGACGAGCGCGCGCTCGAATTTCATGCTCGTGTAGCTCACCTGGAGCTGTTCCTCCGCGCAGGTCGGAACAAGACGCGCCAATTTCCGCCCGCGACGAAGCAGCACCGACGCGGACGCCTTCTTCCTTGAGGATGGCCGCCGCGTCCTCTTCTTCTCATTCGCATCCATCCTCGTCGCCAAACACCCCTAGGTGAGCGTGCGACTCCCCTCCTGCCGTCACCTGTCGTGCGCGTAGGAGTTCCCCCGCAACACCGTAGGCCGCCGCCGCGATTCTCGTCGCCGCCGCGGGGCTCGTAGTCGTCGTGCCCGTGGCATGCCCCGGACGCACGTGCGCATGTGATGATCGTGTCCTGGACGCGTAGAAGGAGCTCTAGGAGCCATCGTGGCCTCGTTCTTAGTCCGGGCCGTCGCGTCTGAAGTTGCAGGGTGCAGGCGCCGCCGTGCTGTCGCCGGCGAGAAAGGATCCCCTTTCCGGCCACCGTTTGAAGATTTTGGGGCACCCATGGTTTCGTGGTGGTGCCCCCTTGCGATTCCGTGTCCTAGCAGCGTCGAGAAGGCACTGGAGGCGACGGCTACGTCTCCGTAAGAAGTCGTCGTCGACGGGTTCAGGCTCAGCCTGGGTTCAGTCGTAACACTGTTGTTTGCTTATGTTGACAGCATTGCTTGCTCTGTTCAGAAACACACAGCAGTGCAGTGGCAAGGGGGGCAGTGAGGCGTCGCGGGTTCGAACCCCGGCAACGCAAAATGCCCCCTTTTTTTCTCTTTTCTCCAAGAGGCTGACTAGTGGGTCCCTCGCGTCAGCGAGACGTTGCCCGTAAGGTCAGTGGGCTGAGCCCATTGCTTGCTCTGGAGCCGGGCCGGAATTGCCCGAGACCAGCCCACATGGCTAAGTCCTTTTCTTTTTCTTTTTCTTTTTCTCTGTTTTTTCTTTTCTGTTTAAATTTCCAAATTTGATTTGAATTCAAATTCAAATTTGAATTTGGGCTTTTGAGCACTTTAACCCCAAACTTGTAATCCAATATATGAATTTGGGGTAGTTTTGCCCACTGATCACAGTGGTGATGTCCATTTTGCATTTTGCCCCCTCTAATTTTGGAGTAGTGGTAATTTTTCAAAGAAGCCTCTCACTTCTTTTGAATTTGCAAAGTGTTTTGAAAATTCAAAGTGTGACATGCCATATATGGTTTTGGGGTAGAAAAATGCAAGGATTCAAATGGTGATGTCCATTTGATGTTTTGTGCAACTCAATGGATATGGTGTGATCACTTAACCATGTCAAACCTTGCCTTTCTTTTCTTTGCTTTCTTTCAACTTCAGTGCATGTTGAGATCTTGTTCATCTTATCATTCAAGCTTTGCTCCATGTCGTCTTCAACTCTTTGCAACCTCAGAATCAGCCCCTAGCATATTGTCATATGCAAAGTGGCTGGATCCTCTTCTTCTGTTGTACCTTCCTGGTGTCAAATTCACCGACACTTTTCTCCGTATCTGGAATCGATGATTATTTCACGATGTTTATTATTGTAAATTGTTGTTATTGTTTCATGCCATGCCATATTGCTATGATATTTACACCAAAGTTAAGGCTATGAGCAAGGCCATAAAAAAATTGCATGTGCTGATGTTGACGTGTCGTCAACACCTTCATTTAAACCTGACTAGATAGGGTCACATCATGTCTATTAAACTTGATCATACCATCTTTGCCTGTGCATTTCACCCATTGCTTACTTGTGTGCTTTTCCTTGCCGGTATCTTACGTTAGCACCTGAGACTGCCGAGGAGACTTACGTGGAGATTTCCGACACCGAGCCCGAGGACCTTGCTACGTCTGCTCCGTCGACCGATTACCCAGGCAAGGGGAAGATTTATACCATTACTTGATACCTTTCTGCCTACCTGCCTAACTGTAGTCTAGAACGATTGTTTGAACCTATCCACCTTGCTTCTGCCACAATAAAAAAGAAACGAAACAACCATGATCCCACATCCCAGGAAAACCCTGTATTGCTAAGTTGCCGCTGCTCAGCCATTGCTTAGTATGAGTAGGAAAATTGCTGCTTACCCTATTCTTGGTTGGGATATCATGTTATTTAAGAAGTTGGTTGATATTTATTATTATTATGTTAATTATATTTGACGAATGATGGGAGGCTGGGCTGTTCCCGCCTGGTGCTTTGTCCCATTTGAGTCACCTAGGATCTGAGTTCCGGGTATTGGTTCTTTGGTTGAGCGTGCCTAATCGTGTGTGGGGTTCTATGGGGCCCCCTTGTCTTACCTACCTAGCTTCATACAATTCTAGTGGTGGCCCGAGCTGATTTACATTTGCAACATGTGTGTGCTGGTGGTACCCCAGTTGTTTACAAACCACCCCGGGCCAAGAGGACATGTTCCTTGGCCGGCCCAATTTGACCGGCTGAGGACCCGGTCTCATATGAGAATTTAGCTAGCTATCCAAACCCGAGTCATACGGTAGAGGACGATTCGAGAGCGTGGCCAGCTTTTGAGTTGGGTGTCGACTCACCGGGGGCCACCTGGAGTTGTGCGTTGTTAGTTAGAGGGGCTTTGACGTACCGGAGTTTCAGGCGCTTACCTAGCCAAGTGGAAACCGGGCGTACATGCAAAGCCTATGATGGACAGTTGGTACACCCATGCAGGGTTAAATCTTTTCGAAAATCCGTGTCCACGGTTACAGACGACTGAGAGCCTACGTCTTGTTCATAGAATAACATCAAATTGGATCATAATTAAAACTTGCCTACCGTGTGAGTGCCTTGGTTGCTTTTCTTCGTCTAGGGGGACCGAGAGAAGATCCAAGTTGTGTTATGTTTGACGTAAGTAGGTGAATAGCAGACTTATGACACGATGTCACGTGCATTCTTGGACCTTACCTCTACTCTAATAGAACGATAGCCACCATATATGCTAGTGCCGTTGCAACCCTTATTTTTACCTTGTCTTACCGTAGGGAGTTAGTTATCCTGTAATGATATAATCTCACCCCTGTTTTCCTTTTCTGCTTTACTGTTTTGCCTGATCGTCCGCTGCAGTTGACTACTACCTCGACCCGAGCACCGGGCGATACTTCGTGGAGGTTCCCCCGGAGGACGACGATGAGGATGACTTCGTCCAGTAGATCCTATAGTTGGGTTCTGACGACCCGTGGGTGGACTTATTTATGTGCAGCCCTCTCTAGTGCCATTTGGATTTTGACCGTACTCGGTCGTGATTGTCTTCCGCTTGTTGCATGATGTACTGTTGGGTCTGTGGACCTCTGAGATGATGTAATAAATACCAGCGGCGATGTATCTATGTCTTAGTTTAAAGTTCTTTGTTCTTATACCTGTTGTCGAGAATCCGACAGCGACACGAGTGCGAGTGTCGTGAGTCGGTGGCCTTCTATGCGCTACTAACTTGAGTGGGACGCGAAAGCGACTAACTTGAGTTAGCACCGCATCGGGGGCCTTACAAGGTGGCAAACTGTCCATGGAGAACTCCCTCGGGCGCTTTCTCCCCGCCATGGAGCCACTGCCCTCGTCCCCAATGGGCTCAGCGTTGAGGTCTATATCGATGGCGCACATTGGAGGGGCCATCGACGCCGGCGGCTGCATCATCACCTCCGGCGACGTGTCATGCGGCGTGGTCGACAAGCTCGACGCCACCGGCGTGGTCACGGATGTGCGCGGCCGCTGGGATGATTCAATGCCGCTCTTGACAGCAGCAGATGAGCCCGCGGCCATGACAGCAGCGACCGCGGCCACAATTGCAGGGTTGCGCACGTATCCCTCCATGTATAGAGCTCGCACTGCCGCTTTTTGCGCGATTACCTCATTCTCGCGTGCCATGGCTTCCGCCTTGGCTTGCGCGGCCATGGCTTTCGCGGCAGCCTCGGCTTTCGCGGTGGCCGCGGCTTTGCGGCGGTCGGCTCTTTTGGCCGATTGCAAGGCCCGGTCCCGCACCGCCTCCGCCTCCGTCAACTCCTTCTTCGGTTTCTTTGGTTTCTTCGGGCGCTTCAGGCCGACTGGCGCGGTCGCTGCGGTGATGCTTGGCTCGGGCGGAGCGGAGCCGGCGGCGGCGCCGCTGAGATTTGGCTCGCTCTCCATGAAAGGGTGCGGGAAGCTTTGGAGAGAATGGAGGGAAATGTGGCCCTCGGTGTGACCGACGAGTAGGCTAGGGGAGTACAAGGCCGGGCACTCGCGCCCGTCCGCGCGTGTCCGCACCGACGCAAACCATCCCCATTTTTGGGCCGGGAATGGGTCAGAACGGACGCGAAAACGGACGGGCGTTCGTTTGCGCCGGCGCGTTGGGTCGAGTTTTCTGTCCGCACCGATCCAAACGGACTAAAATGGACAGAAAACGGACAAATGCATCGGCGCGTTGGAGTTGCCCTTAGGGTAAGAGTTAGGGGGAGATCCAAAAATATGGTTCCTTTTCTTTTCTGTTTGAATCGCTCTGGTGAATCCAATATCCGCGTCATGTTCGTTTCGATTGCGAGACGCCTAATGGTAGATCGAGATCCAAAGAAATTTAAATTCTTTAATCTAAAAATCCATGCATACTTAATTACTCCCTCCGATCTATAATAAGTGTTGCTCGTTTAGTACAAAGTTTTTTTAACAGTAAACGAGCGGCCTCTTATATTTCATGTGTAAATGTAGTTACATCATTTGCCAGTGTTTCAAGCAGAAAATCCGGAGGCTCATCTTGCCAGACAATGGTAGACGAGCCCTCCGTTTTACTAGCTAGCATATCAGCCGCAAAATTCGCCTCACGCCTGCAATGTACAAAACTTATGGAAGAAAATTTTCTACTCAAGAATGTGCATTCTTCAAATATAGATGCCACTGGTCCAAGCGAGTTGCCTCCGTCTTGCATCACCTGGACAACCTCGAGGCAGTCCAGTTCCACCACCAGGTTGTTGTACCCCATGTCCGCCGCCAGTAAGAGTCCGTTCCGCAACCCGATCATTTCCGTCGTTGCTGTGTCTGGCGCATGTGATAAATCCGTGCACGCCGCCACCAGAAAGTGGCCCATGGAGTTTCTAATGACAGCCCCAGTGCCACCTCTTCCAGAATCCTCATCAAAGGTTGCGTCCACATTCAGCTTCAGGATGCCCTCAGGGGATCTAGACCATCCGACTCTGAACCTTGGCCGGACCCTCTTCTTATTTGCTAGAACAAAATTCTTGGTGATCGATAAGATTGCTTGCGCAGATTGGGTAGTTAGCACCATGAGTAACCTTTCTCCTCTCCCACCAGATGTACTAAGAACCAACAGCCGCAAGTGTTTTCCCATCAAGACCAGAGGCCACACTGCTCGGCAGAACCTGCATCCTTAGGATCTCATGTAGAAGTGAACCCTGATGATTCGTTGTGGCTCTAGCTTTTTGTATGTAAACCTCCATACCCAATTTCCTCTAGACTTCCTGCGCTCTCGGACACAGAAACAAGGCATGATCAACACTTTCGCAATCAGTCAAGCACAAAGGGCATTGAGAGCTAGTAGACATGTGTCTATTTGTTAGAATCCCAAGGCACGGGATAGCGCCCAGAAGTGATCTCCAACAGTGGATCTTCACTTTGGCCGGAACCGGCAGCTTCCAAAGAATCCTCCAAACTGGACTAGCATTTGAGGTTTCTGTTTGATTAGTTCGCCTCAACTTTCGTCCGTGTTGGTGATCCCATTCAACATGGTAAGAGGATCTAACCGTGAATGTCCCGTTCTTCTCCGGGTGCCAGGATATGAAATCCTCCATCATGCCCACCGCCAAGGGGATACTCAAGATTCGTTGGGCATCGGAGGGCCAAAATACATCCCTGATTAGCTCCTCATCCCAGGATCTGGATTCAGAGTTTATCAGTTCAGCCACTTTCATCAGGACAATGTTCCTTCTAGGCGTCATGATCAACCTGGACAAGCTACCAGGAACCCAAGGGTCTGACAAGATATTGATTTGGTTTCCATCCCCCACACGCCATATGTAACGTCGGTTGAAACTTTAAATTCCCTTCCACAAACTTTGCCAAGTGTAAGAGCTACCTTTCTTCAGATTGCATTGGAGAAGATTCCCATCAGGGAAGTATTTTGCTCTCAGCACCCGAGCACATAAAGAGTCCGGCTCCGCAAGTAGCCTCCAGCATTGCTTAGCTAGAAGGGCGAGATTAAAGCAATGCAAATCTCTGAACCCCATACCGCCTTTGTATCTGGGGATACTCATTTTCCACCACGCGAACCAATGCATACGTTTCTTGTCATCCGTGTCTCCCCAACAATAGTGGGACAGAGCAGTTGTGACTGCATTGCAAATAAGCTTTGGGAGATGGAACACCGACATAGCATATGTAGGTATCTCCTGCAAGACAACTTTTATGAGAATTTCTTTTCCCCCTAGAGAGAGTAGCTTCTCCTTCCACCCTCGAATTCGTGCCAGCACCCTGTCCACTATGTGTTGGAAACAGTCTGCCTTTTCCAGTCCTACAATGGGAGGCAATCCGAGATATTTATCCGTAATATCTTCAGATAAGATGTTGAGGCTTGTGCAGACCGCCTCCTTCATTGGAACCTTAGTACAGGGACTGAAGAAAATCGTGGACTTTGACTCACTCACAAATTGTCCTCAGGCCAGACATTACTCATCCAGGGCACTCTTCAGAATTTCGGCATTCGCCAAATCATCTCTCATCAGGATTAAAGAATCGTCCACGAACAACAGGTGGGAGATGGACGGGGCTCCCCTACACACCTGCTCACCCACCAATCGACCCTGCTCCTCCTCATGCGACAGGAGACTGGAGAGGCCTTCTGCACACAGGAGAAATAAATACGGTGATAGCGGATCCCCTTGGCGAAGCCCCCTTGAAGGAACAAATGTGTCAGAGAGGGCATCATTCACCCAGACCTGATAAGATACTGAGGAGACACAAGACATAATCAGGCCTACCCAATCCTCTGAGAAGCCTAGCTGGAGAAAATTCCATTCCACTCTATCATATGATTTATGCATGTCCAACTTCACTGCACATAGCCCAAATTTCCCCGACCTCTTATTTTTGATGGTATGGTAAGACTCAAAAGTCAGTAGGAAATTATCCGTAATCAATCTCCCAGGAACAAAAGCGCTCTGATTTGGAGAAATGATTTCAACAAGGATGTATTTTAGCCGTAAAGCCAGGATCTTGGAAATAACCTTGTACACCACATTGCATAAACTGATCGGTCGAAACTGCATCACCGAATCCGGACTATCCACCTTTGGAATTAATACGATGGTAGTAGTATTCCACCCCTCTGGTATAACTTTGGAGTTGAGAGCAAGAAGAACCTTATCAGTGAGGTCTTCACCGATTATATGCCAAAACCTTTTGTAAAACACCGCGTGGAGGCCATCAGGTCCTGGTGCTTTCAAATCACCAATGCTAAAAAGGGCCTTCTTTACCTCATCTCTTGAAAAAGGTTTTGCAAGCTCCTCGTTCATTGCCGCTGTCACTCTTGTCTTCACTTTTGCTACTGTCTCTGGGTTAACCAGGCCATTGTTAGTAGTGAATAGCTGCTGGAAGTAAGCGGACACATGCTCCTGCAGGTCCACTTGGTCATCGATCACAGACCCATCGGCCTCCTTCAGGGAATTGATGAAATTCCATTTTCTCCTTGCCGTGGCTGAGCGATGGAAGAAATCTGTATTTCGGTCCCCCTTGCACAGCCAATCAGCCCCCCCCCCTTTGAATCCAGTATATTTCCTCCTGTTCCAAGAGTTTTTCAATTTCCAAGTGTAACTCATGTTGTCGGGCAACCGTTGTGTCCGATAACGGACCAGAAAGCACTTCATTCAACGGTTTTTGAAGCTCTCTGATTCTTGCTCTTGGACAAAACAGTTCGATCCCAGTGGTGGAGAGCCGAATGAACCTCACTGGAAGTATCCGCAAAGGAATTACCACGGAATTTTGCACTATCCCATGCTGCTTGGACTATCTCTTCAACACCCGTTTCAGCTAACCATCTGGCCTCAAATCTTTGAGGTTTGCAAACGGGAGGTACACCTGCACCGCTTTGTAGCTCCGTATCGATTACCAGAGGCCGGTGGTCCGACTTATCAAAGTCTTCTGCCACAACCCCATAGTGAGGGAACAAGTCAGCCCATCTTAGGTTACCCACCGCCCTGTCTAGTCTTTCCCGAATCATACCCTGGCGGCAGGTGAATGTATCTCCAGCACAGCCAAGATCATCCAGTTCACAGTCCTCAAGAGCATCGCTAAACATCTGCATGCAACGATGTGGCCTAGGGATCCCACCCTCCTTCTCCCGTGATTGCAAAATCTCATTAAAGTCGCCTGCCATGAGCCACGGTCGGTCCGTTATTGCATGTAAGCCCCTAACATAGTCCCATGTCAAGTGCTTCCTCTCTCCACTTGGTTCACCGTAGATGCCAGTGAACCTCCAGCTTTCGTCAGTCCCTTCCTTGATCCGGATATCAATATAGTTACGGTGTACCGTTGAGGACGTTACACCAAGACTTGACATCCACATCATCACCAGTCCCCCACTCCGACCATCGCTCTCAGAGACCTCCATCTCCTCGAAACCAAGTCTCCTCTGAAGTTTTCCTTCCTTAGCTTTTTCCAGGTGTGCTTTAGACAAAAAGAGCACAACTGGCCTCACTCACCCTTGGACCCCCAAGAGCGCACAAACCGCCGCAAGTTTGCGCATCCCGCGACAGTTCCACACTAAGAGTTTCACTTCATCCGGTCAAGCCCCTCCTCGAGGCTCGCCGATAGCCGATGACTAGCATCCATGGTAGAATCACCTTCCGTTTTTACCTCTTGGACTCCTGCGAGGCCCTATGCTCGTCCTATTCCTCCGTAACTTTCTCCTGTGAGTCTGTGAGCATGGCAGCAGGGCTTGTTTTTTCAGATTCACGATTTGCTATGGGGACTTCCTTACCCTCGAAGGCCAATCTCTTGTGGTTTTAATTAAGCACTTCTTTATACTTTGTCGAGCCCTTCAAGGGACTAGATGATGTATCTGATAAATCATCTCTCCCCTTCTTATGTTGGGTTCCAGCCTTTCCAGTTTGAACCCCCTATCCATCTCTTCCATCCCCTCGAATTTGTCCCGGCCGGGGGGCCAGAAGCCAATCGCCCCACTCCAGGTCTTCTGCCTGATGCTTACCATTACCATGTTCAAGGTGGGTGTGACCCATATAGCCACAAACATAGCAGAAAATAGGCATCTTTTCATACATCAGAGAGTAGTAGCACTTCTTTCTCGCCTTTGTGACCGAAACCACTCTGAGAATAGGTTCATTGATATCCAGGCGAACACGGACCATCACAATCCTTCCGTTTCCCCACCTAGGCTTTAGCATGACACCTTCAACCTTGCCTATCTTCTTTTCCATAGATCTAATCACTGGTTCCTTCCTGAAGAGTGGGGGTAAGTCAACAATCTGCACCCAGACTGAAATTTTATCAAGAGCAATATCCGCATACTCAAAAAATTCATCATATGGCTCGATCAGCACGCCATGGTCCCGAAAGAGCCACGGTCCTTCCTCCGTGACCCTCTGCTAGTCCCCCAAACAGTTTACAGAGATCACGAACAAATTTGGTCCCATGGCGTTGAAGTAGACTCCCTGCTCAAGGCTCCACGCCATCTTCATCATTTCAAAGAAGGACACCCTGCTGAAAGGCTTTGTGGTGTGAACCCTAGCCAGGGCCATGAATTTCGCTGCTTCCGCTTCATCTGGGAAATCCTCCTGAAAATCCAGATCCTCCTCCTCGCGTTCATTGAGATTGAGTTTCTCAATCATCTCCTCCATCTTGCTGCCTTTGCCTTGATTATCACTATTCACCGAAGAACTAGGGCTCGAGGCCGCCATCGTCTATGTCATGGGAGAAACGATGCTTTCCGCTTGTCTTGCTGAGATCTTATGGTCTTCCTCTCCTCGCACCTCTCAGATTGTAATTTGAGTAGATATTGAACTCCTAGACAGAGTCCAGATCGAACCCTAGGCGTCGCCGCCAGGGTACTTCCTAAACCCTAGGCGTCGTCGCCGCCTGGGTACTGCCCCACCTTCATGGTGTCTTTCGTGTTCGTTTAGTACAAAGTTTGTACTAGCTTAGTAAAAAATAAGCGACACTTATTATGGATCGGAGGGAGTATAAATTTTAAAAAACCCTTACCACTACTGCTCCTCGTCGGTCCTCTCCCGGCACCTACTGGTCGTCGATGTCGACATTCTTGTCACCGGAGAGGTCGATGAATGGTGGCGGCAACCATGGTACGTCGTTGGGCCAGTAGCCCTGCTGCGATGGCGGAGGGGGTGGAGGGGGCGATAATGGCAGCAAGAAGGCGGAGGGCGGCACATCCGACGTCTACAATTTCCCCACAAGGTCACGGATGATCTCACGAACCTGGCGGTTGTGGTCATCAACGGCCGGCAAGGGCGGCGACAACACTCGTACTACGACCGTGGTGATGATGACGGGGTTCGTGGTGGAGACAGCGAAGGCGCGTAGACAGCGGTGCCGAGCTGCACCGATCTCAAGTCGATGAGGTCTATGAGGCCCGGCCACCGCCTGGACTCCTCGCACACCAACTCGTCGAGGGCTGATTTGTAGGCGGCGGCCTTGTCGCAACCGGCGTGGATGGGTGCGCTCAACCTTCATGGCCAGCGGCAGCAACAACGAGTAAGTATTAGGTTCAGCTCAGTTATTTATAATGTTATTTAAAATATTATGAATCGACATTAAACTTCAGTTAGTATGTTTAATAAGTATTTGTTTGAATTGAATTTATTTGAATTCACACGGAATTATTTTTATACTCAGTTGAATTTAATAATTCAACTAGATGAAGCCTCGTACGTTGTTACAAACGTTTTTTGCAATATATTCAAAGAATCTTTTGGTTAAATTAAATATTAATATTTGAATTAATATATGCATTTAATATGAATATCATAATAGAATGAAAATTTACATGCATGCATGTGAAAGTGCAATCACGCCCTTAAGCCTATGTTGTTGATGACAATATGCATATAGGTGACTAACTATGTTTGCTAAGTGATACACAGGAAGTTGGTTAGTCCTCTTGACATCATCATGTAGGGATCATGTGCTAAACCTCAACCGCACTCAAGAATTTGACATAACGAGCGAAGATGACGCTAAGTTCTCTTTACTATTACATCTTGAATCATAGGAATCCCCACACTATTAAGAGGGATCATAAGGTTGAGTTCAAGTCTTGCTCAGTCATTAATACTATAACATGTAAAATACACTTTTACACAACCTATGAAAAATCAATGTAGTTGTGTAGGGTTTTCAAAACACTTCAAATTGAGCACTCACTACGTATGTCGGACCGTCCGGGCCACTGCCCGGACGGTCCGGACCCTGCCCCGGATCGTCCGAAGAATTACTCACCCGAAGGCCCGCTGTTGCATAATTATTTGGACCGTCCGGGAGCCATGCCAGACCGTCCGGACTGGACCCCGGACCGTCCGAAGAATTACACACCCGAAGGCCCTCTGTTGCATAATTATTCGGACCGACCGGGAGCCATGTCGGACCGTCCCCATTGATCTTGTTACTCTTGGAGGCTGGAGACTCCTAGGCGGGTAGGAGTTATTCAGAGAGGAATCGACCATTGTGATTACCCTCGTTGTGTTTGTGAGGGTTTGGTGACCACCTTTAAGGTCAACCGGTAGTGGTTGGGAATCGCCTTCGTGGTGATATCTCAAGGGGAATAGAGTGAGACTTCGTGGCGTTGGTGTGCCTTCGTGGTTTCACCCACTCTCTCTGAACGGTGAGTAGCTTCCCTCCAAGTTAGTGAACATCGGGATACATCATTGTCTTCATGTCATTCGGTTATCCCTACTCTTTCCCTTTTATTTGCGCTAGCTTGTTGTCACCTTGTTGTTTTTCCCTCACTTGCTATATTATATTGTGCTTGTTGTTTACCTTATCTCGTTTAGTTCACCCTTGCAATTGTTAGGCTCATCTTTATCTTCCGCACTATTGCCTAAAAATTGCTAAGTAGTGGGAAATTTGTAATATAACCTATTCACCCCCTCTATGTCTATATCGATCGTTTCAATTGGTATCAGAGCCTCGTGCTCTAATCTTGTGGTTTAACCGCCCTAGAGCGAGATGACCAAGGACGGCAACCGGTGTGGAGGAGGTCGCAATTGCTGTGGATGTCGCTCATCTGGAAACTGAGAGATTGGCGGCCGAATGAAGAGCCTCCGCACAACTTGCGATTCCCCCCTCCACGGGGAATGTTTCCGTTGAAATTGACGAACCTAAGTTGTTCACTTTAAGTGATTTAGTACAAGCTCTAGAAAAACAGAAATGGGATATGGAAGCAGCCTTTGCAAAGATGAAGGCTACGACATTGGAGTCACAAACGTCAAGTGGTGCGGCCCCAAGGTCCCCACACGCGACCTTTGTGCACCCTAGTTCGAACTTCCCTTGCAAAGAGGTGGTCCCTACCAATGGGACTATCCTACTCCCAAACTTGTGGAACCTAAGTATAATTTTAATGGCAATCCGCCGGTACTAACCGAGACTACTAACTTCTTGGATTGGAAAAGTCTTATGGCAGATTATCTTAGGTTTGTGTGTGAACCAATGTGGAACCTCATCGACTCTGGCACAGGTTACTATCTGATTGACCCAAACAATCTTACACCCAGTGAAGTGTTTGACAGACACCTCAACCTTGCGGCCATTGGGTTCTTGAAAAGAGGAATGGATGAGTTGACTCGAGCACCATTTCTCCATATCACCAATGCCAAGGAACTTTCGGATACTCTTCAAATGATAAGATATGAGATCGCCAAGAATGTATTGCACAACCTCCACATGAAGAAAGATGTGACGCTCCAAAAACTCCATATGCGTCTCAAATTTCTCTCCGCGCATGTCCAATCCTTCACATGTGAGAAATCATGGATGTATATGGACATGCGCGGAGAGAAATTTGAGACGCATCTTGTGGACATCCTCCAATCCTTCACATGTGAGAAATCATGGATGTATATGTCCAATCCTTCACATGTGAGAAATCTTTACCAACCGTTACCTTGTGGACAAGATGTTGAATGTTATCATGGTATACTCACATCAAATGGTGTGGGAATTGAGGCGTATGCCCGTCTTCTTCAAGATGACACTGGATGATGTGATTGCCACCTTCTTGCAATATGAAGAACACATCAAGGAGTCCAAGAGAATACTTGCCACATATGGTGGTCCATCCTCAAACCTTGCCCTCAAGGCTAGGATCGAGGAGTCTGATGATGATGAGGAAGAAGATGAGTATGAAGATGATGATAACTCCGATGGTACCCCTTCATATGATGATATGGCTCTCTTTGTGAAGAGTTTCACCAAAGGAGACTTCGAGGGAAGATTCCAAAAGAATAAGTCAAGAACATGCTACAACTGTGAGAGACCGGGACACTTTGCGGAGGATTGTCCGTATGATAAGAGATAGGATAAGCCTCGGTTTCCTCGGAAGGAAGTTGCCAAGAAGCTCCCAAACCCTCTCAACAACAAGTTCAAGAAGAAAGCCTTGTTGGACCTAGAAGGGTCCGATCCCGAGGATGTTGGTGGTGTGGCCGGAGTTGCTCAAGATACACAAAAGACCTTGAAGCTCCTCAAGAAGGAAGGTGAAGTTGTCAACTACAACTACATGAGTGACTACACCGGCAATGCACACAAGTGTATCATGGCCAAGTTGGTTGATGATGATACTCTGTCAACCTCGGCCAAGATCAAGGTAACTCCTATTGATGAGTCATTCATGTTCTCTTCCGAAACACCTCATGATGAATTTCATGACGCGGAAGGTAATGATGCGAATGTTACTTGTGAAGATTTGTTGTTTGCTAAAGTGAACAAAATGATGAGCTTTCTCAAAGGAAACAAGCTCAAAATGTTTCAATTGCTTATGGATTTGGTGGGTAAGCACTCCACAACCATTAAGGATCTTGAAATCCTCCTCGCCAAGGAAAAGGAGAACTATGCTCTCCTTGAGCGAAAGGTTGAATTTGAGGAGGCTCGCAGTGATAACTTGTGCAAAGTTGTTCAAACATCAACTGACTTAAATGACAAACATGTTGCCTCCTTGAAAAAGGCTATTGAAATTTGTAAGGAACTTGCTAATGATATGAGCAAGCTAGTTGAGCTAAACACCTTCCTTTCTAAGGATGTTGAGGTACTCACCTTGTCTCTCAAGACAAAAGATGATGAACTCACCACCCTTAAGAAAAATCTTGAGGCTCAAAAACTTGCTCACATAAAAACACTTACTAAGATGTATCCTCCTACTATTGTACACGTTGATGCTTGTGCTACTAACTCTACTCTTGATCAAGCATCTCTCACTGAGGAGAACTTAGCTCTTCATGCTCAACTAAAGAAGGGCCTCATAACTTGTGCCCAAGGCGAGGAAAACCTAAATGACGTACTAAGTCATCACAAGGAGTATTTTGCTAAGGAGGGACTTAGTTTTTACCCAAGTACAAGTGTGACAAAGGATGTCACCCTTAGCAAGGGATCAACTCCTCAAAAGGTGATCTTTGTTCGCAAAGGGCACAAGGACAAAGGTAAGAAGAAGGTTGATGATGTTGGTGTTGGGAGTGGGAGGGCCACTAGGGGCAAGTCCATTCCCAGCAAGAAGAAGGATAAGATGCCTCCATCCTATGGACTCCATAAGGCAAAGGGTGTAGATGTGTATGCCAAATTTATTGGGCCCCGTAATGCTTTCCATTACTATGCTATTTGGGTTCCAAAGACCCTTGTTACTAACCTTAGAGGTCCCCTTGCAAAATGGGCACCTCTAACCAAAGCCTAAATCTATGTGTAGGATGCTCTCTCCGGTGGAGTCAAATGGGTGATTGATAGTGGATGCACCAATCATTTTACCGGAGAAAGCCATTTGCTCAAGGACTTCATGGATGCAATTCAACCATATATGAGCATTGTCTTTGGTGGTGGTTCCAAGGGAAAGGTACTTGGGTTGGGCAAGGTGGATATTACTAATGACATGTCTCTTTCCATTGTCATGCTTGTCCAATCCCTTCAATATGATTTTCTTTTTGTTCGTCAATTAGCTTCCGTTGGTTATGATACACTATTTGGTCTAACAAGTGTGAAAGTATTTAGGAGAGATACTCTTGAAGTGGACTTTGTTGGAGAGTTGGATGGCAACCTTTACACGGTTGATTTCTCGAAAGAGAGTACCTACCATGCAACTTGTCTAATGGCCAAGGCCGACAAGGGGTGGCTATGGCATTGCCAGCTAGCCCATGTCGGCATGAGAAATCTAAAAGATCTCCTAAAGGATGAACACATCCTCAGACTAACAAATGTGTCTTTTGAGAAAGATCGTGTGTGTAGTGATGCATAGCCGGGAAGCAACATCAAGCAAAGCATACCCCCAAGAATGTTGTGTCAACTTCAAGGCCTTTGGAGCTCCTTCATGTGGATCTCTTTGGGCCTCCATCATGGGATAGTCTTGGTGGGAAGAAATATGGTCTTGCCATTGTTGATGATTACTCAAGACACACGTGGGTGTTCTTCCTCAAGTCCAAGGACGAGACAAAGGCCACCTTCATCGACTTTCCCAAGTGATACGTCCAAAATGCCTCACTATTTTATATCGTAATTCACCCCTATTCATTGATATATTTCATGTTATGATGCTATTCTTATGCTGTTTTGGCTCGTTTTACACAGTTTGCAACTTTCTGATGCCGAAGCAGCAGACGCAGTGACGAGGATCAGCCTCGGCAAATCCCATGGTCAGGGACCCTGGGTTAGATCATAGAGAAGGAACAGGTTGGATATACTTGTCGGCTAACAGGAGAAGCACTTCCTGCTCAATTGTATTATGCGAGGGGGCGATTACAGTGGAAATCTAGGCAAGTTCGCTCAAGACCGGAGGTGTTGATTGTAGATTGGATGTCTTGAGGCGTCACCCCTCCCAGCCTTTATATACTAGGCTAGGTCTTAGGGAGTCCGTCTCAGGTTACAAGGATGATTGCCTAATTCTAGCCTTTCCTTGAACGCCAAGTCTTGACTTCCATGTTGGTCGCGGACTCCTACGTCGGTGCCTAGAGCGTGCCAGTCGTGGGCCTGTCGAAGCTTCCAGCGGGCCTTTTGTCTTCATATGCACCAGATATCCTCACACGCAGGAGTCATGGGGTCACCCCCTCGTCAGTAGCCCTCGAGTGCCTAGGGGACTCGAAGAGTCGCGCAGGGACTCAAATCATCGTTTTCCTTCATATGCGCAGCGCGGCTGCGAGTCATTGGCAGTTCAGCCATGACAATGTTTATTTTGAGGGATGCTAAGCTGAAAGGGCCCAAGGTAGTCGACTGGTCGAGCCTTGGTGAATTGTACTAGTGACAAATACCTCAGTAGCCCGATCAAGCCCGTGTCCCTCGACACGAACTTGGAAACGACTGGTGTCTAGCAAAGTCCATGCCGCTGCAGGTCTTATAGGATCAATGATGTTGGCCCCAACAAATAGCCTTAACGTGTCCGTTATCGGCTCATCTTTCTATCATGCAAGCGCATGGAAAATGTCGGGAGTGAAGTCGCGTTGTGGCAAGTCCCGGCCCGGCCGTCTGCGCAACAGGGTCCTACCTACACGCTAAGCTTGCGTGGCATCTGGGGTACGGCGAGTCGCAGCCCAGGCATCATTTTTTATAGAGGCACAGAGCCTAGTTAGAGATGCACCCACTTGGAATAAACAATCAAGTGAGCTATTTAGTGGTCACTCGCGGAGCTTTTGCGAGTTCAGGCGAGGAATCAAATAAGAAAAGCACCCACTCGGAAAATCGTCGAGTGCGCGAGTAGATTGTATTATCGAATATCAGTTGAGTCTTGCGAGTAGTCACTTGAACGCTTTGCTGTCTTCAAGGCGAGGGAGCACCCGAACTCTGGAGGTGGGCCGTTTCGCCAGTGCGAGTGGTCACTCGAGTACATGTTTGCCGTCCGGGTGAGGGAGCACCCGAAAATCTGTAGATGTCGTGATTACTGTTGGCGCGAGTGGCCACTCGAGCACATCTTCGTATTCTGGGTGAGGGAGCACCCGAACTCTCAAGTTTTTTGATCTTGCTCTGCTTTTTAATAAAGGTACTCCCGATGAGAGTAAAAGATTTTGGAATATGGTCAATTTTTTTTGAGAAACGGAATGCTGACAGATGACGCGTAGTCAATACGCCTTGCTGAGATATGACGTTGCTGGGCCGCCTGGCAAGTTGGATGACTGTAGCTTGTGAAAGGAAATGATGTGACGCCATGTTGCCCGGAAATTTCACACTGTGTGATTATGGTCCTCGTTTTTCGCGCGTGGTGGGCGGTATGGTTAGTGCGCCGGTTGGGTTTTCCATGCTTCACGGCTATTGTGGGATCGTGCCACGTCTGCGGGGTTCCAAGATTAATGGTGATTGGGCGTTCCACAGCTGTTGGTTAAATACCGAGGGCTGGGTGGATTTAGGTTTTACCCAGCCATTCTCTTCCCTTGCTTGTTCTTCTTCCTCTGCCTTCTTCTGTTCTTTGCCTCCTGCCTCTCTACTTTGTGCGGTTTTGCGGTGAGATCCATGTCCAAGCGCCCTCGAAGTGCAGCGCAGGAGTCGGCAAGGATGACCGGTAGATGGGAGCGGTCTTCTTTCGGAGCCGTGGATCTGGATGCATTGGTGGCAGACGGCGTGGTGGTAAATGGCGCAAATCGGATTCCTGGGATGAAGAAGTTCCCGCACCTCGTCCTGACGAACGGGTATGCTTCCAAAGCTTCTTCCCTCGTGGGTTTGCGCTTCCAGTTCATCCTTTCCTCCGGGGGTTGCTTTTTGCGTATCAGTTGCAACTTCATGATTTGACCCCGAATGGGATACTGCACATTGCCTGCTTTATCACGCTCTGTGAAGGTTTTTTGGGAATCTATCCCCATTGGGGGCTCTGGAAACGCCTCTTCAATGTGAAGAGGATGAACTCTGAATACGCCATTGGGGGCGTGGGTATTTCCATTAAGGATAAGAGTGCCTACTTTGATCTGGAGAAGCTGGATTATGTCTATACATGGCGGAAGAGCTGGTTTTATCTGAAGGACCAGCACGTTGATGGACAACAATTTTGTCTTGCTCCTTTCAGTCCCGTTGCGCGAGTGGCTAAGCGGCCCTCGTGGTCGCATTCTCTTTCTGCTGGCGAGGTGTCTCTTGTTGAGCCGTTGGTGCAGAAAGTTTTTACCTTGAAGGACGAATTAACTAGCGGGCAACTTATTTCTGTGTTCATGAGGAGACGCATCCAGCCGCTTCGACATCGGGTGCGTCCCACGTGGCAGTATACTGGACCCGATGACTCGACCAAGTGTTCGAACGAGAAGTTCTCCGATGGTGAACTTTTGTCTCGGGTCCAGCAGGTTACGAAATGTACAAGTATTGGAGAGGAAAGCCTTGTTCGTCCTTACGCTGCTGATGTGCCTCTCCCCCAGGTATTTGACTTGAAGTCTTTTTGGATTTGACTAGTGTATGTTTATTATTGATGATGCTCTTACTTGCAGGATCATACTCCTTTGCTGAAAAATCCGCCGCAACCAGAGGATGCTGAAATACTCGACGAGCCTGATGCAGCTGATGTTGGTCGTGCGCCCGCGGGTGATGGGGGTGCTTCGGGTGCTGATGCTGGCGAGTCCCCGGGTGGAAAACCATCAACTGCTGATGAAGGTGAGGACTCGAGTCCTTTGCGTATCAAATGCAATCGCTCCTCGAGTTTGAGTGAACGTGATGCAGCGGGTGGTGGTGATGAATTGCCACCAGTCGCGCCATCTGCTATGCCGTGTCCTCCTTCTGTTGCTCCAAAGAAGCGCAAGTATCGGATGTTACTACGTCCGGGCGCCGTGCCTGCTGGGTTCGTATAACTTTTGCTGGATGATTTTTCTGTTGTTTTGGCTCTTGCTCTGGTGATATTTCACTTGCAGTACTGCTCCTGTTCCAGCTGCTTCCTTTACGAGTACTGTTGCTGTTGATCTTCGGTCAACTGACTCTGGCGTGGCGGCTGATCGGCCAAGTGACTCTGCTGTGGCGGCTGATCGGCCAGTTCCTTTGGCTACTCTTGTAGCTTCAGGTGCAGGGACGACTCCTGCGACTGCTCCATCCGGGGGGTCTGCTGCGGCTACCGAAGAGATCTCTCCCCCAGATGCGAAACCTGCAATTCCTGAGGAGCACTATTTGGAAAGGCGGGATCTCTCTGCTGAAGATAAGGCCAAGTTTTTCGATCGCATGGCTGAGAAGGTATGGAATTCCTTGTTCTTCCGAACTGTATTGGAGCGCGGCAGCGCTCCCGATGGGAGTAGCTCCCGAGGCTGCTAGCAATCAGTTGTGATTGGTTGCAGTCGTAGATTTGTCTTTCTCTTTTATTGATCTTTGTGCAACATTGGGGGAAGGGCAGTGCTCCTGATGGGAGTAGCCCCCGAGGCTGCGAGCAATCACTTGTGATTGCTTGTAGTCTTTGGACTTGATCTTCCTTTTTCTTGGCTCTGACTTGTGCATTTATTTGATTTCAACCTTTGTTCTGGATGTGCGAGCGTGTGCTGACCGACGTTGATCGGTGGCGACGTGCTCATGACTCGGCCCAGGGGAGCTTGACCACCATGAGGCGTAAGATGTTTTTTCCTCCTTTGGTCTTTGTTCGGCTGCTGGTTGGTTACTTGACTGATACCCTCTCTGCAGGTTGCAAGAAGGGTGCTGAGAAGCGGGCTGAGGCTGCGGAAAAGGAACTCTCTGTGCTTCGGGCCGCTTTGTAGTCCAAGGAAAAGGATCTGCTGGTGTAGCTTGGTGAGCTCGAACAGTTGCAGCGGGTGCAGGAGCGGTTCCTGCAGGTGGAAGGGGTTGAGTCCGAGCGCCTGCGTGACTTGGCGAGTTCTTTGGCGGGTAAGGAGGTTGTTCCTTTTCTTTTCTTTTTAGTGTTGTTCTTCTCTTGAGTTTCTAAACACTGAATCTGCTCGCTTGGCGCAGGCTCCGTGGGTGTTGAGGCGGTGGAGGCAGCTACAGCGGGATCGGGCACTCTTTGCGGCACTGTGGATGATGTGTCAAGTGCTGCTGGAGCCGTGAGGGACGTTTGTGCTCGGGCTTCGACTCTTCTGAAGCTTCTTCATGAACATATGTTCCCAGATGAGGAGAAGAGTCCAGAGGGTCTCGACTCGAAGGTTGCTGCATTCGGACCAAACAACGACCAGTTGGAGGGCTTGGTTCGTGGGAACATGGTGAGTGGGCTTGCCACGTATTTTGTTGTTCTTCTAGGCATGTTGTTCCTATTGAGGATTCCATGGTGGATTGCCTGCCTGATTACACAAACGAGCAGAGTGCTCGATCCACTCGGCTTGCCCGCCAGCTACAGCTGGTTGTGGAGGCTGATGTTCGTAATTCTCAGGGCGGGGAGTAGGGGAAACTGTTTTTTGTGCTTTGTCTTGGAACTTGAGTTGTAATGTGCCTCCTGCGGGGTGGTGGATCTTTTAATTGGTGATACAGCTTTGTCCCTTTTTACTGCCTGTTGTCCCTTTTTCTTTGACTTGTTCTCCTTTGCGGTAGGCCACCCCGGACATTTCTTGGGCTTGGAATTTGCTGAAGGAGGATGCTCGCGAGGGTGCCTATGAGTCCGTTTGTTTGAGGCTAAAAGAGGCCGAGCGTGAGATTGTTCGGCTCAAGGGTGCTGTCGCGGTCCAGCGCTCCAAACGTGAACGTGCTGAAGCTGTTGTGGATAGCCTGGCTGCTTGGGTGGCAAAGTTGTCTGATCTTCTGAAGGGTGAGTTTGTCTTCCTTCGACTGCTCGACTGCACGAGGTCTTTTCCTTGTGCTTGCTGCTGATCTTTGCTCTTCTTTACGGAGTGCTGGCTGGGCGATCTCGCAAGGAGGAGGAGGAGGCCATACAGTCGGAGTTATTGCGGTTGGATGACCCAGTTTTGCAGGCGAACAATCCCTTTTGGATGGATAGGGCGCGTGCTCGAGTGTTCACCGTTCTTCGGCTGCGGGTTGAAAGGGTGCCACGTGCTCTTGAGTATTTTTGTAGGGTGCTTGGCGGGATTTTCTCTAAATTTTATCCACTGAATCATGTTCCATCTTCGCTTGAGAGGCTTTGCCGGGTGTTCTCTCAACCCGCGGAGCTTCGCCGCGTAGTAAATCACCAGATTCATGCAGGAGCTTGCTGTGCTTTTGCCTTTGTCCATAGTCATTGGCCCGGGGTAGATATTATGTTGGCAGCTCAAGGTCCTCCTAGTGGTCGAGATCAGCCGATGGATGATCATTACGCCGTAGCGGACGAAACTGCGAGCCAGGTTATGAAGTGGGTTTGCGCGGAAAATGTCCGTCTTCTGGGTGCTCTGTGCAAGGTGAAGTCGGAGCCTGCAGATTAGGAATTGCTTGATTTTTGTAGATTCTCCCTTGTACAACTGTAGTTGTGGTGTAGTCCCCTTTGAGTTTTCGTTGTATTGTTTTACCGAGCCGTTGCTATGAATGGAGTCCCCGAGTGTTGGGAAACTGAGTCGTGTAGATGGGTATCATCCTAAGGGGTTGCCGATGCGAGCGAGCCCCCGACTGCCAGTTTTGCGGTCGCACAAGCATAACGCCTCGGGGGGGGGGTGGCTGCTGCGAGCGAGCCCCTGAGTGCCAGTTTTGCGGTCGCACAAGCGGGTAACGCCTCGGGGGGCGGCTGCTGCGAGCGAGCCCCCGAGTGCCAATTTTCAAGTCGCGTAAGCGAATAACGCCTCGGGGGGTGGTTGCTGCGAGCGAGCCCCCGAGTGCCAATTTTCAAGTCGCGTAAGCGAATAACGCCTCGGGTGGTGGCTGCTGCGAGCGCCCCCGAGTGCCAATTTGCAAGTCGCGTAAGCGAATAACGCGTCGGGGGGTGGCTGCTGCGAGCGAGCCCCTGAGTGCCAATTTTCAAGTCGCGTAAGCGAATAACGCCTCGAGGGGTGGCTGCTGCGAGCGAGCCCCCGAGTGCCAATGTTCAAGTCGCGTAAGCGAATAAAGCCTCGGGGGGTGGCTGCTGCGAGCGAGCCCCCGAGTGACAATTTTCAAGTCACGTAAGCGAATAACGCCTGGGGGAGGGGGGTGGCTGCTGCGAGCGAGCCCCCGAGTGCGAGTAAGCACATTTTTGGAAAAATATTTTCAGTATCTTTCCTGTTGTTCTTACACGAGGGGACTGTTGAAGACAACCTTTTATTTGGGTCGATGGCTTGAAAACCCTAGGAATTTAAAGTTGCTGCGAAGATAACTTGAGTCTTTGGCGTGTGATGCCGGCATGTCCTCTGGTTGCGCCTTGGCTTCGAAGGGAGTGCTTCTTCTTCTTGTGTCGCGGCTCTGTCGGTTTGGTGTGCTCCAAAGGTTTTTGATATCTTGTGGAATTCTCTGTCGCAGCGGTCGAATCTGATGAAGCTGCCGCTGACTGTGATGACTCCTCGTGGGCCTGGCATTTTCAACTTGAGGTAAGCATAGTGCGGTACTGCCATGAAGCGTGCGAAGGCTGGTCGGCTGAGGATGGCATGATACTGTGATTTCCAGTCGACCACTTCGAAGTCCAGTGTTTCCTTGCGGAAGTTACTCGCGTTGCCGAATACCACTTCCAGGTTTATTTTCCCGAGGGGGTAAACTGCTTTGCCTGGAACAATTCCGTGGAAGGTTGTGCCTGAGGTTTTTAGTGCTGAATTTTGGATGAGCATTTCTTCCAGGGTTTTGGTAAATATGATGTTGATTCCGCTGCCGCCATCCATGAAGACTCGCGACATGTCGTAATTTCCAATTCTTGCTTCGAGTACCAGCGCGACGTGTCCTGGACGCAGGATGGCTGGCGGGTGATCTTCTCAGGAGAAGGTAATGTCAGTCTCAGACCCGCGCATGTATTCTGGGATGGAGGGGTGCGAGGAGACTGCAAGGAAAACTTGTCTGGTGACCTGCTTCTGCTGCCTGTTTGATGGTCTTCCTTCTTGGATCATATAGATTTGACCATGTGCTTCTGGGTATTTTTCTTCTTCATCGAGTGTCGAGCACCGCTCTTGGATGGCTGCCACCTGTCTTGCTGGTGCGGCGGGTGCGGGTGGTGCATGGCGGGCGATTGTTCCGACTGCTATGCTTGCGAGAGGTTGTGTTGTTGGTGCTGTGGACCGGCTTTTTTCTTCTGAGAGCTCGGTGAAACACCTGCAGTTTCTTAGGGTGTGTCCTGATCTGAGTTCTCCGCGCTCGTTTTTGAACCCATGTAGTGTGCAAGGCCCATCGAGCTGTTCCTTGGCCGAGCGGTACGCTCGGGTGTCGTCTCGTGGCTGCCTTGATCTGCAGTCTTGTTTCTGGACTTGAGGTGCTTCTTCTTGGTTTTCCCTCCGCTGCATTCTGCTGTCGTCTCGATGTCTGCCATCTGGGAAACCGGGCGTGACCATATCGGGTCCTCTATTGTCGTAGAAGTTACGCCTGGGGCGGTTTCTTCTTCTGTCATACCCTCTGTCTCCGGTGTAGTAGTCGTAGTCGCATTCTTGGCGTGCTAACTGGATGACTGATTCGTTTCATATGGAGTCTTCTCCGTCGGCCCAGTTGTTGGCTTGTTCTAGTAACCGTGTGAGTGTTTGGACCTTCATCTACCCGAGTTGATCTTTGAAGTCGATGCGCTGTATGCCTCTTCTGAATGCGTCGATCGCACTTTCATCTGATATGTCCTCAGCTGAGTTTTTGAGTATGGTCCACCACTGGATGTACGCTCGCATGGACTCTCTGGTTCCTTGCCTATAGGCTCTCAGCCCCTCGAGTGATGCTGGTCGTTTGTAGATGGATTTGAAGTTCTCAATGAAGGCGTTGCGAAACTAATTCGAGGAACTGATCGATCCTCGTGGTAGGTTCTTTAGCCAGTGTCGCGCCGAGCCCTCGAGCATGAGCTGTACGTACTGCATTGCTGTGATATTGGTTCCTCGTTGGAATTTGACGGCTGTTATGTAGTCATCGAGCCATGCCTCTGGCTCCTCCAGTCCGTCATATTTGCGCGTTGTGGAATTTAGTTTAAAACCTTTCGGCATCCGCGTCTTGCGTATGGATTGCGTGAAGCATAGTGCGCCGCATGGTTTTATGTCTTCGTCGGATGCATGCTCGTCTAAGTAATCTTCGCGGGCTGCGCGTCTGGGTCTTCCTCGGTTGACTTTGTTTTGTGTTATGTCATCGCGTGCGTCTCGTCGATTGTTGCTACGTCGGTTGCCGTTGCCGTCCCTGTCATGGTCTTTGTTTCTGTTTGAGCGCTTGCGCCAGTCATCGTTGCTGTCGTCTTCGTCGTCGTCTGGTGAACTGGGGTCCATGTCCGGTGTCTGTTCGCGAGGCACTCACCTTGTGCCTGCTTTTTTGGGTGCCGAGGTGGTGATGGCGTCCTTCATTACCTTGAGTTCCATTGTCGTATTGCGGTCTACTGCACCCTTTCTGCCCTTCTGAGCACGAGAGAGATTTGCCTGGGCAGTTATGAGAGCTTCGGCTGGTGTGAGTTGTTCTTCTTCTTCGTCATCCTCTTCGAGCCTGAAGTCGTCGTCTAGTTTACGGGCAACTTTCTTCTTATCGGTACGTCTCAGGTTGCCGAATCTAGATTTGCCTCGGGCGGGGGAGCCGTAGTCGGAGAGTCGCTTTCGGGCGGTGCTTTGCGGTTGGTCCTCGAGGCGATAGCGATTTTACCTTGCTTCTCCAGTTCTAGTCGCCGCTGTCTTGTTTTCTTGGTGATATCACTCGCCAGCTTGTTGTATGCTCTAAGCTCGTCGCGAGTTGCGTTCTCTGGGAGTAGTTTTCCATGCTTTACCGCGTCTTTTACTCTGGCAATTGCTTCTTTGGATAGGTAGATTTTCTCTATGGGTTGGTCCTCTTTTGCTGCTTCTGAGATCTGGCGCCTGCTGCTCTCCGGCTCGTCGTTCTTACGGTTGCTGTGCTCCTGTCTTTTACATTCTTTTCTTGGTATGGTTCCTGGTTCTCCAAGGGTGACGGTAATCTGTCCACTATTGTCAGGATCACTGCTTTTGCTGTTTGAGCGTGCGTCTCTATGACTGCTCGGGTCATCGTCTTGGCCTTTGTCGTCTGAGGTTGGCTCGCGGGTGTCTGCCATGAACACCTAGAACGGTGCCCGAGTTGCTAGACCGGTCGCATATGTGCTGCATTTCTTCCATGTTGGCAATCCACTCGAGTAGTTGCGAGTGGTGCAGTGTTTTGTCTTGGGGTGAGAGTCGTGGCTGACTCGCGGAGTTGCCGCGTGGGCGGGTGCTTCGTCTTCGACTGCTGTTGTCGTAACGATTGTTGCTACGGGTGCTCATGCCAGTGCACAGGTCGGTGAAGGCTGGTCGCAGGATCGGAAGGTGAGCCACGAAGCCGAGGGACCCAAACAGATCGGAATCTGCTCGAGTCATGGAGTCGACGAGTGCTGAACGAGTCGTTGACTTGCTGGGTGCTGATGAAGGGGCCACCGAGATCATGATTCCAACTCGCGAAGTTCCCACAGACGGCGCCAATTGACGAGGATCAGCCTTGGCAAATCCCATGGTCAGGGACCCTGGGTTAGATCGTAGAGAAGGAACAGGTTGGCGATACTCGTCGGCTAACAAGAGAAACACTTCCTGCTCAATTGTATTATGCGAGGGGGCGATTACAGTGGAAGTCTAGGCGAGTTCGCTCAAGACCGGAAGTGTTGATTGTAGATTGGATTTCTTGAGGCGTCACCCCTCCCAGGCTTTATATACTAGGCTAGGTCTCGAGGAGTCTGTCTCAGGTTACAGGGATGATTGCCTAATTCTAGCCTTGCCTTGAACGCCAAGTGTTGACTTCCATGTTGGTCGCGGACTCCTACGTCGGTGCCTAGATCGGGCCAGTCGTGGGCCTGTCAAAGCTTCCAGCGGGCCTTTTGTCTTCGTATGCACCAGGTATCCTCACACGCAGGAGTCGTGGGGTCACCCCCTCGTCACGCAGGATTCAGCGGTAAAAAGTGGACGTAGAGTTGCTGAATCAGAAGACCTCCAAATTCCCTGAAAATCGCGGAGGTTATTTTCCAGTAAAATGACGGAGACATGCAAAACGAGAGCCAGAGGGGGGCCACCAGGTGCCCAGGCGCCCCCTTGGCGCTCCCCCCACTAGGTGTCGTGGTCAAACCAAAGGTATACCCTCAAGAATTAGGAATCAAGGGGTATCCTTAGTTACATGATCTCCCAAGAAAACCCAAGAAATTAAGAAGAAATCGCCAAAATATAAAAAAATCCGACAAGGACACACAAACATAGGTTACTACGTCTCCGAGTAATCAGTTACTCGGAAGAACGAGGTGATCCCGGAGTAGTCAGTTGTAACAGCCCGGAAATTCCACCCTATTTAAAAAATTTGTTTGTTGCGTTGCTGTGATGATTGCCTGTATTGTTTGAAATGTTTGCTTCGCCGAATTATTAATCGGTGAATATTTCCCCCCTTCTTTCTCGTATCGGATGTGAGACCGACCCTTTTCCACCACGACACACAACCTTTGCGACACCGGGTTTCACCCGAGCACCATCGCAACCGACACAAGACCAACCATCGCCAACGGAACGGAAAACCCCCATTTATATTTAAATGGGTTATTTTATTGGGCGAGTTTCAACGTTCTCGGTTCTATGCGAAACAATGTAGACGGTGTTAGTTGGATGCTTTGAGGCGGTGTTTTGAATTTCGTGCGATTCCGACTTCGTCGGGCGGGTGAACGATCGGACGTGCCAGGCATATTAGCCGATATAAGTCCAGGGGCGTATTTAACAAAATTTTGCGTGCACTGATAGGTGGACCCCCAGATACCCCTCTTATCTTCGGATTCTAGCCCACCTGAAAAACCGGACCCAAAACGGGCCATTTTGTGGCCCGAAACCCCTCCCACACACCCACCTACTATATATAGTAGGCTACCTTGCCTATTTTGGACAAACCCTAGCCCCTACCTACCTCAGAATTCGCACCAGCCCAACCTAGAGCCGCCACATGTCTAGCCTCCCAGATCTGTAGAGCGGCTCCCCCGATCTGCACCGTTGGATCAACAGATCCAACGACGAAGGATGCCTGGATTCTCTCCCCTGTTGCAGCCCCGAGCCCAAGCGCTCTCGATCCAGCGCCCGAGCCACCCGACTCCTCGCTCCGGTCGTCGCCGGCGAGCCGCTGCGACCAGGTCCGACGACCACCCCGCGCGCCTCTCCTCTCCTTCTCTCCCCATCTCGCTCTAATCTCTCTTTTCGCTCTCTGTGTTGCGAGCAAACGCCATGGCTGCCCCGAGGAACACCAACGCCGCCCGCCATGGAGATGTCATGGACGCCCGGACCTCGCCCATTGTTGGATCTGGCCACCGCGCGCCTGGATCTGCCCGTTCCCACCTCCAAGTCGGCCGTCGGACCTCCTCCTCGCTGGAATTGCAGCACCGCCGCCATCGCGCCGAGCAGCCACGATCTAGTCGAGATCGGGCACCAGTTGCTGCCAGGGACGCCCGCGTGGGCCAGCGAGCGCCCCAGCGGCCTAGCTCCCTCGCGGCCACGCCCAGCCGGACCAGCACCACGCACGACCCACGGCCTTCCACCGCCCGGTGCGAGCCGCAACTATCCAACGCCCACGCCTTCTTGGGCGGAGGCCCAATGGTGAGGCGCCTCCCGATTTTTTTATTTTTATTTTTTCTACTGTTGGGCCTGGCCCACTTACTATATGACGCCTGTGCGATAAATAGTTATAACGTGCTCACCCAGTGTTGGCCCAGTTCGGCCAGATCTGGTCCAGAACCTGTTTTAGCTATTTTTGTATATTAACAATTGCAGATTGTTTTAGTATTTTGCGATGACGATATCTTTTTAACGGTAGCTCGGATCGCTACGCATTAAACATGAAACTTTCTTAGAATTTTGTGTAGATTACTAAATGTGCTCCTTTGCTATTTTTGAGTTTGTTTACATGTTGTTTAACTGCTTTTTACACTGCATGCCATTGTAAAATGTAATTGCCATAACTTTTTCACCGTTGCTCCGGTAAAAATATTCTTTATATGTAACTTGACTAGAATTTCGTGTAGATTGTGTTTATGCTGCTCTTGATTGCTAATAAAAAGTATAAAATATGGTTTAGGGAAGAACAGTACCAAATGTTATAATTTTCGTGGGGTCCGTAATAGTTGCCATGTATAGGTTCTACCCCCCACTTAAAGTGACTAGATTAGATAGTTTATTTATGCTTCACCTCTTGTCGTGTTTGTGTGCTATGCCATGCTTGAGTGAGATGCCATGTTAACAACCTTTTCTCATGTTGTGTAGCTAAACAATTTTAACCATTCTAAATGTGCGGTATCGTCGCGTGTGACGAGTACTCCACTTAACCTGTTAGTAACCGCTCTCAACGATAGATGCGATATCATAGTGTGTTGTCTCGTGTTGCGTTCTTGTTCTTGAATGCTCGTGATTGCTTCGTAGTAATAGATGCTTGCTCGTCGATTGCTTTCTAGTGTTTCCTTCCTGTGTGCTACCGCGGTTACTCTCGGAGACGGTGCGAGCTCGCGATCGCCTACACCTTCGGAACCCGACTTATCAACAGGCAAGGACTATTCATTACTTATGATCCATTCTATTATAACCAGCGGTTTGCATGCTAGTCTAGGTTAGGTTCGATGTTTGATCCTACCACATGTTTACAACCTCTCTTAAACCGATACAACCATGTCCCCTCCTAGCAAACCGTGTACTGCTATGTTACTATTGCTCGTTGCTCAGCCCCTGCTTAGTATGCATGCTTAGGATGCTACGATGTTACCCTGTTACTCCTTGGATTGGGTTATCATATTATTATATTGTTGTGGATGAAATGATTATTATAATATTGACTATATTCGACGAAGGATGGAAGGTCTAGGCTATCCCGCCCCGACGCATTATTCCATTCGAGTCACCTAGGACCCAATTTCCGGGTATTGTGTCTCTTGACGAGCGTGCCTAACCGCGTGTGGGATACTATGGGGTCCCCTATTCTTACCTACCTAGCTTCAAATATTTCTAGTGGTGGCCCAAGCTGATTTACCATTTGCAAACCATGCATATATGTCTGTCGGGTTGCTCCTAGCAGACATCCTTTAAACCAACCAGGGCCAGCGGGGACATGGTTTCGTTGTTGGTCCAACCAGTCCGGCTGAGGACCCGGACTCATGTGAGAATTCACCGGCAATCCAAACCCGAGGCATACGGTAGAGACCAGATTGAGAGCGTGGTCGGCTCTTGAGCTGGATGTCGACTCACCGGGGGCCACCCGGATTTGTGCGTTGTTAGCTAGAGGGACCTGTCATTTCGGATCTCTCAGAACTAAATCATAAAATGGTTGCCTATGATGGGTAGCAACTGAGAGATATGGGCGTGCATGCGGAGCCTTGTAATGGGCAGTTGGTACACCCCTGCAGGGTTAAATCTTTTCGAGAAGACGTGTCCACGGTTATGGACGACTTGAGACCTACTCCTTGTTCATAGACAACAACAACTGAGATAATATTAATTACTTGATCAACGTGTGTGTGTGCCTTGACTGCTTCTTCTTCGTCGGGATGCGAAGGGGAGGACAAGGATATGATAGGTGTTATGTTTGCGTAAGTAGCTGATAGCAAGACTTGTTGGAGGCGATTCCTCATCGAATGCTTGGCTTCTTATCTTACTCTCTAGATCGTTAGCCACTTCATAAATGCTAGTGCGGCAACAACCTCACCACTTACCCCATCCTTACCATGAACTACTAGTTATCCTAGAATGACGAGTGATGAAGTCCTTGCTGGGTCAGTTGACCACTACAGTTGGATGCTGAGTACTTCTGTACTCATGATACTACCCCAAACTCTTTTCAGGGTTCTTGATCGACAACAGGTATGGTGATCGACGTTTTACGTGGAGACTCGACGACGACTAGTTAGGCGGATCCCGGCGGAGGGCCTGGACCCGTATGGTTATGGGAGCGATGTCTTTTTCTCTTTGCCACTAGGCATTTGATTGTAGTCTGTACTCAGACATGTATCTTCCGCTGATGTAATGTATTTAAGGTAGTTGTATGCCAATTGTATGAGATGTTGTATCCTTGTAGATGTAATGTTGTGATATCATGTCGGAAATCCGGGGCATATGGCATTGTCATATGTCGCGGTGGGACCGATATGTGCTACGTCCCCGGATCTGGATGGAAACATCTAGATTTGGAACAGTACCACATATCGGGCCTTACATCAGTTACTCGGAAGAGGCAATCATCTCCGAGTGATCGTTTACTCGGAAAGCAGATAAACTCCGAGTAGTCTGCTACTCGGAAGATGGAACCAACGAGACATTTGCTACTCGGAAGAAGGAAGAGCAACGGGCGTGGAGCATTGAAGCCAGACACGTTTCCTCTTCTTAATTAGCGGTAATGAGCAGACCGTTTCCTGTAATTAGTGTAGGCATTCACTCTTGTAATTATGGCCCATTTACTGGGTGATGGTACGATTTCTCGCCCCCTCGTTGGTTACCCAAAGTGGAAGGTTGAGATGTAGACAGCAGCAAGTTTCCCTTAGCGGAGATGCTAAGGTTGAATGTCGAACCAATAGGATTCCAACAGATACAAGAAGGTGGTGAAGTGAACAATGGCGCCGTTCACAACCTAAGGTTGCTTACTTCACCGCGACCTTCACGCACATCAAATAACTTTTCTTCCCAACGAGTACAGAGGAGTTGTCAATTCCTCCGGCCTTGTTGTTTACAAAGGATAAAACGCACGGGATAATAATGATAGTGATAGTAACGGAAAAGTAAACAAAGCAGTAAATGGATAGTGGGTGTAGACAGTATTGAAAATATGGACCGGGGTCCTATGATGTTCACTAGTGATGTCTCTCTCCCAAAAGACGATAAAATATCCATGCGAGGTAAACAAATTACAGCTGGGAAATGCACAGGATTATGTGTGCAAACCAATGCTAACTATGCTATAAAGAAAGGAAGAGGCTCAAAAGCATGGGCGGTACGCCAAGACATGTAGACCGAAATCCATCTGCATCTACCTACCAATCATCCACCTTGAGATATCTATCCAGAACATCTCACTGGTATTAACTTGCGAATCCCACTAAAAGTGTAAACTCAAAGCAATAGACAACTGCATTAAAGAACTTTGCGTAAAGTAAACAATCCTTGCACCCGCAAGTACAAGCACCGTTGTTTTCCCCCTTGTGGCAACATCACATCCCCTAGACTCATGTTTCTGTCACTCAAGCTAGTCATCAGGGGGCATGGACCCACAATCATGCATAGCGCTCCCTCTTGGAGTCACTACCTACTACTTGGCCAAAGCAATAAAAAACAACGAAGAACATGCAAGAATTACTCTAGAACATAAATATAAAAGAGGAGAATCAAATATATTACTCAAACACAATCTGAACATAGTCTCATAATCCATCGGATCCCAACAAACTCAACATAGCAACAACAGAAATATTACATATGTGCCTCGATCATGTAGGGCAGCTCACGAGGTCTAATCCATGAAGAACAAAGAGGGGAGGAGAACATCACATAGCTACTGATCATAGACCCATGGTCCAAGGTGGACTACTCACGGTTCATCCGGGAAGCATCCATGGTGGTGGAGAAGCTCACGGAGGTGGTTCCTCCCTCCGGCAGGGTGCCGGGAAGAGGTCTTCTGGTGCTCCCGATCTTGGAAGCGCGGCGGTGGCGGAACAGACGAGAGATCGCGAAAAAGGGTTCCCGTCACGGGGGTTTCATGTCACGAGGGATATATAAGCGAAGGGGGGAAGCCAGGGGGCCACAAGGGGTCCAGGCACCCCCCTGGCGCGGCCCCACCCTAGGGCGCGCCGGGAGGGCGCCTGGGGCCCTGGTGGGTCCCCTCTGGCCCCCCTCGGTGATTCCCGAAGCTTCTGCTGCGCTGATTTTTTATTGTATTTTCCCGAATTTTTGGAGCACTTTTAATATGGGGGAAACCTGAAATAGAAAAACAGCAGAAAACAGGAACAGGCACTGGGGTGCACTGAGTTAATAGGTTAGTCCAAATATGATCAAAAGTGTATGGAAGTTCATCAATATCATAGCAATATCACACAAAACAGGCATGGAGCAAGCAGAAATTATAGATACGTTTTGGACGTATCAATATCCCCAAGCTTAATTCCTGCTCGTCCTCGAGTAGGTAAATGATAAAAGCATAATTTCTGTGGTGACCTGCTAAAAACCATATACGAACTTTTAAGTAAATCAATCAATGCATGTAATTCAATTCAAGTCATAACAGGCAAGAGTCTATATTTAGCATTGAAACAAGCAACATAAGAACAGAAAGGTGCAAGAGCTCTCGCTTTCTGTGACTCGAATTTCTCCAAATGGTGTTTGCGTGCAAGAAATGGGATAGGGATATACGAGAAAAATTATTTTTTGTGTTGAGAACTCAATCTACTAAATTTTCACACTTGGTCTTCTTTGGAATCTTATCTTGACTCATCCCTAGACCACTAGCCAGGTACAAGTCAAAATGATCCACTCCTTTTCGACATTTTGAGCACTCATGCAATGGATGAGCGTAAGCAATAAAGTTGACACTTAGGATGGCAAAGAGAGAATATGGTGGAGGAGGAAGACAAAAAGGTGTGAAAGGCTCACATCAATGAGGACAATCATAGGCGAGAGAAAGCCAAATGATAGATATGATGTGAGGAGTAGGGATTGCCATGCAACAGATGCACATATGAGCTAAAATCTCTCCAATGGAACTAGTGGGGGTGCATCCAACTTTCTTGCTCAAGAAGACCTAGAGCTCATTTGAGGAGGCTCATCATTGGAATATACAAGCCAAGTTCTATAGTGTGAAGGTCCCCACATAGCTATATGCATAAATGGTAATCTCTATGGAGTACAAGATATAAGAGGGAGTACGAGTGTGGATCTCTCAAAAGGAATAGTAGTGTGCCCCCTTCTCTCTTTTTATTTCTTTTTCTCCTTTTTCTCTATTTTTTTATATTTTTTGGTGGCCTCAATCCCTCTTTCTATTTCTCTCATTTTTCCTCTTTGGGATCTTTTAATCCTATTTGGGATCTTTTAATTTGTCCACTTTGGGATCTTTTCCTCACTTTAGGGGCAACACTCTATATATTACAAAAAGAATAGAAGATCTTTCACACTTTACAAAAGTACTCAAATCATATAGAAGATGTAACTATCATGATGTATGCAAATGTATGCCTCTGCTAGGGTAGCAAGATATGCAATGATACTAGCGCGTCATGTAGCAATGATTAGGGCGGCCCAACTAGCATGCGGCTCATCGATCAAGCAAGTAGCATGTATGACATGAAGATCAAGTCATGAGAAGGTGGATGTTGCATGGCAATATATCTCGGAAAGGCTATGGAAATGCCTTGGTAGGTAGGTATGGTGGCTGTTTTGAGGAAGGATATAAGGAGGTTTATGATGTCAGAGCGTATCATGCCAAGGGTTTGGATGTACAGGCGAAGGTGGACGCTAACTCTCGGAGTGAGAAGAAAGCAATGCACGACACATGAGAGGCTAGAAAAATATGGGAAGGTGGAAGTGTCAACTTTCGAATACTCACATTAGTCCGAAGAACTCATGCACTTATTATCGGTAACTCTCAATCTAATATGGAGGTTTCACAAAGAGACAAGTACCCCGAGGAGGAGTGTATGGGGGTTTGGTTATCCTTGCGCATCCTCGACTCATGGTACGTGAGTGTACTCTAATATTCGGGCCCTCAGAAGAGTAGTGGTCCGTCTAGTAGCTAAAGTTCTCAACTAATTTGTAAGTTTTGAAAATAAACACGGATTGCCCAAAATACGACATCTATCACTAATAGGCTAAAGCTCTTGACACCAAAAGTCCAAACATCACTCAAAACAATACCTCAAAACTATTACAAGTTACTACTACAAAAGAATAGCAACCTCAACTACCTACTTCAAGTCAAGACACAAAACTCAGTGCAACAGGCAAACTCTCTAAACAAGATAAACATGAAAACTCAAGAGAGTCCAGCAACAAACTAAACAAAAGCTCTTTAAAAAGATAAGCATGAAAACTAGAGCTAAACATGTGAGTAGCTATGAAAAAGATAAAGAACAATCACAACAAAGATATAGGCATGAAAAATCCTATGAAGTGTTCTCAATTTCGAAAGTGGAGCGTGTTTCTCTCCCACACAAAGAAAGCTGGTTTATAACTTGTTATGAACAGCAAGCAAATCTAAAGAAAACTAAAAATAAAACCTAAGAGTGAGACGCTCCAAGCATAGCACATAACGCATGAAGTGATAAAAATATAGTGAGACAAGAGACGAACTGATAATTGTTGATGAAGAAGGGGATGCACGGGGCATCCCCAAGCTTAGACGCTTGAGTCTACTTGAATATTTTTTGGGGATGCATGGGGGCATCCCCAAGCTTGAGTGCTTGACACTCCTGAATCTTCTTTTATCATCTTCCCTTTCACGCTTGAAAACTCCCTTCATACATAACTCATCATAATCCATAATAAAATAATTTTTTCTCTACTGGAAACAAGGATATTCTTGAAGAGCTACTGTTTATCAAGATTGCCAAAAAGTTTTTGCAAAGAAAAATCAAGCTTAAGGTTCGCAAAAAGAAGGAAAGGCAAAACAAGACATAATATGTGAAAAACAGACCAGCAGGTAGTAAAGAATTTTTTTAGGGATACTTCTGCAAGTCAAATAAAAAAACTCAGAACATACGAGAGTTCCGTAATTTTATAGAGCACGCCGTGTAAAAATTTCAGCTCAAAAAGATGAACTGGGATTTTTCTGTGATTTTTCTAGTCACGAGAACATAATCTGTTTTCTGGACAACATGTAACAACTTTCACTTCCCTTGTCATATGAGGCTATAAATGGCACAAACCTTGAAAAGTAAAGATACAATGATGTTGCTACAGTAGTAACAATCATCAAGACCACTAAAAACAGAAGAAAAACAAAAAGGAAATACTAAATTCGTTGCGGGCTGCCTCCCGAAAGCGCTTCTTTAAAGCCATTAGCTAGGCTTAATGCAAATAGATCAAGTCTTTTCGAGAAAATAACTAGCCCGTGTGACGGACTCAAAAGGCAACTTAATCTTTTTCCTAGGGAAGAGTTCCATCGCTTTCTTGAGAGGGAATTGGAATTTTATAATCCCTTCTTTCATATCAATAATAGCACCCACGGTGCGAAGAAAAGGACGTCCCAGAATAATTGGACAAGAAGGTTCACATTCAATGTCCATAATAGTAAAATCAACGGGAACATAATTTTCATTGACAATGATAAGAACATCATCGATCTTACCCAAAGGTTTCTTTACGGAAGAGTCGACAAGACGAACACCAAAAGAACAAGAATCAAAAGGTTTCAATTCAAATATATCATATATTCTTTTGGGCATAACGGAGGTACTAGCTCCAACATCACATAAAGCATAGCAAGAAAAGTTATTCAACTTAATTTTAATCATAGGATCCCAACCATCTTCTAGCTTTCTAGGTGTGGAGGCTTCTACCCTAAGCTTCTCCTCCCTAGCTTTAATGAGAGCATTAGTGATATGCTCCGTGAAGGCAAGATTAAGTGTGCTAGTGTGGGGGTCTCTAGACATCTTGTGAAGGAAACGAATAACTTCAGAAAGGGTGCAATTATCAAAATCAAGTTCACTACTATAAAGTAAAGTGGTAATGGTGTTCTTCAGGCTCACTTGTTTGGTAGCTTCTATAGTCATAGGAATTTCTTCTTCTATGGTTGAGGTCATAGCATCACCATTAATAGGTACTATGGGACTAGGGGTGCATTGGGTGCTAAGAGTTTGGATATCCTCAACCACTTGGATAGTAGCAATAGCATGGTGTGTAGGAAGGCTCTTAACTCTATCTTCTTCCTCCTTTTCTCTAGCCCATCTCACTTTGAGTTTAGCCATCATCCTAATGTTTTCATTAATTTGCACTTGGATAGCATTCATAGGAGTGACCTTCCTCTCCTCAGGAGGAGAAGTTCTAATCTTAAGCAATTCTACTTCATGGGCTAAATTGTCTACCTTCGATGAGAGGTTATCTAATTTGTCTAGTTTTTCCTCTACACTCTTGTTGAAGGCTTTTTGGGTAGTGATAAAGTCCTTAAGCATACTCTCTAATTCAAAAGTGGAGTTTTTGGTGCTAGGATAAGTGTTGTTGTTCCCATAGTTGGTTGAGGGGAACGGTCTAGGATTGCTACCAAAATTACTCCTATAAGCATTGTTATTGAAGTTGTTTCTAGAGATAAAGTTCACATCTACTTGATCTTGAGCAATCAAAGAATTTAAACGAACATCATGAGGATCAATAGGAAATTGCTTGGTAAGTAGAGACATAATCAAGTCAACTTTTTCATTTAGGGAGGAGATCTCCTCGATAGAGTTTACCTTCCTACCTGTTGGAGCTCTTTCGGTGTGCCATTGGGAATAGTTGGTCATCATCTCATCGAGAAGTTTTGTGGCAGCACCAAGTGTAGTTGACATAAAGGTTACTCCCGCGGCCGAATCTAGAAAGTTCCGCGAGGTAAAGTTCAAGCCTGCATAAAAAGTTTGGATAACCATCCAAGTTGTCAAACCATGCGTAGGACAATTCTTAACAAGAGTTTTCATGCGTTCGCAAGCTTGGGCAACATGTTCATTATCCAATTGCCTAAAATTCGTAATATAGCTCCTCAATTGGATAATCTTAGCAGGGGGTACTACTTCCCAATAAAAGCATCCTTGCACTTGTCCCAAGAATCTATGCTATTCTTAGGCAAGGATTGAAACCAGATTTTAGCTCCTTCTCTCAAGGAGAAAGGAAAAAGCTTAAGCTTAACAATATCACCATCTACTTCTTTGTACTTTTGCATATCACAGAGCTCAATAAAAGTATTTAAGTGCAAAGCAGCATCATCTCCAGCACCGGAGAATTGATCTTTCATAACAAGGTTCAGCAAAGCAGGTTTAATCTAATAAAAAGGTGCTGAAATAGCAGGTGTAGCAATAGGAGTGCAGATAAAGTCACTGTTGTTATGACTAGTGAAGTCACACAACTTGGTGTTCTCGGAGGAACCCATAGTAGCAGCAAGCAAGATAACTATTTTTTTGATTTTTGATAAAGAGAACTAAAGCAAAAACTGAAAGGTAAACTAACAAGACTAAAAAGCAAAGATAAAAGATAGTATGCAACTCCCCTATCTTGAAGAGTGGAGTCCCCGACAACGGCGCCAGAAATTGCTTTTGATGGTATGATTTCTCGCCCCCTCGTTCGTTACCCAAAGTGGAAGGTTGAGATGTAGACAGCAACAAGTTTCCCTTAGCAAAGATGCTAAGGTTGAATGTCGAACCAATAGGACTCCAACAGATACAAGAAGGTGGTGAAGTGAACAATGGCGCCGTTCACAACCTAAGGTTGCTTACTTCACCTGGACCTGCACACACAGAAAATAACTTTGCTTCCCAACAACTACAGAGGAGTTGTCAATTCCTACGGCCTTGTTGTTTACAAAGGATAAAACACACGGGATAATAATGATAGTGATAGCAACGGAAAAGTAAATAAAGCAGTAAATGGATAGTGGGTGTAAACAGTATTGAAAATATGGACCGGGGTCCTATGATGTTCACTAGTGATGTCTCTCTCCCAAAAGACGATAAAATAGCTATGCGAGGTAAACAAATTACATCTGGGCAATTGATAGGATTATGTGCGCAAACCAATGCTAACTATGCTATAAAGAAAGGAAGAGGCTCAAAAGCATGGGCGGTACGCCAACACAAGTAGACCGAAATCCATCTGCATCTACCTACTAATCATCCACCTTGAGATATCTATCCAGAACAGCTCGCTGGTATTAAGTTGCGAATCCCACCCAAAGTGTAAACTCAAAGCAACAGACAACTGCATTAAAGAACTTTGCGTAAAGTAAACAATCCTTGCACCCGCAAGTACAAGCACCGTTGTTTTCCCCCTTGTGGCAACAACAGATCCCCTAGAATCATGTTTCTGTCACTCAAGCTAGTCATCAGGGGGCATGAACCCACAATCATGCATAACGCTCCCTCTTGGAGTCACTACCTACTACTTGGCCAAAGCAATAAACAACAACGGAGAACATGCAATAATTACTCTAGAATAAATATAAAAGTGGAGAATCAAATATATTACTCAAACACAATCTGAACATAGTCTCATAATCCATCGGATCCCAGCAAACTCAACATAGCAACAACAGAAATATTACATATGTGCCTCGATCATGTAGGGAAGCTCACAAGGTCTAATCCATGAAGAACAAAGAGGGGAGGAGAACATCACATAGCTACTGATCATAGACCCATGGTCCAAGGTGGACTACTCACGGTTCATCCTGGAAGCATCCATGGTGGTGGAGAATCTCCCGGAGGTGGTTCCTCCCTCCGGCAGGGTGCCGGGAAGAGGTCTTCTGGTGCTCCCGATCTTGGAAACGCGGCGGCGGAACAGAGGAGAGATCGCGAAAAAGGTTTCCCGTCACGGGGGTTTCACGTCACGAGGGATATATAAGCGAAGGGGGGCAGCCAGGGGGGCCACCAGGGGTCTAGGCGCCCCCGTGGCGCGACCCCACCCAATGGCGCGCCGGGAGGGCGCCTGGGACCCACTAGGGCCCCGTCTGCCCCCCCTCGTTGATTCCCGAAGCTTCTGCTGCGCTGATTTTTTATTGTATTTTTCCTGAATTTTTGGAGCACTTTTAATATGGGGGAAACCTGAAATAGAAAAACAGCAGAAAACAGGAACAGGCACTGGGGTGCACTGAGTTAATAGCTTAGTCCAAATATGATCAAAAGTGTATGGAAGTTCATCAATATCATAGCAATATCACACAAAATAGGCATGGAGCAAGCAGAAATTATAGATACGTTTTGGACGTATCACCCGGGAGTTGAAAGAGCAGAGACGCACTCTATATAAGTCTCCCCCTCGCCCCGGGAAAGGGCACGCGCAACACATTCCTCAAACCTTGAGCAATAACACCCAGTCAGGCTTGGACAAGACTAAGGTTTTTATCTCTAAGGAGAGGCCTAACCTGTATAATTCCACATGCGTCAACCTCTCTACGTACAGATTCATATAGCTTCAAACATCACCCCTATATCTATTGTCAGGATTATAACCACGACAGTTGGCGCCCACCGTGGGGCTGAGTTGATCAGCAATCGTAGAGATGGTGTCTTCTTCATCTTCCTCATCGATCCGCGGCCCCGAGCTCGTCCGCGGCGAGATGTTTTACTTTGGATCGTTGGCCTTTGTGGCTGATGATTCCGCTTGGCTAGCGGATACGCCGCTCCAGGCGCAATTGTTGCCTTCGAGAGGTAGCGTTCACTTTCGAGCTGATGAGTCGGAGGCTCTGCGCCTCCAGTTGCCGGCTCAGCGTCAAGCACAAGCTCCTCTATTGGTCCGCCACCATAAGAAACGTTCAGGTCACCCACACGCTCCTCATCGCAACAAGCAAGTAAGGGTGCAACAAGTGGCGGTCATCGACTCGGTGGAGTCATCCCAAAGAGACCTTGATGAATTGATAGCAAGAGAAGGCCCAGCGGCGTCCCTCTTGCATCTTTTTAACTCGGTCGAAGACGAAGTTATGCTGACATCTGATCCAGAGCCTGATGAGGAACAAGAAGGCATCATCGGCGTCCCAATCGCAGTTGCAGAAGTTTGCATGGCAGAAACACCACCACCTCAACCGTCGCCAATCCAAGTTGATCTAGCTCGGAATGAAGCCAATATCCCATATGGGGCCAATGGTCGTGAACCAGTTCGACGCACGTCTGCCTTCCGGAGGTTGGAACTCGGAGGGCCGAGTCGGCAGCCCTGACCTCTTACTCGGGAAGAGCAAGAAGAGGCAGAGGCGGCAGAGCGAACGCTGCACATTCCCATTGACACGACCACCCAGGAAGGACGATGCCTAGAAGCAGCCAGATTAACCAACCTTGCTGAGTGAGAACGTCTGACCGAGTTGGAAAATACCTTAGAGCGTCAGGCCTGAGAGGTCGCTCGTATCAAGCAAAGCAGAACCAGTCGGCAGTTGCGAGGGCAGGGAAGAGAGCCTTTCCGAGCCATGGAAACTCCAGTGGAGAACCTCATAGCGGAAACTCGGATTGCAAACACTTTGCAACCTAGTGGGTCAGCAGCAGAGGGAATTCAACACTTAACGTTTTTGTTGCAGGAAGCGGTAGAGCAAAATGCTGCGGTCAGTCAATCACAGCAGCATGTTCACTCCCAAGTTCCTCCCGCTGGAACATCACAATCAATGCATACGCCCTATGGTGACACTCGAAGAAAAAGGAACATATCACCTCAGCACAGAAATGATCCCCAAGAAGGTTATCTCCATGACCAATATTGGCGTTCAGAGCATCGGAGACAGGATAACTATGAGGCTCATAGATCTGAACAGGGTGCTCCACATAGAGAGGATTTCCATCAGCGCCGAGACGGTCATCAAGGTAACCGATACATTGATGTTGATGACGATGCCTGGAGTCATCTGGTGCAGAGCCGAGTTGATTGTGCCAGGTCCCATCAGCAAGATCAGGCTTGCCCCTCAATGGCTACATGTCCAGTTTGTTTTAGCAAGAGGATTCGATCCACTCCAATTCCTCCTCACTTCCGAATAGCACAGGGGGTGGACAAGTACCGAGGTGATGCCAAACCTGAGACATGGCTGGATGACTACAGAATAGCAGTACAAATCGGAGGGGGAGGAGATGAGATAGCCATGATGCACCTTCCTTTGATGCTGGAGGGCTTAACTCGGACATGGTTGAACCAGCTTCCCCCCAGTAGTATTTGGATTTGGGAAGATCTAGAGAGAGTTTTTGTCAAGAATTTTGAAGGAACTTACAAGAGGCCTGGAGGGTTAACCGAGTTACAATTGTGTGTACGAGGGAATACAAAGTCCACTCGGGATTACATCCAGAGGTGGATTACGCTCCACAACTCGGTATAAGGAGTCTCCGAGTTCCAAGCCATCCATGCTTTCAAGCAAGGAGTTAAGTATAGAGAGTTGAGCCTCAAGCTGGCAAGGTGAAGATCGCAAAGCAGTAATGGAGATCGCAAACAAGTATGCAAATGGTGAAGAGGAGATTCGCCAGAAGACCTAGCAACATCGAGGTGGAGGAAGCAACTCGGCACCCAACCCAAAGCAGAAGACTGGAGGCAACAACAAGCGAAAAGCAGAAGACGCCCCAACAGATGCTGAGTTGGTAGCAGCTGCGAATGCCTCAGGGATTCATGGTAGAGGTCAACCAAGGAAATAATGGCAACCTCGTCAAAAGAAGTCAACAAATAACGATGATATTCTAGATCAACCCTGTCCCCTTCATACAACCCGAGATGCTGAAGGAAATTTAATCCTCCCAAAGCATACAGCTCGGCAATGTCGTTTGATCAGGAGGGCAACTCAGAATGCGAAGGTAGGACCTCAGCAAGATAAAGACGCTGGAAAAAAGAAGGCATCAAGCTCGGACCTGGACAGTGAATGTTTTCCTAGAGAGGATGGTGTTCTTGTTATTTTTGCAGGCCGGGAATCAAAAAGAGTTGAGAACATACGGTTCAGAGAGGTTAACTCGGCAACTCCATCGATTCCGAGCTACATGAAGTGGGCTGATACTCCAATCACATTTGACCAGTCGGATCACCCTCCTCATATTCCCTACCCAGGGAGATATACATTGATTGTCGATCCTCTGGTGGAAACAGGGAATGGGAGCTTTAGATTGAAAAATGTCCTAATGGATGGAGGCAGTGGTATAAACATTTTATATGCCAGCACTCTGAAAAGCATGAATATTCCAATGTCCAAGCTTCACAAAAGTTATCTGGAATTTCATGGAATTATCCCAGGGAAGAAGGCACATTCACTGGGCATGATCACTCTCAATGTGGTTTTTGGCACCCCGAGTAATTTCCGGAAAGAAAAGATTACCTTTGAGGTAGTTGATTTTCCGAGTGCGTATCATGCTTTACTCGGAAGGCAGCCTATGCAAAATTCATGGCCATACCTTGTTATGTCTATTTGAAGTTGAAAATGCTTGGCCCACATGGAGTAATCACCATCTCGGGAGACTACAAGCAGGCTGAGGAACTACTGTAGAAAGGGTCATTCATAGTAGACCAGCAAATGGCTGATGTTGAGCTGGCCGAGTACAAGAAAGCAGCCGACTCGTCCGAGTTGCTTTAACCCAAGAAGACATCTTCGTTTGAGTCAGCAGGAGAAACCAAGAGGGTGTAGATTCATCCTACTGACAAGGATAAGTTTACCAATATCGCAACCGACTTGGACCCTAAATAGGAACTCGAGCTCATCAATTTCCTCCGTGAGAATTTGGATATCTTTGCATGGAAGCCCTCTATTATGCCTGGAATTCCGTGGGAGTTGGCTGAGCATAAGTTACATGTTGACCCAAAGGAAAGACCAGTTAAAGAGTCCCTTAGGGTTTTTTCTTCTGAAAAGAGAGAGTTTATCGGACAGGAAGTAACAAGACTGTTGGCAGCCGAATTCATTAGGGAAATCTTCCACTCCGAGTGGTTAGCAAATCCTGTAATGGTTCCGAAGAAAGATAAAACTTGGAGAACTTGTGTTGATTTCCATCATATCAGTAAAGTATGTCCAGAAGACCACTTTCCCCTTCCTCGCATTGACCAGATTGCGGATTCAACATCAGGGTGTGAGAGACTATGTTTCCTCGATGCATACTCGAGTTACATCAAATCCGGTTATATGAACGAGATGAACTTAAAATAGCATTCATAACCCCGTTTGTTTTTCTCTGCTACGCCACAATGCCATCTGGACATAAAAATGCAGGAGCCACATATCAACGCATGATGCAAAATTACTTGATTTGGAAAATCGACAGAAATGCTGAAGTGTATGTGGATGATATTGTAATCAAATTGGCTGAGGGAAGTAGTTTGTTAGCCGACTTGGCTGAAACTTTTCAGAGCCTCCGAGCTTACAATATCAAGTTAAACCCAGAAAAATGTGTCTTTGGTGTACCAGCAGGGAAGTTACTCAGATTCATGGTTTCCGAGTGAGGGATTGAGGCTAACCCGTAAAAGATCGCAGCAATCCAAAATATGAAGCCACCTCAACAACTCCGAGATGTCCGAAAATTAACTGGCTGCCTTGCAGCGCTTAGTCGATTTATTTCCAGACTTGGAGAGAAAGGCCTACCTCTCTATCAGCTGATGAAAAAATCGCCAAATTTTTTCTGGACTGAAGAAGCTCAAGTGGCTTTCGATGAACTCAAGAAACAACTGTCAACTCGGCTAGTCCTTGCAGCGCCCAAAGAAAAAGAACCAATCTTGTTGTATATTGCAGCTACAAGTCAAGTTGTCAGCGTGGCTATAGTGGTGGAAAGAGAAGAAGAAGGGAAGGCACAGAAGGTTCAAAGACTTGTGTACTTCATCTCTGAGGTTCTCACACCATCCAAGCAGCACTATCCTCATTACCAGAAGTTGGCAATGGGAATCTACTTGGCATCTCAGAAGCTTGCGCACTATTTTCAAGATCATTCCATTACAGTTGTATCATAAGCTCCTCTTCCAGAGATCATGAATACCAGATATGCATTGGGAAGAATTGCAAAGTGGAGTCTAGATTTACTTCCTTATGATATCCACTACCAGCCCAAAAAAGTTATCAAGTCACAAGCCTTAGTGGACTTCTTGGCCAAGTGGACTGAAGTACAAAATCCCCCCAGCCAATCCCAGAACATTGGACTATGTTTTTTGATGGATCTCAGATGTTAAATGGGGCAGGGGTAGTATTGGTTTCGCCAAGGAAATATGAAATGAGATACGTTCTCCAAATACATTTCCCAGCAACAAATAATGAAGCTGAGTATGAAGCCCTTTTTTATGGTTTACGAATGACCATTTCACTCGGAATCAGGAGGCTGATGGTGTTTCGAGACTCCGACTTGATGATAAATCAAGTGATGAAGGAAAGGGACATTCAGAGTCCAGCAATGACAAATTATTGTGTAGCGGTCAGAAAGTTGGAGAATTTTTTTGATGGGCTAGAGCTCCATCACATTCCCAGGGTTCAGAATTAAGCGGCTGACGATTTAGCCAAGTTGGGATCTACTCGGAGCCAAATTCCATCTGGGATTTATCTGGAACACTTACACTCCCCAACTGTCAAAGAATATCCCTATATGGAAGCAGATCTAGACATGTTGCCAGATAAAAGCATACCAGATAAGGAGGATATACCTGTAGTAGTTGATATGGTTTTTGACGTGGAAGTCACTCATCCCGAGTGGACACTGCCTATCTTGGCTTACTTGCAAAGACAGGAGTTGCCAGAAGATGAGTTGGAAGCCAAAAATATTGTTCGCAAATCAAAGTCCTACTCGGCGATCAATGATGAATTGTACAGAAACAACATCACTAAGCTGCCACAACGATGCATCTCGGAAGAAGAAGGACGTCTTATTTTTTAAGATATCCACGCAGGCGACAACGGACATCATGCCTTAAGTCGGACACTGGTAGCGAAAGCTTTCGGAGCTGGTTTCTTCTGGCCCCAGGCACTCAGTGATGCTCGACACATTGTGGATCATTGCAAGGGATGTTAGTTTTATGCAAATCAACAACACAAACCAGCCTCCAAGTTGAAGACAATCCCTCTAGCCTGGCCCTTCACTGTCTGGGGGCTTGACATGATTGGACCACTGAAAACAGGCAAGTATGGTTTCACCCATATCCTAGTTGCTGTTGATAAGTTTATAAAGTGGATATAGGCAAAACCCATAAAATCTTTAGATTCATCCACAACAGTCAGTTTCATCCAAGGAATCATACATCATTTCGGAGTTCCACATGACATCATTACAGACAATGGTTCAAACTTCAACTCGGCTGAATTCAAGGAATTTTGCTGGAGCAATGGTATTCAAGTTAATTATGCCTTAGTGGCACACCCTCAATCCAATGGCCAGGTCGAACGAGCTAATGGAATGATATTTAAAGGAGTCAAGCCGCGTCTCCTTCGGGAATTGAAAGAGGCAGCAGGCGCTTGGGTAGATGAACTTCCCTCAGTTTTGTGGGGATTAAGGACAACACCAAATCGCTCTACTCGGTCAACTCCTTTCTTTTTGGTCTATGGTGCAGAGGCCGCGTTACCGAGTGATTTGAAGCATAATTCCCCCTAGTACACTGAAGCAGAAGCTGAAGCAGCAAGGCAAGATGGCGTCGATCTCCTTGAGGAAGAGAGAAATTTAGCTCTTACCCGTTCAATGTTTTACCAGCAAGACCTACGTCGGTATCATGATAGACACGTCCGAGCTCGCTCATTCCAAGAAGGTGACATGGTACTGCGTGTGAAGAAAACTTCCGACCACAAGTTAGCCCCTCCGTGGGAAGGGCCCTTTGTTATATCTTGGGTACTACATAATGGAGCTTATCGACTATATGATGTAACTAATGACATAGAAGAACCACATGCATGGAATGCTCAGTTGTTACGTCATTTTTATGCATGAATGCAGTCGTATGACTTGAATAAAATATCGTGCTTGTATGAAGCAGTGTTTAGACGAATCTCTATACCCTCATTTGTAATCAACAAATCAAGTTTTTGTCCGAGCTGTGCTCAGCTCGGAAGAGAGCTTAGAAAAATCTTTCTAAGTAACCTTCAAGTTACTCATAACTTGGGGGCTGCTTAACGCTCAAAAAATCAAGTTTTTCTCCGAGCTGTGTGCAGCTCGGACGAGAGCTTAGAATTTTTTTCTAAGTACCCTTCAAGTTACTCATAACTTGGGGGCTGCTTAACGCTCAAAAAAATCAAGTTTTTCTCCGACCTATGCGCAGCTCGGACGAGAGCTTAGATTTTTTTCTAAGTACCCTTCAAGTTACTCATAACTTGGGGGCTGCTTAATGCTCAAAAAATCAAGTTTTTCTCCGAGCTGTGCGCAGCTCGGACGAGAGCTTAATTTTTTTTCTAAGTACCCTTCAAGTTACTCATAACTTGAGGGCTGCTTAACGCTAAAAAAATCAAGTTTTCTCCGAGCTGTGCGCAGCTTAGACGAGAGCTTAGAAATTTTTTCTAAGCTGAGACGAGAGCTTGGATGGTATGCGAGTGGTCTTCTACTCAGACGAGAGCTTGCAAGGTATGCGAGTACTTGGGCTTTGATTGATGTTGGGTGTTTGAACTGTAGGTCTCGCGGGCTGAGCTCCATGTTCCACTCGGCGACTCGACCGGTCGCGCCTGGATTGTTGAGGATGTCCGCGAGTGGTGCGTTGCTCACGATTGTGATGGAGTGTTCGTCGAAGTAGTGTGATACTTTCCTGGAGGTCATGATGATGGCGAGCAGGAGCTTCTGGTAATGTGGGTACCGCTGCTGTGGCTTCGTGAGTAGCGTGCTCAGGTAGTAAATTGGTCTTTGGATCCTCTGGATTTTTCCTTCTTCTGCACACTCGACGACAAGAACTGTGCTCACGACGCTGCTCCGTGCTGCGATGTAGAGATACAACTTTTCCCTTTCTTTAGGCACCGCCAAGATTGGTGGGGGTAGAGAGCGTCTTCTTCAAGTCTGTGAATGCGTTGCTGTCTTCCTCGGTCCACTCGGATTTTTCTCCTTTCCTCTGCAGCTTGTAGAGGGGTAGGGTCCTTTCGCCTAGCCTGCTGATGAAGCGGCTCAGTGCTGCGAGCTTTCCTGTGAGCTGCTGTATTCCTCTGATGTTGGTTGGCCTTTCCATTTTGGCGATTTCTTGAACCTTTTCGGGGTTTGCTTCGATTCCTCGGGCAGAGACCATGTACCCGAGTAACTTTCCGGCTGGGATGCCGAACACGCATTTTTTGGGGTTCACCTTGATCCTGTACTTGTTGAGGGCCGCGAACGTCTCGCGGAGGTCGTCGAGTAGTGTGTTTGCGCTGTAGGTTTTGATGACAATGTCGTCTACATAGACCTGGACGTTCCTTCCGATATGGTCTCTTAGACATGCTTGCATCATTCGTTGATACGTGGCTCCGGCATTCTTTAGTCCAAAGGGCATAGTTTGGTAACAGAATACTCCGTAGGGGGTGATGAACGAGGTGTGCTCTTCGTCTTCTTCCTTCATCCTGATCTGATTGTACCCTGAGTATGCGTCGAGGAAAGATAGGAGGTCACATCCTGCTGTGGAGTCAATTATTTGATCGATTCTTGGCAGCGGGAAGTGGTCTTTTGGTCAGTGCTTGTTGATAGGCCCATAGTCGACATGCCTCCTCAGTACCTCGGTGTCCTTTTTAGGGACTAGGACTGGGTTTGCTATCCATGTTGCTTTCTTTGTCTCTCTGATGAACTGTGCGTCGAGTAGTCGATTGACTTCTTCTCCGATTGCTCTGCGTTTGTGTTCTGAGAATCGTTGCATCGCCTGTTTTACTGGCTTTGTGTTTGGCTTGATGTGGAGCGCGTGTTCCGCGAATTCTCGTGGTATCCCTGGCATGTCGGCTGGGCACCAGGCAAAAATTTGCCATTCTTCACGAAGGAAAGTTATGAGGGCGGTTTCTTGCTCTTCTGGAAGGTGGGCATATACGCGTATTGTCTTCTCTGGGTCTGTCGGGTGTACTTGGTGTGTGATCGCGTCGCTGTCGATGTTGAAGTCGCGACCAAATTCCTTTGTCTCTCTTCTGTTTGCTAGTGGAAATATGCTTTTGTCCGTCACCATGGCTATTTTGTGGAGCTCTTTCTGGGCTCCGAATGTGTCGGAGACTTTGTGGAAGTCGCGGTCGCACTGGTCCGATTTGATGAAGCTTCCCTTGACTGTGATGATTCCCGTAGGTCCTGGCATCTTGAGCTTGAGATATGCATAGTGTGGAACCGCCATGAACTGTGCGAACGCCGGTCGCCCGAGTATGGCGTGATACTGCGACTAACAGTCAAGCACTTCGAACTCGATTGCTTGCTTTGCGAAGTTGCGCTTGCCGCTGAAGATCACATCAAGATGTATTGCGCCAATGGAGGTGGCTGCTTCGCCCGGGACTACGTCGTATATTGTGGTTCCTGACTTCTTCCACACTGATTGTGGGATGAACATCTTGCGTAGAGTGCTGGCGAAGATTATGTTTAGACTGCTGCCTCCGTCCATGAAGATTCTGTCCATGTCGTATCCTCCGATCTGGGCTTTGAGGACCAGGGGTGCGTGCCCAGGTCTCGGGACTATAGGTGGATGGTCGCTCTGTGAAAAGGTGATGCTGGTCTCAGCGCCACTCAGTTGGTAGGTTTCAGTTATCTTTAGGCCATCGGCTGCTTCGGCTTGCAGGGTGTAGGCATCTTGCTTTGCTTTTGAGGGTCTTCCTTCTTGGATCATGCTGATTCGTCCCTGGGACGTGGGGTATTTCTCTTCTGCACTGGGTGCAGGTGACTGTGTGCTTCTTCGAGTGCGTTTGGCTTCACGCTGCTTCTCCTCCTTGAGGCTGCTGGAGAGTTCGGCGAATAGGCGGCAATCTCCCAGGGTGTGGCTTGCTCTGATATGTCCTCGGCTGTCTTCAAAACTGTGGATCGCGCAGGGTCCTTCCAGTTGCTCTTTAGCTGTGAGTTTGCTGGAGCCGGCGTGCCTTCTTCTCCTTGAGACTTGGAAGGTATGCGAGTGGTCTTCTACTCGGCTGTGGACTCTTGGGTCAAGTTCTATCCTGTCGCTGAGTGATTGGTTTCGGATGAAGTTGGCGAATTCGTCTGGCCTTCGATCTGGGTCGTAGTAGTCTCCGGACTGGGTTTCGGAGTCGCTGTCTTGGCGTGTGGTGGGGGTCCGGGTGGCGGCGGGTCATTGACTGATGGGCGAGCCTTCGGTCACTCACCGCGACTCCTCAAGTGGGATTCTCGAGTGGCCTCCTTGTGCTTGTCTTCTGGGCCGTCGAGTTTTCTTCCGTCGTCGATGGATCTGACAGACGTCGAGGTGCTGGACTTGGCTAGGCCGCAGGATGGATGATCTCGATGGGGTGATGGAGATGATTGTGGTAATCTTGAGTTCCTCGAACGATCTAGATCTGGTTCTAGCCCTCGAGTCTTGGTCTGCTGAGGTCAGGACCGCCGAGATCGTGATTCCAACCTGTGTAGTTCCCACAGACGGCGCCAATTGACGGGGATCAACCCCGGCAAATCCCATGGTCAGGGACCCTGGGTTAGTCATAGAGATGGCACAGGTTGGACGATACTCCTCGGCTAACAGGAGAAGAACTTCCTGCTCGATATTATTATGTGAGGGGGCGATTACAGTGGAGGCCAAGGCGAGTTCTCGCAAGGCTAGGATGAGTAGTTGCGTATTGAGATGAGATAGACGTCTCCCCTCCCAACCTTTATATACTAGGCTAGGTCTCGGGGAATCCGTTCTAGGTTACATAGGTAGTTTCCTAACCCTAGTCCTGCCTTGTACGCAAAGTTACACCTTCCATGTTAGTCGCGGACTCCTACGTCGGTGCTTGGTTGGGTCAATCGCGGGCTTGTCGTAGCTTCCCAGTGGGCCTTCTGTCTTCATACGCACCAGGTAGCCTCACACGTAGGAGTCGTGGGGTCACCCCCTCGTCAGTACCCTTCAAGTTACTCATAACTTGGGGGCTGCTTAACGCTAAAAAAATCAAGTTTTTCTCCGAGTTGTGCGCAGCTCGGACGAGAGCTTAGAATTTTTTTCTAAGTACCCTTCAAGTTACTCATAACTTGGGGGCTGCTTAACGCTCAAAAAATCAAGTTTTTCTCCGAGCTTAGAAATTTTTTCTAAGTACCCTTCAAGTTACTCATAACTTGGGGGCTGCTTAACGCTCAAAAAAACAAGTTTTTTCTCCGAGTTGTGCGCAGCTCGGACGAGAGCTTAGAAAAAGTTTCTAAGTATTCCTCCATACTCTCTAGGGTTACTTAATGCATAACCAGATAAGCACAACATAGTTTCAAACATACCAATAGATAGCAAAAGCAAAAGCATGTCTAGTGCCCAAGGCACAACATAAACCATGGAGATGTTCATTACAAGACCACTCGGCATACTGAGGCAAAATCAACAGTTTTTTTCATCCCAAACAATTGCTCATTCGTCTCCGGATTCATCCGACTCACTTAATACGCCAGTAGATTCCACGAAGAAGTCCGAATCAGGCATCAGGGCAATCCGACTGGTTGTCTTAGCATAGTGAGGCAGAAATGTGGTGGAACTTTGTCCCTGTTCAGAATCGCCCTCACCAACCCTTTCAAGGTTGTGAACCCTCTCGGGAAAGTGTGCCTTGGTCAGCGCCAGCGCATAGTCCACACCACTCCGAGCCGAAGATTGTTTCCAACGTGCTAATTGCTGAGGAGCTGCCTGAATGATGGGAACAACTATATCAAGTCTCACACGATTATCCTCACCAGGCGACAATTTACTCTTCAGCGCCAGGGTGGCACTCATGACCTCCTCGGCAAAGTTCTTGGCCTGTGCACACCTCATGGTCAGCAAGCCACGAGCTAAAGAAAATTCTGTTGTCACTGGCGTGTAGTTGCCCCTCTTCATAATTTCAGAAAGCTCAGCCATTCGAGCTTGCTCCGCCTTCGGATCGGTGCCATATGCTGCAAGAAAACAAGTTAGCATACCCCCAATTGACAGGACACCAAACATTATCCCTAGAAGTTACTCGGAGCCTTGGGGGCTACACCCAGTGGGTACACTAAGAAGTGCTCCCACTGGAAGGATCAACAGCAAAAGTCTCTTAACAAAAGACTCCGAATAACTCCAAGAAGTTACTCGGAGCCTTGGGGGCTACACCCACTGGGTGCACTAAGAAGTTCTCCCACAGGATGAATCAACAACAAAAATTTCTTAACAAAAGACTTTGAATAACTTAAAGAAGTTACTCGGAGCCTTGGGGGCTACACCCATTGGGTGCACTAAGAAGTTCCCCCTCTGGAAATCCCAAATTATCAAAACTAGAAAGGACTCAGACAGAGAAGTCATTTGGACACCAAGTGGGTGGAAAACTTACATAAGTACTTATGTGCATGTTTGCCTTTACCGACTCCGCTTCAGAAGCCAACTTGCGCAATTGAGATTCAAATTGAGAAGCCTTTAGCAAAGAGTCCTTCAATCCACTAATGGTAGCATTCTCGATAGTAAAAGCAATTGGGATGGTAGAGGAAGAGGCTGGAGCGCTCTCTTGAACAATCTTCTAAGTAACTTCTTCAGCATAAGCCTTTGGTGGAGCAGAAGGAGAAAGTGGGCTAGCAGCAGCAGCATGACTCGGCTTGGGCAAAACATCCTCGCTAGGAACGACCAACTCGGGAGAAGCTGCTTTAGAATAAACTTCCTCCCCCACTGGCTGATTCAAAGCTGCATTGGCATCAACATCTACATCCACTAAATAAAAATGAAATCAATAGACATGATCAGAAAATACGAAGCTATGGTGATGAGGGCATCAAAAGACATAATCAAGAATCCTTACTACCAGTTGAAGCGTTCTCAAGAATGGTGTCCATGACAGGAAAACCATTCACTCCGCAGGTGCTCACATCCTCATAGGTCTCTGTATTCTGGTCCTCAACCCCAGGAAGCGACTCGGAACCACTCGGACGGACACTGCAAAGCAAGGAGGTTGAAAAGATTGAAGAACAGGCGAAATACCAAGGTAGAAAGAAAATGACAATATTTACTTGCGAGCAGTCTTCAAAGCATGCCTTGGGGGAGCCACAACAACTTTAGCTGGACTAGATCCAGCACCCTTTGCCTTCCCAGCATTTGCAGCATCCCCCGAAGGGTTAATTTTCCTACCCCCAAGAGTGACAAGAGTCTTCTTGGGCTTCAAAGGTGCAACCCTCCCATGACTGGAACCCAGTGCTGGAAGTTTACTGCTGCCCTCTTCACCACTCGGAGGATAAGATCTCTTGTGACTCCGAGTAAGGCCCTCTCGCGCTAAGTCACAATCTTGATTGCTCTTCGATCACAGTTCGGACGACACTGGAGGATGATCCACCTCGGACTGCAGCTCCTCTCCAACCTCAACCCCGGCTCCCGTGCCAGTATTACTATCCTCATCTTCCTCAGCGGGATGTCGGGGAGCCAAAGGAATAGGGGAGTGAAACGAAGCAATATCCGGCTATGAAAAGACAAAAGTTCTGGTCAGAACTACAATACACAAAACAACTGCGAAAGGAAGAATGCAAAATGGAACAAACTTACCAGTGTAGGAGGATGCTCACTGTCGAGAAGCCTAACTCGGCTCAACATCTGCACATCATGAGTCACACTGGTGATAACCCTCATTCTCTGCTCAAATTCCTCCTGCATCATCTCAACATTGCTATACCGGGTGTTGTCAGTCAGTCTAGTATAAGTCCACATTCCTCGAGCTCGGGCTTGGAGAGGCTGTACCCTCCGAGTTACGAATGTGGCGATAAAATCCATAGCATCAAGGCCATTCTTTTTCAACCTCACAATCTCCCGCATCAGAGGAAGTGCTTGCTCCTTCTTAGTATTCGTCAATCGGGGATTCCAGCCCTGAGAATTGGCTAATCTCACATCCGAGTAGGGAGGCAATGTCTATAACATCCCAAAATTCTCCGAATTTTGGAATGTTAATAAAATTAAATAGATAATGATTGTTTGCTTGATGTGTTTGATTTTCTCTGGGTTTTAAAACTTTTGGAGTTTATTGAATATTAAAAAGAGAGGGAATAAAAGAACTTTCCCTAATATTCATAATTGGTGTTTTTGGAGCTTATTATTTGAAACAAAACTAACAAAACAAAACGAGAGAAGGTAATATGACTCCTTCAACATATTCAAAGGTTGGAAAATGTTTTAAATCATTATTGGAATTCTTTTGAATATTCAAAACATTTTTCAACTCAAGGAAATTCATTGGAGAGGATATAAAATGACTTATCCCCCTTTTAATAAAGTTGGAAAATATTTAGAATATTACTTTAAAGTTTTTAAAATTTATTATGAGTATTTAAATAACTCTAAAATTATTTTAGGGATTTTATAATGCTAAGAGAGTTTTTATTTCATTGAAATGATTTATTAAATATTTTAAAAGAGTTGAAAAAGTATTCCAATGGGATATTTTTATTTTACCAAGTTATTTATTGGTGTGAAAAATTTAAAATTTATTATTTAGAAATGGTTTGTCAATGCTTTTGACCAAATAAAAATATTTAAATAATTTATTTGACTTTAATTGATTTATGAAAAGTATTTTATATTTAAATAAAGTATTTAGAAAGTGTTTTTATTTTTATTTTCCATTTTGGAAAATGTATTCATTAAATAAATTTCTTTGTATTATTTGATCAATTTAAGATTTTATTTCATATTTTGCTGATGTTTATTTATTTTCGTAATATTGTTTGAAGTTGTAGTTTTAAATAAAAAGAAAACCTGTAGCGGCCGGCCCAATAGTCGTTTTCGCCCACGAGCACCATTAGAGTCCGAGACGGACCCAATTTAGTTTTTTTTCCTCCCCTCTGTCTATAAATAGATATGGAAAAAATCTATTTCCCTTTTCCTTTTTCTCACAATCATAAAAAAAATCGAAAACCCTAGGCGGCGGGTCCCCGCATCGCCGCCGCCGGGACCGACCCCGCCGTCGGAGCTCCACCACGCCACCCCGCCGGAGCGCGCAACGGCCGCCGGCCGCCTTCCCCACCGACCATCTTGCCGCCGCCGCTAGAAGGCCGCATCGGCCACCGCGCCCAGGGGGCCACGCCTCCACCCCGGCCGCCCCTCTCCCCGCGCTTGCGCCGCCGGCCGAGTCTCGCCGGAGGCCGAGCTTCGCCGGAGGCCTAGCCGAGCACCGCCACGGCTGCCACGCGCCGGCCGCCTCCACGCATTGGCCGCCGCTGCCAAGTGCCCGACCGCCTCCCCACCTCGCCGGCGTCGTCACCCATCGCCGGAGGAGCCGCCAAGTCGCCGGAGCCGAGCCGAGCTCACCGGAGAATCCCTCGCCGGAGTTGCTCCGGTCAGATCTGGGTCGAGGACCCGATTGCTTTTTTCAGAGAAAATATATTTACAAACAGGTCCTTTCGGCAGAAAACACCCCGACGCCATTTCCGCAATATCTCCCACACCGTGCGTCGGATTGAGGTGAAACTTTTTCCTACACGCTCGTGTTGTTCTGTACTTTAGCATGGAATAAACTTTTCACACTTTTCACACTTTTGAATTTGAATTTATTTCAAATTCGAATTCAAATTCCGGTGGCCGTATCTTTTAAACCGTTGATCCAAATCAAGTGATTCTTTTTGCGTTGGATCACTCGTTCCATGTACTTTCTGTCTATATCATGTGTACCCAAAAATTCAAATGTTTCTTGATCTGTTTAAATTCAAATTCAATTCAATTTTGTGCTTGCTATGACCTGCGTTGTAGTATTCCGTTTCACGTGATTCTTTTTGCATATCGGATCATTTGAGACATGTTATCGGTAAGGTTCACACACTTTTCATGTGGGCATGATATTCACCTTGAATTCATAAATGTCCATGATCACAATTCCTTACCGATGAATCTTTATCTGTTGACTCTCTCGAGTTCACTTCCACCGATCACCTTCGAGCACATCTACACCTCTGCACTTCAAAGCTTTTTGTTTTGTTGCTAAAACCTTTGTGTTTGTTTGTTGATCTTGTGTTTGCCTTGTGATGTGTTTGCTTATTCGAGTTCCTTCGTTTGCGATAGAATTATCGAAGGGTGACGAATAGAGGTTACTGGAACGTGAGAGCGAAGATCTTCATCGAATGTATAAGGCAAGTCATATTTTTGATCATACTCCCTATTACCTATGTTTTCAATGCATTAGTCCTTCTTCTTTAGATGGCATGATAGGTTATGCTATGATATTTACACCCAGTAGTTCATTGAGGTAGGTCTGATCCTTACATCATTGTCACCATCGTATACTATGATATTTCTATGCTAAGTAGACGTGGATTGGGAAGTGAATCATTATGAGGAATGAGTGATAATGTAGTAATTAGGACCAAGATAAAGTTAATGAACTACCTGGGTGGGATGGTTGCGAGTATCTTGGAGATGGCAAATGATGAATGCGGAAAGCCACCCAGGCTCAAAGGGACTAATTGTGTTGTCATACCTAGAAGCTTACGTGTGCAGCCACAAGTTATTATGGGCTCAAGCTTAGTTGAGTAGGTTGTGTGACCTCTTTTCGGGACATACTAGCAGATGTAGAATTTTTATAGGTGTACCGGTTATCCATCGGTTAAGGGGAAACACTTCTGAAAGACCATGTCTCGATCTTCCAGTTGTCATACACCATGCAGTGTGACGAACCACAAAGGAGGCGATCGAGTCTTGTGGGGAAAAGTGGACAAACCTCTGCAGATTGAGTGGAATTTTTGCCATCTCAATCGTATGCTATTGTAGAACATAGTTACTATTATTCTATAGGGAAAATTTAGCTTTTTGAAAAAATAAATGTAGAAGCTCCACCAGCCAAATTGCATGTATTGTAGGAAATTTTACTTCTTTCTGGGATATGATTTGCCGTACATTCAAATGTACTGACCCGTTGTCGGGCTGTAACCTTCGGTGTTGCAGGATTATTATGCGATGAGTAAGTGATGCGATGTAGGGTTACGATGTCTATACTCAACTTGCCGGTGGAGTGGATGGACGCCATGAAGCTCTTTATTGTTTTCCACTGTATTCTATTTATAAGCTAGCCTTGAGCTATGCAGGTATGCTTTATTGTAACACTGGATCTTCGATGTAATATATATGACATGTGGTTTATTCTTGATATTACATCATGTACTGTGTGTGCTAGCTATTGATCCAAGGAGTAGCACAGAATGGACAGAGACTTGGATTCTTAGCGAATCGGGTCGTTACGGTGCTCGGCTTGGCCTCCGGCGAGGCTCGGCCGGCGGCGCTAGCGCGGGGAGCGGGGCGGCCGGGGTGGAGGCGTGGCCCCCGGGGCGCGGCCTTCTAGCGGCGACGGCAAGATGTCCGGCGGGGAAGGCGGCCGGCGGCCGTGGCGCGCTCCGGCGGCGGCGATGCGGGAATCGCCGCCTAGGGTTTTCGATTTTTTTTTGATTGTGAGAAAAAGGAAAAAGGAAAATAGTTTTTTTTTCCAAAATCTATTTATAGACAGAGGGGAGGAAAAAAACTAAATTGGGTCCGTCTCGAACTCTAATGGTGCTCGTGGGCGAAAACGACTATTGGGCCGACCGCTACAGGTTTTCTTTTTATTTAAAACTGCAACTTCAAACAATATTACGAAAATAAATACACATCAGAAAAATATGAAATAAAATCCTAAATTCATCAAATAATACAAAGAAATTTATTTAATGAATACATTTTCCAAAAAGGAAAATAAAAATAAAAACATTTTCTAAATACTTTATTTAAATATAAAATACTTTTCATAAATCAAATAAAGTGCAATAAATTATTTAAATATTTTTATTTGGTCAAAAGGATTGATAAACCATTTCTAAATAATTAAATATAAATTTTAAAATTTTCACACCAATAAATAATTTGCTAAAATAAAAATATCCCATTGGAATACTTTTGCAACTCTTTTAAAATATTTAATAAATCATTTCAATGAAATAAAAACTCTCTTAGCATTATAAAATCCCTAAAATAATTTTAGAGTTATTTATAATACTCATAATAAATTTGAAAAACTTTAAAGTAATATTCTAAATATTTTCCAACTTTATTAAAAAGGGGATAAGTCATTTTATATCCTCTCAAATGAATTTCCTTGAGTTGAAAAATGTTTTGAATATTCAGAAGAATTCCAATAATGATTTAAAACATTTTCCAACCTTTGAATATGTTGAAGGAGTCATATTACCTTCTCTCATTTTGTTTTGTTGGTTTTATTTTAAATAATAAGTTCCAAAAACACCAATTATGAATATTAGGGAAAGTCCTTTTATTCCCTCTCTTTTTAATATTCAATAAACTCCAAAAAGTTTTAAAACCTAGAGAAAATCAAACACATCAAGCAAACAATCATTATCTATTTAATTTTATTAACATTACAAAATTCGGAGAATTTTGGGATGTTACAACGTCCGAGTGCCGGGCTCTGTTCCCACCTTACAATAAAACCAAGTATTCTGCCAATTCTTGGTATGCTAGAAGGGTAGTATTGGTTCCCCTGCTTCCTAGCAAGAAACAAGCCGCCGCACAAATGATTCATTTCCGTTCCACCACCCTCACCCGATTTCTTCACTTTTTGAGGTTTGATGGTATAGATGGTGCGGAAAAGATGCCAGTGAGGTTCTATACCTATGTAGCCCTCGCAAAGTGTAACGAAGCTAGACAACAAGGTGATAGCATTGGGCACAAGATGGTGGAGTTGGGATCCAGTAAACGCAAGAAAATCCAACAAAAAGGGATGGGGCGGCAAAGAGAATCCCCGATCCACGTGGGAGAGGAGCAACACTCGCTCGTCGTCACGCGGGAGAGGTTCTTCTTCCCCTGGAGATGGCAGGCGACAAGCATGGCGAGGAAGCATACCGGAGTCTTGGTAGACTTGAAGCATCTCCGCCGTAACGATGGAAGGTAGCCATTCCCCCGTAGACATGGCTCCAGCAGGGCCCTGCCGCCAGAGAAGTGAAGTAGCGGAAGGGGCATGGACGACCGGCGAGGAAGAAGCAGCGCGCTCCGTCGACGGCAAGGATGCAAGAAGGAGAGAAGAAGAAGAAGAGGAACCGCCAGGACGGGGGCAAATGAATCTAGATCTGTATTGGCCACGGGGTGGAGTTTTTATACTAGAAGAGGACCAACCACCACGCGTCAGATCCGCAGGCCATTACGAGGATGTCGGTTCGGTTCCCCGTAATTCTCCCTATTTAATAGGAAACAGTTAACGATTAGCAAAAAGGACCGTTGCGAGAATCAAGGCGATAGATTAGACAACACGTCTACTTACCCTGACAAAGAGATTCTCTAACAAGGCAAGATTTACTCCATTTAAGACGCAAACAGATTTAATGCGAAGCCCGAGACTGTTTCGCCTACTCGGAAAGTACTTAGATCCACACCACAGAGAGAAGTTATTCAGAAGCCTCTCCGCTAACATCCCAACCGAGTAAACCGTTGTTGGAGATATGCCCTAGAGGCAATCATGTTATGATGTTATCTCCTTATGTATTCATGAGTTATTTGTATTGTCCTTGAACATCATCACTGATATGTATCAATAAGTATGTGACTTGTTTGTGAGACTATATATTCTATGATGATTGTTCTAATGGTCCCTAGTTGATAAGGTTATGCAGACACATATCCTTGACTAGTATATGATTCGATTGATGACTATGTTTCACAAGTCATGAGCATGGAGATGCTACCGATAGTATGGACTTAGTGATGGGATCACTGAGTTGGACAGAAACCCACTTTGAGACGCAGCGAGATATTGTCATCTTTAGTCTCAATACAATGTATATGCCATGTCCTAGACCTGAGGTCCTCGCATGTTCTCGGGATGAGGAATGACTCACTTAGGGACTATCAAACGCTACACCGCAACTGGGTAGTTATAAAGGTAGCTTACGGGTGAGTCATGATACATGACGCGAGACATGGTTGATCAAGATGGGATTTGCCTTTCCACTTTGGAGAGATATTCTCTGGGCCCTCTCGAGTGATAAGATTCAGAAAGCATGGCCATGCGATATGGGTTAAGTGTTAACCCAGTTCAGGAATCTGTATCACGGTTTCGAGAAGAGAGGTCAAGCTATCACAAGGGTGACAAGTACTCGCCTTGAGATTGACAACATATATTGTGAGGCAAAAGGAATATTACATATGACACTTTGTAATGGTTCGTCTTATGACTTTACGCATATATGGGAGTCGGCACGTTCTGCTAGGAACCGCTACCGACTATCGAACCAGATGTGATTCGGGACGTGTCCATGTGTACGTGAACCTATAGGGTCGCGCGCTTAAGAGGAAAGGAGCTCATTCAGATGTGATCCGAATGGAATATGGATGAAGGGTCCGGATTGCCTCAAGGGTTGAGGCCATTCCACGGGCGCCTATATAAGGGCTAGGGTGAACCCCGAAGGGGTATAGGTCAGACAAAAACCCTAGCCGCCACTCCACCTCCAGGCCGAGCCGTCGGACCTAGCAGTCTGACGCCCGACGCTCCTCCTTGTACGTGCGCATCCCTTGGAGGAGCTGCACCTGCGGCGCTTGGACGAACTGTTCACGGGATCGGATCGCGGGACTCTGTTCGTGGGATCCGTACGAGGGATCGGTTCGAGGGATTCGACCTGCAGCCGCCGACGCGCATCACCAACTCTCCTTCCGCTGCCGTGACTGCACGGCTAGTGGTAAAACCTAATCATGTAGTTCATCTCCAGTAGCAGTGATCTTAAATGTGCGCGGTAGAAAATTTTGATTTAGCGCTAACGTAGCGGACCGCGTGCCCCAAAAACCGTTACTCGGACAAGAACATCTCAAACTGAGTAAGGCATCACTCGGAAGACTTCTCGAGTAAGATACCACTCGGAAAGGGTTATCATACCAAAATGACCGAGTAAGCTATCACTCTAAGAGCTAAAGAATGCGAGCAGTGCTCAAATGACTGGAAGCAGTGACAGGAAGGGATACCATGTCGGGACCCGGGGGTTAGCGTATGCAAGTCCCGCTACGACATAGTCATATGGAGAGCCGAGAACCGTACCCACTTGTCTAAGCAGACAAGGCCAAGCACAGAACGTTCTCGGAAAGCATCGTACGTGAGGGGCATCCCATCCAGGCCGGATGATCAACTGAGATGGGTCCTCATCGTCGGCACACAAGTCTAATGATATGGGTGATGAACTCCCATATTCACAGACAAGTCGCCTAAACCATACTATCGACTATCTCATAACTCTTACATAGACTTACTCCAGCCCGATCACTTAGTCGGGGTCTAGGGAGGGCTCGATCATACCACAAAGTGTGCACGAGACGGAGTCTCGAGCAATCGCATCACGATGCCCCAAGCTGCTCACATCTAAGGGCCACTTGGTGTATGAAAGAACGCCAGCCAGATTACAACTAAGGTCTCGAAAACCCATACAAAGACATGCATGTTATAAACATACACACAACACACATGCCTTGTATGAACAGCAGGTATCATTGCAATTCTCTACAAAGTATACATTTTATTGATAACTCTTACAGAGTGCACACAGAGATCACAAGTATGTGATCCAACATTACAACAACAAGCGGAAGCAAAGTATGTCTGAGTACAGACAAGTTTAACAAATGTCTTAAGAAGCCTTATTTAAACACAAGCCCTCCACAAGGGAACCAGTCGTCTGACTGGGACTAGACTAGCTTGATCTTCAGTTGTCGAGCTCGATGAAGAAGCCACCTTCGGGGTCAGTTGTTTCATCTAAAACATAGATTAAGCAAACGTGAGTACAAAGTCGTACTCAGCAAGACTTACATAGGAGCTATACTACTCATGCACATGTATCAAGGTAAAGGGAGGTGGGGTTTCACTTGCAGAAGTCCCAGCTTTGACTTGGCTAGTCCTGAACTACGAGTACCAGACTTGAGGTAAGAAGCGTACACGAGTCCACTACTTTCTCCAACGAACTACACCACTATGGTGCCTTCCTCGACTTCCCCACGAGAAAGCACGCCATAACACTCACACTTATCTTGGTGTGTTTTTAGAAGTATCCAGTTCAAGTTATCTAATAATCAAGCTAATCTTTCCAAGCAGTCCTTAACAGTGGACGCGGCTATTCGAATAGTTTTGTTAACCCTGCAGGGGTGTACTGCTACACACACATGATCATCAGTTACCGCCTTTGATCTCGACACCATTCAAGGGGTGCCAGCGAGGATGCTCACCACAACTGTTACCTCATAGCCGATCTAGTCCGAGAAATCCGCCTACCTGGGTTGGCTACCACTATCGTGAACCCGTCCGGTTTACCGAAGTGGACCCAAGTGATGTGTGCGTGGTGCATAAGCCGGTCTCGGGTGAGCCGTTCTCTCACTTAGCAGCCAGGCCACAGACCTACCAGAACTCCGAACTATTGCGACATCTGGACATCTAAAGGGATGAGTTAGTAAGCTGAGAGGGGTCAGTGAGCCCAATGTGTGGTTGTACTCTTCATCTTGGATCACCACACAAGAACTCGGACTTAGGGCGGTGTTCAACGAGACAACCCACCGTGTACTCCTACACAGCCTCTCATCGTTCACCTTGTATTAAGGTAGATTCACCAACACCTTTCTACCATCATCATCATGATCACTACCATCCCGACTCACATAACAGTATCAACATGGTATCATTCTAAGCATGCAATAAGAAGTAACAATTGCAGGGGCCACATGATATCAATCAACTCCTACAGTTGCTAGGATTGTGGTTTGCCTACTACTGTGACAAATGATAGGTCATGCAAAGGAATGGGTTCATCTATGCGGTAGAAATGTAGCATGGTAATCATCCTATACAATGCATAAGTGAGACATGAGAGGGAAGTGGGATTTTATCGACATGATCAATGGGGGTTTGCTAGCCTTGCTGACGATGTTCGGGTTCGGGGTCTTCAACGAAGGGGGCAGCATCCTGTTCCAGTTTCCAGCTCTACTCGACAAACAACAAACAAGGTAGCAAAGTAAATACCATGCACAATCACATGATGGAAGGTTGAAACTTGATGTATGTCGGGACCCGGGGTTAGCGTATGCAAGTACATCTAAGACATAGTCCTATGGAGAGCCGAGAACCGCACCCACTTGTCTAAGCAGACAAGGCCAAGCACTGAACATTCTCGGAAAGCATCGTACGTGAGGGGCATCCCATCCAGGCCGGATGATCAACTGAGATGGGTCCTCATCGTCCACACACAAGTCTAATGATATGGGTGGTGAACTCCCATATTCAAAGACAAGTCGCCTCAACCATATTATTGACTATCTCAAAACTCTTACATAGACTTACTCCAGCCCGATCACTTAGTCGGGGTCTAGGGCGGGCTCGATCATACCACAAAGTGTGCACGAGACGGAGTCTCGAGCAATCGCATCGCGATGCCCCAAGCTGCGCACATCAAAGGGCCACTTGGTGTATGAAAGACCGCAAGCCAGAACACAACTAAGGTCTCGAAAACCCATACAAAGACATGTATGTTATAAACATACACGCAACACACATGGCTTGTATGAATAGCAGGTACCATTGCAATTCTCTACAAAGTGTACAATTTTATTGATAACTCTTATAGAGTGCAAACAGAGATCACATACATGTGATCCAACATTACATTACAAGCGGAAGAAAATCATGTCTGAGTACAGACAAGTTTAACAAATGGCTTAAGAAGCCTTATTTAAACACAAAGCCCTCCACGAGGGAACCAGTCGTCTGACTGGGACTAGACTAGTTGGTCTTCAGTCGTCCAGCTCGATGAAGAAGCCACCTTCGGGGTCAGTGGCATCATCTAAAACATAGATTAAGAAAACTTGAGTACAAAGTCGTACTCAGCAAAGCTTACATAGGAGCTATACTACTCATGCACATGTGTCAAGGTAAATGGAGGTGGGGTTCACTTGCAGAAGTGCCAGATTTGACTTGGCTAATCCTGAACTACGAGTACCAGACTTTGAGGTAAGAAGCGTACACGAGTCCACTACTTTCTCCAACCAATACACCACTATGGTGCCTTCCTCGACTTCCCCACGAGAAAGCACGCCATAGCACTCACACTTATCTTGGTGTGTTTCAAAAGTATCCGGTTCAAGTTATCTAATAATCAAGCTAAGCTTTCCAAGCAGTCCATAACCGCGGACGCGGCTATTCGAATAGTTTTGTTAACCTTGCAAGGGTGTACCGCTACACACACATGGCCATCATTTACCGCCTTTGATCTCGACACCATTCAAGGGGTGTCAGCGAGGATGCTCACCACAACTGTTACCTCATAGCCGATCTAGTCCGAGAAAGCCGCCTACTTGGGTTGGTTACCACAATCGTGAACCCGGCCGGTTTACCTTGTCAGTGACTGGGTTAATTAACCCGTGGGTTAAATTAAACCAGTGGCTTAACTAAGCCACTGGGCCCACTGGTCAGTGACCCAGGGGGTCATTAGCCAGGTGCTTAAGGGCTAACCCACCGGCGGCTAACCGCCGGCGACTGGAGCCGCGGCGGCGACTCGCCGGAATGGCCTAGGGGCCACGGGAGACCACGGGGAGGGCACCAAAGGATGCAGCAGCTTCATCCGCGTCTCCTGGAGGCAACAGGGGTCACGGGGTGGTCGGGAGCGACGACGGCGACGACTCCGGCGGCAATAGAATGGCGGCGAGGTCGTAGTCGTCGTTGTGGTGCACGGTTGGAGTCGATTCGGGGCTTGTTCGAACGCTAGTACGTGAAGGAGTCAGACGCGTGCACTGGGGGTTCACGACGAGCACTGGAGCGAGGAGGACAACGACCATTGCGGCGAGGTGCTCGGGTTCCCATGGCGGATCCGGCAAGAGGAAGCAAACGAGGGGGAGAAGTAAGGGGTTCCAGTCGTGAGCTCACCCTGAATCTATCTGGAGTGGTGGCTTGCTCGGGGAGGCGCTGGAGTTTCCGGAATTTGAAGTCGATCCACGGCGGCCGGTGATGAAGACGACGAAGTTAGCGAGATCGGGGAGGTGCTCGGCTCTGATTCCTTTCGCAGGTCGATGAAGACGACGACGACGAACTCCCTGGACACCTTGGCTTGGCTCCTCGACGTCGATGGCCGCGAGTTCTTGCGACGGCGAGCGGCGGCGCTCTCGGGTGGAGGAAGAAATCGGCGAAGGAGGAGGAAGGAGTCGCGCTGGAGGGGAGGAATGGATCAGGGAGGCTGCGGGGAGTCTCCAGACGCGAGAAGAGGCCACGGGGAGGCCTGGAAGCTCTCGGCGGCGACGTGGCGTCCCCGGCTAGCTCGGTGGAATTCCACCGAGCAGCTTGGAGGCGCGGGAGGGGGAAGAAGACGTCGCTGCCCCTGTGGGCCGGCTGGGCTGGGGTGGGCCGACTTCGCATGGGCGCCAGGTAAGGATTTTCTGATTTCTTTTCTATTTCTCTTTTCTGACATTTGTTCTGTTTAGCTAAATAAAATAGCTAAACATTTTATTAAATGCTGAAAACTTTTATGTGGCCTCATAATAATAAAGACTAACCACTTATAAAATTTCAACATTTTCAAAATTCTAATAATTTGAATCTTAATTCAAATAGGGTTATTTCTTTAATTCCAAGGCACTGTTTGAATATTTGAAAAATCTATGAGCATGGGATGGGTCCCACATCACTTGATATGTGATCACACTCATTTATAAAACTTTTCAAAAATCTGACATGAATTTTTTGGAGAAGATTTTTATCTGGCCTTTTGAATTAATTCATCTGGTGGGTGTTCCTTCTCCCATTTGGATTTTGAAGTTGAATTTCCTTTGAATTCTTTCATGAATGCAAAGTGAAAAAGATCCTAGCACATTACCTAACAGAGGGTTCTGACAACTCGCCCCCACTCAACAGAATCTCTACTCGAGATTCAGAAGTCTGCGGGAGGAAGGTGGGGTACTCAGCACTGAGACGGTCTTCTCTCTCCCACGTGGCTTCTCTTTCAGAGTGGTGTGACCATTGCACTTTCAGAAACCTAATCTTCTGACAACGAGTGACACGCTCTGCGGAATCAAGAATACGAACGGGGTATTCTCGATAAGAAAGGTCATCTTGGAGATCAAGCATTTCATGGTCGACTTCGCGGATGGGGTCCTTGAAGCAACGCCTGAGTTGGGACACATGGAATACATCATGTACTCGGGAGAGGTGCGGAGGTAGTTCAAGTTGGTAGGCAACTTCTCCACGTTTAGCAATAATGCGGAAAGGTCCGATGTAACGTGGGGCCAACTTGCCTTTGATACCGAAACGTTGGGTTCCCTTCAGAGGAGTAACCCGGAGGTAAGCCTTCTCATCCAGATTGTAGCTCTCTTGCCTATGATGACGATCATAGTAGGTTTTCTGACGAGACTGGGCTGCTTTCAATTGATCACGAACAATGCGAACTTGCTCTTCTGCTTCCTTGATCATGTACGGTCCAAAGAATTGTCTTTCACCGGTTTCTGACCAGTTTAAAGGTGTTCGACATCGTCGTCCATAAAGGAGTTCAAAAGGAGCCATGTTCAGACTAGATTGAAAACTATTGTTATAAGCAAATTCGGCAAATGGAAGAGATTTCTGCCAATTCTTTCCGAATGAGATAACACAAGCTCTGAGCATGTCTTCAAGAATTTGGTTAACCCTTTCGACTTGACCGCTAGACTGAGGATGGAAAGCCGTACTAAAGGAGAGATGAGTTCCCATAGCATTCTGAACGCTTCCCCAAAATCTAGAGGTGAAAAGGCTACCACGATCAGAATTGATTTCCAAAGGAACACCATGAAGGGATACAATTCTAGAGATGTACATGTCCACTAACTGTCTAGCAGTTATAGACTCGCGAACCGGAAGGAAGTGAGCAACTTTGGAAAGCCTATCTATGACAACGAAGATGGCATTGTTTCCTTTCTGGGTTTTTGGAAAGCCGGTGATGAAGTCCATACCGACTTTGTCCCATTTCCACTCGGGAATAGACAAAGGTTGAAGTGTACCAGCAGGTCTTTGATGTTCTGCCTTAATGCGACGACAAACATCACATTCGGCAACAAATTGAGCAATGTCTCTCTTCATCCTAGTCCACCAAAATCTCTGGCGTAGATCTCGGTACATTTTTGTGCTACCGGGATGAATCGAGAGGGCTGTGTCATGGGCTTCCTTGAGGATGAGTTGCCTTAGTTCCCTATTCTTAGGTACTAGCAAACGATTTTCAAAGAATACCGTTCCTTTGCTATCTGTGGAGAAACATTTAGCAACTCCGCTAGCAATGTTCTCCTTGATCCGGCGAACACCTCGTGCATGCCTTTGGGCAACTATGATTTGATCCTCAAGAGTTGGTTTCGCCACCAAGGTAGAAAGATAGCCATGTGGAACAATCTCAAGATTGAGCTTGCGAAAGTCCTCATGAAGAAGTGGTTGATACTGTTGTAACATGAGGTTGTTACAATACGACTTACGACTTAGTGCATCATCCATGACATTGGCTTTCCCTGGGGTGTAAGAAATTACTACGTCGTAATATTTTATCAACTCAATCCAGCGTCTTTGCCTGAGATTAAGATCTGGCTGGGTGAAAATGTATTTGAGGCTTTGGTGGTCGGAATAAATCTCGCAACGGTTACCAAGGAGGTAATGTCGCCAAGTTGTTAGGGCATGAACTACGGCAGCGAGTTCAAGGTCATGGGTAGGATAGTTCTCTTCATGTGGCCGCAATTGGCGTGAAGCATAAGCTACCGCATATCGATCTTGCAGAAGTATGCATCCTAACCCTTGCCGTGATGCGTCACAATAGATCTCAAAATCCTTTTTGGTGTCTGGAGGTGCAAGTACAGGTGCAGAAGTCAATCTTCTTTTTAGATCTTGAAAGCTTTCCTCGCACTTGGGAGTCCATAGGAATTTCTTATCTTTCTTGAGGAGTTCAGTTAGAGGCTTTGCAACTTTAGAAAAGTTCTCGACGAAGCGACGGCAATAGCTGGCTAGGCCAAGAAAACTCCTAACTTGCTTAACCGATTCAGGTGGAGTCCAGTCAAGGATGGCCTGAACTCTCTCGGGATTCACAGCAATGCCTTTTGCAGAAATCACGTGGCCTAAGTAGGTCACTTCTGGTAGCCAAAATTCACACTTGGAGAATTTAGCATACAGGCGATGCTCTCTAAGTTTCATCAATACCAGCCTTAGGTGTTCGGCATGTTCTTCTTCGTTCTTCGAGTATATAAGGATGTCATCGAGGTAAACCACGACGAACTGGTCCAAATACTCCATGAAGATCGAGTTCATCATGCGTGAGAAAGTGGCGTGGGCATTGGTTAAACCAAAGGACATGACGGTGTACTCGTAAAGACCATAACGAGTAGTAAAAGCCGTTTTTGGAATGTCCTCGTTTCGGATTTTGATTTGATGATAGCCTAGTCTCAAATCCATCTTGGAAAAGATAGAGGATCCTGCAAGTTGATCATAAAGATCATTGATCCTGGGCAATGGGTACTTGTTCTTTATCGTCGCTAAATTTAGCGGGCGATAGTCTACGCACATCCTTTCTGTTCCATCTTTCTTCGTTACGAACAGAACGGGGCAACCCCATGGCGATGAGCTAGGGCGGATGAAGCCTTTCTCCAACAAAGCTTCCAGTTGGGTTTTAAGCTCAGCCAACTCACGTGGGGCCATTTTGTATGGGCGTCTAGAAATGGTTGCGGTTCCTGGGGCAAGATCCACTATAAACTCTACACATCTGTCGGGTGGCTAGGTTTAAGGGGTTGGATCTCTGGATAGCTTCCTAGAGGATGACCAAGGTTTACTAGGGGCTACAACAGATATGTCAGAGTAGTAAAGTACCCCAACACGATAGTCAGTGTGGTTCTTCTCGCTAGAAGACATCTAAAGTGGAAGGAAGAGTTGCAATTGAAACACTATAGGTTTCTAGAAGAAAACCTACATCAAACTCTATGGAACTGTCGGGCATGCCACCTAGAAGTTGTCTGGAAGAACATCCGAAATAGAGGGAAAGATCTTGCAAACGCATCAGATTATGAAGAAACCTGGAATGACTTGGACAGCATAACGGCTGTAATTGCAAGAAAACAATTTTCTTTCAATGTAGATACAACACTTACATAATACGATGTAAGAAATCAGAATTACAAAAATGCTAGGAAAACCGGACACAACTTTCCTACGGCTATAAGGAAGCAAACAACGAGATGTTCTAATCAGACAGAGGAGAGCCTAGTCCTATCTTCCCGTAGAATAAGATGAGGGTGACTCAGAACTCAGAACGTAGGGGGTAAGGAGAAAAAAGAAGCCTTACGTTATTCCCTTATATAACCAGAGTAACTATATAACTATAGCAAGCTAGACTCAACTTCGGCCAAGGCTACTAGTCCTACAGTCAGTCCTGCTCTGATACCAAGTCTGTCGGGACCCGGGGTTAGCGTATGCAAGTACAGCTAAGACATAGTCATATGGAGAGCCGAGAACCGCACCCACTTGTCTAAGCAGACAAGGCCAAGCACTTAATATTCTCGGAAAGCATCGTACGTGAGGGGCATCCCATCCAGGCCGGATGATCAACTGAGATGGGTCCTCATCGTCCGCACACAAGTCTAATGATATGGGTGGTGAACTCCCATATTCAAAGACAAGTCGCCTCAACCATATTATCGACTATATCAAAACTCTTACATAGACTTACTCCAGCCCGATCACTTAGTCGGGGTCTAGGGCGGGCTCGATCATACCACAAAGTGTGCACGAGACGGTGTCTCGAGCAATCGCATCGCGATGCCCCAAGCTGCGCACATCTAAGGGCCACTTGGTGTATGAAAGAACGCCAGCCAGAACACAACTAAGGTCTCGAAAACCCATACAAAGACATGTATGTTATAAACATACACGCAGCACACATGCCTTGTATGAACAACAAGTACCATTGCAATTCTCTACAAAGTGTACAATTTTATTGATAACTCTTATAGAGTGCAAACAGAGATCACATACATGTGATCCAACATTACATTACAAGCGGAAGCAAATTATGTCTGGGTACAGACAAGTTTAACAAATGGCTTAAGAAGCCTTATTTAAACACAAAGCCCTCCACGAGGGAACCAGTCGTCTGACTGGGACTAGACTAGTTGGTCTTCAGTCGTCCAGCTCGATGAAGAAGCCACCTTCGGGGTCAGTGGCATCATCTAAAACATAGATTAAGCAAACTTGAGTACAAAGTCGTACTCAGCAAGACTTACATAGGAGCTATACTACTCATGCACATGTATCAAGGTAAAGGGAGGTGGGGTTCACTTGCAGAAGTGACAGCTTTGACTTGGCTAATCCTGAACTACGAGTACCAGACTTTGAGGTAAGAAGCGTACACGAGTCCACTACTTTCTCCAACCAATACACCACTATGGTGCCTTCCTCGACTTCCCCACGAGAAAGCACGCCATAGCAGTCACACTTATCTTGGTGTGTTTCAAAAGTATCCGGTTCAAGTTATCTAATAATCAAGCTAAGCTTTCCAAGCAGTCCATAACCGCGGACGCGGCTATTCGAATAGTTTTGTTAACCTTGCAAGGGTGTACCGCTACACACACATGACCATCATTTACCGCCTTTGATCTCGACACCATTCAAGGGGTGTCAGCGAGGATGCTCACCACAACTGTTACCTCATAGCCAATCTAGTCCGAGAAAGCCGCCTACTTGGGTTGGTTACCACAATCGGGAACCCGGCCGGTTTACCGAAGTGGACCCAAGTGATGTGTGCGTGGTGCATAAGCCGCTCTCGGATGAGCCGTTCTCTCACTTAGCAACCAGGCCACAGACCTACCAGAACTCCGAACTATTGCGACATCTGGACATCGAAAGGGATGAGTTAGTAAGTTGAGAGGGGTCAGTGAGCCCAATGTGTGGTTGTACTCTTCATCTTGGATCACCACACAAGAACTCGTACTAGGGCGGTGTTCAACGAGACAACCCACCGTGTACTCCTACACAGCCTCTCATTGTTCACCTTGTATTAGGGTCGATTCACCAACACTTTTCTACCAACATCAACGTGATCATTCCCATCCCGACTCACATCACAGTAACAACATGGTATCATACTAAGCATGCAATAAGCAGTAACATTGCAGGGGCCACATGATATCAAACAACTCCTACATTTGCTTGGATTGTGGTTTGCTTACTACTGTGACAAAATGATAGGTCATGCAAAGGAATGGGTTCATCTATGCGGTAGAATCGTAACATGGTGATCATCCTAAACAATGCATAAGCGAGACATGAGAGGGAAGTGGGATTTTATCGACATGATCAATGGGGGTTTGCTTGCCTTGCTGACGAGGTTCGGGTTCGGGGTCTTCAACGAAGGTTGCAACCTCTTGCTCCAGTTCCACGTCTATCAGCAACATGACAATCATAGGATCAACATGATGTACAATGCACAATCACATGAATAAGATTGAAAGGTTGATGTTCATGGTACTGATGTGTTGAGCATTCCATTTAAATGGAGTATATTGCAATTTGAATTGCAAATTCAAACTCCACTTTTGAATTCAACATTTACCAAGTTGCATGTGACATTGATTGATCATTTTGAATTATTTTCAAATGTTTATGATATGCCTCTGAAGTGTGGTTGAATTGTAGCTTAATTCCATGGTCTAAGTTGCAAGATCATTTGATTTGAATTTGAATTAAATTCAAACAAACCAAATGACATATGCTACTGGTCCCAATTTAAATTCAACTCAAACATAGTTGAAAGTTGCATATTTGGAAAGATAATTTTCTCCTGATCATTTTTCATATATTATTTGTCCAATTTGGAGTTAATATGAATTTTCTATGAATTTCCAAAGTTTGGGGTATTTTCTGGAATTTCTGGAATTCTTTAAATTCAAATAATCTCTGGAAATTCATTTAAATTGATTTATTGCGCAAGTGCTGACGTCAGGGGGGGGGGCTGACATGTGGGGTCACCTTGTCAGTGACTGGGTTAATTAACCCGTGGGTTAAATTAAACCAGTGGCTTAATTAAGCCACTGGGCCCACTGGTCAGTGACCCAGGGAGTCATTAGCCAGGTGCTTAAGGGCTAACCCACCGGCGGCTAACCGCCGGCGACTGGAGCCGCGGAGGCGACTCGCCGGAATGGCTTAGGGGCTACGGGAGACCACGGGGAGGGCACCAAAGGATGCAGCAGCTTCGTCCGCGTCTCCTGGAGGCAACAGGGGGTCACGGGGTGGTCGGGAGCGACGACGGCGACGACTCCGGCGGCAACAGAACGGCGGCGAGGTCGTAGTCGTCGTTGTGGTGCACGGTTGGAGTCGATTCGGGGCTTGTTCGAACACTAGTACGTGCAGGAGTCAAACGCGTGCACTAGGGGTTCACGACGAGCACTGGAGCGAGGAGGCCGACGACCATGGCGGCGAGGTGCCCGGGTTCCCATGGCGGATCCGGCTAGAGGAAGCAAATGAGGGGGAGAAGTGAGGGGTTCCGGCCGTGAGCTCACCCTGAATCTATCTGGAGTGGTGGCTTGCTCGGGGAGGCGCTGGAGTTGCCAGAATTTGAAGTCGATCCACGACGGTCGGTGATGAAGATGACGAAGTTAGCGAGCTCGGGGAGGCGCTCGGCTCCGATTCCTTTCGCATGTCGATGAAGACGACGACGACGAACTCCCTGGACACCTTGGCTTGGCTCCTCGACGTCGATGGCCGCGAGTTCTTGCGACGGCGAGCAGCAGCGCTCTCGGGTGGAGGAATAAATCGGCGAAGGAGGAGGAAGGAGTCGCGCTGGAGGGGAGGAATGGATCAGGGAGGCTGCGGGGAGTCTCCAGACGCGAGAAGAGGCCACGAGGAGGCCTGGAAGCTCTCGGCGGCGACGTGGCGTCCCCGGCTAGCTCAGTGGCATTCCACCGAGCAGCTTGGAGGCGCGGGAGGGGGAAGAAAACGTCGCTGCCCCTGTGGGCCGGCTGGGCTGGGGTGGGCTGACTTCGCCTGGGCGCCAGGTAAGGATTTTCTGATTTCTTTTCTATTTCTCTTTTCTGACATTTGTTCTGTTTAGCTAAATAAAATAGCTAAACATTTTATTAAATGCTGAAAACTTTTATGTGGCCTCATAATAATAAAGACTAACTACTTATAAAATTTCAACATTTTTAAAATTCAAATAATTTGAATCTTAATTCAAATAGGGTTATTTCTTTAATTCCAAGGCACTGTTTGAATATTTGAAAAATCTATGAGCATGGGATGGGTCCCACATCACTTGATATGTGATCACACTCATTTATAAGACTTTTCAAAAATCTAACATGAATTTTTTGGAGAAGATTTTTATCTGGCCTTTTGAATTAATTCATCTGGGGGGTGTTCCTTCTCCCATTTGGATTTTGAAGTTGAATTTCCTTTGAATTCTTTCATGAATGCAAAGTGAAAAAGATTCTAGCACATTACCTAACAGAGGGTTCTGACAATGTATATGTTTCTGATGTGTTTGGGCAATTCCATTTAAATGGAGTATATTGCAAATTGAATTGCAAATTCAAACTCCAATTTGAATTCAAATTTAGCCAAGTTACAAATGACATTGTTTGATCAAGTTAAACCATTTTGAAATGTGTATGATATGCCTCTGATGTGTAATTGAAATGTAGCATGTTGCCATGGGTCAAGTTGCAAAACCAATTGAAATTAATTTGATTTAATTCCATTTAAATCAAATAGAAAATGCTACTGATCACATTTTAAATTCAACTCAAACATGGTTGAAAGTTGGATATGTGGATAGCTTATTTTCTCCTGATCATTTTTCATATATTATTTGTTAAATTTGGAGTTGAAATGAATTTTCTATGAATTTCCAAAGTTTCAGCCTTTTTCTGGAATTTCTGTAATTTTTTGATTTCTTTTTATTCTGGAAAATTCATTTACTGCGTCATGCTTGCGCACGGGTGATGTCAGGGGGGGGGGTCTGAACAGTGGGGCCGGGGTGTCAGTCACTGGGTTAATTAACCCGGTTAGTTTAAACTAACCGGGGGGGGGGATTAAGGGGGCCAGGGCCCACTGTCAGTGACCCATGGTCACTTAACCCAGGTGGGGTTAAGTCCCTAACCACGGCCACGTCGGCGGGCTGCCGGCGGCTAAACGCCGGCGTCACCAGACGCGGCGGCGACGCACGAGACGGCGGCTCCGGTCACCATTTGGTGCGCTCAGACCACCAAACGGAAGCCCGAGCTCGTTCGCATCACCCAGAGCACAGCAGCGCCACCGGGGGGCACCGGAGTGATGCCGGCGACGAGCCCTAGCGGCGGCCGTGGCTCGGCGACGACGAACACGACTCTATGGTGGCTTTTCGTGGGCAAGTGATGGCTAGGACGACTCCTTGGAGCACCAGGAGCACGGAGGACGTCATGGATGGTTCGAAGGGGCACGGGAACTTCCTCGCCGCCGACCATGGCGGCGACCTTCCTCGGCTTCCATGGTGAAACCGGCTAGAGGGGTTGCAGGGTGATGGGAGCTTGGGGGAAACGCTCACCAAAGCTCAAGGAACACGACGAGGTGGTCATTGGAGGCGGGGAGGTCACGGCGGCGAAGAATTCGACGAAGATTGCTTGCGGGTCCGGCGGTGATCCGATGAGCCTGGTGTCGCGTCTGGTCCAAATCGAGGCGTGCCCTTCTGCTAGTCGACGAAGTCAAGGACGACGAACACGCTGGACATCCTGGCTGGAGCTCTAGGAGACGGTGGCCGCATCTGCCACGGCGGTGCGCTTCGGTGAGCTTCCTGTCGGCGACGAAATCGAACGAAGGGGATCGCGAGAGCAGTGGAGAAGAGGGGGAAGTGAGGCGGGCCTCCACGGGACGTCTCGTGGCGCGATAAGGACGCCTGGGAGGCCTCCAGGCAGGCAGGCTGCTGCCGCCGGCGTCGGCATGCTCTCCAGCGAGCTGCTTGCCGCGCCGGGGAAGAAGACAAACGGGGGGGGGGGGGGGGGGAGCAGCGGGCTGGGCTGGCTTGCTGGGCCGCGGGCGATGAGTTGGGCTGAATGGCCAGGTAAGTCCTTTTTCCTTTTTCTTTTCTGACATTTGTTTTGGCTAGCAAAAATAAATACCTAGCCATTTTCTAAAATGCTGAAACTTTTTATATGGCCTCATAATAATATAGACTAGCCACTTATAAAGTTTGGCACTTTTTAAAATTCAATTAATTTGAATCTTAACTCAAATAGGGGTTTTTGATTAATTCCAAGGCACTGTTTGAATATTTGAAAAATCCATGAGCATGGGGTGGGTCCCACATCACTTGATATGTGATCACACTCATTTATAAGACTTTTCAAAAATCTAACATGAATTTTTGGAGGAGATTTTTATCTGGCCTTTTGAAATAATTCATCTTGGGGGGTTCCTTCTCCCATTTTGCTTTTGAATTTGATTTCAAAGATTTCTTTTGAGATTTTTAACATGATCCAAGTGACTTGCTAACCCTAGCACATTACCTAACAGAGGGTTCTGACAACTCGCCCCCACTCAACATAATCTCGTCCCGAGATTCAGAAGTCTGCGGGAGGAAGGTGGGGTACTCGGCACTGAGACGGTCTTCTCTTTCCCACGTAGCTTCTCTCTCAGAGTGGTGTGACCATTGCACTTTCAGAAACCTAATCTTCTGACGACGAGTGACACGCTCTGCGGAATCAAGAATACGAACGGGGCATTCTCGATAAGAAAGGTCATCTTGGAGATCAAGCGTTTCATGGTCGACTTCGCGGATGGGGTCCTTGAAGCAACGCCTGAGTTGGGACACATGGAATACATCATGTACTCGGGAAAGGTGCGGGGGTAGTTCAATTTGGTAGGCAACTTCTCCACGTTTGGCAAGAATGCGAAAAGGTCCGATGTAACGTGGGGCCAACTTGCCTTTGATACCGAAACGTTGGGTTCCCTTCAAAGGAGTAACCCGAAGGTAAGCCTTCTCATCCAGATTGTAGCTCTCTTGCCTATGATGACGATAATAGTAGCTTTTCTGACGAGACTGGGCTGCTTTCAATTGATCACGAACAATGCGAACTTGCTCTTCTGCTTCCTTGATCATATCCGGTCCAAAGAATTGTCTTTCACCGGTTTCTGACCAGTTTAGGGGTGTTCGACGTCGTCCATATAGGAGTTCAAAAGGAGCCATGGTCAGACTAGATTGAAAACTATTGTTATAAGGAAATTCGGCAAATGGAAGAGACTTCTCCCAATTCTTTCCGAATGAGATAACACAAGCTCTGAGCATGTCTTCAAGAATTTGGTTAACCCTTTCGACTTGACCGCTAGACTGAGGATGAAAAGCTGTACTAAAGGGGAGATGAGTTCCCATAGCATTCTGAAAGCTTCCCCAGAATCTAGAGGTGAAAAGGCTACCGCGATCAGAATTGATTTCCAAAGGAACACCGTGAAGGGATACAATTCTAGAGATGTACAAGTCCGCTAACTGGCTAGCAGTTATAGACTCGCGAACTGGAAGGAAGTGAGCAACTTTGGAAAGTCTATCTATGACAACGAAGATGGCATCGTTTCCTTTCTGGGTTTTTGGAAAGACGGTGATGAAGTCCATACCAACTTTGTCCCATTTCCATTCTGGAATAGGCAAAGGTTGAAGTGTACCAGCAGGTCTTTGATGTTCTGCCTTAATGCGAGGACAAACATCACATTCGGCAACAAATTGAGCAATGTCTCTCTTCATCCTAGTCCACCAAAATCTCTGGCGTAGATCTCGGTACATTTTTGTGCTACCAGGATGAATCAAGAGGGGTGTGTCATGGGCTTCCTTGAGGATGAGTTGCCTTAGTTCCCTATTCTTAGGTACTACCAAACTATTTCCAAAGAATATCGTTCCCTTGCTGTCTGTGGAGAAACATTTAGCAACTCCGCTAGCAATGTTCTCCTTGATCCGGCGAACACCTCGTGCACGCCTTTGGGCAACTATGATTTGATCCTCAAGAGTTGGTTTCGCCACCAAGGTAGAAAGATAGCCATGAGGAAGAATCTCAAGATTGAGCTTGCGAAATTCCTCATAAAGAAGTGGTTGATACTGTTGTAACATAAGGTTGTTACAATACGACTTACGACTTAGTGCATCAGCCATGACATTGGCTTTGCCTGGGGTGTAAGAAATTCCTACGGCGTAATCTTTTATCAACTCAATCCAGCGTCTTTGCCTGAGATTAAGATCTGGCTGGGTGAAAATGTATTTGAGGCTTTGGTGGTCGGAATAGATCTCACAACGATTACCAAGGAGGTAATGTCGCCAAGTTGTTAGGGCATGAACTACGGCAGCGAGTTCAAGGTCATGGGTAGGATAGTTCTATTCATGTGGCCGCCACTGGCATGAAGCATAAGCTACCACATGTCGATCTTGCAGAAGTATGCATCCTAACCCTTGCCGTGATGCGTCACAATAGATCTCGAAATCCTTTTTGGTGTCTGGAGGTGCAAGTACGGGTGCAGAAGTCAATCTTCTTTTTAGCTCTTGAAAGCTTTCCTCGCACTTGGGAGTCCATAGGAATTTCTTATCTTTCTTGAGGAGTTCAGTTAGAGGCTTTGCAACTTTAGAAAAGTTCTCGACGAAGCGACGACAATAGCTGGCTAGGCCAAGAAAACTCCTAACTTGCTTAACCGATTCAGGTGGAGTCCAGTCAAGGATGGCCTGAACTCTCTCGGGATTCACAGCAATGCCTTTTGCAGAAATCACGTGGCCTAAGTAGGTCACTTCTGGTAGCCAAAATTCACACTTGGAGAATTTAGCATACATGCGATGCTCTCTAAGTTTCATCAATACCAGCCTTAGGTGTTCGGCATGTTCTTCTTCGTTCTTCGAGTAGATGAGAATGTCATCGAGATAAACTACAACAAATTTATCTAGGTACTCCATGAAGATCGAATTCATCATGCGTGAGAAAGTGGCGGGGGCATTGGTTAAACCAAAGGACATGACGGTGTACTCGTAAAGACCATAACGAGTAGTAAAAGCCGTTTTGGGAATGTCCTCGTTTCGGATTTTGATTTGATGATAACCTAATCTCAAATCCATCTTGGAGAAGACAGAGGATCCTGCAAGTTGATCATAAAGATCATTGATCCTGGGCAATGGGTACTTGTTCTTTATCGTCGCTAAATTTAGCGGGCGATAGTCTACGCACATCCTTTCTGTTCCATCTTTCTTCGTTACGAACAGAACGGGGCAACCCCATGGCGATGAGCTAGGGCGGATGAAGCCTTTTTCCAACAAAGCTTCCAGTTGGGTTTTAAGCTCAGCTAACTCACGTGGGGCCATTTTGTATGGGCGTCTAGAAATTGGTGCGGTTCCTGGCACAAGATCCACTATAAACTCTACACATCTGTCGGGTGGCATGCCCGACAGCTCTTCAGGAAAGACATCCGGGAAGTCACGAACCACTGGAATATCTTCAAGTTCGGGAAGGGGAAGTACATTTAAGGAATGCACTTGGGTAATTGTTCTGGGTGAGGTATAGTTGACTGTCTTTCCCGAAGGGTGGGTGAGTTTCACGGATTTGCCTTTGCAATCCAGGTAGGCATTCTGTCTTGATAGCCAATCCATGCCAAGGATGACATCAATGTCTGAAGACTTGAGGGCTATGAGTGAAGCAAGGAATACTAAACCCTCAATTGCAATTTGATTACCATGGCTTACTCTATTAGTTTTCCATCTTGACCCTGGAGTTTGAATAATCATTGGGGTGGACAATTCAACAAAAGATAACTCATGACGAAGTTCATAACTTTCCGACATGAATGAATGAGATGCTCCTGGGTCGAAAAGAACGGAAGTAGGAACATAATTGACTGGGAGCGTACCAAGCAGTGGTGTCGTCAGTCTCTTCGGCGGCAATCAGATTCACACGTCCATGAGTGGCGGGAGGAGCGGGTTTGGTGGTGTAGACCTTCTGGGGGGCTTGCCACGACCATTGTTGTTGCCTCCGGCACGGGGTGGAGCATTCTGATTCTGGAGCTGGTTCTGGGGACACTCACGAGAGTAGTGGCCTTCCTGACCACACTTGTAGCAAGCTCCAAACACAGTGCGTGGAGCTGGGTTGTTTGGTGGAGTTGGGTGGAACTGAGCTGGTGGACGAGGCGCCACATAGGATGGCCTCGGTGGGTTGTTCTGGTGGAACATACTGTTGGGGATCCAGATCTTGCGCTTCTGAGAGCCGGATCTGGATGAACCATCGTCTCTAGGGTGTTTGCGGAAGTCATTGGGGGTGTTCATGTCCTCTGCCTTGATGGCCTTGTTGACAAGGACATGGAATGTGGCAAAGTCATGCAGGTTGAGCTCACGACGGAGTCCGGAATTGAGTCCACGGCGGAACCTCTCTTGCTTCTTTGCGTCGGTGGAGACTTCTTCAGTAGCATAGCGAGCCAGTCGGTTGAACTCATGACTAAACTCGTCAACGGTCCTTCTGCCTTGGGTGAGGTTGCAGAACTCCTCACGCTTGCGGTCCATAAGACCTTTGGGAATGTGGTGCTCACGGAAGGAAGTGCAGAATTCATCCCAAGATGCGGGCGGTCCATCGGGACGCATGTTCAGAAAGTTCTCCCACCAAGAGCTAGCTGCACCCTCAAGGTGGTAAGTGGCATAGCTGACCTTGTCGCCATCTGCAACATGGCCTGCCTGGAGATTCCTCTCGATGCTGCGAAGCCAGTCATCGGCGTCAAGGGGCTCGGTGGAGTAACTGAAAACCGGGGGATGAAGCCGGATGAAGTCGTTCAGGGACACCAACTCGTTCCGCTGCTGAGTGGTGTTGCGGGCAATGACCTCCAGCAAATGGTGAGAGTCTCGGCGGTTCCTCTCAACCTCCATCAGAACCTGAGCCATCGTGGGTGGGGGTGGAAGGTTGCCTTCCTCCTGTTCATTCCCACGACCCTGGGCACGACCAAGCTGGCCACGGGTTCCTTGAGACATCCTGAAGGTGAAAACCAAAGTCAAACAGAGTTGATGGAAAGAGTCTAATAGGGTATTGAAGTACTGGAAGGATTACAGAGCAAAGGAAGTAATCATCTTGACAACATGGTGATAAAAGCATACAAGCCATATATTCACAAGCTGTCATACAAACCATACATCGTTTTAGTACAAGCACCAAGCTAATACAAACGTGATGAAGATGATACATCCTTCAGAGGCACTCTGACTTCCTATACATTATTTATCTAAGCCTCTGGAACTTAGACACCTTGCGTACAATATACTAAGATACTACTACATCCTCACTAAGTAAGACCACTGGCGGTCTCACTCATCTCCATCTCCATAGTAGTCCTCGTAAAAGTTACCCGCGTATTCCGGTAGCTGAAGATGGCCATCGGAAAACACGGAGGCCTGTGGACCCTGATATCCATTTGGGCAAGGATGGGGCCTAGGTCCAGCGTAGGGTGGAAGAAAAGGACCACGGGGTGGAAAAATGCCTCCAATCTCGGGCCAAGCAACTCGAGAAGGCATCTGAGTCCTCACAGGGTAGATAGCATCATACTCGACTGATCCAACACTCACGACGGGTGCCAAGAGTGTCAGTGCTCGATACAGACGAACACGGGTGGCGTGAAGCTCAAAACGGAGAGCGCGTGCATCACGATCTCGATCACTAGCAAACCTAGCAGTCATCTGAAGTACTGGATCTTCTGCAGAGTGATCTGAGTAGAGTCCGGTGTAATATCCCTCTTATCCTGGAAGTGCAGCAGGGATATAGAGGAACGATGTCTCTCTCAGCATAGTGTGCTCCTCTCTCAGCAAGGTAATACATGAGTATGCAGCATCCTGCACAGCCATGTTCTCAGTCATGCCAATGCCATGTCCAAAGTGGATAGGCTGAGTGACTCCATTGTGGTGCGGGTAGATCTTGACAATGCAGTGGAACTGGGTCTGGTTGAAGTCAAGGAACTGCTCCTCAACTGTGTACTCAGCGTACCATCGATATCCCACATAGGACATCATCTCGATCAACGTGGCGGGATGGCCACGCACACCGACGCACCTAGTCAAACGAACAATCTGCCGAGGGGGAAGATCTGCCATCTGAAACAGAAAGAAGGAGTTTGCAAATGCATCAGATTATGAGATAAACCTGGAATGACTCGGACAGCATAACGGCTGTAATTGCAAGAAAAAGACAATTTCTTACAACATGGAAACATCACTTACATACGATGTAAGAAATCAGGAAGCATAACCACTCTAACGAACCGAACACAACTTTCCTACGGCTACAAGGAAGCAAACAACAAGATGTTCTAATCAGACAGAGGAGAGCCTAGTCCTATCTTCCCGTAGAATAAGATGAGGGTGACTCAGAACTCAGAACGAAGGGGGTAAGGAGAAAAAAGAAGCCTTACGTTGTTCCCTTATATACCCAGAGTAACTATATAACTATAGAAGGCTAGACTCGACTTCGGCCAAGGCTGCTAGTCCTACAGTCAGTCCTGCTCTGATATCAAGTCTGTCGGGACCCGGGGTTAGCGTATGCAAGTCCCGCTACGACATAGTCATATGGAGAGCCGAGAACCGTACCCACTTGTCTAAGCAGACAAGGCCAAGCACAGAACGTTCTCGGAAAGCATCGTACGTGAGGGGCATCCCATCCAGGCCGGATGATCAACTGAGATGGGTCCTCATCGTCCGCACACAAGTCTAATGATATGGGTGATGAACTCCCATATTCTCAAACAAGTCGCCTCAACCATACTATCGACTATCTCATAAATCTTACATAGACTTACTCCAGCCCGATCACTTAGTCGGGGTCTAGGACGGGCTCGATCATACCACAAAGTGTGCACGAGACGGAGTCTCGATCAATCGCATCGCGATGCCCCAAGCTGCGCACATCTAAGGGCCACTTGGTGTATGAAAGACCGCCAGCCAGATCACAACTAAGGTCTCGAAAACCCATATAAAGACATGCATGTTATAAACATACACGCAACACACATGCCTTGTATGAACAACAGGTATCATTGCAATTCTCTACAAAGTATACATTTTATTGATAACTCTTACAGAGTGCACACAGAGATCACAAGTGTGTGATCCAACATTACAACAACAAGCGGAAGCAAAGTATGTCTGAGTACAGACAAGTTTAACAAATGGCTTAAGAAGCCTTATTTAAACACAAGCCCTCCACGAGGGAACTAGTCGTTTGACTGGGACTAGACTAGCTTGATCTTCAGTTGTAGAGCTCGGTGAAGAAGCCACCTTCGGGGTCAGTGGTTTCATCTAAAACATAGATTAAGAAAACTTGAGTACAACGTTGTACTCAGCAAGACTTACATAGGAGCTATACTACTCATGCACATGTACCAAGGTAAAGGGAGGTGGGGTTTCACTTGCAGAAGTGCCAGCTTTGACTTGGCTAGTCCTGAACTACGAGTACCAGACTTGAGGTAAGAAGCGTACACGAGTCCACTACTTTCTCCAACCAATTACACCACTATGGTGCCTTCCTCGACTTCCCCACGAGAAAGCACGCCATAGCACTCACACTTATCTTGGTGTGTTTTTAGAAGTATCCAGTTCAAGTTATCTAAAAATCAAGCTAAGCTTTCCAAGCAGTCCTTAACCGCGGACGCGGCTATTTGAATAGTTTTTTAACCCTGCAGGGGTGTACCGCTACACACACATGATCATCAGTTACCGCCTTTGATCTCGACACCATTCAAGGGGTGCCAGCGAGGATGCTCACCACAACTGTTACCTCATAGCCGATCTAGTCCGAGAAAGCCGCCTACCTGGGTTGGCTACCACTATCGTGAACCCGACCGGTTTACCGAAGTGGACCCAAGTGATGTTTGCGTGGTGCATAAGCCGGTCTCGGGTGAGCCGTTCTCTCACTTAGCAGCCAGGCCACAGACCTACCAGAACTCCGAACTATTGCGACATCTGGACATCTAAAGGGATGAGTTAGTAAGCTGAGAGGGGTCAGTGAGCCCAATGTGTGGTTGTACTCTTCATCTTGGATCACCACACAAGAACTCGGACTTAGGGCGGTGTTCAACGAGACAACCCACCGTGTACTCCTACACAGCCTCTCATCGTTCACCTTGTATTAGGGTAGATTCGCCAACACCTTTCTACCATCATCATCATGATCACTACCATCCCGACTCACATAACAGTATGAACATGGTATCATTTTAAGCATGCAATAAGCAGTAACAATTGCAGGGGCCACATGATATCAATCAACTCCTACAGTTGCTAGGATTGTGGTTTGCCTACTACTGTGACAAATGATAGGTCATGCAAAGGAATGGGTTCATCTATGCAGTAGAAACGTAGCATGGTAATCATCCTATACAATGCATAAGCGAGACATGAGAGGGAAGTGGGATTTTATCGACATGATCAATGGGGGTTTGCTTGCCTTGCTGACGAGGTTCGGGTTCGGGGTCTTCAACGAAGGGGGCAGCCTCCTGTTCCGATTCCACCTCTACTCGACAAACAACAAACAAGGTAGCAAAGTAAATACAATGCACAATCACATGATGGAAGGTTGAAACTTGATGTATATGTTTCTGATGTGTTTGGGAAATTCCATTTAAATGGAGTATATTTCAAATTGAATTGCAAATTCAAACTCCAATTTGAATTCAAATTTAGCCAAGTTACAAATGACATTGTTTGATCAAGTTAACCCATTTTGAAATGTGTATGATATGCCTCTGATGTGTAATTTAAATGTAGCATGTTGCCATGGTTCAAGTTGCAAAAGAAATTGAAATTAATTTGATTTAATTCCATTTAAATCAAATAGAAAATGCTACTGATCACATTTTAAATTCAACTCAAACATAGTTGAAAGTTGGATATTTGATAGCTTATTTTCTGCTGATCATTTTTCATATATTATTTGTTAAATTTGGAGTTGAAATGAATTTTCTATGAATTTCCAAAGTTTCAGCCTTTTTCTGGAATTTCTGTAATTTTTTGATTTCTTTTTATTCTGGAAAATTCATTTACTGCGTCATGCTTGCGCACGGGTGACGTCAGGGGAGGGGTCTGACCAGTGGGGCCGGGGTGTCAGTCACTGGGTTAATTAACCCGGTTAGCTTAAACTAACCGGGGGGGGGGGGGGATTAAGGGGGCCAGGGCCCACTGTCAGTGACCCAGGGTCACTTAACCCAGGTGGGGTTAAGTCCCTAACCACGGCCACGTCGGCGGGCTGCCGGCGGCTAAACGCCGGCGTCACAAGACGCGGCGGCGACGCACGGGACGGCGGCTCCGGCCACCATTTGCTGCGCTGAGACCACCAAACGGAAACCCGAGCTCGTCCGCATCACCCAGAGCACAGCAGCGCCACCGGGGGGGGGGTACCGGAGTGATGCCGGCGACGAGCCCTAGCGGCGGCCGTGGCTCGGCGACGACGAAGACGACGCTACGGTGGGTTTTCGTGGGCAAGTGATGGCTCGGACGACTCCTTGGAGCACCAGGAGCACGGAGGACGTCATGGATGGTTCGAAGGGGCACGGGAACTTCCTCGTCGTCGACCATGGCGGCGACCTTCCTCGGCTTCCATGGTGAAACCGGCTAGAGGGGTTGCGGGGTGATGGGAGCTTGGGGGAAACGCTCACCAGAGCTCAAGGAACACGACGAGGTGGTCGTTGGAGGCGGGGAGGTCACGGCGGAGGAGAATTCGACGGAGATTGCTTGCGGGTCCGGCGGTGATCCGATGAGCCTGGTGTCGCGTCTGGTCCAAATCGAGGCGTGCCATTCTGCTAGTCGACGAAGTCGAGGACGACGAATACGCTGGACATCCTGGCTGGAGCTCTAGGACACGGTGGTCGCGTCTGCCACGGCGGTGCGCTCCGGTGAGCTTCCCTTCGGCGACGAAATCGAACGAAGGGGATCGCGAGAGCAGTGGAGAAGAGGGGGAAGTGAGGCGGGCGTCCACGGGACGTCTCCTGTCGCGATAAGGAGGCCTGGGAGGCCTCCAGGCAGGCAGGCTGCTGCCGCCGGCTTCGGCATGCGCTCCAGCGAGCTGCTTGCCGCGTCGGGGAAGAAGACAAACGGAGAGGGGGGGGGCAGCGGGCTGGGCTGGCTTGCTGGGCCGCGGGCGATGAGTTGGGCCGAATGGCCAGGTAAGTCCTTTTTCCTTTTTCTTTTCTGTTTTCTTTTCTTTCATTTGTTTTGGCTAGCAAAAATAAATACCTAGCCATTTTCTAAAATGCTGAAACTTTTTATATGGCCTCATAATAATATAGACTAGCCACTTATAAAGTTTGGCACTTTTTAAAATTCAATTAATTTGAATCTTAACTCAAATAGGGGTTTTTGATTAATTCCAAGGCACTGTTTGAATATTTGAAAAATCCATGAGCATGGGGTGGGTCCCACATCACTTGATATGTGATCACACTCATTTATAAGACTTTTCAAAAATCTAACATGAATTTTTGGAGAAGATTTTTATCTGGCATTTTGAAATAATTCATCTGGGGGGGGGGTTCCTTCTCCCATTTTGCTTTTGAATTTGATTTCAAAGATTTATTTTGAAATTTTTAACATGATGCAAGTGACTTGCTAACCCTAGCACATTACCTAACAGAGGGTTCTGATATACCACCTGAAGCTAAGTAAACTAGTTATGAAGGGATTGCATTTCGAAGTGCGCTACAAATGGAAAATCTTGTATTTATTAATTGCTCGAGAAAAGTTTCGAGTAGTTAACTCGCTAGTAGTCCGTCTCTGACGAAGATTGCCAGATTACTAGCATGATAAGGTGCAGGGGGTAAAGAATTGATATCCCACGTGGTATGATCTAAAGCTCATTTTTTGATGCCTTAGAATATCAAACTTTACAAATCTGGTTCATATGGAGTTTAAGGCCTTTTACTCCGAACACGCCCTACGAGGCCTCAGTCCACCTCTTCCGAGAGATGCTTGAGTGTCACCAGATTTTTCCGTTAACCTGCCCGACCCATGTTCGAGGGAAAAGTTAAAATATCAGTAAAGTCCTTCCGGTCCTCTTATTGAGTTTAATCTTCGTATACCTCATGAATCTTGATGGCATCGATTGCCTCAATCACGAACGCCCGCAAGCACTTGGGGGCTACTGTCGTGGTCATACCAAAGGTATACCCTCAAGCATTAGGAATCAAGTGGTATCCTTAGTTACATGATCTCCCAAGAAAACCCAAGAAATTAAGAAGAAATCGCCAAAATATAAAAAATCTGACAAGGACACAGAGACATAGGTTACTACGTCTCCGAGTAATCAGTTACTCGGAAGAACAAGGTGATCTGTCAGGCCCGATATGCGGTACTGTTCCAGATCTAGATGTTTCCATCCATATCCGGGGACGAAGCACATATCGGTCCCACCGCGACATATGACGAAGTCATATGCCCCGGATTTCCAACATGATATCACAACATTACAGATACAAGGATACAACATCTCATACAATCGGCATAAAACTTCCTTAATACAATACAACAGCGGAAGATATATGTCTGAGTACAGACTACAATCAAATGCCTACTGGCAAAAGAAAAACATCGATCCCCATAACCACACGGGTCCAGGCCCTCCGCCGGGATCCGCCTAACTAGTCCTCGTCGAGTCTCCACGTGAAACGTCGATCACCATACCTGTTGTCGATCAAGAACCCTGAAAAGAGTTTGGGGGTAGTATCATGAGCACAGAAGTACTCAGCATCCAACTGTAGTGGTCAACTGACCCAGCAAGGACTTCATCACTCGTCATTCTAGGACAATTAGTAGTTTACGGTAAGGATGGGGTGAGTGGTGAGGTTGCTGCCGCACTAGCATCTTTGAAGTGGCTAACGTCTAGATAGTAAGGTAAGAAGCTAACATTCGATGAGGAATCGCCTCCAACAAGTCTTACTATCAACTACTTACGCAAGCATAACACCTATCCTATCCTTGTCCTCCTCTTTGCATCCCGACGAAGAAGAAGCAGTCAAGGCACACACACGTTGATCAAGTTATATTAAGATTATCTCAGTTGTTGTTGTCTATGAACAAGGAGCAGGTCTCAAGTCGTCCATAACCGTGGACACAGCTTCTCGAAAAGATTTAACCCTGCAGGGGTGTACCAACTGCCCATTACAAGGCTCCGCACGCACGCCCATCTCTCGCAGTTGCTACCCATTATAGGCAACCATTTTATGATTTAGTTCTGAGAGATCCGAAACGACAAGTCCCTCTAACTAAATCCAAACAAATCCGGGTGGCCCCCAGTGAGTCGACACCCAACTCAAAAGCCGGCCGCACTCTCGAATCGGTCTCTACCGTCTGTTGCAGGTTTGGATAGCCAGTTAATCACACATGGGAAACCGGGTCCTCAGCCGGACAAAGTGGGCCAGCAAGGGAATTATGTCCTCACTGGTCCAGGGTGGTTTGGAAAACTACTGGCGGCCGACCAGCACACACACGGTTTCAAATGGTAAATCCGCTTGGGCCACCACTAGAAATGTTTGAAGCTAGGTAGGTAAGAAAAGGGGACCCCATAAAATCCCACACGCGGTTAGGCACGATCAGTCTTAAAACCAATACCCGGAACTCGGGTCCTAGGTGACTCGAATGGAACAAAGCGTCGGGGAGGGATAGCCTAGACCTTCCATCCTTCGTCGAATATAGTCAACATTTATAATAATCAATATCATCAACAACAATATAATAATGTGATATCCCAAACCAAGGAGTAACAGGGTAATATCGTAGCATCCTAAGCATGCATACTAAGCAGGGGCTGAGCAACGAGCAATAGTAACATAGCAGTACATGGTTTGCTGGGAGGGGACATGGCTGTATCGGTTTGAAAGAGGCTGTAAACATGTGGTAGGATCAAACATCGAACCTATCCTAGACTAGCATGCAAACCGCTGGTTTAAATATAATGGATCATAAGTAATGTATAGTCCTTGCCTGTTGATAAGTCGGGTTCCGAAGGTGTAGTTGATCGCAAGCTCGCATCGTCTCCGAGAGGTACCCGTGGAAGCACACAAGATGGTAAACATTGGAAAGTAATCAACGAGCAAGAATCTATTACTACGAAGCAAACACGAGCAAGCATCAACAAGAAGGCAACACGAGACATCGGACCTACCGTCGAGAGCGGTTACTAACAGGTTAAGTGGAGTACTCTTCACACACGACGATACCGCATATTTACGATGGTTCAAGTTGTTTATCTACACAAGGTGAGCAAAGGTTATTAACATGGCATCTCACTCAAGCATGGCATGTCACACAAACATGGCAAGAGGTGAAGCATAAATAAACTACCTAAGCTAGTCAATTTAAGTGGGGTGAAATCCTAGACATGGCAAACTATTGCGGACCCCACGATAAAAATGGAATTTGGTACTGTTCTTACCTAAACATAATTTTATTATTTTTATTAGCAAGCAAGAGCAGCATAAACACAATCTACATGCAATTCTAGTCAAGTTACATACAAAGAACATTTTTATCGGAGCAACGGTTAAAAAGTTATGGCAATTACAGTTTACAGTGGCAGGCAATGTAATTAGAAGGTAAACAACATGTAAACAAAGTCAAACATAACAAAGAAGCACATTTTATTAGACTAGACAAAATTCTAAGCAAGTTTCATGTTTAAAGCGTCGCGATCAGAGCTACCGTTAAAAAGTTATAGCTACCGCAAGAAAATAATACAATCTGCCAAACTAACAAGCAGAAAAAAATAATACTCAGCCACTCTGGGCCGAATTACTGTTGCTGCACCTAAAAGGGCTGAGCGCGAAATATTAAAAGACGCCACGGGCGCTGCATACCTGATGGCACAAGAGTTGATGGGTGTAGTCTTCTCGCCCTTCGTTGGTGAGCCCCAAGTGGAAGGTGTGATGCAGCACAACAACAAATTTCCCTCAGTAAAGATACCAAGGTTTGTCTCCAGTAGGACTCCAGAGATGATAAGTAGGTGTCAGCGGCGCAACTGACGCGGACCTGCACACAGACACAAATAACTTTGTTCCCAACGAAGTTCAGAGAGGTTGTCAATCTCTCCGGTCTTGTTGTTCACAAAGGATCAAACACAAGGGATAATGATAGCAACTGAAAGTAAAAGAAGAAAAGTAAATGAGCGTGGAAACAGTAATGAGGATATGGACCGGGATACGTGATGTACACTAGTGATGTCTCTCTCCCAAAAGGCGATAAAACTGCTATGCGAGGTAAACAAATTACAGAAGGGCAATTGACAGGATTATGAACGGACCGCAATGCTAACTATGCTACAAACGAAAGGAAGAGGCTCAAAAGCACGGGCAGTACGCCAAAATAAGTAGACCGAAATCCAACTGCATCTACTACTAATCATCCACCTTGAGATATCTATCCAGAACATCTTGCTGGTATTAAGTTGCGAGCCCCACCCAAAGTGTAAACCCAAAGCAACAGACAACTGCATTAAAAAGCACTTTGCGTAAAGTAAACAATCCTTGCAACCGCGGTTACAAGCACCGTTGTTTTCCCCCTTGTGGCAACAACACATCCCCTAGACTCATGTTTCTGTCACTCAAGCGTGTCATCGGGGGGCATGAACCCACAATCGAGCATAACGTTCCCTCTTGGGGTTACTACCTACTACTTGGCCAAAGCAATAAACAACAACGAAGAACATGCAAGAATTACTTAGGAACAAAAATATAAGAGATAAAAACCAAATATATTACGCAATCACAATCTGAACATAATCTCATAATCCATCAGATCCCATCAAACTCAGCATAGCAACAACAGAAAGATTACAAAGGTGCCTCGATCATGTAGGGCAGCTCACGAGGTCTAAACCATGAAGAACAAAGAGGGGAGGAGAACATCACATAGCTACTGATCACGGACCCATGGTCCAAGGAAAACTACTCACGAGACATCCGGGGAGCATCCATGGTGGAGAGGAGACTCCCGGAGGTCAACCCTCCCTCTGGCAGGGTGCCGGGAAGAGGTCTTCTGGTGCTCCCGATCTCGGAAGCGCGGCGGCGGCGGAACAGAGGCGACATCGCGAAAAAGGGTTCTCCGTTCTGAAGTTTCCCGTGACGGAGAATATATAGGTGAAGGGGGGCAGCCAGAGGTGGACCAGGGGCCCCAGGCGCCCCCCTGGCACGGCCAGGGGTGGGGCCGCGCCGGGTGGCCGCCTGGGCCACCCCTGGCTCCCCTCTGGCCCCACTCGGGCTCTTCGCGAAGCTTCCTGTACGCTGATTTTTCCTATATTTTTCCCGGAATTTTTCTAGCACTTTTTATATGCGGGAAAACTGAAATAGAAAAACAACAGAAAACAGGAACTGGCACTGTGGTGCACTGAGTTAATAGGTTAGTCCAAATATGATCAAAAGTGTATGTAGATCATAGCAATATCACACAAAACACGCATGGAGCAAGCAGAAATTATAGATACGTTTTGGACGTATCAACATCCCCAAGCTTTATTCCTGCTTGTCCTCGAGTAGGTAAATGATAACGGCATAATTTCTGTGGTGACATGCTAGCAACCATATAAGAACTTTGAAAAGTAAAGCAATCAAGGTTAGAAACTCAATTCAAGTCATAACAAGCAAGAGTCTATATTAGCATTGAAACAAGCAACAAAAGAACAAAAGGTGCAAGAGCTCTCGCTGTCCGTGACTCGAATGTCTCCAAATGGTGTTTGCGTGCAAGAAGGGGGATAAGGAATACGAGAAAAACATTTATTTGTTGAGAACTCAATCTACTAAAGTTTCACACTCGGTCTTTTTGTGGAATCTTATCTTGACTCGTCCCCAGACCACTAGCCAGGTACAAGTCAATTTGATCCACTCCTTTTTCAATATTTTGAGCACTCATGCAATGGATGAGCGTAAGCACGTGAGTTGACACTTAGGATGGCAAAGAGGGAAGTGCGGAGGAGGAAGACAAAAAGGATGAGAAAGGCTCACATCAATCAGGACAATCATAGGCAAGAGATGCCAAATGATAGATATGATGTGAGGAGTAGGGATTGCCATGCAACGGATGCACATACGAGCTAGGAAGCTCTCCAATGGAACTAGTGGGGGTCATCTAACTTGCTCGCTCATGAAGACCTAGAGCTCGTTTGAGGAGGCTCATCCTTGGCATATGCAAGCCAAGTTCTATAGTGTGAAGGTCCCCACATAGCTATATGCATAATGATCATCTCTATGGAGTACAAGGATATAAAGGGAGTACTAGTGTGGATTTCTCAAAAGGATAGTAGTGTTGCCCCTTTCTCTCTTTTTATTTCTTTTTCTCTTTTTTTATTTTTTTTATTTTTTTGTGGCCTCAATGGCTCTTTCTATTTAACTCTCATTTGTCCTCTTTGGGATCTTTTATTGTGTCCACTTTGGGATATTTTCCTCACTTAAGGGCAACACTCTATTTTACAAGAAGGTAAAGGAGATCTTTCACACTTTACAAGGTACTCAAAATCATAAAGAAGATGTAACTATCATGATGTATGCAATGTATGTCGCTGCCAGTGTAGCAGGAACATGTATGACATGAAGATCAAGTCATGAAGAGGTGGATGTTGCATGGAAATATATCTCGGAAAGGCTATGGAAATGCCTTGATAGGTAGGTATGGTGGCTGTTTTGAGGAAAGATATAAGGAGGTTTATGATGACAGAGTGTATCATGCCAAGGGTTTGGATGTACCGGCGAAGGTGGACACCAACTCTCAGAGTGAGAAGAAGGCAATGCACGGCACGGGAGAGGCTAGCAAAATATGGGAAGGTGGAAGTGTCAACTTTGAATACTTACATTAGTCCGAAAAACTCATGCACTTATTATCGTTAACTCTCAATCTAAAAAGGAGGTTCACAAAGAGACAAGTACCCCAAGGAGGAGTGTATGGGGGTTTGGTTATCCTTGCGCATCCTCGACTCATGGTACGTGAGTGTTCTCTAATATTCGATCCCTCCAAAGATTAGTGATCCATCTAGTAGCTAGAGTTCTCAACTAGTTTTGTAGGTTTTGAAAATACACACGGATTGCCCAAAATACGACACCTATCACTAATAGGCTAGAGCTCTTGACACCAAAAGTTCAAACATTACTCACATCAAAACTTCAAAACTATTGCAAGTTACTACTAGAATTAAATAGCAACCTCAATTACCTACTTTCAAGACAAGACACAACTCAATGCAACAACCAACTCTCTTTAACAAGATAAACATGAAAACTAAAAAGAGTTCCAGAAAAAAACTAAACAAAAGCCAAGGCTCTTGCTAAAGATAAACTAAGACTAAAACTAAACATGGCAACAGCTACGAAAAGATAAAGAACACACAATAGCAAAAAGATAGGCACGAAAAATCCTATGATGTGTTCTAGATTTTGAAAGTGGAGCATGTTTCTCTCCCACACAAAGTAAGATGGGATCTAACTTCTTATGAACAGCAAGCAAAGCTAAAGAAAACTAAAAATAAAACCTAAGAGCGAGACGCTCCAAGCATAGCACATAACGCATGAAGTGATAAAAATATAGTGAGACGAAGGACGAACTGATGATTGTTGATGGAGAAGGGGATGCACGGGGGCATCCCCAAGCTTAGACGCTTGAGTCTCCTTGAATATTTATTGGGGATGCATGGTTGCATCCCCAAGCTTGAGCGCTTGAAACTCCTGGATCTTCTTTCATCATCTTCCATCGCACACTTGAAAACTCCCTTCATACATAACTCATCATAAGCTGATTAGAGAGGTTAGTACCCTTAATAAAATAATTTTTCCCCACTGGATATAAAGATATTCTTGAAGAGATACTGTTTATCAAGAGTGCCAAAAAGTTTTTGCAAATAAAAAGCAAGCTTAAGGTTTGCAAAAGTTAGGAGAGACAAAACGTGGCAGAATCTGTGAAAAACAGAACAGCAGGTAGTAAAGAATTTTTTTAGGGGCACTTCTACAACTCAAATAGAAAATCTCAGAACATACGGAAGTTTCAGAATTGTATAGAGCACGCTGTCAAAACAATTCAGATCAAAAAGATGATCTTGTGATTTGATTCGAATTTTTCTGTCAAGGGACAGAATCTGTTTTCTGGACAGCACGTCACAACTTTTGCTTCCCTTATCATAAGAGGCTATAACTTGGCAGAAAGCTGAAAAATAAAGATACAATGATGTTGCTACAGTAGTAAAAAACATCAAGACACAACAAAAGCAAAAAGAAAAAACCTAAATTCGTTGCGGGCTGCCTCCCTAAAGCACTTTCTTTTATGCCTTTAAGCTAGGCATGATGCAAAAGATCAAGTTGTATCAATCGAATCATTATCAAGATCATCAAAAAGCTCCTCAATTGTACAACTAGTCTTAAGAGGTCTTTCAAATAAAGGCCTAATGATGTTACTTCTAGGGAGAAAACCAAAAGGAGGGAAATCAATGGAAGAATCATTTATAAAATTATCAAAGGGAGGTATTTCTTCCAAAGTTTTCACGGTTTCAACTTCTTTGGCAATGGGTGGTTTGCTTTTAGGTCGGGGTGGCCTAGGGACATAATTGAACTTAGGTTCCCTTCTTGCTGAAGTCTCTACCTTTTTTGGTTTGATTGAGGAAAATGTAGTTCCTAGAGTATTAATGATTTCCTCAATCTTATCAATCCTAGAAAGATCCGTATCATGGGATTTGATGACCTCCAAAGTTTTAATAATTTTAAGCATGGAGCTATCAAGACTATTCAAATTCCCTTGAATCTTGCGATCCAACTCATTTATCCTAGTTATACTTGGTATTTATAACTCTATCTTTTCAAGTTTCTTCATAATGTGAGCTAGAGTTATATCTTCTTGTATGCTAGCAATAGGGAGATTTCCAACAAGATTTTCAATAACATTAAGAGACTCCCAAATCGGGGCTTCTAGAAAATTCCCATTGATAGCAGTATCTAATATGAACCTATTCCAAGGAGTAATCCCGACATAAAAATTTCTAAGCAGGATAGTAGTGGATTGCTTCTTGGTGGCTCTTTTTTGAGAATCATTAATTCTATACCGAGCATCTTTTAAACTTTCACCACCTTTTTGTTTAAAGGTGAGAACCTCTGTCTCAACAAAGGCGACAGGGCCAGACATAATGATAACTACTAGCAAGATAATTTTTTTTTGTGATTTTTGATATAAGACACAAAGATAAAAACTGAAAGGTAAACTAACAAGACTAAAAAACAAAGGTAAAGGGTAGTGTGCAACTCCCCTATCTTAGCACTCGGAGTCCCCGACAACGGCGCCAGAAATTTGCTTGATGGCGCGAGAGTTGACGGGTGTAGTCTTCTCGCCCTTCGTTGGTGAGCCCCAAGTGGAAGGCGTGATGCAGCACAACTACAAATTTCCCTCAGTAAAGATACCAAGGTTTGTCTCCAGTAGGACTCCAGAGATGATAAGTAGGTGTCAACGGTGCAACTGACGCGGACCTGCACACAGACACAAATAACTTTGTTCCCAACGAAGTTCAGAGAGGTTGTCAATCTCTCCGGTCTTGTTGTTCACAAAGGATCAAACACAAGGGATAATGATAGCAACTGAAAGTAAAAGCAGACAAGTAAATGAGCGTGGAAACAGTAATGAGGATATGGACCGGGATACGTGATGTCACTAGTGATGTCTCTCTCCCAAAAGATGATAAAACTGCTACGCGAGGTAAACAAATTACAGAAGGGAAATTTACAGGATTATGAACGCACTGCAATGCTAACTATGCTACAAAAGAAAGGAAGAGGCTCAAAAGCACGAGCAGTACGCCAAAATAAGTAGACCGAAATCCAACTGGATCTACTACTAATCATCCACCTTGAGATATCTATCCAGAACATCTCGCTGGTATTAAGTTGCGAGCCCCACCCAAAGTGTAAACCCAAAGCAACAGACAACTGCATTAAAAAGCACTTTGCGCAAAGTAAACAATCCTTGCAACCGCAGTTACAAGCACCGTTGTTTTCCCCCTTGTGGCAACAACACATCCCCTAGACTCATGTTTCTGTCACTCAAGCGTATCATCGGGGGGCATGAACCCACAATCGAGCACAACGTTCCCTCTTGGGGTTACTACCTACTACTTGGCCAAAGCAATAAACAGCAACGGAGAACATGCAAGAATTACTTAGGAACAAAAATATAAGAGATAAAAACCAAATATATTACTCAATCACAATTTGAACATAATCTCATGATCCATCAGATCCCATCAAACTCAGCATAGCAACAGCAGAAAGATTACAAAAGTGCCTCGATCATGTAGGGCGGCTCACGAGGTCTAAACCATGAAGAACAAAGAGGGGAGGAGAACATCACATAGCTACTGATCACAGACCCATGGTCCAAGGAAAACTACTCACGAGACATCTGGGGAGCATCCATGGTGGAGAGGAGACTCCCGGAGGTCAACCCTCCCTCCGACAGGGTGCCGGGAAGAGGTCTTCTGGTGCTCCCGATCTCGGAAGCGCGGCGGTGGCGGAACAGAGGCGAGATCGCGAAAAAGGGTTCTCCTCCCGTGACGATGACTATATAGGCGAAGGTGGGCAGCCAGAGGTGGACTAGGGGCCCCAAGCGCGGCCAGGGGTGGGGCCGCGCCGGGTAGCCGCCTGGGCCACCCCTGGCTCGCCTCTGGCCCCATTTGGGCTCTTCGCGAAGCTTCCTGTACGCTGATTTTTCCTATATTTTTCCTGGAATTTTTCTGGCACTTTTTATATGGGGTAAAACTGAAATAGAAAAACAGCAGAAAACAGGAACTAGCACTGTGGTGCACTGAGTTAATAGGTTAGTCCAAATATGATCAAAAGTTTATGAAAGTGTATCTATATCATAGCAATGTCACACAAAACATGCATGGAGCAAGCAGAAATTATAGATACGTTTTGGACGTATCAATACCACACGGGCCGGCCCAACACGGTGCAACAACAATAAAATAAAAAGAAAAGGCGGGGGCGCCTACCACTGGGCCGAGGCCCACTGGCTGGCTGGGCTGGCGCGCCTGGCAGACCGGCTGGGCTGCTGCAGGCCGCGCGGCTGGGCCTGGCCCACACAGCGGTCAACGGGAGGCAGCGTGTCCCCGTCCTGATCCCGATCGGGGATGGCGGTGGCGCTCGGCGTCAACGCCGGCGAGGAAGGCGGCAAAGGGGAGGCGGCGCAGGCGAGGGAGGGTCCGGAGGGCGCAGAGGCGGAGGTCGGCGTCACGAGCTCTTGCGGCCTCCCATGGCGGCTCGGGTCGAGCGGCGACTCCTCGTGGCGCGGCGACGGCGGCGCCGTTCCTGGCAGAGCGAGCGCGGCGGCGGCCGTGGGCCTGCGAGGAAGAGAGGAAGGGGACGGTGAGGCGGAGGAGGAGGAGAAAGGAGGAGGGGCGCGGGGAGAGGAGGGCCGCGGCGGCGGCTGGTGGCTCGCCGGCGTGGAGGTGCTCGGGCTGGGGACGCCCACGGAGCAGGCGGAGACGCGAGATGGGCCTCGCGGGCCCGGCGACGGAGGAGCGGGCCCTGCGCGTTCCGGAACTTCTCTGGAGGTTCTGGAGGGCGACGTGGCGTGTCCTCGAGCCGTTGATCTTCGAATCCGACGGCTCTGGAGGGCTAGAGGCTAGGGTTTCGAGGTGGAGGGGCTTTTGGGAAAAAATTTGAGCAAAGTTGGGGGTGTGGCTGCAATTTTGTGGCTAGGGAAACCCTAGAAAGGGGTGGGAGTGTGGTGGTCTTTATATAGCCCAGGTGGATGGCAGTTTGCAAAAACATCCCCGGTTTTCCTCTCGCGCGCGCGGTGTTTACGTTTATGGTCGCCGAGGGTCCGCAGGACCTCCGATTCGGGTAAAACTTCGAACTGCGCGATCAGCGCGTCGAGACGGCGGCGTTCACCTCGTGTTGGAACCATTCCGAGAACACTTTCCGGCGCGCTATAAAAATAACCCGTTTAATTATTAAACGGGGTTTTCGTTCCGTTGGTTGCGGCTGGTCTCGTGCGGTCTTCGCGACGGTGATCGAGTGAAACACTGTGTCGCAAATGTCGAGTGTCAGGGTGGCAAGGGTCGATCTCCGTCCGATCCAAGATAAGAGGGGGAAAAATAATCGCCGATCGATAAATCGGGGATGCAAACACCGCAACCAAATCAGACAATCAAACAATTCACACCGAAGACAAAATTTTTAAATTTTTGTGAAATCTGGGGTGTTACAATACAACACCACCAACAAGGGATCTCGTCCCGAGATCCAGGACGATCCGGGGGAGAGGGGAGAGAAGAGAGTCGACAATCTTCAACACCACCGACAAGGGACTCTGCTCCATGTCGACGTCGAACTTCCATCGAGACAAATTTCCGCAGAGACGACATCGTCGGAAAAACGAAACCGTCGGTGTCAAGAGGAGGAACGACAATTGAAAGCGAAGATCAAGGGAAGCATTCTCACGCCAATCGCGAGGATACCGGACAAGAGGAATGAAGTCAACAGACGACCAAAATTTTTACCCAGAGTCGGAAGAACTAAAGGTACCACCGTAATTCCCAACCTGAGATCGGAATCGAGAAAATACGCTGCAAGCAAGGCATTGTAACTATTCCAAAACTCCACACACTCGAGATCCTAAAGTTTGAAGGGGATAAGTCGAGAATTAAAACACTTACGTCACTTGTCCTGACCAGAGCAAACGTAAGGAGTAAAAAGATCCTACTCTTCGATAACTAACTTAATAACTACAAAATAGTTTTTGTCTAGACTCGACTTCGGCCAGATAAGGGATCCTATGGTCGGTAAGGCTCTGATACCAAGTTGTAAGGCCCGATATGCGGTACTATTCCAGATCTGGATGCTCCATACAGATCTGGGGACGAAGAACATATCGGTCCCACCGCGACATATGACGAAGTCATATGCCCCGGATTTCCAACATGATATCACAACATTACAGATACAAGGATACAACATCTCATACAATCGGCATACACCTGCCTTAATAAAATACAACAGCGGAAGATATATGTCTGATTACAGACTACAATCAAATGCCTAGTGGCAAAAGAAAAACATTGATCCCCATAACCACACGGGTCCAGGCCCTCCGCCGGGATCCGCCTAACTAGTCGTCGTCGAGTCTCCACGTGAAACGTCGATCACCATACCTGTTGTCGATCAAGAACCCTGAAAAGAGTTTGGGGGTAGTATCATGAGTACAGAAGTACTCAGCATCCAACTGTAGTGGTCAACTGACCCAGCAAGGACTTCATCACTCGTCATTCTAGGACAACTAGTAGTTTACGGTAAGGATGGGGTGAGTGGTGAGGTTGCTGCCGCACTAGCATCTTTGAAGTGGCTAACGATCTAGAGAGTAAGGTAAGAAGCCAAGCATTCGATGAGGAATCGCCTCCAACAAGTCTTGCTATCAACTACTTATGCAAGCATAACACCAATCCTATCCTTGTCCTCCTTTTTGCATCCCGACGAAGAATAAGCAGTCAATTCACACACACGTTGATCAAGTTATATTAAGATTATCTCAGTTGTTGTTGTTGTTGTTGTTGTTGTCTATGAACAAGGAGTAGGTCTCAAGTCGTCCATAACCGTGGACACGGCTTCTCGAAAAGATTTAACCCTGCAGGGGTGTACCAACTGCCCATTATAAGGCTCCGCACGCACACCCATCTCTCTCAGTTGCTACCCATTGTAGGCAACCATTTTATGATCTAGTTCTGAGAGATCCGAAACGACAGGTCCCTCTAACTAACAACGAACAAATCCGGGTGGCCCCCGGTGAGTCGGCACCCAACTCAAAATCCAGCCGCGCTCTCGAATCGGTCTCTACCGTCTGTCGCAGGTTTGGATAGCCGGTTAATCACACATGGGAAACCGGGTCCTCAGTCGGACAAAGTGGGCCAGCAAGGGAACTATGTCCTCACTGGTCCAGGGTGGTTTGGAAAACTACTGGGGCCGACTAACACACACACGGTTTCAAATGGTAAATCATCTTGGGCCACCACTAGAATTGTTTGAAGCTAGGTAGGTAAGAAAAGGGGACCCCATAAAATCCCACACGCGGTTAGGCACGCTCAGTCTTAAAACCAATACCCAGAACTCGGGTCCTAGGTGACTTGAATGGAACAAAGCGTCGGGGCGGGATAGCCTAGACCTTCCATCCTTCGTCGAATATACTCAACATTTATAATAATCAATATCATCAACAACAACATAATAATGTGATATCCCAAACCAAGGAGTAACAGGGTAACATCGTAGCATCCTAAGCATGCATATTAAGCAGGGGCTGAGCAACGAGCAATAGTAACATAGCAGTTCATGGTTTTCTGGGAGGGGACATGGCTGTATCGGTTTGAAAGAGGTTGTAAACATGTGGTAGGATCAAACATCGAACCTATCCTAGACTTGCAAACCGCTGGTTGAAATAGAATGCATCATATGTAATGTATAGTCCTTTCCTGTTGATAAGTCGGGTTCCGAAGGTGTAGTTGATCGCAAGCTCGCATCATCTCCGAGAGGTACCCGCGGAAGCAAATGATACGTTCCAAACGTATCTATAATTTCTGCTTGTTCCATGCATGTTTTGTGTGACTTTGCCATGTTTTGCTTGAACTGTCATACACTTTTGAACCTATTTGGACTAACCTATTAACTCAGTGCACCCAGTTGCCAGTTTCTGCTTTCTGCTGTTTTTGTATTTCAGGTTTTCCGGCCATTAAAAGTGCTCCAAAAATTCCGGGAAAAATATATAAAAAATCAGCGCAACAGAAGCTTCCGGAATCACCAAGAGAGGGAAGGGGTCCACCACCAGGCAGACAGGAGGGAAGGTGGCGCGGCCCCACCCTGGGCCGCGCCAGCCACCCTCCTGACTGCCTCGTGGGTCCCCTCGACGCCCCCCTTCGCCTATATTTACCCCTCGGGGTGGAAACCCCTAATACGGACTCCATTTTCGCGGCGTTGCCTCTGTTCCGCCGCCGCCGCCGTTTCTAGATCGGGGCTTCCTGGAGAAGCTGCTCCGGCACCCTGCTGGGAGAAGCTACCCCCTCCGGGAGACCCTCCATAGCCATGGACGCCTCCCGTATGTACCGTGAGTAGTTTCCCTTGGACCATGGGTCCGTGACCAGTAGCTATGTGATCTATCTCTCCCCCTTTTGTGCTTCCAGTTTCGAGTCCTCTTGAGCTGCCTCACATGATCGAGGCATCTATGTAATTTCTGCTGTTGCTATGCTGAGTTTGTTGGGATATGATGGATTATGAGACTATGTTCAGATTGTGATGAGTAATATATTTGGTTCTTCTCTTTTATATTTTGTTCTTGATAAAATTCTTGCATGTTCTCCGTTGCGGTATTTTCTTTGGCCAAGTATTTTATTTGCAACTCCAAGAGAGAGCGTTATGCTCGATTGTGGGTTCAGCCCCTTGATGTCTAGCTTGAGTGACAAAAACATGAGACAAGGGGATGTGATCTTGCCACCAGGGATAAAACAACAGTGCTTGTACCTGCGGGTGCAAGGATTGTTTACTTTACGCATATTTTTTTAATGCAGTTGTTTGTTGCTTATAGTTTACACTTTGGGTGGGATTCTCAACTTAATACCAGCGAGATGTTCTGGATAGATATCTCAAGGTGGATGATTCATAGTAGATGCAGATGGATTTAGGTCTACTTACTTTGGCGTACTGCCCATTGCTTTTGGGCCCTTCCTTTCTTTGCAGCATAGTTAGCATTGCGGTGCCTTCATAATCCTGTCAATTGCCCAACTGTGATTTGTTTACCTCGCTAACACTTTTATCGTCTTATGGGAGAGAGACATCACTAGTGAAAATCATGGGACCCCGGTCCATCTTCATATCACTGTTTACACCCTTATTACTTTCAGTTGCCACTATTATTATCTCTTGCGTTGATCCTTTGTAAAAAGCAAGGCCGGCGGAATTGACAACTCCTCTGTACTCGTTGGGAGCAAAGTTATTTGTATCTGTGTGCAGGTCCAGGTGAAGCTAGCAACCTCGGCGCCATTGTTCACTTTACCACCTTCTTGTATCCTTCGGAGTCCTACGGGAGACAAACCTAGGTATCTTTGCCAAGGGAAAACTTGCCGCTGTACTATATCTCACTCTGCACTTGGGGTAACCAAGGAGGCTTGAAGAGTATTAATACTCTCTTGCCATCAGCAAGTTTTCTGGCGCCGTTGCCGGGGACTCCAGTCTACAAGATAGGGGAGTTGCACACTATCTTTTACCTTTGCTTTTTAGTCTTGTTAGTTTATCTTTCAGTTTTTATCTTCGTGTCCTTTATCAAAAATCAAAAAAATATATTATGTCTAGTTCCTTACTTTCCAATCAATGTATGACTTCTTTGAAACCAGATCTTATTGGCTTGGAGGATTCACCGAGGATCAACAAAAGTGGTACAAGGAACACCGCTTGTCTCAAAAGGGGATACACTTATGGAAACAAATACATCAGTTGTATGAGTATGCTAGAAACTTGTGCTCAATATATAATATATCTCTCTGCAGGGATGAATCTTGTTGCTTTATGAGGCATAAACACCTTGCTTTCCAATGTGAGTATAATGATGATGAAACCTTAGCTTCTTATGCTAAGAGAAACTATGATTTTTATGATGCAGAGGAAATAGAAGAATTTGTTGCTTATAAGGGTGCCTATGAAATTACTTCTCTTCTTAAAAATATTGATGATGCCCCTTACAAATCTGACAGTCTTGCTATACTTAACTATTGTTTGGAAAATTACGATGCAAATTACTATATTACGGATCATATTGAGAGAATCTCTCCTCCAAAGGAAGAGACTAATGTTTTGCAGGACTCTATGGAAGAAGAAATTACTGAACCTGAAAGCTCCTTGGATGAAAAAGAGGAGGAGAGTGACGAACAAGAGGAGGAAGAATGGATCCATCCATTTCTACCTTCTAATGAGAGTAACTCTTTGACTCTTACCTTATATGAGTGTTATGATCCTATGGATTCTTTTGAAATATCCCTTTTTGATGAAGTTGATGCCTTCCATGCTTATGGCCGTGATGCCACTATGGATGATGCTTACGGAGATGAACTTGCTATAGTTCCTCATGTTAAGCATGAAATTGTTGCTATTGCACCCACACTTGATTGCCCTATTATCCTTTTGAAATCTCCAACTATTGCGGAGAATTTTGCTCTTATCAAGGCTCAATGTGATGGGTTGCATCTATCTTATGATCCTAAAAACCGTGTTGAAAACAATACACGTGTGCTTGTAGGTCATGAACAATATGATTTATGTGAAATTTATATTCTTGATGTTGTTCATGATACTACTGAAAATTATTTTGAGAGAGGGAAGTTTGGTTGTAGAAACTTCTATATTACTAAAACTCCTCTCTTTATGTTGAAAGTTTTGAAGATGTTCTTGTTCCACCTTCCTATGTTGGTTTCTTTGTGCTTCTTTGATTTATTTTCTTACAAGATGCCTATGCATAGGAAGTGGGTTAGGCTTAAATGTGTTTCATGATTTCTTCTTGATGCTCTCTTTTGCTTCAAATCTTTATTCTTATGAGAGCACCTTTTATAATCTATAAGCCTAGCTAATGGCTCTAAAGAAGCGCTTTCGGGAGGCAGCCCACAACAAATTTGGGATTTTCTTTTTGCTTTTGTTCTGTTCTTAGTGGTCTTGATGATTTTTACTACTGTAGCAACATCATTGTATCTTTACTTTTCAAGCTTTGTGCCAAGTTTAACCTCATATGACAAGGGAAGTGAAAGTTGTGACATGCTGTCCAGAAAAAATATTCTGTCCTCCTGACTAGAAAAATCACAGAAAAATCCCAGTTCATCTTTTTGAGCTGAATTTATTACACAGCGTTCTCTATACAATTACGAAACATCCGTATGTTCTGAGTTTGTTGATTTGAGTTGCAGAAGTACCCCTAAAAAATTCGTTTCTATCTGCTGTTCTGTTTTTCACAGATTCTGCCACGTTTTGTCTCTCCTTACTTTTGCAATCCTTAAGCTTGCTTTTTCTTTGCAAAAACCATTTGGCAATCTTGGGAAACAGTAGCTCTTCCTGGAAATATTTATTTGCAGTAGAGGAAAATTATTTTATTAGGTTACTAACCTCTCTAATCAGCCTACAATGAGTTATGTATGAAGGGAGTTTTCAAGTGCGCGATGGAGGATGATGAAAAAAGATTCAGGAGGGTCAAACGCTCAAGCTTGGGGATGCCCATGTGCACCCCCAATAAATATTCAAGGAGACTCAAGCGTCTAAGCTTGGGGATGCCCCGGTGCATCCCCTTCTTCATTAACAATTATCAGTTCGTCTCTCGTTGCACTATATTTTTATCACTTCATGCGTTATGTGCTTTGCTTGGAGCGTCTCGCTCTTAGTTTTTGTTTTTAGTTTTCTTTTTCTTTGTTTGCTGTAGTAACAAGGTAGACCCCAACTTAGTATTTTCTGTGGGAGAGATTCACGCTTCGCTTGAACTAGAACTCCTCATAGGATTTGCATGCTTATTTTTTTAGCTGTGAGCTGTTCTTTTTCTTTTCTTAGCTGCTGTTCTGTTTAGTTGTAGTGCTTTAGTTTTTCTAGATCTTTTCTTTTGTCTTAGGTTGAATTTTCTATATGTTGCATGTTTTATCTTGTTATAGAGTTTGCCTGTTGCACTGAGTTCTGTGTCTTGACTGAAAGTAGGTAGTTAAAGTTGATGTTCTCTTTGTAGTAGTAACTTGCAATAGTTTTGAAGTATTGACTAGAGTAATGTTTGAACTTATGGTGTCAAGAGCTCTTGCCTATTAGTGATAGATGTCGTATTTTGGGAAATCCTTGTGTTTTTTGAAAACCAAAAAACCCCCTGTTGAGAACTCTAGCTACTAGATGGATCACTAACCTCTGGAGGGTTCGAATATTAGAGTACACTCACGTACCATGAGTCGAGGATGCGCAAGGATAACCAAACCCCCATACACTCCTCCTCGGGGTACCTGTCTCTTTGTTAACCTCCTGATTAGATTGAGAGTTACCGATAATAAGTGCATGAGTTCTTCGGACTAATGTGAGTATTCGAAAGTTGACACTTCCACCCACCTATACTTTTTCTAGCCTCTTCGGTACCGTGCATTGCCCTTTCTCACCTCGAGAGTTGGCGCATACTTCGCCGGTGCATCCAAACCCTTGGCACGATACACTCTGTCATCATAAGCCTCCTTATATCTTTCCTCAAAAAAACCACCATACCTACCTACAAGGCATTTCCATAGCCTTTCCGAGATACATTGCCATGCAACATCCACCTTATCATGACTTGATCTTCATGTCATACATGCTACTTGCTTGATCGATGAGCCGCATGATAGTTGGGCCTTTCCCTAATCATTGCTACATGACGCGCTAGTATCATTGCATATCCTTCTATCCTGGCAGAAGCATACATTTGCATCATGATAGTTACATTTTCTTTATGTGAGTACCTTTGTAAAGTGTGAAAGATCTCCTATATTCTTGTAAAATATAGAGTATTGCCCCTAAAGTGAGGAAAAGATCCCAAAGAGGACAAAATCAAAAGATCCCAAAGAGGACAAATGAGAGTTAAATAGAAAGAGCCATTGAGGCCACAAAAAAAAGAGAAAAAGAGAAAAAAATAAAAAGAGAGAAGGGGGCATACTACTATTCCTTTTGAGAGATCCACACTAGTACTTCATCTCCTATCCCTTGTACTCCATAGAGATCATCATCATGCATATAGCTATGTGGGGACCCTTCACACTATAGAACTTGGCTTGTATATTCCAATGATGAGCCTCCTCAAACGAGCTCTAGGTCTTCTTGAGCATGCAAGTTAGATGCACCCCCACTAGTTCCCTTGGAGAGCTTTTAGGTCACATGTGCATCCGTTGTATGGCAATCCCTACTCCTCACATCATATCTATTATATGGCCTTCTCTCGCCTATGATTGTCCTCATTGATGTGAGCCTTTCACACCTTTTTGTCTTCCTCCTCCACCTTCTTTCTGTTTCGCCTTTTAGGTGTCAACTTTCTTACTCACGCTCATCCATTGCATGAGTACTCAAATATCGAAAGGGAGTGGATTAGTTTGACTTGTACCTGGCTAGTGGTCTGGGGATGAGTCCAGAGAAGAATCCAAAGGAGACCAAGTGTGAAACTTTAGTATATAGTTATTCTCAACAACCTTATTATTTTTTCTCTCGTATTTCCCTATCCCTTGATTGCACGCAAACACCGTCTGGAGACATTCGAGTCACGGACAGCGAGAGCTCTTGCACCTTTTGTTCTTTCGTTGCTTGTGTCAATGCTAATATAGACTCTTGCTTGTTAAGACTTGAATTGAATTGCATGCTTTGATTGCTTTACTTAAAAGTCCTTTTATGGTTGTGTGGCATGTCACCACAGAAATTATGCTTGTTATCATTTGCCTAATCGAGGACGAGCAGGAGTTAAGCTTGGGGATGTTGATACGTCACAAACGTATCTATAATTTCTGCTTGTTCCATGCATGTTTTGTGTGACTTTGCCATGTTTTTCTTGAACTTTCATACACTTTTGAACCTATTTGGACTAACCTATTAACTCAGTGCACCCAGTTGCCAGTTTCTGTTTTCTGCTATTTTTGTATTTCAGGTTTTCCGGCCATTAAAAGTGCTCCAAAAATTCCGGGAAAAATATATAAAAAATCAGCGCAACAGAAGCTTCCAGAATCACCAAGAGAGGGAAGGGGGGCCACCACCAGGCAGCCAGGAGGGCAGGTGGCGCGGCCCCACCCTAGGCCGCGCCAGGCACCCTCCTGACTGCCTCGTGGGTCCCCTCGACGCCCTCCTTCGCCTATATTTACCCCTCGGGGTGGAAACCCCTAATACAGACTCCTATTTCGCGGTCTCGCCTCTGTTCCGCCGCCGCCGCCGTTTCTAGATCGGGGTTGCCTGGTGAAGCTGCTCCGGCACCCTGCCGGGAAAAGCTACCCCCTTCAGGAGACCCTCCATAGCCATGCACGCCTCCCGTATGTACCGTGAGTAGTTTCCCTGGGACCATGGGTCCGTGACCAGTAGCTATGTGATCTATCTCTCCCCCTTTTGTGCTTCCACTTTCGAGTCCTCGTGAGCTGCCTCACATGATCGAGGCATCTATGTAATTTCTGTTGTTCCAATGCTGAGTTTGTTGGGATCTGATGGATTTTGAGACTATGTTAAGATTGTGATGAGTAATATATTTGGTTCTTCTCTTTTATATTTTGTTCTTGTGTAAATTCTTGCATGTTCTCCGTTGCGGTATTTTCTTTGGCAAAGTATTTTATTTGCAACTCCAAGAGAGAGCATTATGCTCGATTATGGGTTCAACCCCTTGATGTCTAGCTTGAGTGAAAGAAACATGAGACTAGGGGATGTGCTGTTGCCACCAGGGATAAAACAACGGTGCTTATACCTGCGGGTGCAAGGATTGTTTACTTTACGCATAGTTCTTTTAATGCAGTTGTCTATTGCTTTGAGTTTACACTTTGGGTGGGATTCTCAACTTAATACCAGCGAGATGTTCTGGATAGATATCTCAAGTTGGATGATTCGTAGTAGATGCAGATGGATTTCGGTCTACTTACTTTGGCGTACTGCCCATTGCTTTTGGGCCCTTCCTTTCTTTGCAGCATAGTTAGCATTGCGGTGCCTTCATAATCCTGTCAATTGCCCAACTATGATTTGTTTACCTCGCTATCACTTTTATCGTCTTTTGGGAGAGAGACATCACTAGTGAAAATCACGGGACCCCGGTCCATCTTCATATCAATGTTTACACCCTTATTACATTTAGTCTTTACTTTCAGTTGCCACTATTATTATCTCTTGCGTTGATCCTTTGTAAACAGCAAGGCCGGAGGAATTGACAACTCCTCTGTACTCGTTGGGATCAAAGTTATTTGTATCTGTGTGTAGGTCCAGGTGAAGCTAGCAACCTCGGCGCCATTGTTCACTTTACCACCTTCTTGTATCCTTCGGAGTCCTACGGGAGACAAACCTTGGTATCTTTGCCAAGGGAAAACTTGCCGCTGCACTATATCTCACTCTGCACTTGGGGTAACCAACGAGGCTTTAAGAGTATTAACACTCTCTTGCCATCAGCAAGTTTTCTGGCACTGTTGCCGGGGACTTGCTTACGGAGATGAACTTGCTATGGTTCCTCATGTTAAGCACGAAATTGTTGATATTGCACCCACACTTGATTGCCCTATTATCCTTTTGAAATCTCCAACTATTGCGGAGAATTTTGCTCTTATCAAGGCTCAATGTGATGGGTTGCATCTATCTTATGATCCTAAAAACCGTGTTGAAAACAATACATGTGTGCTTGTAGGTCATGAACAATATGATTTATGTGAAATTTATATTCTTGATGTTGTTCATGATACTACTGAAAATTATTTTTAGAGAGGGAAGTTTGGTTGTAGAAACTTCCATATTACTAAAACTCCTCTCTTTATGTTGAAAGTTTTGAAGATGTTCTTGTTCCACCTTCCTATGTTGGTTTCTTTGTGCTTCTTTGATTTATTTTCTTACAACATGCCTATGCATAGGAAGTGGGTTAGGCTTAAATGTGTTTCATATTTTCTTCTTGATGCTCTCTTTTGCCTCAAATCTTTATTCTTATGAGAGCACCTTTTATAATCTTTAAGCCTAGCTAATGGCTCTATAGAAGCACTTTCGGGAGGCAGCCCGCAACGAATTTAGGTTTTTCTTTTTGCTTTTGTTCTGTTCTTAGTGGTCTTGATGATTTTTACTACTGTAGCAACATCATTGTATCTTTAATTTTCAAGCTTTGTGCCAAGTTTAGCCTCATACGACAAGGGAAGTGAAAGTTGTGACATGCTGTCCAGAAAACAGATTTTGTCCTCGTGACTAGAAAAATCACAGAAAAATCCCAGTTCATCTTTTTGAGCTGAATTGTTTACAAAGCGTTATCTATACAATTACGAAACTTCCGTATGTTCTTAGTTTTTTGATTTGAGTTGCAGAAGTACACCTAAAAAATTCGTTTCTATCTGCTGTTCTGTTTTTCACAGATTCTGCCACGTTTTGTCTCTCCTTACATTTGCAAACCTTAAGCTTGCTTTTTCTTTGCAAAAACCATTTGGCAATCTTGGGAAACAGTAGCTCTTCCTGGAAATCTTTATTTTCAGTAGTGGAAAATTATTTTATTAGGTTACTAACCTCTCTAATCAGCCTACAATGAGTTATGTATGAAGGGAGTTTTCAAGTGCGCGATGGAGGATGATGAAAGAAGATTCAGGAGGGTCAAACGCTCAAGATTGGGGATGTCCATGTGCACCCCCAATAAATATTCAAGGAGACTCAAGCGTCTAAGCTCGGGGATGCCCCCGTGCATCCCCTTCTTCATCAACAATTATCAGTTTGTCTCTCGTTGCACTATATTTTTATCACTTCATGCGTTATGTGCTTTTCTTGGAGCGTCTCGCTCTTAGGTTTTGTTTTTAGTTTTATTTTTCTTTGTTTGCTGTAGTAACAAGTTAGACCCCAACTTACTCTTTTCTGTGGGAGAGATTCACGCTCCGCTTGAACTAGAACTCCTCATAGGATTTGCATGCTTATTTTTTTTAGCTGTGAGCTGTTCTTTTTCTTTTCTTAGCTGTTGTTCTGTTTAGTTGTAGTGCTTTAGTTTTTCTAGAGCTTTTCTTTTGTCTTAGGTTGAACTTTCTATAGGTTGCATGTTTTATCTTGTTAGAGAGTTTGCCTGTTGCACTGAGTTTTGTGTCTTGACTGAAAGTAGGTAGTTAAATTGCTGTTCTCTTTGTAGTAGTAACTTGCAATAGTTTTGAGGTATTGACTAGAGTAACGTTTGAACTTATGGTGTCAAGATCTCTTGCCTATTAGTGATAGATGTTGTATTTTGGGCAATCCGTGTGTTTTTCGAAAACCAAAAAAACCCCTGTTGAGAACTCTAGCTACTAGATGGATCACTAACCTCTTGAGGGTTCGAATAATAGAGTACACTCACGTACCATGAGTCGAGGATGCGCAAGGATAACCAAACCCCCATACACTCCTCCTCGGGGTACCTGTCTCTTTCTGAACCTCCTGATTAGATTGAGAGTTACCGATAAAAAGTGATAGCTACCGTTAAAAAGTTATAGCTACCGCAAGAAAATAATACAATCTGCCAAACTAACAAGCAGAAAAAAATAATACTAAGCCACTCTGGGCCGAATTGTTGTTGCTGTGCCTAAAAGGGCTGAGAGCGAAATATTAAAATACGCCACGGGCGCTGCATACCACACGGGACGGCCCAACACGGTGCAACAGCAATAAAATAAAAAGAAAAGGCGGGGGCGATTACCACTGGGCCGAGGCCCACTGGCTGGCTGCGCTGGCGCGCCTGGCAGACCGGCTGAGTTGCTGCAGGCCGCGCGGCTGGGCCAGGCCCACACGGCGGACAACGGGTGGCAGCGCGTCGCCGTGCTGATCCCGATCGGGGATGGTGGCGGCGCTCGGCGTCAACGCCGGCGTGGAAGGCGGCGAAGGGGAGGCGGCGCAGGCGAGGGAGGATCCGGAGGGCGCAGAGGCGGAGGCCTGCGTCACGAGCTCTTGCGGCCTCCCATGGCGGCTCGGGTCGAGCGGCGGCTCCCCCTGGTGCGGCGAGGGCGGCGCCGTTCCTGGCAGAGCGAGCGCGGCGGCGGACGTGGGCCTTCGAGGAAGAGAGGAAGGGGACGGTGAGGCGGAGGAGGAGGAGAAAGGAGGAGGAGCGCGGGGAGAGGAGGGCCGCGGCAGCGGCTTGCGGCTCGCCGGCATGGAGGTGCTCGGGCTGGGGACGCCCACGGAGCAGGCGGCAACGCGAGATGGGCCTCGCGGGCCCGGCGGCGGCGGAGCGGGCCCTGCGCGGTCCGGAACTGCTCTGGAGGTTCTGGAGGGCGACGTGGTGCGTCCTGGAGCCGTTGATCTCCGGATCCGACGGCTCTGGAGGGCTGGAGGGTAGGGTTTCGAGGTGGAGGGGCTTTTGGGCGAAAACTTGAGCAAAGTTGGGGGTGTGGCTGCAATTTTGTGGCTAGGGAAACCGTAGAAAGGGGTGGGAGTGTGGTGGTCTTTATATAGCCCAGGTGGCTGGCATTTTGCAAAAACATCCCCGGTTTTCCTCTCGCGCGCGCGGTGTTTACGTTTATGACCGCCGAGGGTCTGCAGGACTTCCGATTCGGGTAAAACTTCGAACTACACAATCAACGCGTCGAGCTGGCGACGTTCACCTCGTGCTGGAACCATTCCGAGAATACTTTCCGGCGCGCTATAAAAATAACCCGTTTAATTATTAAACGGGGTTTTCGTTCCGTTGGTTGCGGCTGGTCTCGTGCGGTCTTCGCGACGGTGATCGAGTGAAACCCGGTGTCGCAAATGTCGAGTGTCGGGGTGGCAAGGGTCGGTATCCGTCCGATATGAGATAAGAGGGGGAAAAATATTCGCCGATCGATAAATCGGGGATGCAAACACCGCAACCAAATCAGACAATCAAACAATTCACAACGAAAAGAAAATTTTTAAATTTTTGTGAAATCTGGGCTGTTACATGATCCCCGAGTAGTTAGTTACTCGGAAGAGGCAACCATCTCCGAGTGATCGTTTACTCGGAAAGAAGATAATCTTCGAGTAGTCTTCTACTGGAAGAGGGAACCAATGAGCCATTCGCTACTGGGAAGAAGGAAGAGCAACGGGCGTGGAGCATTGAAGCCAAAGACGTTTCCCCTTCTTAATTAGCATTAATGAGCAGACCATTTCCTGTAATTAGTGTAGGCATTCACTCTTGTAATTATGGCCCATTTACTGGGGCGTTGAAAGGGTAGAGACGCACTCTATATAAGCCTCCCCCTCGCCCCAGGAAAGGGCACGCGCAACACATTCCTCAAACCTTGAGCAAGAACACCCCAGTCATCCTGGGACAGGACTAAGGTTTTTATCTCTAAGGAGAGGCCTAACCTGTATAATTCCACCTGCGTCAACCTCTCTATGTACAGATTCACATATCTCCAAACATCACCCCTATATCAATTGTCAGGATTATATCCACGACAACAAGGGCGCGCCGGGTGGCCGCCAGGACTCTTGGGGCCACCTCAGGCTCCCCCTCTGGCCTATTTATTCATCGTCATCCGAAAACCCTAAAAAAAGAGGAGTTTCGCGAGTTCCGCCGCCGCTCAGTGGCGGAAACCTACAGAGAAGAAAAGACATCCCGGCGGGAAGATTCCGCTAGGGAGAACACCTCCCGGAAGGGGAGATCATCGCCATTGTCATCACCATCGTCACGGGCATCATCGAGATCATCAGCAACATCATCCCCAACATCAGCACCATCTCCACCACCATCCTATCTCATCTCACAATTGCAACTTGTGTTGTAATCCGTACTATCTATCCTCTGTACCCCACCGGTGTTGATTACTACTTTGTGGTGAATGCTATTGAGTTTTGTTGGAGAAGTATTGTTATGTCCAGATTGTTTATCATCTATTTATCACCACTGATCATGATCTCTTTTATGTCTTGTGATTAGTTACTTTAGTTCTTGAGGACATGGGAGAAGTCTAGTTGGTAGTAGTCATATGATGTTGAAGTAATATGTGATGTTTGATATTTAAGTTGTGTAGTTATTTTCCTAGTGGTGTTGTGTGAGTCGAACACTCAACACTTCGCCTTATTAAGGACCTAGGGGAATGCATTGTGTATAAAGAATTCTAACGGTGGGTTGCCGGAGTGACAGAAATATGAACCCCAGTTTGCACGCTTTTGCACAAGGGAATAATGGGTCCTTGATCGTATTGCTGTGGTTAGTCTTATGCCTTAATTGCTACCTTGTATTTGCGGATGCTTGCAAGGTGGTTAATCATAAGAGTACACTTATCTTAGTCTAGAAGGTGTACTAGCATAGATCCACCCACTCAACACTTATCAACACAACACATAGTATCGATACGGAGTATGGCGAAAGCACGTGACTACCTCTCCCGTGTGTCCTCAAGAACACTTTAGTCTTTATAAGTTAAGTTGCTAGGCTTATCCTTTTCTCAAAAGGATTGGGCCACTTGTTGCTCCTCAGTATCTTTTACCTTGCTTGTTTTTACCTTCTTGTTGCTTATACCGAAATCCCCTAAAAAGTCATCTTTTAGTGCATGCAATTATTTCTTTACCAAAGTCACTTACCAATACCTCCTGCACCTCGTTGGGTTTGACACTCTTATTTATCAAACACGCTACAATCGATCCCCTACAGTTGAGGGTCATCAAATACTGTTTTCTGGTGCCGTTACCGGGGAGCATAACGCTATTAGTAAGTGAAGCTGGTAAGGACACTTTTATATTCCTGTTTTTATTTTGTTGTTGCTACTTTTTGTCCTTATGGACACCTCTACTCTTGGTTCGGTGCTTATGGGGAATCACCCCACTACAGTGGTGGTCACTCCTAACCTACTGAAATTGCGCCTTATAAATACCAACTGGTATTATCGATTATGTCTTGGCTAATCGTTATGCAGGAGACAGACATCCAGGTGAACACTTGCTATATTTATCACAACTATGTTCATTATTTAAGCTTGCAGGTGTGTCAATGGAGTTTGTCATGAATAAATTATTCTCCGTATCACTTATACATAAAGCTTCAGATTGGTATAAGCTCCTCGATAACTCGCATTTACTTAATTGGCAAGAGCTTATGTCTCTCTTTTATACAAAGTTTTATCCTCTTCATGAAATTCATCGAGACAGGAACTACATCTATAACTTTTGGTCTCGCGATGGATAAAGCATCGCTCAAGCTTGGGGGAGACTGAAGTCCCTAATGTTGAAATGTCCTATTCATGAACTCCCCAAGGATATTATACTTACAAAATTTTCATGCCAGGCTTTCTTGTCAGGATAAGGAGATGTTGGATGCCTCCTCTAGTGGGGTATTTCAAACGAGAAGCGTTGAAGAAAGATGGGGTCTCATTGAGAGGATCCAAAAGAACACTGAAGACTGGGAAATCGATAAAGGTATTGAACCCGTTATAAATTATGACCATGAATATATTGAGAGTTATGTGAAAACTGATTACTTTAATACCTTTTTCTCTAAGATTGGTCTTGATTCCCAGCTAATGATTGATTTTTGTAAGAACTTTGCCTCTCATATTGAATCTTCTAAAGAGGAGAAGGATCAGTACCATAAACCTTTTAAATAATTACCTGTTGCTATTAATGTTGCTGACATTCTGCCTGCAGTTATATATGAAAAGCCCCCTTTTCCAGCAAGGATAAGGGAGCACTCTTTTGTGACAGGCATAATAAATAAAAGTGAGAGAAGAAGTGACGAACATGAGGATCAGATCAAAGTCGATCCTCAAGTTGCGGTGGTTAAAGATTTAGTTATTAATGATGTTTTAGATTCCAATATAAATTTTTGTGCTGCTTCAACTAACATTGTTACAACCAAGAATAAGGGCCCAATTTCAGGTATGCCAATTGTATCTGTTAAAATAGGATATCACAATTACTACGGGCTATGCGATTCGGGGTCGAGTGTTAGAGCCATCCCCTATACACTCTATCAGGAGATCATGGGTGAGATTTCACCCTGTGAACTTGAAGAGGTTGATGTTACTATTTATGTAGCAAATAAAGAAACTAGCTCTCCCATTGGAATTGTGAGAGATGTTGAAGTCCTATGTGGAAATGTAAAGTATCCTACTGACTTTCCAGTACTTGGTCCAGTACAAGATAGCTTTTTCCCTATTATATTTGGTAGGCCTTTCCTCAGCACCTGTGGAGCTATAATAGATTGCAGAAAAGGTAAAGTTTCTGTTGAATTCAATGGTGAGCCATATGAATTTAACTTTTCTAAGTTCTCTAAACAGCCTCGTGGTACTGATTTACCTAGTAATGATAAAATTATTGAAGATATTTCTTCCATTTCTATTCCTCCTAATGATCCTTTGCAGCAATATAGGGAAGACCACGAGAATGATGTGCATATGTGATACGTCCCAAATGTATCTATAATTTCTGCTTACTCCATGCATGTTTTGTGTGATATTGCTATGATCTAGATACACGTTCATACACTTTTGATCATATTTGGACTAACCTATTAACTCAGTGCACCCTAGTGCTAATATAGACTCTTGCCTGTTATGATTTGAATTGAATCACATACCATGATTGCTTTACTTTCAAAGTTCTTATATGGTTGCTAGCATGTCACCACAGAAATTATGCTTGTTACCATTTACCTACTCAAGGACGAGCAGGAATTAAGCTTGGGGATGTTGATACGTCCCAAACGTATCTATAATTTTTGCTTGCTCCATGCATGTTTTGTGTGATATTGCTATGATCTAGATACACTTTCATACACTTTTGATAATATTTGGACTAACATATAAACTCAGTGCACCACAATGTCAGTTCCTGTTTTCTGCTGTTTTTCTATTTTAGGTTTCCCCCATATTAAAAGTGCTCCAAAAATTCGGGAAAAATCAAATAAAAAATCAGCGCAACGGAAGCTTCCGGAATCACCAAAGTGGGGCCAGAGGGCCATCACCAGGCGCCTAGGCGGCCATCTGGTGCGTCCTAGGGCTTGGCCGCGCCAGAGGGGCGCCTGGACCCCTGGTGCTTGTAACAGCCCAGATTTCACAAAAATTAAAAAATTTGTTTTCGGTGTGAATTGTTTGATTGTCTGATTTGTCTGCGGTGTTTGCATCCCTGATTTATCGATCAACGATTATTTTCCCCCCTCTTATCTCGTATCGGACGGAGACCGACCCTTGCCACCCTGACACTCGACCTTTGCGACACCGGGTTTCACCCGATCACCGTCGCGAGAATCGCACGAGACCAGCCGCAACCAATGGAACGAAAAACCCCGTTTAATAATTAAACGGGTTATTTTTATAGAGCACCGGAAAGTGTTTTCGAAACGGTTCCAACGCGAGGTGAACGCCGCTGGCTCGACGCGTTGATCGCGTAGTTCAAAGTTTTACCCGAATCGGAGGTCCTGCGGACCCCCGGCGGTCAGAAACGTAAACACCGCGCGCGCGAGAGAAAAACCGGGGATGTTTTTGCAAACTGCCAGCCACCCGGGCTATATAAAGATCACCACACTCCCACCCCTTTCTAGGGTTTCCCTAGCCAATAAATTGCAGCCACCCCCCTGAGGTTGCTCAGATCTGCCCAATTTATCCCAAATCCCAAAATCCTAGCCTAAGCAGATTTGGAATTTCCCCCTGAGCGATCTGGACCGTCAGATCTTTCGATCTGACGGCCAAGAACCGGCCTCCTCTCTCCTCCCACCTCTCCTCCAACGTCCACGCCGCCGCCACAGCCACGCCTTGGCCGGCAGGGGCTCGGGCTCCCCGTCGACAACCGACGTGGGCCGGCCACGCCTGCGCGGCCCACCAGGCGCCAAGGCCCAAGCCGCCCCCCTCCAGGCCCGAGGGCATCTACAGATCCGCCGACCAGATGGGCCTCTAGGAGCCTATGGTGAGCTCGGGCCCAAGACCTTTGTTTCCCTGAGCTGTGAAAATGACTAAGTCAGAGAGAAATATGCTGCTGATCCCGTTTTGCAAATCGTTTTCCCGTTGACTCGTAGGTCGGAGCGAAGTGATTTTTTTTTGGTTGTGCTTTGTGTGCTCTAGAGTTCATCTTTAGGAAGTTATTTATTTTGGGGTCATCTTGAACATGTAATTTTGTGTTGAACAGGGCACCAGATCGTTAAGTTGCTAATCTGCTGTTAACTATTGCTGCTGTTATTTTGTTCAAACTTTGGGTGATGCTTGTGTCAAATCCATGAGGCCTATTGCATTGATTCTTTTTCCTATGTGTTAAGCATCATGTGTACTTCATTTCCATGCTTTAAGTTGTCATGTTTGGGTGATTTATCTATATTAAATCTTGCTCCAAAGTGGTGACCCTGATGTTAATGTGCTGCTGTGCTGAAAACTGTTAATTTGTTGCAACTTCGGGTGACGGTTGCGTCGCAACCGTTTATCGGAATTGAGTGATTCCAATTGCATTTAAGCATCATGTCCACTTCCATTATATGTATTGCATTTTCATGATATGCTTGCTGGTCATATAGTTATTGAGCTCCAAAGTTGCTATCCCGCTGTTTTTGACAGCCACCTCTGTTTGTCTCTAAGTCTGTAACGTTCCGATGCCATGTTGCATGCTTAATATCTTTTGATCTATTATGCCTGTGACCTTGATTATTTTTTCGTACTTGATCATCATCATGCCTACTCCATGCTCATATATTTCTATGTCATGTTGCTGCAATTTTGCATATAGTTTTGCTCCTGTTTATACAACATAAAAATAACAGTTTCTGCCCTGTTTTCGTGATTTTCACTAAAAGTCCTAGACCAGCAATGTTTTATTGCATTTTGCATGAGCTATAACTAGTTGTTCATGATGCCTATTTGCATTCTTTTTGCCATGCCTTCCCTGCCATGTCTACTTTAATTGCATATCATATGTGAGCATTTTTACATTCATTATCCTGTTTATGCAATGCTCTAAAGTGTGCTTCCTGATGTTGGCAGATTGTGTTCCAAACTTGTTTTGCTTGTATCTTTTTAACTGTAACTCCGTTTGGGGTGTTCTTTATATGTAACTTGATTAGTTTTTCGTGTTCTTTGTGTTTATGCTACTGTTTTCTGTTGTTAACCAACCTAAAATATGGTTTAGGGCAGAACAGTACAAATCTTTTAATTGTCGTGGAGCACTTAGTGGAATGGCATGTTTAGGTTGTGCTTCACCTCTTGTCATGTTTGTGTGCTATGCCATACTTGAGTGAGATGCCATGTTAACAACCTTTGTTGATCACCTGTAGCTAAACAACTTGAACCCTTCTAAACGTGCGGTATCGTCGTGTGTGACGAGTACTCCACTTAACCTGTTAGTAACCGCTTTCGACGCTAGGTGCGATGTCTCGTGTTGCCTTCTTGTTGATGCTTGCTCATGTTTGCCTCGTAGTAATAGAGTGCTTGCTTGTTGATTGCTTTCCAGTGTTTACCCTCTTGTGTGCTTCCGCGGGTACCTCTCGGAGACGTTGCGAGCTTGCGATCAACTACACCTTCGGAACCTGACTTATCAACAGGAAATGACTATACATTACTTATGGTCCATTCTATTTCAACCAGCGGTTTGCATGCTAGTCTAGGTTAGGTTCGATGTTTGATCCTACCACATGTTTACAACCACTTTCAAACCAATAGAGCCATGTCTCCTCCCAGCAAACCTTGTACTGCTATGTTACTATTGCTCGTTGCTCAGACCCTTCTTAGTATGAATGCTTAGGATTCTACGATGTTACACTGTTACTCCTTAGTTTGGGCTATTAAATGTTGACTATATTCGACGAAGGATGGAAGGTCTAGGCTATCCCGCCCCGACGCTTTGTTCCATTCGAGTCACCTAGGATCCGAGTTCCGGGTATTGGTTTTAAGACTGAGCGTGCCTAACCGCGTGTGGGATTTTATGGGGTCCCCTCTTCTTACCTATCTAGCTTCAAACATTTCTAGTGGTGGCCCAAGCTGGTTTTACCTTTTGCAAAACGTGTGTGTGCGAGTGTCGACCTCGCAGATTTTCAAACAACTCGGGCCAGAGGAGACATGGTTTCTTTGTTGGTCCAAACCTGGAAGCTCGGGGGTTGCCCACATAGTTTGGGTAACTAACCCGACCTCGTCGAGACGGTAGAGGCCGATTCGAGAGCGCGGCCGGCTTTTGAGTTGGATGTCGACTCACCGGGGGCCACCAGGATTTGTGCGTTGTTAGTTAGAGGGACCTGTCGTTCCGAATCTCTTGGGACTAAATCATAAAATGGTTGCCTATCATGGGTAGCAACTGAGAGAGATGGGCGTGCGTGCGGAGCCTTGTAATGGGCAGTTGGTACACCCCTGCAGGGTTAAATCTTTTCGAGAAGCTGTGTCCACGGTTATGGATGACTTGAGACCTACTCCTTGTTCATAGACAACAACAACTGAGATAATCTTATTATAACTTGATCAACGTGTGTGTGCCTTGACTGCTTCTTCGTCGGGATGCGAAGAGGAGGACAATGATATGATAGGTGTTATGTTTGCGTAAGTAGGTGGATAGCAGACTTGTTGGAGGCGATTCCTCATCGAATGCTTGGCTTCTTATCTTACTCTATAGATTGTTAGCCACTTCATAAATGCTAGTGCGGCAGCAACCTCACCATTTACCCCATCTTTACCGTAAACTACTAGTTGTCCTAGAATGACGAGTGATGAAGTCCTTGATGGGTCAGATGACCACTACAGTTCGATGCTGAGTACTTCTGTACTCATGATACTACCCCCAAACTCTTTTCAGGGTTCTTGATCGACAACAGGTATGGTGATCGACGTTTCACGTGGAGACTCGACGACGACTAGTTAGGCGGATCCCGGCGGAGGGCCTGGACCCGTGTGGTTATGGGGATCGATGCTTTTCTCTTTGCTAGTAGGCATTTGATTGTAGTCTGTACCCAGACATGTATCTTCTGCTGATGTATTGTATTAAGGCAGTTGTATGCCGATTGTATGAGATATTTTATCCTTGTATCTATAATGTTGTGATATCATGTTGGAAATCTGGGGCATATAGCTATGTCATATGTCGCGGTGGGATCGATATGTGCTTCGTTCCCGGATCTGGATGGAAACATCTAGATCTGGAACAGTACCGCATATCGGGCCTTACAGTGCCCCCCTGGATGCCCCCGTTCACCTATATATTCTCCGTGACGCGAAGCCTCCAAAGACAGAACCCCTTTTTTCGATCTCGCCTCTGTTCTGCCGCCGCCGCGCTTCCAAGATCGGGAGCGCCAGCAGACCTCTTCCCGGCACCCTGCCGGAGGGAGGATTGACCTCCGGGAGCCTCTCCTCCACCATGGACGCTTCCTGGATGATTTGTGAGTAGTCTCCCTTGGACCATGGGTCCGTGATCAGTAGCTATGTGATGTTCTCCTCCCCTCTTCATGGTTTAGACCTCGCGAGATCCCTACATGATCGAGGCACATATGTAATTTTCTGCTGTTGGTATGCTGAGTTTGCTCGGATCTGATGGATTATGAGAGTATGTTAAGTTTGTGATTGAGTAATATATTTGGTTCTTATCTTTTTGTATTTTTGTTCCTAAGTAATTCTTGCATGTTCTCCGCTGCTGTTTATTTCTTTGGCCAAGTAGTAGGTAGTGACTCCAAGAGGGAACATTATGCTCGATTGTGGGTTCATGCCCCCTGATGACACGCTTGAGTGACAGAAACATGAGTCTATAGGATGTGCTGTTGCCACAAGGGGGAAAACAACGATGCTTGTAACCGCAGTTGCAAGGATTATTTACTTTACGCAAAGTGCTTTTTAATGCATTTGTGTGTTGCTTTGGGTTTACACTTTGGGTGGGGCTCGCAACTTAATACCAGCGAGATGTTCTGGATAGATATCTCAAGGTGGATGATTAGTAGTAGATGCAATTGGATTTCGGTCTACTTATTTTGGCATACCGCCCATGCTTTTGAACCTCGTCCTTTCTTTGTAGCATAGTTAACATTGCGTGTTGGGAAACATAGTAGAAAACAAAATATTACGTGCCTACGAATCAAGAACCCAAGATCATCCAAGTAGATGGCATACAAGTTTTAGGTCAAAGATCACCAACGGATGTAGCGGAAGAAGAGTTGGTGAATCTTGTTGAAGTAGATCTCGCGAATCGTCCCACAAACAATCCCTCGATCCGTCCCACGAGAAAGTACCTCGAACAATTCCCTCGAATAGATATCCGAGGAAGAAGAAGAAGAATCTCCTCGAAGACGGATCAAAGTTTAGATCCCTCTACCGGTATCCACACGTCCGGGACAGCAATCCGGCAGCGCTCTGCCATCCAAAGAAGAACGCCTCTGAGAAAACTAGAGGGAGAAAAACCTAGCGGATTCCGATCTAGAACGGAGTCTAAACCGGGGTTTATGGTGGAGCAACTAGCAGCCTTGGGGCAAGAGGGGCGCAGGGGATTGTGGGGTGCGCCTACCACCTGGCTCACCTTTTATAGGTGGCCAGGCCACCTGGTGCGCCTCCCTAAAGGAAGGAGTCCTACATGGACTCAACTTCCCAAAGGGAGGAGTCCTCCTACTCCAAGGAGGATTGCAATCCTACTTGGAGTAGGATCCCCCCTTGGTGCGCCCCCACCTCCTGGATGACCAGGGCCAGCCCAGGTGGCTTGCCCCCCAAGCTAGGGGGTGAGCGTAGTAGGTGGTACTTCCCGGAACCTTCCATGACCTTCCAGAAGCTTCCGGGATGGTTTCGGGACATTCCGGAACCTTCTGGAACACTTACAGGACCTTTCGGGACCGTTAACGGACGTTCTGGAACTATCTGGATAGGTTTCTAGACGATCCGGGTTACAGTATAGCTTTCCCGATGCCCTGCGTCAGTACGTATTTTCGGGAAGTCCACCGATAATCCGGAAACTATTCCGATTTAACTTGGACTTCCACAATACCTTTCTCATATGTTCTAAAACCACTTGGGACTATTCCAGAGTGTTTCAGACATATTCATTTTGCTCTGAACAATTCACTTGCATCCACAAAACCTTCAACCATCCTAGTATTCTAACAGATTTACTATACATTAAGTGTGTGACCAAATAGGTTTGGTATTATGTGGACATTACTCAGAACGTCTTCCGGACTCATAGTCATTAGTCAATAATCAACATCGGATCCATGGACACCCATGTTGACTCCCACACATATACGAAGAAACTTCGAGTGAATCTTTATGTTATTCATACACATTCCTTTTGCTTCGTGATATATAGCAAAGTTAGAGGAGAGAAGTTTGGCATCTATGTGAAAAAGCTTTTTGAACACAAGCCATTAGTTATACTCATTGCTCGTTTGTCTCTATTCCTCGTTTTGTATGCCGGTATCCCCGTGACTAAATCACAAAGTGTCTGGACGGACTATAATGGATACCGTTATAACGAGTGGTCCCAAAGTCAATATCTCTTCATCGTGAAGGAGCAAATCCCATTCTTGAACTATCACTGTTACTAGACACACTATCCAACATACCCAGAACTTATTTTACTACTTCCCAGTCACTGGAAGATTCATCTAAGAACCAAAGTATATCTTCCTGTGTGAAGCAACCCGATATTCTCATGGTCTAAGGAATTACGCATATGACAACAAATCATGATAGACTTATAACGTAGTTACGATGTGATCTCTAAGTATATCATTTATAATACTGGGGTCGGTTCAACATCGTTGTTCTGCTAACAACATGCTCTCATTGGTACCGACATCCATGTTGCAAGAACAATGTCCATGATTAAGAAAACTTAATTATCAATTAGCACATGAGCTGGTCTTAGAGGCTAAACCAGGAACTCTTGTTTTTTACATTTCCACACATGCATATGAGTTTTCTTCTAAATCTCACAGTCAGGGTCATTGCAACTATAGCACAGAAATATAAACATTAATTATGAACTTGAATATAAATAATAACACACTTTATTATTGCCTCTAGGGCATATATCCAACAGTCTCCCACTTGCACTAGATACAATAATACTAGTTACATAAGTTCTCGCACACCAATGGCTATCCGGTGCTGCTCATGCTTTTCTCGTGGAAGAGGCTTCATCATCGGATCTGACACGTTCAGATCCGTGTGAATCTTGCATACTTTCACATATCCTTTGTCAACGAACTCTCGGATTTTGTGATAACGACATTCTATGTGTTTTCACTTCTGGTGGGACCTTGGTTCTCTAGCTTGTGCCACGGCTCCACTATTTTCACAATAGATCTCCATGGGGTCTTCAGCACTAGGAACCACACCTAGTTCGGTGATGAACTTCTTGATCCAATATCCCTCCTTTGTAGCTTCCGAAGCTGCGATGTACTCCACCTCCGTTCTGGAATCCGCAACCGTATTCTGCTTAGAACTTTTCCAGCTCACGGCACCCCCGTTGAGTGTGAAAACATATCCTGATTGAGATTTGAAGTCATTTGGGTCTGTCATGAAGCTTGAATCGGTGTAACCGTTTACAACAAGTTCTTCATCACCTCCAAACATCAAGAACATGTTCTTGGTTCTATTTAGATACTTCAAAATATTTTTGACTGCTACCCAGTGTGCATTACCTGGGTTGCTCTGGTATTTACTACAGATACTCAAAGCATAGGAAACATCTGGTCTTGTACATATCATGGCATACATAAAGGATCCAATTGCTGAAGCACATGGAACTGTGCTCATTTCTACCTACTCATCAGCATTCTTAGGACACTGACTCTTGCAGAGTACCACACCATGTGACATTTGTGAGTAGTACTTTCTTCGAATTCTCCATTCTGAACCTCTTCAGAACCTTGTCTATATACGTGCGCTGGCTTAGCCCTATCATGCGCTGGAATCTATCTCTATAGATCTTGATGCCCTATATGTAGGCAGCTTCGCCTAAGTCGTTCATCGAAAAACTACTTTTCAATGACTCCTTTATAGTGTTAAGAAATTCTTTATCATTTCCAATCAACAATATGTTGTCTACATATAGTATTAGAAAAGATATTGCGCTCCCACTTACTTTCTTGTAAACACAAGCTTCTTCACCATTCTGGATGAAGCCAAAACTTTTGACCACTTCATCAAAGCGAAGATTCCAACTCCGTGATGCTTGCTTTAGTCCATAAATGGACCGTTTAAGCTTGCACACCTTTCCAGCATCCTCAGGCGCGACAAAACCCTCAGGTTGTATCATATATACATTCTCCTCGAGATTTCTGTTAAGGAAAGAAGTTTTGACGTTCATCTGCCATATCTCATAATTAAAATACGCAGAAATTGCTAGTAAAATCCGCACAGACTTAAGCATTGCTACTGGCGAGAAAGTCTCGTCGTAGTCAACTCCTTGCACTTGCCGGAACCCTTTCGCAACAAGCCTAGCTTTATGGATAGTGACATTACCATCCGCATCTGTCTTTCTTTTGAAAATCCATTTACATTCCATTGGTTTCACACCCTCTGGAGGGATCACCAAGTCCCATACTTGGTTCTCGTACATGGATTCCATTTCGGATTTCATGGCTTGTCGCCATTCAGTATAGTTGGGGCTCATCATTGCTTCTTTGTATTTCACAGGATCATCATCTTCCAAGATGAATACTTCGTTAGCGTACCACTCGGGTAGCTGGCGCACGCTGCCTTATCTCCTTGGTTCAGTCACTAGCTTCTCAGAAATTCCCGCATCACTTGCAGGAGCTACCGGTTCCTTTATCGGAATGACTGCCGGAAAATTTTCCTTCGTTTCAATCCTTGGTTCCGAAGGTTCGGTAGCCTCATCAAGCTGTACTGTCCTCCCACTCACCTCTTTGCTAAGAAACTCTTTCTCAAGAAAAGTTCCTCCTTTAGCAATAAAGACTTTGCCATCGGATGGGTGGTAGAAGGAATAGCCTACAGTGTCTTTGGCATAACCTACAAAGTAGCACTTGTCTGCTTTAGGGTCGAGTTTGTTCCGCTGTAAACGTTTTACATCAGCATCACAACCCCAAATTTTCAGGAAAGATATATTGGGTTTGTTCCCATTCCACAACTCGTATGGTGTCGTTTCCACAGACTTTGATGGCGCCCTATTGAAAGTAAAAGCAGCAGTCTCTAACGCGTAACCCAAAAAGATAGTGGCAGATTAGTTAATGACATCATGGACCTCACCATGTCCAACAAGGTTCGGTTACGCCTCTCAGACACTCCATTTCTCTGTGGAGTTCCAGGTGACGTCAGCTGTGAAACGATTCCACGCTCCATGAGGTGTTCTCTAAACTCATGACTAAGATATTCACCACCACGATCATATCGTAGAAATTTGATTTTCTTGTCACGATGATTCTCAACTTCGTTCTGAAATTCTTTGAACTTTTCGAAAGTTTCAGACTTTTGCTTCATTAAGTAAATATAACCATATCTACTCAAATCGTCAGTAAAAGCTACGAAGTAGAGATATCCACCGCGCGCCGGTACACTCATCGGTCCACACACATCACTATGTATTATTTCCAATAAGTCTGTCGCCCGTTCTACATGACCTGTGAACGGCGTCCGAGTCAGTTTGCCCATCAGACAAGCTTCACACTTATCAAATGATTCGAAATCAAAAGATTGCAAAATTCCATCTTTATGAACTTCTGCATGCGTTTCTTTCCGATGTGACCAAGACGGCAGTGCCACATGTAAGTGGTATTTTCATCCTTCTTAAGTCGTTTAGAGCTTATGTTTAAGACGTCGTTACTACATTCAAGATCTAAATAAAACAACCCATTCTTAATAGGTGCAAAACCAAAGAACATATTCTTTAAGTAAATAGAGCAACCATTGTTCTCAGACTTAAAACTATAACCGTCACGGATTAAACATGATCCGGACATAATGTTCTTACAAATAGCAGGAACGAAATAACAATTATCTAATTCTATGGTAAATCCTGAAGGTAGATGTAGAGTGTAGACACCGACGGCTTTAGAAGAGATCGTAGCTCCATTCCCGACACGCATCTTCACTTCAATCCTTTCCAGCTTCCTTATTATCCTTAGTCCCTGAAATGAATTACAGATACGAGCAACAACTCCAGTATCAAATACCCATGACTTAGAGTGAGGGCCGGAAAGAAAGACATCTATGACATATATAACTTTTATACCTTCGCTGCTAAAACCAGGCTTCTTCCTATCTGCCAGATACTTCTTGCAGTTCCTCTTTCAGTTACCTTTAGCTTTGCAGTAGAAACACTCAGTATCCTTGTTGGGGCCAGTTCTAGAGGGTTTCTTGGTCTTGGCGCCAGGCTTGCCGGCGTCCTTGCCCTTGGACTTGCCCTTCTTCTTGAAACTGGTGGTCTTGCTAACCGCCAATGTATAGTTGGGGTCAACCAGCATGGTATTCTCCGCATTCTTCAACATTGCAAGCAGTTCATTAACCGATTTGTCCATCCCGTTCATCCGATAGTTCTGAACAAAGCTCTTAAAGCTCGGCGGGAGTGACATGAGGACGATATCTGTACCCAGTGATTCTGGAATCGGAAATCCCAGTTCAGTCAACCTTTGGCCAAAGCGCATGATCTTTATCACGTGCTCACTCACAGGTGATCCTTCTTTCATTTTGCAATTACACATAGCATGAGTTACCTCATAACGTTCAGTCCTAGCGTGTTTGGCATACAGAGCATCTAAATCTTGAATAATCAAGTGGGGCATGGTATTTTCTAACCTCCCCTGTAACTCCGATTCCATACACGCAGTCATAAGACATTTAACTTCGGTGCTATCATCAAGCTTGGTCTGATGCACATTCTGCTCATCAACCGTGGCTTCAGGCCCCTGTGCTTCTGGGAGAGGTGTCATCAAGACATAGTCCTTCTTAGCACTCATGAGTACAATTCTCAGGGAACGAACCCAGTCCGCATAGTTGCTTCCATCAACTTTCAATTTTTCTTTCTCCATCAACGGACCTAAGTTAAACTGGGGATTGACACGGGTCATTTCAATCTACAACATAAACACAAGTTTCACTTAGACAATGTTCATAATTAAGTTGCACTAATCAATCATACTATTAATTTTAATGAGTGCTCCCACTTAGATCAACATCTCTCGTAGTTAATGCTAAGTGATTAAAGAGCCAAATTTAGTCGCCCGCCATTGATGTGACATCACTGATGGCTTGGACTGAATTGGTAGGCCAACTTGCCAATCACGCAAGGGTGACTCTTGTTCATCTTTCGATGGGCGTGTTCCGTTAGCAAACTTTTATCCAAACCGTCAAGACAACCAAGTGTAATTGCTGCGTGTTCTTAATAGACCCGCCTTTTATGAGTCACACCGTGTGCACCCATGTGACATGACCTTCTCCGATGTGAAACATAGTATAGACGGTGCTACAGTTGGGATAACACTATCAACTTGATATTATTTTGCGAGAGATCACCCTAATAAAGTACGACTACCGCACATCAAACAAGGGTGCATCAAAGGGATTGACATCACAGTTAGTTCATAAAATTTATGTGATATGGTATAACCCTTTGTGTCGTGAAGTTTTCGTTGCCTTCATGACTCCGTGGTTCAAGTCTCTACCCAACACCTTTTGTCCTTGGCGTTGGGACCTCCTCACGGCTTCAGCATGTGTGTCGGGTTCCACCTTCACATCATTGATCATCACCTTATCTCCTATCTATTGCCTTGACTCAAGCTAATAAAAAGTTCTGGCACGCAGGCCATATTTAAGTGACAATCATATGAATCCAGTCATCATGCCGTACCACGGCTCGCAGGCCGCGAAAAATATTACATCATATAACATCTCATACAAACACATTGCAAATCTCGAAGTCTATACCACATCACATGCACTCTCTGCAAAAACAAGTTAAATCGCTATCTACACGGGTTATTGCAAATTTTATCGTGGTTGTTAAGCAGGTTTACATGGAAAACGTGAAACCCTAGAAAAAACAAAACACGATACGTCTTTTTTTGCTAGTTTAACATACGGGGTGTGTGTAACAACTAATGCCACAAGCCAAACTTTGTTAAACGCATGACCCCCATGTGGATTTGAGTTCATAAAATCCACAAGCCGGTTCATGTAAAATTTTCTATAGCAAGACGAAGATGAGGTCCAAGGAATTTGATGTAGTCCATGATCAAGGCAACCATCATACTAAGAGCAGCATAGAGGGATCATGGCAAAACTCAAACCTTGTAGCAAAATCACATCATGCCATCGATCAAAGAAAAGATCACATGACAGGGAAGCAAACAAGAAAATCAAAAAATTTCGTCCCTACAAAGCAAGAACCCAAGATCATCCAAGTAGATGGCATACAAGGTTTAGGTAAAGATCACCAACGGATGTAGAGGAAGAAGAGTTGGTGAAGCTTGTTGAATTAGACCTCGCGAATCATCCCATGAACAATCCCTCGATCTGTCCCACGAGCAAGTTCCTCGAACAATTCCCTCGAACAGATCTCCGAGGAAGAAGAAGAAGCTCCTAGAAGAAGGATCAAAGTTATGATACTTCTACCGGTATCCACACGTCCGGCAAAGCAATCCGGCAGCGCTCCGCCGTCCAGAGAAGAACGCCTCCGAGAAAACTAGAGGGAGAAAACCCTAGCGGATTCCGATCTAGAACGAAGTTTAAACCGGGGTTTATGGTGGAGAAACTAGCAGACTTGGGGCAAGGGGGGGCGCATGGGAGCCTACCCCTGGCTAACCTTTTATAGGTGGCCAGCCCCCCTGGTGAGCCTCCCTAAAGGAAGGAGTCCTACATGGACTCAACTTCCCAAAGGGAGGAGTCCTCCTACTCCAAGCAGGATTGCAATCCTACTTGGAGTAGGATACCCCCTTGGTGTGCCTCCACCTCCTGGCCGTCCAGGGCCAGCCCAGGTGGCTTCCCCCCCAAGCTAGGGGGTGGGCGCAGTAGGTGGTACTGCCCGAAACCTTCGGAAACATTCCATGACCTTCCGGGACCTTTCGGTATGGTTTCAGGACATTGCGGAACCTTTTGGAACACTTCCAGGACCTTCCAGGGCCATTTACGGACGTTACGGAACTATCTGGATAGGTTTTGGGACGATCCGGGTTACAGTCTAGCTTGCCCGATGCCCTGCGTCAGTTCGTCGATCATTTTTGGGACGTCCACCGATAATCTGGAAACTATTCCTGTTTAACTTGGACTTCCACAATACCTTTCTCATATGTTCTAAAACCACATAGGACTATTCCAGAGTGTTTCAGACATATTCATTTTTCTCTGAACAATTCACTTGCTTCCACAAAACCTTCAACCATCCTAGTATTCTAACATATTTACTGTACGTTAAGTGTGTGACCCAATAGGTTCGGTATTATGTGTACATGACTCAGAACGTCTTCCAGACTCATAGTCATTAGTCAATAATCAACAGCGGAGCTATGGACACCCATGTTGACTCCCACACATACACGAATAAACTTCGAGTGAACCATTATGTTATTCATACACCATGCCTTTTGCTTCACGATATTTAACAAAGTTAGAGGAGAGAAGTTTGGCATCTATGTGAAACAACTTCTTGAACACAAGCCATTAGGTATCCTCATTGCTCGTTTGTCGGGACCCGGGGTTAACGTATGCAAGACCCGCTACAACACAATCATATGGAGAGCCGAGAACCGTACCCACTTGTCTAAGCAGACAAGGCCAAGCACAGAACGTTCTCGAAAAGCATCGAACGTGAGGGGCATCCCATCCAGGCCGGATGATCAACTGAGATGGGTCCTCATCGTACACACACAAGTCTAAATGATATGGGTGGTGAACTCCCATACTCATAGACAAGTCGCCTCAACCATACTATCGATTGTATCATAACCCTTACATAGACTTACTCCAGCCCGATCACTTAGTCGGGGTCTAGGGCGGGCTCAATCATACATCAAAGTGTGCCACATGACAGAGTCACAAGCAATCGCATCGCGATGCCCCAAGATGTGCACATCTAAGGCCCACTTGGTGTTTAAAAGACCGCCAGCTAGATCACAACTAAGGTCTCGAAAACCCATACTAAGACATGCATGTTATAATCATACACGCAGCACACATGTCCAGTATGAACAACAGGTATCATTGCAATTCTCTACAAAGTTTACAACTTTATTGATAACTCTTACAGAGTGCACACAGAGATCACAAGTCTATGATGCAACATTACATCAAACATGCGGAAGAAAAGTAGGTCTGAGTACAGACAAGTTTAACAAATGGCTTAGAGAAGCCTTATCTATAAACAAGCCCTTCCACGAGGGACCAGTCGTCTGACTGGGACTACACTAGCTTGATCGGTCGTCGAGCTCCAGGAAGAATCCAACTTCGGGGTCAGTGGGTTCATCTAAAACATAGAATAAGCAAACGTGAGTACAAATTCGTACTCAGCAAGACTTACGTAGGAACTATACTACTCATGCACATGTATCAAGGTAAAGGGGAGGTGGGGTTCAATTGAAGAAGTGCCATCTTTGACTTGGCTAGTCCTGAACTACGAGTACCAGACTTGAGGTAAGAAGCGTACACGAGTCCACTACATGTCTCCAACCAATTACACCACTATGGTGCCTTCCTCGACTTCCCCAAGAGAAAGCACGCCATAGCACTCACGCTTATCTTGGCAAGTTTTATAAGTAACCATTGAAGTTGTCTAAAAATCGAGCACAACTTTCCAAGTAGTCCCTTACCGCGGACGCGGCTATTCGAATAGTTTATTAACCCTGCAGGGGTGTACTGCTACACACATGAAACTATCAGTTACCGCCGGGATCTCGTCACCCTTCAAGCGGGTGTCGGCGAGGACAAATTTCCACAACTTTTACCTCACAGCCAACTCAAATTCAATGGAGACGCCTATCTGGGCTGGAGTCCACATCGTGAACCCGGCCGGTTTACCGATGTGGTCCCAGAAGATGTGTGCAGGGTCCCAAGCCGGTCTGAATAGCCGTTCTTCCACTTCGCAGACCGTGCCACAGACCTACCAGAACTCCAAACTACTGCGACTCATTGAACTGAGAAGGGGTGAGTTAGTAGGTTGAGCGGGGGTCCATGTGCCCAACATGTGGTAGTACTCTTCGTCTTGGATCACCACACAAGAACTCGGGCTTAGGGCGGTGTTCAACGAGACAACCCACTATGTACTCCTACACAGCCTCTCATCGTTCACCTTGTATTAGGGTAGATTCACCAACACATTTCCACCATCATCAACTTGATCACTACCATCCCGACTCACAAAAGAGTAAACTCATTGTAACTCTAAGCATGCAATAAGCAGTAACAGTTGCAGGGGCCACATGATATCAACCAACCCCTACATCTGCTAGGATTGTGGTTTGCTTACTACTGTGATAAATGATAGGTCATACAAAGGAATGGGTTCATCTATGCGGTAGAAACGTAGCATGGTAATCATCCTAAACAATGCATAAGCGAGACTGAGAGGGAAGTGGGATTTTATAGACATGATCAATGGGGGTTTTCTTGCCTTGCTGACGAGGTTCAGTATCAGGGTCTTCAACGAAGGGGGTGATCTCGGGTTCCGGCTCCACCTCTATTCGACAAACAACATAAAAATCGAAACAATAATAAGACAATGCTCAAACACATGAGTTGAAGGTTGAAACTTGATGTATGTGTCACTGATGTGTGAGTTATTCCAGTTAAAAGGAGTGTATTGCATTTGAAATGCAAATTCAAACTCCATTTGATTTACCGATGAATTTCAAATGCATTTGAATCCATGAATGTTCATTTGAAATGGTTGAGCATGAAGTGATGTTGTAAAGTTGAGGTAAAGTCTCTGATGTGTGGATGAAACCATTTAAAAGTATTGTGTTGCAAAGTCATTTGCAAATTCACTCCAAAATTGAATTCAAATTAAATGCATATGGATGTTTGCCACTGTTCACCCAGTTTAAATTGGTCAAAGATGAAAACAAAGTCCATATTCACATTCCTTGCATTTTTCTCATAATTTTACATATATTATATGTTTAATTTGGAGTTAAAATGAATTAATTATGAATTTCCAAAGTTTAAGCCTTTTCTAGATTTTTCTGAATTAAATAAATCATTTAACTGCTGCGTCGGGCACCCGTTCATGCCATCTGGGCAACGAGGAGGGGCCTCGGGCCACGGCTACGTCGATGGAGGCGACAGCCGGAGCTGCTGGACACGACAAAGGGCGGCAGGGAGCACAGGGAGGGGTGCTAGGAGGGGGAAAACGAGGAGAAGCTCACGGTAGACACGATGGAGCTCTCGGGGAAGCCGGAGGGCGGCCGGAGTCAACGAATTCCTCGTCGAAGTTGGCGGCCGCCGGCGGTGACTCGAAGATGCAGGCATCGCCTAGGGTGCAGCTGAGCTCGAATTGATGCTGCAGGTCGAAGGAGTCGTCGCTGGGGAGTCTTTTGGACAACACGGCGGCACGGGGGAGGCACGGTGGCCACGGTGGCGCACGACGGCGGCGAGTCGGGGGTCCTCGGGCTTGTGCTAGAACTCGCTAGAGAGGGAGAGGGACGAACTGGGAGAGGGGGAGAAGAGACATGGGGCCTCCAGGACGTCCACGGAAGGCGCTAGAAGGCCACGGGGGCAAGCAGGAGGTGGCCTGGGCGACGACATGCTCGCCACGGCGGCGAGCTGCCGGCCTGGCCACGGGTAGAAGACGACCCTGCCCCTGCTGGGCTGGGCCGGCTTCTAGCCAGGCTGGGCCAGGTAAGGTGGGTTGGGGGGAATCTTCTCTCTCTTTGTTTTTCTATTTCTGTTTATTTGTTTGCCCATTTAAAATAATAGCTAGGGCATTTATAAAAACTCCCAATTATTTTTATAAAACCTAGGGGACTTAGTATTAGTCAACCCCAAGTTTTGGGAATTTTTAGAATTCAAATTATTTGAATTCCAATTCAAATAGGCATTTGATTTAATTTCCAAGCTACTGTTTGGATTTTTGAAAAATCTATGAGCATGGGATTAATCCCAAATCACTTTTAAAATGATCACACTCATTTTTAGGACTTTTCAACATATCCAAAAGAATTTTGGAAAAAGATTTATTTCTGGCCTTTTAATTTAATTCATTTAGGGCTTTTCTTTTCCCCATTTGTTTTTCTTTTGCAATTTTCTTCATGATGCAAATGATCAAGCAACCCTAGCACTTACCCTAGTTGAGGTTCTGACATCGTTTGTCTCTATTCCTCATTTTGTATTCTGGTATCCTCGTGACTAAATCACGAAGTGTCTGACCAGACTATAATGGATACCGTTATACCGAGTGGGCCCAAAGTCAATATCTCTTCATCGTGAAGGAGCAAATCCCATTCTTGAACTACCGCTGTTACTAGACACACTATCCAACATACCCAGAACTTATTTTACGACTTCCCAGTCAAGATTCATCTAAGAATCAAAGTATATCTTCCTGTGTGAAGCAACCCGATATTCTCATGGTCTAAGGAATTACGCATATGACAACAAATCATGATAGACTTATAACGTAGTTACGATGTGATCTCTAAGTATATCATTTATAATACCGGGGTCGGTTCAACATCGTTGTTGTGCTAACAACATACTCTCATGGCTACCGACATCCATGTTGCAAGAACAATGTCCATGATTAAGAAAACGTAATCATCAGTTAGCACATCAGCTGGTCTTAGAGGCTAAACCAGGAACTCTTGTTGTCTACATTTCCACACATGCATATGTGTTTTCTTCTGAATCTCACAGTCAGGGTCATTGCAATTATAGCATAGAAATATAAACATTAATTATGAACTTGAATATAAATAATAACACACTTTATTATTGCCTCTAGGGCATATATCCAACATTGCGGTGTGTTTTTAATCTTGTCAATTGCCCAGCTATGATTTGTTTACCTCGCATAACCGTTTTATCGTCTTTTGGGAGAGAGACATCACTAGTGAACATCACGAGACCCCGGTCCATATTCTCATCACTGTTTACACGCTCTTTTATTTTCCTGCTTTTACTTTCTAGCTGCTATCACCATTATCATTATCCCTTGCGTTGATCCTTTGTAGAAAACAAGACCGGAGAGATTGACAACCTCTCTGAACTTCGTTGGGAGCAAAGTTATTTGTGTTGTGTGCAGGTCCACATCAGTTGCGTCGTTGACACCTAATTATCATTGCCGGAGTCCTACGGGGGACAAACCCTATCCTCTACATAGGTGAAATTTGCTGCTATCCTACATCTCACCTTCCACTTGGGGTAACCAACGAAGGGCGAGAAACCATTATCATCATCTCGCACATCAAGAAAATTTCTGGCGCCATTGCCGGGGACTCCAAGTGCTAGGATAGGGGAGTTGCACACCATATTTTACCTTTGCTTTTTAGTCTTGTTAGTTTACCTTTCTGTTTTTGTCTTTGTGTCCTATATCAAAAATCACAATTTTTTTATTTATCTTGCTAGTAGCTGTCATTATGTCTGGTCCTTTTGCCTTTGTTGAGACAGAGGTTCTCACCTTTAAACAAAATGGTTGTGAAAGTTTAAAAGATGCTTGATATACAATTAACGATTCTCAGAAAAGAGCCACCAAGAAGCAATCCACCACTATGATGCTTTTAAATTTTTATGTTGGGATTACTCCTTGGAATAGGGTCATTCTAGATACTTCTATCAATGGGAATTTCCTAGAGGCCCCAATTTGGGAGTCTCTTAATGTTATTGAAAATCTTGTTGGAAATCTCCCTGTTGCTAGCATACAACAGGATATCACTCTAGTTCACATTATGAAAAAACTTGAAAAGATAGACCTAGAAATACCAATCATAAGTAGGATAAATGAGTTGGATCACAATATGAAAGGTAATTTGAATAGAATCGATAGCTCCATACATAAAATTATTAAAACTTTGGAGACCATCAAATTCCATGATTTGGATCCTTCTAGGATAGATAAGATTGAGGAAATCATTGACACCTTGGGAAATACTTTCTCCCCAATCAAACCAAAAAGGGTAGAAACTCCGGCAAGGAAGGAACCTAAGTTCAATTATGTACCTAAGGTTCCTCGACCTAAAAATAATCCACCCATTGCTAAAGAAGTTTAGACCGTGAAAACTTTGGAAGAAATACCCCTCTTAGACAAATTTATAAATGAAACTCCCATTGATTTTTCGCCTTTTGGTTTTATCCCTAGAAGTATCTTCATTAGGCCTTTATTTTAAAGACCTCTTCAGACTAGTTGTAAAATTGAAGAGCTTTTTGATGATCTCGATGATGGTTCGATTGATACAACTTGATCTTTTACTTTATGCCTAGCTTAAAGGCGTAAAAGAAAGCGCTTGTTGGGAGGCAACCCAAGATGTTTTTACTTCTGTTTTAGTGTTCTTGATGATTATTACTACTGTAGAAACATCATTGTATCTTTATTTTCAAGCTTTGTGCCAAGTTATAGCCTCTTATGATAAGGGAAGCAAAAGTTGTGACATGTTGTCCAGAAAACAGATTCGGTCTGCTTGACGGAAAAAACAAAAAAATCACCAGTTCATCTTTTTGAGCTGAGTTTTTGACACAGCATGCTCTATGCATATGTGAAACTTTCGTATGTTCTGAGTTTTTTGATTTGAGTTGCAGAAGTACCCCCAAAAAATTCTTTACTACCTGCTGTTCTGTTTTTCAGAGATTCTGCCACGTTTTGCCTTTTCTTACTTTTGCAAACCTTAAGCTTGCGTTTTCTTTGCAAAAACTTTTTGGAAATCTTGAGAAACAATAGATATTCAAGAATATCTTTATTTCCAGTGGAGAAAAGATATTTTATTATGTACTAACCTCTCTAATGAGCTTATGATGAGTTATGTATGAAGGGAGTTTTCAAGTGTGCGAGGGAAGATGATGAAAGAAGATCCGGGAGTGTCAAACACTCAATCTTGGGGATGCCCCCATGCATCCCCAATAAATATTCAAGGATAGTCAAGCATTAAGCTTGGGGATGCCCCCGTGCATCCCCTTCTCCATCTACAATCATCAGTTCGTCCTTCGTCTCACTATATTTTTATCGCTTCATGCGTTATGTGCTATGCTTGAAGCGTCTCGCTCTTAGGTTTACTTTTTTGTTTTCTTTAGCTTTGCTCTCTGTTCATAACAAGTTAGAGTACACTCACGTACCAAACCCCCATACACTCCTCCTCGGGGTACTTGTCTCTTTGTGAACCTCCTTACTAGATTGAGATTTACCGATAATAAGTACATGAGTTCTTAGGACTAATGTAAGTATTGAAAGTTGACACTTCCACCTTCCCATATTTGCTAGCCTATTCAGTATCGTGCATTGCCCTCTTCTCACTCCGACAGTTGGCGTCCACCTTCGCCGGTGCATCCAAACCCTTGGCATGATACGCTCTGTCATCATAAACCTCCTTATATCTTTCGTCAAAACAGCCGCCATACCTACCTATCAAGGCATTTCCATAGACTTTCCGAGATATATTTCCATGCAACATCCACCTCTTCATGATTTGATCTTTATGTCATACATGTTTCTGCTACACTAGCTGAGGCATACATTTGCATACATCATGATAGCTACATTTTCTTTATGTTGAGTACCTTGTAAATTGTGAAATATCTTCTACACCTTCTTGTAAAATAGAGTGTTTCCCTTAAGTGTGGAAAAGATCCCAAAGAGGACAACATCTAAAAGACCCCAAAGAGGAAAAATGAGAGTTAAATAGAAAGAGCCATTGAGGCCACCAAAAAATACAAAAAAATAGAAAAAAGAGAAAAAGAAATAAGAAGAGAGAAAGGGGCAACACTACTATTCCTTTTGAAAGATCCGCACTCGTACTCCCTCTTATCCTTGTAGTCCATAGAGATGATCATTTATGCATATAGCTATGTGGGGACCTTCACACTATAGAACTTGGCTTGCATATTCCAAGGATGAGCCTCCTCAAACGAGATCTAGGTCTTCATGAGCGAGCAAGTTGGATGCACCCCCACTAGTTCCATTGGAGAGCTTTTCTTAGCTCATATGTGCATCCGTTGCATGGCAATCCCTACTCCTCACATCGTATCTATCATTTGGCCTTCTCGCCTATGATTGTCCTCATTGATGTGAGCCTTTCTCACCCTTTTTGTCTTTCTCCTCCACCATATTTCTCTCTTTGCCATCCTAAGTGTCAACTCTCATGCTTACGCTCATCCATTGCATGAGTGCTCAAAATATCGAAAAGGAGTGGATCAAATTGACTTGTACCTGGCTAGTGGTCTGGGGACGAGTCAATATAAGATTCCAAAGAAGACCAAGTGTGAAACTTTAGTAGACTGAGTTCCCGACAAATATATGTTTTCTCTCGTATTCCCATATCCCCCTTCTTGCACGCAAACACCATTTGGAGACATTTGAGTCACGGTCAGCAAGAGATCTTGCACCTTAATGTTCTTTTGTTGCTTGTTCCAATGCTAATATAGACTCTTGCCTGTTATGACTTGAATTGAATCACATACCCTGATTGCTTTACTTTCAAAATTCTTATATGGTTGCTAGGATGTCACCATAGAAATTATTGCGTGTTATCATTTACCTACTCGAGGACGAGCAGGAATTAATCTTGGGGATGTTGATATGTCCCAAACGTATCTATAGTTTCTGCTTGCTCCATGCATGGTTTGTGTGATATTGCTATGATCTAGATACACTTTCATACACTTTTGATCATATTTGGACTAACTTATTAACTCAATGCACCACAGTGCCAGTTCCTTTTTTCTGGTGTTTTTCTATTTCAGGTTTCCCCCATATTAAAAGTGCTCCAAAAATTCAGGAAAAATCAGATAAAAAATCAGCGCAATGGAAGCTTCCGGAATCACCAAAGTGGGGCCAGAGGTCCACCACTAGGTGTCCAGGCGGCCACCTGGCGCGGCCTAGGGCTTGGCCGCGACAGGTGGGGCACCTGGACCCCTGGTGGCCCCCTGGCTGCCCCCTTCTCCTATATATTATCCGTGAAGTGAAACCTCCGAAGACAGAACCCATTTTCACGATCTCGCCTCTGTTCCGCCGCTGCCGCGCTTCCAAGATCGGGAGTGCTAGCAGACCTCTTACCGGCACCCTGGCGGAGGGAGGATTGACCTCCAGGAGCCTCTCCTCCACCATGGATGCTTCCCGGATGATCTGTGAGTAGTCTCCATTGGACCATGGGTCCGTGATCAGTAGCTATGTGATGTTCTCCTCCCCTCTTTTTTCTTCATGGTTTAGACCTCGTGAGATGCCCTACATGATCGAGGCACATATGTAATTTTATGCTGATGCTATGTTGAGTTTTCTGGGATCTAATGGATTATGAGACTATGTTCAGTTTGTGATTGATTAATAAATTTGGTTCTTATCTTTTATATTTTTGTTCCTAAGTAATTCTTGCATGTTCTCCGTTGCTCTTTATTGCTTTGGCCAAGTAGTAGGTACTGACTCCAAGAGGGAACGTTATGCTCGATTGTGGGTTCGTGCCCCCTGATGACACACTTGAGTGACAGAAACATGAGTCTAGGGGATGTGTTGTTGCCACAAGGGGGAAAACAACGGTTCTTGTAACCGCGGTTGCAAGGATTGTTTACTTTACGCAAAGAGCTTTTTAATGCAGTTATCTGTTGCTTTGGGTTTACACTTTGGGTGCGGCTCGCAACTTAATACCAGCGAGATCTTCTAGATAGATATCTCAAGGTGGATGATTAGTAGTAGATGCATTTGTATTCGGTCTACTTATTTTGGTGTACCGCCCATGCTTTTGAGCCTCGTCCTTTCTTTGTAGCATAGTTAACATTGCGGTGCGTTTTTAATCATGTCAATTGCCCAGCTGTGATTTGTTTACCTTGCATATAAGTTTTATCGTCTTTTGGGAGAGAGACATCACTAGTGAACATCATGGGACCCCGGTCCATATTCTCATCACTGTTTACATGCCCTTTTATTTTCCGTCTTTTACTTTCTAGCTTCTATCACCATTATCATTCTCCCTTGCGTTGATCCTTTGTAAACAACAAGACCGGAGAGATTGACAACCTCACTGAACTTTGTTGGGAGCAAAGTTATTTGTGTTATGTGCAAGTCCACGTCAGTTGCCCCGTTGATACCTACTTATCATTGCCGTAGTCCTACGGGAGACAAACCCTATCCTCTACATAGGGGAAATTTGCTGCTATCCTACATCTCACCTTCCACTTGGGGTAAAGGGAGAGAAACCATTATCATCATCTCGCACATCAATATGCAAGAAAGAAATGAGTTGGATGAAATATTCACAAGAAAAACTACTATCCTGTAGCACAACCTTCCGGTTGAACCTTTAGGAAACCTAGCACAACCACAAGAAGACCTGGTGTTTGACCTCAAACCACTTGCCGATACGCTCAAGTAGGCTTATTTAGATGAAAAGAAAATATATCATGTTATTATCAATGCTAACCTTTCAGGATTTGAAGAAGAGCGACTATTGGAGACACTTCGCAGACACCGTGGTGCCCTTGGATATACCCTTGATGACCTTAAGGAGATCAGTCCATTGATTTTCCAACATACTATCAATCTCGAGCCTGATGCTAAGCCAGTTGTTGATCACCAACGATGGTTGAACCCAAGGATGAAGGATGTGGTTAGGACTGAAATTCTCAAGCTTCTAGCCGCTGGTATAATCTATCCTATAGTTGATAGTAGGTGGGTAAGTCCAGTTCATTGTGTTCCTAAGAAAGGAGGTATGACTATTGTTTCTAATGATAAAAATGAACTAATACCTCAAAGGGTTGTTATTGGATATAGAATGTGTATTGATTACAGGAAGTTAAACAAAGCTACTAGGAAGGACCACTACCCGCTGCCCTTCATCGATCAGATGCTTGAGAGGTTGCCCAAAAAGACCCACTTTTGCTATCTTGAATTGTACTCTAGCTTCTCTCAAATTCATGTTAACACTGTCGATCAAGAGAAGACCACTCTCACGTGTCCTTACGGTACTTATGCTTATAGGCGTATGCCTTTTGGTTTATGCAATGCACCCGCTAATTTTCAGAGTGCATGTCTGCTATTTTTCATAGTTTCTGTGAGGATATTGCGGAAGTCTTCATGGACGATTTCTCCGTCTATGGAACTTCCTTTGACCATTGTCTCCACAATCTTAATAAAGTTTTGCAGAAATGCGAGGACACAAATTTAGTTTTAAACTGGGAAAGTGCCACTTCATGGTTAACGAAGGGATCGTTCTTGGTCACAAGATTTCCGAGAGGGGAATTGAAGTGGAAAAGGCGAAAATTGAAGCTATTGAAAGGATTCCCTATCCAAGGGACATTAAAGGTATTCGTAGTTTTCTCGTTCATGCTGGTTTCTATAGAAGATTTATTTAAGACTTTTCTAAGACTTTGAGACCCCTAATTAATCTTCTCCAAAAGGAAGTTCCTTTTGTATTTGATGAATATTTTAAGGAAGCCTTCGAAGTTCTTAAGAAAGCTTTAATAACCGCTCCTATAGTACAACCACCTGATTGGAAATTGCCCGTTGAAATTATGTGTGATGCTAGTGATTTTGTTGTTGGATATGTTTTAGGACAAAGGGTTAATAAGAAATTGAATGTTATACATTATGCTAGCAAAACCCTTGATAGTGCTCAAAAGAATTATGCTACTACTGAGAAGGAATTCTTAGTAGTAGTGTTTGCTTGTGATAAGTTTAGGTAGTATATTGTTGATTCTAAAGTTATTATTCATACCAACCATGCTGACCTTAAGTATCTTATGGAGAAGAAGGATGCCAAACCAAGGCTCATCCGGTGGGTACCCTTTCTTCAAGAATTTGATTTGCAGATTGTTGATAGGAAAGGAGCAGACAATCTGGTAGCGGATAATCTTTCAAGGATAGAAGATATACCGCATGATCCCATCCCAGTCAACGACTACTTTCCAGACGAACAACTTGCCGTTGTAAAAGTACAATCTCTCTCCGATCCTTGGTTTGCAGATTATTCTAATTTTATCGTTGCACAGTATTTGCTTCCAGGTTTAACATTTCAGCAAAGGAAGAAGTTCTTCCATGATTTGAGGCATTACTTTTGGGATGACCCTTATCATTTCAAAGAAGGTCCAGACGGGATCGTGAGAAGATGTATACCGGAACACGAGCAGAAGGACATTCTCAGACAATGTCACGATAGTCCCTATGGAGGACATCATGCCGGTGAGAGGACCGCACATAAGGTTCTCCAATCAGGTTTTTATTGGCCTACTCTCTTTAAAGATGCTAGAAATTATGTTTTATCTTGTGTCAAGTGTCAGAGAGTTGGTAATATTAGTAGGAGGAATGATATGCCTATGAATTACTCTCTAGTGATTGAGCCTTTTGATTGCTGAGGTTTTGATTTTATGGGTCCTTTTCCTCCCTCACACAAGTACACTCACATTTTAGTAGTTGTTGATTATGTAACCAAGTGGGTTGAAGCAATCCCCACTGAGAGTGCTGATCACAAGACATATTTGAAAATGCTCAAGGATGTATTTTTTCCTAAGTTTGGTGTACCAAGGTACCTCATGTCTGATGGAGGATCACACTTCACGCATGGAGCTTTTAGAAAAGCTCTAGCCAAGTACGATGTCAATCATAGAATTGCTTCACCGTACCATCCTCAAACTAGTGGGCAAGTTGAGCTCACCAATAGAGAGATCAAGTTGATCTTACAAAAGACAGTTAACAGTTCTAGGAAGGACTGGTCAAAGAAGTTAGGAGATGCTTTGTGGGCTTATAGAACTGCTTACAAAAACCCTATGGGCATGTCTCCCTATAAGATGGTCTATGGCAAGGCGTGCCATTTGCCATTTGAGTTAGAACACAAAGCTTTCTGGGCTATTAGAGAGCTTAATGCTGACCCAAAGTTAGCCGGTGAAAAGCGTCTCATGAACTTGACTTCTCTAGGTGAGTGGAGAAGTGAAGCTTACGAGAGTGCCAAAATGTTTAAGGAAAAGGTAAAGAAGTGACATGATAGAAGGATTCTGAAACGTGAATTTAATGTTGGTGATAAAGTTTTGTTGTTTAGATCTAGTTTCAGGTTTTCTCCAGGTAAACTACTTTCCAGATGGGAAGGGCCATTTCATATCAAAGAAGTCTACCGCTCCGGTGCAATCAAGATTAACAATTTTGATGGCACCAAACTTTAAGTTGTGAAGGGGCGAAGACTCAAGCATTACATGGCGGGAGACCCTGTCAATGTTGATGTAAATTTAATACACACAACAACTCATGAAGAATATGTTGCAGCCCCGTTTCATACACCAGCAGAAACAGAATAAGAAAAGGTATGTATTACGGTAAGGAAACATCGCAAACCGCCATAAAAGTTCCATATTACGAGTTTCTACAAAATTAGGAAAATTCGGAGCCTAAGTGGAGCCGGAGACGAGCTCCAGGGGCCCAGGCACCCCCCTGGCGCGGCCTACCTCCGACCCCACTTTGGCTTGTTGCTTTCCTTCTGTTGCAGAAATTTTTGCTTTATATTTGCTCGGATAGTTCCGGCACCGTATCTCGCGATTTCGTGTGTTTTCTTTCCAAGCTGTTTCTTCCAGGGCAAAAGGTCATTGTTAGAGATGTCTTCTTGTGGCTCGAGTGGATAAGACTTCATGGGAAAACGTCTACGTGAAGTTCAGAAAGATCTCAACCAAGGGAAGTACGTTGATTGGGCTTCGGAAGAAGAAATTGCTGCAAGAAAAGAGGAGATGGAGTGCTCCGTGAGGAAAGAAGTCAAGATTATCTCCGCCTAGCAGCATGGGGGTCCATCAACGCAAGGAGGACGTTCAAGCAACACCATCATGGTGGGTTCTGTCCAAGCTCATTATGATCTTTCTCTTAACCTTTCAGGAACAACCCCTCCACTTGATGATCCCCATACTACCTCCATGATTTCTGAAGCTTACCGCGTCACCAACCAACTCTGTGAAGATTTCTGTGTGTTGAAAGTACAAGTGAAAATCTTAGAAGATGAAAACCAAACCCTTCGACGCATCATCAGAGATCTGAAGAATCAACATGAACATGAATGAGGAGTAAAATCTCCTCGGGTAATGGCATCCCCTTGGCTTGTTCCAAGCTTGGGGGAGCGCCCAGTGTCTTTATCTTAGTATTTTAGAGTCAAGTAGAGTCGTATCATGTCTAGGGAAGTTATTATACGAAACATGTGTTTGCATTGAGGTCTATCACTCCTTTGTGAAGAGTCTTGTATCCGTGAGTGTGGAGTCGTCTATGATGGAATATTAATGAGAAGTTTATTGGTTCCTTCGCTGCACTCGGTATTCTATTCATGCAATCGACCTTATATGATGACTCTTATGGGGAGTATTGACCTTATATCATGTATGGCTTTGAAAAATTTATCTAAATTTTGGCAAACATAGCTTTGGTCATGACAACATGCATGTTTTCTCAAGTAGCGACATAGCCAAAACCTTTATGTTATTATGCTTGAAGTGTTATGTTGACAAGGAAGACAACTTGATGTGTTATGCTCACCTTAATGTTTATGCTTTATATGCTTTGCATCTAATTCATCATCAATTGTCTGTTCTCTTAAAGCCTTTGCTAGCCAAACTCTTTGCCGAGAAGATTTCTGCTTGTGCATCCATACCCTGAAACCAATATCTTCCAAATGAGTCCACCATATCTTCATATTCGTGGTATTTCCCTACCACTCCTAAAAGTATAGAGTTTATGTGTTATCCTTAAATGTTCAAAATATTTTGTTTTGTGCCTCTTATTTAGCTCATGAGGAAATAATAGGTAATTCATGATCTTCTTAAGTTGGACAAGTTTTACCCCGGGATTGCATGTCTAATTTGCAAACCCATAATACGAGGAGGAACTAGCATGAGTGCGCCCAACTCGTAAGATAATATAACAAACAAACCCTCCTTCACGCTTGGTCTATGAGAAACCAGAAACTTTGGCAGTGATAAACAAAAGAGACTAAGGGGATGTGATCGTCCCCACTTGGGAGCCGTTACTCCAAACTTGTCCAGCTTGAGAAGTAATTGAGCTATCTATTAGCATTGGTTGAAAAACTATGCACCTCCCAAAATTTATTTTCATTCTGTTTGATTTAAGGATAGCACACGAGTTTTCCCTACTTGCCTATAACAAGGCCTGTCTTTTACTTTTATGTTGAGTTAGTTTTCCCTACTTCCTTCCATTCTTAAAGAGAACAAACATTTGATGTTGATGAAGATTCATTCATATAATGCTGCATTAGGTTTTTCCATGCCACATCTTTGTTGACATTATCCTTTGATAAGTAAGTTGTTTGCGAAAGTTTATGCCAAGCAAGCATCATCCTTTGTGTTAGCATTTTCACTTCATGACTAATAACATGTTCTTTCAAAATCCTCAAATTGTTTTATTATAAAAAATAAAGTACAAGAGTAAAAGTTATTAGTTGTCCTTTGACCAAGGATATGTTTGCCATAATTTGATGAGTTTCCTTAGCCCTACTTTTGATTATAATTGTGATTACTTTCTCATAAGGGCCTTATGATTTGAGGTTGCTGTTGAGGATGTTTGAGTTCGGTGAAGAAATCATGATGCTTCTTGTACGCATTTTATTTATCGACACAATTCACTCTCTAAACTTGTGGACATGTTTACCGAGTATAGTATTCGCTTGGGGACAAGCGAGGTATAAGCTTGGGGGACTTGATACGTCCAATATGCATCACTATTTTATATCGTAATACACCCCTATTCATTGATATATTTCATGTTATGATGCTATTCTTATGTTGTTTTGGCTTGTTTTACACAGTTTGCAACTTTCCCATGCCGAAGCAGCAGACGCAGGATTCGGCGGTAAAAAGTGGACACAGAGTTGCCAAATCAGAAGACCTCCATATTACCTAAAAATCGACGAAGGTTATTTTCCAGTAAAATGACGGAGGCACGCAAAACGAGAGCCATAGGGGGGGCCACTAGGTGCCCAGTCGCCCCCTGGCGCGGCCCCCACCAGGGGCGTGCCGGGTGGCCGTCTGGATTCCTGGGGCCACCCTAGGCTCCCCCTCTGGCCTATTTATTCATCGTCGTCCGAAAACCCTAAAAAGGGAGGAGTTTCACGAGTTTCGCCGCCACTCTGTGGCGGAAACCTATAGAGAATAAAAGACATCTCCGGCGGGCAGATTCCGCCGGGGAGAACACCCCCCGGAACAGCAGATCATCGCCATCGTCATCACCATCGTCACGGGCATCATCGAGATCATCATCAACATCATCCCCAACATCAGCACCATCTCCACCACCATCCTATCTCATCTCACAATTGCAACTTGTGTTGTAATCCGTACTATCTATCCTTTCTACTCCACCGGTGTTGATTACTACTTTGTGGTGAATTCTATTGAGTTTTTTGGAGAAATATTGCTATGTCCAGATTTTTTATCATCTATTTATCACCACTGATCATGCTCTCTTTATGTCTTGTGAGTAGTTACTTTAGTTCTTGAGGACATGGGAGAAGTCTAGTTGTTAGTAGTCATATGATGTTGAAGTAATATGTGATGTTTGATATTTAAGTTGTGTTGTTATTTTCCTAGTGGTGTTGTGTGAGTCGAACACTCAACACTTCGCCTTATTAAGGACCTAGGGGAATGCATTGTGTATAAAGAATGCTTACGGTGGGTTGCCGTAGTGACAGAAACCTGAACCTCAGTTTGCACGATTTTGCACAAGGGAATAATGGGTCCTTGATCGTATTGCTGTGGTTAGGCCTATGCCTTAATTTCTACCTTGTATTAGAGGATGCTTGCAAGGTGGTTAATCATAAGAGTACACTTATCTTAGTCTAGAAGGTGTACTAGCATAGATCCACCCACTCAACACTTATCAACACAGCACATAGTATCGATACGGAGTATGGCGAAAGCACGTGACTACCTCTCTCGTGTGTCCTCAAGAACACTTTAGTCTTTATAAGTTCAGTTGCTAGGCTTATCCTTTGATCAAAAGGATTGGGCCACTTGTTGCTCCTCAGTATCTTTTACCTTTCTTGTTTTTACCTTCTTGTTGCTTATACCGAAAACCCCTAAAAAGTCATCTTTCAGTGCCTGCAGTTATTTCTTTACCAAAGTCACTTACCAATACCTTCTGCTCCTCGTTGGGTTCGACACTCTTATTTATAGAAAACGCTACAATCGATCCCCTACTGTTGAGGGTCATCGCCAAGCAAGCCCAAAGGAAATACAACATGGCTATCTTGGTAATAAGAAGTGACAATGGCTCCGAGTTCAAGAACTACACCTTGGAAGAATTCTTGATTGATGAGGGGATTGAGCACCAATATTCTGCACCATACACCCCTCAACAAACTGGTGTAGCCGAGATGAATAACCACACTCTTGTGGGGATGGCCCGGTCCATGTTGGATGAGTACAAGTCACCATATAGCTTTTGGGCCAAAGCCATCAACACCGCATGTCATGCATCAAACCGGCTCTACCTCCGCAAGATCTTGATGAAGACCCCCTATGAACTTCTAACCGAGCACCAGCCAAACATCAAATACTTCCGAGTATTCGTTTGTAAGTGTTTCTTTCTCAATAAGAAAGACCGGTCATCTAAGTTTCAATCCAAAACAATTGAGGGTATATTTGTTGGGTATGCTCAAACTCTCACGCCTATAGGGTCTACTACAAATCCACCGGATGTGGTTAGGAAACTTGTGACGTGGAGTTTGATGAATTTTCTCCCATGGGGAGAAAGTTGATTGAAGTGATGTAGGTAATAATGAAGATTCTTCTCAAGACATTTTGTCTATGGGCATTGGAGATCTTGTTCCCATTGCTCAAGTACCTAGAGATGATGAGGTGGTGATGCATATGCATGATTCTATTCTTGTAGACTATGTTGGGCCTCCAAGCGTAGAGGTTTGTAGGACAAAAACAATTTCCCTCAAGTGGATGACCTAAGGTTTATCGAACTCAAGGAAGTAGAGGTTGAAGATGGTCTCTCTCAAGCAACCCTGCAATTAAGATACAAGAAGTCTCTTGTGTCCCCAACACACCTAATACAACTAGGAGTTGTATAGGTGAACTATTTAGGCGAAGAGATGGTAAAATATGGGTGATAGGTGTGGTGAAACGAAGTAATATAAATCTGTAATAAAAAGTGCAACAAGCAAACAAATAGTAAACGTGAGCACAAACGGTATTGCAATGGTGGAAACAAGGCCTAGGCTTCATACTTTCACTAGTGGAAACTCCCAACAATATTAACATAGTCTAACCACATGATATTTCCACTAAAACATGCATTGAAGACGTACTCGGAGGTCATTCTTTGTGATCAAGAGACGACGAGAATTATGTAGGGCTACAAAAGCACACCTCGGAGTTCGTAGTTCTCATCTATGGATTTCCCAATGTCACCGCGGCCATCCACAGAGAGTATCACAATCACCACAACATATCTCAAGGATAGTCAAAGACAAGCACCAAGAGACTCTCAATCTTCAATCAATTCACAAAAGAGGAAATCACTCATGAAAATATTCTTCTAACCCATGTCCAATAGACCGTTTTCACCATGGTCTCGGGGATTATACTAGATAATATCAAGTGAGAACATCAATCCAATACATAGAGGAAGGGAAATATCTTGGGATCACCCTAGATTAACATAGCCTATGATCACAACGAATATCACATCATGGGAGAGAGAATTGACCACATAACTACTGTAGAAACCTCAGCCCCGAGGAGGAACTAATCCCGCATCATGGAGGGAGGAAGCAACGTCGATGGAGATGAATCCGAAGGCACTTCCCCGTCCCGGCAGGGTGTCGGCACAGGAATTCTAGTCCCCCGAAGCTTGTTGGTGATGGAGGCGGAGATCAGAATTGCTTCTGGAGAAAAGGGTTCTGGAATCAGGGTTTTTGCATCGGGAGAATATATAAGGGCCAAGGGGCAGCCAGGGGGGCCACCAGGAGTCCAGGAGGCCTCCCGGTGCGGCCCCACCCTAGGCCGCGCCCACTGGCCGCCTGGGAACCTGGTGGGGCCCCTCTGGACCCCTTCGGTCTACAAGCTTCCGGTACGCTGATTTTTTATATATTTTTCCCGGAATTTTCTGGCACTTTAAGTAATGGGAAAACCTGAAACACAAAAACAACAAAAAACATAAACTGACACTGTGGTGCACTTAGTTAATAGGTTACTCCAAATATGATCAAAAGTGTATGAAAGTGTATCAAAATCATAGCAGTATCGCACAAAACATGCATGGAGCAAGTAGAAATTATAGATACGTTTGAGACGTATTGTGAGAACCTTCTGTTAGGTATGTGCTAGGATCAAGTCTCACCTTACATCATGTTAAAAATTTCAAAAGAAATTGAAATGGGAGGGAGAACACCCCCCAGATGAATTTAATTCAAATGGCCAGATAAAAAGTTGCTCCAAAAATTCCTTTTGCATTTTTGAAAAGTCACATAAATGAGTGTGATCACATATCAAGTGATGTGGTAGCAATCCCATACTCATGGATTTTTCAAATATTCAAACAGGAGCATGGAATTAAATAAATACCCCTAACTGAATTTGAATTCAAATATTTTGAATTTCAAGAATGTTCAAAAGTTGGGAATGACTAGCTACTGGTCATGTAAGTCCAAATATAAATTTTGAGCATTTATAAAAATGCCTAGCTATTTTATTTAATGGGCAAAAAAAATTACAGAAAATAAAATAAAGAAAGGAAAGATTAAACAGACAGGAAAATCAGAAAAACTTACCTCTCGCTCAGGGCGAGGCCCAGCAGCCGGCCCAGCCAGCCCACCAGGGGCACGGGGTCTTCTTCCCCACCCCGCGCCCCCAAGCTGCTCGGTGGAATCCACCGAGCCATCCCGTGCACGTCAACGCCTCCCAGGCCTCCACCTGCCCCTCCCGCGCCTTCTAGTCGTGCCACGCCACGCCTGGAAGACCCGTGCGTCCATTCCCCCTTCCCCCATCGCCTCTCCGCCTCTCCACAGCTCGCCCGCGAGGAACCCCGAGAGCACCGCAGGCCATGGCCATGACGTGTCGTAGTCCGAGCTCGAGATAGCCGCCAGGAACGTGTCCATCGTCTTCTCCATCGTCGTCTACGCCGATCCGCAGAAGGAATCGCCCCGGGACGCCTTGTAGCCGACGAGCGCTTCATCGTCTTCCACTCCGGCCGCCGCGTGCCATCGCCGGATTCTCCACCACCAGGACACCCCCGAGCTTTCCGTCTGCTCTGTTGAGTGCGCGGTGAGCTCCTGAACTTTTCCCCTAACCTGGCGCCTCCCCATTCGATCCCTATTTTGATCCGCCATGAACACCAGAGCACATCAACGCCGCAGCTCTCGACGGCGAGCAACCGCGAACAAAGCAAGCCCCAGACCGTGTCCATCTTCTTCCCTGTTTCCTTGCGCATCGAACGCACACATCCGGGGTTCAATTCATGCACTGTGGCAACGTTTTCCTCGCGGCCGTGCCTCTGTTGCCACCGGTGAGGTCCCCGCCGGCGCCTCCGTCACCCCTTGGTCGTGCCGTGGCTTCCACGCGACGCGCGAGTGGATGGGCTGCACTCCAGTGCCTTTGGCGCTGCGAATCATGCCCCGCGCCGCCGTCCCGTGGGACTCCGCCGTGCTGGGTGGTCGCCGGCGTTGAGCCGCCGGCAAGGTGACGTGGCCGTGGTTAGTTTAAACCACTAACCAGCCCCACCAGCCACTGACATGTGGGCCAGCCCCCCTGCTAATCCCTTGTTAAGTTTAAATCAAAATTAATCAGTGTAATTAAACAACAGAGTCACTTACATGTGGGTCCCCATGGTCAGTGACCCCCTGACGTCAGCATGACCTCATACTGATGCAGTAAATGATTTTCTTTTTAAATCAATTGAAAAAATGGCAGAAAATACTTAAAACTTTGGAAATTCATAGAAAATTCATCCTAACTCCAAATGTAGCAAATAATAAGTCTAAAATTATTAGAAAAATTCAAGGAATCTGAATAAGCAATCTGTTTTCATGTTTGACCAAGTTTTCTTGGGTGTGACAGTGGGAACAAGGCATATGCATTCCTTTTAAATTCAAAATGGAGTTTGAATTTGCAATTCATTTGCAATACACTCCTTTTAAATGGAATCCCCTCACACATCAGAAGCATATACATCAAGTTTCAACCTTCAACCATGTGCTTGCGCATTGTATTTACTTTGCTTCCTTGTTTGGTTTTTGTCGAGTAGAAGTGGAACCAGAACAGGAGGTTGTCCCCTTCGTTGAAGACCCTGAACCTGAACCTCGTTAGCAAGGCAAGCAAACCCCCATTTATCATGTCGATAAAATCCCACTTCTCGCTCAGTCTCGCTTATGCATTGTTTAGGATGATTACCATGCTACTTTCCTACCACATAGATTAACCCATTCCTTTGCATGACCTATCATTTGTCACAATAGTAAGCAAACCACAATCCTAGCAAATGTAGGAGTTGATTGATATCATGTGGCCCCTGCAATTGTTACTGCTTATTGAATGCTTAGAGTGTTACAATGATGTTACTGTTATGTGAGTCAGGATGGTAGCAATCATGATGATGATGGTGGAAATGTGTTGGTGAATCTACCCTAATACAAGGTGAACGAAGAGAGGCCGTGTAGGAGTACATAGTGGGTTGTCTCGTTGAACACCGCCCTAAGTCCGAGTTCTTGTGTGGTGATCCAAGATGAAGAGTACAACCACACATTGGGCTCACTGACCCCTCTCAGCCTACTAACTCATCCCTTTCGATGTCCAGATGTCGCAGTAGTTCAGAGTTCTGGTAGGTTTGTGGCCTGGCTGCTAAGTGAGAGAACGGCTCAGACGAGACCGGCTTAAGCACCACGCACACATCATCTGGGTCCACTTCGGTAAACCGGCCGGGTTCACGATAGTGGTAGCCAACCCAGGTAGGCGTCTTTCTTGGACTAGATCGGCTATGAGGTAACAGTTGTGGTGAGCATCCTCGCCGACACCTCTTAAACGGTGTCGAGTACAAAGGCGGTAATTGATGGTCATGTGTGTGTAGCGGTACACCCCTGCAGGGTTAACAAAACTATTTGAATAGCCGCGTCCGCAGTAAGGGACTGCTTGGAAAGCTTAGCTTGATTATTAGACAACTTGAACTGGATACTTATAAAACTTGCCAAGATAAGTGTGAGTGCTATGGCGTGCTTTCTCGTGGGGAAGTCGAGGAAGGCACCATAGTGGTGTAATTGGTTGGAGACATGTAGTGGACTCGTGTACGCTTCTTACCTCAAGTATGGTATTCATTGTTCAGGACTAGGTAAGTCAAAGATGGCACTTCTGCATTGAAACCCCACCCCCTTTTACCTTGATCCATGTGCATGAGTAGTATAGCTCCTACGTAAGTCTTGCTGAGTACGACTTTGTACTCACGTTTGCTTATTCTTTGTTTTAGATGAACCCACTGACCCCGAAGGTGGATTCTTCCTCGATCTCGATGACTGAAGACCAAGCTAGTGTAGTCCGAGTCAGCAGACTGGTTCCCTCGTGGAGGGCTTGTGTTTAAATAAGGCTTGTTAAGCCATTTGTTAAACTTTTCTGTACCCAGACATAATTTGCTTTCTCATGCTTGTTGTAATGTTGGATCACGGTCTCGTGATCTCTGTGTGCACTCTATAAGAGTTATCAATAAAGTTGTATACTTTGTAGAGAATTGCAAGGATACCTGCTATTCATACTAGACATGTGTGCTTCCTGTATGATTAGAACATGCATGTCTTAGTATGGGTTTTCGAGACCTTAGTTGTGATCTGGCTGGCGGTCTTTTATACACCAAGTGGCCCTTAGATGTGCACAGCTTGGGGCATCGCGATGCGATTGCTCGTGACTCTGTAACGTGCACACTTTGATGTATGATCGAGCCCGCCTTAGACCCCGACTAATTGATCGGGCTGGAGTAACTCTATGTAAGGGTTATAATACAATCGATAGTATGGTTGAGGCGACTTGTCTATGAGTATGGGAGTTCACCACCCATATCATTTAGACTTGTGTGCGGACGATGAGGACCCATTTCAGTTGATCATCCGTGAAATCTCAAGAATGATCAGAGGGGGAGGGGGTGAATGATCACTTCTAAAAATTCTATGGAACTTAGAAGAAAATCATGCAAATGACGAAGGACTAATGGCATGAAGAAAGAAATACAGTATCGAAAGTAATGCATGGCTCGAAAGGATTGGGAGCGAAGGAAAACATCGAAGATAAACATGCAACGAGTAAATACTTAATGTAAAAGCATGAAGGAAAACGAGCCTGACACGACGATGTTTGGTAAACCAGTTCACACTCTGCAAAGTGCTACGTCTGGTTGGAGGGACTGGTGATTGAACACCTGGAGCAAAACTCTCTCTGTCCTATTCTCCACTTCAACAAAATCCTCGAGCTTGTCCAGTTTTTACTCGTGGTAGATGATTCAGGACATCTCCGAGACCTTTACAAACTTCCTTCAGCAGTGACAATTACTCTTCGACTGCTTGACAGGCGACGCCTAACCGTCTAGGAGACTTGCAGTTCTCCAAGATAAAAAGATCGGCTAATCTCGACCTAAGTCACAGTGAATTGCTCAACTCAGTTCAGACTTGGGTTTTTGGTTTTCTCTCGATGAATCTCTCTTGGGATGCTCACAGACTTCTGTGTTAGAATCTTAAGTGGAGCAGCCAACCCGAAATGGCGGGTAGGTGCGGGGGTATTTATAGTTGGCGACCCCGATGGGTAAAATGACTGAAGTGACCCGATGCGACCGCTTGACGCGTGTCCACAATGGTCGGATTCCAATCACTGCGCAACTTTACTTGAGGAACAAGTAAGCTAACTTACCGAACGAGTTCTCTCTCGAAGGCACGAAGTGCGATGATTTTACCTTATAGCTATTCACTCGACTCAGTAAGATTTCTCTCGGTAGGCTTTTGTGGGTTTAGGTTGAGCAGAGCAAATTCACTTCGACTAAGATCTCAACTAGCAAACCCCTCTTAATAGTACGGTTTTTCCTACGACTCAAGAAAATAAAGAGAAACTAGTAAAAAGACTAAGTCTTCGACCAGCTTCAGCTTTCTCCTCATTGCGCTTTTACTCGAGAGAGACTTTTTCTTCGACTACAATTTTAGGGGTCGTCTTTCTTCAAAGGTTTCGGTAGATGACAGCAGCTCTGCTGCAGTGAGTTGTCCTTCGACCTTCGACTTGCAAACTCCATTCTTTCAGAACCTAAGTATCTGTTTATACTCGAAAACAATATTAGTTCCACTTCTACTTTGTCCAACAATGTCCAAAACCTTCGGGGGCAAAACTTTCTCTTACAATCTCCCCCTTTTTGGACGATTGTTGAAAAAACAGGCATCGAGAAATAATTGAGAAAGTTTTGAGTTTTCGATGATAACCCAGTGCTAAGATTGATGAAATACCACCCCTTGATGTATGCATGGAAGATAAGAGCTTCCTGTGAAGTGCAGATTTGACAAGTAGAGACGAGGGAAAAACATCAATGATCTTAGCGAGTGAAATTGCATTCCAGATAATATCCAATGAGAAATATGCAATCTCCTCGAATGACCTGTGAACTTATATGAAAGATAACTTCCTGCAAAAAGGTTAAGTATTGCAAGCAGCAGATAGATATCTTACGAAAAGGAGTAGCATTTCACAGTCCTACTTAGAGTTAGTTACAACCAGATCGAATATGAATCAAAAGTTTGTTGAAACTACTCAGAAAACCTCAAAGTTCAAAAGTTTATCGAATGAAAAGCAAAGACCTTAACCCCGTAGGCAAACTAATTTCTTCGAAGCCACTACATCTCCCCCTTTTTGTCACAACGTTCAAAAAGTCGAGAGAATATGGTCGAAAGAAATCCCTACTCGCTGTGGCGGCTCCGGCGACGTCGAGAAGATTTGGCGAGCGTTGGAGCACGGCGAATTGGGCGAGCGCCTGGAGGAGTGATCTTCGTGCGGAAGGAGTGTTGATCTCCAGAAGATTCCAGCTGCGATTCTGGCGGGGTCCTGGGGCTTCGAGGATGTGGAGAGTAAACTCTCGCTTGATGTTGAGGGGCTTCATCTTTCTCCGAGTCGGAGTAGAAGGTGTTCAAAGTGATGTGGTAATAGTCATCGACACTGAGTACATCTCTGTTCTTCGGCAGCCGAGGGATATTGGGATCCGGGCGATCTACTCGATAATCATTGGTCCAATTCTTGTTCAGATGGGGAGGATATTCTTCGAAGCCACATCGTTGAAGTTGACCGAGTGAGTTGAATTTATGCAGTCCTTTCCAATCTCGGCGAAGATATTCACGCAGCATCTGATTGTTGTTCATGGTAATATTGCGCAAATGATTTATCTCATCCATCAATGCTTGCTTCTGAATGAAATCTTGGTCGATGTGATGTTGAAGCAATTGCTGGGACCGAAGAGAAACTTCCATGTGATGCACTGGCTTGATAAACTTCGAGCGAACATTACGCTCGGTTAAATGGGCGCGGATGCCAGTGTGCTCAGCATATTGATCGTTGGGTCGAGCAACAATCTGCAATACTTCCCTAACTGGTGGAGTGAAAATCTTCGGGAAAATTGACACGGGGAATGGCACATCCCTAGACTAATTGCAAATAGCCATCAGCCATGGTGCATACGGCTTGTGGGAATTGTGATCATCAGCACAAGACACCAAAGTTCTGATGAAGTAGTCTTCAAAATTGAAAGGATGACCATGGACTAACTTCAACAGAGCAAGTTGCACGTCATTGGGAATAGGAAAGTCATCGTGCACATCGAGCATTGGCATCAAGGTCTTCGAAAGAATATAAAACCATGACTTTGATTCAAAAACTAAGTGTCTTGGCTTGGGCTCAGCCGGGTAGTTATCTCCTACGACATCTGGATTCATGATCATAGAAAATTCAGCAGGAGTTGGAGCAGGTAAGTCATGAAGCTTGTGTGGTAATCCTTCGAACCGAGGTAAATTGATGATGGCCAGAAATTGGTCGACAGTCATATGGAATACTTGGCCTTGGATCATATAATCAAATTTTCACGTCTTCGAGTTCTCAGGATCACCAGTGACAGAGAGCGTTGCATAAAATTACTTGATAAGCTCGGGATTGTAGCCACAATCGAGAGCAAACATCTTGTGAGCATGAAGACCATCAATTGTTTCGGCAACATTCCCGAAACATGAGGTGGAATACACCGAAGGCATATCAAGGTATTGATGTTGGAAAACTCTAGCCTTGTTGTACAGCACACGAGTATAATAGATGGCTTGCTTTTGGGTCCAAAACCGAAGAGAATATGCACTTCTTGGCTTCTCGTAGGGATTGGTCCCGAAGAAAAATGGCTTGTGTTCGCGCCTTTTGAAGACGGGGCCTCCTCGAGGAACATCTGAGCGGAACAGAGGCAGCATTTCTCTCGGATGAGCAGAATGGAGCAGCTCATCAAAAGGAAAAACTTCGGAAGCATTGTCTGGCATTTGGAAAACTGGGTCAGCAGGGCGAGGAATTGAAGATGGAACGTTTACAATGTCCTGAGCTGGGATGGCTGCAGGAGCATTTTCCTTGGCCTGCGCTTCGACGGCAACTCCTTCGTTGGCATTAGCAATTTGAGCGGCCTCTTCATTCTTCATGGCCTCCAAAGTTCGTCTAGTTGTGCGAAAGCATCAACCATTTATTCGTTCGAGGAACTTGATGAGGAGGAGGAAGAACTGTCACTAGAACCGTCAATACCAGAACTGTTTCCTTCGACAGCATCTTGACGAGAAGAAACTGTCGTGATATCAACATCAGCGTCTTCTCCGTCATGCAGAGTCTGGGCAGAGGAGTAATCTTTCTGAGCAGAGGAGATGGGGGCTTGAGTTTTCTTCTCGACCTGAAAAAGTTGCTCGGTCTCTGCTTGGGCTTGGGTCTCGATGGCTGGGGTGGTTGATGGAATAATGTGCGGTGGTGATGATGGTTTTTGTGGTGGCGACGAGGCTTTTGGTGGTGATGGTTGACGAGGTGGAGGTGTTTGTTGGCAAGGTGGAGGAGTTTGTTGGCGAAGTGGAGGTGTTTGTTGGCGAAGTGGAGGTGTGGCTTGGCGAGGGGGTGGAGTTTTCTCACGAGGAGGAGTGGGTTTCTTGGTGGGGGTTGGTGCAGTTTCCTGTCGTGCTGGAGCAGCAACGACCTCAGTAGACTTTGCCTTCTTGGCATTCTTCTCGATCTCTGGCGTCCCACGCGCAGAGGTTAGGGAAGCAGACTTTCTCTTACGAGATTGTTTCTTGTACAGGGCATCATTGTGCTCTTTGCATACGGCCGACACAATTTGTCGAACCTTTTCATACACAGCGGTCAGGTTTTCCTTCTGAGCCCTTCTGGATGCTTCGGTGGTGGCAATCTTGGATTTGAAAAACTTTCGGGACTCAATGTCCTCGGTTTCTTCTTGAAGTTACTTGGAGTAAAAATTCACTTGCTCCTTGTCCTTGCGATCTTGGGTGAGATACCCTTCCCAGCGAATCATGTATTGAGCAACATGCTCTTGGATCTCAGAAGGGACATCATCCTCGGCAGTGACTTTTCTCGGTGTGGTAGCCATCTTCCAGAGGACATGTGAAATATTAGCAGCATCCCAAGGAGCATGGTTGCCAGAATCTCCTTCGTTGGAGCTCACTTCATCGGCACGAGGGCCGGAAACAACAGGTGCAGCAGGGGCAGGTGCAGGAGCTGGTGCGGCTCGAGGAACTGGAACATTCTGAGCCTTTTTCCTAGCCTCCTTGGCTTTCATCTCGGCCTCCTTGGTGGCCTTGGCAGCAGCAATGGGTTTTTTGACGGCACTAGGGGCCACAACTTTATCCTTCGAGGCACTAGGGGCCTCAGCATTTTTCTTCGCAGAACTTGCAGCTGCATCCTTTTCCTTTTGACTGTGGAAGTCACTACTTTTTCGGTGGTGCTGGTGGCCACGAACTTTTCCTTCGGGGCATCAGGAATTGTGCCTTCCGCAATCTGTCGTGGATACTTTTCACTGACCAAATGTAAAATGCCTAGTTGTTGAGCAACCTGGGCCTTTTTATGCTCGGGCTGACTGTAAAAGTTCAGGAGCTTGGAATTTGTCAAGTCTTTTACTTCTTGTTCTTTTTGTTTTGCCAGCCTTTATTTTGGTTGAAGAAGTGTTTCTTCATCCTTAGCAACTTGAGTTTGCTTTCCCTTCGATTTGGCCGAAGGTTTTGGTCGGCGAGCTTGAACTGGTGGAGCAGATGAAATGGGCGGATCAGTGACCAAGTTGGTCAAGTCAATGTTTGCTCGAGGAGCCTATGTAGCTGTCTCCTGGATACTAATGCCTTTACTGCCCGGCTTATTCTTCAGAGGAATGTCCTCGACATCAGCCTCAGTGCCAGGGTCTTGATCATCAGAATCGACTTTGTCTTCGGAGCTCGCATCAGGTGGCGAGACAATTACCACATTTTTCTTTCGCTTGGCTGATTTCTTGCCAGCCTTCGGTTTGGCACTTGGGCCAACATCCTTGGCACCCTCAGCAGCAGCAGCCTCCTTTCTTGCTTTGGCTTCCTTTCTCTTCTGTGCTCGTGCTTCCCGAGCATCAACCAGCTCTTGAAAATCAGCAGAGGTTTTGAGAGCAGATGGGTGAGCATCAGCTGGAGGAGGTGGTCGATTATCTTTCGTCCACTTGGGCCTTAAAGATTTGACATCCGACCAGGGATTTTTCATTGCAAACAACCTCTCCCAGCGAGGAATAAGCGACTTGTATTCATACCAACGAAGTGCTTGTAGCCTTCGAATCTCTTGCAGACGATTTTCTCGTGTACGTTCATCTTCAGAACCTGAAGGCGTTCTCAAATTCTTCTCTATGATCCACTCCTCTGATAATCCTTTAGAGTTGTTGGTGATTCTTGTTCGGCCTCCCACACGCTTGGGTGCTCTGACGTTTCCTTCGATCCCAGACATATTCCTGCGAAAAAGATAGGTACGAGGGAATATAGGAAAGTTGTGAACAAGTACCTGCGGTTTTCGAGGAAAATCATTTTGAATGCAACAAACATATCGATAAGCATGTCTTGCAGCAAGTTTTTCAAGCAAGTGCTAGGCTAGATTTCCATCGGGTGTAAATCTAACCAAGAACTTGTATGAACGAATTGCACAAGAAAACATCTATCGATACGTTTTGGAGGAAATTTCTTAAGTGAGAGAATCCGAGGGATTTCTTACCTAGCTCAGATGGGAATCGACAGAAAACGCTAGAAACAGATTTCCCAAGATTCAATGATTCAAACGGATCAAACAGACCTAAGAAAAAGAGAGAAAAACATGAACAAATCTAGGACTCGATGAACAGCAGAGATTGGAATCGAGTCTTAGAGCCGTGCATACCCTAACTCGGCGATGTACGGCGACTACGGCGACGCGGATGAAGTTCCTCGTCGACGGGAAGGTCTCCGGCGGCTTCCTTCCGGCAGCAAAGCGGCCAGGGAGTCGACGACGACGAGCAGCACGGCGGCGCGCGAGAGAGAACTTCGGGAGCAGAGAGATGAAGTCGAGGGAATTGCGATTGCTTAACCGGTGGGGTGGATCAGTATTTATAGGGGAGGGGTCTGACATAACTGTCAGATCTGATCCAACGGCGCAGATTTCGCGTCTCTCCGCATTCAATGGACAGATTTTGTGGCGGTAATCGCGGGAAAATCCCAACGAACCGAAAGAAAGTTGCTCCACGTCCAAGACCAAACTCATCGAACATCCAGTATAAAAGTAGATAAACGTTTGATAGATTTTCCTTCGGAATCAATGACATTCGAAGGGAATCTTGATCGAGTACAAATATACATGTTCATGAGAGAAAAAAGCAAAGATGGGGGTAGGGATAGACTAGAGGGAAAACAGGGTCCGATGCTTAATCAATCCGAGGGAAAAAAGTGATAAAACTCGGAGTGATAAGTGTATAGGACAACACCAAACGAACAAAAAAACAAACGAAAAAGAAATACGATAGAAAAATAACGTAAGTAAACGACATAGAAAGAAAAACGTATAATACATAGTACCGATAGTTATGATCTTACTGCACATTGCGTGAGTCCAAGATGTTCAACTCACACCTTAGTGCACAGAACCTCTTTTCATCCAAGGGCTTCGTAAAGATATCAGCCAATTGACCTTCGGTGCGTACATGGCTGATGACAATATCTTCTCGCTGAACGTGATCTCGAAGAAAATGATGCCGAATGTCAATATGCTTCGTTCGAGAGTGTTGCACAGGGTTATGGGAAATTTTGATAGCACTCTCGTTATCACATAGCAAAGGAATTTTCTGCACAAGAACACCATAATCTTTCAGCGTTTGCTTGAGCCACAGAATCTGAGTGCAGCATGAGCCGGCAGCAATATACTCGGCTTCAGCTGTAGAAATAGATACGCAATTCTGTTTCTTCGAAGCCCAACATACAAGAGATCTACCAAGAAAATGACATGTGCCCGAGGTAGATTTCCTGTCGACTCGATAACCAGCCCAGTCAGAATCAGAATATCCAACGAGATCAAACTGGGCACCCTTGGGATACCATAGTCCCAAAGTTGGTGTATGAGCCAGATATCGAAGAATTCGCTTGACATCAATATGATGTGATTCTTTCGGGTTTGCCTGAAAACGAGCACACATACAAACTGATAGCATAATGTCAGGTCTAGATGCACAAAGTTAAAGAAGGGAACCGATCATCGAGCGATATTTCTTCTGATCGAAAGGTTTGCCCTTCTCATCTGCATCTAGATGAACATTCGTAGGCATTGGAGTCTTGATAGTTTTGCAACTGACAAGATCAAACTTCTTGTCGGGACCCGGGGTTAGCGTATGCAAGTCCAGTTAAGACATAGTCATATGGTGAGCCGAGAACCGCACCCACTTGTCTAAGCAGACAAGGCCAAGCACTGAACATTCTCGGAAAGCATCGTACGTGAGGGGCATCCCATCCAGGCCGGATGATCAACTGAGATGGGTCCTCATCGTCCGCACACAAGTCTAAAGATATGGGTGGTGAACTCCCATATTCAAGACAAGTCTTCTCAACCATATTATCGGCTATCTCGAAACTCTTACATAAACTTACTCCAGCCCGATCACTTAGTCGGGGTCTAGGGCGGGCTCGATCATACCACAAAGTGTGCGCGAGACGGAGTCTCGAGCAATCGCATCGCGATGCCCCAAGCTGCGCACATCTAAGGGCCACTTGGTGTATGAAAGACCGCCAGCAAGAACACAACTAAGGTCTCGAAAACCCATACAAAGACATGCATGTTATAAACATACACGCAACACACATGCCTTGTATGAACAGTAGGTACCATTGCAATTCTCTACAAAGTGTACATTTTATTTATAACTCTTATAGAGTACACACAGAGATCACAAACATGTGATCCAACATTACAACATAAAGCAGAAGCAAATTATGTCTGAGTACAGACAAGTTTAACAAATTGGCTTAAGAAGCCTTATTCAAACATAAAGCCCTCCACGAGGGAACCAGTCTGCAGACTGGGACTAGACTAGCTTAACTTCAGTCGTCCAGCTCGATGAAGAAGCCACCTTCGGGGTCAGTGGCGTCATCTAAAACATAGATTAAGCGAACGTGAGTACAAAGGCGTACTCAGCAAGACTTACATAGGAGCTATACTACTCATGCACATGTGTCAAGGTAAAAGGAGGTGGGGTTCACTTGCATAAATGCCAGCTTTGACTTGGCTAATCCTGAACTACGAGTACCAGACTTGAGGTAAGAAGCGTACACGAGTCCACTACTTTCACCAACCAATACACCACTATGGTGTCTTCCTCGACTTCCCCACGAGAAATCACGCCATAGCACTCACACTTATCTTGGTGTATTTTAGAAGTATCCGGTTCAAGTTATCTAATAATCAAGCTAAGCTTTCCAAGCAGTCCATAACCGCGGACGCGGCTATTCGAATAGTTTTGTTAACCTTGCAAGGGTGTACCGCTACACACACATGACCATCATTTACCGCCTTTGATCTCGACACCATTCAAGGGGTGCCAGCGAGGATGCTCACCACAACTGTTACCTCATAGCCTATCTAGTCCAAGAAAGCCGCCTACTTGGGTTGGCTACCACAATCGTGAACCCGGCCGGTTTACCGAAGTGGACCCAAGCGATGTGTGCGTGGTGCATAAGCCGGTCTCGGTTGAGCCATTCTCTCACTTAGCATCCAGGCCACAAGCCTACCAGAACTCCGAACTACTGCGACATCTGGACATCGAAAGGGATGAGTTAATAAGTTGAGAGGGGTCAGTGAGCCCAATGTGTGGTTGTACTCTTCATCTTGGATCACCACACAAGAACTCGGACTTAGGGCGGTGTTCAACGAGACAACCCACCGTGTACTCCTACACAGCCTCTCATCGTTCACCTTGTATTAGGGTCGATTCACCAACACTTTTCTACCATCATCAACATGATCACTACCATCCCGACTCACATCACAGTAACAACATGGTATCATACTAAGCATGCAATAAGCAGTAACATTGCAGGGGCCACATGATATCAAACAACTCCTACAGTTGCTAGGATTGTGGTTTGCTTACTACTGTGACAAAACGATAGGTCATGCAAAGGAATGGGTTCATCTATGCGGTAGAAACGAAGCATGGTGATCATCCTAAACAATGCATAAGCGAGACATGAGAGGGAAGTGGGATTTTATCGACATGATCAATGGGGTTTTGCTTGCCTTGCTGACGAGGTTCGGGTTCTGGATCTTCAGCGAAGGGGGTGACCTCTTGCTCCGGTTCCACCTCTACTCGACAAACAAAGCACGAAGTAGCAATCAATATGAATGCAATGCTCAAGCACATGATTGAATGTTAAAGCTTGAAGTATAAGTTTGGATGTGTGAGGCAATTCCATTTAAGTGGAATATATTGCATTTAGAATGCAAATTCAAATTCCACATTTGAATTCAACATTAACCAAGTTATATGTGATATAGTTTCATCATTTTGAATTATCTTCAAATGTGTATGATATGCCTCTGATGTGTAAGTAAAATGTAGCATGTTGCCATGGTTCAAGTTGCAAAATTATTTGAATTGAATTTGATTTAATTCCATTTAAATCAAATAACAAATTCCACTGATCACATTTTAAATTCAACTCAAACAGAGTTGAAAGTTGCATATTTGGAAAGATAATTTTCTCCTGATCATTTTTCATATATTATTTGTCCAATTTGGAGTTGATATGAATTTTCTATGAATTTCCAAAGTTTGGGGTATTTTCTGGAATTTCTGGATTTATTAAACTAATTTTCTTTTCTGGAATTTCATTTACTGCGTCACTGTGATGTCATGCTGGCGTCAGGGGGGTTTGACCCGAGTCAAACTGACAAGGGGCCCCACCTATCATCCACAGTGGGGTTAATCCCCTGCTTAAAATTAACCCGAGGGGTTAATTTGTGGCTGGCCCCACTTGTCAGCCACTGGGTTAGGTTTAAAAGGGTCATTAGGGGGGGGGGGGCTAATGGTGGCTCGCCGGGGAGCCACCGGAATCCTGCCGGAGACTCGCCGGAGTTGGGTTCTAGGGCGCGGGGAGGGACCTGGAGGGCATGGACTTGCTCCTTGGGGTCGTCCGCATCGAGTGGTGTCATCAGGGGGCCACGGGGATCACCGGAACATCATCGGCGACGAGCGGCGGTGGAAGTCGGGCATTGTACTCGTCGGGTTCTTCATTTTGGGCACGGATTTGGAAACTGAGAGTATAGAAACGAAGCTGGGGTGTGTGCGGAACTAGTGGAGCCATCCATGGGTCAAACGGGTGCTTTGGTGCATGTCCTCGACGACGAGCGGCGGCGTTTGGTCTCGGACCTCGTCGAAATCATGCAAACGGGCACGGGAGGATGCGTGGATGGAGGCAAAAGAACGGCAAGCTCACCCTGATCGCGATGAAGGGCTCGGGGAGCCCGGGGAGTGCTTGGCGTGGACGAATTTGAGGTTGGACTCGTTGGCGGCCGGCGGCGATTCCTTAAAGCTGGCGTCACTTGGAGTGCTCCTGGGCTTCGATTGATCTGGGGGAAAGACGAAGTCGTCGACGCTGGTTCGATTGGACACGGTGGCACGGCTCGGGGACGACTGTGGCTATGTGGGCTCGTCGGCGTGCTCCACGGCGGTCTTCGGGCGGCGACGAATCGGGCGCAGGAGGAGGAGGAAGACGAAGAGGAGGGGGGAATGGATCAGGACGGCTGCGCGGCGTCTCCAGCGAAGGGATAAGGCGCGGGACAGGCAGGCAGCTGCCTGTCGTGCCCACGACTGTCGCCGGCGAGGTGCCTGCCTGCCTGGAGGGAAGAAGACGCATGTAACCCCCTCCAGGTGGGCTGGGCCGGCCAGGTGGGCTACGGGGAGTTAGCTGGGCTGAAACCAGGTAAGTTCCTTTTTCCTTTTCTCTCTGTTTAATCTTTCCTTTCTTTTTCTGTAATTTGTTTTGGCTCTGATAAAAATACCAAACCATTTTATTAAATGCTGAAAACTTTTACATGGCCTCATAATAATATGGACAAGCCACTCATAAACTTTCAACATTTTTAAAATTCAAATGATTTGAATTTTAAATCAAATAGGGGGATTTCTTTAATTCCAAGGTACTGTTTGAATATTTGAAAAATCTATGAGCATGGGGGGGGGGGGGGGTCCCACATCACTTGATATGTGATCATACTCATTTATAAGACTTTCCAAAACTCTAACATGAATTTTTGGAAAAGATTTTTATCTGGCCTTTTGAATTAATTCATCTGGGGGGTGTTCCTTCTCCCATTTTGATTTTGAATTTGATTTCCAAGATTTATTTTTGAAATTTTGACATGATACAAAGGCACTAGCTAACCCTAGCACATACCTAACATAGGGATCTGACACTTCTTCAGGCAATCTCTGAGATACTTCTCTTGAGAGATGAAAGTCCCATTCTTCTGTTGACGGATTTGAAGCCCGAGAAAGAACTTCAATTCACCCATCATGGACATTTCATATTTCTTCGACATCATACGAGCAAATTCTTCGCTAATATCAGGGTTAGTGCAGCCAAAAATAATATCATCGACATAAATTTGACACACAAAAAGATCATTTTTTTATGCACGAGTAAAAAGAGTCGGATCAGTTGTTCCTGGTTTGAACCCCTTCTTCAGAAGAAAATCCTTCAGTGTTTCATACCAAGCACGAGGTGCTTGTTTTCACCTATATAGGGCCTTGTGCAACCTGTACACCTTATCAGGATTCTTCGGGTCTTCAAAACCTGGTGGCTGCATAACATATACTTCTTCTTCGATTTCACCGTTAACAAATGCACTTTTGACATCCATTTTATATAGCGATATACCATTGTAATTGGCAAAAGCAAGCATGACACGAATGGATTCATGTCGAGCAACTAGAGCATAAGTCTCACCGAAATCAATACCTTCAATTTGGTTGTAGCCTTGAGCAACCAGTCGAGCTTTATTCCTTACCACAATGCCATCTTCATCTTGCTTGCTGCGAAAAATCCACTTCGTACCAATGATATTATGCTTCTTCGGATCAGGTCTATCAACAAGGGACCATAATTTATTTCTCTCGAACTGATTAAGTTCTTCGAGCATTGCAGTCATCCAGTCTGAGTCCTTCATGGCTTCATCAAATTTCGATGGTTCTAGCATGGATACAAACGAAAAGTTTCCATAGAAGTTAGCTAATCGAGTGCGAGACCGAGTGGTGGGACGACCTGGTTAACGAATCTCTTCGAGAATTGAGTCCACGTCCACTCTTCTTCGAACACGAGGTAAAACTCCTTCATCATCTTGTGGATCCGGTTGATCTTCGGGATCAGCTTGACCTTCGGGATCAGCTTGTCCTTCGGGATCATTTCCTTCGGGTTCAGCTTCTCCTTCGGGTTGGACATTTTCTCCGTTTATGCGTTCTCCTTCGACATGTACATCATTTGCTTCAGGATGTTGATCTCCAGCGCCCCGGGCTATGTGTGGGAACATTGGACCATCATCATCCTTGTTGGCTTGACGTGCATTTCCTTCGACAGGTCGAATATCTCCAATAGCCATGTACCTGATAACTTCATCCAATTGTGGTTCATCCAGGTTAAGAGGTAATTGCTCCTTTTGAGAGCCGTTAGTTTCATCAAATCGAACATTTATAGTTTCTACAACTTTTCCAAGATGAGAGTTGTAAACTCTGTAAGTGTGAGAATTCGAACCATAACCTAGGAGAAAACCTTCGTGAGCCTTTGGGGCAAACTTGGAGCTGTGATTCATATCTCTGATATAACAGGGAGCACCAAAAACCCCGAGATATGAAACATTTGGCTTTTTACAAGTGATGAGTTCACGTGAAGTTTTCTTCAAAAATTTGTGCAGATAAACCTTGTTGATGATATGACATGCAATATTGATTGCTTCGGCCCAGAACCTGATATGAGTCTTGTATTCAGCAAGCATTGTTCTGGCCATTTCAATAAGAGTTCGATTCTTTCTCTCGACCACACCATTTTGTTGCGGTGTATAAGCAGCCGATAATTCATGAGTAAAGCCATATTCATCAAGAAATTCTTCGATATGAGTGTTTTTGAATTCTGTACCATTATCACTTCTGATATGCTTGAGAGATAATTCATATTCAGTCTGAGCTCTCTTTGCGAAAGTTTTGAAGATTTCAACAACCTTGCTTTTGTCATCTAGAAAGAAAACCCAAGTATATCGAGAGAAATCATCAACAATAACCAGACCATACTTGTTACCTCCAAGACTAGCATAATTTTGAGGACCGAATAAATCCATATGAAGTAATTCAAGAGGACGAGTAGTAGTCATTATAGTTTTTGTTGAGTGATGTTTCTTGGCAATCTTTCCTGCTTCACAGGCACTGCATAGACGATCTTTATCGAATTTAATATTATCAATTCCAACGATGTTCTTCTTCGAGATAAGAGTTTGAAGGTTTTTCATTCCTGCATGCCCAAGTCTTCGGTGCCATAACCAACCAGAAGTGGATTTGGCCATTAAACATGTGGACACTGCAGGTCCCGAAGAAAAATCAACGATATAAAGATCACCTTTGCGATATCCTTCGAACACGAAGGAATAATCATCCTGTGAAAAGACAACACAACGAGAAGCAGAAAACAGTACAAGCATACCCATATCACAAAGTTTTGAGATTGACATAAGATTATATCCAAGTGATTGAACAAGCATGACCTTATCAACATGATTATCCTTCGATATAGCAACCTTACCCAAACCAAGTACTTTTCCTTTGTTGTTGTCACCGAAGGTAATGTATCTCTGTGAAGATTCAATGAGTTTTTCTTCGGTGAACAAATCTTTGTCTCCGGTCATATGATTTGTACATCCACTATCCATGACCCATTCGGATCCACCGGAGACATAGCCCTGCAGAAGAATTAGTTCTTCTTAACCACCCACAAACGAGCAGGTGACTTAGAAGGCATGGAAGAGCTAGATGGGGCAGCAATATTATAGCGAACATGATTGCATTGTCTATCTGGACCATCAAGCACACCATAATTCCTCGACGAGGGGTTACATTACTGATGGGTAACAACAACTTTGGTGTTATTGTTACGATGACAATAAACCTTTCTATCGATACGATAGTATTCCTTCTGGGGAACGTTTGAAGCAGGCACCAAGGGTTCATTTCTATGCTCGAGAGAATAGTAGTGATTCGGTGGTACCGAGGATTTTCCCTGGATAGAATGGTTAGGGGGAAGTTTTTCTACAAGAGATTTGCGAACCCAAATCTGTCGCTTATAGAAACCATTCTTCGGAGGAGTACCCACGAATTCAGCCGACACCTTTCCTTCCTGATCTTTGACAAGCTTGTAGTCAGAATCAAGTGATTCATCAACAATGGCTTTATCAATTTTGCAACTTAAACCTGAAAGATTAGCAATATCAATGGGTTTTTCTTTCGCAAGAACCCAGACAGTTTTAGGATACTGCTCGGGTTCCCAGTAGGTTCCATCAGGATTGATTTTCCTTTCGAAGCCAACTCCTTCGTTTCATGGATTCCTGTGAAGAAGAGCCTTTCGTAGGATATCACATAGGTACTGGTGTCCCTGCACACTTTTGAACATGCCTGTTTCAAATAAATTTTTCAACCTGAGGAGTTCCTCGGTAATGGTTTCCTCGTTCGAGGGGTTAGTATCATCAATAACAATAGGTTGCTTTCCTTTCGATCTCTCAGAAATAGACTCAATTTTACTTCGTTCCAAACAAGTTAAGCAAGGAGAAGTAGATGCTTCTGAGCCTTGTTGAGTCATGAGCGTGAGATTGACACATTCCAATTCTTCATTAGCCTCTCTCAGTTTCTCGAGAGCCATTTTCCTTTGAAGGAATTCATAGGTTAGCTTCTTGTAGTCCACTGAGAGAAGATCATGCCGAGAGGAAAGCTCATCATACTTTTCCTTCAGAGTAGCATGCTCATTCGTCAAAGTTTGAACTTTCTCAATCTCATCAATCAACAAAGTCTCAGATTTTAGAATAGTTTCACTTAGAGAATCTAGCTCATCTTGTTGGATAGAAGCAATTTTGGCAAGTTTAGCATAACTTATCCTAGAGTTAATTTCATAAGCAGATCCATCAGAAGTATCGTAGGAATTCTTTGATGAGGATACCTTAGCCTTGGCCATGAAGCAGTAAGCTGGAGATTCATCTTCGCTGCTTTGGTTGACGAAGAATGAACTTGAAGTCTTGCTCGAAGCAAATGCTAAACCAGTAACACCATCAGATGCTGAACCAGAACCAGAACCAGATCTTGGGTTTGATTCAGCTTCGGAACCGGATGCTTCATCTCCAGAGTTCATCTCTTTACCCAGATAGGCTTTGGCACGGTGGGAATTCTTTCGTCGAGAGGAATGTGATTTCGAGGAAGAACTCTCTCGATGCTTGTGATACTTCTTCTTGTTATCATCAGAACCGTCTTTCTTTTCTTTTCTGGACTTTGAATCATATCTCTTCGACTCATAGTTTTTGCTCGATCTTTGAGACTTGCTCGAAGAGTTGCTGTGAGAGTTCTTTGATCTATGTTCAATTTCCCAGAGAGGACAATCAGCAATGAAGTGACCTGGCTTCTTGCACTTGTAGCAACAGTTATCTTTCGCTGAAGAGTTTCTGGATGATGATCGATGTTGTGATGAATTGCTCGAATGTCTTGAAGAGTAGTTTTTCTTCGGTGAAGAGGAGTTCCTTCTCTGAAAGGGGTTGAATCTTCTCATTATCAGTGCCAGATCTTTTCCAATGTTCTCGGGGTCATCTGAGGCGCAACCAGATTCAGAACTAGCTTCAGGAGAGGAGTTATGTGAAGCCTTGGCCTTTAGTGCATGAGATTTTCTTCGAGTCCCATTAACATCTCATTTTTCATCTTCTTCCATCTCGAAGGTATTGAGTCTCTCAAGAATATCAGCGGCAACTAGATCCTTGAAATCAGTCCTTTCCTTAATCATCAGCACAATGTGATCGAATGAATCATCAAGGGAACGGAGCAAAGTTCTGACAATAATCCAATTGGTAATGTCTTTGGCACCGAGGGAAATCAGTTCATTTGACAGCGCAGTGAGTCTGCTGTATATGGAGCTAACTTTTTCTCCCTCGTGCCTCTTGAACCGATAGAACTTGCTTCGAAGGGTGTCAATACGAGCATCTTTCTGAGTAGAGACACCTTCACCAATCTTCTCGAGATAGTCCCAAACACCTTTGGCCGAAGAAATATTCTTGACCTCATGATATTTCTCTGGAATCAGATGATTTGTAATGAAGACCCAGACTTCAGCACCTAGCTCTATCTTCTTTGCCTCTTCGGGAGTGATGGCATTTTTGTTTTTGACAGTTACACCATTCTTGACAACTTCCCAAGCTGCAGAGTTGGCCATGATATTCCTCTTCATTTTGTCCTTCCAATAGGGATAGTCCTTCCCATTGAAGATAGGGATTGGTTCCCCCGAGCGAACAGCTGCAAACGACATTCTTGACAACACTCCAGGTTGTTAGACCAAAATACGCAGAGCGTAGGGAGTGCCTAGCTCTGATACCAATTGAAAGCTCAAGAATGATCAGAGGGGGAGGGGGTGAATGATCACTTCTAAAAATTCTAAGGAACTTAGAAGAAAATCATGAAAATGACGAAGGACTAATGGCATGACGAAGGAAATACAGTATCGAAAGTAATGCATGGCTCGAAAGGATTGGGAGCGAAGGAAAACATCGAAGATAAACAGGCAACGACTAAATACTTAATGTAAAAGCATGAAGGAAAACGAGCCTGACACGACGATGTTTGGTAAACCAGTTCACACTCTACAAAGTGCTATGTCTGGTTGGAGGGACTGGTGATTGAACACCTGGAGAAAAACTCTCTCCGTCCTATTCTCCACTTCAACAAACTCCTCGAGCTTGTCCAGTTTTTACTCGTGGTAGATGATTCAGGACATCTCCGAGAACTTTACAAACTTCCTTCAGCAGTGACATTTACTCTTCGACTGCTTGACAGGCGACGCCTCACCGTCTAGGAGACTTGCAGTTCTCCAAGATAAAAAGATCGGCTAATCTCGACCTAAGTCACAGTGAATTGCTCAACTCAGTTCAGACTTGGGTTTTTGGTTTTCTCTCGATGAATCTCTCTTGGGATGCTCACAGACTTCTGTCTTAGAATCTTCAGTGGAGCAGCCAACCCGAAATGGCGGGTAGGTGCGGGGTATTTATAGTTGGCGATCCCGATGGGTAAAATGACTGAAGTGACCCGATGCGACCGCTTGATGCGTGTCCACAACGGTCGGATTCCAATCACTGCACAACTTTACTTGAGGAACAAGTAAGCTGACTTACCGAACGAGTTCTCTCTCGAAGGCACGAAGTGCGATGACTTTACCTTCGAGCTATTCACTCGACTCAGTAAGATTTCTCTCGGTAGGCTTTTGTGGGTTTAGGTTGAGCAGAGAAAATTCACTTCGACTAAGATCTCAACTAGCAAACCCCTCTTAATAGTATGATTTTTCCTACGACTCAAGAAAATAAAGAGAAACTAGTAAAAAGACTAAGTCTTCGACCAGCTTCAGCTTTCTCTTCGTTGCGCTTTTACTCGAGAGAGACTTTTTCTTCGACTACAATTTTAGGGGTCGTCTTCCTTCAAAGGTTTCGGTAGATGACTGCAGCTCTGCTGCAGTGAGTTGTCCTTCGACCTTCTACTTGCAAACTCCATTCTTTCGGAACCTAAGTATCTTTTGATACTCGAAAACAATATTAGTTCCACTTCTGCTTTGTCCAACAATGTCCAAAACCTTCGGGGGCAAAACTTGCTCTTACAATCTCCCCCTTTTTGGACGATTGTTGGAAAAACAGGCATCGATAAATAATTGAGAAAGTTTTGAGTTTTCGATGATAAACCAGTGCTAAGATTGATGAAATACTCCCCCTTGATGTATGCACGGAAGATAAGAGTTTCCTGTGAAGTGCAGATTTGACAAGTAGAGACGAGGGAACACCATCAATGATCTTAGCGAGTGAAATTGCATTCCAGATAATATCCAATAAGAAATATGCAATCTCCTCGAATGACCTATGAACTTATGTGAAAGATAACTTCCTACAAAAAGGTTAAGTATCGCAAGCAGCAGATAGATATCTTACGAAAAGGAGTAGCATTTCACAGTCCTACTTAGAGTTAGTTACAACCAGATCGAATTTGAATCGAAAGTTTGTTGAAACTACTCAGAAAACCTCAAAGTACAAAAGTTTATCGAATAAAAAGCAAAGACCTTAACCCCGTAGGCAAACTAATTTCTTCGAAGCCACTACATCTCCCCTTTTTGTCACAACGTACAAAAAGTCGTGAGAATAGGGTCGAAAGAAATCCCTACTCGCTGTGGCGGCTCCGGCGACGTCGAGAAGATTCGGCGAGCGTTGGAGCCCGACGAATTGGGCGAGCGCCTGGAGGAGTGATCTTCGTGCGGAAGGAGTGTTGATCTCCAGAAGATTCCAGCTGTGATTCCGGCGGGGTCCTGGGGCTTCGAGGATGTGGAGAGTAAACTCTCGCTTGACGTTGAGGGGTTCATCTTTCTCGGAGTCGGAGGAGAAGGTGTTCAAAGTGATGTGGTAATAGTCATCGACACTGAGTACATCTCTGTTCTTTGGCAGCTGAGGGATATTGGGATCCGGGCGATCTACTCGATCATCATTGGTCCAATTCCTGTTCATATGGGGAGGATATTCTTCGAAGCCACATCGTTGAAGTTGACCGAGTGAATTGAATTTATGCAGTCCTTTCCAATCTCGGCGAAGACATTCATGTAGCATCTGATTGTTGTTCATGGTAATATTGCGCAAATGATTTATCTCGTCCATCAATGCTTGCTTCTGAATGAAATCTTGGTCGACGTGATGTTGAAGCATTTGCTGGGACCGAAGAGAAACTTCCATGTGATGCACTGGCTTGATAAACTTCGAGCGAACATTACGCTCAGTTAAATGGGCGCAGATGCTAGTGTGCTTAGCATATTGATCGTTGGGTCGAGCAACAATCTGCAATACTTCCCTAACTGGTGGAGTGAAAATCTTCGGGAAAATTGACACGGGGAATGGCACGTCCCGAGAGTAATTGCAGATAGCCATCAGCCATGGTGCATACGGCTTGTGGGAATTGTGATCATCAGCACAAGACACCAAAGTTCTGATGAAGTAGTCTTCAAAATCAAAAGGATGACCATGGACTAACTTCAACAGAGCAAGTTGCACGTCATTGGGAATAGGAAAGTCATCGTGCACATCGAGCATTGGCATCAAGGTCTTCGAAAGAATATAAAACCATGCCTTTGCTTCAAAAACTAAGTGTCTTGGCTTGGGCTCAGCCGGGTAGTTATCTCCTACGACATCTGGATTCATGATCGTAGAAAATTCAGCAGGAGTTGGAGAAGGTAAGTCATGAAGCTTGTGTGGTAATCCTTCGAACCGAGGAAAATTGATGATGGCCAGAAATTGGTCGACAGTCATATGGAATACTTGGCCTTGGATCATATAATCAAATTTCCACGTCTTCGAGTTCTCGGGATCATCAGTGACAGAGAGCGTTGCATAAAATTACTTGATAAGCTCGGGATTGTAGCCACAATCGAGAGCAAACATCTTGTGAGCATGAAGACCATCAATTGTTTCGGCAACATTCTCGAAACATGAGGTGGAATACACCGAAGGCATATCAAGGTATTGATGTTGGAAAACTCTAGCCTTGTTGTACAACACACGAGTATAATAGATGGCTTGCTCTTGGGTCCAAAACCGAAGAGAATATGCACTTCTTGGCTTCTCGTAGGGATTGGTCCCGAAGAAAATGGCTTGTGTTCGCGCATTTTGAAGATGGGGCCTCCTCGAGGAACATCTGAGCGGAACAGAGGCAGCATTTCTCTCGGATGAGAAGAATGGAGCAGCTCATCAACAGGAAAAACTTCGGCAACATTGTGTGGCATTTGGAAAACTGGGTCAGCAGGGCGAGGAATTGAAGATGGAACGTTTACAATGTCCTATGTTGGGATGGCTGCAAGAGCATTTTCCTCGGCCTGCGCTTCGACAGCAACTCCTTCATCGGCATTAGCATTTTGAGCGGCCTCTACATTCTCCATGGCCTCCAAATCTTCGTCTAGTTGTGCGAAAGTATCAACCATTTCTTCGTTCGAGGAACTTGATGAGGAGGAGGAAGAACTATCACTAGAACCGTCATCTCCAGAACTGTTTCCTTCGACAGCATCTTGACGAGAAGAAACTATCGTGATATCAACATCAGCGTCTTCTCCGTCATGCAGAGTCTGGGCAGAGGAGTAATCTTTCTGAGCAGAGGAGATGGGGGCTTGAGTTTCTTTCTCGACCTGAACAAGTTTCTCGGTCTCTGCTTGGGCTTGGGTCTCGATGGGTGGGGTGGTTGATGGAATAATGTGCGGTGGCGATGATGGTTTTGGTGGTGGTGACGAGGCTTTTGGTGGTGATGGTTGACGAGGTGGAGGTGTTTGTTGGCGAGGTGGAGGTGTTTGTTGGCGAGGTGGAGGTGTGGCTTGGCGAGGGGGTGGAGTTTTCTCATGAGGAGGAGATGGTTGCTTGGTGGGGGTTGGTGCAGTTTCATGTCGTGCTGGAGCAGCAACGGCCTCGGTAGACTTTGCCTTCTTGGCATTCTTCTCTATCTCTGGCGTACCACGCGCAGAGGTTGGGGCAGCAGACTTTCTCTTACGAGATTGTTTCTTGTACAGGGCATCATTGTGCTCTTTGCATACGACCGACATAATTTGTCGAACCTTTTCATACACAGCGGTCAGGTTTTCCTTCTGAGCCCTTCTGGATGCTTCGGCGGTGGCAATCTTGAATTTGAAAAACTTTCGGGACTCAATGTCCTCCGTTTCTTCTTGAAGTTGCCTGGAGTAAAAATTCACTTGCTCCTTGTCCTTGCGATCTTGGGTGAGATACCCTTCCCAGCGAATCATGTATCGAGCAACATGCTCTTGGATCTCAGCAGGGACATCATCCTCTGTAGTGACTTTGCTCGGTGTGGTAGCCATCTTCCAGAGGATATGTGAAATATTAGCAGCATCCCAAGGAGCATGTGTGCCAGAATCTCCTTCGTTGGAGCTCACTTCATCGGCACGAGGGATGGAAACAACAGGTGCAGCAGGGGCAGGTGCAGGAGCTGGTGCGGCTCGAGGAACTGGAACATTCTGAGCCTTTTTCCTAGCCTCCTTGGCTTTCTTCTCAGCCTCCTTGCTGGCCTTGGCAGCAGCAATGGGTTTTTTGACGGCACTAGGGGCCACAGCTTTATCCTTCGAGGCACTAGGGGCCTCAGCATTTTTCTTTGCAGCACTTGCAGCTGCATCCTTTTCCTTCGTGACTGTGGGAGTCACTACTTTTTCGGTGGCGCTAGTGGCCACGACCTTTTCCTTCGGGGCATCAGGAATTGTGCCTTCCGCAATCTGTCGTCGATACTTTTCACTGACCAAATGTAAAATGCCTAGTTGTTGAGCAACCTGGGCCTTTTTATGCTCGGGCTGACTGTGAAAGTTCAGGAGCTTGGAATTTGTCAAGTCTTTTACTTCTTGTTCTTTTTGTTTTGCCAGCCTTTATTTTCGTTGAACAAGTGTTTCTTCATCCTCAGCAACTTGAGTTTGCTTTCCCTTCGATTTGGCCGAAGGTTTTGGTCGGCGAGCTTGAACTGATGGAGCAAATGAAATGGGCGGATTAGTGACCAAGTTGGTCAAGTCAATGTTTGCTCGAGGAGCCTGTGTAGCTGGCTCTTGGATCCTAATGCCTTTACTGCTCGACTTCTTCTTCAGAGGAATGTCCTCGACATCAGCCTTAGTGCCAGGGTCTTGATCATCAGAATTGACTTTGTCTTCGGAGCTCGCATCAGGTGGCGAGACAATTACCACCTTTTTCTTTCGCTTGGCTGATTTCTTGCCAGCCTTCGGTTTGGCACTTGGGCCAACATCCTCGGCACCCTCAGCAGCAGCAGCCTCCTTTCTTGCTTTGGCTTCCTTTCTCTTCTGTGCTCGTGCTTCCCGAGCATCAACCAGCTCTTGAAAATCAGCAGAGGTTTTGAGAGCAGATGGGTGAGCATCAGCTGGAAGAGGTGGTCGATTATCTTTCGTGCACTTGGGCCTTAAAGATTTGACATCCGACCAGGGATTTTTCATTGCAAACAGCCTCTCCCAGCGAGGAATAAGCGACTTGTATTCATACCAACGAAGTGCTTGTAGCCTTCGAATATCTTGCAGACGATTTTCTCGTGTACGTTCATCTTCAGAACCTGAAGGCGTTCTCAAATTGTTCTCTATGATCAACTCCTCTAATAATCCTTTAGAGTTGTTGGTGATTCTTGTTCGGCCTCCCACACGCTTGGGTGCTCTGACGTTTCCTTCGATCCCAGACATATTCCTGCGAAAAAGATAGGTATGAGGGAATATAGGAAAGTTGTGAACAAGTACCAGCGGTTTTCGAGGAAAATCATTTTGAATGCTGCAAACATATCGATAAGCATGTCTTGCAGCAAGTTTTTCAAGCAAGTGCTAGGCTAGATTTCCATCGGGTGTAAATCTAACGAAGAACTTGTATGAACGAATTGCATAAGAAAACATCTATCAATACGTTTCTGAGGAAATTGCTTCAGTGAGAGAATCCGAGGGATTTCTTACCTAGCTCAGATGGGAATCGATAGAAAACGCTAGAAACAGATTTCCCAAGATTCAATGATTCAAACGGATCAAACAGACCTAAGAAAAAGAGAGAAAAACATGAAAAAATCTAGGACTCGATGAACAACAGAGATTTGAATCGAGTCTTAGAGTCGTGCATACCCTAACTCGGCGATGTACGGCGACTACGGCGATGCGGATGAAGTTCCTCGTCGATGGGAAGGTCTCCGGCGGCTTCCTTCCGACAGCAAAGCGGCGAGGGAGTCGACGGCGACGATCAGCACGGCGGCGCGCGAGAGAGAACTTCGGGAGCAGAGAGATGAAGTCGAGGGAATTGCGATTGCTGAACCGGTGGGGTGGATCAGTATTTATAGGGGAGGGGTCGGAATAACTGTCAGATCTCATCCAACGGTGCAGATTTCCCGTCTCTCCGCATTCAACGAACGGATTTTGTGGCGGTAATCGCGGGAAAATCCCAACGAACCGAAAGAAAGTTGCTCCACGTCCAAGACCAAACTCATCGAACATCGAGTATAAAACTAGATAAACGTTCGATAGATTTTCCTTCGGAATCAATGACATTCGAAGGGAATCTTGATCGAGTACAAATATACATGTTCATGAGAGAAAAAAGCAAAGATGGGGTAGGGATAGACTAGAGGGAAAACAGGGTCCGATGCTTAATCAATCCGAGGGAAAAACAGTGATAAAACTCGGAGTGATAAGTCTATAGGACAACACCAAACGAACAAAAAAACAAACGTAAAAGAAATACGATAGAAAAATAAGGTAAGTAAACGACATAGAAAGAAAAACGTATAATACATAGTACCGATAGTTATGATCTTACTGCACATTGCGTGACTCCAAGATGTTCAACTCACACCTTAGTGCACAGAACCTCTTTTCATCCAAGGGCTTCGTAAAGATATCAGCCAATTGATCTTCGGTGCGTACATGGCTGATAACAATATCTTCTCGCTGAACGTGATCTCGAAGAAAATGATGACGAATGTCAATATGCTTCGTTCGAGAGTGTTGCACAGGGTTATGGGAAATTTTGCTAGCACTCTCGTTATCACATAGCAAAGGAATTTTCTTCACAAGAATACCATAATCTTTCAGCATTTGCTTGAGCCACAGAATCTGAGTGCAGCATGAGACGACAACAACATACTCGGCTTCATCCATAGAAATAGATACGCAATGCTGTTTCTTCGAAGCCCAACAGACAAGAGATCTACCAAGAAAATGACATGTCCCCGAGGTAGATTTCCTGTCGACTCGATCACCAGCCCAGTCAGAATTAGAATATCCAACGAGATCAAACTGGGCACCCTTGGGATACCATAGTCCCAAAGTTGGTGTATGAGCCAGATATCGAAGAATTCGCTTGACAGCAATATGATGTGATTCTTTCGGGTTTGCCTGAAAACGAGCACACATACAAACTGATAGCATAATGTCAGGTCTAGATGCACAAAGGTAAAGAAGCAAACCGATCATCGAGCGATATTTCTTCTGATCGAAAGGTTTGCCCTTCTCATGTGCATCTAGATGAACATTCGTAGGCATTGGAGTCTTGATAGTTTTGCAACTGACAAGATCAAACTTCTTCAGGCAATCTCTGAGATACTTCTCTTGAGAGATGAAAGTCCCATTCTTCTGTTGACGGATTTGAAGCCCGAGAAAGAACTTCAATTCACCCATCATGGACATTTCATATTTCTTCGACATCATATGAGCAAATTCTTCGCTAATATCAGGGTTAGTGCAGCCAAAAATAATATCATCGACATAAATTTGACACACAAAAAGATCATTTTTTTATGCACGAGTAAAAAGAGTCGGATCAGTTGTTCCTGGTTTGAACCCCTTCTTCAGAAGAAAATCCTTCAGTGTTTCATACCAAGCACGAGGTGCTTGTTTTAACCCATATAGGGCCTTGTGCAACCTGTACACCTTATCAGGATTCTTTGGGTCTTCAAAACCTGGTGGCTGCATAACATATACTTCTTCTTCGATTTCACCGTTAAGAAATGTACTTTTGACATCCATGTGATATAGCAATATACCATTGTAATTGGCAAAAGCAAGCATGACACGAATTGATTCAAGTCGAGCAACTGGAGCATAAGTCTCACCGAAATCAATACCTTCGATTTGGGTGTAGCCTTGAGCAACCAGTCAAGCGTTATTCCTTACCACAATGCCATCTTCATCTTGCTTGTTGCGAAAAATCCACTTCGTACCAATGATATTATGCTTCTTGGGATCAGGTCTATCAACAAGGGACCAGACTTTATTTCTCTCGAACTGATTAAGTTCTTCGAGCATTGCAGTCATCCAGTCTGAGTCCTTCATGGCTTCATCAAATTTTGATGGTTCTAGCATGGATACAAACGAAAAGTTTCCATAGAAGTTAGCTAATCGAGTACGAGACCGAGTGGTGGGACGACCTGGTAAACGAATCTCTTCGAGAATTGAGTCCACGTCCACTCTTCTTCGAACACGAGGTAAAACTCCTTCATCATCTTGTGGATCCGGTTGATCTTCGGGATCAGCTTGACCTTCGGGATCAGCTTGTCCTTCGGGATCATTTCCTTCGGGTTCAGCTTCTCCTTCGGGTTGGACATTTTCTCCGTTTATGCGTTCTCCTTCGACCTGTACATCATTTGCTTCAGGATGTTGATCTCCAGCCCCCCGGGCTATGTGTGGGAACATTGCACCATCATCATCCTTGTTGGCTTGACGTGCATTTCCTTCGACAGGTCGAATATCTCCAATAGCCATGTACCTGATAACTTCATCCAATGGTGGTTCATCCAGGTTAAGAGGTAATTGCTCCTTTTGAGAGCCGTTAGTTTCATCAAATCGAACATTTATAGTTTCTACAACTTTTCCAAGATGAGAGTTGTAAACTCTGTAAGTGTGAGAATTCGAACCATAACCTAGGAGAAAAGCTTCGTGAGCCTTTGGGGCAAACTTGGAGCTGTGATTCATATCTCTGATATAACAGGGAGCACCAAAAACCCTGAGATATGATACATTTGGCTTTTTACCAGTGATGAGTTCATGTGAAGTTTTCTTCAGAAATTTGTGCAGATAAACCTTGTTGATGATATGACATGCAATATTGTTGCTTCGGCCCAAAACCTGATAGGAGTCTTGTATTCAGCAAGCATTGTTCCTTCCATTTCAATAAGAGTTCGATTCTTTCTCTCGACCACACCATTTTGTTGCGGTGTATAAGCAGCCGAGAATTCATGAGTAAAGCCATATTCATCAAGAAATTCTTCGATATGAGTGTTTTTGAATTCTGTACCATTATCACTTCTGATATGCTTGAGAGATAATTCATATTCAGTCTGAGCTCTCTTTGCGAAAGTTTTGAAGATTTCAACAACCTTGCTTTTGTCATCTAGAAAGAAAACCCAAGTATATCGAGAGAAATCATCAACAATAACCAGACCATACTTGTTACCTCCAAGACTAGCATAATTTTGAGGACCGAATAAATCCATATGAAGTAATTCAAGAGGACGAGTAGTAGTCATTATAGTTTTTGCTGAGTGATGTTTCTTGGCAATATTTCCTGCTTCACAGGCACTGCATAGACGATCTTTATCGAATTTAATATTATCAATTCCAACGATGTTCTTCTTCGAGATAAGAGTTTGAAGGTTTTTCATTCCTGCATGCCCAAGTCTTCGGTGTCATAACCAACCAGAAGTGGCTTTGGCCATTAAACATGTGGACACTGCAGGTCCCGAAGAAAAATCAACGATATAAAGATCACCTTTGCGATATCCTTCAAACACGAAGGAATAATCATCCTGTGAAAAGAAAACACAACGAGAAGCAGAAAACAGTACAAGCATACCCATATCACAAAGTTTTGAGATTGACATAAGATTATATCCAAGTGATTGAACAAGCATGACCTTATCAATATGCTTATCCTTCGATATAGCAACCTTACCCAAACCAAGTACTTTTCCTTTGTTGTTGTCACCGAAGGTAATGTATCTCTGTGAAGAATCAGTGAGTTTGTCTTCGGTGAACAAATCTTTGTCTCCGGTCATATGATTTGTACATCCACTATCCATGACCCATTCGGATCCACCGGAGACATAACCCTACAGAAGAATTAGTTTTTTCTTAACCACCCACAAACGAGCAGGTGACTTAGAAGGCATGGAAGAGCTAGATGGGGCAGCAGGATTATAGCGAACATGATTGCATTGTCTATCTGGACCATCAAGCACACCATAAATATAATTCCTCGACGAGGGGTTAGAGTACTGATGGGTAACAACAACCTTGGTGTTATTGTTACGATGACGATAAACATTTCTATCGATATGATAGTATTCCTTCTGATGAACGTTTGAAGCAGGCACCAAGGGTTCATTTCTATCCTCGAGAGAATAGTAGTGATTCGGTGGTACCGAGGATTTTCCCTGCATAGAATGGTTAGGGGGAAGTTTTTCTACGAGAGATTTGCGAACCCAAATCTGTCGCTTATAGAAACCATTCTTTGGAGGAGTACCGACGAATTCAGCCAACACCTTTCCTTCCTGATCTTTGACAAGCTTGTAGTCAGAATCAAGTGATTCATCAACAATGGCTTTATCAATGCAACTGAAACCTGAAAGATTAGCAATATCAATGGGTTTTTCTTTCGCAAGAACCCAGACAGTTTTAGGATACTGCTCGGGTTCCCAGTAGGTTCCATCAGGATTGATTTTCCTTTCGAAGCCAACTCCTTCATTTCGTGGATTCCTGTGAAGAAGAGCCTTTCGTAAGATATCACATAGGTACTGGTGTCCCTGCACACTTTTGAACATGCCTGTTTCAAATAAATTTTTCAACCTGAGGAGTTCCTCGGTAATGGTTTCCTTGTTAGAGGGGTTAGTATCATCAATAACAATAGGTTGCTTTCCTTTCGATCTCTTAGAAATAGACTCAATTTTACTTCGTTCCAAACAAGTTAAGCAAGGAGAAGTAGATTCATTTTTCGCTTCTCTGCCTTGTTGAGTCATGAGCGTGATATTGACACTTTCCAACTCTTCATTAGCCTCTCTCAGTTTCTCGAGAGCCATTTTCCTTTGAAGGAATTCATAGGTTAGATTTTCGTAGTCCACTGAGAGAAGATCATGCCAAGAGGAAATCTCATCATACTTTTCCTTCAGAGCAGCATGCACATTCGTCAAAGTTTGACCTTTCTCAATCTCATCAATCAACAAAGTCTCAGATATTTGAATAGTTTCACTTAGAGAATCTAGCTCATCTTGTTGGATAGAAGCAATTTTGGCAAGTTTAGCATAACTTATCCTAGAGTTACTTTCATAAGCAGATCCATCAGAAGTATCGTAGGAATTCTTTGATGAGGATACCTTAGCCTTGGCCATGAAGCAGTAAGCTGGAGATTCATCTTCGCTGCTTTGGTTGATGAAGAATGAACTTGAAGTCTTGCTCGAAGCAAATGCTAAACCAGCAACACCATCAGATTCTGAACCAGAACCAGAACCAGATCTTGGGTTTGATTCAGCTTCGGAACCGGATGCTTCATCTCCAGAATTCATCTCTTTACCCAGATAGGCTTTGGCACGGTGGGAATTCTTTCGTCGAGAGGAATGTGATTTCGAGGAAGAACTCTCTCGATGCTTGTGATACTTCTTCTTGTCATCATCAGAACCGTCTTTCTTGTGTTTTCTGGACTTTGAATCATATCTCTTCGACTCATAGTTTTTGCTCGATCTGTGAGACTTGCTCGAAGAGTTGCTGTGATAGTGCTTTGATCTATGTTCAATTTCCCAGAGAGGACAATCAGCAATGAAGTGACCTGGCTTCTTGCACTTGTAGCAATAGTTATCTTTCGCTGAAGAGTTTCTGGATGATGATCGATGCTGTGATGTATTTCTCGAATGTCTTGAAGAGTAGTTTTAATTCGGTGAAGAGGAGTTCTGTAAGGCCCCTGATGCGGTACTAACTCTAACTAGTCGCTTTCGCGTCCGGTCGGAGTTAGAAGCGCATCAAACGCCACCGGCGCACGACACTCGCACTCGTGTCGCTGCCGGATTCTCAACAACAAGTATATAAGCAAAACTCTACAAGAAAGGAGATACATATAGAGAATATAAATAGAGCAGGGCATACAACGCCACTGTCTAATAATATAACATCAAAATGAGTACATCTCATCAATACATCAATACATCAAGCGGAAGCATAGTCGGGACCGAGTACGGTCAAGATCCAAATTGCCCTAGAGAGGGCTACACATAAATCCTCCCACGGGAACGTCTGAGCCCAACTAAGGATCCTACTGGTCGATGTAGTCGTACTCGTCGTCATCCTCCGTGGGCACCTCCACGAAGTATCGTCCAGTGCTGGGGTCGAGGTAGTAGTCCACTGCAGCGGCCGATCAGGCAAAGCGGTAAAGGCGGAAAAGTAAACGGGGGTGAGAACATATCATTACGGAATAACTAACGCTATAGGTAAGGCAAAGATATAGACAGTTTGCAGCCGTACTAGCGTATATGGTGGCTACACGTTCTATCAGAATAGAGGTGAGATCCAAGAAATTACGTTGACAACGTGTCGTAGGTCGGCTATCCACCTACTTACGCAAACATAACACAACCTCGTTTCTCTCTCGGTCCCCCTGGACGAAGAAAGACAACCAAGGCACACACACGGTTTGTCAAATTTTATAACATATTTATAATGGATGTTATTCTATGAACAAGGAGTAGGTCTCAAGTAGTCCATAACCGAGGACATGGCTTTTCGAAAAGATTTACCCTGCAGGGGTGTACCAACTGTCCATTATAGACGTCGCATGTACGCCCGGTTTCCACTTGGCTAGGTAAGCGCCTGAAACTCCGGAACGTCAGAATCCCTCTAACTAACAACGCACAACTCCGGGTGGCCCCCGGGGAGACGACACCCAAACCTCAAGCTGGCCACGCTCTCGGATCGGACTCTTCCGTATGACGCAGGTCGGATTACCGGTTAGTTCTCTTATGAGACTGGGTCCTAGCTGATCAGGTGGACCAACAGAGAACTATGCTCCACTGGCCCAGTTTGTTTGTAAACAGCTGGGGTACCAACCAACACACACGCGAAGAAAATGTAAATCAGCTCGGGCCACCACTAGAATTGTAAGAAGCTAGGTAGGTAAGATAAGGGGGCCCCATAAAACCCCACACACGATTAGGCACGCTCGTCAAGAAACACAATACCCGGAACTTGGGTCCTAGGTGACTCAAATGGAACAAAGCACCAGACGGGAATAGTCCAGCCTTCCACCTTTCGTCAAGTATAATTAACATCATTTAACAATAATATCAACCAACTTCTTTTACAGCATGATATCCCAACCATAAATATATAGGGTAAGCAGCAAGTTTTCTATCCATACTAAGCAATGGCTGAGCAGCGGTAACTTAGCAGAACAATGGTTTGCTGGGATGTGGGGATCATGGCTGTATGGTTTTAAACATGGCATATAAGGTAGATAGGATCAAGTACTAACGTTCTAGATCTACAGCTAGGCATGAGCAGAAAGTTATAAAGTAATGACACAGATCTCCCCCTTGCCTGGTAAGGTAGTCGAAGCAGCACTCACGGTACCCTCGGGCTCGGTGTCGGACAGCTCCACGTAAGTCTCCTCAGCGGTCTCAGGTGCTAACGTAAGGTACCGACAGGAAAAGCACACAAGTAAGCAACTGATGCAACTCAAACAAGGATGGCATGCTCAAGTTTTATTTACATAGTATGACCCTGTCTAGTCAAGTTTAAATGAAGGTGATGACGACAAGTCATCACTTTCATATGCATTTTATTTACATTGTAATGGCTTTGGTCTGAGCCTTAACTTAGGTGTAAATAGCATGATAGCATGACATGAAAAACAAGCATTACAAGAATTTAATTAACATGAAAGTAAAACGATGATTCCGGAGACGGAGTAGTGTCGGTGAAATTGACACACAGGAAGGAGCAACAAAGGTTTGAGGCCAGCCACTGGGCATATGACAATATGCTAGGGGCTGACTTGAAGAAAGAAGATGACTTGGAACAGACTTGAAAAGATCAGATGAACAACATTGCAGATGCACTGAAGCTGAAATGTTGCAGGCAGACAGATCAGAAAACTTCTGAACCAGGTGATCACACCTTGTCTCAAAAGTTGCACAACACATCATGATAACATCACTGCTGAAATCCTTGCAGAAAAGCTCCCCAAAAACATATATGATATGTCTCCATTGAATTTGCAAAGGAAGTTGCAAATTCAACTGAAGTTCAGGGGGCTGAGTGCAAAATTGCACCACATGAATTTTGAAAAAGGTTCAGATGATGAAAACATCATCACCATGCAACTCTTTGTGCAAAACTACCCAAAAATCATATATGACATGGGAAATTTGAAACTTGAACCCATTTACAAAAACAAAGAAAAAGCAAGAGGGGTTTATTTGCAAAATGACCATACTTCAATTCAGAAGGGGTCAGAAGCAACAATGAATATCACCACTGTGTTCAGTAGCTCAAAGTACCCCACAGACATATAAGGCATGCCCCTATTTGACAACTTGGACAAGTTCAGATTTGAATTTGAAATTCAAATTCAAACTGAATTTAAATCAGAAAAGAAAACAAAATAAAAAAAGAAAAAAAAAGAAAGAAGGAGAGGACTTGGCACATGGGCCAGCCTCGGGTGCTCGGGGACCAACCTCCCCCTCCACGGCCCGGCTGAACCGAGGCCACTCCACTGGCCCACTGGGCTCGCCTGCTGGCCACGGCAGCCCACTCACTGACGTGAGGGCCCCGGGTGTCAGCCTCGGAGTAAAATCAAAAAAATGGGGGGGGGGGGGGCGACTGGGATTCGAACCCTCGACGCACTGCTCGTCTCCACGCTCGCTACCACTGCGCCTCGAATCGGTTTCTGAACATATACACTACGCGAACTAGGTAAGGTTCAGTATCCCGCTTCTGAACTTCAAACACCTGCAGTATCTGAACCGCGACGCGCGCACGACTTCCGGCGAGGCTCCCGTGGCGCTCTGGCCAAACTCCGGCGAACCCTGCTGCGGGATCCCAGGAGGGGACCTCCCTCTACGCCCAGCTCTACTCCACAGGCTCTTAGATCTCCTCTGCACGATGGTAGCAACACCAGAACAGAGGTGCGGCGACACGCACTTGAGCTTCAGAGAAGCAGTGCATCCGGCGAACTCCCGGCGAGCCTAGCGTGGAACTTCGGGCGAACCAAGCTATGCTACGGTGCGCAAACGCGAGGGGGAACATCTAGCATCAATCCCCCACACCGGATCTGAACCCTAACTCCAAGACGGCGACGGAAACTTCAGGTGAACTCACGGCGGCGCACTGCAGCTGACGGCGCAACTTCAGACAAAGGCGATGCAACTCACGCTGCGTACAAAAGGTGAGGCTTTGCGCGCCACACGTGTGCTCTGCGCGACCCCAGAGCGCGTGTACTGGAGAACCCGACGCGACACGACACATACAACATACCAAAACCACCGGCGAGGAGCTCAAGCGGACAGAGATGCGGTCCTACGGTGAGAAGCTATACGCGCGGGAGACAGAGGAGCAGGGGTGGTCTGCAGCTCACCTAGGGATGGATGTGGAAGGAGATGGCGACCAGGTCGTCGTCGGCGATGAAGACGTCGCCGCGGCGGGCCTTTTCGTCGAGAGCTTGGTGGCGGCCTCCTGCACGATCCTGCATGGAGGGGAACGGAAAGGATGAGGTCTCGCATGCCTCTGGACGAGCACAAGGTGAAGGCGTGGAGCGGGGTCGGCGGAATTGCTCACCGGAGCGGCTTCTCGGCGGGTACAGGGGAGCCCCTGCTCTCGCGACGGCGCCGCGGGGGAAGAAGACTGCGAGGGAGCGGGGCTAGGGTTTCTGCGGGGTTTGCGGCGGCCTAAATAGGCGGAGATCCCTAGGCCAGGGTGGACGTCGAGGCGCCAGGGTGGCCGCCGGCTGTGAGAGAGACCGCCGGGGTCCCCTCCGGCCACGGTGGAAAGGCGATCTTTCCACGCCGTTGGATCAATCCAACGGTGGGAAGAGCCTCCCCGCGTACCGGTTCGGCCGGGCTACAGCCCAACAAGGAGCAGGCCCCATGGGCTGGGCTGAGCCTTGCGCCAGAAAAGAAGAAACGAGGGAAAGAAGCCTGCTGGAGAAAAGAAAATGGACAGCAGGCAAAAGAAAAAGGAAGAGAAAAGATAGGGGGAAAGAAAAATATTATAAATATTTTTAAAAACGCCCTAAAAAGATGCTTGATCACCCAAAATTGATTTGAACAATTTTGCATGCAGTGAAAAATCTCCAAAAGCAAAACAGTACCCTTTTCCATTTAAAATTAAATAGAAAAGGACTTTGAAGTGTTTTTGAGAGAAAAATAGATGGTTCAAAATTCCATGAGCTTGAAATTCTTAATCCTTGCATTTTTCTAGATTTTTCAAAATTGGTTTGACCAATTTTTGGCAACAACAAAATGTGGCCCTGTTTTGAATTCAAAAACACTTTGAACTAGGGCTACTGTTTTTGGTGATGGCAAAAATGCTTTGAGGGTTTTAAAACCCTTGCAATAGCAAAAGAAATGGCTAGGCTAAGTTTGGGGTCAAGTGGAGTGAGCATGTGACAAGGAAAATTTCCGTGACTGCCCTTCTTGAACCACTTTGGAAGCAAAAGAAAACTACCCAACATGACTCCAATCTCAATGCCAATTTAAATCACCACATGAAATGACATAAACCTCCACCATGCCAAGTTACAAGTCCAACCGAGGAAAAATAAATTACATGGTGTTTGCAACTTATTACATGTGGGCTGTTACAGCTCTCCCCTACCAACATAGGATCTCGTCCCGAGATCTAAGCAAGAAAAAGCTCGGGATACTCAGAACGGAGATGATCTTCACGTTCCCACGTTTCTTCCTTCTCTGAGTGATGTGCCCATTGCACCTTGAGGAACTTGACGGTCTTGTTGCGAGTCTTGCGCTCGGACGAGTCAAGAACACGGACTGGACGCTCTGAGTAAGAAAGATCCGTACTGAGCTGGATCTCGCCCAAGTCCACTGCCTGCTCTGGCTGCTTGAAACACTTTTTCAACTAAGATAAGTGGAACACATCATGCACCATAGCCAAGCTGTCTGGAAGCTCGAGGCGGAACGCAAGAGGTCCCCGAGTCTCGAGGATGCGGAACGGACCAATGAACCTGGGAGCCAACTTGCCTTTGATCCCAAAGCGGTGAGTGCCTCGAAGTGGAGACACTTTGAGGTATGCGAAGTCACCAACTTTGAAGTCAACACCACGGTGTTTCTTGTCATAATAAGCCTTCTTCCTAGACTGTGCTGCCTTTAGGTTCTCTCGGACAATCTTCACTCTGTCCTCTGCCTCTTGGATCACATCTGGACCGAACAGCTGCCTCTCGCCTGTCTCGGACCAGTTCAAAGGTGTCCTGCACTTGCGACCATACAAGACTTCAAACGGCGCTGCTTGTAGACTTGCTTGATAGCTGTTGTTGTACGAGAACTCAGCATATGGCAAGCATTCCTCCCACTTCATGCCAAACGAGATGACACATGCCCGAAGCATGTTCTCAAGAATTTGATTCACACGCTCAACCTGCCCACTGGTCTGAGGGTGATAAGCGGTACTGAACAACACTGTCGTACCAATCGCCTTCTGAAAAGCCTGCCAGAACTTGGAAGTGAAAAGACTGCCTCGATCAGAACTGATCTTCTTGGGGATGCCATGCAAAGATACAACTCGTGCGGTGTACAAATCCGCCAACTGAGCTGCTGAAATGGAGTCTTTCACTGGGAAGAAGTGAGCAACTTTGGAGAGATTGTCAATGACAACAAAGATGACATTGTTCTTCTTCTGCGACAGAGGGAAACCTGTGATGAAATCCATCTCAATGTGATCCCATTTCCACTCTGGAATTTCAATTGGCTGAAGTAGCCCTGCAGGCTTCTGATGCTGTGCCTTCACTCTCCTGCACACATCACACTGGGAGACGAAACGGGCAACATCCCGCTTCATACGAGTCCACCAAAAGTTCTTCTTGAGGTCCTGGTACATCTTGGTGCTACCAGGGTGGATGGACAGCTTTGAGTCATGGGCTTCTCTCAAGATTACCTCTCTGAGACCTCCTTCTTTGGGAACAACAACTCTCTCCTCGAACATCACGGTGCCGTCATTATGCACTGAAAAGAAACCGTACTTCGGAACTGAGGCGGCAACACCCTGCTTGACTTTCTGAATCATCAAGCTACCAGACTGAGCTTCACGAATCTTCTCACGGATAGTGGGCTCTACCACAAGGTTGGCTAGATAGCCTGCTGGAACTAGCTCAAGATTGAGCCTTCGAAAGGCCTCACACAAATCAGGGTGTACCTTCTGCACCTGGACACTGTTGCAGTCACCCTTGCGGCTCAACGCATCAGCTATGACATTCGCCTTGCCAGGCGTATACTGAATATCCACGGAGTACTCAGTAATAGTCTCGAGCCACCTCCTTTGCCTCAAGTTCAGGTTAGGCTGCGTGAACAAGTACTTTAAGCTTTTGTGGTCGGTGAACACATCAACCCTCCTCCCTAGGAGGAGGTGTCGCCAAGTAACCAACGCATGAATCACTGAAGCCAGCTCAAGATCGTGTGTCGGATAGTTCCTCTCAGCCTGCTTCAACTGTCTGGAGGTGTACGCCACAATATTCTTTCCCTGCATCAACACTCCGCCAAGGCCATTCAACGAGGCTTCACAGAACACTTGAAACGGCTGTGACTCATCTGGCGGCGTAAGGATCGGAGCTTTGGTCATCCTTATCTTCCACTCATCAAAAGCTGCCTGGCAAGCCTGTGACCAAGTGTACTTCTTGCCCTTGCACAACAACTCCGTCACCGGCTTTGCTATCTTGGAGAAATTCTCGACAAACTTCCTGCAATAGCTGGCAAGTCCGAGAAAGCTCCTCAACTGCTTGAAATTTTTCGGCGGAGTCCAATCCTGAATCGTTCGGACTCTATCTGGGTCAACAGCAATGCCCTCTGAGGAAATGACATGGCCAAGAAAGTTGACCTTATTCATCCAGAACTCACACTTGGAGAACTTTGCATAAAACTGGTGATCTCTCAACTTCTGCAACACCAATCTGAGATGCTCCTCATGTTCAGCCTCTGACTTGGAAAAGACAAGGATGTCGTCGAGGTAGAGGAGGACGAACACATCCAGCCACTCTTGGAAGAGATAGTTCATGGCCCTCATGAACGTCGGAGGAGCGTTTGAAAACCCAAACGTCATGACCGGAAACTCGTAAAGTCCATAACGAGTGCGGAAGGCTGTCTTGGGAATGTCCTTCTCACGGACACGATTCTGGTGGTACCCCATCTTTAGATCAAGCTTTGAAAACACCTTTGCTCCATGCAACTGTTCAAACAAGTCATTGATGTTGGGAAAAGGGTATTTGTTTTTGATCGTCTTCTTGTTGATACCACGGTAGTCTTGAACCAACCGACTAGTACCATCTTTCTTCTTCACAAAAAGACACGGGGCACCCCAAGGAGAAGTGCTCGGACGAATGAGCCCATCCTTCTCAAGCTTCACCAGCTGCTCTTTCAACTCAATCAGCTCTTCCGGGCACATCTTGTACGGCTGCCGAGATATCGGCTATGTACCAGGTTCTAGCTCGATCACGAACTCAATAGCACGCACGGGTGGAATACCTGGCAACTCCTCTGGAAAGACATCTGGGAACTCTCGAACCACTCTGACCTCCTCGATCAATGGAGAAACTCCAGCGTTCAGAGCGTACAACTGTGCTGATCCCCCTGTCGAGCCACAAGTGTACCAAATCTCTGTGCCTGAATCGTGCGTCAGCAACACGGTCTTGGACGGACAATCAATCTTGGCCTTGTACTTGACAAGCCAATCCATGCCCAAAATAACATCAATGTCGGAACGGGGCAAGACAACCAGGGACGCCGAAAAAATAGCACCCTGAATGCTGATCTCCACATCTGGAACTGTCCATGAAGAAGTGAACTTTGACCCAGGTGTGACAACTGACAGCTTGCTTGGAAGCTGGTCACATGGAAGATCTACTCTCGAAGCAAAGGACTGAGATATGAAGGAATGGGAAGCTCCGGAATCAAACAACACTGTCGCTGGAACTGAACACACAAGTAACCTACCAAGCACAATCTCGGACGACTGCTGAGCCTCTGCCACAGTCACGTTGTTCACCCTAAGCGCTCGTGGCTGGGCCCGCACCATCGCGTTGCTCAGTGTAGAGCGAGGTGGGGGCGGAGGCAGCCTGGCGTAAAGAGGGTCGGTGCACTGCGGAGACTTGTGGCCCGGCTTGCCACACTTGAAGCACGTGATCTCTGGCCTGGGCTGGCCCTGTGGAGCAGGCGGCCTCGCGTGGGGTGGAGTAGAGCGATGTCCGTGCTGCACTGGGACGGGAGGGCGGGCAAAAGTGCGGACAACTGCCCCCCTCTACTGGAACTGCTGGCGCTGCGGCTGAGGCTGTGACTCTGTAACCCAGGACTTGGCCTTCTTGTGGACCATCACCGCTGAACTGTGCTCTCTCTGCTTCCTCTTCTCCGCGGAACGCTCTGCCTCACCTGACTCCTGTCTGATAGCCTGGTCGACGAACTCTGAGAACAGGCTTGGCGTGGACAAGGTGAGCGCATACTTGATGTCCGGGGCAAGACCACCGCGGAACCTGGCAATGCGCTTGGCCTCTGACGAGACCTCCTCTGGAGCATACCTGGCAAGCCTGACGAAGGCCAGGTTATACTCCTGCACAGACCTGTCCCCCTGCCTCAGAGCTAAGAACTCCTCGCGCTTCCTCTCGATCAGTCCACTGGGAATATGAGCAGCTCTGAAATCCTTGACGAAGTCGTCCCACGTGATCTCTGCATCACCCTTGTTTGCCTTGTACGTCGAGAACCAACTGCCTGCGGCACCCTGAAGCTAGAAGGAGGCGAAGGTGACGTAGTCGACGGGTCTGACGGCGTTGGCATTGAAGTGCTTCTTGATCTCTGCAATCCAGTCATCCGCCTCCAGCGGGTCTCGAGCCTCGGAGAACCTGGGGGGGCTGATCGCAAGGAACTGCTGCAGTGTGGTGTACTGTGGACGATCATTCCTCTGAGCACCCTGGTTCTGCAGCATCTGAAGGATCGCAGCTGTGCCCTGAGCCACTGCAGCTACAGCCTCCCCAAGGATAGGGTTCTCTGGCGGCGGCATGTTGGCTCTTGGCATCCTGTATACAGGTACACTTATGAGAACATGAACGAATCTTTGAAGTAACCAGAAGTTAAAGCAAAATTGACAACAAAACTTCCTCACGAGGTATGAGAAAGCCGAAGGCTGAAATTCCACCAAGGTTAACCCGGAAAGTCGATAACTAGGTGCTACTGGAATTCCCAAACCAAGAACATCCGAATCCAAGATAATAATATGCTAGCGAGCACACAACAATATATACGAGCGGTTGGAAACCTGAACAATGAGACATCTTCCCTGAGCGACCCGCCATCACGGTCGTCCATAGGGGAAAGACAACACATCCATATTACCATAGGATGCCCGCCAATCCTGTATGGACGGTTCACCTGGGGTACGCCGTAAGAGAGGTAGAGCAGTCAACCCCAAGTGGCGGCTCAGTGGTCTCAAAGACGCCAACACATCTCGTAGCTTAGCAAAAAATTATAGAGGAATCGGAGCCTCATGTAAACGAGATCCTAGATTGTTTGAAAGGGGATTAGTTGCAGAGACAAAACATCGTTTCAGTTCCTCACGGAAAAAGGGGGTGGGAGGGTGGGATAAGGAGAAAACAGAAAGAGGTCCTACTCTCCGGAATTTTTCCTACATAACTACCAAAATAGTTTCTAGACTCAACTTCGGCCAGTAAAGGGTCCTACAGTCAGTCCTGCTCTGATACCAAGTTGTAAGGCCCTTGATGCGGTACTAACTCTAACTAGTCGCTTTCGCGTCCGGTCGGAGTTAGAAGCAAGTATATAAGCAAAAGTCTACAAGAAAGGAGATACATATAGAAAATATAAATAGAGCAGGGCATACAACGCCACTGTCTAATAATATAACATCAAAATGAGTACATCTCATCAATACATCAATACATCAAGCGGAAGCATAGTCGGGACCGAGTACGGTCAAGATCCAAATTGCCCTAGAGAGGGCTACACATAAATCCTCCCACGGGAACGTCTGAGCCCAACTAAGGATCCTACTGGTCGATGTAGTCGTACTCGTCGTCATCCTCCGGGGGCACCTCCACAAAGTATCGTCCAGTGCTGGGGTCGAGGTAGTAGTCCACTGCAGCGGCCGATCAGGCAAAGCGGTAAAGGCGGAAAAGTAAACGGGGGTGAGAACATATCATTACAGAATAACTAACGCTACAGGTAAGGCAAAGATATAGACAGTTTGCAGCCGTACTAGCGTATATGGTGGCTACACGTTCTATCAGAATAGAGGTGAGATCCAAGAAATTACGTTGACAACGTGTCGTAGGTCGGCTATCCACCTACTTACGCAAACATAACACAACCTCGTTTCTCTCTCGGTCCCCCTGGACGAAGAAAGACAACCAAGGCACACACACGGTTTGTCAAATTTTATAACATATTTATAATTGATGTTATTCTATGAACAAGGAGTAGGTCTCAAGTAGTCCATAACCGCGGACACGGCTTTTCGAAAAGATTTACCCTGCAGGGGTGTACCAACTGTCCATTATAGACGTCGCATGTACGCCCGGTTTCCACTTGGCTAGGTAAGCGCCTGAAACTCCGGAACGTCAGAATCCCTCTAACTAACAACGCACAACTCCGGGTGGCCCCCGGGGAATCGACACCCAAACCTCAAGGTGGCCACGCTCTCGGATCGGACTCTTCCGTATGACGCAGGTCGGATTACCGGTTAGTTCTCTTATGAGACCGGGTCCTAGCTGATCAGGTGGACCAACAGAGAACTATGCTCCACTGGCCCAGTTTGTTTGTAAACAGCTGGGGTACCAACCAACATACACGCGAAGCAAATGTAAATCAGCTCGGGCCACCACTAGAATTGTAAGAAGCTAGGTAGGTAAGATAAGGGGGCCCCATAAAACCCCACACACGATTAGGCACGCTCATCAAGAAACACAATACCCGGAACTCGGGTCCTAGGTGACTCAAATGGAACAAAGCACCAGACGGGAATAGTCCAGCCTTCCACCTTTCGTCAAGTATAATTAACATCATTTAACAATAATAAATATCAACCAACTTCTTTTACAGCATGATATCCCAACCATAAATATATAGGGTAAGCAGCAAGTTTTCTATCCATACTAAGCAATGGCTGAGCAGCGGTAACTTAGCAGAACAATGGTTTGCTGGGATGTGGGGATCATGGCTGTATGGTTTTAAACATGGCATATAAGGTAGATAGGATCAAGCACTAACGTTCTAGATCTACAACTAGGCATGAGAAGAAAGTTATAAAGTAATGACACAGATCTCCCCCTTGCCTGGTAAGGTAGTCGAAGCAGCACTCACGGTACCCTCGGGCTCGGTGTCGGACAGCTCCACGTAAGTCTCCTCGGCGGTCTCAGGTGCTAACGTAAGGTACCGACAGGAAAAGCACACAAGTAAGCAACTGATGTAACTCAAACAAGGATGGCATGCTCAAGTTTTATTTACATAGTATGACCCTGTCTAGTCAAGTTTAAATGAAGGTGATGACGACAAGTCATCACTTTCATATGCATTTTATTTACATTGTAATGGCTTTGGTCTGAGCCTTAACTTAGGTGTAAATAGCATGATAGCATGACATGAACAACAAGCATTACAAGAATTTAATTAACATGAAAGTAAAACGATTTCCGGAGACGGAGTAGTGTCAGTGAAATTGACACACAGGAAGGAGCAACAAAGGTTTGAGGCCAGCCACTGGGCATATGACAATATGCTAGGGGCTGACTTGAAGAAAGAAGATGACTTGGAACAGACTTGAAAAGATCAGATGAACAACATTGCAGATGCACTGAAGCTGAAATGTTGCAGGCAGACAGATCAGAAAACTTCTGAACCAGGTGATCACACCTTGTCTCAATAGTTGCACAACACATCATGATAACATCACTGCTGAAATCCTTGCAGAAAAGCTCCCCAAAAACATATATGATATGTCTCCATTGAATTTGCAAAGGCAGTTGCAAATTCAACTGAAGTTCAGGGGGCTGAGTGCAAAATTGCACCACATGAATTTTGAAAAAGGTTCCGATGATGAAAACATCATCACCATGCAACTCTTTGTGCAAAACTACCCAAAAATCATATATGACATGGGCAATTTGAAACTTTAACCCATTTACAAAAACAAAGAAAAAGCAAGAGGGGTTTATTTGCAAAATGACCATACTTCAATTCAGAAGGGGTCAGAAGCAACAATGAATATCACCACTGTGTTCAGTAGCTCAAAGTACCCCAAAGACATATAAGGCATGCCCCTATTTGACAACTTGGACAAGTTCAGATTTGAATTTGAAATTCTAATTCAAACTGAATTTAAATCAGAAAAGAAAACAAAATAAAAAAAATAAAAAAAAGAAAGAAGGAGAGGACTTGGCACATGGGCCAGCCTCGGGTGCTCGGGGCCCAACACCCCCTCCACGGCCTGGCTGAACCGAGGCCACTCCACTGGCCCACTGGGCTCGCCTGCTGGCCACGGCAGCCCACTCACTGACGTGAGGGCCCCGGGTGTCAGCCTCGGAGTAAAATCAAAAAAATGGGGGGGGGGGGGGGGCGACTGGGATTCGAACCCTCGACGCACTGCTCGTCTCCACGCTCGCTACCACTGTGCCTCGAATCGGTTTCTGAACATATACACTACGCGAACTAGGTAAGGTATAGTATCCCGCTTCTGAACTTCAAACACCTGCAGTATCTGAACCGCGACGCGCGCACAACTTCCGGCGAGGCTCCCGTGGCGCTCTGGCCAAACTCCGGCGAACCCTGCTGCGGGATCCCAGGAGGGGACCTCCCTCTACGCCCAGCTCTACTCCACGGGCTCTTAGAGCTCCTCTGCACGATGGTAGCAACACTAGAACAGAGGTGCGGTGACACGCACTTGAGCTTCAGAGAAGCAGTGCATCCGGCGAACTCCCGGCGAGCCTAGCGTGGAACTTCGGGCGAACCAAGCGAGGGGGAACATCTAGCATCAATCCCCCGCACCGGATCTGAACCCTAACTCCAAGACGGCGACGGAAACTTCAGGTGAACTCACGGCGGCGCACTGCAGCTGACGGCGCAACTTCAGACAACTGCGATGCAACTCACGCTGCGTACAAAAGGTGAGGCCTTGCGCGCCACACGCGTGCTCTGCGCGACCCCAGAGCGCGTGTACTGGAGAACCCGACGCGACACGGCACAGACAACATACCAAAACCACCGGCGACGATCTCAAGCGGACAGAGACGCGGTCCTACGGTGAGAAGCTATACGCGCGGGAGACAGAGGAGCAGGGGTGGTCTGCAGCTCACCTAGGGATGGCTGTGGACGCCCCTGAGCTGCCGTGGAAGGAGATGGCGACCAGGTCGTCGTCGGCGATGAAGACGTCGCCGCGGCGGGCCTTTTCGTCGAGAGCTTGGTGGCGGCCTCCCGCACGATCCTGCATGGAGGGGAACGGAAAGGATGAGGTCTCGCATGCCTCTGGACGAGCGCAAGGTGAAGGCGTGGAGCGGGGTCGGCGGAATTGCTCACCGGAGCGGCTTCTCGGCGGGAACAGGGGAGCCCCGGCTCTCGCGACGGCGCCGCGGGGGAAGAAGACTGCGAGGGAGCGGGGCTAGGGTTTCTGCGGGGTTTGCGGTGGCCTAAATAGGCGGAGATCCCTAGGCCAGGGTGGACGTCGAGGCGCCAGGGTGGCCGCCGGCTGTGAGAGAGACCGCCGGGGTCCCCTCCGGCCACGGTGGAAAGGCGATCTTTCCAAGCCGTTGGATCAATCCAACGGTGGAAAGAGCCTCCCCGCGTACCGGTTCGGCCGGGCTACAGCCCAACAAGGAGCAGGCCCCATGGGCTGGGCTGAGCCTTGCGCCAGAAAAGAAGAAACGAGGGAAAGAAGCCTGCTGGAGAAAAGAAAATGGACAGCAGGCAAAAGAAAAAGGAAGAGAAAAGATAGGGGAAAGAAAAATATTATAAATATTTTTAAAAACCCCCTAAATAGATGCTTGATCACCCAAAATTGATTTGAACAATTTTTCATGCAGTGAAAAATCTCCAAAAGCAAAACAGTACCCTTTTCCATTTAAAATTAAATAGAAAAGGACTTTGAAGTGTTTTTGAGAGAAAAATAGAAGGTTCAAAATTCCATGAGCTTGAAATTCTTAATCCTTGCATTTTTCTAGATTTTTCAAAATTGGTTTGACCAATTTTTGGCAACAACAAAATGTGGCCCTGTTTTGAATTCAAAAACACTTTGAACTAGGGCTACTGTTTTTGGTGATGGCAAAAATGCTTTGAGGGTTTTAAAACCCTTGCAATAACAAAAGAAATGGCTAGGCTAAGTTTGGGGTCAAGTGGAGTGAGCATGTGACAAGGAAAATTTCCATGACTGCCCTTCTTGAACCACTTTGGAAGCAAAAGAAAACTACCCAACATGACTCCAATCTCAATGCCAATTTAAGTCACCACATGAAATGACATAAACCTCCACCATGCCAAGTTACAAGTCCAACCAAGGAAAAATAAATTACATGGTGTTTGCAACTTATTACATGTGGGCTGTTACAAGTTCCTTCTCTGAAGGTGGTTGAATCTTCTCATTATCAGTGCCAAATCTTTTCCAATGTTCTCGGGGTCATCTGAGGCGCAACCAGATTCAGAACTAGCTTTAGGAGAGGAGTGATGTGAAGCTCTGGCCTTTAGTGCATGAGATTTTCTTCAAGTCCCATTAACATCTCGTTTTTCATCTTCTTCCTTCTCGAAGGTATTGAGTCTCTCAAGAATATCAGCGGCAACTAGATCCTTGAAATCAGTCCTTTCCTTAATCATCAACACAATGTGATAGAAGGAATCATCAAGGGAACGGAGCAAAGTTCTGACAATAATCCGATTGGTAATGTCTTCGGCACCGAGGGAAATCAGTTCATTTGACAGCGCAGTGAGTCTGCTGTATATGGAGCTAACTTTTTCTCCCTCGTGCCTCTTGAACCGATAGAACTTGCTTCGAAGGGTGTCAATACGAGCATCTTTCTGAGTAGAGACACCTTCACAAATCTTCTCGAGATAGTCCCAAACACCTTTGGCCGAAGAAATATTCTTGACCTCATGATATTTCTTTGGAATCAGATGATTTGTAATTAAGCCCCAGACTTCAGCATCTAGCTCTATCTTCTTTGCCTCTTGAGGAGTGATGGCATTTTTTTCTATGACAGTTACACCATTCTTGACAACTTCCCAAGCGGCAGAGTTGATAGCCATGATATTGCTCTTCATTTTGTCCTTCCAATAGGGATAATCCTTCCCATTGAAGATAGGGATTGGTTCCCCCAAGCGAACAGCTGCAAACGACATTCTTGACAACACTCCAGGTTGTTAGACCAAAATACACAGAGCGTAGGGAGTGCCTAGCTCTGATACCAATTGAAAGCTCAAGAATTATCAGAGGGGGAGGGGGTGAATGATCACTTCTAAAAATTCTAAGGAACTTAGAAGAAAAACATGCAAATGACGAAGGACTAATGGCATCATGAAGGAAATACAGTATCGAAAGTAATGCATGGCTCGAAAGGATTGGGAGCGAAGGAAAATATCGAAGATAAACATGCAACGAGTAAATACTTAATGTAAAAGCATGAAGGAATACGAGCCTGACACGACGATGTTTGCTAAACCAGTTCACAATCTGCAAAGTGCCACGTCTGGTTGGAGGGACTGGTGATTGAACACCTGGAGCAAAACTCTCTCCGTCCTATTCTCCACTGCAACAAACTCCTCGAGCTTGTCCAATTTTTACTCTTGGTAGATGATTCAGGAAATCTCCGAGACCTTTACAAACTTCCTTCAGCAGTGACAATTACTCTTCGACTGCTTGACAGGCGACGCCTAACCGTCTAGGAGACTTGCAGTTCTCCAAGATAAAAAGATCGGCTAATCTCGACCTAAGTCACAGTGAATTTCTCAACTCAGTTCAGACTTGGGTTTTTGGTTTTCTCTCGATGAATTTCTCTTGGGATGCTCACAGAATTCTGTCTTAGAATCTTCAATGGAGCAGCCAACCCGAAATGGCGGGTAGGTGCGGGGTATTTATACTTGGCGATCCCGATGGCTAAAATGGCTGAAGTGACCCGATGCGACCGCTTGACGCGTGTCCACAACGGTCGGATTCCAATCACTGCGCAACTTTACTTGAGTAACAAGTAAGCTGACTTACCGAACGAGTTCTCTCTCGCAGGCACGAAGTGTGATGAGTTTACCTTCGAGCTATTCAATCGACTCAGTAAGATTTCTCTCGGTAGGCTTTTGTGGGTTTAGGTTGAGCAGAGAAAATTCACTTCGACTAAGATCTCAACTAGCAAACCCCTCTTAATAGTACGGTTTTTCCTACGACTCAAGAAAATAAAGAGAAACTAGTAAAAATAATAAGTCTTCGACCAGCTTCAACTTTCTCCTCGTTGCGCTTTTACTCGAGAGAGACTTTTTCTTCGACTACAATTTTAGGGGTCGTCTTCCTTCAAAGGTTTCGGTAGATGACTGCAGCTCTGCTTCAGTGAGTTGTCCTTCGACCTTCTACTTGCAAACTCCATTCTTTCGGAACCTAAGTATCTGTTTATACTCGAAAACAATATTAGTTCCACTTCTGCTTTGTCCAACAATGTCCAAAACCTTCGGGGGAAAAACTTGCTCTTACAATCCGGCATGGATGGGATGCCCCTCATGTTCGATGCTTTCCGAGAACGTTCTGTGCTTGTACTTGTCTTCTTAGACAAGTGGGTACGGTTCTCGGCTCTCCATATGATTGTGTTGTAGCGAGTCTTGCATACGCTAACCCCAGGTCCCGACAGACTTGGTATCAGAGCAGGACTGACTGTAGGATTATCAACCTTGGCCGAAGTCGAGTCTAGATTGCTATAGTTATATAGTTACTCTGGGTATATAAGGGAACAATGTAAGGCTTTTTTTTTTCTCCTTACCCTCATCGTTCTGAGTTCTCAGTCACCCTCATCTTGTTCTATGGGAAGATAGGACTAGGCTCATCTATGTCTTACTAGAACATCTCGCTGTTTGCTTCCTAGTAGCCGTAGGAAAGTTGTGTTCGGTTTGCTAGAGTTGTTGTGCTTCCTGATTTCTTACATCGTATGTAAGTGTTGTTTCCATGTTGTAAGAAATTGTCTTTTCTTGCAATTACAACTGTTATGCTGTCCGAGTCATTCCATGTTTCTTCATAATCTGATGCATTTGCAGACTCCTTCTTTCTGTTTCAGATGGGAGATCTTCCCCCTCGGCAGATTGTTCATTTGACTAGGTGCCTCGGTGTGCGTGGACATCCCGCCATGCTGATCGAGATCATGTCCTTCATTGGATACCGATGGTACCCTGAGTACACCGTTGAGGAGCAGTTCCTTGACTTCAACCAGACCCAATTCCACTGCATTGTCAGGATCTACCCGCACCACACTGGAGTCACTCAGCCTATCCACTTTGGACATGGCATTGGCATGAATGAGAACATGGCTGTGCAGGATGTTGCATACTCGTGTATGACTCTGCTGAGAGAGGAGCACGGTAAGCTTGGAGGCACATCATTCCGCTATATCCCTGCTGCACTTCCAAGAGAAGAGGTATATTATACCGGACTGTACACAGACCACTCTTTGGAGGATCCTTTGCTTCAGATCATTGCTCGGCACGCTTGTGATAGAGATCGTGATGCACATGCCCTTCATTTTGAGCTTCACGCCACCCGTGTCCGTCTGTATCGAGCACTTACACTCCTGGCTCCTTTTGTGAGTGTTGGATCAGTGGAGTATGATGCTATCTACCCAATCAGGACACAGATGCCTTCTTAGGTTGCTTGGACCGAGAATGGAGGCATTTTTCCACCCCGTGGTCCTTTGCTTCCACCCTACGCTGGACCTAGGCCCCATCCTTGCCCAAATGGATATCAGGGTCCACAGGCCTCCATGTTTTCCGATGGTCACCTTCAGCTACCGGGTTATGCGGGTAACTTTTACGAGGATTACTATGGAGATGGAGATGAGTGAGACCGCCTGTGGTCTTACTCCAGTGAGGATGTAGTAGTATCTTAGTATATTGTACGCAAGGTGTTCTAAGTTCTAGAGGCTTAGATAAATAATGTATAGGAAGTCAGAGTGCCTCTGAAGGATGTATCATCTTCATCATGTTTGTATTAGCTTGGCGCTTGTACTAAAACGATGTATGGTTTGTATGGCAGCTTGTGAATATATGGCTTGTATGCTTTTATCACCATGTTGTCGAGATGATTACTTCCTTTGCTCTGTGATTCCTCCAGTACCTTCAATACCTTGCTTAGACTCTTCCAATCAACTCTGTTTGACTTTGGTTTTCACCTTCAGGATGTCTCAAGGAACCCTTGGCCAGCTTGGTCGTGCCCATGGTCATGGGAATGATCCGGAGGAAGGCAATCTTCCACCCCCATCCACGATGGCTCGGGTTCTGATGGAGGTTGAGAGGAACCGCCGAGACTCTCACCAGTTGCTGGAGGTCATTGCCCGCAACACCACTCAGCAGCGCAATGAGTTGGTGTCCTTGAATGACTTCATCTGGCTTCATCCCCCGGTTTTCAGCTACTCCACCGAGCCCCTTGACGCCGATGACTGGCTTCGCAGCATCGAGAGGAAGCTCCAGGCAGGCCATGTTGCAGATGGTGACAGGGTCAGCTATGCCACTTACCACCTTGAGGGTGCAGCTAGCTCTTGGTGGGAGAATTTCCTGAACATGCGTCCCGTTGGACCGCCGACAACTTGGGATGAGTTCTGCACTTCATTCCGTGAGCACCACATCCCAAAGGGTCTGATGGACCGGAAGCGTGAGGAGTTCTACAACCTCACCCAAGGCAGAAGGACTGTTGACGAGTTTAGTCGTGAGTCCAACCGACTTGCTCGTTATGCTACTGAAGAGGTATCCACCGACGCCAAGAAGCAAGAGAGGTTCCACCGTGGACTCAATTCTGGACTCCGTCGTGAGCTCAACCTGCATGACTTCGCCACCTTCCAGGTCCTTGTCAACAAGGCCATCAAGGCGGAGGACATGAACACCCCCAATGACTTCCGCAAACACCCTAGAGACGATGGTTCATCCAGTTCAGGCTCTCAGAAGCGCAAGATCTTGATCCGCAACAGCATGTTTCGCCAGAACAACCCATCGAGGCCATCCCATGTGGCGCCTCGTCCACCAGCTTCGTTCCACCCCGCTCCACCGAACAACCCAACTCCCCGCACTGTCTTTGTAGCCTGTTACAGGTGTGGTCAGGCAGGCCACTACTCCCGCGAGTGTCCCCAGAACCAGCTCCAGAAACAGATTGCTCCACCCTGTGCCGGAGGTAACAACAATGGTCGTGGCAAGCCACCCCCGAAGGGGTACACCACAAAACCCGCTCCTCCCTCCACTCGTGGACGTGTGAACCAGATATCAGCTGAAGAGACTGATGACACTTCTGACGTCATTCTTGGTACGCTCCCAGTCAATTATGTTCCTACTTCCGTTCTTTTCGACCCAGGAGCATCTCATTCATTCATGTCAGAGAGTTATCCACTTCGTCATGAGTTATCCTTTGTTGAAATGTCCACCCCAATGATAATTCAAACTCCAGGGTCAAGATGGCAAACTAATAGAGTAAGCCATGGTAATCAAATTGCAATTGAGGGTTTAGTATTCCTTGCTTCACTCATAGCCCTCAAGTCTTCAGACATTGATGTCATCCTTGGTATGGATTGGTTATCAAGACAACATGCTTTTCTTGATTGTAAAGCCAAGTCAGTTAGACTTACACATCCTTCAGTCCAGACAATAGATTATTCCTCACCAAGAACAAGAACCCAGAAGCATTCTTTGAATGTGCTTCCCCTTCCCGACCTTGAAGATATTCCGGTGGTTCGTGACTTCCCCGATGTCTTTCCTGAAGAGCTGCCGGGCATGCCACCCGACAGATGTGTAGAGTTCATAGTGGATCTTATGCCCGGAACCGCACCAATTTCTAGACGCCCATACAAAATGGCCCCACGTGAGTTAGCTGAGCTTAAAATCCAACTTGAAGCTTTGTTGGAAAAAGGCTTCATCCGCCCTAGCTCATCGCCATGGGGTTGCCCCGTTCTGTTCGTAACGAAGAAAGATGGAACAAAAAGGATGTGCGAAGATTATCACCCGCTAAATCTAGCGACGATAAAGAACAAGTACCCACTGCCCAGGATCAATGATCTTTATGATCAACTTGCTGGATCCTCTGTCTTCTCCAAGATGGATTTGAGATTAGGTTATCATCAAATCAAAATCCGAAACGAGGACATTCCCAAAACGGCTTTCACTACTCGTTATGGTCTTTACGAGTACACCGTCATGTTCTTTGGTTTAACAGTTGCCCCCGCTACATACTCGCGCATGATGAATTCGATCTTCATGGAGTACTTGGATAATTTTTTTGTAGTTTATCTTGATGACATTCTCATCTACTCGAAGAACGAAGAAGAACATGCCGAACATCTTAGGCTCGTATTGATGAAACTTAGAGAGCATCGCCTGTATGCTAAATTCTCCAAGTGTGAATTTTGGCTACCAGAAGTGACCTATTTAGGCCACGTGATTTCTGCAAAAGGCATTGCTGTGAATCCCGAGAGAGTTCAGGCCGTCCTTGACTCGACTCCACCTGAATCGGTTAAGCAAGTTAGGAGTTTTCTTAGCCAAGCCAGCTATTGTCGCCGCTTCGTCAAGAACTTTTCTAAAGTTGCAAAACCTCTAACTGAACTCCTCAAGAAAGATAAGAAATTCCTATGGACTCCCAAGTGCGAGGAAAGCTTTCAAGAGCTAAAAAGAAGATTGACTTCTGCACCCGTACTTGCGCCTCCAGACACCAAAAAGGATTTCAAGATCTTTTGTGACGCATCACGGCAAGGGTTAGGATGCATACTTATGCAAGAGAGACATGTGGTAGCTTATGCTTCACGCCAGTTGCGTCCACATGAAGAGAACTATCCTACCGATGATCTTGAACTCGCTGTCGTAGTTCATGCCCTGACAACTTGGCGACATTACCTCCTTGGTAATCGTTGTGAGATCTATTCCGACCACCAAAGCCTCAAATACATATTCACCCAGCCAGATCTTAATCTCAGGAAAAGACGCTGGATTGAGTTGATAAAAGATTACGACGTAGGAATTTCTTACACCCCAGGCAAAGCCAATGTCATGGCTGATGCATTAAGTCGTAAGTCATATTGTAACAACCTCATGTTACAACAGTGTCAACCACTTCTTCATGAGGAATTTCGCAAGCTCAATCTTGAGATTGTTCCTCATGGCTATCTTTCTACCTTGGTGGCGAAACCAACTCTTGAGGATCACATCATAGTTGCCAAAAGGCGTGCACGAGGTGTTCGCCGGATCAAGGAGAACATTGGTAGCGGAGTTGCTAAATGTTTCTCCACAGATATTAAAGGAACGGTATTCTTTGGAAATCGTTTGGTAGTACCTAAGAATAGGGAGCTAAGGCAACTCATCCTTAAAGAAGCCCATGACACACCCCTCTCGATTCATCCCGGTAACACGAAAATGTACCGAGATCTACGCCAGAGTTTTTGGTGGACTAGGATGAAGAGAGACATTGCTCGATTTATTGCCGAATGTGATGTTTGTCGTTGCATTAAGGCCGAATATCAAAGACCTGCTGGTACACTTCAACCTTTGCCTATTCCAGAGTGGAAATGGGACAAAGTCAGTATGGATTTCATCACTGTCTTTCCAATAACCCAGAAAGGAAATGATGGCATCTTCGTTGTGGTGGATAGACTTTCCAAAGTCGCACACTTCCTGCCCGTTCGCGAGTCTATAACTGCGAGCCAGTCAGCGGACTTGTATGTCTCTAGAATTGTGTCTCTTCACGGTGTTCCTTTGGAAATCAATTCTGATCGTGGTAGCATTTTCACCTCTAGATTTTGGGGAAACTTTCAGAATGCTATGGGAACTCATCTCTCATTTAGTACTTCTTTCCATCCTCAGTCTAGTGGTCAAGTCGAAAGGGTTAACCAAATTCTTGAAGACATGCTCAGAGCTTTTGTTATCTCCTCCGGAAAGAATTGGGAGAAGTCTCTTCCATTCGGCGAATTTGATTACAACAATAGTTTCCAATCTAGTCTGAATATGGCTCCTTTTGAACTCCTATATGGACGACGATGTCGAACACCCCTAAACTGGTCAGAAACCGGTGAAAGACAATTCTTTGGACCGGATATGATCATGGAAGCAGAAGAGCAAGTTTGCATTGTTCGTGATCAATTGAAAGCAGCCCAGTCTCGTCAGAAAAGCAACTATGATCGTCATCATAGGAAAGAGAGCAACAATCTGGATGATAAGGCTTACCTTCGGGTTACTCCTCTAAAGGGAACTCAACGATTCGGTATCAAAGGAAAGTTGGCCCCACGTTACATCGGACCTTTCCGCATTCTTGTTAAACGTGGAGAAGTTGCCTACCAACTTGAACTACCCCCGCACCTTTCCCGAGTACATGATCTATTCCATGTGTCACAACTCAGGTGTTGCTTCAAGGACCCCACCCGCGAAGTCGACCATGAAACGCTTGATCTCCAAGATGACCTTTCTTATCGAGAATACCCCGTTCGTATTCTTGATTCAGCAAAGTGTGTCACTCGTCGTCAGAAGATTAAGTTTCTGAAAGTGTAATGGTCACACCACTCTGAGAGAGAAGCCATGTGGGAAAGAGAAGACCGTCTCAGTGCCGAGTACCCCTCCTTCCTCCCGCAGACTTCTGAATCTCGGGACGAGATTCTTTTGAGTGGGCGCGAGTTGTCAGAACCCTCTGTTAGGTATGTGATAGGATCAAGTCTCACCTTGCATCATGTTAAAAATTTCAAAAGTATTTGAAATGGGAGGGAGAACACCCCCCAGATGAATTTAATTCAAATGGACAGATAAAAAGTTGCTCCAAAAATTCCTTTTGCATTTTTGAGAAGTCACATAAATGAGTGTGATCACATATCAAGTGATGTGGTAGCAATTTCATACTCATGGATTTTTCAAATATTCAAACAGGAGCATGGAATTAAATAAATACCCCTAATTGAATTTGAATTGAAATATTTTGAATTTCAAGAATGTTCAAAAGTTGGGAATGACTAGCTACTGGTCATGTAAGTCCAAATATAAATTTTGAGCATTTATAAAAAATGCCTAGCTATTTTATTTAATGGGAAAAACAAATTACAGAAAAGAAAATAAAGAAAGGAAAGATTAAACAGACAGGAAAATCAGAAAACCTTACCTCTCGCTCAGGGCGAGGCCCAGCAGCCGGCCCAGCCAGCCCACCAGGGGCACGGGGGTCTTCTTCCCCACCCCGCGCCCCAAGATGCTCGGTGGAATGCCACCGAGCCAGCCGGTGCACGTCGATGCCTCCCACGCCTCCACCCGCCCCTCCCGCGTCTTCTATCCGCGCCACGCCACGCCTGGAAGACCCGTGGATCCATTCCCCCTTCCCCCATCGCCTCTCCGCCTCTCCAAAGCTCGCCCGCGAGGAACCCTGAGAGCACCGCAGGCCATGGCCACGGCCAGTCGTAGCCCGAGCTCGAGATAGCCTCCAGGAACGTGTCCATCGTCTTCTGCATCGTCGTCTACGCTGAGCCGCAGAAGGAATCGCCCCGGGACGCTTTGTTGCCGACGAGCGCTTCATCGTCTTCCACTCTAGCCGCCGCGGGCCATCGCCGTATTCTCCACCACCAGGACACCCCCGAGCTTTCCGTCTGCTCCGTTGAGTGCGCGGTGAGCTCCTGAAATTTTCCCCTAACCTGGCGGCTCCCAATTCGATCCCTATTTCGATCTGCCATGAACACCGGAGCACATCGCCGCCGCAGCTCTCGACGACGAGGTACCGCGAACAAAGCAAGCCCCACACCGTGTCCATCTTCTTCCCTGTTTCCTTGCACGTCGAACGCACCCATCCGAGGTTCAATTGATGCACTGTGGCAACGTTTGCCTCGCGGACGTGCCTCTGTTGCCGCCGGTGAGGTCCCCGCCGTCGCCTCCGTCACCCCTTGGTCGTGTCGTGGCTTCCATGCGACGCGCGAGTGCATGGGCTGCACTCTAGTGCCTTTGGCGCTGCGAATCATGCCCCACGCCGCCGTCCCGTGGGACTCCGCCGTGCTGGGTGATCACCGGCGTTGAGCCGCCGGCAAGGTGACGTGGTCGTGGTTAGTTTAAACCACTAACCAGCCCCACCATCCATTGACATGTGGGCCAGCCCCCCTGCTAATCCCCTGTTAAGTTTAAATCAAATTTAATTAGTGTAATTAACCAACAGAGTCACTTACATGTGGGTCCCAGTGGTCAGTGACCCCCTGACGTCAGCATGACCTCATGCTGATGCAGTAAATGATTTTCTATTTAAATCAATTAAAAAAATGGCAGAAAATACTTAAAACTTTGGAAATTCATAGAAATTTCATCCTAACTCCAAATGTAGCAAATAATATGTCTAAAATTATTAGAAAAATTCAAGGAATCTGAATATGCAATCTGTTTTCATGTTTGACCAAGTTTTATTGGGTGTGACAGTGGCAACAAGGCATATGCATTCCTTTTAAATTCAAAATGGAGTTTGAATTTGCAATTCATTTGCAATACACTCCTTTTAAATGGAATTCCCTCACACATCAGAAGCATATACATCAAGTTTCAACCTTCAACCATGTGCTTGTGCATTGTATTTACTTTGCTTCCTTGTTTGTTTTTTGTCGAGTAGAAGTGGAACCGAAATAGGAGGCTACCCCCTTCGTTGAAGACCCTGAACCTGAACCTCGTCAGCAAGGCAAGCAAACCCCCATTGATCATGTCGGTAAAATCCCACTTCCCTCTCAGTCTCGCTTATGCATTGTTTAGGATGATTACCATGCTACGTTTCTACCGCATAGATGAACCCATTCCTTTGCATGACCTATCATTTGTCACAGTAGTAAGCAAACCACAATCCTAGCAAATGTAGGAGATGATTGATATCATGTGGCCCCTGCAATTGTTACTTCTTATTGCATGCTTAGAGTGTTACAATGATGTTACTGTTATGTGAGTCGGGATGGTAGCAATCATGATGATGATGGTGGAAATGTGTTGGTGAATCTACCCTAATACTAGGTGAACGATGAGAGGCTGTGTAGGAGTACACAGTGGGTTGTCTCGTTGAACACCGCCCTAAGTCCGAGTTCTTGTGTGGTGATCCAAGATGAAGAGTACAACCACACATTGGGCTCACTGACCCCTCTCAGCCTACTAACTCATCCCTTTCAATGTCCAGATATCGCAGTAGTTCAGAGTTCTGGTAGGTTTGTGGCCTGGCTGCTAAGTGAGAGAACGGCTCAGCCGAGAACGGCTTATGCACCACGCACACATCATCTGGGTCCACTTCGGTAAACCGGCCGGGTTCACGATAGTGGTAGCCAACCCAGGTAGGCGGCTTTATTGGACTAGATCGGCTATGAGGTAACAGTTGTGGTGAGCATCCTCACAGACACCTCTTGAACGGTGTCGAGTACAAAGGCGGTAACTGATGGTCATGTGTGTGTAGCGGTACACCCATGCAGGGTTAACAAAACTATTCGAATAGCCTCGTCCGCGGTAAGGGACTGCTTGGAAAGCTTAGCTTGATTATTAGACAACTTGAACTAGATACTTATAAAACTTGCCAAGATAAGCGTGAGTGCTATGGCGTGCTTTCTCGTGGGGAAATCGAGGAAGGCACCATAGTGGTGTAATTGGTTGGAGACATGTAGTGGACTCATGTACGCTTCTTACCTCAAGTCTGGTATTCGTAGTTCAGGACTAGCTAAGTCAAAGCTGGCACTTCTGCATTGAAACCCCACCCCCTTTTACCTTGATACATGTGCATGAGTAGTATAGCTCCTACATAAGTCTTGCTGAGTATGACTTTGTACTCACGTTTTCTTATTCTATGTTTTAGATGAACCCACTGACCCCGAAGGTGGATTCTTCCTCGAGCTCGACGACTGAAGACCAAGCTAGTGTAGTCCCAGTCAGCAGACTGGTTCCCTCGTGGAGGGCTTGTGTTTAAATAAGGCTTCTTAAGCCATTTGTTAAACTTGTCTGTACCTAGACATAATTTTCTTCCGCATGCTTGTTGTAATGTTGGATCACGGTCTCGTGATCTCTGTGTGCACTCTGTAAGAGTTATCAATAAAGTTGTATACTTTCTAGAGAATTGCAAGGATACCTGCTGTTCATACTAGACATGTGTGTGCTGCGTGTATGAGTATAACATGCATGTCTTTGTATGGGTTTTCGAGACCTTAGTTGTGATCTGGCTGGCGGTCTTTTATACACCAAGTTGCCCTTAGATGTGGGCAGCTTGGGGCATCACGATGCGATTGCTCGTGACTCTGTCACGTGCACACTTTGATGTATGATCGAGCCCGCCCTAGACCCCGACTAAGTGATCGGGCTGGAGTAAGTCTATGTAAGGGTTATAATACAATCGATAGTATGGTTGAGGCGACTTGTCTATGAGTATGGGAGTTCACCACCCATATCATTTAGACTTGTGTGCGGACGATGAGGACCCATTTCAGTTGATCATCCGGCCTGGATGGGATGCCCCTCACGTTCGATGCTTTCCGAGAACATTCTGTAATTGGCCTTGTCTGCTTAGACAAGTGGGTACGGTTCTTGGCTCTCCGTATGATTGTGTTGTAGCGAGTCTTGCATACGCTAACCCCGGGTCCCGACACGTATCAATATCCCCAAGCTTAATTCCTTCTCGTCCTCAAGTAGGTAAATGATAACAAGCATAATTTCTGTGGTGACATGCTACCAACCATATAAGAAATTTTAAGTAAAGCAATCAAGGTATGTAATTCAATTCATGTCATAACAGGCAAGAGTCTATATTGGCATTGAAACAAGCAACATAAGAACATTAAGGTGCAAGAGCTCTCGCTGTCCGTGACTCGAATGTCTCCAGATGGTGTTTGCGTTCAAGAAGTGGGAGATGGGAATACGAGAGAGAAAATATTTATTTTTTGAGAACTCAATCTACTAAAGTTTCACACTGAGTCTTCTTTGTAATCTTATCTTGACTCGTCCCCAGACCACTAGCCAGGTACAAGTCAATTTGATCCACTCCATTTCGATATTTTGAGCACTCATGCAATGGATGAGCGTAAGAACGAGAGTTGACACTTAGGATGGCAATGAAAAAGATGGTGGAGGAGGAATACAAAAAGGGTGTGAAAGGCTCACATCAATGACGAAAATCATAGGAGACAGGAGGCCAAATGATAGATATGATGTGAGGAGTAGGGATTGCCATGCAACGGATGCACAAATGAGCTAAGAAAAGCTCTTCAGTGGAACTTCTGGGGGTGTATCCAACTTGCTCGGTCAAGAATACCTAGAGCTGGTTTGAGGAGGCTCATCATTGGAATATACAAGCCAAGTTCTATAGTGTGAAGGTCCCCACATAGCTATATGCATATATGATCATCTCTATGGAGTACAAGATATAAGAGGGAGTACGAGTGTGGATCTTTTGAAAGGAATAGTACTGTTGCCCCCTTCTCTCTTTTTATTTCTTTTTCTCCTTTTCTATTTTTTGTATTTTTTTTGGTGGCCTCAATGTCTCTTTCTATATACCTCTCATTTGTCCTCTTTGGGATATTTTAATTTTGTCCTCTCTGGGATCTTTTCCTCACTTAAGGGGCAACACTCTATTTTACAAGGAGTATAGAAGATATTTCACACTTTACAAAAGTACTCAGCATAAAGAAGAAGTAGCTATCATGATGTATGCATATGTATGCCTCTGCCAATGTAGCAGGAACATGTATGACATGACGATCAAGTCATGAGAAGGTGGATGTTGCATGGCAATGTATCTCGGAAAGGCTATGGAAATTCCTTGATAGGTAGGTATGGTGGATGTTTTGAGGAAAGACATAAGGAGGTTTATGATGAAAGAGCGTATCATGCCAAGGGTTTGGATGTACCGGCGAGGTGGACGCCAACTCTCGGAGTGAGAAGAGGGCAATGCACGGTACCGAAGAGGCTAAAAAATATGAGGAGGTGGAAGTGTCAACTTTCAATACTTACATTAGTCCGAAGAACTCATTCACTTATTATCAGTAACTTTCAATCTAATCAGGAGGTTCATAAAGAGACAAGTACCCCGAGGAAGAGTGTATGGGGGTTTGGTTATCCTTGCGCATCCTCGACTCATGGTATGTGAGTGTACTCTAATATCCGATCCCTCGAAAGATTAGTGATCCATCTAGTAGCTAGAGTTCTCAACTAGTTTTTGTAGTTTTTGAAAATAAACATGGATTTCCCGAAATACGACACCTATCACTAATAGGCTAGAGCTCTTGACACCAAAAGTTCAAACATTACTCACAAAAATACCTCAAAACTATTGCAAGTTACCACTACAATTGAATAGCAACCTCAATTACCCACTTAAAGTCAAGACACAACTCAGTGCAACAACCAACTCTCTTAACAATATAAACATGAAAACTAAAGAGATTTCCATCAACAAACTAAACAAAATCTCTTGAAAAAGATAAACATGAAAACTAAGAGCTAAACATGACAACAGCTACTAAAAGATAAAGAACACACAATAAAGATAAAGATAAGCATGAAAATCCTATGATGTGTTATAGTTTGAAGTGGAGCGTGTTTCTCTCCCACACAAAGAAAGCTGGGTTCTAACTTTTTATTAATAGCAAACAAACAAAAATAAAACTAAAAAGTAAACTAAAGAGCGAGACGCTCCAAGCATAGAACATAACGCATGAAGTGTTAAAAATATAGTGAGACGAAGGACGAACCGATAATTGTTGATGAAGAAGGGGATGCACGGGGGCATCCCCAAGCTTAGACGCTTGAGTCTCCTTGGATATTTATTGGGGATGCATGGGCGCATCCCCAAGCTTGAGCGTTTCACACTCCCGGATCTTCTTTCATCATCTCCCCTCGTAGACTTGAAAACTCCCTTCATACATAACTCATCACAATCTGATTAGAGAGGTTAGTACCCACAATAAAACAATTTTACTCTACTAAAAATAAATATTTTCTTGAAGGGCTACTGTTTCTCAAGGCCTCAAAAAAGTTTTTGCAAAGAAAAGGCTAGCGCAAGACTTGCAAAAGTGAGGAAAGGCAAAACGTGGCAGAATCTGTGAAAAATAGACAAGCAGGTAGTAAATAATTCTTTTGGGGTACTTATGCAACTGAAATAAAAAAACTCAGAACATATGCCCGAAAGCTAATTGTATAGAGCATGCTGTCAAAAAAATTCAGATCAAAAAGATGATCTGGTGATTTATAGTGAATTGTTCCGTCCAAGGACAAAATCTGTTTTCTGGACAGCATGTCACAACTTTTGAACATTCTTGCAATCAAAGGCTAAACTTGGCACAAAGCTTGAATATAAAGATACAATGATGTTGCTATAGTAGTAACAATCATCAATACCACTAAAAACTTAAAGTAGAAACTCAAAGTAAAGATAACAAGGGTTGTCTCCCTAGAGCTCTTTCTTTATAGCCATAAAGATATGCTTAAAGTTTTAATGATGTTGTCATAGGAATAAGAGTTGAATAACAAAAGAGGGAATCAAGAAGCAAATACCAAACACATTTAAGTCTAACATGCTTCCTACGCATAGGAATATTTCAATATAATAATTCATTTAAGCACAAAGCAATAAGCATAGGAAGGCAAAACAAGTGCAGCTCCAAAACCTTCAACATAAAGAGAGGGAACATGATATTATTAAAATATCTATAAGCATATGTTCCCTTCTCATAATACTTTTCAGTGGGATCATGAATAAACTCAACAATATAGGTATCACATATAGCATTGTTACCATGATCCACATGAAAAAGGGTACTCTTACTCTCCACATAATCCTAATCTTTCTCATTAGTAATAGTGGGAGTAGGATTATCATAAACAACTTGAACACTATAGATTAATTGTGTATTAGGAAGATGGTGTTCAGCAAGGGAGTAATTCCCTCCATTATTATGACAAGTTTCAGAAGGATAATTTCGCCTTATGTCATAGGTACCTTTACAAACACTATAGATAGGATCTATAACATCATCATAGTAGAGAAGAGCATTATCATTGCTAGCAACTATATTTGTAAACATGTTGTCTTTATTCTTACTAGCAAAAGAATTATCAATTACCACATCACTAATGGGTAAAGGACTTGCAATCCTATCATCCCCAAGCTTAGAGCTTTCCATATCACCACTCTCAGAGTTGGTACCAAAAATATTTTCAAGATCATAAGTAGCATTATCATCATTTTCCCAATCACAAAAAGTAACATGCATATCATAATCAAAATCATCTTCAATAGTGCCTACGGACTTAACATCAGGATAATAATGAATGCAATCAAGATCACCATCCTCCAAAAATTTATGTCCGTTAGGATAAAAATTGATGCGAGGAATATGCTCAGGCCAGGTTGATACCCATTCTTCTTCCTTCTTGCTCCTCTTCCTCCTCCGCTTCTTTTTCTTCTTCTTCATCTTAGGAGGGAGTGGTTGGAGATGAAGTTTCTCCACATATCCTAGTTTATCATTAGAAAAATAGGGGAGACTTCGAATAAACTCTCCTTTTTATTAGTAGAAATATAAGATACATTTTTATACTTTGGTAAAGTTCCCTCCTTTCTAATCTTACTTATTTAATCATTTTCATGGAAATTAACAACACAATACATATTGCATTTCTTCAAAGTGTTATTTATTCCCAAGTCATGAACATCTAGCCAAGAAGTCTTTTCTAATAACTCTTCATACATCAAAAATAACATAAGTTCATCATAAAGATCAGGGGTGATCATGTTATCACACAATTGCTTAACAGTTATGTTTTGAAAGTGCATGCATTGAAAATTAAGGTGACCCTCTATGCAGCAAAGTTCACAAGTAAAAGGATAAAGGTCACACAATTCTCTAGCAATTTCATTTAAATCTCTAAACCAAGTGATTGTTATTTCATGCTTATGCTGCTTACAATACTTCTCTTCTTCAATCATAGGCCTTTCACAAGGTCTATCCACTCCACAAAAATTAACATGCTTATATAAAACTTTATTTTCGGGAATTGGATCATGCATGTTGCAACTATCATGAACAATTTCATTTTCTTTGCAAATCTCTTGAAAAGGTTCATGATGCTTGATCCAATTCTCCTCAGGCATATTAAGATGTGAAGAAAAATAATTTAGGAAACCAACAAGGAGTTCAGAATCAAGCCCAAACTTAGCACTAAAATTATTAAAACTTGCAGTTTCAACAAAGAACCTAATGCAATCATACTCATAATTTATACCTGACTCTTTACCTTTGTCAATCTCCCAATCTTCAGTATTGCATTGAATTCTTTCAAGGAGTTCCCATTTAGCATTAATCTTTTCGTTTGTGAAAGAACCCATAGAGGAAGCATCGAGCAAGTATTTATCCTGCCGAGAGAGCCTCGCATAGAAACTAGTAATAATTATATCTTTGGGGAGCCCATTGTTAGGACATTTTAGCATTAAAGTTTTCAGTCTCCCCCAAGCTTGAGCTATGCTTATAATTATCATCAAAAGTATTCAAAGAAGACATGCTAATAACATTACTACTATCATGAGTGTTATGCAAATAATAAAGCTCCATAGGCTCTTTTTGATTTTCTCTTCAAACACTTCATGTCCTAACTCAAGATAGAGATCATAAAGCTCTCTCATAATTTTTTTGTCGTTTTCCATAAGCCAAACTAGTGAAAATAAAAAGAAGAAATGAAAATATTTAAATGCAAGATCAAAAGATATACCTTCAAGCACTCACCTCCCCGGCAACGGCTCCAGAAATAGCTTGATGTCTATGCACGCTTCTATTCTTGTAGACTATGTTGGGCCTCCAAGCGCAGAGGTTTGTAGGACAGCAACAATTTCCCACAAGTGGATGACCTAAGGTTTATCGAAATCAGGGAAGTAGAGGTTGAAGATGGTCTCTCTCAAGCAACCCTGCAATTAAAATACAAGAAGTCTCTTGTGTCCCCAACACACCTAATACAACTAGGAATTGTATAGATGATGCGGACATCCCTACTACTTTAGCACCTACAACCAATGTTCAATATATCGCTTATCGTTAACTTATCGGTCGAACCAAGATAAGAGATAAATCGGCTTATCGACCGATTTATCGGTTATATCGGTCGACCATTTATCGGTAAGGTTTTTCTTAAAACTAGGATTTTCCTAAAGGAAATAATTTGAAATATGCTATATTAATATTACACACACGTGACAAATAAATGTTTAAAGCATTCAAAATATGCTATATTAGTGTACAAGTAATAATATTACACTTACATACACGCACGCACACATGTTAATCGCGGGAGCGGCTGTTGGAGCACCCAAAACTTATCGCTATCGTGGGGGATTTTCTCCAGTGTCGTTTTGTGGCTCGCGGGGGCGAAGCGGAGACTTTTTTTTTGTGATTTCAGACAGACGGATCCCGTAATTTATCGGTGAAAATCGGCCTGACAGCCGATAAATCGGTCTGACAACCGATAAATCGGCCGGACCGATAAATTAGAGAGATATGCGTTTATCGTATCGCTGGAACCCCGATAAGCGATATATCGGCCGATATATCGGAATATCGGACGATATTTGTAACAGTTGCTACAACAACTCCTGAAGAACCAATACTGGATAAGTCCAATGAAATCAGAATCGGACCTATTACAAGCGCCGGTGCAAAGTTACTAGAACAACAGGTGAACTTATTCCTCATAGAATCTAATGTTTTACTTAGTGAGGATTTTATACTGCCTAAGTCCTTGTGCATATGTGTTATCAGGTACCAAGGAGTCATGCAAGAAGGAGACATGGGACAAGGGCAAGTTGCACGAGAAGACGGTTCGCGAGAAGACGAAGGGAAGGGACAACCAACTCAAGGAGTCGGACGTCCGAGCTGCAAGCCGGACCGTCTGGGCCCCAAGCCGGACGATGGGAGCATCAGCCGGACCGTGCGAATTATTACGTCCCGCAGACCTGAAGGCCTCACGACGGTCGGACCGTCCGGAGGTTCTCCCGGACCGTCTGACCTCTAGCCGGACCGTCCGGACTGCACCCCAGACCGTCTGAATAATTACATCTTGAGGAACCCAAAGGTCCATATTTGATCGGACCGTCCGACCCTAAGCCGAACCATCCGACTCCAGCTCAGACCGTCCGACTTATGGGCCGGACGTCCGACCTTGCTCGACTGCCTGCGCGCAGAAACAGGGCTGCGGCCCTTGTATCCCCATTTGGACCCCCTAGCTTATAAATACAGGACCCCCTATGAGTTTTAGCGTTAGACCACGTTTTAGATAAACCCTAGTTCAGAGATTTTCTTCTAAGCATTCATCTTGAATCATCAACTTCAATTCGTATCTATCTGAAGTTTGACTACTGCAAGTTCTGAGTGATCTGTTGTTCCACTGGGAATTAGTAGATTGCAAATTACCGTCCCGTGGTCGACGGGTACGTTGCGCAAGTGTGTGAAATTGTGAATATCCAAAGGGTAGAGAGCTGTCGCATTGGTAATAGGGATCTAGCGAGGAGTGTTCACGGCTACAAACAAGTTATCTATCATCGCCCTCATATTCACTGTACACTTACTGAGAAGATCAGGCCACCCCATATCATCTTGGTATCATATTTCCAGTGTTCCCTCGGTAAGCATCCACGAAATCCCCCGTAGATCGTTTTGTTTCGTCCTATCCAGAAAAAGCCATACAAAAATATTAGGGTTTAGTGTTTTGCCTTGACCTAGATTACATCTTTTCCATGTTTTAGTTGCTGATCGTCGTCCAGTTTGCGTACCTTGTTTTTGATCGAGTCTTAGTTTTCCTATTATTGTGTCTCACAAGTCGGAGTGTGTTAGTCGTGTTAGATTGGTTTGTGTCGAGTCAGTTTGTTTTCGTTGTCTTTTATCCCTTAGATTGTGTCTCCGTTTGATAGCCATAGTTAGCCTTTCTTCTGTGTATCACTTTCCTATTGAGACTAGCATATCTTTGCTCTACGGGCTGCTCATATAGGTTTTGACGTGCATCAAGTGGTTTGTGCAAAGTTGAGTTTGGTTGCTGTTTACTTCACGTTGAGTCAAAAAAAATAGAACAAGAAAAGAGAAAAAGAATAAAAAAAGGAAAGAGTTGAGCAAAAAGCCTAGCAAAAAGAGACAGAAAAGGCAAAGTTGATTACATATTTTGTGCAGCCTTCAGTTCCTTTTTCTACCACGTTCATAGCACTAGTAGATTGAGCAATCTTGTGCCCGTACACTTTGAGCTTTTGCTAGAATTTCTCTCTTGTGCAATTGCAACACGAGCATTACTCCGCCTCACATATTTTGCTCTCAATTTCATAGTTGCTTTTTCCCAGTTGTTCTCCACCGCGTGTGTTCCCGTAGAACTTCTTGGCATACGATCAACACTAGGATTTGTGCATTGGTGTAGGTAGGGCTCCATACCTATAGCTCCACTACATAATCCTGTTTTGTCGTGTGACGGTTTCTTATAACCGGGTATTCACTTCATCACATCCGTGCACTAGTCCTCCATCCGAATGGGTAAGCATTACTATTCACTTTGGAACGGTAAGATTCACCTTTTTCTTGTCAGTTTTGAGTGAGTTGTGAGTGTCCACAAAACGATTTTGATTTAGTGCACTAACCTACTAATCATGTCTCAAAGTGGTTTTGATGTGATGCAAAAATAGGCCAAGGATGCGCCAGTTACATGGGAGGCATATGAAGGTCTCCGTGATCACTTGACTGACACAATTACTAAATCTGCTGATGCGATTGATACAAATGTCCACGCGGTCCAACTGAAAGTGGACCCGACTGAAGCTGCAGTCACCACTATGAAACAAAAACTTGCTGCTATACAGCAGAGCCTACAACAAATGACAACATCTGTCACTGGCATACAAGCAACTATTGTACAACGCCAACCTAACGCTCAGGAAGATGATGGTAGTGTCCATGGCGACAATGCTGATTTGAAGGGCAATCAAGACCATGGGCGTGGTGCTCAATGGCCGGTTCGCCGTCTACCCATTCGATACGAAGATGTCTTGAGCAAGCCCAAGTTTAACATCCCTAAATTTGAAGGTTCCACAGATGTGGAAGAGTACCTCACATGGGAGCTTAAGATGGAGAAATTATGGCGTTTCCATGATTATTCCGAGGATAAGAAGATCAAGATTGCTTCCTCCGAGTTTGATGGTTATGCTTTGCATTGGTGGGAGATTTTTTTGACCGAGATACAAGAAACCAATGAACAACCTATCCGTGAATGGCGTGATATGAAGGAAACAATGAAAGATCGGTTTGTTCCCACTAATTACTTGCGGACAACTTTTTATAAATTGCAACAATTTAAGCAAGGTACTATGTCCGTTGACGCATATTATATGGAGATGGAGATGTTGCTGCAACGTGCACGCGTTCGCGAAGAAGTTGAGATGACTATGCAACATTTTCTCCATGGGCTGAAATTTAACATCAAGAGTATTGTGCGGCATCATCAATACTATAATATGAATGATCTATTGCATCTTGCAAGGGAGTCTGAATCCCAGCTTGCAGAAGAAGCACAACTGAAGTCAAGATATTCACCATCTAGCAGGTTTTCTCCAAGGACACCGTCAGCCGCGCCTATGGAGAGCCCGAGTGCTTCTAAGCGTCCTTCTTCTTCACATTCCAAGCCAGCCTCCAATGTTTCTATGGCCAAGAAGCCAACTGCACCTGCCCCTAGTGCGGGTTCCAATATGTCTACAGCTCGCACTCGCGAGATGACATTTCACGCTTGCGGTAATCCGGGTCACTTCAAAAGAGATTGTCCTAATAGAAAGGTCATGTTTCTCAATAAGGATACCGGCGAGTATGAAACCGGTGATAATGAAGACCCATACGCATGCGATGACGAGGGATACAACAGTGAAGAAGGGATGGATGCTTTTCTGTCGCCTTCTCCTACTATTGTTGTGTCACAGCGTGCTCTTACCGTGCATCCCAAATCTGAGTCTCAGCACTGCAATTTGTTCCAAACCAAAGCATTAGTTGGCCCCAACAAAGCTTATAAAGTGATCATCGATGGAGGTAGCTGTCGCAACCTCGCAAGCAAGGAGTTGTGTGCCAAGCTAAATCTGAAATACTTACCTCACCCAAATCCATATTATGTCCAATGGTTGAGTGACAGTGGTGAGATGAAAGTGAATCGTATGGTGCACGTGAATTTTGAGATAGGCCCCTACCAGGATTCCATTGATTTTGCTTTGGTGCCTATAACAGTTTTCCATCTCATATTGGGTCGGCCGTGGTTGTATGACCGCCATGTGCAACACAATGGCCGAGCCAATACACATCATTTGGATTTCAAGGGCAAGAAAGTTAATATCCATCCTATGTCCCCACAGCAAATTGTGAATGAGTCTCATCAGAAAGTAGAGGTGAATTAAGAACCTATACGAGAGAACAATGTAATAGCTGTGAGTGATAATATAACGAAAAGTGTGAGAGAGCCTAGTTTGCTTACATTAGCCACCAAAGAAGACATGAGAGAATTTAGTGAGGATCCTACAGCCATGCCACTTGTGCTTATGTACAAAGGTGAGGTTTTGCTTTCTGATGATAATCATCCTCTTTCTTCTAGTGTGTCTACTGTTTTGCAAGATTATGATGATGTGTTTCCGGCGGAGGTTCCCGCAGGATTACCACCCTTGCGCGGTATTGAGCACCAAATTGATCTTATTCCGGGTGCTACACTTCCCAACCGGGCACCATACAGGACCAATCCCCAAGGGACGAAGGAGATTCAGCAATAAGTACAAGCACTTCTGGATAAATGGTATACCCGTGTCAGTCTTAGCCCTTGTGCTGTGCCTATTATTTTGGTTCCTAAGAAAGATGGTACATAGCGTGTGTGCGTAAATTGTAGAGCTATAAATAATATTACTATTCGATATCGCCATCCTATTCCACGTTTAGAGGATATGCTTGATGAATTGAGTGGTGCTGCTATTTTCTCTAAAATTGATTTGCGTAGTGGATACCATCAAATTAGGATGAAAGAAGGGGATGAATGGAAAACTGCTTTCAAAACTAAGTTTGGGTTATATGAGTGGTTAGTTATGCCTTTTGGTATTACTAATTCTCCTAGTACTTTCATGAGGTTAATGAACCATGTTTTGAGAGAGTTTATTGGACGCGTTGTTGTTGTGTATTTTGATGATATACTTATTTACAGCCGCACTGAATTTGAACATGTTGATCATATTAGACAAGTTTTTCAAGTGTTACTTGATGCTAAATTATATGCTAATCTTGAGAAGTGCACTTTTGCAAAAGGTAAGGTCATATTTCTGGGATACATTGTATCTAAGAATGGAGTAGAAGTAGATTCTTCTAAATTTGAAGCAATTCAAAATTGGCCTACTCCCATGAATGTTAGTCAAGTACGAAGTTTTCACGGCTTAGCTGGTTTTTATAGACGTTTTATGAAAGACTTTAGTACTATTGCTGCACCATTGAATGAGTTGGCTAAGAAAGGTGTGCCTTTTGTTCGGGGCGTTGCCCAAGACCTTGCATTTGATGAGCTCAAACGTTTGCTTACTTCTGCACCATTACTTGCATTACCTGATTTTACTAAGCAATTTGAAGTTGAATGTGATGCTAGTGGTATAGGCATTGGTGGTGTATTGATGCAAGAAGGTAGACCTATTGCTTATTTTAGTGAGAAGCTTTCTGGTGCTAGACTGAATTATCCCGTTTGGGATAAAGAATTGTATGCACTTGTTAGAGTTCTTGAGGTTTGGCAACATTATTTGTGGCCAAAAGAATTTATCATACATTCTGATCATGAAGCTTTGAAATATCTGAAAGCTCAATCTAATTTGCATAGACGCCTTGCTAAGTGGGTTGAGTTCATTGAGTCTTTTCCCTACATCATCAAGTATAAGAAAGGGAAAGATAATGTTGTTGCTGATGCTCTTTCTAGGAAGAATATGTTACTCACACATCTTGATGTTAAAATTCCTGGATGAGAGAGTTTGTGTGATTTATATGCAACGGATCATGATTTTGCTGAACCATATCGTTTGTGTTTGCTTTGAAATGCATGGGACAAGTTCCACATCCATGATAGATTTCTTTTTCGAGTTAACAAACTTTGTGTTCCAGAATTTTCTGTGCGTTTGTTATTTTTGCAGGAATCACATGCAGGAGGATTGATGGGTAACTTTGGGCGTGAGAAGACACTACTCATGCTTGCTGATAATTTTTATTGGCCTAGGATGAGGCGTGATGTGGAAAGGTTTGTTCGGTGCTGCATTGTATGCAACACATCCAAGTCCAAGCTGAAGCCTCACGGTTTGTATACTCCACTATCGGCTCCTACCACACCTTGGGAAGATATTAGTATGGATTTTGTGTTAGGATTGCCACGCACTAAAAATGGTCATGATAGTATATTTGTGGTAGTGGATAGATTTTCCAAGATGGCACATTTTATTGCTTGCCATAAGAGCGACGATGCGTTGCATGTTGCTAACCTATTTTTCATGGAGATTGTACGCTTGCATGGAGTGCCCAAGACAATTGTTTCTGAAAGAGATGTGAAGTTTGTGAGCTACTTCTGTAAGATACTTTGGGGAAAGTCGGGAACAACGTTGATGTTCAGCACTACATGTCATCCCCAAAATGATGGTCAAACGGAGGTGGTCAATAGAACATTGTCACAATTGTTGCGAGCTATGATCAAGAAAAATCTGCGCGAATGGGAGGAGTGTCTGCCACATGTGGAATTTTCTTATAACAGGGTAATACACACTACTACTCACCTTTGTCCTTTTGAAGTAGTATATGGTTTCAATCCTATTACCCCTCTTGATTTGCTGCCTCTTCCATTGCAGGAACGAGTTAATATGAAGGCATCCAAACGGGCAGATTATGTGAAGAAGATACATGAGAGGACACGAGAGGCTATTGAGAAGAAAGGCAAGAATGTTGCTGCTGCAAGAAACCAGTCCTGGAAACAAGTTCTATTTCAGCCTGGAGATATGGTTTGGGTGCATTTGCGCAAGGATAGATTTCCAGGGTTGCGGAATTCCAAGTTGAAGCCGCGTGGTGCTGGTCCTTACAAGGTGTTAGCCAAGATCAATGATAATGCCTACTCGATTGATATTCCTATTTCCTAGTTTGGAGGTGCTAGCAACAGGTTCAACGTTGTTGATTTGTCACCCTATGATGGAGAAGACCTTGGAGCGTCGAGGTCGACGCCTTTTGAAGGGGGGGGGGGAGATGATGCGGACATCCCTACTACTTTAGCACCTACAACAACTCCTGAAGAACCAATAATGGATAAGTCCAATGAAATCAGAATCAGACCTATTACAAGAGCCCGCGCAAAGTTACTAGAACAACAGGTGAACTTATTCCTCATAGAATCTAATGTTTTACTTAGTGAGGATTTTATGCTGCCTAAGTCCTTGTGCATATGTGTTATCAGGTACCAAGGAGTCATGCAAGAAGGAGACATGGGACAAGGGCAAGTTGCACGAGAAGACGGTTCGCGAGAAGATGAAGGGAAGGGACAACCAACTCAAGGAGTCGAACATCCGGGCGCCAAGCCGGACGACCGGGGCATCAGCCAGATCGTCCGAATAATTACGTCCTGAAGACCCGAAGGCCTGACGACAGTCGAACCTTCCAGAGGTTCTCCCCGGACCGTCCGACCTCAAGTCGGACCGTCCGGACAGCACCCTAGACCGTCCGAATAATTACATCTCGGGGAACCCGAAGGTCCATATTTGATCGGACCATCCGATCCTAAGCCGGACCGTCCAACCCCAGCTCGGACCGTCCGACTTATGGGCCGGACGTCCGACCTTGCACGACTTCCTGCGCGCAGAAACAGGGCTGCGGCCCTTGTATCCCCGTTTGGACCCCCTAGCTTATAAATACAGGACCCCCTACGAGTTTTAGGGTTAGACCACGTTTTAGAGAAACCCTAGTTCAGAGATTTGCTTCTAAGAATTCATCTTGAATCATCAACTTTAATTCGTATTGATCTGTAGTTTTACTACTGCAAGTTCTGAGTGATCTGTTGTTCCACTGGGAATTATTAGATTGCAAATTTACCGTCTCTTGGTCGACGACTACGTTGCGCAAGTGTGTGAAGTTGTGAATATCTGTAACACCCTTAGAATCAGTAACAGTAATCGCTACAGTGATTCCACTGTTAGTGATCATTACTGTTGATGATCAAGCCATGATCACCTTTGATCATAGCTCTGTCAATTTCCAACACAAATAAAATTTTCAAATTGGGTAAATTATAAAACTCTGCTCCAAGAATTGTGGATGCTAGTCAATCAACTTGGTCTTGGTTAAACCAAATCATCCCTAGTCATTTGCATAATCCCAAGCCAAGAATAATTATGAAAACCCTAGAGTTGGCATATCTAAATTGTCATGGAATTTAAAATGGAAATGCAATCTTAGTAAACCAAAATGGTGGAATCGAATTCTAAAATGCCTAACATTCATTAGGCCACGATTATATAGCAATAGTTGTTTTATTAAAATGGTATAGTAATATTGAGGAATAATAAATGAAATAAAACAATAGCTTTAGGAAACTATTAAGTTGCCATGATAATTTTAATAAACATTTGGGAATTTTAAATGCACTAAAAATTATGGAAACAATTTTATAAAATGCCTAATAATCAATAGGCCATAATAAAAGTGAATTAGGGTTTTATTGTAATGTTTTAATAATGTAGATAAATAAAAACAGTAGCAAAATAATAGCTTTTACCTCATAATAAATAATTTAAAGGTCTAAAGGATTTTATTTTTGTAACAACTTTTTGTGGCATCATGTTAAAGTGTAATACTAATATAGGTGCAATTATAACATTTTACAAAAATCAAAACCTAGCTAAACTAAATACAAACAGAAATGAAAATTTAAAAGAAACAAAACAAAGAGAAAATAAAAAAGGAACAAAAACCCGCCTGGGGCGAGGCCCACCCGGGCCCAGCCCCCCCCTCCTCTCTTCTCTCTCCCCTACCCCCCAACCACCCCTCACCTGCTCCCCTCCCGTGGCAGCATGGCCATGGCCAGGGAGCCGGCTACCCCCACCTGCTCCCTTCCACCTTCCCCCTCTGGATAAGGACGAGGGCCGCCACCCACCCTCGCCCTCATCTCCCCTCTTCCTCCCTGCCCAGTTCTTCCCCCCTCCCTCCTCTGCGTGCTCCCCCTCCCTCAACCGAGCCCGCCATGGCCGCCCCAGGCGAACCTCGTGGCCAGCGACGACGAAGGACCGCGCCGTCTTGTCCAGAAGGACCCCCACGGACGCCTCCTTCAACTCCAGCAGTGAATCGGGCTGCAGCGCGCTGTACACGCCACCCCGGCCGACTTCTTCCCCACGGCCTCCAATGGCCATTCCCCTCGATTCGTCGCCTCCGGTCTACCTCGGCCCCGTGCGAGCACGCCACCGGCCTCCTCGCTGTAAGCCGCCCCCATTCCCCCCTTTTCCCGCACAAAGAGGTCACCGTAGCCCCTCCCTCATCGGCGCCGTAGCCACCGCCCGCCATGGCCAGGAGCTTGAGCTCCCGGGCCGCTCGCGCTCGCCGCAGCCCACGCCAGCGTCGCCCTTGCCTACGCCCGGCCTCCCCTGGCCATGCCCCCCCTTGCCGCGCACCTGGGGCCGCAGCCGCGCCCCTCGCCGTGCCCCCTCACCGTTGCCCTCGTCGCCGACGGGCATGGTAGAACTGCCGTGGCACTAACCCCCACCCCCTCTAATCTCTGTTAACCAACAGAGAATACCCCTCCCCTTTGTATGACAGTGGGCCATACCCTATTAACTAACAACCATTTAAAACAAATGAAACAACTCCCGAACCCACTGACATATGGGCCCAGCCCTTAAGCTAATCCCTCTGGTTAAGTTAAATTACTTTTAGCATATGAGTCACTGACACCAAGGGCCCACCCCTCAGTTAAGTTAATTTAAATTGATTAGTATGCCTTTGTCCCTGTGACATCTTGACCCCACCACTGGATTAATAATATTATGAATTTGTTTATATTAATAGCCTATGACATGTGGGTCCTCTGATATTTTTGATTTAAATAAAATGAGTTAAATGCCTCTGTGTATGACATGTGGGTCCACCCTGTCAGCACTGTTGTGGATAAGGTTTTGGATAATTTTACATTTTATTAATAAAAGAAAATCCAGAAATTGATTTAAAATGATTTAAACTTTGAATTTGAATATCTTTTAAACCGTAAGTCGGATTCAAAAACTTTATACATGAAAATTGATCAGAAAAATATACCGAATACAAATACGCTATCTGTATGTCTACCACCCCCCTCTAACTTACCGAACATCGACATTCCCCCTTCGGGCCGTCTGTCGAAAATTCCCGGTACCGATAAAAACTGCCCGGATCAAAATACTTTGTATACGAAAGTTACTCAGAACGGATCAACGATTACAGATACGATACCCATATCCTCACCACACCCCTATAACATAACGATCATCGAACTGTTCCCCCCTCCGGTGGCACTGTCCGATAGATTGCCCGATAACCGTTAAACTGTCAGGTACTGTTAGAGTACCCGGATGAATTTATTCCGAACACGAAACTTATTCAGAATAGTTCAACTAACCCGGATACACCACCCACACATGTGTCGGATGTCCACGACACCTCCGGCATGATATCCCCCCCCCCCTCCGGATACCCTGACCGGTAATCATCCGGAGCCGGTATTTCATCCCCGGATGAATTCCCGCTCCGAGCAACGTGCATTGTACTGCGATAGAAACCCGTTTACAATTCATCTGTCATGTCTTGCATTTGTATTGATATTATTGTTGTGTATTTATTGTTTCTTCCCCCCTTAATCTCCGGTAGACCCCGTTGCTGTCGTCGACTACACCGATGCTGAGTACGACTACTTCGTCGACGACCGTACCGCTACTGTCGAGCTACCAGGCAAGCAGAGCCATTTTTTTCCCAAGATATCGCCTATCTTTCCGTACATTTCTTGCACTAGGCATTGTTACTGCTGCTGCTACGAGTACAATCCTATTCAATTGCATGGCCTGTTTTTGTCGCCCCTTGATGTACCTTCCTTTAACCCTATGCTGCCTATTATTACTTATGCATTATTCAGCAGTGAACCCTGCGCATTGTTAGCTAGGTTTAGAATAGAGGGTTGTGATCACTTTGGAAGTGATCGCGGAAACTATATATTACAACTTCAACAGGTACGGATCAATGCAGACACCCTAGGGAACCTACAACGGCGAGACTCTGCCGAGTCGCTTCGAGTTTGGCTTACAAGTGGAATGGACTCGTATTTCACTCTCGTCGGCTCAGTAGCGTAGCTTCACCGGGATGATACGAGGTTTACCTCTTTAGTTCATTCCGCTGAAGTCTCTGTCAAACCTTTTTAAGTGTGCCATCGAGGGTGATACCTCCTGGTTTCACTTAACGGTAGGGACTTGAACCAACTGGTGTCCTTAAAGGTAAGAAGTCGGGCGACCCAGCGGTGCCCGCGAGAGGTATTGCGAAGGGACGACAGGGAGGGTACGACCAGTGTACCGGTGTGCTTGGCCCCTGGTCGTTGGCCGCGAGAGTTACCAAACTACGAAAGTCGAGTTCCTCCAGGAGCACACGCGAGACAAGGTAAGGAGGCGGTTCACCTTGTTGGTAACCGCAGTGACTTGGTGGGACGACGGGGCAGGCACCGATGTACTGGTGGTCCTGGCTGCTGTCGTTGTCCGCGGGTCAGTTAAGTCGAGGCAACGATAACGGTTGTCACGCAGGTTAATTAAAATGCTAAATGGTTCAGTGAATGTCTTGAGTTGGCTATATGCCATGTACGCACTACCTACCCATGGGAATTACGAGTTTATGGGCTCCTCTGCTTCGTAGTGTCGTCCGAGAACTCTTCAGACGTCAGCAGTACCGTGGGCTGATTGCCGGGAAGTGCGCTGTCTTCTTTGCTCGAGCTGTGTTGTTTTTGCTACGGCTTCCCGGCCACCCACATACCGTGCAGGAGTACGTCAGGGTTGGGGTCCAAGGCCCTGAGTACTTAGGATTTAGATCGGCGGATGGCCTCTCTGTTGAGTTTGAAAGATGGGCTATGAAGTGTCGGATAGCCTCGGTGGAGCGTTCCCTAACAAGGTTCCCGCCACCCTAGAGATCTGTGCGTGTAGCGTAACAAAAGTGCACCCCTGCAGGGAAGATTAATCTATTCGAATAGCCGTGTCCACGGTAACAGGACGCTTTGTGCTGAAGCTGGATCTTACCACTAGAAACGATTATTATTAAACTGTATGGTTCCGGGTTTTCTTCCTCGCGGGGATGTCGAGGAGGTGAACTCGGAGGCATTGCTAATTATTACAACTTATCATTATACAATGCTGCAGCAACTTCTGCTGCATTGTTACTTTATGCTTTATATAAACTGTTGGCTGATTCTTACCTCATGCTGCAAGACATCGTCGGAAGTTGCTAGTCTTCGATAGGCCTAGCTTCTTACCCTTGCTCTGGATTTCTGTCTTTCAGTCCACTATATACAGCCTCTTCTTTCCGTTGATACAATACATAATGCTTAGTAGCGGACGTAAGACTCGCGGGTATACTAGACACTCACCTGCAGTTTATTTCCTTTATTGTTTTTCCTGATCGGCCGCTGCAGTCGACGTTGGAGCCCAGGAGCAGGAGTTCCCGATGCCGACCACCGCAACATGAAAATCCCCGATGCCTTCTACGACGTCGAGTTCCCCGTTGACCAGGAGTAGATTGGAGGTTCCTAGGTAGGAGGCCTCGCCTTTTCGATCTGTTGTTATTTGTGCTAGCCTTCTTAAGGCAACCTTGTATCCTCGTGTCTGTACTCAGATACTATTGCTTCCGCTGACTTTGTGCTCTCGAGCTGTTGTATTCGAGCCCTCGTGGCCCCTGGCTTGTATTAAACAGCTTGTATTATTTTATTTGTAGAGTTGTGTTGTGATATCTCATCGTGAGTCCCTAATCTCGATCGTGTACCTTGCATGTATGATTACTGTACACGGCCTGATTTTGGGGGCGTCACAATATCCAAAGGGTAGAGAGTTGTCGCATTGACAACTGGGATCTAGCGAGGAGAGTTCATCAGCTACATACAAGTTATCTATCATCGCCCTCATATTCACTGTACACTTACTGAGAAGATCGGGCCACCCCATATCAATAAATGCACTAGTTCGGCGAAGAGATGGTAAAATATGGGTGATAGGTGTGGTGAAACGAAGTAATATAACTCCGTAATAAAAAAGTGCAGCAAGCAAACAAGTAGTAAACGTGAGCACAAATGGTATTGCAATGGTGGAAACAAGGCCTAGGCTTCATACTTTCACTAGTGCCAACTCCCAACAACATTAACATAGTCTAATCACATGATATTTCCACTAAAACATGCATTGAAGACGTACTCGGAGGTCATTCCTTTGTGATCAAGAGACGACGAGAATTATGTAGGGCTACAAAAGCACACCTCAGAGTTCGTAGTTCTCATCAATGGATTTTCCAATGTCACTGCGTCCATCCAAAGAGAGTACCACAATCACCACAACATATCTCAAGGGTAGTCAAAGACAAGCACCAAGAGACTCTCAATCTTGATTCAATTCACAAAATAGGAAGTCACTCATGAAAATATTCTTCTAACCCATGTCCAATAGACCGATGTCACCATGGTCTCTGGGATTATACTAGATAAGATCAAGTGAGTACATCAATCCAATACATAGACGAAGGGGAAATATCATGGGATCACCCTAGATTAACATAGCCTATGATCACAACGAAGATCACATCATGGGAGAGAGAATTGACCACATAGCTACTGTAGAAACCTCAGCCACGAGGAGGAACTACTCCCGCATCATGGAGGGAGGAAGCAACGTCGATGGAGATGAATCCGGGGGCACTTCCCCATCCCGACAGGGTGCTGGCGCAACAATTCTGGTCCCCCAAAGCTTGTTGGCGATGGAGGCGGAGATCGAAATTGCTTCTCGAGAAAAGGGTTCTGGAATCAGGGTTTTCGCATCGGGAGAATAAATAAGGGCCAAGGGGGTCAGACAGGGGGGCCACCAGGATTCCAGGCGGCCTCCCGGCGTGGCCCCACCGTAGGCTGACCTCACAGGCCGCCTGGGAAACAGGTGGGGCCCCTCTGGCCCCCCTTCGGGCGTCTGGAAGCTTCTGGTACGCTGATTATATATATATATTTTCCCAGAATTTTTCTGGCGGTTTAAGTAATGGGAAAACCTGAAATACAAAAATAGCAGAAAACATAAACTAACACTGTGGTGCACTGAGTTAATAGGTTAGTCCAAATATGATCAAAAGTGTATGAAAGTGTATCAAAAGCATAGAAATATCACACAAAACATGCATGGAGCAAGTAGAAATTATAGATACGTTTGGGACGTATCAGGTGGGTGATGGGCCAAGTGTTCCACCACCACAAGCACCTCCTCCTATCACTCAAGATCTAATTTCTCAAGATGAGCCCATTATCCAAGAACAAGAACAAGACCCTCCACAATCCGATGTGTTTGCTCAACCACAAGTGGATGATGCGGTTGAACCACGTGAAGATAGGCTTGACCGCATTTGCTTTGGATAAAATGATGTTACTGAAGATGGTTCCACCCTTGATGATGAACCAAATGTATATCATGAACCCGAATGGGTGGAGCCTATTGAAACTCCAACTTCTACCATGCCGTTTGTGGCAATACGTGTTGATGTTGACAAGATCCTCACGGGTTTGAGGCAAGGTATAGTTACTCGTCATCAACTTATGAACTTTTGCGCTCACTTTTAGTTTGTGTCTAGCATTGAACCACTTAGGGTTGAACAAGCACTTGAGGATGCGGATTGGCTCATTGCGATGAAAGATGAGATCACTAGTTTCACCCGGAATGAGGTGTGGTCTCTCGTGGAGAGGCCTTCCGGTCAAGATCATAAAATCATTGGAACTGAGTGGATATTCAAGAACAAACAATATGAATATTGTAATATCATCCGCAACAAGGCAAGGTTAGTGGGTCAATGGTACTCCCAAGATGAAGGCTTGGATTTTTGATGAGACCTTTGCGCCCGTTGCTTGTCTTGAATCTATACGCATGCTTCTTGCTTATGCTGCATTCATTGGATTTCCATTATTTCAAATGGATGTGAAAAGTGTTTTCCTTAACGGTTCTCTACAAGAGGATGTATATGTATCACAACCACCCAACTTTTATGACCCTCATCACAAGGACCACGTGTAAAAACTTCATAAGGCATTATATGGTCTTAAGCAAGCCCCTCGGGCTTGGCATGACCATCTTAGGAAGTTTTTACTTGAGGAAGGATTTGTGAGGGGTGTCATTGATGCCACTCCTTTTACCAAGAGAACCAATGGTGAGTTGCTCATCTGCCAAATCTATGTGGATGACATAATATTTGGTTCTCCTAATCCATCTTTGTGCAAGTGGTTCTCGGAAACTAGGACCAAGAACTTTGAGATGTCCATGATGGGGAGCTTGAAGTATTTCCTTGGATTTCAAATCGAGCAATTTGACGAAGGAACCTTCATCTCCCAAACAAAGTACATTCAAGACATGGTCGTGAAGTTCGGTATGAAAGATGCCAAGCCATGAAAGACACCCATGCCAACCAAGGGATATCTAGATCAAGACCTTTCCGTTATTCCATTTGATGCTACTCTTTATCGTTACATGATAGTGACGGGGATCCATGTCAGAACCCTCTGTTAGGTAATGTGCTAGGATCAAAGTAACCTTGCATCATGTCAAAATTTCAAAAGAAATCTTTGAAATCAAATTCAAAAGCAAAATGGGAGAAGAACCCCCCCAGATGAATTAATTCAAAAGGCCAGATAAAAATCTTCTCCAAAAATTCATGTTAGATTTTTGAAAAGTCTTATAAATGAGTGTGATCACATATCAAGTGATGTGGGACCCATCCCATGCTCATAGATTTTTCAAATATTCAAACAGTGCCTTGGAATTAATAAAATAACCCTATTTGAGTTAAGATTCAAATTATTTGAATTTTAAAAATGTTGAAACTTTATAAGTGGCTAGTCTATTTTATTATGAGGCCATATAATTTTTTTTAGCATTTAATAAAATGCCTAGCTATTTAATTTAGCTCAGCAAAACAAATGTCAGAAAAGAAAAACAGAAAAGGAAGAAGAAACGCTTACCTGGCGCCCAGGCGAGAACAGCACATCCAGCCCAGCCGGCCCAAAAGGGCACAGGGGTCTTCTTCCCCGATCCCGCGCCTCCAAGATTCTCGGTGGAATGCCACCGAGCTAGCCGTGCACGTCGCCGCCTCTCCAGACGCCACCTGCCCCTCCCGCGCCTTCTAGCCACGCCACGGAGACGCTGGAGACGCCGTGCGACCATTCCCCCCCTCGATAACCACCTCCCCCTCCTCTCTCGCCCATTTCGCCGACGTCCGTGAAGCTCGCCGGAGCACCGTCAAGCCCCCGCGTAGCCATCGACACCGAGAAGCCCCCTGATCCTGTCCATCGTCTTCACCGCAGTTGTCTTCGTCTTCGAGCGGAATATGGGGAGCTGAAGCCCCCTGGAGATGCCGAAACGCGTCGTCGTCTTCATCTACGGCCGTCGCGCAACATCGTCGATTACATCGCCGTCGAGCCACCCCAGCCCTCGCCACCACCTCCGTTGAGTTCCTGGTGAGCTCACGGTCAAAACCCCTAACCTCTCCCCCTCGATTTCTTCCTCTGTCACCGATTGCCATGGTCGCCGGAGTACCGAGCCGCCACGGTCGTCGTCGGCGAGCATCTGCTAGGCAATCATCCTCGCCGTCTTGTCCATCACCTCCGCCGTGATCTGCTACTTCGAACGCGCCCAGCGGTGGCTCAATTGGTGCTCTGCAATGAGATCCACCCCGAGCCCGTGCCACGGCCGCCGCAGAAGGTCGTCGCCGGCGTCGCTCCGGTGGCCTCCTTGGTCACCTGGACCCTCCCCGAGACGCGCGGCTCCACGAGCTTGCGTTTGGTGCCTCCAGGGCTTCAAACGGACCACGGAAGCCTCCTCCCGTGCAGCGCCGCCGTGGGTTGGCCGCCGGCATTTAGCCGGCGGTGGGTTAGCCACTAATCCCCCTCCTAACCCCACCCTGGGCCACTGACCAATGGGCCCAGTGGCTTAATTAAGCCACTGGATTAAATTAACCAGCCGGGTTAATTAGCCAGTGACACTGACAACCCTGGCCCACCTGTCATCCCCCTGGTGACGCCAGCAGTGCATCATGCTGATGCAATAAAAGGAATAAAGGAATTTCCAAATAATAAAAGAAATAAAAATAACTCAGAAAAATCCAGAAAATACCCCAAACTTTGGAAATTCATAGAAAATTCATATTAACTCCAAATTGGACAAATAATATATGAAAAATGATCAGGAGAAAATAAGCTATCCAAAAATCCAACTTTCAACTATGTTTGAGAGTATGTAAAATGGGACCAGTGGCATATGTCATTTGAATTATTTGGAATTTATTCAAATTCAATTCAAATGCTTTTGAAACTTGGACCATGGAATTATGCTACATTTCAACCACACTGTAGAGGCATATCATACACATTTCCAAAAGGTTCAAAATGATCAACCAATGTCACATGTAACTTGACTAAGTTTGAATTCAAATTGGATTTTGAATTTGCAATTCAGTTTGCAATATACTCCATTTAAATGGAATTGCTTCACACATCAAAGCATTTACATCAAGTTCCAACCTTCCATCTGGTGATTGTGCATTGCATTTACTTTGCTACTTTTCTTGTTGTTTGTCGAGTAGAGGTGGAACCGGAGCAGGAGGCTGCCCCCTTCGTTGAAGACCCCGAATCCGAACCTCATCAGCAAGGCAAGCAAACCCCCATTGATCATGTCGATAAAATCCCACTTCCCTCTCATGTCTCGCTTATACATCGTATAGGATGATTACCATGCTACGTTTCTACCGCATAGATGAACCCATTCCTTTGCATAACCTATCATTTTTCACAGTAGTAGGCAAAACCACAATCCTAGCAAATGTAGGAGTTGATTGATATCATGTGGCCCCTGCAATTGTTACTGCTTATTGCATGCTTAGAGTGATACCATGATGATACTGTTATGTGAGTCGGGATGGTAGTGATCATGATGATGATGGTAGAAAAGTGTTGGTGAATCGACCCTAATACAAGGTGAACGATGAGAGGCTGTGTAGGAGTACACGGTGGGTTGTCTCGTTGAACACCGCCCTAAGTCCGAGTTCTTGTGTGGTGATCCAAGATGAAGAGTACAACCACACATTGGGCTCACTGACCCCTCTCAGCTTACTAACTCATCCCTTTCGATGTCCAGATGTTGCAATAGTTCGGAGTTCTGGTAGGCTTGTGGCCTGGATGCTAAGTGAGAGAACGGCTCACCCGAGACCGGCTTATGCACCATGCACACATCACTTGGGTCCACTTCGGTAAACCGGCCGGGTTCACGATAGTGGTAGCCTACCCAAGTAGGCGGCTTTCTCGGACTAGATCGGCTATGAGGTAACAGTTGTGGTGAGCATCCTCGCTGGCACCCCTTGAATGGTGTCGAGATCAAAGGCGGTAAATGATGATCATGTGTGTGTAGCGGTACACCCCTGCAGGGTTAACAAAACTATTCGAATAGCCGCGTCCGCGGTTATGGACTGCTTGGAAAGCTTAGCTTGATTATTAGACAACTTGAACCGGATACTTCTAAAACACACCAAGATAAGTGTGAGTGCTATGGCGTGCTTTCTCGTGGGGAAGTCGAGGAAGGCACCATAGTGGTGTAATTGGTTGGAGAAAGTAGTGGACTCGTGTACGCTTCTTACCTCAAAGTCTGGTACTCGTAGTTCAGGATTAGCCAAGTCAAAGCTGGCACTTCTGCAAGTGAACCCCACCTCCCTTTACCTTGATACATGTGCATGAGTAGTATAGCTCCTATGTAAGTCTTGCTGAGTACGACTTTGTACTCACGTTTGCTTAATCTCTGTTTTAGATGAAACCACTGACCCCGAAGGTGGCTTCTTCATCGAGCTGGACGACTAAAGATCAAGCTAGTCTAGTCCCAATCAGACGACTGGTTCCCTCGTGGAGGGCTTGTGTTTAAATAAGGCTTCTTAAGCCATTTGTTAAAATTGTCTGTACTCAGACAAAATTTGCTTCCACTTGTGTTGTAATGTTGGATCACATGTTTGTGATCTCTGTTTGCACTCTATCAGAGTTATCAATAAAAATGTATACTTTGTAGAGAATTGCAATGATACCTACTGTTCATACAAGGCATGTGTGCTGCGTGTATGTTTATAACATGCATGTCTTTGTATGGGTTTTCGAGACATTAGTTGTGATCTGGCTGGCGGTCTATCATACACCAAGTGGCCCTTAGATGTGCGCAGCTTGGGGCATCGCGATGCGATTGTTCGAGACTCCGTCTCGTGCACACTTTGTGGTATGATCGAGCCCGCCCTAGACCCCGACTAAGTAATCGGGCCGGAGTAAGTCTATGTAAGAGTTATGAGATAGTCGATAGTATGGTTGAGGCGACTTGTCTTTGCATATGGTAGTTCATCACCCATATCATTAGACTTGTGTGCGGACGATGAGGACCCATCTCAGTTGATCATCCGGCCTGGATGGGATACCCCTCACGTACGATGCTTTCCGAGAACGTTCTGTGCTTGGCCTTGTCTGCTTAGACAAGTGGGTACGGTTCTCGGCTCTCCATATGACTATGTCTTAGCTGGACTTGCATACGCTAACCCGGGTTCCGACAGACTTGGTAGCAGAGCAGGACTGACTGTAGGACTAGTAGCCTTGGCCGAATTCGAGTCTAGCTTGCTATACTTATATAGTTACTCTGGGTATATAAGGGAACAACGTAAGGCTTCTTTTTTCTCCTTACCCCTTCGTTCTGAGTTCTGAGTCACCCTCATCTTATTCTACGGGAAGAGAGGACTAGGCTTACCTCTGGCTGATTAGAACATCTCGTTGTTTGCTTCCTTGTAGCCGTAGGAAAGTTGTGTCCGGTTTCCGAGCATTGTTGTAATGCTGATTTCTTACTTAGTATTATGTAAGTGCTGTTTCTACATTGCAAAAAAAGAAAATTCTTACAATTACAGCCGTTATGCTGTCCGAATCATTCCAGGTTTCTTCAAAATCTGATGCATTTGCAAAATTCTTCCTTCCTTTTCGGTTGTCCTTTTAGAAGAACTTCTAGGTGGCATTCCCGACAGTTCCATAGTGTTTGATGTAGGTTTTGCTCTAGGAACCTATAGTGATTCATTTGCAGCTCTTGCTCCCACTTTAGATGTCTTCTAGCCAGAAGAACCACGCTAACCATCGTGTTGGGGTACTTTGCTACTCTCACATATCTGTTGTAACCCCTAGTAAGCCATGGTCATCCTCAGGAAAACCATCCAGTAACCAAACTCCTTAAACGTAGCCACCCGACAGATGTGTAGAGTTTATAGTGGATCTTGCCCCAGGAACCGCACCAATTTCTAGACGCCCATACAAAATGGCCCCACGTGAGTTAGCTGAGCTTAAAACCCAACTGGAAGCTTTGTTGGAAAAAGGCTTCATCCGCCCTAGCTCATCGCCATGGGGTTGCCCCGTTCTGTTCGTAACGAAGAAAGATGGAATAGAAAGGATGTGCGTAGACTATCGCCCGCTAAATCTAGCGACGATAAAGAACAAGTACCCATTGCCCAGGATCAATGATCTTTATGATCAACTTGCAGGATCCTCTGTCTTCTCCAATATGGATTTGAGATTAGGTTATCATCAAATAAAAATCCGAAACGAGGACATTCCCAAAACGGCTTTTACTACTCGTTATGGTCTTTACGAGTACACCGTCATGTCCTTTGGTTTAACCAATTCCCCCGCCACTTTTTCACGCATGATGAACTCGATCTTCATGGAGTATTTGGACCAGTTCATCGTGGTTTACCTCGATGACATCCTTATATACTCGAAGAACGAAGAAGAACATGCCGAACACCTAAGGCTGTTATTGATGAAACTTAGAGAGCATCGCCTGTATGCTAAATTCTCCAAGTGTGAATTTTGGCTACCAGAAGTGACCTACTTAGGCCATGTAATTTCTGCAAAAGGCATTGCTGTGAATCCCGAGAGAGTTCAGGCCGTCCTTGACTGGACTCCACCTGAATCGGTTAAGCAAGTTAGGAGTTTTCTTGGCCTAGCCAGCTATTGCCCTCGCTTCGTCGAGAACTTTTATAAAGTTGCAAAGCCTATAACTGAACTCCTCAAGAAAGATAAGAAATTCCTAAGGACTCCCAAGTGCGAGGAAAGCTTTCAAGAGCTAAAAAGAAGATTGACTTCTGCACCCGTACTTTCACCTCCAGACACCAAAAAGGATTTCGAGATCTATTGTGACGCATCACGGCAAGGGTTAGGATGCATACTTCTGCAAGATCGACATGTGGTAGCTTATGCTTCATGCCAGTTGCGGCCACATGAAGAGAACTATCCTACCCATGACCTTGAACTCGCTGTCGTAGTTCATGCCCTAACAACTTTGCGACATTAACTCCTTGGTAACCGTTGCGAGATCTATTCTGACCACCAAAGCCTCAAATACATTTTCACCCAACCAGATCTAAATCTCAGGCAAAGTAGCTGGATTGAGTTGATAAAAGATTACGACGTAGGAATTTCTTACACCCCAGGGAAAGCCAATGTCATGGCTGATGCACTAATTTGTAAGTCGTATTGTAACAACCTCATGTTACAACAGTGTCAACCACTTCTTCATGAGGAATTTCGCAAGCTCAATCTTGAGATTGTTCCTCATGGCTATCTTTCTACCTTGGTGGCGAAACCAAACCTTGAGGATCAAATCATAGTTGCCAAAAGGCATGCACGAGGTGTTCGCCGGATCAAGGAGAACATTGCTAGCGGAGTTGCTAAATGTTTCTCCACAGAGAGCAAGGGAACGGTATTCTTTGAAAATAGTTTGGTAGTACCTAAGAATAGGGAACTAAGGCAACTCATCCTCAAAGAAGCCCATGACACACCCCTCTCGATTCATCCCGGTAGCACAAAAATGTACCGAGATCTACGCCAGATATTTTGGTGGACTAGGATGAAGAGAGACATTGCTCAATTTGTTGCCGAATGTGATGTTTGTCGTCGCATTAAGGCAGAACATCAAAGACCTGCTGGTACACTTCAACCTTTGTCTATTCCCGAGTGGAAATGGGACAAAGTCGGTATGGACTTCATCACCGGCTTTCCAAGAACCCAGAAAGGAAACAATGCCATATTCGTTGTCATAGATAGGCTTTCCAAAGTTGCTCACTTCCTTCCGGTTCGCGAGTCTATAACTGCTAGCCAGTTAGCGGACTTGTACATCTCTAGAATTGTATCCCTTCACGGTGTTCCTTTGGAAATCAATACTGATCGTGGTAGCCTTTTTACCTCTAGATTTTGGGGAAGCTTTCAGAATGCTATGGGAACTCATCTCTCCTTTAGTACAGCTTTCCATCCTCAGTCTAGCGGTCAAGTCGAAAGGGTTAACCAAATTCTTGAAGACATGCTCAGGGCTTGTGTTATCTCATTCGGAAAGAATTGGGAGAAGTCTCTTCCATTTGCCGAATTTGCTTATAACAATAGTTTTCAATCTAGTCTGAACATGGCTCCTTTTGAACTCCTTTATGGACGACGATGTCGAACACCACTAAACTGGTCAGAAACGGGTGAAAGACAATTCTTTGGACCGGACATGATCAAGGAAGCAGAAGAGCAGGTTCGCATTGTTCGTGATCAATTGAAAGAAGCCCACTCTAGTCAGAAAAGCTACTATGATCGTCATCATAGACAAGAGAGCTACAATCTGGATGAGAAGGCTTACCTCCGGGTTACTCCTCTGAAGGGAACCCAACATTTCGGTATCAAAGGCAAGTTGGCCCCACGTTACATCGGACCTTTCCGCATTCTTGCTAAACGTGGAGAAGTTGCCTACCAACTTGAACTACCCCCGCACCTTTCCCGAGTACATGATGTATTCCATGTGTCCCAACTCAGGCGTTGCTTCAAGGACCCCATCCGCGAAGTCGACCATGAAACGCTTGATCTCCAAGATGACCTTTCTTATCGAGAATACCCCGTTCGTATTCTTGATTCCGCAGAGCGTGTCACTCGTCGTCAGAAGATTATGTTTCTGAAAGTGCAATGGTCACACCACTCTGAGAGAGAAGCTACGTGGGAAAGAGAAGACCGTCTCAGTGCCGAGTATCCCTCCTTCCTCCCGCAGACTTCTGAATCTTGGGACGAGATTCTTTTGAGTGGGGGCGAGTTGTCAGAACCCTCTGTTAAGTAATGTACTAGGATCAAAGTAACCTTGCATCATGTCAAAATTTCAACAGAAATCTTTGAAATCAAATTCAAATGCAAAATGGGAGAAGAAACCCCCCCCAGATGAATTAATTCAAAAGGCCAGATAAAAATCTTCTCCAAAAATTCATCTTAGATTTTTGAAAAGTGTTATAAATGAGTGTGATCACATATCAAGTGATGTGGGACCCATCCCATGCTCACGGATTTTTCAAATATTCAAACAGTGCCTTGGAATTAATCAAATAACCCTATTTGAGTTAAGATTCAAATTATTTGAATTTTAAAATTTTTGAAAATTATAAGTGGCTAGTCTATTTTATTATGAGGCCATATAAATTTTTTCAGCATTTAATAAAATGCCTAGCTATTTAATTTAGCTCAGCAAAACAAATGTCAGAAAAGAAAAACAGAAAAGGAAGAAGAAACGCTTAACTGGCGCCCAGGCAAGAACAGCCCATCCTGCCCAGCCGGCCCAAAAGGGCCCAGGGGTCTTCTTCCCCGATCCCGCGCCTCCAAGCTGCTCGGTGGAATGCCACCGAGCTAGCCGTGCACGTCGCCGCCTCTCCAGACGCCACCTGCCCCTCCCGCGCCTTCTAGCCACGCCACGGAGATGCTGGAGACGCCGTGCGTCCATTCCCCCCTCCAGAACCACCTCCCTCTCCTCTCTCGCCTGTTCCGCCGACGTCCGTGAAGCTCGCCGGAGCACCGTCAAGCCCCCGCGTAGCCATCGACGCCGAGAAGCCCCCGGATCATGTCCATCGTCTTCACCGCAGCTGTCTTTGTCTTCGAGCGGAATATGGGGAGCTGAAGCCCCCTGGAGCTGCCGAATCGCGTCGTCGTCTTCATCTACGGCCGCCGCGCAACATCGTCGATTACATCGCCGTCGAGCCACCCCAGCCCTCGCCACCACCTCCGTTGAGTTCCTGGTGAGCTCACGGTCAAAACCCCTAACCTCTCCCCCTCGATTTCTTCCTCTGTCACCGATTGCCATGGTCGCCGGACTACCGAGCCGCCACAGTCGTCGTCGGCGAGCATCTGCTAGGCAATCATCCTCGCCGTCTTGTCCATCACCTCCGCCGTGATCTGCTGCTTCGAACGCGCCCAGCGGTGGCTCAATTGGTGCTCTGCAGCGAGATCCACCCCGAGCCCGTGCCACGGCCGCCGTGGAAGGTCGTCGCCGGCGTCGCTCCGGTGGCCTCCTTGGTCACCTGGACCCTCCCCGAGACGCGCGGCTCCACGAGCTTGCGTTTGGTGCCTCCAGCGCTTCAAACGGACCACGGCAGCCTCCTCCCGTGCAGCGCCGCCGTGGGTTGGCCGCCAGCGTTTAGCCGCCGGTGGGTTAACCACTAATCCCCCTCCTAACCCCACCCTGGGCCACTGACCAATGGGCCCAGTGGCTTAATTAAGCCACTGGATTAAATTAACCAGCCGGGTTAATTAGCCAGTGACACTGACAACCCTGGCCCACCTGTCATCCCCCTGGTGACGCCAGCAGTGCATCATGCTGATGCAATAAAAGGAATAAAGGAATTTCCAAATAATAAAAGAAATAAAAATAACTCAGAAAAATCCAGAAAATACCCCAAACTTTGGAAATTCATAGAAAATTCATATTAACTCCAAATTGGACAAATAATATATGAAAAATGATCAGGAGAAAATAAGCCATCCAAAAATCCAACTTTCAACTATGTTTGAGTTGATGTAAAATTGGACCAGTGGCATATGTCATTTGAATTATTTGGAATTTATTCAAATTCAATTCAAATGCTTTTGCAACTTGGACCATGGAATTATGCTACATTTCAACCACACTTCAGAGGCATATCATACACATTTCCAAATGGTTCAAAATGATCAAGCAATGTCACATGTAACTTGACTAAGTTTGAATTCAAATTGGAGTTTGAATTTGCAATTCAGTTTGCAATATACTCCATTTAAATGGAATTGCTTCACACATCAAAGCATTTACATCAAGTTCCAACCTTCCATCTGGTGATTGTGCATTGTATTTACTTTTCTACTTTGCTTGTTGTTTGTCGAGTAGAGGTGGAACCGGAGAAGGAGGCCGCCCCCTTCGTTGAAGACCCCGAATCCGAACCTCATCAGCAAGGCAAGCAAACCCCCATTGATCATGTCGATAAAATCCCACTTCCCTCTCATGTCTCGCTTATACATCGTATAGGATGATTACCATGCTACGTTTCTACCGCATAGATGAACCCATTCCTTTGCATGACCTATCATTTGTCACAGTAGTAGGCAAAACCACAATCCTAGCAAATGTAGGAGTTCATTGATATCATGTGGCCCCTGCAATTGTTACTGCTTATTGCATGCTTAGAGTGATACCATGATGATACTGTTATGTGAGTCGGGATGGTAGTGATCATGATGACGATGGTAGAAAAGTGTTGGTGAATCGACCCTAATACAAGGTGAACGATGAGAGGCTGTGTAGGAGTACACGGTGGGTTGTCTCGTTGAACACCGCCCTAAGTCCGAGTTCTTGTGTGGTGATCCAAGATGAAGAGTACAACCACACATTGGGCTCACCGACCCCTCTCAGCTTACTAACTCATCCCTTTCGATGTCCAGATGTTGTAATAGTTCGGAGTTCTGGTAGGCTTGTGGCCTGGATGCTAAGTGAGAGAACAGCTCACCCGAGACCGGCTTATGCACCACGCACACATCACTTGAGTCCACTTCGGTAAACCGGTCGGGTTCACGATAGTGGTAGCCTACCCAAGTAGGCGGCTTTCTCGGACTAGATCGGCTATGACGGAACAGTTGTGGTGAGCATCCTCGCTGGCACCCCTTGAATGGTGTCGATATCAAAGGCGGTAAATGATGATCATGTGTGTGTAGCGGTACACCCCTGCAAGGTTAACAAAACTATTCGAATAGCCGCGTCCGCGGTTATGGACTGCTTGGAAAGCTTAGCTTGATTATTAGACAACTTGAATCGGATACTTCTAAAACACACCAAGATAAGTGTGAGTGCTATGGCGTGCTTTCTCGTGGGGAAGTCGAGGAAGGCACCATAGCGGTGTAATTGGTTGGAGAAAGTAGTGGACTCGTGTACGCTTCTTACCTCAAAGTCTGGTACTCGTAGTTCAGGATTAGCCAAGTCAAAGCTGGCATTTCTGCAAGTGAACCCCACCTCCCTTTACCTTGATACATGTGCATGAGTAGTATAGCTCCTATGTAAGTCTTGCTGAGTACGACTTTGTACTCACGTTTGCTTAATCTATGTTTTAGATGAAACCACTGACCCCGAAGGTAGCTTCTTCATCGAGCTGGACGACTGAAGTTCAAGCTAGTCTAGTCCCAGTCAGACGACTGGTTCCCTCGTGGAGGGCTTGTGTTTAAATAAGGCTTCTTAAGCCATTTGTTAAACTTGTCTGTACTCAGACAAAATTTGCTTCCACTTGTGTTGTAATGTTGGATCACATGTTTGTGATCTCTGTTTGCACTCTATCAGAGTTATCAATAAAAATGTATACTTTGTAGAGAATTGCAATGATACCTACTGTTCATACAAGGCATGTGTGCTGCGTGTATGTTTATAACATGCATGTCTTTGTATGGGTTTTCGAGACATTAGTTGTGATCTGGCTGGCGGTCTTTCATACACCAAGTGTCCCTTAGATGTGCGCAGCTTGGGGCATCGCGATGCGATTGTTCGAGACTCCGTCTCGTGCACACTTTGTGGTATGATCGAGCCCGCCCTATACCCCGACTAAGTGATCGGGCTGGAGTAAGTCTATGTAAGAGTTATGAGATAGTCGATAGTATGGTTGAGGCGACTTGTCTTTGCATATGGGAGTTCATCACCCATATCATTAGACTTGTGTGCGGACGATGAGGACCCATCTCAGTTGATCATCCGGCCTGGATGGGATACCCCTCACGTACGATGCTTTCCGAGAACGTTCTGTGCTTGGCCTTGTCTGCTTAGACAAGTGGGTACGGTTCTCGGCTCTCCATATGACCATACGCTAACCCCGGGTCCCGACAATCCTCCCCGGCAAATCCCAAGGTCAGGGACCCTGGGTTAGTCATGAGAGGCACAGGTTGGACGATAGCTCATCGGCTAACAGGAGGAGACGTTCCTGCTCAATATTATTGCTTGGAGATGCGATTACAGGGAAGGCCAAGGCTAGAGCGCACAAGGCTAGGGTTACAGATTGTGTATTCGCCCTCTCGACATCTCCCCTCCCAGCCCTTATATACTAGGATGGGTCTCGGGGAACCCGTCTTGGATTACAAATGAGGTTTTCTAACCCTAATCTTGTACCGCACGGCAGGTTTGCGCCTTCCTTATGAGTCGCGGACTCCTACGTCGGTGCCACTAGTGGGCCAAGGCTGGGCCCAGACGGCATCTTTGTGGGCCTTCTGTCTTCGTGTACACCGGTTAGGCCCATCCATAGGAGTCGTGGGGTCACCCCCTCGTCAGATAGGGTCATTACTTTACCTTTGTGCATCAAGACCGGATATTATGCTTATCTTAGGAATGTGTGAAAGATATCAAGACTCTCCTATGGAGAGTCATCATTTGGCGGTTAAGCGCATTCTTAGATACCTTGTTCATACTCCTTTGTTGGGCCTTTGGTACCCCAAGGAAGCCAAGTTTGATCTCTTGGGGTACACGGATGCGGATTGGGCCGGAGACAAGGTGGATCAGAAGTCAACCTCTGGTTCATGCCAATTTCTTGGGCGCTCATTGGTAAGTTAGCACTCCAAGAAGCAAAATTTTGTCTCCCTCTCCACCGTCGAAGCCGAGTATGTGTCCTCCACAAGTTATGCTACTCAAATCCTATGGTTGAGGCAAACTTTGAAGGACTATGGACTCACCTATCAGAAGGTACCCATCTTATGTGACAATGAAAGTGATATCAAGATTGCCAACAACTCGTGTCAACATTCTCGCACCAAGCATATTGACATTCGTCATAACTTTATACGGGATCATATTCAAAATGGTGATATTGTTCTTGCACATGTGGGTACCGACAAGCAACTTGCCGATATCTTCACCAAACCATTGGATGAAACAAGGTTTTGCCAACTAAGGGGTGAACTTGGTATCTTGGAACGTTATAGCTTTACGGCTTAGGGGTATCTTGCTCTCATTCATGCACATAGCAAATAACTTGTCTATATGTAGGAATGTATGTAGAGGGAGAAGCTCAATCCATGATTTCTCAACTCTCTACGCGATGCTTAAAGTGACCCACACATCAACAATCCACAAGCTCACTACGGTGAGACCATGTGTAGCGGTTAAATATGGAGTTGTGTTTGTTGGACCCAAGGTACATCTTCGTGGTGTCAACAACACATGTACTCAAGCATGGTGGCCACGACCACCTCCTACCCCTTCATAGATTTATTTTGTCAAATGGCTCTTCGATGATCTTGCTATTATGTGTCATATCTATGGTCATTATGCATACATATTTCTCTCAATATATATATATGCCATACAGCTAGATAACACACATATTCACGACGTACCACCCATATAACCACTTAGGCAAATCAACATACCTCCGTCGGACGTCCGAGCAGTGCCCCGGATGGTCCGGGTCCAACTCGGACGGTCCGACCTATGGTCTGGTTGTCTGAACCTGAGCCATCACTGTGCCCCTCTCGAACGCCATGTCGGTCGTCCGACCTCCCGTTCGGACCATCCGGGCTCGGCCTGAACCGTCCGACTTACGGCCCGGTCGTCCTTCATGGCTGTCCTATAAACCAAATTGGGCCGCGCCTCCACCTTCCCACTGGCAATTCCCTCTCTGTTTCGGTTAGGGTTCCTCTGCCCCATTGCCCGTGCGCCGCCGTTGCCCTGACCTCAGCCTTCCCCGGCCAATCCGACCTCCAGTGAGTCCCCAATTTGGATCATTGTGTTCCCCTCCTCCCGTTCTATGTTTTGCCCCAACCCATTTTCAATTTGGGGGCAAATTTCTCTTGGATGAGGGCTTGAGCATTCATCTCAGATCTGGCCGCCATGCCTCCTAAGGGGTCTCGTAGTTGTGAGTTCCACTTCCCATTCCCTTAGGACTTGGTTGCTTGTGTTTCTCATCATCCATTTTTTGCCCCGAAGTTTTGTTGACTCGCATTGGTTCGCCCATGGATTTGTCATATCCATTGTTTTCGGACTTCCGGCTTTAATTCCGGTTGTCCGGGTGCGGTCCGATGTTTCTCACCTACTTGATGGTGCTATTACCCATGCACCCCATGTTGGTCTCACTTGGTTTCCCTCTTGCAGAGACTCTCGTCGCTAGGGCTCTGACTACTCTCAGGACGACCTACCTCCTCGTTGCCGCATTCGCGGCGGTGAAAGGGAGGGCCGCAACAATGTTGAGTACCACGGTCTTGACGATGACTATGAGGAAGACCTTGAGGATGAAGAGCTTGTCCCTCAGCGCCCCAAGCCCGGCACCCGCAAGAAGACTCTCCAAACCGTCAGAGAGAAACCCACTCACCTTCTCCTCGTTGCGCTCTTCCTACATGGCGGGAACCACTTCAGGGCTTGGCTATTTCGTAGATGACTCCTAACCGCCGTAGCAGTGCTCCATTTGATTAAATTTTCATGGATTCCAAGCTCTACAGAGAGCTGCGAAGTGGGACAAATCAGTTTGCTCTGGCTAGTACTACTATGGATCCTTGCTTCAAACGAGCTAGGAAGCTCTCCAATGGAACTAGTGGGGGTGCATCTAACTTGCTCGCTCATGAAGACCTAGAGCTCGTTTGAGGAGGCTCATCCTTGGAATATGCAAGCCAAGTTCTATAGTGTGAAGGTCCCCACATAGCTATATGCATAATGATCATCTCTATGAAGTACAAGGATATAAAGGGAGTACTAGTGTGGATCTCTCAAAAGGATAGTAGTGTTGCCCCTTTCTCTCTTTTTATTTATTTTCTCTTTTTTCTATTTTTTTGTATTTTTTGTGGCCTCAATGGCTCTTTCTATTGAACTCTCATTTGTCCTCTTTGGGATGTTTTATTGTGTCCACTTTGGGATCTTTTCCTCACTTAAGGGCAACACTCTATTTTACAAGAAGGTAAAGGAGATCTTTCACACTTTACAAGGTACTCAAAATCATAAAGAAGATATAACTATCATGATGTATGCAATGTATGTCGCTGCCAGTGTAGCAGGAACATGTATGACATGAAAATCATGTCATGAAGAGGTGGATGTTGCATGGCAATATATCTCGGAAAGGCTATGGAATTGCCTTGATAGGTAGGTATGGTGGCTGTTTTGAGGAAAGATATAAGGAGGTTTATGATGACAGAGCGTATCATGCCAAGGGTTTGGATGTACCGGCGAAAGTGGACACCAACTCTCGGAGTGAGAAGAAGGCAATGCACGACACGAGAGAGGCTAGCAAAATATGGGAAGGTGGAAGTGTCAACTTTCAATACTCACATTAGTCCGAAGAACTCATGCACTTATTATCGGTAACTCTCAATCTAATAAGGAGGTTCACAAAGAGACAAGTACCCCGAGAAGGAGTGTATGGGGGTTTGGTTATCCTTGCGCATCCTCGACTCATGGTACGTGAGTGTACTCTAATATTCGATCCCTCCAAAGATTAGTGATCCATCTAGTAGCTAGAGTTCTCAACTGGTTTTGTAGGTTTTGAAAATACACACGGATTTCCCAAAATACGACACCTATCACTAATAGGCTAGAGCTCTTGACACCAAAAGTTCAAGCATTACTCACAACAATACCTCAAAACCATTGCAAGTTACTACTAAAATTAAATAGCAACCTCAATTACCTACTTTCAAGACAAGACACAACTCAGTGCAACAACCAACTCTCTTTAACAAGATAAACATGAAAACTAAAAAGAGTTCCAGCAACAGACTAAACAAAAGCCAAGGCTCTTGCTAAAGACAAACTAAGACTAAAACTAAGCATGGCAGTAGCTACAAAAAGATAAAGAACACACAACAACAAAAAGATAGGCAGGAAAAATCCTATGATGTGTTCTAGATTTTGAAAGTGGAACGTGTTTCTCTCCCACACAAAGTAAGACGGGATCTAACTTGTTATGAACAGCAAGCAAAGCTAAGGAAAACTAAAAATAAAACCTAAGAGCGAGACGCTCCAAGCATAGCACATAACGCATGAAGTGATAAAAATATAGTGAGACGAAGGACGAACTGATGATTGTTGATGGAGAATGGGATGCACGGGGGTATCCCCAAGCTTAGACTCTTGAGTGTCCTTGAATATTTATTGGGGATGCATGGGGGCATCCCCAAGCTTGAGCGCTTGACACTCCTGGATCTTCTTTCATCATCTTCCATCGCACACTTGAAAACTCCCTTCATACATAACTCATCATAAGCTGATTAGAGAGGTTAGTACCCTTAATAAAATAATTTTCCCCACTGGATATAAAGATATTCTTGAAGATCTACTGTTTCTCAAGAGTGCCAAAAAAATTTTGCAAAGAAAAAGCAAGCTTAAGGTTTGCACAAGTTAGGAGAGACAAAACGTGGCAGAATCTGTGAAAAACAGAACAGCAGGTAGTAAAGAATTTTTTAGGGGAACTTCTGCAACTCAAATAAAAAAACTCAGAACATACGGAAGTTTCAAAATTATATAGAGCACGCTTTCAAAAAAATTCAGATCAAAAAGATGATCTGGTGATTTGATTCGAATTTTTCTATCAAGGGACAGAATCTGTTTTTTGGACAGCATGTCACAACTTTTGCTTCCCTTATCATAAGAGGCTATAACTTGGCACAAAGCTGAAAAATTAAGATACAATGATGTTGCTACAGTAGTAAAAAACATCAAGACACAACAAAAGAAAAAAGAAAAACCTAAATTCGTTGTGGGCTGCCTCCCGAAAGCGCTTTCTTTTATGCCTTTAAGGTAGGCATAATGCAAAAGAAGAATCAAGTTTTATCAAGAGAAAGAGAATAACTAGCCCGTGTAACGGACTCAAAAGGAAACTTGATTTTCTTTCTACGGAAGTGTTCCATCCCCTTTTTGAATGGGAATTGTAATTTTATATTCCCCTCTTTCATGTATATAAAACCGCACCAACGGCGCGAAGAAAAGGACGTCCCAAATTAATTGGACACAAAGGTTCACACTCTATATCCATAACAATAAAATCAACGGGAACATAGTTGTCATTGACAATGATAAGAACATCGTCGATCTTCCCCAAAGGTTTCATTACGGAAGAATCAACAAGACAAACACCAAAAGAACAAGGCTCAAAGGGCTTCAATTCAAACATATCAAATATTCTTTTGGGCATAACGGAGGTACTAGCTCCAACATCACATAAAGCATAGCAAGATAAGTTATTTAATTTAATTTTGATCATAGGGTCCCAACCATCATCTAGCTTCCTAGGTATGGAGGCTTCTACTCTAAGCTTCTCCTCCCTAGCTTTGATGAGAGCATTTGTGATATGCTCCGTAAAGGAAAGATTAAGTGTGCTAGTGTGGGGGTCTCTAGACATTTTGTGTAGCAAGCTAATAACTTCTGAGAGGGTGCAACTATCAAAATCAATATCACTAGTATCAAAGGTGGTAGTAGTGTCGTCTAGGCTCAATTGTTTGAAACCCTCTATGTTCATAGGAGTTTCTTCATCTTTGGTTGAGGTATTAGCATCACCATTAATAGGTCCAACGGGACTAGGAGTGCATTGGGTGCTAATAGTTTGGGTGTCCTCAACAATTTTGATAGTGGCAACTGTGTGGTGTGTAGGAAGGCTCTTAATTCTATCCTCTTCCTCTTTTTCTCTAGCCCACCTTTCTTTATGTTTAGCCATCATCCTAATATTTTCATTAATTTGTAATTGGATAGCATTAATAGGAGTGGCCTTATTCTCCTCAAGGGGAGAGGTTATAATTTTGAGCATCTCAATATCAAGGGCTAAGCTTTCTACCTTCAAAGAGAGATTATCTAATTTAGCTAATTTCTCCTCTACATTTTTGTTGAAGGCTTTTTGGGTAGTGATAAAGTCTCTAAGCATGTTTTCCATTTCAGAGGAGGGATTCTTGTTGCTAGGGTAGGTGTTGTTGTTCCCATAGTTGGATGGAAACGGTCTAGGATTGCTAGCAAAATTACCCCTATAAGCATTGTTGTTGAAGTTTTTTCTAGCAATAAAGTTCACATCTACTTGTTCTTGGGCAACCAAAGAATTTAAAGGGACATCATGAGGATCAATAGAGGGTTGCTTGGAAAGTAGAGACATAATTAATTCAACTTTTTCATTGAGGGAGGTAATTTCCTCGACAGAGTTTACCTTCCTACCAGTTGGAGCGCGTTCGGTGTGCGATTGGGAATAATTGGTCATCATCTCATCGAGAAGCTTCGTGGCAGCACCAAGTGTAGTTGACATAAAGGTTCCTCCCGCGGACGAATCTAACAGGTTCCACGAGGTAAAGTTCAAGCCTGCAAAAAAAGTATGGATAACCATCCAGGTAGTCAAACCATGTGTAGGGAATTTCTTAACAAGAGATTTCATTCGTTCCCAAGCTTGGGCAACGTGTTCATTATCCAATTGCTTAAAATTCATAATGTTACTCCTTAATTGGATAATTTTAGCAGGTGGGTAGTACTTCCCTATAAAAGCATCTTTGCACTTATCCCAAGAACCTATGCTATTCCTAGGCAAAGATTGAAACCAGATTTTAGCGTCTGCCCTTAAAGATAAAGGAAAGAGCTTGAGCTTAACAATATCACCTTCTACTTCTTTATACTTTTGCATATCACATAATTCAACAAAATTGTTCAAGTGTAAAGCAGCATCATCTCCAGCACTAGAGAATTGATCTCTCATAACAAGGTTTAGCAAGACAGGTTTAATTTCATAAGAGGTAGCTGAAGTGGCAGGTGTGGCAATGGGGGTGCAGATAAAGTCTTGGTTGTTGTGACTAGTGAAGTCACACAACTTGGTGTTTTCAGTGGAACCCATAGTAGCAGCAAGTGTGGCAGATTTTTTTGTGATTTTTGATAAAAGACACAAAGATAAAAACTGAAAGGTAAACTAACAAGACTAAAAAACAAAGGTAAAGGGTAGTGTGCAACTCCCCTATCTTAGCACTCGGAGTCCCCGGCAACGGCGCCAGAAATTTGCCTTGATGGCGCGAGAGTTGACGGGTGTAGTCTTCTCGCCCTTTGTTGGTGAGCCCCAAGTGGAAGGCGTGATGCAGCACAACAGAAAATTTCCCTCAGTAAAGATACCAAGGTTTGTCTCCAGTAGGACTCCAGAGATGATAAGTAGGTGTCAGCGGCGCTACTGACGCGGACCTGCACACAGACACAAATAACTTTGTTCCCAACGAAGTTCAGAGAGGTTGTCAATCTCTCCGGTCTTGTTGTTCACAAAGGATCAAACGCAAAGGATACTGATAGCAACTGAAAGTAAAAGCACAAAAGTAAATGAGCGTGGAAACAGTAATGAGGATATGGACCGGGATACGTGATGTTCACTAGTGATGTCTCTCTCACAAAAGACGATAAAACTGCTATGCAAGGTAAACGAATTACAGAAGGCAATTGACAAGATTATGAATGCACCGCAATGCTAACTATGCTACAAAAGAAAGGAAGAGGCTCAAAAGCACGGGCAGTACGCCAAAATAAGTAGACCGAAATCCAACTGCATCTACTACTAATCATCCACCTTGAGATATCTATCCAGAACATCTCGTTGGTATTAAGTTGCGAGCCCCAGCCAAAGTGTAAACCCAAAGCAACAGACAACTGCATTAAAAAGCACTTTGCGTAAAGTAATCAATCCTTGCAACCGCGGTGACAAGAACAGTTGTTTTCCCCCTTGTGGAAACAGCACATCCCCTAGACTCATGTTTCTATCACTCAAGCGTGTCATCAGGGGGCATGAACCCACAATCGAGCATAACGTTCCCTCTTGGGGTTACTACCTACTACTTGGACAAAGCAATAAACAACAACGGGGAACATGCAAGAATTACTTAGGAACAAAAATGTAAGAGATAAAAACCAAATATATTACTCAATCACAATCTGAACATAATCTCATAATCCATCAGATCCCATCAAACTCAGCATAGCAATAGCACAAAGATTACAAAAGTGCCTCGATCATGTAGGGCAGCTCACGAGGTCTAAACCATGAAGAACAAAGAGGGGAGGAGAACATCACATAGCTACTGATCACGGACCCATGGTCCAAGGAAAACTACTCACGAGACATCCGGGGAGCATCCATGGTGGAGAGGAGACTCCCGGAGGTCAATCCTTCCTTCGACATGGTGCCGAGAAGAGGTCTTCTGGTGCTCCCGATCTCGTAAGCGCGGCGGCGGCGGAACAGAGGCGAGATCGCGAATAAGGGTTCTCTTTTCTGAAGTTTCCAGTGACGGAGAATATATAGGCGAAGGGGGGGCAACCAGGGGTGGACCAGGGGCCCCAGGCGCCCCCGTGGCGCGGCCAGGGGTGGGGCCGCGTTGGGTGGCCGCCTAGGCCCCCCTGGCTCCCCTCTGGCCCCACTCGGGCTCTTCGCGAAGCTTCCCGTAAGCTGATTTTTCCTATATTTTTCCCGGAATTTTTCTGGCACTTTTTATATGGGGGAAAACCGAAATAGAAAAACAGCAGAAAACATGAACTGGCACTGTGGTGCACTGAGTTAATAGGTTAGTCCAAATATGATCAAAAGTGTATCTAGATCATAGCAATATCACACAAAACATGCATGGAGCAAGCAGAAATTATAGATACGTTTTGGACGTATCAAAAGGTGGCCGACTCGAGTGGGTTCTGGATGTGTCGAGGAGTGCACGCATGAGTAGGGGCATGCTTGGAGCAGGGGCAAAGGCAGGGCCGACGACGACGGGACAGAGGCACGCGCATGTCGTGTTCTTGCTGGAGGTGTGCTGCCGGCGGGATTCTGGTGAGGAAAGTCGAGGGGGAAGGAGCACGCTCGACTGGCAAAGCCGTGCGGCGCGGCTGGACGAGGAGGAGGCGACAAGGGCGCACTGCAGGAGGATGACAACGTCTCAGGCGACCTCAGGGCACGGCCAGAGCGCGCCATGTGCATGCCGAGAGCATGCCAGGGGAGTGGCCATCTGGGGCTGGCTCACCTGGGGGAGGTTTCAGCGCGGCCAAACGTGTCTAGGGGAAGGTACTTTTGGTGGTGATTACTGTGGTGTGCTTGGATGCTCAACTAGAGCCCTGTGGTGATCTCTATCTCAAGGGATAGTTTGTTGTTTCAAACTTGGGACACAATGTGTGATCAAATGGTGATTAGTGGGAGAGGGCTATCTTGTCACATGGGCTTGGGGTTGGAAGGACTAGTGATCAGGCAAGTTTCAGCCCAAATGGCCAAGGGAAAGATGCACTTCCTTTGCAAAGTGCCAAATGGACTAGAATCACATTGTTGAAGCTAGCATCAATTCTGCTGGACGGGTTGGGCTGGATTTTGGTGTAGAGGAGTTATTTGGTGGTGTGCTCATGTGTATAAAATTTCATGGACATTGGACACACCTTGCTAGCACTTGCTTCACAAGGTGGCCCACTGGTCAGAAACTTAAACATGATGATGCACTCATGTGGCTTATGGGATTTGGCTCAAACTTCGTTTGGTGGGGTTATTTGGATGTGGTAACATGCACAAAAAGTTTCAAGGCAATTGGGATCCCCTGGCTTGCACTTTCTTCACAATGCCCCTTTGCTGCATCCACACTTTAGGAATTTATTGTGTGAGTTTGGCTAGGAAAATTGTGGTGTCATTTGGTGTAGGCCAATGATATGATCATATGAGATTGCCCAAAAAGTTTCACCAGCAATGGATGAAGATAAATGACACTCCCTTCACAATGCTCCATTCTGCCCCCACAGACAAATGAATTTTTCTAGAGGAAAAATTCACTTGGGCCATGCAATGTTTTTGGATAATTTGGCAAGATATGGCATCAAGGCTATGAGGGAATTATTTGGGGATGCATAGAGCAATAGAAACAGGGGTTGCTTCGCAAACCTCAAATAATTGGAATATCCCTTTTATGGAAAAAGGAATATACTGCTTGAATAAAATGGTGGCTTGGCTAAGGTGGATCAATTACATGGCATGAGAAAGGCTTGAAAGAAAGGGTCACTTGAGCATGGTAAGGAAAATGCTCAAGTTCAAGTCCAAATAGTTGCATAAAATCCAAACCAAATGGCAAATCCAGAAATAAATCACCACAGTTTTTGGAAAAAGAAAGTTCCAAAATCCAGGGTGTCACAAAATTACGCCCCTTAGAAAAAATCTTGTCCTGGAGATTTGGTTGCTCAGGGAACCATTGCCAACTTACCACCCTTAGGAAACTCATTGCTCCTCGGGTTTCCTTTTTACTGCATACCGTTCCCTCAGTGGCATCCCAAAACTCATGGCCCAGGGGGCTTGCTTCACCCAACTCATATCTCTGCCAGATTGTCCTTCCGTGCTATATCAGATCCTTTGTTGCTGACATTCATCCTTGTGTCAGCGGACTTGTATGATAACAGACTGTCTTGTCATGGCTGAATGCTGACGATACCCATACTATTCTCGGGGTATCTTGGGCATTATCTGCAGAACGGTCTTGAATCCTTTGTATTGGCCTTTTCGGGAAATGGCTTGTACTTCATGGGTGGCTGGTATCTTAGAATGCTTACCTTCGTGATGTCTCATTGCGCGGGGCTTGAAATGTCTGTACTTGAGGTTGCATCTGTCGGGACCCGGGGTTAGCGTATGCAAGTACAGTTAAGACATAGTCATATAGAGAGCCGAGAACCGCACCCACTTGTCTAAGCAGACAAGGCCAAGCACTGAACATTCTCGGAAAGCATCGTACGTGAGGGGCATCCCATCCAGGCCGGATGATCAACTGAGATGGGTCCTCATCGTCCGCACACAAGTCAAATTATATGGGTGGTGAACTCCCATATTCAAAGACAAGTCGCCTCAACCATACTACCGACTATCTCCAAACTCTTACATAGAGTTACTCCAGCCCGATCACTTAGTCGGGGTCTAGGGCGTGCTCGATCATACCACAAAGTGTGCACGAGACGGAGTCTCGAGCAATCGCATCGCGATGCCCCAAGCTGCGCACATCTAAGGGCCACCTGGTGTATGAAAGACCGCCAGCCAGAACACAACTAAGGTCTCGAAAACCCATACAAAGACATGCGTGTTATAAACATACACGCAGCACACATGCTTTGTATGAACAGCAGGTACCATTGCAATTCTCTACAAAGTGTACATTTTATTTATAACTCTTATAGAGTACAAACAGAGATCACATACATGTGATCCAACATTACAACACAGGCGGAAGCAAATTATGTCTGAGTACAGACAAGTTTAACAAATGGCTTAAGAAGCCTTATTTAAACACAAAGCCCTCCACGAGGGAACCAGTCTGCTGACTGGGACTAGACTAGTTTAACTTCAGTCGTCCAGCTCGATGAAGAAGCCACCTTCGGGGTCAGTGGCGTCATCTAAAACATAGATTAAGCAAACGTGAGTACAAAGTCGTACTCAGCAAGACTTACATAGGATCTATACTACTCATGCATATGTATCAAGGTAAAGGAAGGTGGGGTTCACTTGCAGAAATGCCAGCTTTGACTTGGCTAATCCTGAACTACGAGTACCAGACTTTGAGGTAAGAGGCGTACACGAGTCCACTACTTTCACCATCCAATACACCACTATGGTGCCTTCCTCGACTTCCCCACGAGAAAGCACGTCATAGCACTCACACTTATCTTGGTGTGTTTTAGAAGTATCCGGTTCAAGTTATCTAATAATCAAGCTAAGCTTTCCAAGCAGTCCATAACCGCGGACGCGGCTATTCGAATAGTTTTGTTAACCTTGCAAGGGTGTACCGCTACACACACATGACCATCATTTACCGCCTTTGATCTCGACACCATTCAAGGGGTGCCAGCGAGAATGCTCACCACAACTGTTACCTCATAGCCGATCTAGTCCGAGAAAGCCGCCTACTTGGGTTGGTTACCACTATCGTGAACCCGGCCGGTTTACCGAAGTGGACCCAAGTGATGTGTGCGTGGTGCATAAGCCGGTCTCGGATGAGCCGTTCTCTCACTTAGCATCCAGGCCACAGACCTACCAGAACTCCGAACTATTGCGACATCTGGACATCGAAAGGGATGAGTTAATAGGTTGAGAGGGGTCAAGGAGCCCAATGTGTGGTTGTACTCTTCATCTTGGATCACCACACAAGAACTCGGACTTAGGGCGGTGTTCAACGAGACAACCCACCGTGTACTCCTACACAGCCTCTCATCGTTCACCTTGTATTAGGGTCGATTCACCAACACTTTTCTACCATCATCAACATGATCATTCCCATCCCGACTCACATCACAGTAACAACATGGTATCATACTAAGCATGCAATAAGCAGTAACATTGCAGGGGCCACATGATATCAAACAACTCCTACATTTGCTAGGATTGTGGTTTTCTTACTACTGTGACAAAAAGATAGGTCATGCAAAGGAATGGGTTCATCTATGCGGTAGAAACGAAGTATGGTGATCATCCTAAACAATGCATAAGCAAGACATGAGAGGGAAGTGGGATTTTATCGACATGATCAATGGGGGTTTGCTTGCCTTGCTGACGAGGTTCGGGTTCTGGATCTTCAGCGAAGGGGGTGACCTCTTGCTCCGGTTCCACCTCTACTCGACAAACAAAGCACGAAGTAGCAATCAATATGAATGCAATGCTCAAGCACATGATTGAATTTTTAAAACTTGAAGTATAAGTTTTGATGTGTGTGAGGCAATTCCATTTAAGTGGAGTATATTGCATTTGAAATGCAATTTCAAAATCCACATTTTAATTTAACTTAGCCAAGTTGATTGTGACATAGTTTGATCATTTTCAATCAACTTCAAATGTGTATGATATGCCTCTGAAGTGTGGTTGAATTACATCATAATTCCATGGTCCAAGTAGCAAAAGCATTTGGTTTGAATTTGAATTAAATTCAAATAAACCAAATGAAATATGCTACTGGTCCCATTTTAAATTCAACTCAAACAGAGTTGAAAGTTGCATATTTGGAAAGATAATTTTCTCCTGATCATTTTTCATATATTATTTGTCCAATTTGGAGTTAATATGAATTTTCTATGAATTTCCAAAGTTTGGGGGTATTTTCTGGAATTTCTGGAATTATTTAAATCACTTTGCTTTTCTGGAAATTCATTTAAATCAATTATTGCATCAACATGTGGTCATGCTGACGTGGGGGGGGGTCTGACTGGTGGGCCAGGGGTGTCAGTGTCACATGGGTTTAACTGAAACGGTTTAAACTTAACCAGGGGGTTAAGTGCCTCGGGGCCCCACCTTCATTGACCTGGGGTCAATTAGCAGGGGGGTTAACCCCTAATGACAGTGGCCTCACCGGCGGCTAGCCGCCGGTGGCCACCAGTGCGGCGGCGCTGCACGGGGAGGGGGCTGCCGTGGGCCATTCGATGCGCGGGAGGCACCAATCGAAAGCTCGTGGACGCCCGCGTCGAGTGGTGCAGAGCAGCGCCACAGGGGAGCCCCGAAGTGACGCCGGCGACGACTCCGGCGGAAGCAGAACCACGGCAAGGTCGTAGCCGAGGCTAGGGAGCACGGTTTGAGGTGATCTTGGGTGCGTTCGAAAGCTGGGAAGGCTAGGTGCCAAACGCACGCACGGTTGCATCGCCAGGGGCACTGAAGCGAGCTCCAGCTCGACCATGGCGGCGAGCTTGCTCGGGATCCATGGCGGATTCGGTTGTGGGGCAAACGAGACGCTATGACCTTAGGGGAAAGGTGAAGAAGCTCACCCTGAAGCTAATGGAGAAGACGGTGAGGCCGGGGATGCTGTGTAGCCGGGGAATTTGACGACGGCGACTCACGGGTCCGGTGACTCCTCGGTGAAGCTGGCGTCGTCTCCTGAGGCGCTCGGGCTCGATTGGTTGAGGGGAACGACGAAGACGCCTGCTGCGGTTCTTTTGGACTCGGCGGCACGGCTCGGGGACGACGGTGGCTACGTGGACTCGACGGCGTGCTCCATGGCGGTCTTCGGGCGGCGACGAATCGGGCGAGAGAGGAAGGGGAAGACGACGAGGAGGGGGGAAATGAGCTCACGGCGTCTCCAGGCGCGTCCAGGTGCGAGAAGAGGCCACGGGGAGGGATGTAAGCTCCTCGGCGACGACGTGGCGTGCCCAGCTAGCTCGGTGGCATTCCACCGAGCAGCTTGGAGGCGCGGGGCGGGGAAGAAGACCCCCGTGCCCTTTGGGCCGGCTGGGCTGGGGTGGGCCGGCTTCGCCTGGGCGAGAGGTAAGTCTTTTTCCTTTTTCTGTTTAATCTTTCCTTTCTGTTTTTCCGTATATTTGTTTTGACTTTGGTAAAAATACCAAATAATTTTATTAAATGCTGAAAACTTTTATGTGGCCTCATAATAATATAGACTAGCCACTCATAAACTTTCAACATTTTTAAAATTCAAATGATTTGAATTTTAAATCAAAAAGGGGTATTTCTTTAATTCCAAGGTACTGTTTGAATATTTGAAAAATCTATGAGCATGGGGTGGGTCCCACATCACTTGATATGTGATCACACTCATTTATAAGACTTTTCAACACTCTAACATGAAATTTTGGAGAAGATTTTTATCTGGCCTTTTTGAATTAATTCATCTGGGGGGTGTTCCTTCTCCCATTTTGATTTTGAATTTGATTTCCAAGATTTCTTTTTGAAAATTTGACATGATGCAAAGGCACTAGCTAACCCTAGCACATACCTAACAGAGGGTTCTGACAACTCGCCCCCACTCAAAAGAATCTCGTCCCGAGATTCAGAAGTCTGCGGGAGGAAGGAGGGGTACTCGGTAAGGAGACGGTCTTCTCTTTCCCACGTGGCTTCTCTTTCAGAGTTGTGTGACCATTGCACATTCAGAAACCTAATCTTCTGACGACGAGTGACACGCTCTGCTGAATCAAGAATACGAACGGGGTATTCTCGATAAGAAAGGTCATCTTGGAGATCAAGCGTTTCATGGTCGACTTCGCGGATGGGGTCCTTGAAGCAACGCCTGAGTTGGGACACATGGAATACATCGTGTACTCGGGAAAGGTGCGGGGGTAGTTCAAGTTGGTAGGCAACTTCTCCACATTTAGCAATAATGCGGAAAGGTCCGATGTAACGTGGGGCCAACTTGCCTTTGATACCAAAACGTTGGGTTCCCTTCAGAGGAGTAACCCGAAGGTAAGCTTTCTCATTCAGATTGTAGCTTTCTTGCCTATGATGACGATCATAGTAGCTTTTCTGACGAGACTAGGATGCTTTCAATTGATCACGAACAATGCGAACTTGCTCTTCTGCTTCCTTGATCATATCCGGTCCAAAGAATTGTCTTTCACCGGTTTCAGACCAGTTTAGTGGTGTTCGACATCGTTGTCCATAAAGGAGTTCAAAAGGAGCCATGTTCAGACTATATTGAAAACTATTGTTATAAGCAATTTCGGCAAATGGAAGAGAATTCTCCCAATTCTTTCCGAATGAGATAACACAAGCTCTGAGCATGTCTTCAAGAATTTGGTTAACCCTTTCGACTTGACCGCTAGACTGAGGATGGAAACCTGTACTAAAGGAGAGATGAGTTCCCATAGCACGTTGGAAGCTTCCCCAAAATCTAGAGGTGAAAAGGCTACCACGATCAGAATTGATTTCCAAAGGAACACCGTGAAGGGATACAATTCTAGAGATGTACAAGTCCGCTAACTGGCTAGCAGTTATAGACTCGCGAACCGGAAGGAAGTGAGCAACTTTGGAAAGCCTATCTATGACAACGAAGATGGCATTGTTTCCTTTCTGGGTTTTTGGAAAGCCGGTGATGAAGTCCATACCGACTTTGTCCCATTTCCAATCGGGAATAGACAAAGGTTGAAGTGTACCAGCAGGTCTTTGATGTTCTGCCTTAATGCGACGACAAACATCACATTCGGCAACAGATTGAGCAATGTCTCTCTTCATCCTAGTCCACCAAAATCTCTGGCGTAGATCTCGGTACATTTTTGTGCTACCGGGATGAATCGAGAGGGGTGTGTCATGGGCTTCCTTGAGGATGAGTTGCCTTAGTTCCTTATTCTTAGGTACTACCAAACGATGGCCAAAGAATACCGTCCCTTTACTATCTGTGGAGAAACATTTAGCAACTCCGCTAGCAATGTTCTCTTTAATCCGGCGAACACCTCGTGCACTCCTTTGGGCAACTATGATTTGATCCTCAAGAGTTGGTTTCTTCACCAAGGTAGAAAGATAGCCATGAGGAACAATTTCAAGGTTGAGCTTGCGAAAGTCCTCATGAAGAAGTGGTTGATACTGCTGTAACATGAGGTTGTTACAGTACGACTTACGACTTAGTGCATCAGCCATGACATTGGCTTTGCCTGGGGTGTAAGAAATTACTACGTCGCAATCTTTTATCAACTCTATCCAGCGTCTTTGCCTCAGATTAAGATCTGGCTGGGTGAAAATATATTTGAGGCTTTGGTGGTCGGAATAGATTTCGCAACGATTACCAAGGAGGTAATGTCGCCAAGTTGTTAGGGCATGAACTACGGCCGCGAGTTCAAGGTCATGGGTAGGATAGTTCTCTTCATGTGGCCGCAACTGGCGTGAAGCATAAGCTACCACATGTCGATCTTGCAGCAGTATTCATCCTAACCCTTGCCGTGAGGCATCACAATAGATCTCGAAATCTCTTTTGGTGTCTGGAGGTACAAGCACGGGTGCGGAATTCAATCTTCTTTTTAGCTCTTGAAAGCTTTCCTCGCACATGGGAGTCCATAAGAATTTCTTATCTTTCTTGAGGAGTTCAGTTAGAGGCTTTGCAACTTTAGAAAAGTTCTCGACGAAGCGACGGCAATAGCTGGCTAGGCCAAGAAAACTCCTAACTTGCTTAACCGATTCAGGTGGAGTCCAGTCAAGGACGGCCTGAACTCTCTCGGGATTCACAGCAATGCCTTTTGCAGAAATCACGTGGCCTAAGTAGGTCACTTTTGGTAGCCAGAATTCACACTTGGAGAATTTAGCGTACAGGCGATGCTCTCTAAGCTTCATCAATACCAGCCTTAAGTGTTCGGCATGATCTTCTTCGTTCTTCGAGTAGATGAGAATATCATCAAGATAAACCACAACAAATTTATCTAGGTACTCCATGAAGATCGAATTCATCAAGCGTGAGAATGTGGCGGGGGCATTGGTTAAACCAAAGGACATGACGGTGTACTCGTAAAGACCATAACGAGTAGTAAAAGCCGTTTTGGGAATGTCCTCATTTCGGATTCTGATCTGATGATAACCTAATCTCAAATCCATCTTGGAGAAGACGGAGGATCCTGCAAGTTGATCATAAAGATCATTGATCCTGGGAAGTGGGTATTTGTTCTTTATCGTCGCTAAATTTAGCGGGCGATAGTCTACGCACATCCTTTCTGTTACATCTTTATTATTTACGAACAGAACGGGGCAACCCCATGGCGATGAGCTAGGGCGGATGAAGCCTTTTGCCAACGAAGCATCAAGTTGGGTTTTTAGCTCAGCTAACTCATGTGGGGCCATCTTATATGGGCGTTTGGAAATTGGTGCGGTTCCGGGAACAAGATCCACTATAAACTCTACACACCTGTCGGGTGGCATGCCCGGCAGCTCTTCAGGAAAGACATCCGGGAAGTCACGAACCACCGGAATATCTTCCAGTTCGGGAAGGGGAAGTACATTCAAGGAATGCACTTGGTTTCTTGTTCTGGGTGAGGTATAGTTGACAGTTTGGCCTGAAGGGTGGGTGAGTTTCACGGATTTGCCTTTGCAATCCAGGAAGGCATTCTGTCTTGATAGCCAATCCATGCCAAGGATGACATCAATGTCTGAAGACTTGAGGGCTATGAGTGAAGCAAGGAATACTAAACCCTCAATTGCAATTTGATTACCATGGCTTACTCTATTAGTTTGCCATCTTGACCCTGGAGTTTGAATAATCATTGGGGTGGACAATTCAACAAAGGGTAACTCATGACGAAGTGCATAACTTTCCGACATGAATGAATGAGATGCTCCTGGGTCGAAAAGAACGGAAGTAGGAACAAAATTGACTGGGAGCGTACCAAGAATGACGTCAGTGGTGTCGTCAGTCTCTTCGGCGGCAATCTGGTTCAGACGTCCACGAGTGGCGGGAGGAGCGGGTTTGGCGGTGAAGACCTTCTAGGGTGGCTTGCCACGACCATTGTTGTTGTTGTTGTTGCCTCCGGCACGGGGTGGAGCGTTCTGGTGTTGGAGCTGGTTCTGGGGGCACTCGCGAGAGTAGTGGCCTGCCTGACCACACTTGTAGCAAGCTCCGAAAACAGTGCGTGGAGCTGGGTTGTTTGGTGGAGCTGGGTGGAACTGGGTGGGTGGACGAGGCGCCACATAGGATGGCCTCGGGGGGTTGTTCTGGCGGAACATGCTGTTTGGGATCCAGATCTTGCGCTTCTGGGAGCCAGAACTGGATGAACTGTCATCTCTGGGGTGTTTGCGAAAGTCGTTGGGGGTGTTCATGTCCTCTGCTTTGATGGCCTTGTTGACAAGGACCTGGAATGTGGCAAAGTCATGAAGGTTGAGCTCGTGACGGAGTCCGGAGTTCAGGCCACGACGGAACCTCTCTTGTTTCTTGGAGTCGGTGGAGACTTCTTCGGTAGCATAACGAGCCAGTCGGTTGAACTCACGACTAAACTCATCAACGGTCCTTCTGCCTTGAGTGAGGTTGCAGAACTCCTCATGCTTGCGGTCCATAAGACCCTTGGGAATGTGGTGCTCACGGAAGGACATGCAGAATTCCTCCCAAGATGCAGGTGGTCCAACGGGACGCATATTCAGAAAATTCTCCCACCAAGAACTAGCTGCACCTTCGAGGTGATAGGTGGCATAGCTGACCTTTTCACCAGTTGCAACACGGTCTGCTTGGAGCTTCCTCTCGATGCTGCGGAGCCAGTCATCGGCGTCAAGGGGCTCGGTGGAGTAACTGAAAACCGGGGGATGAAGCCGGATGAAGTCATTCAGGGACACCAACTCATTGCGCTGCTGAGTGGTGTTGCGTGCAATGACTTCCAGCAGGTGGTGAGAGTCACGGCGGTTCCTCTCCACTTCCATTAGAACTTGTGCCATCGTGGGTTGGGGTGGAAGGTTGCCTTCCTCCTGGTCATTCCCACGACCTTGGTTACGACCAACCTGGCCACGGGTTCCTTGAGACATCCTGAAGGTGAAAACCAAAGTCAAACAGAGTTTATTTGGAGAGTCTAACAAGGTATTGAAGTACTGGAAGGATTACAGAGCAAAGGAAGTAATCATCTTGACAACATGGTGATAAAGCATACAAGCCATATATTCACAAGCTGTCATACAAACCATACATCGTTTTAGTACAAGCACCAAGCTAATACAAACGTGATGAAGATGATACATCCTTCAGAGGCACTCTGACTTCCTATACATTATTTATCTAAGCCTCTGGAACTTAGACACCTTGCTTACAATATACTAGGATACTACTACATCCTCACTAAGTAAGACCACAGGCGGTCTCACTCATCTCCATCTCCATAGTAGTCCTCATAAAAGTTACCCGCGTATCCCGGTAGCTGGAGGTTACCATCGGAAAACACGGAGGCTTGTGGACCTTGATATCCATTTGGGTAAGGATGGGGCCTAGGTCCAGCGTAGGGTGGAAGCAAAGGACCACGGGGTGGAAAAATTCCTCCAATCTCGGGCCAAGCAACTCCAGAAGGCATCTGGGTCCTTACTGGATAGATCGCATCAAACTCAACTGATCCCACGCTCACAAAGGGTGCCAAGAGCGTCAGTGCTCGGTACAGACGAACTCGGGTGGCGTGGAGCTCAAAACGGAGAGCGCGTGCATCACGATCTCTGTCACTAGCAAACCTAGCAGTCACCTGGAGTGTTGGATCCTCTGCAGAGTGATCTGAGTAGAGTCCGGTGTAATATCCCTCTTCTCCTGGAAGTGCAGCAGGGATATAGCGGAATGAGGTCTCTCTCAGCATGGTGTGCTCCTCTCTCAGCAGTGTAATACATGAATATGCAGCATCCTGCACAGCTATGTTCTCGGTAACGCCAATGCCATGTCCAAAGTGGATAGGCTGGGTGACTCCAACGTGGTGCGGATATATCCGGACAATGCAGTGGAACTGCGTCTGGTTGAAGTCGTGGAACTGCTCCTCGATGGTGTACTCAGGGTACCATCGATATCCCACATAGGACATCATCTCGATCAACGTGGCGGGATGGCCACGCACACCGAGGCACCTGGTCAAACGAACAATCTGCCGAGGGGGAAGATCTGCCATCTGAAACAGAAAGGAGTTTGCAAATGCATCAGATTATGAGATAAACCTGGAATGACTCGGACAGCATAACGGCTGTAATTGCAAGAAAAAGACAATTTCTTACAACATGGAAACAGCACTTACATACGATGTAACAAAACAGGGAGCATAACCAATCTAACAAACCGATCACAACTTTCCTACGGCTATAAGGAAGCAAACAACGAGATGTGCTAATCAGACAGAGGAGAGCCTAGTCCTATCTTCCCGTAGAATAAGATAAGGGTGACCCAGAACTCAGAACGAAGGGGTAAGGAGAAAAAAGAAGCCTTACGTTGTTCCCTTATATACCCAGAGTAACTATATAACTATAGAAAGCTAGACTCGACTTCGGTCAAGGCTACTAGTCCTACAGTCAGTCCTGCTCTGATACCAAGTCTGTCGGGACCCGGGGTTAGCGTATGCAAGTACAGTTAAGACATAGTCATATAGAGAGCCGAGAACCGCACCCACTTGTCTAAGCAGACAAGGCCAAGCACTGAACATTCTCGGAAAGCATCGTACGTGAGGGGCATCCCATCCAGGCCGGATGATCAACTGAGATGGGTCCTCATCGTCCGCACACAAGTCAAATGATATGGGTGGTGAACTCCCATGTTCAAAGACAAGTCGCCTCAACCATACTACCGACTATCTCCAAACTCTTACATGGACTTACTCCAGCCCGATCACTTAGTCGGGGTCTAGGGCGGGCTCGATCATACCACAAAGTGTGCACGAGACGGAGTCTCGAGCAATCGCATCGCGATGCCCCAAGATGCGCACATCTAAGGGCCACCTGGTGTATGAAAGACCGCCAGCCAGAACACAACTAAGGTCTCGAAAACCCATACAAAGACATGCGTGTTATAAACATACACGCAACACACATGCTTTGTATGAACAGCAGGTACCATTGCAATTCTCTACAAAGTGTACATTTTATTTATAACTCTTATAGAGTACAAACAGAGATCACATACATGTGATCCAACATTACAACACAGGCAGAAGCAAATTATGTCTGAGTACAGACAAGTTTAACAAATGTCTTAAGAAGCCTTATTTAAACACAAAGCCCTCCACGAGGGAACCAGTCTGCTGACTGGGACTAGACTAGTTTAACTTCAGTCGTCCAGCTCGATGAAGAAGCCACCTTCGGGGTCAGTGGCGTCATCTAAAACATAGATTAAGCAAACGTGAGTACAAAGTCGTACTCAGCAAGACTTACATAGGAGCTATACTACTCATGCATATGTATCAAGGTAAAGGAAGGTGGGGTTCACTTGCAGAAATGCCAGCTTTGACTTGGCTAATCCTGAACTACGAGTACCAGACTTTGAGGTAAGAGGCATACACGAGTCCACTACTTTCACCATCCAATACACCACTATGGTGCCTTCCTCGACTTCCCCACGAGAAAGCACGTCATAGCACTCACACTTATCTTGGTGTGTTTTAGAAGTATCCGGTTCAAGTTATCTAATAATCAAGCTAAGCTTTCCAAGCAGTCCATAACCGCGGACGCGGCTATTTGAATAGTTTTGTTAACCTTGCAAGGGTGTACCGCTACACACACATGACCATCATTTACCGCCTTTGATCTCGACACCATTCAAGGGGTGGCAGCGAGGATGCTCACCACAACTGTTACCTCATAGCCGATCTAGTCCGAGAAAGCCGCCTACTTGGGTTGGTTACCACTATCGTGAACCCGGCCGGTTTACCGAAGTGGACCCAAGTGATGTGTGCGTGGTGCATAAGCCGGTCTCGGATGAGCCGTTCTCTCACTTAGCATCCAGGCCACAGACCTACCAGAACTCCGAACTATTGCGACATCTGGACATCGAAAGGGATGAGTTAATAGGTTGAGAGGGGTCAAGGAGCCCAATGTGTGGTTCTACTCTTCATCTTGGATCACCACACAAGAACTCGGACTTAGGGCGGTGTTCAACGAGACAACCCACCGTGTACTCCTACACAGCCTCTCATCGTTCACCTTGTATTAGGGTCGATTCACCAACACTTTTCTACCATCATCAACATGATCATTCCCATCCCGACTCACATCACAGTAACAACATGGTATCATACTAAGCATGCAATAAGCAGTAACATTGCAGGGGCCACATGATATCAAACAACTCCTACATTTGCTAGGATTGTGGTTTGCTTACTACTGTGACAAAAAGATAGGTCATGCAAAGGAATGGGTTCATCTATGCGGTAGAAACGAAGTATGGTGATCATCCTAAACAATGCATAAGCAAGACATGAGAGGGAAGTGGGATTTTATCGACATGATCAATGGGGGTTTGCTTGCCTTGCTGACGAGGTTCGGGTTCTGGATCTTCAGCGAAGGGGGTGACCTCTTGCTCCGGTTCCACCTCTACTCGACAAACAAAGAACGAAGTAGCAATCAATATGAATGCAATGCTCAAGCACATGATTGAATGTTTAAAACTTGAAGTATAAGTTTTGATGTGTGTGAGGCAATTCCATTTAAGTGGAGTATATTGCATTTGAAATGCAATTTCAAAATCCACATTTTAATTTAACTTAGCCAAGTTGATTGTGACATAGTTTGATCATTTTCAATCAACTTCAAATGTGTATGATATGCCTCTGAAGTGTGGTTGAATTACATCATAATTCCATGGTCCAAGTAGCAAAAGCATTTGGTTTGAATTTGAATTAAATTCAAATAAACCAAATGAAATATGCTACTGGTCCCATTTTAAATTCAACTCAAATAGAGTTGAAAGTTGCATATTTGGAAAGATAATTTTCTCCTGATCATTTTTCATATATTATTTGTCCAATTTGGAGTTAATATGAATTTTCTATGAATTTCCAAAGTTTGGGGGTATTTTCTGGAATTTCTGGAATTATTTAAATCACTTTGCTTTTCTGGAAATTAATTTAAATCAATTATTGCATCAACAGGTGGTCATGCTGACGTGGGGGGGGGTCTGACTGGTGGGCCAGGGGTGTCAGTGTCACATGGGTTTAATTGAAACGGTTTAAACTTAACCAGGGGGTTAAGTGCCTGGGGGCCCCACCTGTCATTGACCTGGGGTCAATTAGCAGGGGGGTTAACTCCTAATGACAGTGGCCTCACCGGCGGCTAGCCGCCGGTGGCCACCAGTGCGGCGGCGCTGCACGGGGAGGGGGCTGCCGTGGGCCATTCGATGCGCGGGAGGCACCAATCGAAAGCTCGTGGACGCCTGTGTCGAGTGGTGCAGAGCAGCGCCACAGGGGAGCACCGAAGTGACGCCGGCGACGGCTCCGGCAGAAGCAAAACCACGGCGAGGTCGTAGCCGAGGCTAGGGAGAACGGTTTGAGGTGATCTTGGGTGCGTTCGAAAGCTGGGAAGGCTAGGTGCCAAACGCACGCACGGTTGCATCGCCAGGGGCACTGAAGCGAGCTCCAGCTCGACCATGGCGGCGAGCTTGCTCGGGATCCATGGCGGATTCGGTGCTGGGGCAAATGAGACGCTGTGACCTTAGGGGAAAGGTGAAGAAGCTCACCCTGAAGCTAATGGAGAAGACGGTGAGGCCGGGGATGCTGTGTAGCCGGGGAATTTGACGACGGCGACTCACGGGTCCGGTGACTCCTCGGTGAAGCTGGCGTCGTCTGCTGAGGCGCTCGGGCTCGATTGGTTGAGGGGAACGACGAAGACGCCTACTGCGGTTCTTCTGGACACGGTGGCACGGATCGGGGACGACGGTGGCTACGTGGACTCGACGGCGTGCTCCATGGCGGTCTTCGGGCGGCGACGAATCGGGCGAGAGAGGAAGGGGAAGACGACGAGGAGGGGGGAAATGAGCTCACGGCGTCTCCAGGCGGGTCCAGGTGCGAGAAGAGGCCACGGGGAGGGCTGAAACTCCTCGGCGACGACGTGGCGTGCCCAGCTAGCTCGGTGGCATTCCACCGAGCAGCTTGGAGGCGCGGGGCGGGGAAGAAGATCCCCGTGCCCCTTTGGGCCGGCTGGGCTGGGGTGGGCCGGCTTCGCCTGGGCGAGAGGTAAGTCTTTTTCCTTTTTCTGTTTAAACTTTCCTTTCTGTTTTTCCGTATATTTGTTTTGACTTTGGTAAAAATACCAAATCATTTTATTAAATGCTGAAAACTTTTATGTGGCCCCATAATAATATAGACTAGCCACTCATAAACTTTCAACATTTTTAAAATTCAAATGATTTGAATTTTAAATAAAAAAGGGGTATTTCTTTAATTCCAAGGTAATGTTTGAATATTTGAAAAATCTATGAGCATGGGGTGGGTCCCACATCACTTGATATGTGATCACACTCATTTATAAGACTTTTCAACACTCTAACATGAAATTTTGGAGAAGATTTTTATCTGGCCTTTTTGAATTAATTCATCTGGGGGGTGTTCCTTCTCCCATTTTGATTTTGAATTTGATTTCCAAGATTTCTTTTTGAAAATTTGAGATAATGCAAAGGCACTAGCTAACCCTAGCACATACCTAACAGAGGGTTCTGACAGCATCGCTTTGCTTTCGGCCCGCCAATCTTGAGTATGAATTTTGGTCGGGGCACAATTTTTGAACGTTTCCTCATGGTGAGATTCACTTGTCGTGCTGCCATGTCCATGGGAGGCGATATACCATGTTACGCTCCGACGCGGTCCTTATGCTGATCTGGGTGGGTGATCTTCGGCGAAGCAGACTGGGGTCTCCCGGCAAGACGGATGACTCCGAACTTGAGTAAATTCTCGGGCTGACGGGCTGGGTACGCGGTCCGTTGTCCATAGGGTGAGATTTCTTTGTTGTAGGGGTCTGTGGTGGTCCATATGGCTGCCACTGAGAGAGGAAAAATTTGATCCTGAGGTCCATACAATTCATCCCTTTGGTCTTACTCGTCGGGCTCGCAAGAGTTGGATACTTTTGACGGCTTGCGAGGTGCACGCTTACTATGGTAATATATATTGCAGCGAGACTCGACATGGGCCATGTCTGTCTGCCCTGGGTCTTGCTACTGGGATAATCATCTTCCTGTACTTGCTTTACTTTTGTCAAAATTATTTCCTTTGTACTTCTTGCATAACGACTTATTATTCTGTCGGAATATTCTTCTGAGACGGACGGGTTACCTTCACCTTTTGTCTCTTGGCTCATCATGATAATCTTGGTTGCAATGAATGGGGCCTCAAGATTATCCTTCTTCGGGGCCTTGTAGGACGTGAGGAGCTGACCCTCGTGACTAGGACAAGATCCAATACTTCATTGCTTCCTTTCCTCGGGGCGTTCCTTCATGACTTTGTCAGTCTTTCTTCCAGATTGAGGTGTATATCTGATTCTTCTGTTTACTTGTCTTCCAGGAGTTGCGGTCCTCATCGTTGTTCATGTGTATAACTCTTTCTTGATTGCAAGCATGGTTGTATCCACACCGGGGTAGCTCGCATCCTTGAGAAGAGATTCCCATAAAATGTGCGGGTCCTGAAAACGCTGAAGCCTTTAATGCTTTTGGGTAACAGGATTTTTGACAATACTATTGCAGGCATGATGACGTGTCGAGGGAGACTGGGTAGCTTGTCTGCGAAGCTTGGCCGGGTAGCTTGCTCGGGAAAGCTGGGTGTCGTACCTCAGAAGCCTTCTCTGGCGGCGTATCGAGGAAGGCGGGTTGTCGTACGTGGGAAGCTTCATTGATAGCTTGCTGAAGAAGGCTGGGTGTGTCGGGACCCGAAATATGCGTATGTAATTCCAGTCACAACTCAATCATATGGAGAGCCGAGAGCCGTACCCACTTGTCTAAGAAGACAAGGCCAAGCACAGAACACTCTCGGAAAGCATCGTATATGAGGGGCATCCCATCCAGGCCGGATGATCAACTGAGATGGGTCCTCATCGCCCGCTCACAAGTCTAAATGATTATGGGTGGTGAAATCCCATACTCATAGACAAGTCGCCTCAACCATATTATCGAATGAATTATAACACTTACATAAACAGACTCCAGCCCGATCACTTAGTCGGGGTCTAGGGGCGGGCTCGATCATACAACAAACTGTGCACGTGACAGAGTCACGAGCAATCGCATCGCGATGCCCCAAGATGCGCACATCTAAGGGCCACTTGGTGTATAAAAGACCGCCAGCCAGATCACAACTAAGGTCTCGAAATCCTATACTAAGACATGCATGTTATAAACATACACGTAGCACACATGCCTAGTATGAACAGCAGGTATCATCACATAACTCTACAAAGAACTTCTTTATTGACTTACACATAGAGCATACAAAGATCACATGTCTGTGATCAACATTACATCATACAACGGAAGCAAATTAGGTCTGAGTACAGACAAGTTTAACAAAGGGCTTAGAGAAGCCTTGTAAACATACATGCCCTTCCACGAGGGACCAGACTGCTGTCTGGAACTATACTATCTTAGTCAACGTTGAGCTTCAGGAAGGTGACTCCATCGGGGTCTGGGTTTCCATCTAAAACATAGAATAAGCAAACATGAGTACAAAGTCGTACTCAGCAAGACTTACATAAGAACTATACTACTCATGCTCCAGTTTCAAGGTAAAGGGAGGTGGGGTTTCATCATGCAGAAGTGCCAGCTTTGACTTGGCTAGTCCTGTACTACGAGTACCAGACATGAGGTAAGAAGCGTACACGACTCCACTACCAAGTCTCCAACCAATACACCACTATGGATACTTCCTCGACTTCCCCACGAGGAAGCACTCCATAGCACTCACACTTATCTTGCGAGTTTTAGAGTATCCATTCAAGTTGTCTAATAATCAAGCATAACTTTCCAATTAGTACTTAAATGCGGACGCGGCTATTCGAATAGTTTTGTTAACCCTGCAGGGGTTTACCTCTACACATAGATGACCATCAGTTACCGCCAGGTCTCGGCACCATTCAAGGGGTGTCGGCGAGGATATTCACCACAACACTTCGCCCACAGCTCCATTCTAGTCCAAGGAGTCAATTGTCTGTGTTCCAAACCCAACTGGAGTTCCGGCCGAGCTTCCAGCCAGGACCCAAACCATGTAGGCACGACTGATAATCCCACCTCGACGGATGGTTCTCCGCTTGAGAATCCATGTTCTACAAGCCCTACCATGAATGCCACATTTCATTTCCTTTATCTTTCTATGCATATGCCGAATGGAAAACCCGAACTAGGTGTGACTCCTGGACTTGGATCGGGGTGAGTTACTAGGTCGAGAGGGGTCAGTGAGCCCAATGTGTGTTTGTACTCTTTTTCTCGGATTACCATACAAGAACTCGGGCTTAAGGCGGTGTTCAATGAGACAACCCACTGTGTACTCCTACACAGCCTCTCATCGTTCACCTTGTATTAGGTAGATTCACCAACACAGTTCCACTTTCATCAACACCATGTTTACTATCATCCCGACTCACATCAAAAGAATCCTCATTGTAAACTCTAAGCATGAAATAAGCAGTAACAGTTGCAGGGGGCACATGATATCAATCAACTCCTATGTCAGCTAGGATTGTGGTTTGCTTACTACTGTGACAAGATGATAGGTCATGCATCGGATATGGGTTCAACTATGCGGTAGAATCGATAACAAGGTGATCTCCTAAACATGGATAAGCGAGACTGAGAGGGAATTGGGATTTTATAGGCATGATCAATGGGGTTTGCTTGCCTTGCTGACGATACACGGGTCTTAACGGTGGTCTTCTTCTTCGGGGGTGATCACCGTCTCGGAGCGGCTGTCACCGGAGCAATCATCAACAAAGGGGCAACATCAAAATAAAATGCACAAGCACCTGATATAGTTGTCCATGATGTGAATGCTACTGGTTTGTGGCAACTTCAACTTAATTGAAGTGTATTGCATTTGGAATGCAAATTGAAACTTCAAATTCAAATTCAAATTATTCCATATGCATGTTTGCTACTGTTCACCCATTTTAAAATGGTCAAACATGAAAACAAATTTCATATTCATAATCCTTGCATTTTTCTGATAATTTTTCATATATTATTTATTAAATTTGGAGTTAGGATTAAAAAGTTATTGAATTTCAAAGTTTACTCTATTTTCTGGAATTTTCTAGATTTTAATTTAAATAGAAAATGACTTATTGCGTGATGCTGGTGTCATGCTGACGCAGGGGGGGGGCTGAAAAGTCAACCTGACACGCGGGGCCCATCTGTCATTGTCTCTGGGGTTAATCCCGTTTTAATTAAACTAACAGTGGGTTATTAGGGGGATTGGCCCCACCTGTCATTGACCCTAGGGTTAATTAGGAGGGGGGGTTAGGCCTAACTGGCCGGCGGTGACTCGCCGGAGAAGTGCTACCGGACACAGGAGACTACGGGGAGGGCACTGGAGTGTTCCTCGCGCGCTCCCGCGTCAAGTGGAGCCATCAGAGGGTCTTGGGGACGCTCCAGTGCATGACGGCTTCAACCGTGGCGGCGGCCGGAGCCACTGGATTGACGAGCTCGTGGTCCAGGGCACGAGGAGAGGAACGGAGAGGGGGAGTCGGACCATCTGCTGACCCTGAACTCGAAGACGAACACATCGTGGCCGGGGAGGGGCTGTCCGGTGAGGAATTCCTCGCTGGAGGTCTGCGGTGGCCGTAGCTGCTCGGTGAAGGGGGCGTCCTCTCTGGCGTCCTCGGGCTCGATTCGATGGCGCGGAGAGACGAAGAAGTCTGCTGCGGAGCTTCTGGACACGGAGGTTCGTCGAGTGGCCGACGATGAGCTTCGGGTGCGCGCTGAAACGAGAGGGGGAAGAAGGGGAAGACGTCTCTAGGAGGGGGAAAAGGCAGGGGGCGTCCAGGGGGCTTCCATGCGTGTCTATGACGTCGGGGAGCAAGCTGCTGCGTGACCGGCGTCGAGGCATGCTCTCCACGCAGTGGCGTGCTCGGCTGGCCTGGAGGACGACGACCCTGCCCCTGGTGGGCTGGTCCGGCCAGGCTGGCTGGGCTGGGATTCTTTTTCTTTTTTTCTTCTGATTTTGTTTTCTGTTTTCTTTTTCTTCTATTTGTTTTGCTCTAAATTAATTAGCAGAGCATGTTTATTAAATTCCTAATTATTTTTATAAATCCTAGGTGACCAATAGCTAGTCACTTTTAGGATTTGGGCATTTTTGAAATTCAATACATTTGAATTTCAATTCAAATAAGGGTCAAATTTAATTTCCAAGGCACATTTTAAATTTTAGAAAATTCCATGGGCATGGGAATGAACCCAAACCACTTTTGAAATGATCACCATCATTTATAGGAATTCGCCAAAGGTTCAAATGATTTTTGGAAAAAGATGTTTATCTGGCCATTTATTTAAATTCTCAGGGCTTTTCTTTGCCCCATTTTTGAATTTCTTTTGAAATTTTCACATGATGCAAAGGGGCACTCAAATCCTAGCACTTACCCAAGTTGGGGTTTTGACAGGGTGCCTTGCCTCGGAAGCCAGTCTTCTGGTGGGTGTACCGGTTCCTTGTGTTGGAAGTTTCTGCGGCCAATCACTGTAGACAGATGGGTAGCTTGTGCTCGAATCTATTCATGAGCGTACTGAGCACGACTGGGGGTCTTGCACCGTAAGCTTCACTAGGTAACTTGTGGTAGAAGACTGACTGTCTTGACCAAGAAGATATTCCGATAGCACACTGAAGAAGACTGATACACTGTACATGTCGGCTGTGTCGGGTATCTTGTCGCGGAGGGCTGAGGTTACTTATGGCCATGAGTTTCCCATGGTAGCATGTGTACAAAGCTGGAATATTTACTGACCGTTGGCTTCTTAGAGGGGAACATTCTACCGATCATTCCCTTGCTGGATCAGGGCTTCATGATATGTTCTGGTCGTCTTCCGGAATATAGAAACTTCCGTTGGATAAGGTTGCGGCTTAGGTATGACCTGCCTTTGTATGTTTATGGGTCAAAACTTATATCTTCCTTTGCTTGAATCTTCGCGTCTTTCATAGTTGTTGCATACTTGATTGAAATGATTCGTTCAAGAAGAACTCATGCTGGAGCCAAATATTCCCAACGCGACCTGTGTGAATCCTCTTGACTTGGTACCTGTTACGATGCTCTATGATCTATACTAAGTCTTCGTGGTATGCAGGGGTTACGAGCAACTTTACATCGGGGAAAATAAGGTGACACCAAAGAACAAAACGAAGGCCGAATGAAAACCAACGAAAACATTCAACGGAGCGAAGATCAACAATAATCGATAGAAGGATCACTTTAAAAGCCTTAGTGGTAGTCGATGACCATCTGAATCCCTTGCATAAAATCGGCAATTAACCCAGTAGCCACCAGAGCGATTTTTACAACTCAGATCTGGGGTGTTTACTGGAATAACTCAAGCACTACTCCAGACATCCGACCAAGAATCAACTCAGAAGATGAGACAACGTTGATAAAAAGAATGCAGCGGTCCCCTAAGATAGCCGAGAAAACAGCTCAGAACATAGGATCTCCACTGCGAAAAGAAACTCAACAACTGCCCGAGACGGCCGAAAAGCAGCTCAGAAAATGGGTCGTTTGCTGAAAAGAGAAATGTACAATAGGCATCCACCCCGTACGTTTGAAAATGAATCAGCCCAGAACCAGGCGTGGTGCCATTTAAATAAGGCGAGCAAGGGTTCGTCCGAGTCATGTGCTACCTGCAAAACCCATTCGTTAAACACCGAAGAACCGAATGATGAATCGACGAGGAAATTCAACAAAGCAAAGGTCCATAGCCCCGAAAATGCATGGGGGTAACTGGTACATAGATCATATATTACTAAACAGGCCACGTCGACCTCACCGGCGGCAAGTCACCGGCGACGTCCAGACGCGGAGGCGCTCTGCTAACTTCTCCTCCTGGCCACCATTCGCTGCGCAAAGGCCACGAAACGATAGCCCGTGACAAGCCGCATTGATTGCGCTACTCGCGCGTCGCCGGAGAGGCCACAGGTGAAGTCGGCTTCAACCACGGCGGCGGCCGGAGCTACGGGTTTGGGAAGCGCTTGCAAAACGGCGACGGGGCGATGCGTGTGTGGGTGCCTTGGGTTGCCTGGGGGCTCCAAGAGCGTCACGGACATGCTGGGGGATACGGAGGCGCACGGGAGCATGCATTTGGTCACCCACGGCGGCGAAGGAGCTTGGCTCCCATGGTGAAATGGCATAGAGGGCGAGCGCGGCTTGGCTGGGTTAGGGGAAAAGCTCACCGTGCTGCTAGGAACACGAAGGAGAAGTTGAAGGAGCTGGGGATGGCTCGACGGTGAAGTAATCGACGGCGGAAGTTTGCGGTGGCCGGAGCACGGTGGTGAAGATGGCGTCACGTGCAGAGCTCCGTTGCTCAATAAGCTGCGCAGTCCGACGGAGAAGATGATGGCGGAGCGATTGGGCACGGTCTTGCATCCTGTAGTCGTCGTTAGCCGCGCGTGTGCGCCGTCGTGCCCCGGCGACCTCCACTGTCGTCTTCGATTCCGGCGGGAGAGGAAGGGGAGCTTGCTCTGGAGAGGGGTAAAAGAACGGGCGCTTCTTCGAGACGTCTCTGGACGAGAAGATAGACTCGGGGAAGGCGTGGAGCGTCGACGGCGTCGCGGTGGTGATACGTCCAAAACGTATCTATAATTTCTGCTTGCTACATGCATGTTTTGTGTGATATTGCTATGATCTAGATACACTTTCATACACTTTTGATCATATTTGGACTAACCTATTAAGTCAGTGCACCCATGTGCCAGTTCCAGTTTTCTGTTGTTTTTCTATTTCAGTTTTGCCCCTTATAAAAAGTGCCAGAAAAATTCTGGGAAAAATACAGGAAAAATCACCGTACAGGAAGCTTCGAGAAGAGCCCGGGAGGGGCCAGAGCGGAGCCAGGGGGGCCCAGGAGGCCACCCGGTGCGGCCCCACCCCTGGCCACGCCAGGGGGGCGCCTGGGGCCCCTGGTCCACCTCTGGCTGCCCCCCTTCGCCTATTTATTCTCCGTCACTGGAAAACTCCAGAAGAGGAACCCTATTCCGCAAACTCGCCTCTGTTCCGACGCCGCCGCGCTTCCGAGATCGGGAACACCAGAAGAACTCTTCCCGGCACCCTGCCGGAGGGAGGATTGACCTCCGGGAGTCTCCTCTCCACCATGGATGCTCCCCGGATGTCTCGTGAGTAGTTTTCCTTGGACCATGGGTCCGTGATCAGTAGCTATGTGATGTTCTCCTCCCCTCCTTGATCTTCATTGTTTAGACCTCGTGAGAAGCCCTACATGATCGAGGCACCTTTGTAATATTTCTGCTGTTGCTATGCTGAGTTTGGAGGGATCTGATGGATTATGAGATTATGTTCAGATTGTGATAGAGTAATATATTTGGTTTTTATCTCTTATATTTTTGTTCCTAAGTATTTCTTGCATGTTCTCCGTTGCTGTTTATTGCTTTGGCCAAGTAGTAGGTAGTGACTCCAAAAGGGAACGTTGTGCTAGATTGTGGGTTCATGCCCCCCGATGACACGCTTGTGTGACAGAAACATGAGTCTAGAGGATGTGCTGTTTCCACAAGGGGGAAAACAACGGTGCTTGTAACCATGGTTACAAGGATTGTCTACTTTACGCAAAGTTATTTTTAATGCAGTTGTCTGTTGCTTTGGGTTTACACTTTGGGTGGGGCTCGCAACTTAATACCAGCGAGATGTTCTGGATAGATATCTCAAGGTGGATGATTAGTAGTAGATGCAGATGGATTTCGGTCTACTTATTTTGGCGTACTGCCCGTGCTTTTGAGCCTCTTCCTTCCATTTGTAGCATAGTTAGCATTGCGGTGCGTTCCTGATCCTGTCAATTGCCCTTCTGTAATTTGTTTACCTCGCATAGAAGTTTTATCGTCTTTTGGGAGAGAGACATCACTAGTGAACATCACGTATCCCGGTCCATATCCTCATTACTGTTTCCAAGCTATATTTACTTTACTGCTTTTACTTGCTATCATTATCCCTTGCGTTTTATCCTTTGTGAACAACAAGACCGGAGAGATTGACAACCTCTCTGAACTTCGTTGGGAACAAAGTTATCTCTGTCTGTGTGCAGGTCCGCGTCAGTTGCTCCGCTAACACCTACTTATCATCTCTGGAGTCCTACTGGAGACAAACCTTGGTATCTTCACCGAGGGAAAATTGCTGCTGCACTACATCTCAAACCTTCCACTTGGGGTAACCAACGAAGGGCGAGAAGCCATCAGGTGGCAGTCGCTGCCTCGGCATGCTCGACAGCGAGCTTCTTGGGGTAGACGATAGGGGACTTGGCGGGCTGCGCCAGCTAGCTGGGCCGTGGTGCGTTAAGTTGGGCCGAAAGCCAGGTTAGTTTTCCTTTTTCTTTTTTCTTTCTGTTTTCTTTTCTGACATTTGTTTTGTCTTAGCTAAGAAAAATAGCTAGGAATTTTATAAAATGTCCTAAATTTTTATGTGGACTTTAAATTTATAAAGCTATCCACTTATAAAGTTTGGGCATTTTTAAAATTCAAATAATTTGAACTTTAAATCAAATAGGGGTTTAAATTAATTCCAAGCTCCTGTTGTGAATATTTGAAAAATCCATGAGCATGGGATTGCTACCACATCACTTGATATGTGATCACACTCATTTATGAGAGTTTTCAAAAATTCAAAAGGAATTTTTGGAGCAACTTTTATTCTAGCCATTTGAATTAAATTCAATTAGGGCTTCTGCCTTCCCCATTTGAATTTCATTTGAAATTTTTAGCATTAATGCAAGTTGATGCTAAACCCAAGCACATACCTAACAGAGGGTTCTGACAGCGGCCCCTTGGCGCGGCCCCACCCTAGGGCGCGCCGGGAGGGCGCTTGGGGCCCTGGTGGGTCCCTTCTAGCCACCCCTCGGTGATTCCCGAAGCTTCTTCTACGCTGATTTTTTTATTGGATTTTCCCGAATTTTTGGAGCACTTTTAATATGGGGGGAACCTGAAATAGAAAAACAGCAGAAAATAGGAACTAGCACTGGGGTGCATTTAGTTAATAGGTTAGTCCAAATATGATCAAAAGTGTATGGAAGTTCATCAATATCATAGCAATATCACACAAAAGAGGCATGGAGCAAGCAGAAATTATAGATACGTTTTGGACGTATCAACATCCCCAAGCTTAATTCCTGCTCTTCCTCGAGTAGGTAAATGATAAAAGCATAATTTCTGTGGTGACATGCTACCAACCATATAAGAACTTTTAAGTAAAGCAATCAAGGCATGTAATTCAATTCAAGTCATAACAGGCAAGAGTCTATATTTAGCATTGAAACAAGCAACATAAGAACATAAAGGTGCAAGAGCTCTCGCTTTTCGTGACTCGAATGTCTCCAAATGGTGTTTGCCTTTAAGAAAGGGGATAGGGATATACGGGAAAAAGTATTTTTGTGTTGAGAACTCAATCTACTAAGGTTTCACACTTGGTCTTCTTTGGAATCTTATCTTGACTCATCCCGAGACCACTAGCCAGGTACAAGTCAAAATGATCCACTCCTTTTCTACATTTTGAGCACTCATGCAATGGATGAGCGTAAGAAAGAAAGTTGACACTTAGGATGGCAAAGAGAGAATATGGTGGAGGAGGAAGACAAAAAGGTGTGAAAGGCTCACATCAATGAGGACAATCATAGGCGAGAGAAAGCCAAATGATAGATATGATGTGAGGAGTAGGGATTGCCATGCAACGGATGCACATATGAGCTAAGGTAAACTCTCCAATGGAACTAGTGGGTGTGGATCCAACTTGCTTGCTCAAGAAGACGTAGAGCTCATTTGAGGAGGCTCATCATTGGAATATACAAGCCAAGTTCTATAGTGTGAAGGTCCCCACATAGCTATATGCATAAATGATAATCTCTATGGAGTACAAGATATAAGAGGGAGTACGAGTGTGGATCTCTCAAAAGGATTAGTAGTGTGCCCCCTTCTCTCTTTTTATTTTTTTCTCTCTTTTTAAGTTTTTTTGTATTTTTTGTGGCCTCAATGGCTCTTTCTATTTCTCTCATTTGTCCTCTTTGGGATCTTTTAATTTTGTCCACTTTGGGATCTTTTAAGTTGTCCACTTTGGGATCTTTTCCTCACTTTAGGGGCAACACTCTATATATTACAAAAAGTATAGAAGATCTTTCACACTTTACAAAAGCACTCAAATCATAAAGAGGATGTAACTATCATGATGTATGCGAATGTATGCCTCTGCCAGTGTAGCAGGATATGCAATGATACTAGCGCGTCATGTAGCAATGATTAGGGCAAAGCCCAACTAGCATGTGGCTCATCGATCAAGCAAGTAGCATGTATGACATGAAGATCAAGTCATGATAAGATGGATGTTGCATGGCAATATATATCGGAAAGGCTATGGAAATGCCTTGATAGGTAGGCATGGTGGCTGTTTTGAGGAAGGATATAAGGAGGTTTACGATGACAGAGTGTATCATGCCTAGGGTTTGGATGTATCAGCGAAGGTGGACACCAACTCTCGGAGTGAGAAGAAAGCAATGCACGTCACAGGAGAGGCTAGAAAAATATGGGAAGGTGGAAGTGTCAACTTTTGAATACTCACATTAGTCCGAAGAACTCATGCACTTATTATCGGTAACTCTCAATCTAATAAGGAGGTTTCACAAAGAGACAAGTACCCCGAGGAGGAGTGTATGGGGGTTTGGTTATCCTTGCGCATCCTCGACTCATGGTATGTGATTGTACTCTAATATTCGACCCCTCAGAAGAGTAGTGATCCATCTAGTAGCTAAAGTTCTCGACTAATTTTGTAAGTTTTGAAAATAAACACGGATTGCCCAAAATATGACATCTATCACTAATATGCTAAAGCTCTTGACACTAAAAATCCAAACATTACTAAAAACAATACCTCAAAACTATGGAAAGTTACTACTACAATTGAATAGCAACCCTAATTACCTACTTCAAGTCAAGACACAAAACTCAGTGCAACAGGAAAACTCTCTAAACAAGATAAACATGAAAACTCAAGAGAGTTCCAGCAAAAAACTAAACAAAAGCTCTTAAAAAGATAAGCATGAAAACTAAGAGCTAAACATGACAGTAGCTATGAAAAAGATAAAGAACACACACAACAAAGATAAGCATGAAAAATTCTATTGTGTTCTAGATTTTGGAAGTGGAGCGTGTTTCTCTCCCACACAAAGAAAGCTGGGTTCTAACTTGTTATGAACAGCAAGAAAAGCTAAAGAAAAATAAAAAATAAAACCTAAGAGCAAGACACTCCAAGCATAGCACATAACGCATGAAGTGATAAAAATATAGTGAGACGAGAGACGAACTGATAATTGTTGATGAAGAAGGGGATGCACGGGGGCATCCCCAAGCTTAGACACTTGAGTCTCCTTGAATATTTCTTGGGGATGCATGGGGGCATCCCCAAGCTTGAGCGCTTGACACTCCTGAATCTTCTTTCATCATCTTCCCTCGCACACTTGAAAACTCCCTTCATACATAACTCATCATAATCTGATTAGCGAGGTTAGTACCCATAATAAAATAATTTTTTTTCTACTGAAAACAAGGATATTCTTGAAGAGCTACTATTTATCAAGATTCCCAAAAAAAAATTTCAAATAAAAAGCAAGCTTAAGGTTCGCAAAATGAAAAAAAGGAAAAACAGGACAGAATCTGTGAAAAACAGACCAGCAGGTAGTAAATAATTTTTTAGGGATACTTATGAAACTCAAATAAAAAACCTCAGAACATACGAAAGTTCCGTAATTGTATAGAGTATGCTGTGTATAAATTTCAGCTAAAAACGATGAACTTGGATTTTTCTGTGATTTTTCTAGTCACGAGGACAGAATCTGTTTTCTGGATAGCATGTCACAACTTTCACTTCCCTTGTCATATGAGGCTATAAATGGCACAAAGCTTGAAAAGTAAAGATACAATGATGTTGCTACAGTAGTAACAATCATCAAGACCACTAAAAACCGAAGGAAAACAAAAAGGAAATCCTAAATTCGTTGCGGCCTGCCTCCCAAAAGCGCTTTTTAAAGCCATTAGCTAGGCTTAATGCAAAAAGATCAAGTCTTTTCAAGAAAATAACTAGCCCGTGTGAAGGACTCAAAAGGTACCTTAATCTTCTTCTAGGAAAATGTTCCATCCCTTTCTTGAGAGGCAATTGGAATTTTATAATCCCTTCTTTCATATCAATAACAGCACCTACGGTGTGAAGAAAAGGACGTCCCAAAATAATTGGACAAGAAGGTTCACATTCAATGTCCATAATAGTAAAATCAATGGGAACATAATTGTCATTGACGATGATAAGAACATCATCGATCTTCCCGAAAGGTTTCTTTACGGAAGAATCGACAAGACGAACACCGAAAGAACAAGTATCAAAAGGTTTCAATTCAAATATATCATACATTCTTTTGGGCATAACGGAGGTACTAGCTCCAACATCACATAAAGCATAGCAAGAAAAGTTATTCAACTTAATTTTAATCATAGGATCCCAACCATCTTCTAGCTTTCTAGGTATGGAAACTTCTACCCTAAGCTTCTCCTCCCTAGCTTTAATGAGAGCATTAGTGATATGCTCCGTGAAAGCAAGATTAAGCGTGCTAGTGTGGGGGTCTCTAGACATCTTGTGAAGAAAACGAATAATTTCAGAAAGGGTGCAATTATCAAAATCAAGGTCACTACTATCAAGTAAAGTTGTAGTGGTGTCCTTTAGGCTCACTTGTTTGGTAGATTCTATAGTCATAGAAGTTTCATTACCCAATTTCCTAAAATTCATAATATAGCTCCTCAATTGGATAATCTTAGCAGGGGGGTAGTACTTCCCAATAAAAGCATCCTTGCACTTCTCCCAAGAATCCATGCTATTCTTAGGCAAGGATTGAAACCAGATTTTAGCTCCGTTCCTCAAAGAGAAAGGAAAAAGCTTAAGCTTAATAATATCAGCATCTACTTCTTTGTACTTTTGCATATCACAGAGCTCAATAAAATTATTTAAGTGCAAAGCAGCAGCATCTCTAGCACCGGAGAATTGATCTTTCATAACAAGGTTCAGAAAAGTAGGTTTAATCTCATAAGAAGGTGCTGAAGTAGCAGGTGTAGAAATAGGAGTGCAGATAAAGTCACTGTTGTTGTGACTAGTGAAGTCACACAACTTGGTGTTCTTGGAGGAACCCATAGTAGCAGCAAGCAAGATAATTATTTTTCGATTTTTGATAAAGAAAACTAAAGCAAAAACTGAGAGGTAAACTAACAAGACTAAAAAGCAAAGATAAAAGATAGTGTGCAACTCCCCTATCTTGAAGAGTGGAATCCCCGGCAACGGCGCCAGAAATTGCTTTTGATGGTACGATTTAACACCCGCTCGTTGGTTACCCAAAGGGGAAGGTTTAGATGTAGATAGTGGAAATTTCCCTTAGGGAAGATGCTAAGGTTGAGGATCAACTAGTAGGACTCCAACAGATACAAGAAGGTGGTGAAGTGAACAATGGCACCGTTCACAACTCAAGGTTGCTTACTTCACCTGGACCTTCACACACAGAAAATAACTTTGCTTCCCAACGAGTACAGAGGAGTTGTCTATTCCTCTGGCCTTGTTGTTTACAAAGGATAAAACGCACGGGATAATAATGATAGTGATAGCAACGGAGAAGCAAATAAAGCAGTAAATTGATAGCGGGTGTGAACATTATTGGAAATATGGACCGGGGTCCTATGATGTTCACTAGTGATGTCTCTCTCCCAAAAGACGATAAAATAGCCATGCGAGGTAAACAAATTACAACTGGGCAATTAATAGGATTATGTGCGCAAACCAATGCTAATTATGCTATAAAGAAAGGAAGAGGCTCAAAAGCATGGGCGGTACGCCAAGACAAGTAGACCGAAATCCATCTGCATCTACCTACTAATCATCCACCTTGAGATAGCTATCCAGAACATCTCACTGGTATTAAGTTGCGAATCCCACCCAAAGTGTAAACTCAAAGCAATGGACAACTGCATTAAAGAACTTTGCGTAAAGTAAACAATCCTTGCACGCGCAAGTACAAGCACCGTTGTTTTCCCCGTTGTGGCAACATCAGAAATATTACATATGTGCCACGATCATGTAGGGCAGCTCACGAGGTCTAATCCATGAAGAACAAAGAGGGGAGGAGAACATCACATAGGTACAGATAATAGACCCATGGTCCAAGGTGGACTACTCACGATTCATCCGGGAAGCATCCATGGTGGTGAAGAAGCTCCTGGAGGTGGTTCCTCCCTCCGGCAGGGTGCCGGGAAGAGGTCTTCTGGTGCTCCCGATCTTGGAAGCGCGGCAGCGGCGGAACAGAGGAGAGATCGTGAAAAATGGTTCCCTTCACGGGGGTTTCACGTCACGAGGAATAAATAGGCGAAGGGGGGCAGCCAGGGGGGCCACCAGGAGTCCAGGCAGCCCTCTGGCGCGGCCCCACCCTAGGGCGCGCCGGGAGGGCGCCTGGGGACCTGGTGGGTCCCCTCTGGCCCCCCTCGATGATTCCCGAAGCTTCTTCTGCGCTGATTTTTTATTGGATTTTTCCCGAATTCTTGGAGAACTTTTAATATGGGGGAAACCTGAAATAGAAAAACAGCAGAAAACAGGAACTGGCTCTGGGGTGCACTGAGTTAAAAGGTTAGTGAAAATATGATCAAAAGTGTGTGGAAGTTCATCGATATCATAGCAATATCACACAAAAGAGGCATGGAGCAAGCAGAAATTGTAGATATGTTTTGGACGTATCATCAACTGATGCGTCGGGCTTATGCAACGTCTTTTGGTAGAGTGCCTTCCATTAGGAATCGAAGGAAGGGTCTTGCCCAGGACGGGTCTTCGAGTGCTGCTGGTTCTTCGACTTCGATTGCTTGGTTGTTTGTGCCGTCAGCTGCGCTCGTTGCTGCCACCCGTGCTGGCTCGTTTGTGTCATCTTCCTCTGCGGCTACATTGGGTTCCGCTGGATTTTATTTTATTGATCTCTGGTTGATGCTCTCGAGGAAAACGTCTGGTGGTATTTGTCCTTGAGTCGATCCGATGTTTGCGAGTTCATCGGCTTCTGTATTATTTTCTCTGGGGATGTAGTTCAGTTCACAGCCGTCGAATCCTCCCTCTAGTGTGTTATAGAGCTTCTGGTGGGCTGCCATGTTGTCTGCGACTATGTTCCAGTCTCTCATCGCCTGCTGGACGACGAGGTTGGAGTCGCCATAGATCGAGAGGCGAGTGGCACCGCAAGTTTTTGCCATGCGCATGCCGTGAAGTAGTGCCTCGTATTCTGATTCGTTGTTGGAGGCATTGCTGAAGTTGATCTGGAGGATGTATTTGATCTTCGTTCCTTTGGGGGAGACTAGGACAACGCCTGCTCAATGGTAGAATGGTAAGGTCCTTTCGCCTAACCTGCTGATGAAGCGGCTCAATGGTGCGAGCTTTCCTGTGAGCTGCTATAATCCTATGATGTTGGTTGGCCTTTGCATCTTGGCGATTGCTTGAACCTTTTCAGGGTTTGCTTCAATTCCTCGGGCAGAGACCATGTACCCGAGTAATTTTACGGCTGGGACGCTGAACACGCATTTTTTGGGGTTGAGCATGATCATGTACTTGTTGAGGGCCACGAATGTCTAGCTGAGGTCATCGAGTAGCGTGTTGCGCTATAGGTTTTGATGAAAATGTCTTCTACATAGACTTGGACGTTTCTGCCGATCTGGTCTCTCAAGCATGCCGCTGATACGCGGCTTCGGCATGTTTTAGTCCGAAGGGCATTGTTTGGTAGCAGAATACTCCGTAGGGGGTGATGAACGAGGTGTGCTCTTCGTCTTCTTCCTTCTTCCTGATCTGATTGTACCCTGAGTATGCATCGAGGAAGGAGAGGAGGTCGCATCCTGCTGTGGAGTAGATTATTTGATCGATTCATGGCAGGGGGAAGTGGTCTTTTGGGCAGTGTTTGTTGATAGGCCCATAGTCGACGCACATCCTCAGTACCTCGGTGTCCTTTTTAGGGACTAGGACTGGGTTTGCTATCCAGGTTGGTTTCTTTGTCTCTTGGATGAACTGTGCGTCGAGTAGTCAGTTGACTTCTTCTCCGATTGCTCTGCGCTTGGGTTCTGAAAATCATCGCAGGGCCTGATTTACTGGTTTGGTGTTTGGCTTGATGTGGAGCACGTGTTCTGCAAATTCTCGTGGTATCCAGGGCATGTCGGCTGGGCACCAGGCGAAAATTTTCCACTCTTCGCGAAGGAAGGTTATGAGGGCGGTTGCTTGCTCTTCTGGAAGGTGGGCATATACGCGAACCGTCTTCTCTGGGTCTGTTGGATGGACTTGGTGTGTGATTGTGTCACTGTCAATGCTGAAATCACGGCCAAATTCTTTTGTCTCGCTTCGGCTTGCCAGCGGAAATATGCTTTTGTCCGTCACCATGGATATTTCTTTGAGCTGTTGTTGGTATCCAAATGTGTCGGAGACTTTGTGGAAGTCGCGGTCGCACTGGTCCGATTTGGTGAAGCTTCCCTTGACTGTGATGATTCCTGCAGGTCCCGACATCTTGAGCTTGAGATATGCGTAGTGTGGGAGCGCCATGAATTGTGCGAACGCTGGTCGCCCGAGTATGTCGTGGTACTGCGACTGCTAGTCGAGCACTTCGAACTCGAGGACTTGCTTTGCGAAGTTGCGCTTGCTGCCGAAGATTACATCAAGCTCGATTGTTCCGATGGAGGCGGCTTCTTCACCTGGAACTACACCATGTATTGTTGTGCCTGACTTCTTCCAGACTGATCGTGGGATTAACATCTTGCGTAGGGTGCTGGCGAAGATTATGTTTAGACTGCTGCCTCCGTCCATGAAGACTCTGTCCATGTCGTATCCTCCGATCTGTGCTTCGAGGACCAGGGGTGCATGCCCAGGCGTTGGGACTGCGGGGGGCTGGTTGCTCTGTGAGAAGGTGATGCTGGTCTCAGCGCCGCTCAGTTGGTAGGTTTCAGTTATCTTTAGGCCTTCGGCTGCTTCGGCCTGCAAGGTGTAGGCATCTTGCTTTGCTTTCGAGGGTCTTCCTTCTTGGATCATGCAGATTCGTCCATGGGACGTGGGGTATTGCCCTTCTGTACTTGGTGCTGGTGACTACGCGCTTCTTCGAGTGCGCTTAGCTTCACGCTTCTTCTCCTCCTTGAGGCTGTTGGAGAGTTCGGTGAATAGGCGACAATATCCTAGGGTGTGGATTGCTCTGAGGTGTCCCTGACTGTCTTCAAAACAGTGGATCGCGCAAGGTCCTTCCAGTTGCACTTTAGCTGTGATTTTGCTGGAGCCGGCGTGCCTTCTTCTCCTTGAGATTTGGAAGATCTGCGAGTGGTCTTCTGCTCGGTTGTAGAATCTTGGGTCAAGTTCTATCCCGTCGCTGAGCGATTGGCTCCGGATGAAGTTGGCGAATTCGTCTGGCCTTCGATATGGGTCGTAGTATTCTCCGGTCTGGGTTTCGGAGTTGCTGTCTTGGCGTGTGGTGGGAGTCCGGGCGGCGGCGGGTCGTCGACTGGTGGGCGAGTCTTCTGTTACGCGCCGTGACTCTTCGAGTGGTGTCCCCGAGTAAAGTCCTCTCGCTTTCCTTCTGAGTCGTCGGGTTCTCTTCCGTCTGCGATGGATCTGATGGTCGTTAAGGTGTTGGACTTGATTCGGCTACAGGCTAGGTGATCTTGACGAGACGATGGAGATGCTTGTGGTGATCTTGAATTCCTCGAGCGGGCTAGATCTGGTTCTATCCTCGAGTCTTGATCTGCCGAGGGCGGGACCGCCGAGATCGTGATTCCAACCTGTGTAGTTCCCACAGACGGGGCCAATTGACGGGGATCAGCCCCGGAAAATCCCATGGTCAGGGACCCTGGGTTAGTGATAGAGGAGGCACAAGTTGGACGATACTCGTCGGCTAACAGGAGAAGCACTTCCTGCTCCATATTATTGCGTGATGAGGTGATTACAAAGGAGGCCAGGCGAGTTCTCGCAAGACCAGGTGAGTAGATGTGTATTGTATTGATCTGGACGTCTCCCCTCCTAGCCTTTATATACTAGGCTAGGTCTCGGGGAGTCCGTACTAGGTTACAAAGATAGTTTCCTAGTTCTAGTATTGCCTTGTACGCCAAGTTGTGCCTTCCATACTAGTCGCGGACTCCTACGTCGGTGCTTGTTCGGGCCTGTCGTGGCTTCCCAGCGGGCCTTCTGTCTTCATACGGACCAGGTAGCCTCTCATGCAGGAGTCGTGGGGTCACCCACTCCTCATCGGGATATTGAGTTTATCATCGAGTTAGTGCCTGGCACAACCCCAATTGCACAGAGACCCTACTGAATGAAGGCCGAAGAGCTGGTTGAATTGAAGAAACAGCTGAATGACATGCTCCAGAAGGGACTGATTCGACCCACTGCTTCACCCTGGGGTTCGCCAGTTCTCTTTGTGGACAAGAGAGACGGCACCATACGCATGTGTGTGGACTACCGTAAGCTGAATGAAGTGAACATAAAGAACAAGTATCCACTCCCTAAGATCGAGGATCTGTTCGACCAATTGAACGGAGCCCAGGTCTTCTCCAAGATCGATCTAAGGACCGGATATCACCAGTTGAAGGTGTCGGGGGGATCGATCAGGCCCATAGACCCGGCATTAGAAACCTTGTATAGAAGACCCGGCCAGGGGTCTGACGTGCCAAGCGTGAAGACCCGGCCAGGGGTCTGACGTGCCAAGCGTGAAGATTAAAGCCCTAGAAGGAATTTGACTTACCTTGTATAGAACGTAGCAAACTTGTAAAGTAGAATAGAACTCTACATCGTCTAGGAGTCGGACTCTCGGAATCCCGGGACCCGGCACCTTTATAAGCCGAGGTCCACGGGAGCCAGAGCCAGAACTTACCTCAAGCCAGGACTAGACAACTCGCGCTATAACCTAGATCTCCACGAGACTAAGGTTGCAAAACATCATCACTGTAATCAATAAGATTGGCTCTTCCTATTGAGGAGTCGATCCCACAATAGTCAAGATGGAGGAGTAGGTCTTTACCGCATCGACGGGGCCGAACCTGGGTAAACCGCCGAGTCCCGTGTCTATGTCGACTCTCTCCTCGAATTGGCCTTGCAGCAAAGGTCCCATGATAAGTCCGACTCTACGGACATCTATTGTGACTTTCCCACGACAGTTGGCGCCCACCGTGGTGCCTGCGCTCGTAGGTGTTAAGATTCCAGGGGGAGATCGGCAAGGTATGGAAGGATTCGTGGCTGGACGAATCACCAGTGCCGGCATGGAAAGATCTGCATCTACAACTCGACATGGGGCCCTGACACCGATTCCGTCGAATCCGGTTATCAGGTCCCGATCGGGTCTGTTCATATCTTCATTGGGAAGACAGACGGATCTCATCCAGAGCCGGATCCTGAAGTCCCCCTAGAAACCTCAAATCGGTGACATGCCGGCTCAAGGCACACTTTTGTTGGGTTCATCGCTGGATCTCCAGAGTCGGCGCGCTCTGTCGAGTCCCTGAAACCCGACACCTCGGAAGAAACATCTGACGCTAACTCACATCCTAGTGAAACAAGATTTTCAGATACCAGCTCCATCCGATTCGCCGGCAGCAACAGACTCGGCCCGGGAACAGCAGAATACCACCCCGACTTCCCGCAGTACGAGCCTCCATACTGCGTGACAGTGTTCATGGCAGGCACCAAAGAATTGGGAAGTCAGCCGGCTCAGGGCGCGACGCAGAATCGGAACGCAGAGACGGCTCACAACACGGCCCCTAATCCAGATAGGGAGCAGCCAGAAGTTCTCACTGGAGCAGAAGCCTTCACTGATACCTTAAACACCCTAGACGAAGCCTTAGCCGCACCAATGACCACGAAAAAATAGGAGGCCTGGAGAACCAGGGTCAACGGACTCAAGGCCCAGGTAATGAGCATACGGAGGGAAATTAACTCCCAGAACGCACAAATGGTGGAAAGAGAAACCCAACTCGCCCAAGAAACCAAGCGCTTACGACACGAGTCGGAGTTGATAGAAGCTCAGAAACTAAGTCTCGCCAACGCACGCGCCGCAGGACCCGTGAGCCGGATCCCTGTTGATCTCCAGTCACGGAGACTATTCCAGGATACGCATCGGTCGACTCCCCCAGGGTACACGCCACGAAGGCAACATGCCCCCTCACCACGGCAGGAACGGTTCCATACACCTCCGGATAATTTCAATAACCCCATGGAAAACGTGGTGGCAGCGACACAGTTCCTCGCCAGTGTGCCTGCGCACGGAGACACTTCGGTGGACCAGGCCACTCGAGGGGCAATCGATCTGCTCAAAACCGCAATCACACAGCAAGACCAGTACTCACAGGGATTCCAATACTTACATGAGACCCCATATCAAAGTATGAGCCGGCAAGCGGATTCACCGGCTCCGGCCGGCTTGAGCAGCCATCGCCAGCGCAGAGCTCCACCACCGCCAGACCCGCAGGGGGAAATAAGAATCCAAGGCCTGCCAGCCGGCTTCAATCCCGAACGCCGTGTAGAGCAGATGAGCCAACCCCCACTCCAAGATCAAGGGACCGAGTTCATCAGCAGATCCGTGGGCAACCGATGGCTGGTGCGACTCTACGAAATACACGCTTGCCATCAGATTTCAAGGGCCCACATAAGATCGTGAACTCTATGGCTGACATGGACCCGATAGCTTGGATCAAAAGTTATGACCTAGCCATGGACATGTTACAAGCCAGCGAAGGGGTTTTTGCCCGTTACCTCACAATGATGTTGGAAGGGCCGGCTCGCACATGGTTCAAAAACCTCCCAGAGAATTCTATCACCTCCTGGGTGGATCTCAAGGAAACGTTCATCAAGAAATTCCAAGGCACATGTTGGCGAGCAAGCACAATTGTTGACCTGGAGCATTGTGTCCAGAAGGAAGCAGAGTCGACCCTGAGTTGGGCACGACGGGTAGCAGAAATAATCCACTCCTCGGACACTATCACTGCCCAGACAGTCGTCATTGTCCTGGAAAGGAACTGCAAGTTCGAGCCCCTAGTACACAAGCTTGGCCGACTCAAACAGATGGTCAAGGATATAGGAGAACTCATGAACGCGGTTACCAAATATGCCGAGTTTGACAAAACCAATGATACTGAACCTCAACAGGATAAAACCGGCCAGAACAAAAATGGCGGCAAAACATCCATGAATCAGAGTCAGCAAACGAAGCGGCGACTTGATCAAACTACTTCGGACTTGGTAGCCAACACAAATGTCGGCTACCAAAGACAGTAGCAGGGGGGCAACAATTACCACAAGCCGGAAGGAAATTTTCGCCCAAACAACTTTGAAGCAGCTATGAAGAGTCCTTGCCCGACCCATAGTAAACCCGGTCGCCCAGCAAACCACACCTGGGAAGATTGCAATTTCATGAAAGAATTTGCACGGCGTGGGAACCAGGGACCTCCCGGGTCAGGTGGGGGAGCCGGCCAGAACGGTAACAACCAAAATCCTCGCTACCAAGGAGCCGGCGCAATGCCTCAATACCAAGGACCCGGAGGAGGGGCCCAGAAAAATCATTCAGGGCTTGCTGGATTCCAAGCAAACCCGAAACAACTCCATGACCGTGCAGCATATAACGTTTTCACCACCAGCAGTTGCAGGAGGGATAGGAAGCTGCAACGGAGAGCCGTTATGGCTGTGACTGCAGAGCCGGCTTGGCCCAGGTGGCTTAATTGGTTAGAACAGCCAATCACTTGGACAAGGGATGATCACCCCCTGGTGGTGGATAACCCGGGGGCCCTGGCATTAGTAGTCTCTCCACAAATTGGAGGATATACACTTGACAAAGTGCTCATGGACGGAGGAAGCAACATCAGCATCCTTTACTACAAAACATTCCACGGGATGGGGATGACCCAAAAACATCTGCAACCCTCCAACACCGTTTTCCACGGAATAGTCCCGGGCAAGTCAGCACGTCCGATAGGCAAGATCTACCTGGAGACGGCTTTTGGAAACGCCGAAAATTTCCGCTCCGAGCTCATACCCTTTGATGTGGTAAAACTCGAGAGCCCATATCACACCATTTTAGGCAGACCGGCTTACGCCCAAATTCATGGCTCGGCCATGTTATGTCTACTTCAAACTAAAGTGTCGGGTCCTAATGGCCCAATCACAGTCAATGGAACTCGGTCCAGGGCAGTGGAGTGTGACGAACAACACGTCAAATTTGCCGAGTCGACACGCGGGAAAGAGGACTTGTCAGTATACCAAGAAAAGGTAGACCCGACAGACCCCACAATCCTGAAGAAACCGACTCCCGACAACAACCCCAAGTTCCAACCGGCTCAGGATACAAAGAAGGTTGACTTTGTCCGTGGCGACTCTTCTCAACAGTTCATCATTGGGACAGAGTTATCCGATAAATAGGAAAGCATGCTCATAGAGTTCCTCCGTGAGAATCGGGACATCTTCGCATGGAAACCCTCTTATATGCCAGGTGTCCTGAGGGAACTTGTTGAGCACCACCTAAACATAGATCCAAAACTGAAGCCAGTCAAGCAATTCCTTCACAGTTTCAATGACGAAAGGAGAAACGCTATTGGGGAAGAGATAGCCCGGCTCCTTTCCGCCGGGTTCATCATGGAAGTCTTCTATCCAGAATGGCTCGCAAACCCGGTCCTCATTTTGAAAAAGAACGGGACCTGGCGCATGTGCGTCGACTACATAGACTTAAACAAGGCCTTCCCGAATGATCCCTTCACGCTGCCTCGTATTAACCAGATCATAGACTCGACTACGGGATGTGAGCTCCTATGTTTCCTTGACGCCTATTCTGGTTATCACCAGATCAAGATGGCCCATGAGGATCAAGAAAAAACGGCTTTCATCACTCCCTTCGGCATCTACTGTTACACTTCTATGCCTTTTGGCCTTAAGAATGCGGGAGCAACATATCAGCGAACAGTACAGAGTTGCCTCAAATAGCAGATTGGGCGCAACGTGCATGTTTATGTGGATGATATAGTGATCAAATCCCAATTGGCCGACTCACTCATCGGTGACTTATGGGAAACCTTCAAAAATCTGCGCAAGTATCAGATGAAGCTAAACCCGGCCAAATGCACCTCTGGGGTACCTGCAGGTAAGCTCCTTGGATACATAGTATCAGAGAGACGTGTCGAGGCAAACCCAGAGAAAATCAACGCTATCATGACTCTTCAGAAGCCGTCCTCAGTAAAGGGAGTCCAACGACTCACAGGATGTGTAGCCGATCTGAGTTGGTTTATAAGCCGGCTCGGAGAAAAGGCAATCCCCCTGTAACGACTTCTGAGGAAATCAGAAACATTTTTCTAGGATGACGAAGCCGATCAGTCCCTAGAGTCATTGAAGAAGCAACTATCCCAGGCTCCAATCTTGGCGGCTCCCAAGCCAAAGGAACCTATGTTACTTTATATCGCAGCCAACAATCGAGCAGTCAGCGCTGTGGCTGTTGTTGAGTGTATGGAAGCCGGCAAAGAGCACCCCCTGCAAAGGCTAGTTTATTACGTCATTGAGGTTTTGACTTTATGAAAGCAACATTGTCCTCACTTGCAGAAACTGGTTCTTGGTGTATTCATGGCGAGTCGGAAACTTAAACACTACTTTCTGGAGCACCCATAACTGTAGCCAGCTCAACACCACTTGTAGATATCATCCAAAACCGGGAAGCCACGGGAAGGATTGCAAAGTGGGCCATAGAGTTGAGGGCTTATCACATCAAATACAAGCCTCGAACGGCCATCAAATCCTAGGCGCTAGCCGACTTCATCAATGACTGGACAGAAATCCAAACATTTCCGGAGAAGCCAGTCACCAAATATTGTACGATGCACTTCGATGGAAGCCGGCAGCTCCAAGGGTCAGGAGCCGGCGTGGTCCTTACCTCACCTAAAATGGAAAAATTCTGCTATGTTCTGCAACTGCAGTTCACCTGCACCAACAATGCAGCAGAGTACGAAGCCTTAATTCATGGGCTTCGACTGGCTCGTGAAATGAGCATAAGTTGGATCCAATGCTATGTCGAATCTGATGTCCTTTCTCAACAAGTGTCAGGAAAATGGGATTCCAAGAATCCCATAATGGCAGCTTATCGACGAGAAGTGCAAAGACAAGCCGATTTTTCGTTGGATACCATGTGGATCATGTGGACCATAGGGAAAACGAAGCAGCAGATGCTCTGTCCCGACTCGGCTCTCAGCGAAAGCTGGTTCCTACAAATGTATTCCTGGATGTTGTAACAAAACCGTCTGTACAACCACCAACAGAGCAAGACATAGCAGAGCCAGATCCAGAGCCGGCTTTGGTTGCTGCAATTCATGCTACACCCTCATGGGTCGTACCTTACTTGGATTACAAGACTCGAGGAATCCTTCCTCAAGATGAGATGTTGGCCAGACAAATCGTCAGGAGAAGCCAATCCTTTGTACTCATCAATGGTGAGTTACATCGGCGGAGTGCCGAAGATGTTTCTCAGAGATGTGTCTCACCAGAAGAAGGTAGAGCCATCCTCAACGAAATACACTCTGGAGATTGCGGACACCATGCCGACTCTCGTTCGCTTGTAGCTAAAGCTTTTCGACATGGCTTCTACTGGCTCACAGCTCATGCAGATGAAGAGGACATAGTGAAGAAATGTGATGGATGTTAGCTCTATGCAAAACAAGCTCACGTGCCGTCTCAAGAACTCAGGATGATACATATCACTTGGCCCTTTGGAGTATGGGGACTTGATATGGTGGGACCTTTCAAAAGGTCAGCCAACAAAAATACCCACATATTAGTGGAAGTGGATAAGTTTACCAAATGGGTCGAGGCTGAGCCGGTCAGCAAATGTGACACTGCGATAGCACTGAAATTCTTGAAAAAGATCATATACAGATTCGGCTATCCCCACTGCATCATCACTGATAATGGTTCTAACCTATCAGAAGGGGTTATGCAACGATTCTGCCAGAACGAGCACATCCGACTCGACCTTGCATCAGTGGCTCACCCATTGTCCAACGGACAAGCCGAGAGAGCCAACCAAGAGTTGCTCCGAGGCATCAAACCCCGACTCGTTGTCCCCTTGAAAAGGACGCCGGGTTGCTGGGAGGAGAAGTTACCCTCAGTATTATGGAGCATGAGCACGACTCCCAATAGGTCGACAGGCTATACGCCCTTCTTCCTAGTCTATGGAACGGAAGCCGTCCTCTCAAGTGACATACGTCACGACTCACCATTAGTCACTCCTTATATAGAAGCCGAAAACGAGAAAGCAAGACAAGATGCCTTGGATATTCTCGATGAAAAACGAGATTTGGCTGCAGCTCAGTCGGCTATTTACCAACAAGATCTGCGACACTACCATAGCCGTCGCATCAGAAGTCGGACTTTCCAGGAAGATGATTTAGTGCTCCGACTCATACAAAAAAGAGATGGAATGCACAAGTTTTCCTTTCCTTGGGAAGAACCGTTTGTGGTCATCAAGAACCTGTACAATGGATCCTACTACCTAGTGGATATACGTGAGAAGGAAGACACGCGCACATGCATGGAGGAGAATCCCAGACCGTGGGACATCGCACAACTCCGTCCATATTACACTTGAGTAGAACAGGAACATTACTGTACATTTATCTAAGTCGACACACGTGGCACTGGCTTTCTCCATATTACTATATATATAAGCCGACATTCGTCGCACCGAATTTCGCCATAAAAATATACATAAGTCGACTCTTGTCGCACTGGCACTCGCCACATATACCTAAGTCGACCTTTGTCGCACCGGCCCTCGCCATATCGACTCTTCTTTACCTTTTTGTTTCATGTTATTTATTTTTGCATCATACATTGCATATTTCGCATTATTATATCTCAGAGACCTGGGGGCTTGATCAACCCCTCTATTGGTATTGAGCATGTATATTGCTTATTCAGGGGAATCGGGGAGCTCGATGACAATCATTGACTCTTTATCCGAAAACTCGGCATATATATGTAAAAATCACATGTGTATAATCTTATTCAGGGGCAGTAGGGGAGCTCGATGTCACTCATGGACTCTTATCCGAAGAAATCCCGGCATATACATTAACTGGCTAAACTACGCATTAATCTTGGCTTGTATACCTCAAGCTCATACGATCTACGTGTACCCTACTTAGCCTAAAAACCTTGGGGGCTGATAGTAACACCTACCAAGTTTAGTCTTAAAGTACAGGGAGCACTAGTCATATGTAGCCGGCTTACAGAGAAGTTCCGACTCCTGGATAACCCAATAATCTATCCCAAACATGAGAAGATTAGGCATGTTGAATCCAGAGTCGACTTCTATATGAGCCTTCATACTTTCTTTTTCCATACATTAGCATCATCACATACTTTTTTCATTTTATATGTCATCCAAAAGATGCACCTTGAGTAAAAAATTCTCTATGACTCGGTATGACACAAAAGATGCTCATACTGACTCATGGGGACTATAGCTCAAAAATTATCTATGACTCGGTATGATACAAAATATGTTCACACCGACTCATGGGGACTACAACTCAAAAAATTTCTCTATCTGATGCAGTAGCGTGTCAAGACACACATGCCGACTCATAGGGACTATACCTTTTACATTGCATCTTCTGCATTCTTAAAGTCGACTTCGGTCGCAACGGCTCAAACGCCATGATAATTATACCAACTCTTCAGAAGCAACACTTCTTTGATGACCCGGTACGGCACATAAACGTGACCACACCATCTCATGGGGGCTACAAGTCAATCTATCCTATGAGTCGATTACCGATACTCAACTATTCTGAATCGACTCAGGAGGCTACAGATACATACACTATCATAACTAATCGGCTCTCATACATCTTGAAAAATATTCAAAGTCAGGAATAAAACGGACTCATGGACTCATGGACTCAATGAAAATTCATAATATTCATTCATCAAACCAACTGGGTCTTACATGAAAGGAGACAACCTTAGAAGAAAAATCCAAACTCGGCAAAATTCTGCGAAAAAAAAATCTACAGCTTCAGACATCTTCTTCAGAGTCGGCTTCAGCTTCCATTGAAGCTTCTTCTTCACTAAGGAGTGCTTCATCGCTGGAGCTCTCCATACAACAGCAGGCTCGGTCTCCATCTGAGTCAAAGATCCTAGCCCACAAGGTGTCTTCGCCATCAAATCTGAATACAATGGTGTCTCCTCTTGACATATTCCTAGATCGAAGAAAAGTTTTCCAACCCTTCTCAAAAAACATGGTGCCATGGCTAGAAAATCTAATCGTCACCCAGACAGGCCCATGAGGACATCCATCAGATCGGAGCCAAAGACCCGAAGGCGTTGAGTCAATCACAAGTTGAGTAAAAGACTCAGGAAGTTTGATCCAGCGTCGAATCTTCCGGATATGAACCAAGAACTCACTCCTCTCAGGAGAAGAAGGGGGATATTTGGAAGGAGAGGCAACACGAATACTTCTTCCTCTACCTCTACCACGGCCACGACCTCGCCCATGGCCACGACCACGGCCGCGACCTCGAGTACTTGTACGGGGATCGGGCTCGTTGGATGCCAAAGGAGAAGAGGCTTCTAGCTTAGGTGCCATAGGGAAAACAGGAAGAGGAAGAAGAAGATGGATGCGCTTGAAGGATCAAACTATCCAAGGAATATTTATAGTAGATTTATGGGGAGGATCAATTAATACCATAAATGATACGGGATAACTACCCGTGGAACATAGCATTTATGGAAATACTCCTCGATTCCCATTAAAAAACATCAATGCCTCCAACCGGCATTTCGGGAAGTGTGATCATAAAAACCAAATCGGATCTTTGACCAAAGGTCAAAAGAAAAATCTTCAAGTAAAAGGAGATACGAAGCTAAAAAGGGTTGGTGTCGACTCCTAGTAAGCATCAAAAGATAGTTGACTCAACCAGAAGAGTCAACTTCATGGAGATAAAGGAATCGAAGCAAGATTGAAGAGAGACGACTCCGACTCCCAATCAACGCCAAGCATAAAGTCGGCCCTTGATCCATGAAGAGCCGACGGCAATGAAGAAAAAAAGAAGATTGTTGTGAAGACTAAAGCATCACAACAATCCTGGGGGCTAATGTCGGGGGGGTGGACCAGGCCCATAGACCTGACATTAGAAACCTCTTGGCCGACTTACATAAAGGCCCACAAAGAAGACCCGACTAGGAGTCTGACGTGCCAAGCGTGAAGATTGAAGCCCTAGAAGGAATTTGACTTACCTTGTATAGCACGTAGCAAACTTGTAAAGTAGAATAGAACTCTACATCGTCTAGGAGTTGGACTCTCGGAATACCGGGACCCGGCACCTTTATAAGCCGAGGTCCACGGGAGCCAGAGCCAGAACTTACCTCAATCCAGGACTAGAAAACTCGCGCTATAACCTAGATATCCACGAGACTAAGGTTGCGAAACATCATCACTGTAATCAATAAGATTGGATCTTCCTATTGAGGAGTCGATCCCACAATAGTCAAGAAGCAGGAGTAGGTCTTTACCACATCGACGGGGCCAAACCTAGGTAAACCGCCGAGTCCCGTGTGTATGTTGACTCTCTCCTCGAATTCACCTCGCAGCAAAGGTCCCATGACAAGTCCGACTCTACGGACATCTGTCGTGACTTTCCCATGATAGAAGGTCCATGAGTCGGACATCCCCAAGACAACCTTCACAACCCGCTATGGTTTGTTCGAGTACACTAATGCCCCAGCCTATTTCATGAACCTCATGAACAAGATTTTCATGAAGTACCTCGACAAGTTTGTGGTGGTGTTCATTAACGATATCCTGATATATTCGAAGACCGAAGAAGAGCATGTCAAGCATCTCCGCTTAGTCCTCGAGACTTTGCGAGAGCACCAGCTGTACGCCAAGTTCGGCATGTGCAAATTCTGGCTCAAGGAAGTCGGATTTTTGGGACATGTATTGTCAGAAGGAGGAATATCTGTCGACCCAGCCAAGATTCAGTCCATCATAGACTGTACTTCCCCGACCACTCAGACCGAAGTTAGAGGATTCCTCGGACAATAAGGATACTATTGCAAGTTCCTGGAAGGCTTCTCTAGCATTGCCCGTCCTATGACCCATATTCTGAAGAAGGTCCAGAAGTTTGTATGGACAGAAAAGTGTGAAGCCAGTTTCCAGGAGTTGAAGAGGAGATTGGTATCTGCCCCATTGTTGACAATGCTTGACCTGACCAAGAGCTTTGATGTGTACTGCGACGCATCGAAGGTTGGCTTGGGTTGTGTTCTTATGCAAGTGGGCAAGGTGATTGAGTACCCGTCACGATAGTTGAAGACGCACGAGTTGAACTACCCCACCTAAGACTTGGAGCTGGCCGTTGTTGTGCTTGCTCTCAAGAGATGGAGGCATTACCTGATGAGTCACCGTTGTGACATCTACACAGACCATAAGATCCTGAAGTACATTTTCTCGCAGAAGGAGTTGAACATGAGGCAGAGGAGATGGATCAGCTGATCAAAGACTATGACCTCAAAATCCACTACCACCCCGGCAAGGCCAATGTGGTAGCCGATTCCCTCAGCCGCAAGCCTTGCGCACTTAATGCAATGATCAAAGAGATGCAGCCAGCTCTGCACGAGGAGTTTAAGAAGCTGGCATTGGAGCTTGTTACACCCGGTTATCTTGCTCACATCGAGCTGACTCCGAGACTGTTTGATCAGATCAAGGAGGCACAGAAGGGACACGATAGTATCGAGGGAATCAAGAAGAAGATGCCCCTCGGCAAGGCCCCAAGGTTCAAGATAGATGGCGTAGGAGTTCTCTGGTTCGATGGCCGATTGTGTGTGCCTGATGTAGAGGATTTGAAGCTCATTATCCTGAAGGAAGCTCACGATACACCTTACTCCATCCACCCTGGAGGTACTAAGATGTATCAAGACCTGAAAGACTTGTTCTGGTGGCACGGTATGAAGCGTGAAATTGCCTTGTATGTCGCCAAGTGCGACATCTGCCAGACAGTGAAAGCAGAACACCGAAGACCTGCATGATTGCTGAAACCGCTCCGAGTTCCTGAATGGAAGTGGGAACAAATAGGCATGGACTTCATCACATGCCTTCCGAGGTCGAGAAAAGGACATGACTCTATCTGGGTCATCATCGACCGACTGACCAAGGTAGCGCACTTCATTCCCGTGCGAATCACCTATCAAGGAGACCAGCTGGCAGACTTGTACATGTCAAGGATCGTATGCTTGCACGGAGTTTCAAAGGAGATTGTGTCAGACCGAGGTACCCAGTTTACCTCGAGGTTCTGGAAGCATGTCCAGGAGGCACTAGGAACCAAGCTCACATTCCGCACAGCCAATCACCCGTAAACTGGAGGCCAGACCGAGCGAGTGAACCAGATACTAGAGCATGTGCTCTAGCCTACGGTTCCAAGTGGGAGGACTTCTTGCCCTATGTAGAATTCTCCTACAACAACAGCTACAAGTCAAGTTTGCAGATGGCTCCATTTGAAGCTTTGTGTGGGAGGAAGTGTAGCACGCCCCTGAACTGGGCTCAGACCGGAGAAGGGAAAATTTTCGGACCCGATGTTCCGAAGGAGGCCGAAGAGCAGGTCCAGTTGATTCGTGAGCGTCTCAAGACCGCTCAATCTCGACAGAAGAGTTATGCCGACCCCAAGTGTCGAGAGGTGACTTTTGCAGTTGGAGATTTTGTGTATCTCCGAGTCACCCCATTGAAGGGAATGCAGCGATTCCATGTGAAGGGGAAGCTAGCACCTCATTACATTGGACCATTTGAGGTGATAGCCAGATGAGGCCAAGTTGCCTATCAGTTGAGACTTCCAGCAGAGCTATCCGATGTGCACGATGTCTTCCACGTATCGCATCTCTGGAAGTGTTTGGAGATGCCGGACAAACCCGATGTTTTCAAGAACATCGATCACCGCACGTTGGCCATCAACCAGGATCTCACATACCGCGAGACGACCCTTCGTATCCTGGAAGAAGCCACCCGAGTCAACCGTAAGCGCGCGATCATGTTCCACAAGGTCTAGTGGACGAATCACACAAAAGAGGAAGCCACCTGGGAACGGGAGGACTACCTCAAGCGCGAGTTCCCGCATCTCTTCATTAGTTTGTGAATCTCGGGGACGAGATTCTTTTAAGGGGGGAAGGTCTATCACACCCCAACTTTTATGCTAAATTTTACGGTAAGCAAAAACTATGCTTTGTTTGATTGCTATGCCCTGTCTTTCCATGCTTGATAATGCTTTACCTTATGTTGTTGTCTTTCCTTTGCTAAAAAGGAAAAAATCAAACTAAGTAGTAGTATAAACTCACAACACCAATTTTCAAACAACCACATTTAGTCAGCCATAATAATTGGTGTCAATAAAATGGCTCCCAAATAAATGTTTGTCTATATGGAAATTCATTATTTAAATAACTAAAAATACCTCTATACTAGAAAGTATTTAATTAAAAGTCTTAAAAAGGGCTAAATGATTTATTACTATTACTATAATAGTAATAATATTATAAACATAATAAAAAAATTCTCTAAAAATTCTAAATAAATTAGGACATTACTCCTGGAGTTTTATAAATTATTTTGGAGGTTTGAATTTGAAATTTTGTTTCAAATTTAAACCAAACCGAAGGTAAAAATTTGCAAATTTGGTTTTATTTGTAAAAAAGAAGAAGAACCTAGGCCGAAGCCCATCCCCACTTAGCCCTATCCCACGCCCCTCTCTTTCTCCCCAGCCCTCTTACACGTCAGCCCCACAGGTCAGTCTCTCCCACCCCTTCGCTGATGTCACCCCGCAGGGCCCTTGTGACGCCAGCGTCGTGACGCCAGCCCTCGCCACCGCCATCGCTGGCCAGTACGCGAGGAGGCGGGAGCGCCCGCACCCCTCCCTCCAGCACTCGCACCCCCCTTCCCCTCGCAATAAAAGGAGGACCCCGAGCCCTCTCCTCGCCACTCCACTCTTCACCCGAGCACCACACCCGACCCCTAGCCCGACCAGTAGAAGAGAAAGAAGAGAAAGAAGTGGAGGCAGGAGGATAAAGAAGGAAGGAGGAGGAGGGAGAAGAAGGAGACCGGGAGCAGCCCGGCGCGCCTCCGCCGCCCGCACGCCGGAGCCCCGCCGGCGAGAAGATGCCGGCCAGGAGCCAGAACGAGCCGCCTCGAGCCCCGCCACTGCCACGCCCGTCTACCACATGACGCCGCCGTTCTCATCGTTGAAGGTCGCCCCCGCGCACAAAAAATGGAACCCCGCCGTCGGAAACGCCTCCGGTGAGCTCCCGAACCTCTCCTCTCCGCCATGGTTTCCCACGTTTTCCCACGTCGTGCGCCCTTTTTTTTGGGGAAAATGGGGTCCCCTAGCCGCACCGTGCCTCCCCTGCCCCTTGCCGCCGTCCGCCGGCCACCGGAGGGCCGCCGGCAAGGCCCTAACTGGCCCTGGCCGCCATGGGCAGTAGCCCCGTGCCCTACCTGGGCGAGAGGAAGAAGACGGCCCCCTGGCCGTCAGATCTCTTTAGATCCAACGGCCAGGGAAAACTCGTACCCCTTCACTTTTCCGCTAAAAAAATAAAACTGAAGCAACAACCCCTACGCGGGCTCGGACACTGGAGAGAAATGCGCGTGGGCGGAGGATAGCGTGGGCAGGCCTGCTAAGCTCTTTCTCTTTCGTTTTAAATCTGCATAACTTAAATAATATTAGAAAAATAACCGTAGCTTAGAAAAATATGAAATAATTTTTGTGATGTTCATAGAATTATTCTTTATTATCTGCATGTGTAGAATATTGTTTTGCTTAGATTAAATTGTGCGCCTTTATTATTATTTCTATTGCTAGTTTATTTTCTATAGAATTTATGTTAGTAGTATTAATTTGTTAGATTATTATTAAATTAGCTTCTGGTCAGTAGCAATTTTGTTATGCATTTATTTTATAAAAATAAAATAAATTTAAAAGTTGTTAGTAAATAAAATGGTTAAAATCATGGGACAATTACATTTCTACCCCTAGTTATGTCCCACTCGTCTGATTTGTCCCTAGTTTCAAAAACACGCATGTTCTATCCAATCCACTTTGCGAATCTTATGCTTTTGCCCTTTGACCATTTGACCACAACTTTAAAAACTTCAGAGCAGATTCATACTAACTCGAAAAAATGCAAATAAGATATCAAAATGTTAAGAAAAACATCACCTATATGTGCGAGTCATTAGCAATCATGAAAAAAGTGTTGGAAATCCCCCATTTGAGTTCGAGCTCATATGATCTTAGCATGAATAACAAAATCTCAAAAGATTAAAAAAAATCAAAAACTTTCTGAATTTTTTTTTGTGTAAACATTGACTAATGTTTTAAGTTCTTGCAAAGTTTCATCATGAAATAACATTCATGAAAGTCATGGAAAAAAGACAAATTCAACACTCCAAAATTATTTGTTTCAGAGTGTTGGATTAGTCGTTTTTGCCACGACATTCATTAATGTTATTTCATGATGAAACTTTGCAAGAACTCAAAACATTTGTCATTGTTTACAGAAATAATAATTCAGTTTTTTTTTGAATTTTTTTTGAATTTTTGAGATTTTTCTATTCACGCAAGATCATATGAGCTCGAACTCAGATGGGAAATTTCCAACACTTTTTTCGTGATTGCAAATGACACACATATATAGGTGATGTTTTTTCTGAACATCTTGATATCTTATTTACATTTTTCCGAGTTAGTATGAATCTGCTCTGAAGTTTTCAATGTTATGGTCAAACGGTCAAAGGGCAAAAGCATAAGATTCGCAAAGTGGCTTGGACAGAACAGGTGTGTTTCTGAAACTAGGGGCAAATCAGACGAGTGGGACATAACTAGGGGTAGAAATGTAATTGTCCCTAAAAACATTGCTTTTAGTTAAAGTTTTTTTATTTAATATTAATGTTAATAAATCCAGCAAAATTATCCTATTGCCTTGTTATAAATTTTAACCTTGTTGATGTGGTATAAAATTTAAATCTTAGTAAATAGAAAACCTTGGAATTGTTTTTTCCTTTGTTGCTTGTGACTCTGTTTGAAAAATTGAGTGATGTTGTGCTTGCTATTGCCCCGTTGTAATATTGTGAATTTCCTTGTTTCGCAACGTGTAGACGAGAGGATTGACCCTGCAGGACAAGGCTACCTCAAAGCTGCCCCCGAGACTGACCAGGAGACCACCGCCGACGAAGGCAAACCACCGTCAAAACTCCAAACCCCGCATTACCCTTTTTACTTTTCTTGTACCACTTATATTGTATCATGCTAGTATTATATTCATATGGTTTGGGATTTTATTAGTTGTATTTAGGAAAACAATACACCCCTATAGCCTACCTATTTGGGAAAAGAAAGTAGAACCCTCGTGATACCGACACTCCGTCGAGACCTTCACTCAGCTCTAGAATTATCATTACATAACAACTTGGAAAGTCATACTTCATCATATATGGTACGACATACACCTAAGAAGGTGGTATGGACGGGTTTGTGGAACATCGTCGGAGATGAACAAAGTCTGGAGGGACTCTCTATAAGTGCCGCCAAAACCTAGCCTTACAGTACAACCACTATACTCTGGTATGGGACAGGGCTAGTTGGAAGCTTGCATATCTTAGTACGGGTATCTTCTAACTACATAATACATAGAAGCATGTAAGCCTACTGATGCGTTGGAGGTGAGGTCGCTGCTAAGGCAGCGGTGGCGCGGAACTTTTCCGCACTTCTAGTACGGTGAAGGCATGTGTCCAAAAGGAGCATGACCTTGCACGTGGACAGTTCAGGATGTGGGCATTGGGTAGATCACTTGTACTAAGGTAAGCAAGGGGAAGACTATGGTCGATTATCCGAGACCCGCATACTGAAGTATGACGATCTGTGGGGAGACACGACGGATGTATCAAATATGGTGGGTAAAGTGTGCAACCTCTGCAGAGTGTAAATCTATTCGAGTAGCCGGAGTCCACGTTCATGGATAGCTAGTGAGGGCCACACTTTGTGGGGAATAGATGAGAAAGCCCGGGACCGAGTTTATGGTTCGGGATGATGATGTTGATATTGTTGGAAAAAGGTTGGACTTGACGTATCCAAATTCATTGTGGGAAATAAAACTAGCCAAGTTAAAACTTTGCCAACTTAATAATAATATTGAGTAGATAGGAAATCCATATGAAAAACTCCACCATATAGCCATCCCATTATTTTCGTATGCAAAACTTTGTTTCCTTCTTTAGGTAGTTTGCGAGTACTTTGTATATACTCACGGATTTGTCCCTGGTTATTCAATCGGCCAGGCTTGGAGGAGCAGGTATATGACGATGATGCTACCGACGATTACTAGGACGTACTATGCTCTGATCTACCCTGTGGATTGTGCCGCTTCTACCTTTGATGCTTTTGCTTATTCCGCTGCTATTCGAGCCTGATGAGGCCTTCTAAGACTATGTTATTGTATTCGGTATTGTATGAATATTGAGACTATGATTTCCATGTCGAGTTGTGTGTCATGTGAACTGATCATGTGAGCATGACCGTATACACAGCTGGTCTCTTCAGACATATAGTCCGGGGTACCCACAGAATGGGTCATGGACAATGGTTGCACTAATCATATGACCGGAGAAAAAGAGTTGTTCACCGAAGAAAAACTCACTCAATCCTCTCAAAGGTACATTACCTTTCGTGACAACAAGGGTAAAGTTATTGGTTTGGGTACGGTTGCTATATCGAAAGATAAGAATATTGACAAAGTTATGCTAGTCCAATCTCTTGGATATAATCTCACGTCAATATCAAAACTATGTGATATGGGTATGCTTGTATTGTTTTCTGCTTCGCGTTGTGTTGTGTTTTCACAAGATGACTATATATTTCTTTTCGAGGGCTATCAAAAAGGAGATTTATATATTGTGAATTTCACTTGGGGCCCTGCTATTTCCACCTACTTAATCGCAAAAGCTTCGTCAGGATGGTTATGGCATAGAAGACTTGGACATGCAGGAATGAGAAATCTTCAAACTCTAGTGAAGAAGAATTATGTCATTGGACTTACTGAAGTTAAACTCGACAAGAACCATCTCTCCAGTGCGTGTGAAGCAGGGAAGCTTTCTAAGAAACATCATTCAGCGAAGAAAATCATGAATACTACTTGTCCTCTTGAATTGCTTCATATGGATCTATTTGGTCCCCAAAATTATGCTAGCCTGGGAGGTAACAAGTATGGTCTCATTATTGTTGATGATTTTTCTCGCTTCACTTGGGTTTTCTTTCTAGATGAAACTAGTAAAGTTGTTGAGATTTTCAAGTCATTCGCAAAGAGAGCTCAAAATGAATATGAATTGAAAGTGAAGCACATCCAAAGCGATAATGGAACTGAATTCAAGAATACTCATATTGAAGATTTTCTTGATGAGTATGGTATTACTCATGGACTCTCTGCTGCATATGCACCCCAACAGAATGGTGTTGTTGAGAGAAAGAATCGCACTCTTATTGAGATGGACAATACTATGCTTCCTGAATATAACACTCCTACCAGGTTCTAGGCCCAAGCAATAAACACCACATGTCATATCATCAACAAGGTTTACTTTCATAAGTTCCTGAAGAAAACTTCACATGAGCTTATCACTTGTAACAAGCCTAATGTTTCATATTAGGGTGTTTGGTGCTACATGCTTTATTAGAGATATGAATCATAGCTCTAAATTTGCCCCTAAGGCACATGAGGGTTTTCTTCTAGGTTATGGCTCAAATTCTCATACTTAAAGAGTGTATAACACCCACTTTGGGAAAGTTATGGAAACTGTAAATGTGCGATTTGATGAAACTAATGGCTCTCAAAAGGAGCATTTGCCTCATGATCTAGATGAACCTCCTCTAGATGAAGTGATCAGGTCCATGGCTATTGGATATATTCGCCCTGTCGATGGAAATCCTTGTCAAGTCAACAAGGATGATGATGATCCAATGTTCCCACACATAGCCCGGGGTGCTAGAAATCAAAATATTGAAGACAATGATGGACATGACGAAGAAGAACCCATCAACGCAGAAAATGGTGACCCCAAAGGACAAGCTAACCCCGAAGGTCAAGTTGATCCCGAAGAAGATCCTGAGCCACAAGCAAACGAAGTAGCACTATCTCGAGTCCTAAGAAGAGTTGATGTTGATTGGATCCTCGAAGACATTCGTCAACCAGGTCGTCCCAGTACTCAATCTCGTACTTGTTTGGCTAACTTTTATGGAAATTTATCATTTTTCTCCATGCTAGAACCATCAAAATTTGATGAAGCCATGAATGACCCAGACTGGTTAACTGCAATGACCGAAGAAATTCATCAGTCCGAAAGAAACAAAGCCTGGTCCCTTGTTGAGAGACTTGATCCAACGAAGCATAATATCATTGGTACAAAGTGGATCTTTCCCAACAAGAAAGACGAATATGGTATTTTGGTAAGAAAAAAAGCACGACTAGTTGCACAATGTTACACCCAGATCGAAGGTATTGATTTCGGTGAAACTTATGCTCCAGTAGATCGTCTCGAGTCCATTCGTGTCATGCTTTCCTTTGCAAATTAGTATTTTGCTATATCAAATGGATGTCACAAGTGCTTTTCTTAATGGTGAAATCGAGGAAGTATATGTTATGCAGCCACCAGGTTCTGAAGACCCGAAGAATCCTAACATGGTGTATAAGTTGCACAAAGCTCTTTATGGGTTGAAGCAATCACCTCGTTCTTGGTATGAAACTCTTAATGATTTTCTTCTCAAGAAGGGCTTCAAAGCAGGAACAACTGGCCTAACTCTTTTCACTCGCTCCTATAATGGTGATTTATTTGTGTGTGAGATATATGTAGATGATATTATCTTTGGTTGTACTAATCCTGATATCAGCGAAGAATTTTCCAAAATGATGTCGAAGAAATATGAAATATCCATGATGGGTAAATTGAAGTTCTTCCTCGGAATTCAGATTCATCAACAGAAGAATGGGACATTCAAATCTCAAGAGAAATATCTTAAGGATTGCCTGATGAAGTTTGGCCTCACTGATTGCAAAACATTCAAGACTCTATGCCAACCAGTGGGTTTCTTGATGAAGATGAGAAGGGAAAACCCTTTGATCAAAAGAAATATTGGTTCTCTTTTATATCTATGTGCATCTAGATTTGACATTATGCTTTCAGTATGTATTTGTGCTCGATTTTAGGCGAATCCAAAAGAATCACATCATATTGATGTTAAGCGAATACTTCGATATCTAGCTCACACACCTACTTTGGGCTTATGTTATCCCAAAGGTGCTCAGTTTGATCTCATTGGGTATTCTGATTCGGACTGGGCTGGTGATCGAGTCGATCGAAAATCTACCTCAGGCACTTTTCATTTCCTCGGTAGATCTCTCATGTGTTGGGCTTCGAAGAAGAAAAACTGTGTATCAATATCTACTGCTGAAGCCGAATATATTGTTGCTGGCTCATGCTGCACTCAGATCCTCTGGCTCAAGCAGACACTTAAAGATTATGGTATTCATGTGAAGTAAATTCCCCTTCTATGAGATAATGAGAGTGCCATTAAAATTACTCACAATCTAGTGCAGCACTATCGCAGGAAGCATATTGACATTCGCCATCATTTTCTTCGTGATCATGTTCAACGTGAAGATATTGTGATTAGCCATGTCAGAACTGAAGATCAATTGGCAAACATATTCACGAAACCATTGGATGAGAAGAGGTTTTGTGCGTTGAGATGTGAGATAAATATTCTAGACTCACACAACGTTCTTTAAGACTAAACCTCACTCTCCTGTATATATTCATTTCATACTGTTTGAGTGTTTAGTTTCGTTTTCCTGTTTTGTCTTTAAGTTGAGTCTTTTTGATTCCCTTTGATTTTTCTCCCCTATGCTTATCACCTTTAGCTTCGTTTTGATGTTTGGTTTCGAGGTGATAAATTTTGGACCCTATCCCTTCTATTCTTCTTAGTTTCCAATCTGTCTAGTCTAAAATGGTCAAGCACATTTGAAATGATATACACTTTTCTTCTAACGTCATTGAGTTCCGAATCGAATGTTGTCATCTTTTATCAAAGTTTTTACTCAAGGCCGAGTGTTTGGATTCGGTCGTTGAGATCCTTCTAATTTGGGAAGGTGAGATTTTCTCGATCCGCCACGAGATCCTCGCTGTAGAATCCGAAGAGAAAATCACTAGGAGCCGTCCGATGTGATTTGACAGATCTGTCAGATCGACCACTATATACGGCAACCCCCCGGCGAAACCTATTCACCCCAATTCATCTCTCTCGCGCGATTCCTCTGCTCCCGAGCGCGCCGCCGTACATCTCCTCCCCATCGACGACTGCGCCGCTTCACTGCTGGACAACCATCGCCGTGGACTTCATCGCCGATGAGAGCTCAGTCTTCACTGCTCCCATCACCATAGTTGCCCTTCGTCACCAATTTAGGGTACGCCGGGCTCGATCTGATCTCTACTCTTCTTTTGATCCTCTGCGACTTTGGATCAATGTTCTTAGGGTGTTGCTGCCGAATTCTTTACGGTTTTCTAGATCCAGTGGATTCACTGCTCTGTGGGAAAACTGTTTGTAGACTCTCAAGCCCCCACTTTGATTTAGGTTAAATTTGAGTTTGATCCCTCGATCTAATTGTTCTGAGTTAGATCACTTTCTTGCTAAATTGACCTAGCACAAACTTGAACGTGAATCAACACTAATCTTACCGAATCTCTTGTCAAAAGTTTTCTCGAAACTTTTGCTGGTGCTTGATCATATCTATGTCTATTTTCCTTCGTTCCTATTTCTTTTTCATAGGATGTCTTCTGATCTGGAATATGGCAACGAGTCCCCAATGCTCGATGATGATGCTCCAGCAGATGTGGAGCAAGTTGCTCCGAAGCGGAAAGGGGAAGAACAAAGCAGATTAACAATGCTCGAGGTATACCTCGGGCTGTAATTGACAAGTTAGGTTTCGCTAAGCCTAACGAAGAAACTTCCCATGAGAGGAAGATCATATTGCAAGGGATTCGACACTACTAGGCAATCCGATGGTATAAGTACAAGCGTGTGCCCGAAGATAAATGGGCTATGCAGTTTGCGTTCAACCCTCCATTCCAGTACTGCATGCATATGGCTAGCAAGTACACCCCGGAAAACCGTCATTTGTACTAACCAGTGCCCCCGAAGAAACCGCACCCCACTTCACTCAGAACTCCAGATGACTATCCAAAATAATAGGAGCGATTGGCCATTATGGCTGAAAAGCTTCGCAATAAGAAGGAAAAGGAAGCCGCCAAGAAGTGCGCTGCTGAAACTGCTAGAGAATAAACCAGCACTCCGAAGAAAAAGTCTCAGAACCTAAGGAAGAATGCTGCCTAACCAACTCTTGCCTTCACAGATAAAGAGCAAGCTAATCTCACTGCCGAAGCTCTTCAAGATTCCTCCAAAGAAGATTACCCTGCGAGTCAGAAATATGATGAGTCTGAGAAGGCTCCCGTTGCTTCCCTGCCAAGAGAAAAGATTCGTGTTCCTCTGAAGAAGAAGCCTGGTGAGACGCCCCCTTCAAGAAGGATTCAAATTCGTGACCCTACCGACATGCCTATCGACACCACACATTTGGTGATCGAGAAGCCATTGGCTACCAAGCCTCCTCCCCAAGATGCTCCAACCGAGAGAAGGTCAAAGCAAAATCACGACCCTTCGAAGAAGATTAACACTGCTGAGAAGTCAGTTGCCGCTCCCAAACCAAAGGGAACGGATGCCAAGCCAACTCCTTCAGTGACCCAGGTTGCCAAAAGGCCCACTGAAGATGAACTAAAGAAAAGGGACTTGGAAGAAGCTGAACATCGCCACAAGTTGGCAAGAGAATCTGCTGCGAAAGAAAAAGTATTGAAGGAAAAGAAGAAACTTGATGCTGCTAACAAGGTCGCTGCCGAAGCTGAAACGAAGCGCAAGCTAGACGAAGCAACTGAAAATGAGAAGAAAGTTGTTGCTGAAGCAAAACTGCTTAGAGCTTCTGACACAAAAAGAACACCATCACTGGATAAAATTACCACCAAGACTGCTGAGAAGAGAGCCAGAGAGGCTCAAAAACAAGTTGTGGTATCCACAGTCCAGAAGAACAAAGACGATGAGCTGGTTTCTCAAGATGACATGGACTGCCACAACTAGCATCAGTTTTCATACCCGAGCAAAGCTGAACTGTGGGATGCCTTGGGCATCATCGAAGCTCTATGGAAATAGAGTGAATCCGAAGAGGAAGCTGTTCCTGGCACCCTGTATGTGCCTCCAACTATCGAAGAGATTATTGCCAATCTAATGACGAAGCTAAAAGAGTTGTTTTCCAAAGACAAAGCTGAATTTGCAAAGATTCACAAATTTTAGAAGAAGGTTGAGACCGAAGACGATGATGATATCAAGGAATCTGTATTGTCTCTCCTCTAGCAAATCACTGATAATAATTCTGCCACTAAGAATGATGCGGTGAATTACAAGGGCAAGATCAAGAAAGCCGTTGAAGATCTTTGTCGCAGCCACAACAATGCAATTCTGGCTGCTGATTCCAGGAAGAGGAAAGCAACTGCGAAGCAGTGTCACCTGATCCTTCTTTGAAGAAGAAACCGTGAAAGAAGAGAGCCCACATCCTCACTCTGGCCGGTGCGGCCGATATGGAAGATGAAGCGCCGATATGGAAGATGAAGGAGAATCTAGTTCGCATGTGATTCAGGGCCGTGCTTCCAAGACCGCCACCAAGTCATCTCCATCCAAGGCCCCAACTCCTCCTAAAGCTCCAACACAAATCAAAACCCCCTCTCATTCCCGAATCACAACTCTCACTCCACCCAAAACACCTACCCCTCCTGCAAAAACACCAACTCCTCCACCCAAAGCTTCCACTCCACAAAGAAATCCTACTCCACCAGCTCGAATCCCATCACCACCTCCTGCCGCCGAAGATGTTCCACCCCATGCTCCCACTCCACCTCGTGCCCCAACACCACCCCAAGTGCAATCGCCACCCCAACAACAACAAGATGTTGTCCCTGAAGCTAATGCCCGACAGAAATCCCCCTACTGCCGAAGTGCAAATGACTCGAGATTATTTTCCTGCACGTTCTGCATCCGAGTCACGTGCCGCTGAAGCAAATGGCTCTCCTGCAGCCGACAAAGAGGTTGAGATTATGTATCCATCCCAGGAATTGGATCTTGCCAAGGCACAAGAGGCTGGGCCATCCCGAGTGATTCCATCCCCTCGCCAACTGCTGATCCAGTCTGCTCAACACTGCTGATGACCCTCAACTGTAGGGGATCTATTGTAGCATTTTCGATAAGTAAGAGTGCCAAACCCAATGAGGAGCAGAAGGTATTGATTTGTGACTTTGGTAAATGAATAGTTGCAAGCACTGAAAGATAACTTATTAGGGGTTTTTGATATAAGCAATGAGAAGGTAAAAGCAAGCAAAGTAAAAGGTACTAAGGAGTAACAAGTGGCCCGATCCTTTTGAGCAAAGGATAAGCCTATTAACTAAACTTATAAAGGCTAAAGCGTTCTTGAGGACACACAGGAGAGGTAGTCGTGTGCTTTCGCCATATTCCGCGTCGGTACTATGTTTTGTGTTGGTAAGTGTTGAGTGGGTGGATCTATACTAGTACACCTTCTAGACTAAGATAAGTGCACTCTTATGATTAAACACCTTGCAAGCATCCGCAAATACAAGGTAGAATTTAAGGCAAAAGACAAACCATAGCAATATGATCAACGATCCATTATTCCCTTGTGCAAAAGTGTGCAAACTGGGGTTCAGGTTTCTGTCACTCCGGCAACCCACCGTAAGCATTCTTTATACACAATGCATTCCCCTAGGTCCTTAGAAAGGCGAAGTGTTGTGTGTTTGACTCACACAATAGCACTAGGAAAATGACAACACAATTTAAATATCAAACAACACATATTACTTCAACATCATATGACTACTAACAACTAGACTTCTCCCATGTTCTCAAGAACTAAAGTAACTACTCACAGACATAAAACAGATCACGATCAGTTGTGATAAATAGATGATAAAAAATCTGGAAATAACAATATTTCTCCAATAAAATTCAATAGCATTCACCACAAAGGAGTAATCAACACCGGTAGAGTAGATAGGATAGATAGTACGGATTACAACACAAGTTGCAATTCTGAGATGAGGTAGGATGAAGATGGATATGGTGCTGTTGTTGGGGATGATGTTGATGATGATCTCGATGTTGCCGGTGACGATGGCGACGACGATGGTGATGATCTCCCCTTCCGGGTAGTTTTCTCCTCGGCGGAATCTTCCCGCCGGAGATGTCTTTTCTTTTCTGTAGGGTTTTCAGGTGACGATGAATATATAGGCCAGAGGGAGCAGCCGGGAGTGGCCCTAGGGGTCCAGGCGGCCTCCCGGCGCCTTTGGTGGGGGCCACTCCAGGGGGTCGCCTGGGCACCTGGTGGCCCCCCTCTGGCCCCTTTTCGGCGAAGCTTCGTTAATCTTCTGGGAAATACCCCCTGTTAGTTTCAGCGCATTTGGAGATGTTCTGTTTCAACAACTTAATGTCCACTTTTCTCCGCTGAATCCTGCGTCTGCTGTTTCAGCACCGGAAAGTTGCAAACTATGTAAAACAAGCCAAAACAACATAAGTATAGCATCATAACATGAAATATATCAATGAATAGGGGTGAATTACGATATAAAATAGTGATGTATTTTGGACGTATCAACTCCCCCAAGCTTAGACCTCGCTTGTCCTCAAGCGAATACTAAGCTAGGTAAACCTGTCCACAAGTTTAGAGAGTGAAGTGTCGATAAATAGTATACAGACAAGAAGCATAATGATTTCTTCACCAAACTCAAATATCCTCAACAGCAACCTCAACTCATAAGACCCTTATGAGAAATTAATAACAATTATAATCAAAAGTAGGGCTAAAGAAACTCATCAAATCATGGCAAACATATCCTTGGTCAAAGGAAAACTAATAATTTTTACTTCTGCTCTTGCACTTTATAATGAAACAATTTGAAGATTTTGAAAGAACATGTTATTAGTCATGAAGTAAAAATGCTAACACAAAGGAAGATGTTTGATTTGCCTAAGCTTTTCAAACAACTTACTGATCAAAAGATAATGTCAACAAGGATGTGGCATGACAAAACTTAATGCAGCATTATATGAATGAATCCTTGACAACATCAAGTGTCTGTTCTCTTTAAGAATAGAAGGAAGTAGGAAGAACTGATTCAACATAAAAGTAAAAGACAAGCCCTTGTTAAAGGGAAGTAGGGAAAACTCATGTGCCATCCTTAAATCAAACAGAATAAAAACAAGTTTTTGGAGGAGCATAGTTTGTCAACGAATGCTAATAGATAGCTCAATTACTTCTCAAGATGGACAAGTTTCGAGGAACGACTCCCAAGTGGGGACGATCACATCCCCTTAATTTCCTGGACGATCCGGGTTACGATCTAGCCTTCCCGATGCCCTGCGTCGGTTCGTCGGTCGTTTTCGGGACGTCCACCGATTAACCGGAAACTATTCCGGTTGATCCAGGACTTCCCCAGTACCATTCTCATATTTTCCAGAACCACCTAGGACTATTCCAGAGTGATCTAGACATATCTTTAAATACCCAGAACTTCTTCTGGTGCCCTTAATGAACAATTCCATAAATACCCGGAACTACTTCCGGTGCCCGTATGAACTATTCCTTTTTTCTTCCACTAAACCTTCTACCATTCCAGTATTCTAACAGACTACTACTCGTTAAGTGTGTGACCCAATAGGTTCGGTATAATGCGGACATGACTCAGAACATCTTCCGGACATAGGTCAACTTGTCAATAGACAATAATCAACAGCGGAGCCATGGACACCCATGTTGACTCCCGCACATACACGAAGAAACTTCGAGTGAACCATTATGTTTAGTCATGTACCATTCCCTTTGCTTCGCAATATATGACAAACTTAGAGGAGAGAAGTTTGCCACCCATGTGTAACAACTTCTTGAACACAAGCCACTCGTTATCCTCTTTGCTCGTTTTTCCCTTTTCTCGTTATCGTATTCTGGTATCCCCGTGACTGAATCACAATGCGTCTGGCCAGACTATAATGGATACCTTCATACCGAGTGGGCCCGAAGTGAATATCTTCTTCATCATGAAGGAGCAAATCCCAATCTTGAACTATCACAGTTACTAGACACACTATCCAATGTACCCAGAACTTATTTTGCTACTTCCCCGTAACGGGAAGATTCATCTAAGAACCAAAGCACATCTTCCTGTGTGAAGCAACTTGGTACTCTCATGGTCTAAGGAATTAGGTATATGATAACATTTCATGATATGACTTATAACATTGTTACGATGTGATCTCTAAGTATATCATTCAATACTGGGGTCGGTTCAAAATCATTATTCTACTAACAATATGTTCCCATTGCTACTGACATTATGTTCTAAGAACAATGTTCATGATTAAGAAAACGTAATCATCAGTTAGCACATGAGCTTGTCTTAGAGGCTAAACCAGGAACTCTTGGTGTTTACATTTCCACACATGCAAATGAGTTTTCTTCTGAATCTCACAATCAGGGTCATTGCAATTATAGCACAGAAATATAAACATTAATTACGAACATGGAAATATATATAATAACATTTTATTATTGCCTCTAGGGCATATTTCCAACAGCCTCCCACTTGCACTAGAGTCAATAATATTGTCAGTGCTTGAGCACTTTACACCTATGGCATACCGGTGTAATGCATGCTTCAATTGTGGTATAGACTTCATCTACGGATCTGACGTTTCAGGCCCGTTTGTATCTTGCATATCTTCACGTTTTTCATGCTATCATAAAATTCACTAATTTTATCAGTTTAGCTTTGTATATGTTTGAATCATTTGGCAGGACCTTGGTTCCTTTAGAATAAGTCATGAAATCATTCATCAATGTTCCATGAGCTTCAAGCATCTAGGAAACCATACCACGTTCATAAATGAACAGATGATTCAAAATACCCTCCCTTGTTACTTCTTTAAGCAACAATATACTTAGCCTCTGTTATAGAATTCGCCACAGTATCTAACGTAACACAGTTCCTTCATACTGTGCCACCCTTATGTGTGAAACACATAATCCCATTTAATATCGAAAATCGGTCGGAGTAAGTATGAAGACTGAATTGGTGTAACTATTTACATCAAAAATTCAGCTAGTGTAACTCATTACAACAAGCTCTTCATTCTCTCCATTTTTCCGAGAAACATATCTTATCTTTCATAAGTTTAACTTTTCACTGTTTGTCCAATGATCAACATCTGGATCACATTGGTATCTTGCTCACAACCTTTTGGAGCACTGGACATATCTGGTTGTTTTACATATTATGGTGTACAAGATTAATCCAAACACACAGGTGAGTGGAATTCAATTCACGTGCTTTGCTTATCTGTGTTCATAAACACCGATTTTTGCAAACAACTTTTCACCATGACCTCGGCAAGAACATGTTTCTTGGCGTTTCATACTAATCTACTTTAGTATCATGTCAATATGTAGTGTTGGCTTTAACATGATCAGGCACTTACTATCTTCATAGATCACTGTGCTCAATACTAATGCTATATTAGCCCAAGTTCTTCAACTGAAAACTATTTCCAATGAAGTGCTTATTCGTGTCAAGAAATTTATATCATTTCCAATGAACAATATGTCATCTACATAAGGTTTTAGAAATATCATTCAGCTCCCACTTAATTTCTTGAACATTCAAGCATCTTCGTTTACTCCCGATGAAAACAAACTCTTTTGGCAATTTCATCATAACTAAAATTCCAACTCCATTGTGCTAGCTTCAGTCCATCACTGGATATCCAAGGCTTGCATCTATTTTAGCATCCTTTGAATCGACAAAACATTCCGGTCGTATCACATATATGTCCTTTGTTATATTTCTGTGTAGGAACTTTGTTTTGATGTTCATTCTACCATATCCTATAAATGAGATATGTAGTAATTGCTAATATAACCCAAACTGACTAAAGCATCTCTACGCTCGAAACTATTTCGCCGTAGTCAACCTTTGAACTTGCTAGAAAACAATTTTCCAACGAGTTGAGCTTTATGGATTAAACAATTTTATCTGAATCAATTATAGATCCATATATATATATTCTTCAGACTTTTAGGCTTTCGGAGGGTCTACCAAGTTCAAAACTTGACTTATTTCCATGGATACTATATCGGATTATTTGGCATTTAGCCAAATCCCGGAGTCAGGGCCCATCAATGCTTCTTTGTATATCACAAGTTTATCATTGTCGAACAACAATATGTCGTTTTACATATCATGAATGTTTGTACGAGTTTTGTCTAACCTGTGTAGTTCAGCTGCGCATTTATTTGAAGATTCAACAATCTTTAACAAGCTGCATTGTCCTCCCACTCACTCTTTTGCAAGAAACTATTTTCGTCAAAACACACCGTTCTAAACAACAAACATTTTTGCTTTGGTGTAGTGATAGAGGAATACCAAACCTTTTGGAATAACCTTAACAAAGTAGGACTTATCTGATTTGGTGGTTTGAGCATGTCAAACACATGTCTCATATTCCCAAATTTTAAGAAAAAGACAATATGGTTTTAACATTCCCATATCATATCTAATATGATGTCATTTCAACAGATTTGATGGTGCTCTTTTCAGTGTAAAAGTTGTAGTCACTAACGCATAACTTAATAAGTATAATGGAAAATTGATAAACGTCATGTTTAATCTTACCTTGTCATACATGGCTTGATTATGTCTCTCGAACACTTTACTCATAGTGGTGTTTCGGGAGTCACAAGTTATCACACTTCTTCACAACTCATCATATGTTCGCTAAAATTGTAACACAAATATTACTTTCTACAATCTAATTTGCAGAAGCATTATTTCTTGTTACAATACATTTCTATTTCACTCTAAGTTTCCTTGAACGTTTCAAAAATTTCAGACGTACGTATCCATTGAACAGATATCCACATATTTACTTCAATTCATGAGTGAAGATAGAAAATCCACTGCACACAACTACACGTATTGGACTACACACATCATCATGTATGATTTGCAATAATTTAGTTGCCCGTTCATGCATGGCCTATCAATGGTGTTTTAGTCACATTTCTTTTAGACAATGTATGCAAGCGTCAAGTAATTCATAATCATATGACTCAAAAGTCCATCACTTTATGCAAATTCTTCATGCATCTTATGTCACTTGTGACAAACTGCAGTGCCACACACTTGTGGTATTTCTGTTAGTCTTGCGACGTTTAGCGTCAGTGTTATGGATGTTTAGCATTATTATCAAGATTCATAACATAAAACCTATTCACAATAGAAGTATGGCCTTTATGTTATTCATAGGTTTGAACAACTCTCTTGCAATAAACATGATTCAAAAAATGATGTTTTGCAACAAGGCTAAAGTGTAGTAACAATTTACTCAACTATAAAATGAATTATGAAGATAATCATAGAGTCAACACACAGTATAGTAAACCTTTTACCGTGTTCTCGTGTGTGTCAAAACTCATTATTAGCTAGTCATAAAGGCCATAGTATTTCTTGCATCGACTTGCAACGATATCCAATTGAAGTGATATTCTAGTGATCAACAGTTTAATCACAATATACAAGAATGAAAATTAACCGCTTAATCATGATTCCCAAGAATTACATCTTTTGACCAGCAATGAATTCATCTATAACTTCATATGACTTTCATTTCTGAGCTGGATATTCCAGTCTTCTTTCACTTCTCCTTTATACGTATCATAGTTCTATTTCCAATGTCACTCCTACTCACAGAAGATCACATATGATCAAGGGTGGCGCATGCCATGGACTTTCCGGCGTGTGAGTCTTACTAACATCCTTTGGACTTCCTTTCCCTTAATTCTCATCATCATATGATCGGTGTTCTTCTGGATCCCACACTTATCAGTTTTGTTTAGAGCACGGTGAAGATTTTCACTAATTCTTACAATCATACATTGTACTAGATATCTTATATCCAACATTAATTGTCTTACTACTGAATACAATTTTTCAGTTCCATGAATATAACATAACTATCCCAAACGTTCCGAAGTTCGGGTTTCATGGTGATGAAGACAATGCACTTAGCTGTGGTGGAATTCTAGCATTTTGGATTATGGACGTCAGTCACGTCATCCATAGCATCAGCGGGTGAGCATAAATTTTTTGCGATAGCACAAGCTCCTTCTCGACACTATTAAGGATAGTCCTAACAATACGGTACCAATTGTAAAGTTTTTACCAGATAATACAGTTAATCAAAATCAATTGGGAAGGTGGTAACGCGAGCCATTATTCTACAACAATAATGAAAATACTTAGACTTTGTTCATAATTAAGTTTCACTTGTGATTAATCAATTTAATTACTTAGTGTGCTCCCACTCAGATCAATATCTCTCATAATTGATGCTGGAGTGATTCAAGATCCAACCCAATCGTCCACCATTGATGTGACATCACTGATGACTTAGACTGGACCGGTAGGCCAACTTGCCAATCACGCCAAAGGTGATTCTTGTTCGTCTTTCGATGGGCATGTTCCGGTAGCAAACTTTTATCCAAACCGTCAAGACAACCAAGTGTAATTGCAGTGTGTTCTTAACACACCCGCCTTTTATGCGTCACACCGTGTGCACCCATGTGACATGACCTGCTCTGATGTGAAACATAGTATAGACGGTGCTACAGTTGGAAGAACACTATCAACTTGATATTGTTTTGCGAGAGATCACCCTAATAAAATACGACTACCGCACATCAAACAAGGGTGCATCAAAGGGATAAACATCACATGCAGTTCATAAAATTATGTGATATAGTATAGCCCTTTGCTTCGTGAAGTCTTCGTTGTCTTCACGTCGTCGTGGTAGAAGTCACCGTCTCCACCAACTTTCTCCTTGGCGCCGGGACCAACACCACGGCTTCCGGCATGTGCGTCGAGGTCCACCTCCGCATCGTAGATCATCACCTTGCATCTATCTATTGCTTTGCCTCGAGCTAATAAACAGTTCTGGCACGCAGGCCATAATTAAGTGAAAATCATATGACTCCAATCATCATGCCGTACCACGACACGCAGGTCGCGAATAAATATTACATAACATATAGCATCTCATACAAACACATTGCAAATCTTGAAGGCTATACCACATCACATGCACATTCTGCAAAAACAAGTTAGATCGCCATCTACACGGGTTGTTGCAACTTTTATCGTGGTTGATTAGCAGGTTACATGCAAACGTTGTTCCCTATACAAACCAAACACGATACTTCATTGTTGCTAGTTTAACGATCCGGGTGGGTGCAACAACTAATGCCACAAGCCAAACTTCGTTCAACGCGTCACCTCCGTGTGGATTTGAGTTCATAAAATCCACAAGCCCCTCCATGTTAAATCTTCTATTGCGATATTAAGACGAGATCCAAGGAGTTTGATGTAGACCATGATCAAGGCAACCAGCATAGTGAAAGAAGCATAGAGGGATCGATGGAAAACTCAATCCTTGTAGCAAAACCTCAACTTGCCATCAAGCATAGAAAAAAATCACATGACAGGGAAGCAACAAGAAAATCAATGCCTCATATCACACATATGATCTAGACCTAAACATGCATCTAATCAAGGATCACATGACAAGGTTGCAGCGGAAGAAGAGTTGATGAACCGGGTGGAAGTAGATCTCGTGATGCGTCTCACGATCCATCCCACGATCTATCCCACGAACGAATCCCTCGAGCAATTCCCTCGAACAGATCTCTAAGGAAGAAGAAGAAGAAGTTCCTCGAAGAAGGATCAAAGTTATGATTCCTCTACCGGTATCCACACATCCCGTAGCATAAATACAGCAGAGCTCCGCCGTCCAGAGAAGAACGCCACCGAGAAAACTAGAGGGAGAAGACCCTAACCAATTCCAATCTAGAACAGCGTCTAAACCGGGGTCTAATTGTGGAGCAACGGGGTTTAGAGGGAGGGAGGGTGGCGCATAGGCCTTGGGGATTGTAACACCCTCAGATCCAGTACAGTAATCACTACAGTGATTCCACTGTTAGTGATCATTACTGTTGATGATCAAGCCATGATCACCTTTGATCATAGCCCTGTCAAATTCCGACCCTGATAAAAATTTCAAATAAATGTGGATTGTAAATCTTGATCCAACAATTGTGGAGGCATGTCAATCACCTTGTTCATGGTTCAACCCAGTCCACATTAGTCATGTTCTTAATCCCAAGTCAATGATAATTATGAAACCCATAAGGTTGGCGTATCAAAATTTTCATAGGAATTTAAATAAAAATGAAAAGCATAGTGAACCAAAAGCTTTGTGGGCATTTCTGAACCTTGAAGAATAATCAGTGGGTCATGTTGTTATAACCATGGTAGTATAAAACCAAGAATGGCGAGTTGCGAACTTTCCCCTAGGATATTAACTAAAAAGAAAATGTGGAGATTAAGGCTTAATCAGAATGGTAAAAGCATTTTTAATGTTGTATAACCTGTGGGCCATGTTAATATAATAATGGTTGTTTTAATTAAAGTGATTTAGTGATAATAAAAGTAGTAAAAACCATATCCTATGGATTCTTAAATTACCATGGGTAGATTTAATAAAAGTGATATATAAAAGTTGCATAACAAATTATTTTAAAGTGTTTGTAAAATTGTCTAAAGTCATTAGGCCAAGGAAATGTAGAAAGGGAAATTTATTAAAAATGGTTAAGTAATTCAAATAATTTAAAAAAGTAGCAATTAGACCCATTTAATCAGTTTGTAAACTCCAAGCAATTATTAAATGAGTTTATAAAAGTCCAATTCTTTTTGTGGCATTCTAGCAATTTGCACTACTAATTATGGGCCTTGTTACATATTTTACAAAGATGCAAAAATACCTAAAACAATTAATTACAGAAAAGAATAAAGAAAACAAAAAAAAGAAACAAAGAAAAACCTATACTACGCCGGGGGCGAGGCCCACCCGGGCCCAGCCCCCTCTCCCCTCCCCTGTACCCGCTCCCTTCCCCCCCCCACTATTCGCCATGAACAGGGGAGCAGAGGACGCCATGCCCCCCCCTCACCTATTCCCTCCCCTCCTCCACCTGCTCCCCTTGGAGATAAGGCCGCCCCCAGGCCCTCCCCAAACCCTAGTTCCCCCCCACCCCTCCTCTCCTCGCGCCATTCGTCTCCTCCCCTCTGTCCGAGCCAGCCATGGTCGTGCCCCCCATGGCCACCGTGGCCACCATCCACCTCGCCGACCGCGACTACGTCCAGGACCTTCGCCACACTCTACCACGTCGTTTCCTCCGCCCAGATCGAGCTGCCAGCCTCGGAGTCGCCGGAATAAGGCCGCTTCCTCCGCCGTCGGTCGCCCTCCTCCTCGACGAAATCCGCGCCGCTCCGGTCTCCCCCGAGCCCACTGCCAACCCCATCGTGCCCGCGGTAAGCCTGTGCTTCATTCGCCTCCTCCCGCGCTGAAATCCGTGCATCATGTCGCCGCCTCCACCCCCGCCATGCTCCGGCCGTCGTGGCCGCCATGGTTGCGCCATGCGCCCCATGCCCTTGGCTGGCTCGTCGCGCCGTGTGTTGCCGCGTACGGCCACACCCTACGCGCCACCACCCCCCCTCCACCCCTCCGGCAGCCGCTCGCCGGCGTGCCCCCTCCTCTCGCCGCCGGCCACATCCATGGCGTGCTGTGTGCCGTGGTGTGGCCAAATCCAGAAAATGATTTAAATTGAATAAAACTTTGAAATTCAATATCTATTAAACCGTAAGTCAGATTCAAAAACTTTATACATCAAAATTGATCAGAAAAATATGCCGGTTAAAAATACGCTATCCATTCGTCTACCACACCCCCCTAACGCACCGAACACCGACACCCCCCCTCCCGGGCCGTCTGTCGATAATTCCCGGTACCGATAAAAGTTGCCCGGATGAAAAACTTTCGTATACGAAAGTTTCTCAGAAGGGATCCACGAATAAGAATACGATACTTATACCCCCACCCCACCCCTCTAACATACCGAACATGGAACCGTCCCCCTCCGGTATCATTAGTCTGATAATTGCCCGATACTGATAAACTCTCCGGGTGAATTTATTCCGAACACGAAAGTTGTTCAGAATAGTTCAACTAACTCGGATACCCCACCCATACGTTTGTCGGATGTCCACGACACCTCCGGCATGATATCTCCCCCTCCGAACACCCTGTCCGGTAATCACCCGGAGCTGACAGTTCATCCTCGGATGAATTCCCGCTCCGAGCAACGTGCATTGCACTGCGTTAGAACACCGTTAGCATTGCATCTGTCATGACATGCATCTGTTTGTATATGATTGCTTGTATTTACTGTTTCTCCCCCCCTCTATTCTCCGGTAGACCTTGCTGCTACCGCCGACTCACCGCTGCTGAGTACGACTACTTCGTCGACGACCCTACCACTACCTTCGAGCTTCCAGGCAAGCAGAGCCATTCTGTTCCCCAGATATCGCCTACCTTTCCGTACTTTCTTGCACTAGGCATTTTTACTGCTGTTGCTACGTTAAAATCCTATTCAATTTCATAGCCTGTCATTGTCGCCCATTGATATACCTTTCCGTATCCGATGCTGCTTATAACTATATATATTCTATTCAGCAGTGAACCCTGCGCATTGTTAGCTAGGATTAGGTAGCAGGCTGGGATCACTCTGGGTGGTAGTGTGTAACAGCCCAAAATTCTCCGAATTTTGGAATGTTAATAATATTAAATAGATAATGATTGTTTGATTGATGTGTTTGATTTTCTCTGGGATTTAAAACTTTTGGAGTCTATTGAATATTAAAAAGAGAGGGAATAAAAGGACTTTCCCTAATATTCACCGTTGGTGTTTTGGAATTTATTATTTAAAACAAAACCAACAAAATAAAATGAGAGAAGGTAATATGACTCCTTCAACATATTAAAAGGTTGGAAATGTTTTAAATCATTATTGGAATTCTTCTGAATATTCCAAACATTTTTCAACTCAAGGAAATTCATTTGAGAGGATATAAAATGACTTATCCCCTTTTTAATAAAGTTGGAAAATATTTAGAATATTACTTTAAAGTTTTTAAATTTTATTTTGAGTATTATAAATAACTCTAAAATTAATTTAGGGATTTTATAATGCTAAGAGAGTTTTTATTTCATTGAAATGATTTATTAAATATTTTAAAAGAGTTGAAAAAAAGCATTCCAATGGGATATTTTTATTTTACCAAATTATTTATTGGTGAAACAATTTTAAAAATTTATATTTTATTATTTAGAAATGGTTTGTTAATGCTTTTGATCAAATAAAAATATTTTAAATAATTTATTGGATTTTATTCGATTTATGAAAAGTACTTTATATTTAAATAAAGTATTTAGAAAAAAAATTATTTTTATTTTCCTTTTTGGAAAATGTATTCATTGCATAATTTTCTTTGTTTTATTTGATGAATTTGGAAATTTATTTCATATTTTTCGGAGTTACGGTTGATTTGATTTAATTTTTTGAAGTTCGGATTTTAATTAAAAAGAAAAACTCGTAGCCCGGCCCATTAGTTGTTTTCTGCCCACGAGTGACTTTTGGGCCCGAGTCGGTTTGGTTTTTTTTCTTTTTTTCCTGTCTATATATAGATTTTTCTAGAACATCCTTTTTCCTTTTTATCTTTTTTTAACCCTAGCTGCGGACCCCACGCCCGACCCCGCCGCCGCCACGTCACCGCCGCTGCTGGACCGCACCACCGCCGCCGGTCGTCCTCCTCTTCCGCAGCCGCGCCGCCTCCCCACGCCGAGCCGTCGCGCACCCGCACGCCGCGCCGCCGCGGTCGAGCCGCCTCCCCTCGCCGTCGTGCCACCCCGGCCACCTCCCCCACGCGGCAGCTCGCCGGAGCCCGCGCCGCCGCCGAGCGACGCTACCACGGCCGCCACTCCGATACGCCGCGCCCCCCGGCTGGAGTGCGCCGCCACCCGTCGGCGACCGCCGGCCCTCCACTACTAGGGAAATAGCTATACATGGAAAGCTTATTAGTGGCGCATTTTATATGTAATGCGCCACTATGTTGTAAGGGGTGGCGCACTGGTAAAAAATGCGCCACCTATAAGCCCTTATAGGTGGCGCATTTTCCAAAATGCGACACCCCTAAGAGTGGGCCAGCCCTGGATCCCCTTATACGTGGCGCATTTGAAGAAATGCGCCAGCCCTAAGAACCTTATAAGTGGCGCATTTTGGAAATGCGCCACCCCTAAGAGCTTAGGGGTGGCGCATTCTGGAAATGCGCCACCCCTAAGAAATTATTAGTGGCGCATCCAGAATGTGCCACACATAAGCTCTTAGGGGTGGCGCATTTCCCATATGCGCCACTAATAAGAAAAAACTGGGCGGGAAAATTCCCATATGCACCCCCCCACCCCCCAAGTGGACCGCCTTTTCAATTTGAAAAAAAATAAAAGAAAATGATAGAAATGTCAAAAAAATAAAAGAAAATCAGTTTTCCAAATGATATGTGGTCTAGTTGTAAGGAAAATTTACAAATATGAATTTCGACTTTTTTTGCAAAATCTCCCGAGAATTACGTAAAATGGGCTTAACTTTTGCATACGACCTCCGATGAAAAAGTTTTTATATGAAAAATCATCTACTCGAACGGTTGCAGCGAAAGAAGAGTTGATGAACCGGGTGGAAGTAGATCTCGTGATGCGTCTCACGATCCATCCCACGATATATCCCATGAACGAATCCCTTGAGCAATTCCCTCGAACAGATATCTGAGGAAGAAGAAGAAGAAGTTCCTCGAAGAAGGATCAAAGTTATGATTCCTCTACCGGTATCCACACATCCCGTAGCATAAATACAGCAGCGCTCCGCCGTCCATAGAAGAACGCCACCGAGAAAACTAGAGGGAGAAAACCCTAACCAATTCCAATCTAGAACAGCGTCTAAACCGGGGTCTAATTGTGGAGCAACGGGGTTTAGAGGGAGGGAGGGTGGCGCATAGGCCTTGGGGATTGTAACACCCTCAGATCCAGTACAGTAATCACTACAGTGATTCCACTGTTAGTGATCATTACTGTTGATGATCAAGCCATGATCACCTTTGATCATAGCCCTGTCAAATTCCGACCCTGATAAAATTTTCAAATAAATGTGGATTGTAAATCATGATCCAACAATTTTGGAGGCATGTCAATCACCTTGTTCATGGTTCAACACAGTCCACCTTAGTCATGTGCTTAATCCCAAGTCAATGATAATTATGAAACCCATAAGGTTGGCGTATCAAAATTTTCATAGGAATTTAAATAAAAATGAAAAGCATAGTGAACCAAAAGCTTTGTGGGCATTTCTGAACCTTGAAGAATAATCAGTGGGTCATGTTGTTATAACCATGGTAGTATAAAACCAGGAATGGCGAGTTGCGAACTTTCCCCGACGATATTAACTAAAAAGAAAATGTACAGATTAAGGCTTAATTAGAATGGTAAAAGCATTTTTAATGTTGTATAACCTGTGGGCCATGTTAATATAATAATGGTTGTTTTAATTAAAGTGATTTAGTGATAATAAAAGTAGTAAAAACCATATCCTATGGATTCTTAAATTACCATGGGTAGATTAAATAAAAGTGATATATAAAAGCTGCATAACAAATTATTTTAAAGTGTTTGTAAAATTGTCTAAAGTCATTAGGCCATGGAAATGTAGAAAGGGAAATTTATTAAAAATGGTTAAGTAATTCAAATAATTTAAAAAAGTAGCAATTAGACCCATTTAATCAGTTTGTAAATTCCAAGCAATTATTAAATGAGTTTATAAAAGTCCGATTCTTTTTGTGGCATTCTAGCAATTTGCAATACTAATTATGGGCCTTGTTACATATTTTACAAAGATGCAAAAATACCTAAAACAATTAATTACAGAAAAGAATAAAGAAAACAAAAAAAAGAAACAAAGAAAAACCTATACTACGCCGGGGGCGAGGCCCACCCGGTTCCAGCCCCCTCTCCCCTCCCCTGTACCCGCTCCCTTCCCCCCCCCCCACTGTTCGCCATGAACAGGGGAGCAGAGGACGCCATGGCCCCCCCCCTCACCTATTCCCTCCCCTCCTCCACCTGCTCCCCTTGGAGATAAGGCCGCCCCCAGGCCCTCCCCAAACCCTAGTTCCCCCCCACCCCTCCTCTCCTCGCGCCATTCGTCTCCTCCCCTCTGTCCGAGCCAGCCATGGTCGTGCCCCCCATGGCCACCGTGGCCACCATCCACCTCGCCGACCGCGTCTACGTCCATGACCTTCGCCACACTCTACCACGTCGTTTCCTCCGCCCAGATCGAGCCGCCAGCCTCGGAGTCGCCGGAATAAGGCCGCTTCCTCCGCCGTCGGTCGCCCTCCTCCTCGACAAAATCCGCGCCGCTCCGGTCTCCCCCGAGCCCACTGCCAACCCCATCGTGCCCGCGGTAAGCCTGTGCTTCATTCGCCTCCTCCCGCGCTGAAATCCGTGCATCATGTCGCCGCCTCCACCCCCGCCATGCTCCGGCCGTCGTGGCCGCCATGGTTGCGTCGTGCGCCCCATGCCCTTGGCTGGCTCGTCGCGCCGTGCGTTGCCGCGTACGGCCACACCCTGCGCGCCACCACCCCCCTACACCCCTCCGGCAGCCGCTCGCCGGCGTGCCCCCTCCTCTCGCCGCCGGCCACAGCCATGGCGTGCTGTGTGCCGTGGTGTGGCCAGGGGCTAGCGCCGCTAACCAGTGGGGCCTCCCCTGTTGGTTAAGCCACCTAATTAGCCTAATCACCCCCTGTTAAAATTAAAGGTAAATAAGACCCCTGTGAGACTTACAGTGGGCCCAAGGCCATTTGTTTTTGATTTAATAAAAATTGTTAGATAAATAACCCCCTGGGTCACTTACAGGTGGGTCCAATCATTAAGTTAATCCACTATTTAATTATGATGCTAATTATATATAGGTCTCACTTACATGTGGGACCCCAATGTTAGTTAGTTAAATTAAATAGATTTATTAGCGGTGTGTATGACATGTAGGTCCCACCTGTCAGACACTGTTCTGGATAAGGCTGTGGATAATGTTAATTCAATAATTAAAAGAAAATCCAGAAAATGATTTAAATTGAATAAAACTTTGAAATTCAATATCTATTAAACCGTAAGTCAGATTCAAAAACTTTATACATCAAAATTGATCAGAAAAATATGCCGGTTAAAAATACGCTATCCATTCGTCTACCACACCCCCCTAACGCACCGAACACCGACACCCCCCCTCCCGGGCCGTCTGTCGATAATTCCCGGTACCGATAAAAGTTGCCCGGATGAAAAACTTTCGTTTACGAAAGTTTCTCAGAAGGGATCCACGAATAAGAATATGATACTTATACCCCCACCCCACCCCTCTAACATACCGAACATGGAACCGTCCCCCACCGGTATCATTAGTCTGATAATTTCCCGATACTGATAAACTCTCCGGGTGAATTTATTCCGAACACGAAAGTTGTTCAGAATAGTTCAACTAACTCGGATACCCCACCCATATGTTTTACGGATGTCCACGACACCTCCGACATGATATCTGCCCCTCCGAACACCCTGTCCGGTAATCACCCGGAGCTGACAGTTCATCCTCGGATGAATTCCCGCTCCGAGCAACGTGCATTGCACTGCGTTAGAACACCGTTAGCATTGCATCTGTCATGACATGCATCTGTTTGTATATGATTGCTTGTATTTACTGTTTCTCCCCCCCCCTCTATTCTCCGGTAGACCCTGCTGCTACCGCCGACTCACAGCTCCTGAGTACGACTACTTCGTCGACGACCCTACCACTACCGTCGAGCTTCCAGGCAAGCAGAGCCATTCTCTTCCCCAGATATCGCCTACCTTTCCGTACTTTCTTGCACTAGGCATTTTTACTGCTGCTGCTACGTTACAATCCTATTCAATTGCATAGCCTGTCATTGTCACCCATTGATATACCTTTCCGTATCCGATGCTGCTTATAACTATATATATTCTATTCAGCAGTGAACCCTGCGCATTGTTAGCTAGGATTAGGTAGCAGGCTGGGATCACTCTGGGTGGTAGTGTGTAACAGCCCAAAATTCTCCGAATTTTGGAATGTTAATAAAATTAAATAGATAATGATTGTTTGATTGATGTGTTTGATTTTCTCTGGGATTTAAAACTTTTCGAGTCTATTGAATATTAAAAAGAGAGGGAATAAAAGGACTTTCCCTAATATTCACCGTTCGTGTTTTGGAATTTATTATTTAAAACAAAACCAACAAAATAAATTGAGAGAAGGTAATATGACTGCTTCAACATATTAAAAGGTTGGAAATGTTTTAAATCATTATTGGAATTCTTCTGAATATTCCAAACATTTTTCAACTCAAGGAAATTCATTTGAGAGGATATAAAATGACTTATCCCCTTTTTAGTAAAGTTGGAAAATATTTAGAATATTACTTTAAAGTTTTTAAAATTTATTTTGAGTATTATAAATAACTCTAAAATCAATTTAGGGATTTAATAATGCTAAGAGAGTTTTTATTTCATTGAAATGATTTATTAAATATTTTAAAAGAGTTGAAAAAAAGCATTCCAATGGGATATTTTTATTTTACCAAATTATTTATTGGTGAAACAATTTAAAAAATTTATATTTTATTATTTAGAAATGGTTTGTTAATGCTTTTGATCAAATAAAAATATTTTAAATAATTTATTGGATTTTATTCGATTTATGAAAAGTACTTTATATTTAAATAAAGTATTTAGAAAAAAACTTATTTTTATTTTCCTTTTTGGAAAATTTATTCATTGCATAATTTTCTTTGTTTTATTTGATGAATTTAGAAATTTATTTCATATTTTTCGGAGTTACGGTTGATTTGATTTAATTTTTTGAAGTTCGGATTTTAATTAAAAAGAAAAACTCGTAGCCCGACCCATTAGTTGTTTTCTGCCCACGAGTGACTTTTGGGCCCGAGTCGGTTTGGTTTTTTTTCTTTTTTTCCTGTCTATATATAGATTTTTCTAGAACATCCTTTTTCCTTTTTATCTTTTTTTAACCCTAGCTGCGGACCCCACGCCCGACCCCGCCGCCGCCACGTCACCGCCGCCGGTCGTCCTCCCTTCCGCAGCCGCGCCGCCTCCCCACGCCGAGCCGTCGCGCGCCCGCACGCCGGGCCGCCACGGCTGAGCCGCCTCCCCTCGCCGTCGTGCCACCCCGGCCACCTCCCCCACGCGGCACCTCGCCGGAGCCCGCGCCGCCGCCGAGCGACGCCACCACGGCCGCCACTACGATGCGCCGCGCCCCCCGGCTGGAGTGCGCCGCCACCCGTCGGCGACCGCCGGCCCTCCACTACTAGGGAAATAGCTATACATGGAAAGCTTATTAGTGGCGCATGTTATATGTAATGCGCCACTATGTTGTAAGGGGTGGCGCACTGGTAAAAAATGCGCCACCTATAAGCCCTTATAGGTGGCGCATTTTCCAAAATGCGACACCCCTAAGAGTGGGCCAGCCCTGGATCCCCTTATACGTGGCGCATTTGAAGAAATGCGCCACCCCTAAGAACCTTATAAGTGGCGCATTTTGGAAATGCGCCACCCCTAAGAGCTTAGGGGTGGCGCATTCTGGAAATGCGCCACCCCTAAGAAATTATTAGTGGCGCATCCAGAATGCGCCACACATAAGCTCTTAGGGGTGGCGCATTTCCCATATGCGCCACTAATAAGAAAAAACTGGGCGGGAAAATTCCCATATGCACATCCCCTGTGGACCGCCTTTTCAATTTGAAAAAAAATAAAAGAAAACGATAGAAATGTCAAAAAAATAAAAGAAAATCAGTTTTCCAAATGATATGTGGTCTAGTTGTAAGGAAAATTTACAAATATGAATTTCGACTTTTTTTGCAAAATCTCCCGAGAATTACGTAAAATGGGCTTAACTTTTGCATACGACCTCCGATGAAAAAGTTTTTATATGAAAAATCATCTACTCGAAAAGTTGAACATTTTTAGAATCCTCAAAAACCTAACAGAAAAAAAGTTACGGGCGTTTGAAGATCCGGAGGCCCAAAAAAAGAGAAAAAATTGAAATTTTTTTTGAACTTAGTAGTGGCGCAATTTTTTTTTATTTTTTTTAATTCAAAATAGGCTAGAGGACAAATCGGGAAGTTAAAAAAAGTTGAAAATTTTATATAACATTAGAAAATAAAAATTAAAAATTAATTTTATTTTTAAATTCTAATTTTTTTAAAAAGTTCAAAATATGCTAATGGTCCCATCGAGAAAGTTTCTATTTTTTTTTGAAAATTTTAGCACACCCATGAACATTAAAAGGTCCTAGACATCGACATGGTTTAACAGGATTTATATGTTAGATATATCAACAAGTGCCTGCTAGGTGAGCTGGAGTGAGAGTTGAATAGAACCGAGAAGTTAAGCGTGCTGGGGCTGGAGTAGTGCTAGGATGGGTGACCCTCGGGGAAGTTTGACCACGGAGGTTAGTTTGACCTGAGATTAAGCATAGTGATCGGGCATTAAGCATACTAACCTGAGATTAAGAAAAAATAAAAAAATAAAAAAAATTGTTTTCCAGATCCAGATCCAGATTCAAAATTCAAAAAATTTAATAGTGGCGCATTCTCAGAATGCGCCACCCCTAAGACTCTTATGGGTGGCGCATTTGGGCTTATAGGTGGCGCATTTCAAAATGCGCCACGCATAAGATTCTTAGGGGTGGCGCATTTGAAATGCACCACTATTAAGGCCTTATTAATGGCTTGTCGTTAGTGGCGCATTTGAAATGCGCCACTAAACGCAAAAACAGTGCGCCACTATAAGGCTATTCCCTAGTAGTGCTCCCACGCCATGCGACCGCCCTCACCGAGCCTCGCTGGAGCCGCGAGCTGCTCGCCGGAGCAGAGACCCTCCATTGGAGTTCGCCGGAGACGAGGTCAACTCCGGTCAGATCTGACCGGGGACCCGATTGCTTTTTGTGAATTATTTTTATTCGCAAACTAGTCCTTTTGGGCAAAAAACACCCCGTCAGGGCACTCGCAATATCTCCTTCACCGTAAGTCGGATCGCGGTGAATATTTTTGCTAGACTTTTGTATTGCTCTATACTTTAGCATGGAATAAAGTTTTGCACACTTTGCATACTTTGGAATTTGAAGTTATTTCAAATTCAAATTTGAATTCCGGTGGCCGTATATTTTATACCGTTGATCCAAATCGAGTGATTCTTTTTGCGTTGGATCACTCGTGTCATGTACTTTCTGTCTATATCATGTGTACACAAAAATTCACAAGTTTCTTGATCTGTTTAAATCAAAATTCAATTCAATTTTGCACTTGCTATGACCTGCGTTGTAGTATTCCGTTTCACGTGATTCTTTTTGCATATTGGATCATATGAGACAACCTATCGGCAATATCCACACACCATTCATATTGCTATGATCTTTACCTTGAATTCATAATGCCTTGATCATAATCTTGTATCGACAATTCTTTATCCGTTGACTCTCTCGAGTTCAGGTTCCACCGATCACCTTCGGGCACATCGACACTTGTACCGTGTCAAGCTTTTGTTTTGTTGCTAAAACCTTCGTGTTTGTTTGTTGATCTTTTGTTTGTCCTTGTGATGTGATTGCTTATTCGAGTTCCTTCGTTGCGATAGATTCTCGGAGTGTGACGAGTAGAGTTGACTGGACCGTGAGAGCGAAGAACTTCACCGAATGGAAAACGCAAGTTACACTTTGACCATACCTCAACCTATATTTTCTATTATGCATCTAGCAAGCTATCACCCTATTGCATGATAGGTAGTTTATTTTACGGTTCCTGCAAAACCAGTTTGGATAGCCACATGTCTTGACTTGTCTACCGTAGATCAACCTAGCCGTGTTGTTAATTTATTGCTATGCTTTGTAGACGTGGTTTCGGTTGTGTAAATTCATGGAGTGCATGTGAGCTATTTAATAATTTGTGTAGCAACTTTAGAATAAATAGAAATCACCTCTGGACAGGCAGGGAGTGCTTCCTGGGGGCTCGTGCCTTCTCTAAGGGCGAGACCAGGTTGTACCCCTAATGGTTGGTTTGGTCGTTGACAGTACGTCATGGTGCTACCCTCTGAACGTAAGTGGGCGCCGTTCAGGCTGAAAAAGATCAGACATACTTGGTGACTAGGAGCTTCCATGTACAGCCGCTGGCCATATGGGCTCTGGCTTAGTTGAGTATGATGTAGGAAACCTCTCCCGTGCAAAGCTAGCCGATGTAGATGTGATAGGTGGTACCGGCTTGCCTTTGGGTGTAGGTGACCTCTTCTGAAAGACTTCGTCTCAATCTTCGGGTTGAGTCCAGCGGGGAAAGTGTACTAACCTCTGCAGAGTAAAAACTAATCATGATTAGCCGTGTCCCCGGTTATGGACATCCTTGAGGTACTAGACCTTACTGTTACTGGAGGATCTTGACATATGAATCACCATAATAATTTGAGTGGGCAAGATTAAATAAAGGGTGTGGTGTTGGAACTGGTGTGCCCAGTTCGTTCTTAAGTAGTAAGTTCAACTTAAAATTTTGACTAGTTTAGTTCAGGAGAAATTTGGCTTTCTGCAAAAAAAAACCATAAGCCTTTCCTTTGACTTAACTTGCATGTAAATGTAGGTCCGCTAAATACTTTTTCGTGTGACTTGCCGTACAAATCAGATGTACTGACCCGTTGTCGGGCTGTAACCTTCGGTGTTGCAGGATTTTATACGACGACTAAGTGGTACGATGTAGTGTTACAATGCTTATACTCAACTTGCCGGTGGAGTTGATGGACGCCACGAAGCTTATATTGTTTTCCGCTGTATTTTATTTGTAAGCTAGCCATGAGCTATGCAGGTATGTTTATTTGTAATACTGGATCATCGATGTAATATATATGACATGTGGTTTTTTCTTGATATTACATCATGTACTGTGTGTGCTAGCTATTGATCCAGGGACTAGCACAGAATGCACAGAGACTTGGATTCTTAGTGAATCGGGTCGTTACAGATGGTATCAGAGCCCATGTTGTATGTAGGTCGTGACCCTAGAAAATGGATAGAAAAAGCCATAGAAACAAAAATATTTTATCACTCTTTGATTAGTTCCTCTCTCCACTAGTTCTCTCATCTATTATTCATCTTCTAAAAACCCTCATCTTGTTTAACTGTAAATACCCCTCTGAGATGTTTATACCCCGGAAGACAAGACATTTCAGAAGTGCATCATCAACCTCGTGGATCAATTGAAGTTATGACCACAAGAACGAGAAGAATACTCTATGAGGATAAATAAGTTTTGACACTACGAGAGGAATCTTTAAGATCAGCTTAGCTGAGAAGGATGAAGCTTAGAATCAGACCACCACCTTTTAGGTGAAGTTAGATGAACGAATTTCGCGTAGTATGATGAGATCATATGTCTTGCACATATGACCTTACTCTAGGTGTTGTTTGTGTGTTTTGACTTTTGTGACTGTATTGTTTGTTGTTATGTGTTACTGTCGAACGTAGGTGTTTTTTCCGCTTTCTTGTTTGAGTGCTTATGCTTGGTATTATCTTTAGTTGTTGTCTTGTCGGTGTTATAGTTTTGCCCTAACCCTTGTCGTTTGGGCTTAATAGATGGAGTAAGGAGTAGGACTCGCCTTTTCCGGGGCGATGTCGAGACTGAAGGTGGAGCAATGGATTCGTAATATGGAGGAGCACATGAAGATAAACAAGGTTGGAAGTGAGGACATGGTCCCCTAGGCTGTTAAGTACTTGGTAGAAGAGGCTGCTACTTGGTGGAGAATGCATCAAGCGATTGACGAATCACGAAGGAATATTACTTGGAAGGAATTTACAAGGATTTTGTTGGGATCCCGCCTCGTCACCCCGATGCAAAGGGCGGTAACCCTTAAGAGGATCCGTGTCTGTACAATTTGTGGCGAAGTCGGACACTCCTATGAAGGACACCAAGATGGATGTCCCTATTGTGAAGAAATTCACTCGGGTGAAGAATGCCCCACTGCACAGGTCACGTGTTTCTTGTGTGAAGGAAATAATCATTACCCGGCTCAGTATCAATTTTTCATCATGACACAACAATTGTCTCAGCATCAAAAGGAAAGAATGGAGGAAATTATCCAAAAATTCAGGGAAGCACCCGTGAAGAAGAAAAACAAGGACATTAGCCAAGTTGAGTGTTACCGGTGCAGGAATATGGGACATTACGCCAACATGTGTCCAGAATTAAAGGAAGCACTCATGAGGAAGAAGATAAAGGACCTTAGACAAATTGAGTGCTATCGGTGCAGGAACATGGGACACTACAGCAATATGTGTCCAGAATTGAAGGGAAAGAAGAGGTCGTGATTTGCAAGGATGCTGGCTTGAAGAAGTTTATGTTTTGCAATTGGAGGATAGACGTTCGTAGGTGTGCACTAAGTGTACGTTGTTACCTTTTATTGTTAGCTGGAGTTGTGGTTCACAGCAGGTTTTGCTGGTTGAACTAGGTCTGTTATGTCTGATTGTTTTGTTTGGTTTTTCTTGTGGCCTTGACCCTGATATGTCTTTCATTGATGTTGTGTGTTTTTCCTGGCGTTTCTTCTATGAGAGTAGAATAAGTTTACGTTTCATTAGACCCTCATCTATTTATTATGCTTCAAGACTGAAGAAGACACAACCAACAGAAGAATAACTTGAAAAACGACTCAACGGTATGAAGATTGATTCGACGTTGCAAAATTGAAGCTACCGTCATTGAAGACCTGAAGACTTGAAGACCTGGAAGACTCAAATTTCTACCGTTAGATCATTTTTGTGAGCTGTCATTTATTTGGTTTTACCGACAGCTACACATCAAAACTTATTTACAAAACTAGTGTGATGTTTGTATGGGTATCCCTAGCTATGTCTCTCTACCTCGCTATCTACATTCTATTCCCCCTCATCCTCATCCTACACTGAAGAAGCTACTACAATGGCTGCTAATGTCAAGAGTGGAAAAAGATGGATGCAACCAATGATGAGCTCAAGTTAACCCCGTGTCCCAGGATCTTACAACAAGAAAGCACAATCTTGCTGAAGGAAGGACCATGGAGCAAGTTGTAGTTCACCAGTACACATTTTATAGCAGGCTACGTAAACCTGAGGGTGGTGAAGAAACGATAGATGTTTGTTTGGCTTGCAGAACCATGGAATTGTCTGAACCCAGTTCATGATCAAGAGGATTTCTGCAATGCTTGTGAGGATGACCGAGTGTTATATTGCTAGATTCACTAAACCATATACAAGGTAATGATTTGGGTGCGGAATGGATTGATCACCATGAAGACTACTTTTATTATACGCTCTTGCGATGCGGGATAGTAAATCTAGAGTGACTTACCTATGTTTGAGAGACGACGATGTTAAAGCCTAAACCATAGGATGGTACGATGTGTGACCCCTGTAGGAGATTACCGTTTGTGTTATACGGTGAGTATGGACTAAGACCGTCTGCTGCAGTTATCCCGTCAAAGTATGCTTGATGACCACCATGAGGAAATCGATAGTTGCTTAGTATTGGCGCCTGACTTGTCAACCATGAAAGTTCAGTATACGGAAGACTCCTCTTTTGCTAAGGATTCAAGACCTGATAGGAGGAGGTGAACCTCTTCGAAGGAGGTTATCGATGGAGTAAGATTTTGAAGACCACGTCGCACTCCTTTTAAGGGTGGTATCACCCTAGCTCATCGGAGGATCGATGGACTGTCATGAAGACCCGAACCCTAACCTTTCTTTCTAGCCTTCTCGAATCTCGAGGACGAGATTCCTTTTAAGGGTGGTAGTGTGTAACATCACAAAATTCTCCGAATTTTGTAATGTTAATAAAATTAAATAGATAATGATTGTTTGATTGATGTGTTTGATTTTCTCTGGGATTTAAAACTTTTGGAGTTTATTGAATATTAAAAAGCGAGGGAATAAAAGGACTTTCCCTAATAATCACCGTTGGTGTTTTGGAATTTATTATTTAAAACAAAACCAACAAAATAAAATGAGAGAAGGTAATATGACTCCTTCAACATATTAAAAGGTTGGAAATGTTTTAAATCATTATTGGAATTCTTCTGAATATTCCAAACATTTTTCAACTCAAGGAAATTCATTTGAGAGGATATAAAATGACTTATCCCCTTTTTAATAAAGTTGGAAAATATTTAGAATATTACTTTAAAGTTTTTAAAATTTATTTTGAGTATTATAAATAACTCTAAAATTAATTTAGGGATTTTATAATGCTAAGAGAGTTTTTATTTCATTGAAATGATTTGTTAAATATTTTAAAAGAGTTGAAAAAAGCATTCCAATGGGATATTTTTATTTTACCAAATTATTTATTGGTGAAACAATTTTAAAAATTTATATTTTATTATTTAGAAATGGTTTCTTAATGCTTTTGATCAAATAAAAATATTTTAAATAATTTATTGGATTTTATTCGATTTCTGAAAAGTATTTTATATTTAAATAAAGTATTTAGAAAATGTTTTTATTTTTATTTTCCTAATTGGAAAATGTATTCATTGCATAATTTTCTTTGTTTTATTTGATGAATTTAGAAATTTATTTCATATTTTTCGGAGTTACGGTTGATTTGATTTATCTGTTTGAAGTTCGGATTTTAATTAAAAAGAAAAACTCGTAGCCCGGCCCATTAGTTGTTTTCTGCCCACAAGTGAATTTTGGGCCCGAGTCGGTTTGGTTTTTTTTTCCTTTTTTCCTGTCTATATATAGATTTTTCTGGAAAATCCTTTTTCCTTTTTATCTTTTTTAACCCTAGCCGCGGACCCCATGCACGACCCCGCCGCCGCCACGTCACCGCCGCCGCCGCCGGACCGCACCACCGCCGCCGGTCGTCCTCCTCTTCCGCCGCCGCGCCGCCTCTCCACGCCGAGCCGCCGCGCGCCCGCACTCCGCGCCGCCGCGGCCGAGCTGCCTCCCCTCGCCGTCGTGCCACCCCGGCCACCTCCCCCACGCGACACCTCGCCGGAACCCGCGCCGCCGCTGAGTGGCGCCACCACGGCAGCCACTCCGGTGCGCCGCGCCCCCGGCCGGAGTGCGCCGCCACCCGCCGGCGACCGCCGCCCCTCCCACGCCACGCGGCCGCCCTCACCGAGCCTCGCCGGAGCCACGAGCTGCTCGCCGGAGCCACGAGCTGCTCGCCGGAGCAGAGACCCTCCATCGGAGTTCGTCGGAGACGAGGTCAACTCCGGTCAGATCTGACCGGGGACCCGATCGCTTTTTGCGAATTATTTTTATTCGCAAACTAGTCCTTTTGGGCAGAAAACACCCCGTCACGGCACTCGCAATATCTCCTTCACCGTAAGTCGGATCGCGGTGAATCTTTTTGCTACACTTTCGTATTGCTCTGTACTTTAGCATGGAATAAAGTTTTGCACACTTTGCATACTTTTGAATTTGAAGTTATTTCGAATTCAAATTCAAATTCCGGTGGCCGTATCTTTTATACCGTTGATCCAAATCGAGTGATTCTTTTTGCGTTGGATCACTCTTATTATGTACTTTCTGTCTATATAATGTGTATACAAAAACTCACAAGTTTATTGATCTGTTTAAATTCAAATTCAATTCAATTTTTCACTTGCTATGACCTGCGTTGTAGTATTCCGTTTCACGTGATTCTTTTTGCATATTGGATCATATGAGACATCCTATCGGCAATATCCACACACCATTCATAGTGCTATGATATTTACCTTGAATTCATAATGCCTTGATCATAATCTTGTATCGACAATTCTTTATCCATTGACTCTCTCGAGTTCAGGTTCCACCGATCACCATCGGGCACATCGACACTTGTACCGTGTCAAGCTTTTGTTTTGTTTCTAAAACCTTTGTGTTTGTTTGTTGATCTTTTGTTTGTCCTTGTGATGTGATTGCTTATTCGAGTTCCTTCGTTGCGATAGATTCTCGGAGTGTGACGAGTAGAGTTGACTGGACCGTGAGAGCGAAGAACTTCACCGGATGGAAAAGGCAAGTTACACTTTGACCATACCTCAACCTATATTTTCTATTATGCATGTAGCAAGCTATCACCCTATTGCATGATAGGTAGTTTATTTTACTGTTGCTGAAAAACCAGTTAGGATAGCCACATGTCTTGACTTGTCTACCGTAGATCAACCTAGCCGTGTTGTTAATTTATTGCTATGCTTTGTAGACGTGGTTTCGGTTGTGTAAATTCATGGAGTGCATGTGAGCTATTTAATAATTTGTGTAGCAACTTTAGAATAAATAGAAATCACCTCTGGACGGGCAGGGAGTGCTTCCTGGGGGCTCGTGCCTTCTCTAAGGGCGAGACCAGGTTGCACCCCTAATGGTTGGTTTGGTGGTTGAAAGTACGTCATGGTGCTACCCTCTGAACGTAAGTGGACGCCGTTCAGGCTTAAAAAGATCAGACATACTTGGTGACTAGGAGCTTCCATGTACAGCCGCTGGCCATATGGGCTCTGGCTTAGTTGAGTATGATGTAGGAAACCTCTCCCGTGCAAAGCTAGCAGATGTAGATGTGATAGGTGGTACCGGCTTGCCGTTGGGTGTAGGTGACCTCTTCTGAAAGACTTCGTCTCAATCTTCGGGTTGAGTCCAGCGGGGAAAGTGTACTAACCTCTGCAGAGTAAAACTAATCATGATTAGCCGTGTCCCCGGTTATGGACATCCTTGAGCTACTAGATACTACTGTTACTGGATGATCTTGAAATATGAATCACCATAATAATTTGAGTGGGCAAGATTAAATAAAGGGTGTGGTGTTGGAACTGGTGTGCCCAGTTCGTTCTTAAGTAGTAAGTTCAACTTAAAATTTTGACTAGTTTAGTTCTGGAGAAATTTGGCTTTCTGCAAAACAAAACTATAAGCCTTTCCTTCGACTTACCTTGCATGTAGATGTAGGTCTGCTAAATACTTTTTCGTGTGACTTGCCATACAAATCAGATTTACTGACCCGTTGTCGGGCTGTAGCCTTCGGTTTTGCAGGATTTTATACGACGAGTAAGTGGTACGATGTAGGGTTACGATGTCTATACTCAACTTGCCGGTGGAGTTGATGGACGCCACAAAGCTTATATTGTTTTCCGCTGTATTTTATTTGTAAGCTAGCCATGAGCTATGTAGGTATGCTTATTTGTAATACTGGATCATCGATGTAATATATATGACATTTGGTTTATTCTTGATATTACATCATGTACTGTGTGTGCTAGCTATTGATCCAGGGACTAGCACAAAATGGACAGAGACTTGGATTCTTAGTGAATCGGGTCGTTACAGTTAGGGTCCAAAGCCATAGGATGTAGTCCGGCGGATGACCTCTCTATTGAGTTTGAAAGATGGGTTGTGGAGTGTCGGATAGCCTCGGTGGAGCGTTCCCTAACAAGGTGCCCACCACCCTGGAGATCCATGCGTGTAGTGTAACACAAGTGCACCCCTGCAGGGAAGATTAATCTATTCGAATAGCCGTGTCCATGGTAACAGGACGCTTTATGCTGAAGCTGGATCTTACTACTACAAACTATTATTATTAAACTGTATGGTTCTGGGGTTTCTTCCTCGCGGGGATGTCGAGGAGGTGAACTCGGAGGCATTGTTAATTATTACAACTTATTATTATACAATGCTGCAGCAACTTCTGTTGCATTGTTACTTTATGCTTTATATAAACTGTTGGCTATTCTCTCCTCATGCTGCAAGACTCGTCGGAAGATGCTAGTCTTCGTTTGGTCTAGCTTCTTACCCTTGCTCTGGATTTCTGTCTTCCAATCCACTATATATAGCCTCCCCTTTCCGTTTGATACAATGCATAATTGCTTAGTAGCGGACGTAAGACCCGCGTGTATGCAAGATACTCACCTGCTTTCTTTTCCCCTTTTATTGTTTTCCCTGATCGGCCGTTGCAGTCGACGTTGGATCCATGGAGTCTAGGAGCAGGAGATCCCCAATGTCGACCACCGCAACATGAAGATCCCCGATGCCTTCTACGACGTCGAGTTCCCTGTCGACCAGGAGTAGCTTGGAGGTTCCCAGGCAGGAGGCCTCGCATTTTCGATCTGTTGTTATTTGTGCTAGCCTTCTTAAGGCAACCTTGTATCCTTGTGTCTGTACTCAGATACTATTTGCTTCCGCTGACTTTGTGCTCTCGAGATGTTGTATTCGAGCCCTCGTGGCCCCTGGCTTGTATTAAACAGCTTGTATTATTTTATTTGTAGAGTTGTGTTGTGATATCTCACCGTGAGTCCCTGATCTCGATCGTGTACCTTGCGTGTATGATTACTGTACACGTCTTGATTTTGGGGGCGTCACAGGGATCAAGTGTGCTGCGCCGCAACCCCCTCCCCTCATTATATAGGTGGCCAGGAGGGCCCTTGGCCGAAATAAGGGGGGTGGAGTCCTTCCAGGACTCCTCCCTTGGTGGAAAAACTTTCCCCTAGTTCTCTTTCCTTGTGAGGAGTCCTTCCCACTTTGGAAAGCCTAGTCCTAATAGGACTAGGGCCAAATTTCGGCCAGCCCCTATGGGAAGCCTTGCCCCCCAAGTCTAAGGGTGGTGGGGCGCATATGGTACTGTCCGGAACCTTGTGGAACCTTCTAGAAGCTTCCAGAACCTTCCATGACCTTCCAAGACACGCAGGGACCATTGTCGGCCATTCCGGGACCTTTCGGGATGGTTTCGGGACATTCCGGAACCTTCTGGAACACTTCCAAGACCTTCCGGGACCATTTTCGGACGTTCCGGAACTATCTGGATAGGTTCCGGGACGATCCGGGTTACGGTCTAGCCTGCCCGATGCCCTGCGTCGGTTCGTCGGTCGTTTTCGAGACGTCCACCGATTAACTGGAAACTATTTCGGTTGATCCAGGACTTCCCCAGTACCATTCTCATATGTTCCAGAACCACCTGGGACTATTCCAGAGTGATCCAGACATATCTTTAAATACCCAGAACTTCTTCTGGTGCCCTTATGAACAATTCCATAAATACCCGGAACTACTTCCGGTGCCCGTATGAACTGTTCCGTTTTGCTTCCACTAAACCTTCTACCGTTCCAGTATTCTAACAGACTACTACTCGTTAAGTGTGTTACCCAATAGGTTCGGTATAATGCGGACATGACTCAGAACATCTTCCGGACATCCGCAAATTCAAGGTATAATTTAAGGCAAAAGCCTAAACATAGCAATACGATCAACGATCCGTTATTCCCTTGTGCAAAAGTGTGCAAACTAGGGTTCAAGTTTCTGTCACTCCGGCAACCCACCGTAAGCATTCTTTATACACAATGATTTCCCCTAGGTCCTTAGAAAGGCGAAGTGTTGTGTGTTCGACTCACACAACACCACTAGGAAAATAACAACACAACTTAAATATCAAACAACACATATTACTTCAACATCATATGACTACTAACAACTAGACTTCTCCCATGTCCTCAAGAACTAAAGTAGCTACTCACAAGACATAAAAGAGACCATGATCAGTTGTGATAAATAGATGATAAACAATCTGGAAATAACAATATTTCTCCAATAAAATTCAATAGCATTCACCACAAAGGAGTAATCAACACCGGTAGAGTAGAGAGGATAGATAGTACGGATTACAACACAAGTTGCAATTCTGAGATGAGGTAGGATGAAGATGGATATGGTGCTGATGTTGGGGATGATGTTGATGATGATCTCGATGTTGCCTGTGACGATGGCGATGACGATGGAGATGATCTCCCCTTCCGGGTAGTTTTCTCCTCGGCGGAATCTGCCCGCCGGAGATGTCTTTTCTTTTCTGTAGGGTTTTCAGGTGACGATGAATATATAGGCCAGAGGGGGCAGTCGGGAGTGGCCCTAGGGGTCCAGGCGGCCTCCCGGCGCCTTTGGTGGGGGCCGCTCCAGGGGGACGCCTAGGCACCTGGTGGCCCCCCTCTAGCCCCTTTTCGGCGAAACTTCGTTAATATTCTGGGAAATACCCCCTGCCAGTTTCAGCGCATTTTGAGATGTTCTGATTCAACAACTTAATGTCCACTTTTCTCCGCTGAATCCTGCGTCTGTTGTTTCGGCACCGGAAATTTGAAAACTGTGTAAAACAAGCCAAAACAACATAAGTATAGCATCATAACATGAAATATATCCTGAATAGGGGTGAATTACGATATGAAATAGTGATGTATTTTGGACGTATCAACTCCCCCAAGCTTAGACCTCGCTTGTCTTCAAGCTAATACTAAGCTCGGTAAACCCGTCCACAAGTTTAGAGAGTGAAGTGTCGATAAATAGAATACAAACAAGAAGCATAAGGATTTCTTCACCAAACTCAAATATCCTCAACAGCAACCTCAACTCATAAGACCCTTATGAGAAAGTAATAACAATTATAATCAAAAGTAGGGCTAAAGAAACTCATCAAATCATGGCAAACATATCCTTGGTCAAAGGAAAACTAATAATTTTTACTTCCTCTCTTCCACTTTATAATGAAACAATTTGAAGACTTTGAAAGAACATGTTATTAGTCATGAAGTAAAAATGCTAACACAAATGAAGATGTTTGATTGGCCTAACCTTTGCAAACAACTTACTTATCAAAAGATAATGTCAACAAGGATGTGGCATGACAAACTTAATGCAGCATTATATGAATGAATCATTGACAACATCAAGTGTCTTTTCTCTTTAAGAATATGTAACAGCCCAGATTTCACAAAAATTAAAATTTTTGTTTTCGGTGTGAATTGTTTGATTGTCTGATTTGTTTGCGGTGTTTGCATCCCCGATTTATCGATCGGCCATTATTTTTCCCCCTCTTATCTCGTACCGGACAGAGACAGACCCTTGCCACCCTGACACTCGACCTTTGCGACACCGGGTTTCAGCCGATCACCGTCACGAAAACCGCACGAGACCAGCCGCAGCCAACAGAACCAAAAATGGAACCAACGGTTATTTTATAGCGCGCCGGAAAGTGTTCTCTGAACGGTTCTAGCGCTAGGTGAACGCTGCCGGATCGACGTGTTGATCGCGTAGTTCGAAGTTTTACCCGAATCGGAGGTACGGCGGACCCCCGGTGGTCAGAAACGTGAGCACCGCGCGCGCGAGAGAGAAACCGGGGATGTTTTTGCAAACTGCCAGCCACCTGGGCTATATAAAGAACACCACATTCCCACCTCTTTCTAGGGTTTCCCTAGCCACAAAATTGCAGCCACCCCCTCCACTTTGCCCAAATCTGCCCAATAGACCCCAAATTTTCGTCCAACCCTAGTCCCAACTGATCCCGGCCGTCCGATCGGGCGATCGGAGGGCTACCGGCGCGCCACGTCAGCATCTCCTTCTCTCTCTCCTCTCCACCAACCACCCTGGCATGCAGCCGCCCGTGGAGTCCCGCCGCGCCGCCGCCTTCCCTAGCCGGCCGGGCAACCGAAGCCCCACCGCCGGCCATCCATCTCTCTCCCTCCATCTTTCCTTCTCCCTCTCGTCCCCGCGCTGACCTCTCTCTCCTTCTCTCTATCTGCAGGGCGCCGCCGCCATGGGGTCCGAGGCCGGCGAGCCCACCACCGGATCTGGACGCCCGGCCGCCGCCGCGCCCGTCGCCATACGCCTCCCTTGCCGGAGCCCGGCTGGCCGGCGAGCGCCGCCGTGGCGCATTCCGTGCGGGAGGCACGAGCCGCCTCCACCAACCACGGCTGGGCCGACTCCCAGCGTCCATGGGCCGGCCTGCCAGGCCACGGTGGGCCAAGTCCAACACCAGCCGCGGCCCAGCGGCCTCCTTTGGCCAATGGGCCGAGCCCGTTTGGGGTGAGGCCCTTTTTTTTCTTCTGATGTTAACCCTGCTGAAAATTTTACTAAGTCCTGGAAATATTGCTGCGGTTACATTTTTGCGTTGTAATTTGCGATCAAACGGTAGCTCGTATGATGTTGCGCCCAAAGAGGAAGTGTTTAGTTTTTCGTGTACTTCAATCCATATTTTGTGATCATTTGCATCTGAGGTCATCTTGATTGTGTAATTGCTGCTCAAACAGGGCCACTGGTCATTAATTGCAACTGTTGCTGTTAAACTGTCTGAAAACTGTTGCTTGATTGAAACTTACGTCGAAATTGAGTGATTCCTTTTGCGTTGCGTTAAGCATTGTTTCTACTTCAGTTTCATGCATTCACATGCCATAATTTCTTGCTGCATCATGATTGTATCTTGCTCCAAAGTAGCTACCCTGCTGTTAGTGTGCTGCTATTTATATTTTGTTGCAACTTCGGTCGACGAGTGTGTCGCGACCGTTTATCGGAATTGAGTGATTACAATTGCATATTGTTAAGCATCATGTCTACTTCCATTATATGTATTGAATTTCATGATATGCTTGCTGGTCATATAGTTATTGTGCTCCAAAGTTGCTATGCTGCTGTTTTTGACAGCCACCTCTGTTTTTCACTAAGTCTGTAACGTTCCGATGCCATGTTGTTTGCTTAATATCTTTTGATCTATGATGCCTATTTTCTTGGTTCTTTATGCCATGCCTTACCTGTCATGTCTACTTTAGTTCCATATCATTTGTGAGCATGTTTGCATTGATTAACCTGTTTATGCATTGCTCTAAAGTGTGCTTCGTGATGTTGGCAGATTGTTCCCGTAACTTGTTTTGCTTGTATCTTTTTAACCGTAACTCCGTTTGGGGTATTCTTTATATGTAACTTGATTAGTTTTTTGTGTACTTTGTGTTTATGCTATTGTTTCCTGTTGTTAACCAACCTAAAATATGGTTTAGGACAGAACAGTACGAAATCCTTTAATTGTCGTGCGGCACTTAGTGGTATGCCATGTTTAGGTTGTGCCTCACTTAAATTGACTAGCATAGATAGTTTCCTTTATGCTTCACCTCTTGCCATGTTTGTGTGTTATGCCATTCTTTCTTGAGTTGCCATGTTCGCAACCTTTGTTGATCACCTATAGCTAAAAAACTTGAACCTTTCTAAATGTGCGGTATCGTCGTGTGTGACGAGTACTCCACTTAACCTGTTAGTAACCGTTCTCGACGGTAGGTGCGATCTCTCGTATTACTTCTTGTTGATGCTTGCTCGTGTTTGCCTCGTAGTAATAGATGCTTGCTCATTGATTACTTTCCAGTGTTTATCGTCTTGTGTGCTTCCGCGGGTACCTTCGGAGACCCGACATATCAACAGGAAAGGACTATACATTACTTTTGATCCATTCTATTTCAACCAGCTGTTTGCATGCTAGTCTAGGTTAGGTTCGATGTTTGATCCTAACACATGTTTACAGCCTCTTTCAAACCGATACAGCCATGTCCCTTCCCAGCAAACCTTGTACTGCTATGTTACTGTTGCTCGTTGCTCAGCCCCTTCTTAGTATGCATGCTTAGGATGCTACGATGTTACCCTGTTACACCTTGGTTTGGGCTATCACATTATTATATTGTTGTTGATGATATGATTATTATAATGTTGACTATATTCGACGAAGGATGGAAGGTCTAGGCTATCCCGCCCTGACGCTTTGTTCCATTTGAGTCACCTAGGATCCGAGTTCCGGGTATTGGTTTTAAGACTGAGCGTGCCTAATCGTGTGTGGGATTTTATGGGGTCCCATCTTCTTACCTACCTAGCTTCAAACATTTCTAGAGGTAGCCCAAGATGATTTACCATTTGAAACCGTGTGTGTGCTGGTCAACTGCCAGTAGTTTTCAAACAACTCGGGCCAGCGGAGACAGAGTTCCTCTGTTGGTCCACACTGGTGAGCTAGGGAAGTCCCCTGTTATATAGGTGAGACTAAACCCGACCTTGGCCATACGGAAGAGTCCGCTCCGAGAGCGTGGCCAGATTTTGGATTGGGTGTCGACTCCCCGGGGGCCACCCGGATTTGTTCGTTGTTAGCTAGAGGGACCTGTCGTTTCGGATCTCTTGGAACTAAATCATAAAATGGTTGCCTATAATGGGTAGCAACTGGGAGAGATGGGCGAGCATGCGACGCCTCGTAATGGGCAGTTGGTACACCCCTGCATGGTTAAATATTTTCGAGAAGCCGTGTCCACGGTTATGGACGACTTGAGACCTACTCCTTGTTCATAGACAACAACAACTGAGATAATCTTAATATAACTTGATCAACGTGTGTGTACCTTTACTGCTTCTTCTTCGTCGGGATGCGAAGAGGAGGACAAGGATAGGATAGGTGTTATGTTTGCGTAAGTAGATGATAGCAAGACTTGTTGCAGGCGATTCCTCATCGAATGCTTGGCTTCTTACCTTACTCTCTATATCGTTAGCCACTTCATAAATGCTAGTGCGGCAGCAACCTCACCACCTACCCCATCCTTACCGTAAACTACTAGTTGTCCTAGAATGACGAGTGATGAAGTCCTTGCTGGGTTAGTTGACCACTACAGTTGGATGCTGAGTACTTCTGTACTCATGATACTACCCCCAAACTCTTTTCAGGGTACTTGATCGACAACAGGTATGGTGACCGACGTTTCACGTGGAGACTCGACGACGACTAGTTAGGCGGATCCAGGCGGAGGGCCTGGACCCGTGTGGTTATGGGATCGATGTTTTTCTCTTTGCCAGTAGGATTTTGATTGTAGTCTGTACTCAGACATGTACCTTCCGCTGTTTTATTGTATTGAGGCAGTTGTATGCCGATTGTATGAGATGTTGTATCCTTGTATCTGTAATGTTGTGATATCATGTTGGAAATCCGGGGCATATGACTTCGTCATATGTCGCGGTGGGACCGATATGTGCTTCGTCCCCTGATCTGGGTGGAGACATCTAGATCTGGAACAGTACCGCATATCGGGCCTTACAGAATAGAAGGAAGTAGGAAGAACTGATTCAACATAAAAGTAAAAGACAAGCCCTTGTAAAAGGGAAGTAGGGAAAACTCATGTGCCATCCTTAAATCAAACAGAATAAAAACAAGTTTTTGTAGGAGCATAGTTTGTCAACGAATGCTAATAGATAGCTCAATTACTTCTCAAGCTGGACAAGTTTCAAGGAACGGCTCCCAAGTGTGGACGATCACATCCCCTTAATTTCCTAGACGATCCGGGTTACGGTCTAGCCTGCCCGATGCCCTGCGTCGGTTCGTCGGTCGTTTTCGGGACGTCCACCGATTAATCGGAAACTATTCTTCTTGAACCAGGACTTCCCCAGTACCATTCTCATATGTTCCAGAACCACCTGGGACTATTCCAGAGTGATCCGGACATATCTTGAAATACCCAGAACTTCTTCTGGTGCCCTTATGAACAATTCCATAAATACCCGGAACTACTTCCGGTGCCCGTATGAACTATTCTGTTTTGCTTCCACTAAACCTTCTACCATTCCAGTATTCTAACAGACTACTCGTTAAGTGTGTGAACCAATAGGTTCAGTATAATGCGGACATGCCTCATAACATCTTCCGGACATAGGTCAACAGCCTTTTGTCAATAGCCAATAATCAACAGCGGAGCCATGGACACCCATGTTGACTCCCGCACATACACAAAGAAACTTCGAGTGAACCATTATGTTTAGTCATGTACCATTCCCTTTGCTTCGCAATATATGACAAAGTTAGAGGAGAGAAGTTTGGCACCCATGTGTAACAACTTCTTGAACACAAGCCACTCGTTATCCTCTTTGCTCGTTTGTCCCTTTTCTCGTTATCGTATTCCGGTATCCCCGTGACTAAATCACGATGCGTCTGGCCAGACTATGATGGATACCGTCATACCGAGTGGGCCCGAAGTGAATATCTTCTTCATCATGAAGGAGCAAATCCCAATCTTGAACTATCACAGTTACTAGACGCACTATCCAATGTACCCAGAACTTATTTTACTACTTCCCAGTAACGGGAAGATTTATCTAAGAACCAAAGCACATCTTCCTGTGTGAGGCAACTTGATACTCTCTTGGTCTAAGGAATTACGTATATGATAACATTTCATGATATGACTTATAACATTGTTACGATGTGATCTCTAAGTATATCATTCAATACTGGGGTCGGTTCAACATCATTGTTCTGCTAACAATATGTTCCCATTGCTACTAACATCCTTGTTACAAGAAAAATGTCCATGATTAAGAAAACGTAATCATCAGTTAGCACATGAGCTGGTCTTAGAGGCTAAACCAGGAACTCTTGGTGTTTACATTTCCACACATGCAAATGAGTTTTCTTCTGAATCTCACAGTCAGGGTCATTGGAATTATAGCACAGATATATAAACATTAATTACGAACGTGGAAATATATATAATAACATTTTATTATTGCCTCTAGGGAATATTTCCAACAATCAGCTTACTACACAAAATTTCTATAGACCCCCACATTAGCACACTTAATCTTGCCTTCATGGAGCATATCACAAATGCTCTTATCAAAGCTAGGGAGGAGAAGCTTAGGATATAAGCCTCCATACCTAGGAAGCTAGATGATGCTTGGGACCCCATGATAAAAATTAAATTAAATAACTTCTCTTGCTATGCTTTATGTGACGTTGGAGCTAGTACCTCCGTCATGCCCAAAACAATGTATGATATGTTTGAATTGAAACCTTTTGATTCATGTTCTTTTGGTGTTCGCCTTGTCGACTCTTCCGTAAAGAAACCTTAGGGGAGGATCGACAATGTTCTTATCATTGTCAATGACAACAATGTTCCCGTTGATTTTATCATTATGGATATAGAGTGTGAACCCTTATGTCCAATTATTTTGGGACATCCTTTTCTCCGCACCGTTGGTGCTGTTATTGACATGAACGAGGGGAATATAAAATTCCAATTCCCTCTCAAAAATGGGATGGAACACTTCCCTAGAAAGAAAGTCAAGTTACCTTTTGAGTCCGATTCACAGGCAAGCTATTCTCTTTCTCGTGATAAATCTTGATTCTTCTTTTGCCTTATGCCTAGCTTAAAGGCGTAAAAGAAAGCGCTTGTTGGGAGACAACCCAAGATGTTTTTACTTCTGTTTTTAGTGGTCTTGATGATTGCTACTTCTGTAGCAACATCATTGTATCTATATTTTCAAGCTGTGTGCCAAGTTATAGCCTAATATGACAAGGGAAGTGAAAGTTGTGACATGCTGTCGAGAAAACATATTCTGTCCTCGTGACAGGAAAAATCAGAATAAATCACCAGTTCATCTTGTTGAGCTGAATTGTTTACACAACGTGCTCTATAAAATCACGGAACTTTCGTATATTCTGAGTTTTTTGATTTGAGTTGCAGAAGTGCCCCTAAAAAATTCTTTACTACCTGTTGTTCTGTTTTTCACAGATTCTGCCACGTTTTGTCTCTCCTAACTTTTGCAAACCTTAAGCTTGCTTTTTATTTGCAAAAACCTTTTGGAAATCTTCAGAAACAGTATCTCTTCAAGAATATCTTTATACACAGTGGGGAAAAATTATTTATTAAGGGTACTAACCTCTCTAATCAGCTTATGATGAGTTGTGTATGAAGGGAGTTTTCAAGTGTGCGGTGGAAGATGATGAAAGAAGATTCGGGAGTGTCAAGCGCCCAAGCTTGGGGATGCCCCCATGCATACCCAATAAATATTCAAGGAGACTCAAGTGTCTAAGATTGGGGATGCCCCCGAGCATCCCCTTCTCCATCAACAATCATCAGTTCGTCCTTCGTCTCATTATATTTTTATCACTTCATGCGTTATGTGCTATGTTTGGAGCATCTCGCTCTTAGGTTTTGTTTTTAGTTTTCTTTAGCTTTGATTTCTGTTCATAACAAGTTTGATCCCGTCTTACTTTGTGTGGGAGATAAACACGCTCCACATTCAAAATCTAGAACACATCATAGGATTCTTCATGCCTATCTTTTTGCTGTTGTGTGTTCATTATCTTTTCGTAGCTACTGTCATGTTTATTTTTAGTTTATTTTGTATTTAGCAAGAGTCTTGGATTTTTTTAGTTTGTTGCTGGAACTCTCTTTACTTTTGATGTTTATCTTGTTAAGAGAGTTGGTTGTTGCACTAAGTTGTCTCTTGTCTTGAAAGTAGGTAATTGAGGTTGCTATTTAATTTTAGTAGTAACTTGCAATAGTTTTGAGGTATTGATGTGAGTAATGTTTGAACTCTTGGTGTCAAGAGCTCTAGCCTATTAGTGATAAGGTGTCAAAAACCTACAAAACTAGTTGAGAACTCTAGCTACTAGATGGATCACTACTCTTTGGAGGGGTCGGTTATTAGAGTACACTCACGTACCAAGAGTCGAGGATGCGCAAGGATAACCAAACCCCCATACACTCCTCCTCGGGGTACTTGTCTCTTTGTGAACCTCCTCATTAGATTGAGAATTACCGATAATAAGTGCATGAGTTCTTCGGACTAATGTAAGTATTGAAAGTTGACACTTCCACCTCCTCATATTTGCTAGCCTCTCATGTGCCGTGCATTGCCTCCTTCTCACTCAGAGAGTTGGCGTCCACCTTCGCCGGTACATCCAAACCCTTGGCATGATACGCTCTATAATCATAAACCTCCTTATATCCTTCCTCAAAACAGCCACCATACCTACCTATCAAGGCATTTCCATAGCCTTTCTGAGATATATTGCCATGCAACATCCACCTCTTCATGACTTGATCTTCATGCCATACATGTTCCTGCTACACTGGCAGCGGCATACATTGCATACATCATGATAGCTACATCTTGTTTATGATTTGAGTACCTTGTAAAGTGTGAAAGATCTTATATACCCTCTTGTTAATTAGAGTGTTGCCCTTAAGTGAGGAAAAGATCCCAAAGTGGACAAAACAAAAGACCCCAAAGAGGACAAATGAGAGTGAAATAGAAAGAGCCATTGAGGCCACCAAGAAAATACAAAAAAATAGAAAAAAGAGGAAAATTAAAAAAAGAGAGAAAGGGGCAACACTACTATCCTTTTGAAAGATCCACACTAGTACTCCCTCTTATCCTTGTACTCCATAGAGATGATCATGCATATAGCTATGTGCGGACCTTCACACTATAGAACTTGGCTTGCATATTACAAGGATGAGACTCCTCAAAAGAGCTCGAGGTCTTCATGAGCGAGGAAGTTAGATGCACCCACACTAGTTCCATTGGAAAGATTTTCAGCTGATATGTGCATCCGTTGCATGGAAATCCCTACTCCTCACATCATATCTATCATTTTTCCTCCTCGCCTATGCTTGTCCTCATTGATGTGAGACTTTCTCACATTTTTGACTTCCTCCTCCACCATATTCTCTCTTTGCCATCCTAAGTGTCAACTCTCGTGCTTACGCTCATCCATTGCATGAGTGCTCAAAATATCGAAATGGAGTGGATCAAATGGACTTGTACCTGGCTAGTGGTCTGGGGACGAGTCAAGATAAGATTCCAAAGAAGACCAAGTGTGAAACTTTAGTAGATTGAGTTCTAAACTAAAAATACTTTTCTCGTATTCCCTATCCCCCTTCTTGCACGCAAACACCATTTGGAGACATTCGAGTCATGGACAGCGAGAGCTCTTGCACCTAATGTTCTTTCGTTACTTGTTTCAATGCTAATACAGACTCTTGCATGTTATGACTAGAATTGAATTACATATCTTGATTGCTTTACTTTTCAAAGTCCTTATATGGTTGCTAGCATGTCACCACAGAAATTATTCCTGTTATAATTTACCTACTCGAGGACGAGCAGGAATTAAGCTTGGGGATGTTGATACGTCCCAAACGTATCGATAATTTTTGCTCGTTCCATGCATGTTTGTGTGATATTGCTATGATCTTAATACACTTTCATACACTTTTGATCATATTTGTACTAACCTACTAACTCAGTGCACCCAAGTGCCAGTTCCTGTTTTCTGCTGTTTTTCTATTTCAGTTTTCCCCATATAAAAAAATGCTCCAAAAATCCGGGAAAAATCATATAAAAATCAGCGTGTCGGAAGACTCCAGAAGCCCGAAGGAGGGCCTGAGGCCACCACGAGGAACCCAGGCGGCAACCTGGCACCCTGGCCACGCCAGGGGGCGCCTGGGCCCCTGGTGGCCCCCCTGGCTGCCCCCTTCGCCTATTTATTCTTTGTCACGGGGAAACTCCGAAGAAAGAACCCTATTTCGAAAATTCTCCTCTGTTCCGCCGCCTCCACGCTTCCAAGATCGGGAGCACCATCAGGACCCTTCCCGGCACCCTGCCAGAGGGAGGATTGACCTCCGGGAGCTTCTCCTCCACCATGGACGCTTCCCGGATGTGTCGTGAGTAGTCTACCTTGGACCATGGGTCCGTGATCAGTAGCTATGTGATGTTCTCCACCCCTCTTTTTTCTTCATGGTTTAGACCTCGTGAGCTTCCCTACATGATCGAGGCACATATGTAATTCTTTCTTCTTTTGCTATGCCGAGTTTGATGGGATCTGAGGGATTATGAGATTATGTTCAGATTGTGATAGTGTAATATAATTGGTTCTTATCTTTTGTATTTTTGTTCCGAAGTAATTCTTGCATGTTCTGTGTTGCTATTTATTGCTTTGGCCAAGTGGAAAACAATGGTGCTTATAACCGTGGTTACAAGGATTGTTTACTTTACGCAAAGTTCTTTTTAATGAAATTGTCTGTTGCTTTGGGTTTACACTTTGGGTGGGGCTCGCAATTTACTACCAGCGAGATGTTCTGGATAGATATCTAAGGGTGGATGATTAGTAGTAGATGCAGATGGATTTCGGTCTACTTATTTTGTCTTACTGCCCATGCTTTTGAGCCTCTTCCTTTTCTTTTTTAGCATAATTAGCATTGCGGTGCATTTATAATCCTGTCAGTAGCCCTTCTGTAATTTGTTTACCTCGCATAGCAGTCTTATCGTCTTTTGGGAGAGAGACATCACTAGTGAACATCACGGGATCCCGGTCCATATTCTCATCACTGTTTACACACTCATTTACTTTCTTGCTTTTTACTTTCATTTGCTTTCATTATCATTATCCTGTGTTTTTATCCTTTTTAAAAAACAAGACCGGAGAGATTGATAACCTGTCTGAACTTCGTTGGGAGAAAAGTTAATTATGTTGTGTGCAGGTCCGTGTCAGGTGCGCCGCTGACACCTACTTATCATCGCCGGAGCCCTACTAGTCGATACTCAACCTCGGTATCTTCACCGAGGGAAACTTGCTGCTACGCTGCATCTTACCTTTCACTTGGGTTAACCAACGAAGGGCGAGAAGCAATCCTCTCTCGCGTATCACTCCCCCAAGCTTGGAACAAGCTAAGGGGATGCCATTACCCGAGGAGATTTCACTCCTCATTCCTGTTCCTGTTGATCACGTAGTCCTTGGCGAAGCGCTTACATGGAAGTGGTTTTCCGGTCTCATATGATATGTCAGACTCCGGGATCCTGCACTCAGCACCCAAACCCATGCGCAGAAACTTTAGTTCATACTCACAGTTCGGGTTCTGGAGATCATAAATCTTCCCTTGGAGCTCAGTCAATTTTTCTTCCAGTTCGGTCACGCTTGACCACATCTCCTTCATCTCCTTCTTGTAGTGTGCCTTCCGATCGTTGCTTATGTTGAAGTTGGCTTCAACACCATGCTCGACCATCTTCTTGTACTTCAAGACTTCATGCTCCACTTCTTCCAGCCTAGCCTAGATGCTCCCCTCCTTGATAGGTTCCTTTAGATCTTCTTGGTCGATGACACCATCATCCACCCGAACGGTTTGAAGGTGCTTCTTCGCCTGAGCGAGGTAAGGGTTGATGACGTTGACGACGAACTTTTCCTTGGGGGAACTTGGGGAAGCCATGGATACTAGGTCTAGATGAAAGATCTCCCGGTAGAAACAGCTCGAAAAGAAAACACACGAAATCGCGAGATACAGTGCCGGGACGATCTGGGAAAATATATAACAAAAAATTCTGCAACAGAAGGAAAGTAACTAGCCAAAGTGGGGTCGGAGACGGACTCCGGGGTTCCCAGGCGGCCTCCCGGCGCAGCCAGGAGGTAGGCCGCGCCAGGGGGCGCCTGGCCCCCCTGGATCTCTCCTCCGGCTCCGCTTAGGCTTCAAATTTTCCTAATTTTGCATAAACCTGTAATATGGAACTTTTATTGATGTTCGCGATGTTTCCTTACCGTAATACATATCTTTTCTTATTCTTCTTCTGCTGGTGTCTGAAATAGGGCTGCAACATATTCTTCATGAGTAGTTGTGTGTACCAAATTCACATCCACATTGACAGGGTCTCCTGCCATGTAATGCTTGAGTCTTTGCCCATTCACAACTTGAGGTTTGGTGCCGTCAAAATTGTTAATCTTGATTGCACCAGAGCGGTATACTTCTTCGATATAAAATGGCCCTTCCCATTTGGAAAGTAGTTTACCTAGATAAAACATGAAACAATATCTAAACAACAAAACTTTATCACCAACATTAAATTCACGTTTCAGAATCCTTCTATCATGCCTCTTCTTTACCTTTTCCTTGAACATTTTAGCACTCTTGTAAGCTTCACTTCTCCACTCATCTAGAGAAGTCAAGTTCATGAGACGCTTTTCACCAGCTAACTTTGGGTCAGCATTAAGCTCTCTAACAACCTAGAAAGCTTTGCGTTCTAACTCTAATGGAAAATGGCAAGCCTTGCCATACACCATCTTATATGGATACATTCCCATGGGGTTTTTGTAAGCAGTTCTATACGGCCACAAAGCATATCCTAACTTCTTTGACCAGTCCTTTATAGAACTGTTAACTGTCTTTTGCAATATCAACTTGATCTCTCTATTGGTGAGCTCAACTTGCCCACTAGTTTGAGGATGGTACGGTGAAGCAATTCTATGATTGACATCGTACTTGGATAGAGCTTTTATGAAAGGTTCATGCGTGAAGTGTAAACCTCCATTAGTCATGAGGTACCTTGGTACACCAAACCTAGGAAATATTACATCTTTGAACATTTTACAAGATGTCTTATGATGAGCACTCTCAGTGGGGATTGCTTAAACCCACTTGGTTACATAATCAATATCTACTAAAATGTGAGTGTACTTGTGTGAGGGAGGAAAAGGACCCATAAAATCAAAACCCCAGCAATCAAAAGGCTCAATCACTAGAGATCTCATTTCTCCTACTAATATTACCAACTCTCTGACACTTATCACAAGATAAGACATAATTTATAGCATCCTTAAAGAGTAGGCTAATAAAAACCTGTTTTGAGAACCTTATGTGCGGCCCTCTCACCGACATGATGTCCTCCATAGGGACTATCGTGACATTGTCTGAGAATGTCTTTCCACTCGTGTTTTGGTATACATCTTCTTATGATCCCGTTCGGACCTTCTTTGAAAAGATGAGGGTCATCCCAAAAGTGATGCCTCAAATCGTGGGAGAACTTCTTCCTTTGCAAAAATGTTAAACCTGGAGGAAAATACTTTGCAACGATAAAATTAGCATAATTTGCAAACCAAGGATCGGAGAGAGATTGTACTTTTACAACAGCTAGTTGTTCATCTGAAAAACTGTTGTTGACTAGAATGGGATCATGTGGTATATCTTCCATCCTTGAAAGATTATCCGCCACCAGATTGTCTGCTCCTTTCCTATCGACAATCTGCAAATCAAATTCTTTAAGAAGGAGTATCCACTAGATTAGCATTGGTTTGGCATCCGTCTTCTCCATAAGATACTTAAGGGAAGCATGGTCAGTATGAATAATAACTTTAGAATCAACAATATATTGCCTAAACTTATCAGAAGCAAACACTACTGCCAAGAATTCCTTCTCAGTAGTAGCATAATTCTTTTGAGCACTATCAAGGGTTTTGCTAGCATAATGTATAACATTCAACTTCTTATCAACCCTTTCTTCTAAAAAGCTCCAACAACAAAATCACTAGCATCACACATAATTTCAAAGGGAAATTTCCAATCAGGTGGCTGTACTATAGCAGCGGTTATTAAAGCTTTCTTAAGAACTTCGAAGGCTTCCTTACAATCTTCATACAATACAAAAGGAACATCCTTCTGGAGAAGATCAGTGAGGGGTCTTGACGTCTTAGAAAAGTCTTTAATAAATCTTCTATAGAAACCAGCATGATCGAGAAAACTACGAATACCTTTGATGTCCCTTGCATAGGGCATCCTTTCAATAGCTTCAATCTTCGCCTTGTCCACTTCAATTCCCCTCTCAGAAATCTTGTGACCAATAACGATCCCTTCGTTAACCATGAAGTGACACTTTTCCCAGTTTAGAACTAAATTTTTTTCCTCGCATCTCTGCAAAACTTTATTAATATTGTGGAGATAATGGTCAAAGGAAGTTCCATAGACGGAGGAATCATCCATGAAGACTTCCACAATCTCCTCACAAAAACCATGAGAAATAGCAGACATACATATCTGAAAAGTAGCAGGTGCATTGCATAAACCAAAAGGCATACGCCTATAAGCATAATTACCGTAAGGACATGTGAAAGTGGCCTTCTCTTGATCGGCAGTATTAACATGAATTTGAGAGAAGAAAAAATACCCATCGAGATAGCAAAAGTGGGTGTTTTTGGACAACCTCTCTAGCATTTGATTGATGAAAGGCAGTTGGTAGTGGTCCTTCCTATTTCCTTGTTTAACTTTCTGTAATCAAGACACATTCTATATCCAATAACAACTCTTTTGAGGTATTAGTTCATTTTTATCATTAGGAACAACAGTCATACCTCCTTTCTTAGGAACATAATGAAATAGACTTACCCACTTACTATCACCTATAGGATAATGATACATGCGGCTAGAAGTTTGACAATTTCAATCCTCACCACGTCCTTCATCCTTGGGTTCAACCGTCGTTGATGATCAACAACTGGTTTAGCATCGGGCTCGAGATTGGTAGTATGTTGGCAAATTGATAGACTAATCCCCTTAAGGTCATCAAGGGTATAGCCAAGGGAACCATAGTGTCTGCAAAGTGTCTCCAATAACCGCTCTTCTTCAAATCCTCAAAGGTTAGCATTGATAATAACATGATATATTTTCTTTTCATCTAAATAAGCGTACTTGAGCGTATCGGGAAGTGGTTTGAGATCAATCGGAAGCTTGTGCTTCAGGATAGCAGTTTTCCTTGAGAATATTTCATCTAACTCATTTCTTTCTTGCATATGCATATCATTCTCGTGGTTTTCCATATATTGCTGCAAAGGATCATTAGGAGGAATAGCAATGGAAGCAATATCTTCAATAATTTTATCATTACTAGGTAAATCAGTACCACGAGGCTTCTTAGAGAACTTTGAAAAGATAAATTCATATGGCTCACCCTCGAATTTTACAGAAACTTTACCTTTCCTGCAATCTATTATAGCTCCACAAGTTTTGAGCAAAGGCCTACCAAAGATAATAGGGCAAAAACTATCTTGTACTGAACCAAGTACTAGAAAGTCGGTAGGATACTTTACCTTTCCACATAGGACTTCAACATCTTTCAAAATTCCAATGAGAGAAATAGTTTCTTTGTTTGCTAGATAAATAGTAACATCAACCTCTTCAAGTTCACAGGGTGAAATCTCACCCATGATCTCCTGATAGAGTGAATAAGGAATGGCGCTAACATTCGATCCCAAATCACATAACCCGTAATAATTGTGATCTCCTATCTTAATAGATACAACTGGTGTACCTAAAATTGGGCCTTTATTCTTGGTTGTAGTAATGTTAGTGGAAACAACACAAAAATTTATTTCAGAATCTAAAACATCATTAGTAACTAGATCTTTAACCACCGCAACTTGAGGATCGACCTTGATCTAGTCCTCAGGCTCATCAGTTCTTCTCTCACTTTTATTTATTATGCCTCTCACAAAACAGTGTTCCCTAATCCTTGCGGGAAAAGTTTTTTTTCATATATAACTGCAGGCAAAATAGGGTCAGCAACAGGTAATTCTTTAAAGGGTTTATGGTACTGATCCTTCTCCTCCTTAGAAGAGTCAATATGAGAGGCAAAGTTCTTACAGAAATCAATCATTAGTTGGCAATCAAGACCAATCTTAGAGCAAAAGGTACTAAAGTAGTCAGTTTTCACATAAATCTCAATATAATCATGCTCATAATTTATAATGGGTTCAATACTTTTATCAATTTCCCAGTCTTCAGTGTTTTTCTGAATTCTCTCAATGCGATCCCATCTCTCTTCAACGCTTCTCGTTTGAAATACCCGACTAGAGGAGGCATCCAACATCTCCTTATTCTGACGAGAAATCCTGGCACAAAAATTTGTAAGTATAATATCCTTGGGGAGCTCATGAATAGGAAATTTGAGCATTAAGGACTTCAGTCTCCCCCAAGCTTGAGCGATGCTTTCTCCGTCGTGAGACCAAAAGTTATAGATGTAATTCCTGTGTCGATGAATTTCATGAAGAGGATAAAACTTTGTATAAAAGAGAGACATAAGCTCTTACAAATTAAGCAAATGTGAGTTATCGAGGAGCTTATACCAATCTGAAGCTTTATGTATAAGTGATACAGACAATAATTTCGTCATGAAAAATCCATTGATACACCTGCAAGCTTAAATAATGAACATAGTTGTGATAAATATAGCAAGTGTTCACCTGGATGTCTGTCTCCTGCATAACGATTAGCCAAGACATAATCGATAATAAAAGTTGGTATTTTATAAGGCACAATTTCAGTAGGGGTAGGAGTGACCACCACAATAGTGGGGTGTTTCCCCAAAAGCAACGAACCAAGGGTAGAGGTGGCCATAAGGAAAAAAGGTAGTAACAGCAAAATAAAAACAGAAATATAAAAGTTTCCTTACCATCTTCACTTACTAATAGCGATACGCTCCCCGGCAACGGCGCCAGAAAACAGTACTTGATGACCCGGGATCTATTTTAGCGTTTTCGATAAGTAAGAGTGTCGAACCCAACGAGGAGCAGAAGGTATTGATAAGTGACTTTGGTAAAGGAATAGCTGCTAGCACTGAAAGATAACTTTTTAGGGGTTTTCGATATAAGCAACGAGAAGGTAAAATCAAGCAAAGTAAAAGGTACTGAGGAGTAACAAGTGGCCCAATCCTTTTGAGCAAAGGATAAGCCTAGAAACTAAACTTATAAAGGCTAAAGCGTTCTTGAGGACACACGGGAGAGGTAGTCGCGTGCTTTCGCCATATTCCGCGTTGGTACTATGTTTTGTGTTCATAAGTGTTGAGTGGGTGGATATACCTTCTAGACTAAGATAAGTGCACTCTTATGATTAAACACCTTGCAATCATCCGCAAATACAAGGTAGAATTTAATGCAAAATCCTAACCATAGCAATACAATCAAGGATCCATTATTCCCTTCTACAAAAGTGTGCAAACTGGGGTTCAGGTTACTGTCACTCCGATAAACCACCGTAAGCATTCTTTATACACAATGCATTCCCCTAGGTACTTAGAAAGGCGAAGTGTTGTGTGTTCGACTCACACAACACCACTAGGAAAATAACAACACAACTTAAATATCAAACAACACATATTACTTCAACATCATATGACTACTAACAACTAGACTTCTCCCATGTCCTCAAGAACTAAAGTAACTACTCACAAGACATAAAAGATATCATGATCAGTTGTGATAAATAGATGATACACAACCTGGAAATAACAATATTTCTCCAATAAAACTCAATATCATTCACCACAAAGGACTAATAAACACTGGTAGAGTAGAGAGGATAGATAGTACGGATTACAACACAAGTTGCAATTGTGAGATGAGGTAGGATGAAGATGGAGATGGTGCTGATGTTGGGGATGATGTTGATGATGATCTCGATGATCCCCGAATGATATCGATGACGATGGCGATGATCTCCCGATCTGGGAGGTGTTCTCCCCGGTGGAATCTGCCTGCCGGAGATGTCTTTTCTTCTCTTTATGTTTCCGCCACAGAGCGGTGGCGGAACTCACAAAACTCCTCCCTCTTTAGGGTGTTCAGGTGACCATGAATATATATGCCAGAGGGGGGAGCCGGGAGTGTCCCTAGGGGTTCAGGCGGCCTCCCGGTGCGCCCGTAGTGGGGGCCGCGCCAGGGGGGCGCCTGGGCACCTGGTGGCCCCGCTCTGGCCCATTTACGGTGAAGCTTCGTTAATCTTATGGAAACTACCCCCCGTCGATTTTCAGCGCATTTGGAGATGTTCTGTTTCACCAACTTAATATCCACTTTTCTTCACTGAATCATGCATTTGTCGTTTCGGCACCGGAAAGTTGCAAACTGTGTAAAGAAATAGAAAAAAACATAAGTATAGCATCATAACATGAAATATATCAATGAATAGGGGTGAATTACGATATAAATTAGTGATGCATTTTGGACGTATCAACTGCTAGCCCGCACAAGATATGCACTTGGATTCCAACTACCCTAGGTAAACTTTCCCCATCTTTCTGGGTGCAAGCAATTCTTCAAGGCATGGTCCTGAGTTTGACCTCGAGCGTCACCGAAGCAAATTTCCCTTCTTTGAAAACAATCCATATCCTTCACCAAGAACTGCAGATGATCTTCGCTTCTAGACATCTGAACAACAAGTGTTATACACCAAAGTGTTCTATCAGAAGGATGTTTTGTTTCACCACTGTTATCTTGATTTGCGCAGCTTGGCCAGTGCTCATTGTGTCTACAACATCTTTGAAACCATAAATACTCAGAACTTGGTCAGGCTATTTTCTCTTGGCTCAACATTCAACTCAGATCTGATCAAGCAGCTCTATGCAACACTATATGTGTCTGGCGAATCCAATTATCCAAGCACATGGATATTATAATGGATGATCCAAGGCCAAGTGTTTCGCATGTCCTCACAGGCATGGAGATAGTGAATATTCCACGCCACACTGGTGAACATGCCATGATTCATTTGCTTTCGGTTATGACCGATTGAGAATTTGCTTCACTACTGGATCCTGAGGTCACCGAAGACTATATGCTTGAGAATATTCGCTCGAAGTATTTGGTCTTCATTTCCAAGACTTGGTTCTACATAATGTGAAATTTCCTACAGCCACTGGGTACCGCTTCTGAAGAATCAAATATATATCCTCAAGTGCGGCTTGCTATTTTGAAGTTATCTCATGAAAGGGTGTTTGAATTTGAAGATAGTTTTCTTCGCACAATGGTACTTGCTACTGAGTTGCCCTTCAAATTCAAGCCCTATGCTCCGTGGCTTCAGGCTATATGTAATTATGGCTGTGATGAAGATTTCTTGCTAGGCATCACCCGAAGCTATTCTTGCCTCCTGTGTGAGACAAAATTAATATGCTTCGTCAGCCCAACAATCCCATGAGCACATATGTTGGCATTCGTCAATAAGTCAATGAGAGAAACCTGTCGAAGCATTTATAGAAAGACTGCCATCACTTAGAGGTTTCCCTTCGCTCACAGAAGATGATCGAGAATTACATCGAAGCCAATCAGCGCCAGATGAAATTCCTGTCAAATGAAATCAATCGTGTGGGAAACATAGCACTGGACAACAATCAATATATTCGTGTGCTGAAGCGTCATTCATGGAAAGGACTTTGGAAGTTTTATTCTTCAAAGGGTTTGAACAAGGAGCATGTTTACAAGGCCTACCCTCATATCAACAGCAACTTCTCCAGGAATGAAAATATTGATCGCCCGAATCCAAAGCGGCCCCCACTGCACAAGATTGACGAAGTTCTATTTGTCAATGAGCCAAAACCCATCCATCGAGACACTGTCTCTGAAAGTGATTCAATAACGTCAAATACAAAAGACATCCTTGAAGGCAGTGGCCTCAACCTCATCGCGCCTGCGAATGCTGACGAATACATGTCGCCCACCTCCGAAGAACAATCTTCAGGCGACCAATCTTCTTCGAGCGATTCTTCTCCGCATGGTTTTGCTCGGCAGAGTCCCCAAGATGGTCCGAACGCTTAGGCACTCTTCATGCTCTTCGCCACACTTTTTCCAATCATTGAAAGGGGGGGGGAGAATGATGCATCGATGAGTCTAGTTTGCCACGGGGATCAGGGTTCTTCTTTGTTTGTTAAGTTGCAACAAACATTCCATTCGCTTCGATTGGGTTCTAACTTAACTTAAGTCGTGTTTGTGAACTGCTATGCTACAATGTCGAATTAATAACCCTCTTCTTGCAAGCATTGCTTCGTATCATCACTTGTAGGTGGTTATTATAAGTAAGTTCAGATGTCATTCGAGAGGATTCCATATAATTGGAATTCTATCTGGAACTGCAATCCTACTCGCTAAGATGTTCAATTTTGCTCTCCACCGAAGAAAAATTGTTTGTGCATCTACTTTGATTCTATTTATCTTTGATGCCTACATTCAGGGGAGTAAAAATATTCACATCTTAGAGTTTGTTCTCATCACTACTCAAAAACTTCAATACTTTTATCGATGTCTGTTTTGTCAACAATATTCCAAAAAGGGTGAGATTGTAAGAACAAAGTTTTGCCCCCATGTGTTTTGGATATTGCTGTACAAGAAAATAGAGGAACTAACAATGTTTTTGAGTATAAAAACTGTTTAGGTTCCTGGAGAAAAAGTTAAGTGGTAGATCTTCAAGGAAGATGGACAAGATGTCGAAGCGAAGCTTAAGCACGATGGGTGACTGATACATCCCAAACGTATCTATAATTTCTAATTTCTCCATGCATGTTTTGTGTGATGTTTCTATGATCTAGATACACTTTCATACACTTTTGATCATATTTGGACTAACTTATTAAGTCAGTGCACCATAGTGCTAGTTCCTGTTTTCTGCTATTTTTCTATTTCAGGTTTCCCCATATTAAAAGTGCTCCAAAAATTAGGGAAAAATTAGATAAAAAATCAGGGTACGGGAACCTTCCAGAATCACCTGGGTGGGGCCAGAGGGCCACCAACAGGGACCCAGGCGGCCACCTGGCGCGACCTAGGGTCTGGGCGCGCCAGGGGGGCGCCTGGACCCCTGGTGGCCCCCTGGCTGCCCCCCTTCGCCTATTTAATCTCCGTGACACGAACCCCCCAATGACAGAATCATTTTTCGCGATCTCGCCTCTTTTCCGCGGTCACCGCACTTCCAAGATCGGGAGCGCCAGCATAATTCTTCCCGGCACCCTGACGGAGGGAGGATTGACCTCCGGGAGCTTCCCCTCCACCATGGACGCCATGAGTAGTTTCCCTTGGACCATGGGACCGTGATCAGTAGCTATGTGATGTTCTCCTCCCCTCTTTGCTATTCATGGTTTAGTCCTCGTGAGCTGCCCTACATGATCGAGGCACATATGTAATTTTCTTCTGTTGCTATGCTGAGTTTGCTGGGATCTGATGGATTATGAGATTATGTTCAGATTGTGATTGAGTAATATATTTGGTTCTTATCTTTTATATTTTTCTTCCTAAGTAATTATTTCATGTTCTCCGTTGCTGTTTATTGCTTTGGCCAAGTAGTAGGTCGTGACTCCAAGAGGGAACGTTATGCTCGATTGTGGGTTCATGCCCCCCGATGACATGCTTGAGTGACAGAAACATGAGTCTAGGGGATGTGCTTTTGCCACAAGGGGGAAAACAACAGTGCTTGTAACCGCGGTTGCAAGGATTGTTTACTTTACGCAAAGTTCTTTTAATGCAGTTGTCTATTGCTTTGGGTTTACACTTTGGGTTGGGCTCGCAACTTAATACCAACGAGATGTTCTGGATAGATATCTCAAGGTACATAATTAGTAGTAGATGCAGTTGAATTTCGGTCAACTTATTTTGGCGTACCGCCCATTCTTTTGAGCCCCGTCCTTTCTTTGTAGCATAGTTAGCATTGCGGTGCGTTTTTAATCCTTTCAATTGCCCAACTGTAATTTGTTTACCTCGCATAGCAGTTTTATCGTCTTTTGGGAGAGAGACATCACTAGTGAACATCACGGGACCCCGGTCCATATCCTCATCACTGTTTACGCGTTCATTTATTTTCCTTCTTTTACTTTCCAGTTGCTATCACCATTATCATTGTCCCTTGCGTTTGATCCTTTGTGAACAACAAGGCCGGAGAGATTGACAACCTCTTTGTACTGGTTGGGAAGGAAAGTTACTTGTGTTTTGTGCAGGTCCACGTCAGTTGCGCCGCTGACACCTACTCATCATCTCCGGAGTCCTACTGGAGACAAACCTTGGTATCTTCACCGAGGGAAATTTTCCCCTACACTACATGTCACCTTCCACTTGGGGTAACCAACGAGGAGAGATATCAAACAAATTTTTGGCGCCGCTGCCGGGGACTCCGAGTGCTAAGATAGGGGAGTTGCCCACTAACTTTTACCTTTGCTTTTTAGTCTTGTTAGTTTACCTTTCAGTTTTTATCTTTGTTTCTTATATAAAAAATTACAAAAAAAATCTGCCACACTTGCTGGTACTATGGGTTTCACTGAAAACACCAAGTTGTGTGACTTCACCAGTCACAACAACAAAGACTTTATCTGTCCACTAGTCACAACAACAAAGAATTTATCTGCACTCCTATTGCCACACCTGCAACTTCAGCTACCTCTTATGAAATTAAACCTGCTTTGCTAAGCCTTGTTATGAGAGATTAATTCTCTGGTGCTGGAGATGATGCTGCTTTACACTTAAATAATTTTGTTGAGTTATGTGATATGCAAAATAATAAAGAAGTAGAATTTCATGTTGTTAAGCTCAAGATTTTTCCTTTCTCCTTAAGAGAAGGAGCTAAATTTTGGTTTCAATCTTTGCTTAGAAATAGCATAGATTCTTGGGATAAGTGCAAAGATTCTTTTATGGGAAATATTAACCACCTGCTAAAATTATCCAATTGAGAAGTAACATTATGAATTTTAAGCAATTGGATAATGAACACGTTACCCAATCTTGGGAACGTATGGAATCTCTTGTTAACAGATGCGCTACACATGGTTTGACTACCTGGATGGTTATCCATAATTTTTATGCAGGCTTGAACTTTACCTCGCGGAACCTGTTAGATTCGGCTGCGGGAGGAACCTTTATGTCAACTACACTTGGTGCTGACACAAAAATTCTTGATGAGATGATGACCAACTATTCCCAGTGGCACACCGAACGCGCTCCAACAGGTAGGAAGGTAAACTCTGTCGAGCAGATTACCTCCCTAAATGAAAAAGTTGACTTAATTATGTCTCTACTTACCAAAGAACCCTCTATTGATCCTCATGATGTTCTTTTAAATTCTTTGGTTGCTCAGGAACAAGTAGATGTGAAATTTATTGCTAGAAAGAACTTCAACATCAATGCTTATAGGGGAAACTTTGCTAGTAACCCTAGACCGCTTCCATCCAACTATGGGAACAACAACACCTATCCTAACAACAAGAACCCCACTTCTGAATTAGAAAACATGCTTAGGGACTTCATCACTACCCAAAAAGACTTCAACAAGAATGTAGAAGAGAAATTTTCTAAGTTAGATAATCTCTCTTTGAAGGTAGATATCTTAGCCCTTGATGTTGAGATGCTAAAAATTAGAACCTCTCCCCTTGAGGAGAGGAAGGGCACTCCTATTAATGCTATCCAATTACAAATCAATGAAAATATTAGGATGCTGGCTAAACTTCAAGAAAGATGGGCTAGAGAAAAAGAGGAAGAGGATAGAATTAAGAGCCTTCCTATACACCACACATTTGCCACTATCCAAATTCTTGAGGACACTCAAACTATTAGCACCCAATGCACTCCTAGTCCCATTGGACCTATTAATGGTGATGCTAATACCTCAACCGTAGAAGAAGAAACTCCTATGAACATAGAGGGTTTCAAACAAGTGAGCCTAGATGACACTACTACCACCTTTGATACTAGTGATATTGATTTTGATAGTTGCACCCTCTTAGAAGTTATTAGCTTGCTACACAAAATGTCTAGAGACCCCCACACTAGCACACTTAATCTTGCCTTCACGGAGCATATCACAAATGCTCTCATCAAAGCTAGGGAGGAGAACCTTAGGATATAAGCCTCCATACCAAGGAAGCTAGATGATGGTTGGGACCCTATGATAAAAATTAAATTGAATAACTTCTCTTGCTATGCTTTATGTGACGTTGGATCTAGTAGCTCCGGCATGCCCAAAAGAATGTATGATATGTTTGAATTGAGACCCTTTGATTCTTGTTCTTTTGGTGTTCATGTCGTTGATTCTTCCGTAAAGAAACCTTTGGGGAAGATCGACGATGTGCTTATCATTGTGAATGAGAACTATTGTAAGGCCCGATATGCGGTACTGTTCCAGATCTAGATGTTTCCATCCAGATCCGGAGACGAAGCACATATCGGTCCCACCGCGACATATGACATAGCCATATGCCCCGGATTTCCAACATGATATCACAACATTACAGATACAAGGATACAACATCTCTTACAATCGGCATACAATTGCCATAAATACAATACATCAGCGGAAGGTATATGTTTGAGTACAGACTACAATCAAATGCCTACTGGCAAAGAGAAAAACATCAATCCCCATAGCCACATGGGTCCAGGCCCTTCGCCGGGATCCGCCTAACTAGTCGTCGTCCAGTCTCCACGTGAAACGTCGATCACCGTACCAGTTGTTGATCAAGAACCCTGAAAATAGTTTGGGGATAGTATCATGAGTACAGAAGTACTCAGCATCCAACTGTAGTGGTCAACTGACCCAGCAAGGACTTCATCACTCGTCATTCTAGGACAATTAGTAGTTTACGGTAAGGATGTGGTAAGTGATGAGGTTGCTGCCGCACTAGCATATATGAAGTGGCTAACGATCTATGGAGTAAGATAAGAAGCCAAGCATTCGATGAGGAATCGCCTCCAACAAGTCTTCCTATCAACTACTTACGCAAACATAACACCTATCCTATCCTTGTGCTCCTCTTCGCATCCTGACAAAGAAGAAGCAGTCAAGGCACACACGCGTTGATCAACTTATATTAAGATTATCTCAGTTGTTGTTGTCTATGAACAAGGAGTAGGTCTCAAGTCGTCCATAACCATGGACACGGCTTATCGAAAAGATTTAACCCTGCAGGGGTGTACCAACTGACCATTACAAGGCTCCGCACGCACGCCCATCTCTCTCAGTTGCTACCCATTATAGGAAACCATTTTATGATTTAGTTCCGAGAGATCCGAAATGACAGGTCCCTCTAACTAACAACGAACAAATCCGGGTGGCCCCCGGTGAGTCGACACCCAACTCAAAAGCCGGCCGCGCTCTCGAATCGGTCTCTGCCGTCTGTCGAAGGTTTGGATAGCCGGTTGATCACCCATAGGAAACCGGGTCCTCAGCCGAACAAGGTGGGCCAGCAAGGGAACTATGTCCTCACTGGTCCAGGGTGGTTTAAAAACTACGGGCGGCCGACCAGGACACACACGGTTTCAAATGGTAAATCAGCTTGGGCCACCACTGGAAATGTTTGAAGCTAGGTAGGTAAGAAAAGGGGACCCCATAGTATCCCACATGCGGTTAGGCACGCTCGTCAAGAGACACAATACCCGGAACTCGGGTCCTAGGTGACTCGAATGGAACAAAGCGTCGGGGCAGGATAGCCTAGACCATCCATCCTTCGTCGAATATAGTCAACATTATAATAATCAATATCATAGACAACAATGTAATAATGTGATATCCCAAACCAAGGAGTAACAGGGTAACATCGTAGCATCCTAAGCATGCATACTAAGCAGGGGCTGAGCAACGAGCAATAGTAACATAGCAGTACATGGTTTGCTGGGAGGGGACAGGGCTGTATCGGTTTGAAAAAGGCTTTAAACATGTCGTAGGATCAAACATCAAACATATCCTAGACTAGCATGCAAAATGCTGGTTGAAATAGAATGGATCATAAGTAATGCATAGTCCTTGCCTGTTGATAGGTCGGGTTCCGAAGGTGTAGTTGATCGCAAGCTCGCATCGTCTCCAAAGGTACCCGCGGAAGCACACAAGACGGTAAACACTGGAAAGCAATCAACGAGCAAGCATCTATTACTACGAAGCAAACATGAGGAAGAATCAACAAGAAGGCAACACAAGACATCGCACCTACCGTCGAGAGCGGTTACTAACAGGTTAAGTGGAGTACTCGTCACACACAACGATACCGCACATTTAGAATGGTTCAAGTTGTTTAGCTACAGGTGATCAACAAAGGTTGTTAACATGGCATCTCACTCAATCATGGCATAGAACACAAACATGTCAAGAGGTGAAGCATAAGGTAAACTATCTATTCTAGTCAATTTAAGTGGGGCACAACCTAAACATGGCATACACTAAGTGCCGCACAACAATTAAAGGATTTGGTACTGTTCTGTACTAAACTATGTTTTATATTTGTTAACAGCAGCAAACAATAGAATAAACACAAAGTACACGAAAAACTAATCAAGTTACATATAAAGAACACTGCCAACAGAGTTACGGTTAAAAAGATACAAGCAATACAAGTTTGGAACACAATCGACCAACATGACGAAGCACACTTTAGAGCAATGCATAAACAGGATAATCAATCCAAACATGCTCACAAATGATATGCAACTAAAGTAGACATGACAGGGAAGGCATGGCAAAAAGAATCATGCAAATAGGCATCATGAACAACTAGTTATAACCCATGCAAAATGCAATTAAACATTACTGGTCTAGGACTTAGTGAAAGTCACGAAAACAGGGCAGAAACTGTTATTTTTATGCTTTATAAACAGGAGTAAAGCTATATGAAAGAGTGCAGCAACATGACAAAGCAATATATATAATGGAAGTAGTCATGATGCTTAACAGTATGAAAAAAGAATCATGCAATAGGCCTCATCGATGTGTCACAATCATCATGCAAACTTGCAATAAAATAACAGCAGCAGCACATAACAGCAAGTTTAACGGCCTGATGCCCACTTCAACACATATTTGCACCATCAATATGAGCTCAAATCAAAATGCTCACAAAAAATGAACTGAAGTACACGCAATTCTAAACAATTTTCCTTTTGGGCGCAACGTCATCCGGGCTAGGGTTTACTCGTAACCTTCATCGCAAAAAAGCATCAGCAACAAGTAATTTTAGACATAGCAGAAAATACAACAAGGAACGAAAAAAAAGGACAGGCCGGCTCACCATGGGCCGGCCCATATGGCTAGCGGCTGGGCTGGGCTCGGGAGCTGGCTGGCCGGCTCAGACTGGGCCGCAATGCTGAGGCGGGCCGCGCCTGGATCTGGCAGGCCGGCCTTTGCAGGCGGCTGGCTCCTCCCGAGCTGAACCAGCAGCGGCGGCGGCGCGTTGTGTCGGCTGGCTCCCGCCGGCGAGTGGCGGCGCGGGCCGGGGACGGCTAGAGGAGGGGCGGAACGGGCGCTAGGCGGCGGAGGAGGCGCGGATCCGGCCGGATCCGGCCGATGGCGAGGTGGGCGAGGCCGAGAGAGGAGGGCGCGGCGATCCCGAGCTCGGGACCTCCACGGCGGCGCCATGGCGACCAGTGGCGCGGCTTCTTCAGCAGCGACCTGCGGCAGGAGAGGAGAACGGGGGTGAGGGGAGGAGATGAAGGGAAGGAGGAGGCCGGCGGGATTGGCTCACCGGAGTAGCTGCGGCGCGCGGCGTGCTGCCCGTGGGCTGGCGGCGGGGTGGAAGGAGAGAGAGGAGAGAGGAGGTGGGGGCTGGGTGCGATCTGGAGCGTTGATATCCAGATCCAACGGCTGGTATCGCCTGGATGGCTAGGGTTTCAGATTTGGGCTTTTTTGGACAAATCTAGGAAAAACAGAGGGGGTGGATGCAATTTTGTGGCTAAGGAAACCCTAGAAAGAGGTGGGAGTGTGGTGGCCTTTATATAGCCCAAGTGGTTGGCAGTTTGCAAAAACATCCCCAGTTTTTTTCCCGCGCGCGCGGTGTTTATGTTTTTGACCGCCGGGGGTCCGCAGTACCTCCGATTCAGGTAAAACTTCGAACTGCGCGATCAGCGCGTCGAGCCGGCGGCGTTCACCTTGCGCTGGAACCGTTCCGAGCACACTTTCCGGCGCGCTATAAAAATATCCCATTTACTTATTAAATGGGGTTTTTTTCGTTCCGTTGGCGGCGGCTGGCCTCGTGCTGGTTTTCGCGACGGTGATCGGGTGAAACCCGGTGTCGTAAAGGTCGAGTGTCAGGGTGTCAAGGGTCGGTCTCCGTCCGATACGAGATAAGAGGGGGGAAAATAATCGCCGATCGATAAATCGGGGATGCAAACACCGCAAACAAATCAGACAATCAAACAATTCACACCGAAAACAAAAATTTTAATTTTTGTGAAAACTGGGCTGTTACAACTATGTTCCCGTCGATTTTATTATTATGGATATAGAGTGTGAACCTTATGTCCAATTATTTTGGGGCGTATTTTTCTTTGCACCTTTGGTGCTGTTATTGACATGAAAGTGGGGAATATAAAATTTCAATTCCCTCTCAAAAATGGGATGGAACACTTCCCTATAAAGAAAATCAAGTTACCTTTTGAGTCCGTTAGACGGGCTAGCTATTCTCTTTCTCTTGATAAAACTTGATTCTTTCCTTATGCCTAGCTTAAAGGCGTAAAATAAAGTGCTTGTTGGGAGGCAACCCAAGATGTTTTTTACTTATGTTTTTAGTGGTCTTGATATTTTTTACTACTGTAGCAACATCATTGTATCTTTATTTTCAAGCTTTGTGCCAAGTTATAGCCTCTTATGATAAGGGAAGCAAAAGTTGTGACATGTTGTCCAGAAAACAGATTCTATCTTCTTGACGGAAAAAATCAAAACAAATCACCAGTTCATCTTTTTGAGCTGAATTGTTTACACGACATGCTCTATACAATTGTGAAACTTTTGTATGTTTTGAGTTTTTTGATTTGAGTTTCAGAAGTGCCCCGAAAAAATTCTCTACTACCTGATGTTCTGTTTTTCACAGATTCTGCCACGTTTTGCCTCTCCTTACTTTTGCAAACCTTAAGCTTGCTTTTTCTTTGCAAAAACTTTTTGGCAATCTTGATAAACAGTATCTCTTCAAAATATATTTATATCCAGTGGGGAAAAATATTTTATTAAGGATAGTAACCTCTCTAATCAGCTTATGATGAGTTATGTATGAAGGGAGTTTTCAAGTGTTCGAGGGAAGATGATGAAGGAAGATCCGGGAGTGTCAAGAGCTCAAGCTTGGGGATGCCCCCATGCATCCCCAATAAAAATTCAAGGATACTCAAGCGTCTAATCTTGGGGATTCCCCCGTGCATCCCTTCTTCATCAACAATCATCAGTTCGTCCTTCGTGTCACTATATTTTTGTCACTTCATGCGTTATGTTCTATGCTTGGAGAGTCTCGCTCTTAGGTTTTGTTTTTAGTTTTCTTTAGCTTTGCTTGCTGTTCATAACAAGTTAGACCCCATATTACTTTGTGTGGGAGAGAAACACGCTCCACTCCAATCTAGAACAGATCATAGAATTTTCATGCCTATCTTTTACTGTTATGTGTTCTTTATCTTTTTGTAGCTACTGCCATGTTTAGTTTTAGTTTTAGTTCGTCTTTAGCAGGAGTATTAGCTTTTGTCTAGTTTGTTGTGGAACTCTATTTAGTTTTCATGTTTATCTTGTTAAGAGAGTTGGTTGTTCCACTGAGTTGTGTCTTGTCTTGAAAGTAGGTAATTGAGGTTGCTATTTAATTTTAGTAGTAACTTGCAATAGTTTTCAGGTACTGTTTTGAGTAATGTTTGAACTTTTGGTGTCATGAGCTCTAGCCTATTAGTGATAGGTGACGTATTTTTGGAAATCCGTGTTTATTTTCATAACCTACAAGTTACTAGATGGATCACTAGCTACTAGATGGATCACTAATCTTTTGAGGGATCGGATATTAGAGTAGACTCAGGTACCATGAGTCGAGGATGCACAAGGATAACCAAACACCCATACACTCCTCCTCGGGGTACTTGTCTCTTTGTGAACCTCCTCATTAAATTGAGAGTTACTGATAATAAGTGCATGAGTTCCCCGGACTAACGTAAGTATTGAAAGTTGACACTTCCACCTCCTCATATTTTCTAGCCTCTTCCATACCGTGCATTGCCCTCTTCTCGCTCCAAGAGTTGGCGTCCACCTTCGCTGGTACATCAAAACCGTTGGCATGATACGCTCAGTCATCATAAACCTCCTTATATCTTTCCTCAAAGCAACCACCATACCTACCTATCAAGGCATTTCCATATCCTTTACGAGATATATTGCCATGCAACATCCACCTCTTCATGACTTGTTCTTCATGTCATACATGTTCCTGCTACACTAGCAGTGGCATACGTTGCATACATCATGATAGATACATCTTGTTTATGTTTGAGCACCTTGTAAAGTGTGAAGATCTTCTATACCCTCTTGTAAAATAGAGTGTTGCCCTTAAGTGAGGAAAATATCCCAAAGTGGACAAAATAACAGATCCCAAAGAGGACAAATGAGTCTTAAATAGAAAGAGCCATTGAGGCCACCAAAAAATACAAAAAAATAATAGAAAAAAAGAAAATAAAAAGAGAGAAAGTGGAAACACTACTATCCTTTTGAAAGATCCACACTAGTACTCTCTCTTAACCTTGTACTCCATAGAGATGATCATTTATGCATATAGCTATGTGGGGACCTTCACACTAAAGAACTTGGCTTGCATATTCCAAGGATGAACCTCCTGAAAATAGATCTAGGTCTTCATGAGCGAGCAAGTTGGATGCACACCCTCTAGTTCCTTTGGAGATATTTTCTTAGCTCATATGTGCATCCGTTGCATGGAAATCCCTACTCCTCCCATCATATCTATCATTCGGCCTTCTCGCCTATGCTTGTCCTCATTGATGTGAGCCTTTCTCACCTTTTTGTCTTCCTCCTCCAACCTTATTTCTCTCTTTGCCATCATAAGTGTCAACTCTCGTGCTTACACTCATCCATTGCATGAGTGCTCAAAATATCGAAAAGGAGTGGATCAAATTGACTTGCACCTGGCTAGTGGTCTAGGGACGAGTCAAGATAAGATTCCACAAAATACCAAGTGTGAAACTTTAGTAGATTGAGTTCTCAAAAAATATATTTTCTCTCTTGTATTCCCATCTCCCCTTCTTGCACGCAAACACCATCTGGAGACATTCGAGTCACGGGCAGCGAGAGCTCTTGCTTCTTTATGTTCTTATGTTGCTTGTTCCAATGCTAATATAGATTGAGTTCTCAACAAAAATATTTTTTTCTCGTATTCCCTATCCCCCTTCTTGCACGCAAACACCATTTGGAGACATTTGAGTCATGGACAGCGAGAGCTCTTGCACCTAATGTTCTTTTGTTACTTGCTTCAATGCTAATATAGACTCTTGCATGTTATGATTTGAATTGAATCACATACCTTGATTGCTTTACTTTTCAAGGTTCTTATATGGTTGCTACCATTTCACCACAGAAATTATGCTTGTTATCATTTACCTACTCGAGGACGAGCAGGAATAAGCTTGGGGATGTTGATACGTCCCAAACGTAGCTATAACTTCTGCTTGCTCAATGCATGTTTTGTGTGATATTTCTATGATCTAGATACACTTTCATACACTTTTGATTATATTTGGACTAACTTATTAACTCGGTGCACCACAGTCCCAGTTCCTGTTTTCTGCTGTTTTTCTATTTCAGGTTTCCCCCATATTAAAAGTGCTCCAAGAATTCGGGAAAAATCAGATAAAAAATCAGCGTATGGGAACCATCCGAAATCACCTCGGTGGGGTCAGAGGGCCACCACCAGGGACCCAGGCGGCCACCTGGGGCGGCCTAGGGTCTGGCCGCGCCAGGGGGTCGCCTGGACCCCTGTGGCCCCCCTGGATGCCCCCTTCGCCTATTTAATCTCCGTGACGCGAAACCCCTGAAGACAGAACCCTTTTTTGCGATCTCGCCTCTGTTCCGCCGCCGCCGCGCTTCCAAGATCGGGAGCGCCATCATACTTCTTCCCGGCACCCTGCCGGAGGGAGGATTGACCCCCAGGAGATGCCCCTCCACCATGGACGCTTCCCGGATGTGCCGTGATTAGTTTCCCTTGTACCAGGGGTCCATGACCAGTAGCTATGTGATGTTCTCCTCCCCTCTTTGTTCTTCATGGTTTAGTCCTCGTGAGATTCCCTACATGATCGAGGCACATATGTAATTTTCTGTTGTTGCTACGCTGAGTTTGTTGGGACCTGATGGATTATGAGATTTTGTTCACATTGTGATTGAGTAATATATTTGGTTCTTATCGTTTATATTTTTGTTCCTAAGTAATTCTTTCATGTTCTCCGTTGCTGTTTATTGCTTTGGCCAAGTAGTAGGTAGTGACTACAAGAGGGAACGTTATTCTCGATTGTCGGTTCATGCCCCCCGATGACACGCTTGAGTGACAGAAACATGAGTCTACGGGATGTGTTGTTGCCACAAGGGGGAATCAACGGTGCTTGTAACCGTGGTTGCAAGGATTTTTTACTTTACGCAAAGTGCTTTTAATGCAGTTGTCTGTTGTTTTGGGTTTACACTTTGTGTGGGGCTCGCAACTTAATACCAGCGAGATGTTCTGGATAGATATCTCAAGGTGGATAATTAGTAGTAGATGCAGTTGGATTTCGGTCTACTTATTTTGGCGTACCACCCATGCTTTTGAGCCTCGTCCTTTCTTTGTAGCATAGTTAGCACTGCGGTGCGTTTTTAATCCTGTCAATTTCCCAACTGTAATTTGTTTACCTCGCATAGCAGTTTTATCGCCTTTTGGGAGAGAGACATCCCTAGTGAACATCACGGGACCCCGGTCCATATCCTCATCACTGTTTACACGGTCATTTATTTTCCTACTTTTACTTTCTAGTTGCTATCACCATTATCATTATCCCTTGCGTTTGATCCTTTGTGAACAACAAGGCCGGAGAGATTGACAACCTCTCTGTACTCGTTGGGCAGAAAAGTTACTTGTGTTGTGTGCAGGTCCACATCAGTTGCGCCGCCGACACCTACTTATCATCTCCGGAGTCCTACTGGAGACAAACCTTGGTATCTTCATCGAGGGAAATTTGCCGGTACACTACATCTCACCTTGCACTTGGGGTAACCAACGAGAGAGATATCAGTGACCCCTACAAAGTTATGGTGTCGTGAAGCATAACTCACCGAAGGAAATGAAGAAGATGGTGCAAGACTTAGTAGTTTTTGCGCAGTTCTTTTTCTATTCTCGCAGTCATAGGAAAAACTGTACTATCAAGAGGGGTTAGTAAGTCGAAGCTGAAGTCATTGTGAAAACGCTCAGTTCGAATCAAAACCCAGTTTGAGCTTCAGAGGAGAAATCTCATGAGTGCCGAGTTAAGCTTCGGTGGCAAAGGCTTTGTACTTTCTGCTTCCAAATCGATTCTCATAATGTGAGTCAGCTTTACTTGTTCCGCAAGTAAAGTTTTACATTGATGACAAATCCGACTGTTGTGGACACGCATCAAGATGTCGCTTCGGGTTAGATCGATCATTTCTCACCTTGGGATCACCACATATAAATACGTCGCCCTCGCCGCCATTTGCAGTTGTCTACTCAGTGTTATTCCCAGAGAGAGACTTAAAAGAGCACCCCAAGAAAGATACCGAAGCTAAACCAAAAAGCCACCCACCGAATCAAAAGTCCTATTGATCTAAGCTGATTCACTATGACTTAGGTGGAAGTTTTCTAGCCTTTTTTTAATCTTGGAGGACTACAAGCCTCCTAGACGGTTAGAGATCCGTCTTCAGAGAGAAACGAGTAATTGTCGCCTCGAAGTTCAAGCATGTCAAAGGTTTCAGAGATTTCCTCAATAATCTACCACGAGTGAAAACTGGCCAAGCTCAAGGAGATTGGTGTAGTGGAGAAAGGTACAAAGAGAGGTTAGCTCCTATGTTCAATCATAAGTCCCTCCGACCATACATAGCACTTTCCAGAGTGTGAACTGGTCAAACAAACATCGATGCGTTCTAAGGCTCGTTTTACTTTCCAGCACTTACATTCAGTACATTTAGTTTCCATGTTCTGCTTCGTTATGTTCTGCTTCATTATGTTTAGGTTTAGTGTGTAGTTTTTCTTCCCAGTTATATGTTCTGTTGCTACCCTTTTTTCTTCTCTTCGAAGTTCCTGTCAATTTTTTCGAAGTGATCATTCACCCCCTCCCCCTTTGATCACATCCTTGGTCTTTCAAGATGAAAAAAGCTAAGAGTGAAAGAGGTGTAGGATAATAGCAACGTAATATTATTAGGAGGCCAAAGACATCATATATACATTGGCCTTTTACATTCTGGACTTTTTTCATGAGGATGCCAAAAGTCTAGAGTGAAAAAGGTAAAAGGTCATCATCAATATATCTCTAAAACGGGCCCTCAAACTAACGATGGATCCACACCGCTGAGTTTGGAGAGGTGAAATCCATGTTGTGCTCTGGTCTGGGCCTTTGTGAAGAAGTCTGCTAGCTATAACTCGGGAAGGTATATACTAAAGATCGGTAACATGATCCACAACAATGTGTATTAAAGAAGCATAAACACCAATATGCTTGTTAATCTCATGCTTCACAGGGTCCCATGCAATACTGATAGCACATGTACTATCTGACAAGAGGGGGTAGGAGTAGTAACATAAACACCAAAATCTTCCAATAACTATCGTAACCAAGTCACATCTGTCGTCAGAAGAGCCATAGCCCGCAACTCAACCTCTGCACTCTCTCGGGAAATTGTAGTTTGTTTATTCATCTTCCAGGCAACGAGAGATATACAAAGAAAGACATAGTAAGAAAAAAGTGAAGGATCACTAGCCCATGTAGCATCTGAATAGGCCTAGCTGTAATGGGGAAAAGCAGACAATGAGAGATCGTGCCTCTAAGATATCATAGAACACAAAGAAGTTGACTATAGTGAACTGAAGTGCGACCAGAAATAAACTAACCCTAAATATGCATAGGATAGGAGATATCCAGACGAGTGATAACAAGATGACAAGACTCCAAAAAGATGATGATAACGTGTTGGATCAGACAAGGGCTCATGATACGTCCGAAACATATCTATATTTTCTTTCTTGTTCCATGCTTCTTTTCGTGATATTGCTATATGTTTTGATGCACTTTCATATCATCTACAACATATTTCGGACTAACCTATTAACTTAGTGCCCATTGCCAGTTTTTGTCTGTTGTTGTCCGGTCATTGCAGACAAAGGGTGAAAATTAAATTGCTTGGAAAATTCTAGAAAAATTCCTAAAAATCTTTTATGCCGGAAGACTCCAGAAGACAGAATGACACCCGGAGGGTGGCCAACCCTGGCCCTGGCGCCTCTAGGGCGCGCACATGGGGGCACACCCTCTGGCCGCCTTGGCCAGTGGGGCCACCCCCCGGTGCCCCCCTTTGACATATATTTACCTCGGGCCCCAAAAACTATAGAGGAGGAACCCTTTTTCGTGAATACTCTACTGTTCCACCACAACCGCGATTCCGAGATCGGGATCAACAGAAGTTCCTGTCCCGGCACCCTGCGAGAGGGAGGATTGATCTCTGGAGGCTCCTCCATCACCATGATCTCCTCCGGGATGCGCCGTGAGTAGTCCCCCTTGGAAAATGGGTCCATGATCAGTAGCTAGTGGATGTCTTCTCTTCAATATTGTGCTTCAGTGTTTAGCCCTTGTGAGCTGCCTATCATGATCAAGGCACCTATGTTATGATTCCTTCTTTGATATGTTGTGTTTCCTGAGATCCAATGGATTATAAGATTATGTTTAGATTTGTGAGAATAATATATTTGCTTTACCTTTATATTTTTGTTCTTGAGTATTCTTGCATGTTCTCCGTTGCCGTGTATTTGGCTAAATAGTAGAATACAACTCCAAGAGGGAGCGTTATGCTAGATTATGAGTTCATGCCTCCCGATGTCTAGCTTGAGTGACAAAAACATGAGACTAGGGAATGTGTTGTTGCCATTAGGGGTAAAACAACGGTGCTTATTACCAGGGTCGGCCGACAAAATTGGGGGCCCAGTCCCAAACTAAAAAATGGGGCCGTATCTCACTAATAAAATAAACTAACGAACAATTATAATGCATACAAATATACAATGTAATGTCTTACATAAGAATCTTATATAATAAATCATACCTTCAACTCCTTGTTGCGTAATATTTATTTGAACAACATCTACTATTCTTTGAAATGAACTCTTCAACGGTATCTTCATTGGCAACCTTGTCCATCACATCGCTCTCAAGTGCTATTATGGCCCAATCATTGAGTCTTTGTTATTTCTGTGTACCGCGTCGTGTATGTCCGTCGTGTATGGCGCTCTCAAGGGGAGAAAAATATTAAATATATTTCTTTTTTAACTTCTTCTCTTCTTTCTTCTTTCTTATATTTCCTTTATTCAATGGCATCATCAATGCAAAGTTAATACTAACAAACTATTTATTATCTTTTACTTTAATTTTCTTTCATTGTATTTTCTAACAAATTTAAGCTAACAGATTTTAACAGATTTAAGCTAAGCTGAGCTAACATTAACTAATGTAATTATAAGCTAACAGATTTTAAAAACTAATCTAACATACTAACTCAATATCTTTTATTTTTCCTTTCCTTTTTCCTTTTGTTCTTCTTCTCCACCACTAACACAGTACTAACTACTAGCTAATTGACTAATTCATAAATCTACCTAAACTAGGTAACTAACTAATAATTCCTAAATCTAACTACACTGACTAACTAATAATTCCTAACTACAACAGGACTAACTACACTAGCTAATTGCCAAATAAAAAAATAAAAACAGGGAAAGGGAGAGGGGGAGCTAACCGGAGGGGGGCACCGTCGACGAAGCTGCGGGGGCGGCGAGGAGGGGCGCGGCGAGCAAGGGGGAGCCGGCGAGGAGGGGTCGGGGGCGGCGAGCACGGGGGTGGGGACCGCGAGGACAGCACCGAGGCGGGGGCGGGGGCGGCGAGCACGGGCGCGGGGCGCCTCCGGAGAGCACGGGGGCAGCGGCAGGGGGGCAACCGGGTGGTGGTGGTGGCGGCGGCGGCGACGCGCGTCGGGGAGGGGGAGGAAGGGGAGTGTGTTGGAGTGGGGGTGGGGGTTAGGGCACGGGCCGAGGGTGTTATGGATAGGCTATGCCGTCAGCCGGCTGACGGCAGCGTCTGCCGTTAGGCTAAGCCGCCAGCTGGCTGACGGCAAAGCGCCAGCCCGTTACTCCCTCGGCACATGGTGGGCCCGGGTCCCCCTAGGCCGTCAGTTGCCGCGTTGCCTTCAGCTTGGTGCTAGTTTACCGTCAGCCAATTGATGGCTTAGAAAAATCTGACAGCATAGCAATTTTTGCCAACAGCTAATTCTTTGCCGTTAGCTTTAATTCTAGCTGACGGCAGAGCATCATTTGCCGTCAGCCCCGATAGAAAGCTGACGGCAAAGCAATAAGCTGACGGAAAAACTCTAGCGGTTCATTTTCTCCCAGTCTCACGCACGTGACATGCGACCTCACCCCGATCGATGGATCGACCAATCGAGCAGCCAACAGCCACCGAGAAACGGCCTAACAGAGGTGTACTCTACTATATACAGTACATAATTTTTGTGGGGCCCCTGATATTTTTCGGCCCTGTGCGGGCTGCATACTTGGCACATGCATGGGCCCGGGCCTCCATATGATTGTGTGTTATAAGGATAGCTTACATTACGCATGGAGTGTTAAGGCAGTTGTCTGTTGATTTGAGTTTGCAGCATTAGTTGTGGATCACAACTTAATACCAACAAGATTTTCTGGATAGATATCTCAAGGTGGATGATTAGTGAGTAGATGCTGATGAATAAACGATCTACTTTTCTTGGTGTAATGCCCATACAATTGAGGATTTACTTTCTTGTAGCATGATTTGCATTGCGGTGCTTTTATAATTCTGTCAATTTCCCAGCTGAAATTTTTTTACCCAACGTAGTTGTTTACTGTCTTTTGGGTGAGAGATACTGATACATCCCAAACGTATTTATATTTTCTGTTTGTTCCATGCTTATATTGGTAACTTTGCTATATGTTTTTCTACCCTTTAATAACTTTTTCAACATATTTGGACTAACCTACTAACTCAGTGCCCTAGTGCCAGTTTTTGTCTGCTGTTGTCCGTGCATTGCAGGAAAATACCAATTATTAAAGTGCTAAAAAATTGGGAAAATCATATAAAAAATTAGCAGATAGGAAGACTCCAGAAGTACGAAGGGGAGCTGAAGGGGTGCCCCCTGATAACCCACAACTACAGGGGATCGAGATAGTCTTCGCGGGTAAGAATAACCCAATTTATAGATTCGACTCAAGGGGAGCCAAAGAATATCCACAAGCTTTGACAGTGGAGTTGTCAATTCCACCGCACCTCAGATACACTTACTTGCAACAAGATATTAGTGGTAACTGCGATATGGAAGTGATGATAGAAATGGAAATAGTGGTGGTGAAATAGCGACAGTAAAATAGCAAAAGAAAATAACTAGTAACCAGCAAAATTAAAACATTGTAGGCTAGGGAGATGGATGGTTGGGCGCTGCACGGATAAGGCACATCATCTATTTAACTTGGGGCAAGGAACAAAGAAAAGCAATGATCATCTAGGCATAAATCAAACATCAGGCATGTACCCCACATGTAGTTGTATGTGCTTGCAATAAGAACTTGCACAACATCTTTTGTCCTACCATCCCTCTACGAATGGGGCCAAAAGGAACTTATGGAGATTAAGGTGCTCCTGTCAAAGAGCACCGGAACAAAGCATTAACAACTAATGGATACATGGAGTCCTCAAAATATAGTCCATCCCCTTTGGTGTCCCAAGCTGTCACCTTTGGGATCGCCGGTTCCGGATTATAACAGGTGCATACAACTCATAGATAGGATCAAGAACACAAATATATTCATGCAAATACAAAGGGTTCAGATCTAAAATCATGGCACTCAGGCCCAAAGTGACAAGCATTAAGAACAACAAGTTGAAGCAGAAATGATAAACAACAATCTAAATGATAGGCAACATGCCCCCAACAATCTGATAAACTATTACATGATCTATCTCATCCAATCCCTACCATCCCCTTTGCCTACAGCAGGGAATTACTCACACATGGATGGATAAGTCATGGAGGGAGGATGGAGTGGTGATGATGATGACGATGGCGATGATCTCCCCTCACCGGAGGCCAAAACAGCCTCCAGATTAGACCTCCCGGAGAAGAACAGACGGTGGCGGTGGATCCGCAACGTGAATTGGGAAAACGACTTCTGTTTTGGGGTTTCTCCGTCACGGGAATAAATAGGAGCCTCGGTTGGGCACCAGAGGAGGAGGAGGGCCCCAGGCATCCAGAGGGCGCGACCCCACCCCTGGCCGCGCTTGGGGTGCGCTTGGGGCCCCCTTGGCTGCCCTCTGGTCCCACTTCTGGAACAGTGGCCCTTCGGGTGCGTGGATTTTCTGTAATTTTTCCTGGAATTTTCTGAGACACCTAAAAATCCATTTTCCTGCGCACAATAAAACCATACAGGCAGCTCCGCTGAAAACAGCGTTAGGCCGGGTTAGTTTCATCCAAATCATGCAAGAATGAGGGCAAAACAATAGCAAAAGTGTTTGGAAAAGTAGATACGTTTGAGACGTATCAACTCCCCCAAGCTTAGCATATTTCTTGTCCTGAAGAAATTCAGTACAACGAACTGAACGTGACAAAGAAAACTTTGGCAAACTCTTTCCTTCAATGAATGTATATAAGCATGTACTACGAAAAGAATTTAGCAAGTCCCAAAACAATGTTATGAGGACAATGCACGAAGCAATCCTTCTTTCAAGTGATCAATCACAAAAAACTAAAAGTAAATAATATGCTACTGAAAATCAAGACAAGATTATAATGCACAAAGCTTGAACATACTAGAGTGGTATTTCTCTAGCCTCCATGAGTGAAGCAAAACATAAATGCAGAAAATCCTCCGCAGTTTTAAAGGAGACTAGAACTAAGAACTTCAGAATAAGTAATACCACAATCATGCAAAATATAATGTAGTACTTTGGGACAATGCACATTACACTCAGAATGAAAATTATGCTCTCCTAGTTGGTGCTTTGAAGGAAGAAGGTGGAGACTCTCGAACCGTGGAGTTTGATGGAAAGGTTGAAAAACCCGTGGTTGGAAGAAAAAACTAAACTTGTACCACAGCTCTTTGTTTTGAAAACAGAGATACAAAATGTGTTGGGAGGTGCATGATTCGTCAAGGAATGCTAGTAGACAAATCAATCACCTCTTACGCTAGACATGTTTCGAGTAACGGCTCCCAAGATGGAGACGATCACATCCCCTTAATCTCCTTTGTTATCACTGCCAAAGTTTTCTGATTTCTCATAGACAAAGCATGAAGGAGGGTTTTTTGGTTGTGATTATCTTTTGTGAGCTGGGAGCACTCATGCCAGTCCCTCCTCGTATTAGGGGTTTGCAGATTAGACATGAAATCCCAGAATAAAACATGTCTAACATAAGACGGTCATGAATCACCTACTACACTACAGGAAACAGGAGTTTTGCCGTCAGCCAAAGCTGACGGCAAACTTATGAAAAGCTGACGGCAAAGGCTTTGCCGTCTGCTCCACGACGGCAAACCTGTTGTCAGCTCATCAGTCGGCAGTGAGCTTCTTTGCTGTCAGCTCAAGATCGACCGACGGGAAAGCCTTTGCCGTCAGCCTTTTTGTACTGGCTGACGGCAAAGCCGCTCGTACGGCCAGCTCTGACTTAACCCCCGTGGGCTGAGTTAACGGCGTGCATTGCCGTCAGCTAGCCGTCTGGCTGACGGCAAAGCCCTTGCCTGGGCCCACATGTCAGCAGTTTGCCGTCAGCCAACCTACTCTTTGCCGTCAGTCGGTTGAAGGCCGACGACAAAGCCGTGACCAAATGGTCGCTGCCACAGCCCAGATTGCATAGGCTGCCGCCACGTGTCCGCTTTTCCGTCAGCTTGCTAACGGCAACGCCTTTGCCGTCAGCAAGCTGACGGCAAAGCTCTCTATATCTATCTTTTTAATTTGTTTTTCTTTAATTCCCTGCATATAAACAATAATATATATATATATATGTACAGAATGCCATCCACAGGTCATATATACAATCATAATGCTATCCACAAGTCACGTATACAAAAGAAGCCATCCACAAGTCATATATACAAAAAGAAGCCATCCACAAGTCATATAAACAAAAAGAAGCCATCTCCATGTTTAAAAAAGCAAGTCATCTCCATGTTTAAAACAGCAAGCCATCTCCAAGTTTAAAACAACAAGTCATCATATATACAAAAGGAAAGTGCCCAACATTATATACATCTACAAGTCATCTCCATCCTAACATACTATATCTACAACAAAGAAGCATCCATCCATGGATAAAGGCAAATCTGCAAAATGAAAACATAATCATATGTTACATACGGAAAAGAAGAAATCCAAAATGATGAAAAGATGAAAATAAAAAGGAAAAAGAAGAAGAAGGAGAAGAAGAGTAAGGAGAAGAAGTGGAAGAATAAGAATAAGATGAAAGGAAGAAGAGAAGATGGAGAAAAAGAAAGAAGAGAAAAAGTAAGAATAAGAAGAACTTTTCTTCTTTTACTTTCTTTTTCACCTCTTTCTGCTTACCTTCTTTATTTCCCTCCTATCCTTCTTCTTATTCTACAATACTTGTTCTTCTTAGACCTCAAGAGCTAAATATATCTCATTTTAGATCTAACTAAGTCATTAATTCATTTTTGAGCTTTATATGCGAAGTATAAGTCATTTTTAGGTTTATAAGCCACTTAAGCTAGTAAATTCATTATTGAGCTTTTATAAGACAATTATAAGTCATTGTTGAACTTAATAAGCTTATAAAATCTAATTTGAACTTTAAAAGCTTATAAAGCCAAGTTTGAGCTTTATAAGCTTATAAAGTCACTATTGAGCTTCTAGAAGCCAAGTATAACTCAATTTTCATCGAACTACGCTATTAACATCATTTTTCAGCTTTATGAGCTTATGAAGTCATTGAGGAGCTATTATAAGCCAAGTATAAGTCATTTTTAGGTTTACAAGCTTATAAAGCCAAGTATAAGTTTTATAAGCTTATATAGTCATTTTTTAGCTTTTATAAGCCAAGAATAAGTAAATATTTATGTAACTAAGCTATTACTACCATTATTGAGCTTTATGAGCATATAAAGTTATTGATGAGCTTAATGTAACTTACCGGAGGCCACCTCAAGGCTGAGAAGCGCCACCACGTGCGTTGCTCGGGGATTCACTAGGAGATTCTTGTGGGTTGTGAGATGCAGCTCCGGAATTATGCTGCAACAAAGGATGAGTTGCAATGTGGTAAGCATGATGACACTTGATGGTATAAGACCAGGATATATTGATCATTCAAAGAAACTTACCGTTCCGGGAGGAGAAACGATAGGTGTCGGCATCGGTGGAGGGGTAAGACCTTGCTTCTCCCACATACTCTGCTTGTTAGTTTTTGAGGACTCGAGCATATTAGTAAGTGAACCAAACATATGCATATGCAATCTTGGCGGATATATGCAAAAGTAGTAACTTACCGAGAAGAGGTCGTAGATGGCCTTCGTCTGGGCATTATTGCGTGCCCTCTCCTCCTCGAGTATCCTCTGGGTCCTCTCCTCAGCCAGCCGGTCCCTCTCCGCAAGCTGCTCCGATAACATCTCTTGTGTCGCTTGTCTCTCCCTTTGAATGGCGTCCTGCGAACACTCAACAATATAGCAATTATTGTCATCATCACTACGTAGTCTAAAGAACGGAAAGAAAAATTGAGACAAAGTTATACCTGGATAACAATGTCCACTGGCCGCGGGCGAGGTCGTACAGCAGGAGAGGAGCTCGTTTGCCTCGCCTTGATCTGAGGTAGAGTCTCCAGGCAATGTACGAAGCCATTGCACATGGAGGTGCTTCCATGATGCTTACCGCCACCAGAAATCATCAAGGCCTCCGGATCCATCTCCTCCTCGCTCGAGTCAAACTGAGGACCGCGTAGCTCTTTCGCCACCTCAAAATAGGCCATCATCTTGTGGTAGGCTGCAGCGCTGGTGTACGCCTCAACACCGTCGCCCTCGGAATATGCCGTCACCGTTTTGTACTTTCCCTTATGGGCCATGGCAAATGAGCGAAATCCCTTAGGCACAGGCTGATTATGGTGCTTCACCAACAATGAAAAGCAAAGAAAAGGCATGAAACAAATCAATTGATTAATGATGAAAGGACATGAAACTTAAAACAAAAAGGCACATACCCATTTTTTTGCGTACTCGTTGACGTTGAGATTGCCTTGGTGGTGTGCCACACCTTCCATTTGTGCACGCCTAGCCTTGGCGCTTTTGTGGGTGGACAGACAGGCATCACTGAGCCATTTTTCCACTATCGCCTCAAGGCAATCCATCTTATTTGCACACCATCTCAGGGGCGCCTATGAATTAATAATCTTATAAAGTCATTGAATATCTTTTTTAAGCCAAGTACAAGTCAAGTTTTATGTAACTAAGCTATTATTATCATTTTTTAGTTTTACAAGCTTATAGAGCCAAGTTTGACCTTTATAAACTTATAAAGCCAAGTTTGACACTTATAAGCTTATAAAGCCAAGTTTGAGCTTCATAAGCTTATAAAGAAAAGTTTGACACTTATAAGCTTATAAAGCCAAGTTTGAGCTTCATAAGCTTATAAAGAAAAGTTGGAGCTAACTAGGCCTTACATATAAGTGTAGGAATTTGAATTAGTTAGTAATTTACCTCCAAGTATTCTTCCTTCTTAAGGAAAACTTTTCTACACTTCTTCTTGGCCTTCTCCACGCCCTTCTTGGCGTACCAATCTCGAACACACTGAACACGCATCTCGTGCCTAGTGTTCGTGAGTAGCCTCACTATCTCCTTCTCGAGATTCTTCTGGGCCGCCGGCTCCATCCCCTCCTCAACCCTATAGTAGCACTGAAAAATGCATCGAACATATGAAAAGATGAGTGAAATGATTCCAACACTAATAAATGATTGCAATGCTTAGAATACTTACCCAAAAAGTAGCCACCACCATGTCGGCTTAGGTACGGCATTCAACGTTGTTGATGCGTTCATCTAGCGGGGCCGGGGCGGCTTTGTAGTGTGGCCAAGTGAGGCCGGGCTCAGGAACCCTACCCTCAACAGGCAACTGGACTAGCCCGGGGAACTGCTCCTTAAGCACGGCACCAAGGAGGCAGTTCGGATTCCGAGCACCTTCCGGGTAACTCCACGCCCTGCAAAATAAGAACACAAAGACATTAGTTCTTGTTAGACCATATGTACATGTATGATATATATATACAAGGAACACAAAAAATTCATCAACTTACTTCTCCCCATCTGGCGCAATCAATGTCCTCTGCGCAGGGTCCGGACATGGTGGGAGCCGTGTCATACCACGCTGGTACACCGACTTCTTGGAAGAGGAGCTCCCCTCACCCCTATCATCCCCCTCACCCCCCTCGTCCCCGCCGTCATCGCTATCATCATCCTCATCAGCATCATCATCATCCGTGCGAGCACGCTCCTCCCAAGGATCATCCCAACGAGGCTCCGTCGACTGCCTCGGTGCCTCCGGTGTCTCTGACTGCACCGGCGGTGTCCGCTGCTCCAGTGCCTCCGACTGCACCGGCGGTGGCCGCTGCTCCGGTGCCTCCGACTGCACCGGCGGTGGCTCCTGCACCGGCGGTGGCTCCTGCACCGGTGAGACTGTCCTGTGAGTGGGTGACTCGGCTAGGGCGCCACCTGCTCCTCGACCACCTCCTCGACCACCGGGTTTAGCTCTCTTTGGGCCTTTTCCCCGACCTCTCCCACGAGGCTGCTCAGCACGCGCCAGCGGCGAGCTGGCTGCGACAATACCCGCCAGCAACTCTCTCCGTAGAGGTAGAGGTGGTCGAGACTCCACCAGTGGGTCCCTACGGCTTGCCATGTGTCAACACCTGTTACGGAGTAAAGATGAATTAGTAAAGTAAGGAAATAAATAATACAAATTCATATATACAAAAAACAAACATATGCATATAAAGATGAATTAGTACATTAAGGAAATAAATAATACAATCTCATATATACAAAAAACAAAAGAAAGTTGGGATCCATACAACTAATAGTCGGGATCATCTGTATCTTCTCCAGGATCAATAAAAACATCATCGTCACTATCACGCGTGTCGTCATGAATGATCTCTTCTCCGTGATCGGGTTCAGCATCAACCACATTTCGAAAGCCTTTTTGTAACCGGTCAAGCAATGATAGGTCATCCGCATCGGTAACCTCTTCGTGTTCCACTTCTTCATCTTCCTCCTCATCATCATCGGTAACCTCTTCGTGTTCCACTTCTTCCTCTTCCTCCGCATTGTCATTCTCTACTTCCATGTTTTGACCAAGCGTAGAGGTTTTTCCGAAATGTTTTTTGGCCACACATGTTTCTTGGAAGAATTCTCCGTCATATGTGTCTCGGTCTATGTGAGGTTGATAATCCTCTTCTTCATTGGGGGCAGGTAGTTTACCATGTGGCGGCACATCATAGACGACATACCAATCTTCGAGATTCTTTACACTTTGGGATCCCATGGAAGATAGAAAACTTGTGTGGCCTGTTGAGCCACAATATAAACTTCGGCAACATTTAAACAGTTCTTCTGTTTAATTTCAACTAGCCCAACATGCTCATGAGTTCGTCTAGTGCCCTTCGGATCGAACCAATGACATTTGAAGACAACGACATTCGGAGGATTTTCACCATAATATAGAAGTTTGTATATTTCTTCAACTATTCCATAATACTCGACTCCTCCATCTATAGCGGACACACCAGAATTCGTTGTTTTCCGATCGGGCATAGTTTTCTATTTCATACCAGTATGAAAGCGATACCCATTGATGTCGTATTTTTCATATGTATGGACCTTAAAGTCAAAACCATTTGCGATTTGTCTCAATTCAGCGTCCATCGAATCTGAATTAGCCTACAAGTTGAAACGGAAAGGCTTGTTGTATTAGTCGGTACTGAGACGACGAAGAAATAAAAATGGCCTGTATATCATATAAGAAGTACCGTTTGTGTAAACAAAGAGATGAAACCGGGATTGCGGCCTCCCCGCTTCTCAAGAAGATTAATCTCTTCGATGGAGTCTTTTTCGATCGCCACTCCATTCGAGAATTGCGCGACGAATCGACTGTATCAAATAATTAAGAGAAGTTAGACACACAACTCGTCAAGAAGTTGCAAAACAATTAATATGTACCACGCACTTACTCGATGTATGGCCGCACTTCTGTCATGTTGGTCAAGATATACAATGTAATGATGCTCCATTCCTCGAAGGTCAATGTCTTTGACTTCATAACCCCACAAGGTGCGATGCTCCCTTTAAAGAGTTTGAACTTGGATTCATGTCGCTCGGGGTCGCCAGTATTGTACCGAGGCTTGGATTATGCAAACTATAATTAGTGGCAACATAGTGTGCTGTCACGAAGTTTGCCGCTTCCTCGACAACGAATGCCTCAGCCATTGATGCTTCAATTCTCCGTTTATTTTTACATTTTTCTCAAAGCGTCTTCTGCATTCTCTCGGTTGCATAGCACCAACGGTTTTGCACAGGGCCACTCAATCTTGCCACCATCGGTAGATGCAAAATCATATATTGCATCGGATTAAAGAAACCCGGTGGAAAGATCTTCTCTAACTTGCATATCAACTCCGGCGCCAGTTTTTCCATCTCTTCTATCACAATAGGCGATAATTATTTAGCACAAAGAACACGGAAGAAATAGCTTAGCTCTGCCATTACTAGCCATTCATCCTCGGGGATGTAGCCGCGCAACATCACCGGCATTATCCGCTCAAGCCATATGTGCCAATCGTGACTCTTCAGCCCAAAGATTTTCAAATTTTCAAGACTTTCTCCCCTTGCTAGATTCGCTGCATACCCATCATGGAAAATCAACTTTTTTTCACCCAGATGAGGATTTCCCTCATGTGTTCCCTTTTAAGATTGAACCATGCCTTTGGCTTCTCCCTCTTCTTCCCTTTCGGTTGTCGCATGTTCAGTGACTTCCTATTACACAGACTCTCCTGATCGACTCTAGCCTTAACATTATCTTTCCCCTTATCAGTGCCGAACAATGTACCAAAAAGGGCCTCACCCATATTTTTTTCAGTGTGCATCATGTCAATGTTGTGTGGAAGAGCAAGGTCTTTGAAATACGAGAGATCCCAAAAGCATGGCTTGTAGGTCCAGGCGTGTTCCGTATTATATCCCAAGAAATACCCTGGCCGGTTCGGATCAGGCTCTAGTGAGTTCAACTGATCAAGAATTTGTGCGCCCGTCATCATAGGTGGTGCCTCATGCTCGACAACTTTACCTTTGGTGAAATTCTTCTTGTCTTTTCTGAATCCATGGTCCAGAGGCAGGAATTGTCTATGCAAGTCAAAGCAATAATACTTGCGACCCTCCGGCAGCCAATGAAACTTAAGAGCAGACTTGCATTGCGGGCATGGGAACCTTCTGTGCACACACCATGCAACAAAAAGTGCAAACGCCGGTAGGTCATGCATGGAGTACATCAACCAAGCATGCATTTGGAAGTTTGTTTTGCTAGCTGCGTCATATGTCCGGATCCCATTATCCCAAGATTCTTTCAACTCATCCATCAGTGGTTGCAAGTACATATTTTTTCCGGGATAGTTGGGCCCCGGAACTATCAACGTCAAGAAGATGTGCTTTCTTTGCATAAGTACTCCAGGGGGAAGATTGAGGGGCATGATGAATACGGGCCAACAACTATACTGGGTTGCCGTCATACCGAAAGGATTGAACCCATCGAGGCTAATGGCGAGTGCCATGTTTCTTGGGTCTTTGGCTTTACCTTCTTTATGTATTTCATTGAACATCTTCCACGCTTCACCATTAGAGGGGCGGGTCAACATCAAATTCCCGTATTCATCTATAGCACGTCTAATTCCATCTCTGTGCCATGTCATTTGTTTTTCTATTTCTTCAAGCATGTAAAGCCGTTGAAGTCTTGGTAAGATCGGTAGGTACCGAAGAATGTTTACGGGTATTTTGCTCTGCGTCTTCTCACCAAGACCGTTGTCTACGACAATATACCTGGAGGACTTGCAGTGTGGACAATAATTATCATCCGCATACTCATGCCTGAATAAGACGCATCCTTTCTCACAAGCATGTATCCGCTCGATAGGCATCTTCAGTGCACCGAGTATTTTGTCTAAGTGGTATAGGTTTGCAGGCATAATATGACCGTCCGGTAGAAAGCGCCCGAATAAGGTCATCATCGCATCATAGCACTCTCTGGACAAGTTGAATTGTGCCTTAGGATCCATTGTTTGTGCGATGGCATCTAGTTGACAAAGCTTGGTGTGCGCATGCATTGGGAGTTTTGAAGACTCTAGCATGACACAAAAGGCCTTGGCAGTTTCCTCCGGTTCTTCGTCCTCAAGACGAGCATCGTTGTAGTCATTGACCATGTCTTCGATCCCTATACCACAATCCTCAATGCGCTGACGCACTACCTCATGTCTGTCACGTTGGGCCGACTCGCCATGAAATGACAGCAACGTATAATCAGACATGAAACCACGTATTTGCAGGTGTTTACCCATTACATCCTTTGTCTGTTGTGAATAGTTCTTACATCTAGTGCAGGGGCACCATGTTCTTGGTTGGCCAGCACTAAATGCAACCTCTAGGAACTCCTCGGTCTTGGTCAACCATTCCTCAGTCATATTTTTTTGACTAGGGTGACCGGTGTACATCCACGCACGATCATTCATTCTGGCTAGCTAGCTAGTACAAATTAACACCGGAAGGCATATAATTAATTACGATGATACGGCATATGCACACTAGCTAATAGGAAAAGATAGGTCCTAATCCCACCCGAGTATGTGCAGATTGGATTCATTTCCCCATGCTCTCCTCCCGATCCGACGCAAAATTTCGACAGCATCTCCCCGCTGTTCTCCTGATACACGTCTCAGCATAAACCGAGAGGATGTGTACCCGGAGAACAACAAGGTGGCGTTGACGAAATCCTGCGTCCGATCCGGATGAGAGCCTATATGGGGAAATGAATCCAATCTACACATACTCGGGCTGTCCATGGATAACGTTGGACAATTCGAAAGAATCCAATTATAAATATGCAAATGAATGCATATTTATAAATGGAATCTTTCGAACGGGAGACGCATATGGGTTACGCAATGGAACCTTACATCTAAATTTTAATTCTACATAACTAGTGTCATCGGCATTAAGGCCGGAACATAGCAAAGTAAATGGGAGAAAAATATTAATTATATTTCTTTTCTAACTTCTTCTCTTCTTTCTTCTTTCTTATATTTCCTTTATTCAATCGCATCATCAATGCAAAGTTAATACTAACAAACTATTTATTTTCTTTTACTTTAATTTTCTTTCATTGTATTTTCTAACAAATTTAAGCTAACAGATTTTAACAGATTTAAGCTAAGCTGAGCTAACATTAAGTAATGTAATTATAAGCTAGCAGATTTTAAAAACTAATCTAACATACTAACACAATATCTTTTATTTTTCCTTTCCTTTTTCCTTTTGTTCTTCTTCTCCACCACTAACACACCACTTATATGTTCTGTTGCTACCCTTTTTGCTTCTCTTCGAAGTTCTTGTCAATTTTTTCGAAGTGATCATTCACCCCCTCCCCCTTTGAGCACATCCTTGGTCTTTCAAGATGAAAAAAGCTAAGAGTGAAAGAGGTGTTGGATAATAGCAACGTAATATTATTAGGAGGCCAAAGACATCATATATATATTGGCCTTTTACATTCTGGACTTTTTTCATGAGGATGCCAAAAGTCTAGAGTGAAAAAGGTAAAAGGTCGTCATCAATATATCTGTAAAACGGGCCCTCAAAACTAACGATGGATCCACACCGCTGAGTTTGGAGAGGTGAAATCCATGTTGTGCTCTGGTCTGGGCCTTCGTGAAGAAGTCTGCTAGCTATAACTCGGGAAGGTATATACTAAAGGTCGATAACATGATCCACAACAATGTGTATTAAAGAAGCATAAACACCAATATGCTTGGTAATCTCATGCTTCACAGGGTCCCATGCAATACTGATAGCACATGTACTATCTGACAAGAGGGGGTAGGAGTAGTAACATAAACACCAAAATCTTCCAATAACTATCGTAACCAAGTCACATCTGCCGTTAGAAGAGCCATAGCCCGCAACTCAACCTCTGCACTCTCTCGGGAAATTGTAGTCTGTTTATTCATCTTCCAGGCAACGAGAGATCTACAAAGAAAGACATAGTAAGAAAAAAGTGAAGGATCACTAGCCCATGTAGCATATGAATAGGCCTAGCTGTAATGGGGAAAAGCAGACAATGAGAGATCGTGCCTCTAAGATATCATAGAACACGAAGAAGTTGACTATAGTGAACTGAAGTGCGACCAGAAATAAACTAACCCTAAATATGCATAGGATAGGAGATATCCAGACGAGTGATAACAAGATGACAAGACTCCAAAAAGATGATGATAACGCGTTGGATCAGACAAGGGCTCATGATACGTCCGAAACATATCTATATTTTCTTTCTTGTTCCATGCTTCTTTTCGTGATATTGCTATATGTTTTGATGCACTTTCATATCATCTACAACATATTTCGGACTAACCTATTAACTTAGTGCCCATTGCCAGTTTTTGTCTATTGTTGTCCGTTCATTGCAGACAAAGGGTGAAAATTAAATTGCTTGGAAAATTCTAGAAAAATTCCTAAAAATCTTTTATGCCGGAAGACTCCAGAAGCCAGAATGACACCCGGAGCGTGGCCACCCCTGGCCCTGGCGCCTCTAGGGCGCGCACATGGGGGCACATCCTCTGGCCGCCTCGGCCAGTGGGGCCACCCCCCGGTGCCCCCCTTTGACATATATTTACCTCGGGCCCCAAAAACTACAGAGGAGGAACCCTTTTTCGTGAATACTCTACTGTTCCACCACAGCCGCGATTCCGAGGGAGGATTGATCTCTGGAGGCTCCTCCATCACCATGATCTCCTCCGGGATGCGCCGTGAGTAGTCCCCCTTGGAAAATGGGTCCATGATCAGTAGCTAGTGGATGTCTTCTCTTCAATATTGTGCTCTAGTGTTTAGCCCTTGTGAGCTGCCTATCATGATCAAGGCACCTATGTTATGATTCCTTCTTTGATATGTTGTGTTTCCTGAGATCCAATGGATTATGAGATTATGTTTAGATTTGTGAGAATAATATATTTGCTTTACCTTTATATTTTTGTTCTTGAGTATTCTTGCATGTTCTCCGTTGCCGTGTATTTGGCTAAATAGTAGAATACAACTCCAAGAGGGAGCGTTATGCTAGATTATGAGTTCATGCCTCCCGATGTCTAGCTTGAGTGACAAAAACATGAGACTAGGGAATGTGTTGTTGCCATTAGGGGTAAAACAACGTTGCTTATTACCAGGGTCGGCCGACAAAATTGGGGGCCCAGTCCCAAACTAAAAAATGGGGCCGTATCTCACTAATAAAATAAACTAACGAACAATTATAATGCATACAAATATACAATGTAATGTCTTACATAAGAATCTTATATAATAAATCATACCTTCAACTCCTTGTTGCGTAATATTTATTTGAACAACATCTACTATTCTTTGAAATGAACTCTTCAACGGTATCTTCATTGGCAACCTTGTCCATCACTTCGCTCTCAAGTGCTATTATGGCCCAATCATTGAGTCTTTGTTATTTCTGTGTACCGCGTCGTGTATGTCCGTCGTGTATGGCGCTCTCAAGGGGAGAAAAATATTAATTATATTTCTTTTCTAACTTCTTCTCTTCTTTCTTCTTTCTTATATTTCCTTTATTCAATGGCATCATCAATGCAAAGTTAATACTAACAAACTATTTATTTTCTTTTACTTTAATTTTCTTTCATTTTATTTTCTAACAAATTTAATCTAACATTAACTAATGTAATTATAAGCTAACAGATTTTAAAAACTAATCTAACATACTAACTCAATATCTTTTATTTTTCCTTTCCTTTTTCCTTTTGTTCTTCTTCTCCACCACTAACACAGTACTAACTACTAGCTAATTGACTAATTCCTAAATCTACCTAAACTAGGTAACTAACTAATAATTCCTAAATCTAACTACACTGACTAACTAATAATTCCTAACTACAACAGGACTAACTACACTAGCTAATTGCAAAATAAAAAAATAAAAACAGGGAAAGGGAGAGGGGGAGCTAACCGGAGGGGGGCACCGGCGACGAGGCTGCTGGGGCGGTGAGGAGGGGCGCGGCGAGAAAGGGGGAGCCGGCGAGGAGGGGGCGGGGGCGGCGAGCACGGTGGTGGGGACCGCGAGGACAGCACCGAGGCGGGGGCGGGGGCGGGGGCGGCGAGCACGGGCGCGGGGCGCCTCCGGAGAGCACGGGGGCGGCGGCAGGGGGGCAACCGGGTGGTGGTGGTGGCGGCGGTGGCGACGCGCGTCGGGGAGGGGGAGGAAGGGGAGTGTGTTGGAGTGGGGGTGGGGGTTAGGGCACGGGACGAGGGTGTTATGGACAGGCTATGCCATCAGCAGGCTGACGGTAGTGTCTGCCGGCTGACGGCAGCGTCTGCCGTTAGGCTAAGCCGTCAGCTGGCTGACGGCAAAGCGCCAGTCCGTTACTCCCTCGGCACATGGTGGGCCCGGGTCCCCCTAGGCCGTCAGTTGCCGCGTTGCCGTCAGCTTGGTGCTAGTTTACCGTCAGCCAATTGATGGCTTAGAAAAATCTGACGGCATAGCAATTTTTGCCAACAGCTAATTCTTTGCCGTTAGCTTTAATTCTAGCTCACGGCAGAGCATCATTTGCCGTCAGCCTCGATAGAAAGCTGACGGCAAAGCAGTAAGCTGACGGAAAAACTCTAGTGGTTCATTTTCTCCCAGTCTCACGCATGTGACATGCGACCTCACCCCGATCGATGGATCGACCAATCGAGCAGCCAACAGCCACCGAGAAACGGCCCAACAGAGATAACTGCCAGGGCCTAACAGAGGTGTACTCTACTATATACATGCATGGGCCCGGGCCTGCTTATGATTGTGTGTTATAAGGATAGCTTACATTACGCATGGAGTGTTAAGGCAGTTGTCTGTTGATTTGAGTTTGCAGCATTAGTTGTGGATCGCAACTTAATACCAGCGAGATTTTCTGGATAGATATCTCAAGGTGGATGATTAGTGAGTAGATGCTGATGAATAAACGATCTACTTTTCTTGGTGTAATGCCCATACAATTGAGGATTTACTTTCTTGTAGCATGATTAGCATTGTGGTGCTTTTATAATTCTGTCAATTGCCCAGCTGAAATTTTTTTACCCAACGTAGTTGTTTACTGTCTTTTGGGAGAGAGATACTGATACATCCCAAACGTATCTATATTTTCTGTTTGTTCCATGCTTATATTGGTAACTTTGCTATATGTTTTTCTACCCTTTAATAAATTTTTCAACATATTTGGACTAACCTACTAACTCAGTGCCCTAGTGCCAGTTTTTGTCTGCTGTTGTCCGTGCATTGCAGGAAAATACCAATTACTAAAGTGCTAAAAAATTGGGAAAATCAAATAAAAAATTAGCAGATAGGAAGACTCCAGAAGCACGAAGGGGAGCTGAAGGGGTGCCCCCTGATAACCCACAACTACAGGGGATCGAGATAGTCTTCGCGGGTAAGAATAACCCAATTTATAGATTCGACTCAAGGGGAGCCAAAGAATATCCACAAGCTTTGACAGTGGAGTTGTCAATTCCACCGCACCTCAGATACACTTACTTGCAACAAGATATTAGTGGTAACTGCGATATGGAAGTGATGATAGAAATGGAAATAGTGGTGGTGAAATAGCGACAGTAAAATAGCAAAATAAAACAACTAGTAACCAGCAAAATTAAAACATTGTAGGCTAGGGAGATGGATGGTTGGGCGCTGCACGGATAAGGCACATCATCTATTTAACTTGGGGCAAAGAACAAAGAAAAGCAATGATCATCTAGGCATAAATCAAACATCAGGCATGTACCCCACATGTAGTTGTATGTGCTTGCAATAAGAACTTGCACAACATCTTTTTTCCTACCATCCCTCTACGAATGGGGCCAAAAGGAACTGATGGAGATTAAGGTGCTCCTGTCAAAGAGCACCGGAACAAAGCATTCACAACTAATGGATACATGGAGTCCTCAAAATATAGTCCATCCCCTTTGGTGTCCCAAGCTGTCACCTTTGGGATCGCCGGTTCCGGACTATAACAGGTGCATACAACTCATAGATAGGATCAAGAACACAAATATATTCATGAAAATACAAAGGATTCAGATCTAAAATCATGGCACTCAGGCCCAAAGTGACAAGCATTAAGAACAACAAGTTGAAGCAGAAATGATAAACAACAATCTAAATGATAGGCAACATGTCCCCCAACAATCTGATAAACTATTACATGATCTATCTCATCCAATCCCTACCATCCCCTTTGCCTACAGCAGGGAATTACTCACACATGGATGGATAAGTCATGGAGGGAGGATGGAGTGGTGATGATGATGACAATGGCGATGATCTCCCCTCACCGGAGGCCAAAACAGCCTCCAGATTAGCCCTCCCGGAGAAGAACAGACGGTGGCGGTGGATCCGCAACGTGAATTGGGAAAACGACTTCTGTTTTGGGGTTTCTCCGTCACGGGAATAAATAGGAGCCTCGGTAGGGCACCAGAGGAGGGGGAGGCCCCCAGGCATCCAGAGGGCGCGACCCCACCCCTGGCCGCGCTTGGGGTGCGCTTGGGGCCCCCTTGGCTGCCCTCTGGTCCCACTTCTGGAACAGTGGCCCTTCGGGTGCGTGGATTTTCTGTCATTTTTCCTGGAATTTTCTGAGACACGTAAAAATCCATTTTCCTGCGCACAATAAAACCATACAGGCAGCTCCGCTGAAAACAGCGTTACGCCGGGTTAGTTTCGTCCAAATCATGCAAGAATGAGGGCAAAACAATAGCAAAAGTGTTTGGAAAAGTAGATACGTTTGAGACGTATCAACTCCCCCAAGCTTAGCATATTGCTTGTCCTCAAGAAATTCAGTACAACGAACTGAACGCGACAAAGAAAACTTTGGCAAACTCTTTCCTTCAATGAATTTATATAAGCATGTACTACGAAAAGAATTTAGCAAGTCCCAAAACAATGCTATGAGGACAATGCACGAAGCAATCCTTCTTTCAAGTGATCAATCACAAACAACTAAAAGTAAATAATATTCTACTGAAAATCAAGACAAGATTACAATGCACAAAGCTTGAACATACTAGAGTGGTATTTCTCTAGCCTCCATGAGTGAAGAAAAACATAAATGCAGAAAATCCTCCGCAGTTTTAAAGGAGACTAGAACTAAGAACTTCAGAATAAGTAATACCACAATCATGCAAAATATAATGTAGTACTTTGGGACAATGCACATTACACTCAGAATGACAATTATGCTCTCCTAGTTGGTGCTTTGAAGGAAGAAGGTGGAGACTCTCGAACCGTGGAGTTTGATGGAAAGGTTGAAAACCCGTGGTTGGAAGAAAAAACAAAACTTGTACCACAACTCTTTGTTTTGAAAACAGAGATACAAAATGTGTTGGGAGGTGCATGATTCGTCAAGGAATGCTAGTAGACAAATCAATCACCTCTTACGCTAGACATGTTTTGAGGAACGGCTCCCAAGATGGAGACGATCACATCCCCTTAATCTCCTTTGTTATCACTGCCAAAGTTTTCTGATTTCTCATAGACAAAGCATGAAGGAGGGTTTGTTGGTTTTGATTATCTTTTGTGAGCTGGGAGCACTCATGCCAGTCCCTCCTCGTATTAGGGGTTTGCAGATTAGACATGCAATCCCAGAATAAAACATGTCTAACATAAGACGGTCATGAATCACCTACTACTTCCTCATGAACTGAAACAGAGGCACAACACAGGAGTGCTTTTGCATGATTTTGAGATGGTACAAGAAAGTCTTCGTTAGGATGGCCAGTAAATACAACATAGGAAGGTATGGTGGACTCATATGGAAAAACTGGTTTCAAGGATTTTGGATGCACAAGCAGAAATCCGCTTAGTCCGAGCTATCAAACAAAAGTGGTGCAGGTAGACGGATCTCACGAGTAATGGTCCTTTGAAACCTCAAAATATAATCAAGGTTACCAAACTGGGAAGTCATGGTAACAAACTTATGCCTCATCATAGATGCAAGATCGAGACTTGCGTATGAAAAGGGAACATCATCCGGATGCGGGGTGCGCTCAAGAGACTCAAGGATAAGTGTGGCGTAAATTCCACCATATAATCGCCTTTGTTATTGTTCGTAACAAGGCGTCGAGCAATCATGGCACCCACATTATACTCATTCTTACCAGAGAGGGATGTTCGCATAAATAGCGAAATCTGGTGCAGAGCCATTGCTCGTGTTGTCACGAGCTAACACCCCCCTAGCAACAACATACGCAAAATACCTGAGGTGTGGAAACTGAATGCTGGAAATCTTCGTTCGCCGAATGTCGGTCTCCTCCTGGCAACAAAGGGAGTTGAAGAAAGTCCTCAACCTGGAAGGCTGCATGGTCATCTTCGTTGTCTGACCAACGTTCGGCACACCTATTATATCACAAAAGTGTGCCAAAGACATGGTCATGAGATCATTATAAAGTTTGAACTCGACGGTTCCAGCATCATGGTTATAACAAAAACTGTTAACAAAGCAGGAGGTAAGTTTTTTGTATTGTACCACACGGCATAATGCTAGCCGTGTCAAATCTGCATTGGCACAAAGGCCATAAAATTCCTCCTTAATTCCTGCAGCTGTAAGAAAATCATCGCACGGATACATCATTGCGCATGCTGGACTTGTGTCTTCCAACAACTCCAGGGGCACATGATCTTCATTGTAGCTCACCCTAACTGCTGAGGTTGAAGCCGCAGCTCTAGTAACTCGATCGGAGCGCTCGGGCTTCTTCTTCCCAAGTCATCCTTTTGCTTTTCCAAAGAAACTCATTTCTGAATTTTTTTACAATTCACGAAAACAAGGATTTAAACAAGGTGAGTTGAGGAAAACTACTCTACCCACTTACCTAAGGCATAAACTTGCATCGAAACTTGGAAACTAAATTTCTACACATGCGTGCAAGCTCATATGAACAACACACAGAGCTACTAACTACTCACAAATGAAGCCACCAATCAAAAATCTAATTGGAGGGGTGAAGGAGTTACATACTAGGGAGTATTTGCTCAAAATCTGAGCTCGAATGATGGGCTGTAGAGAGAGATCGAAAATCGCCTCCAAGAACAGCAAGAACGCAAGAACTAGAGCAGAACTCGTGTTTTTGGTGAGAGAGGAATAAGGGGGAAGAAGACATACCTAGAGGTGTGGCCTATGGGCCCCAGGCGCCCTGTGGGCGCGGCCGCGTCAGCTGGTCGCCTGGGCCATCGGTGGCCCCTCCTGGTCAGCCCCAGGTGCCTCTGGGTCACTCCCAACATGGAAATTTTTATTATAATTTTTCTGGAATTTTTCTGACAACTTCACTGTGGAAAAAATTTCGGAGTTCAAAAAGCTGCGAAATTTTCTGAAAACTTGGATTAGTGACTAGAGTTGTGAAGCTTCAAAAACATATAAACTTGGTACAACAAGAAAGATAAATCTAAAATAAATGCAAACATAACAACCTCTACTTTTTACTTATATAAAACTCATTTAATAGCAAGGTTGATCAAGTCCTACTACCAAACTAGCAATACATAGAGCAAAAAGCTCCACTTACTATGAAGCATTCATGGTACCTTTACTTTAACGGATATTTTACCCATCATAATAGTTTAGTATTTGTGGTGCACATGTAGAGGACAATCTTCTTTATGGAGCAAGGAATGGTGGGTATACCTGGATCACCAAGCTTCTCAGGAATCTTGCCACTAAAAGAGTAGTTAACAAGCATAGTAGATATTGCTTCATTAGGATCTTTTCTTTTATTAGTAACAAATCTTTCATATATCTCGAATAAGGAGGTAAATTAATAGCATCAGTCAAAGGAATTTGAAGAAAAATAGGTTTCATCCACTCACAAAACTTATTGTAATGCTCTTCTTCTTTAGTTTTGAGAGACTTACCTAGAAAGGGCATGGGTTTCTGTACCCATGGTTCTCTTTCCTTCCCATGTCTTCGTGCAATGAAGTCTTCTCTAGTGTATTTCTTGCGTTTGTCGGGTGCTTCTTCTTCTCGAACTTCGGGTGGATCATTCTTTTCAATATCCTTTTCCGGTTCAGCACCGTCTTCAGTCTCAGCATCGGAGGTAGATATACTATTTGGATCATTGGAATTGCCAGCTTCTTTGTGCTTCTTCTTCTTCTTCGGAGAGCTAACAATTTATTTTTCCTATATTTGAGAATCTTCCTCGATCCTCTTCGGATGCCCCTCCGGGTAGAGAGGATCTTGAGTGCTTGTTCCTCCTTGGGTTTTAATCCCGAAGGCCTGTATATCCCGTTTGGCATTATTAGCAAGCAAATATTTTTGCACATTTATCATCATTAACTGTTCTACCTAGCAAGGTAATTACCATGCAACTGACTTTGTATCCTCTCATTAAAGTGATTTTGCTTCGTAATAAAATTGTCAAGCTCATATAAACATTGATCAGGAGGCTTACCATGAGGAATGTCACTTGAATTGAAATCTAAAAGAGAGTGTACCTCTACCATTGGAGGGTGAGAGGTAGGCTCACACAACTTCTCAATAGGGGGTAGATTCTTTACATCTTCAGTTTTAATACCCTTCTCTTTAATAGACTTCTTTGCTTCTTGCATATCTTCGGGGCTTAGGACAAGCATGCCCCTCCTTTTTGGTGGTGGAGGTGGTTCAGGGACGGACCAATCTTCGTGGTTCGTGGCAATCTTTCCCATTAATTCTTCTGCATCGTCTGGTGTTCTTTTCCTGAAAACACAACTAGCACAACTGTCCAAATAGGATCTAGATTCCTTAGTTAGACCAGCATAAAATATATCAATTAATTCATTCTTTGGGACTCCATGTCCCGGTCTAGCCTGGATCAGACTACAATACCTGCCCTAAGCTTTAGGGAGGTTCTCATCCTGCAACTGTTTAAAGTTATAAATTCTTCGTAAAGCAGCATATTGCATATGAGCAGGAAAGTACTGATCAACAAAAGAGTGAGCTAAGTCTTGAGGACTCCTAATGGAACCACATGTAGTGCATAATGCCATGCTTTAGCACCTTCCTTTAAAGAGAAAGGAAGAAGCTTAGTAACATAGAAGTTTCGTATCTTTTCATCTGTAGTAAACAAACGACCCAACTCAGTGAGTTTGGTCAGGTGTGCAATAGAATCATCATTTTCTCTGCCATAAAAGGGGTCAGCTTCAACCATAGATATAAGTGAAACATCAACAGAGAAATTATAATCAGGATCATTGATGCATATAGGAGATGTAGCAAATTTAGGATCAGGAACGGACTTGTTCTTCAGGGAGTGTTTTTCGAGAAGCTTCTTAATAGCAATAGGGTCAGTGTAGACAAACTCTGTTAGCTCCCTGCATAAATCTTCATCAAGTATAATATAATCATCATCAAGGAGTCTCTCCTTGAGTTTACTCAAATCAGGATATTTGTAAGTTCCATCAAAAGGGTAGCAAGTATCGGGAATTTCAATTACAGATTTTTTTGCAGCAGCGATCTGTTTCTCAAGAGCGTGACCCAGTGAACCAATATCATCTAGAGTAGTAGAAGCATCATCAAAAGTATCGAACATAGTAACAGATTCAGTGGAAGCATCATGTGGTGGAGGTGAAGCAAACTTACTCATAACTGAAGGTGAATCAAGTGTACCACTAGTGTTCAGAACAATACCTTTTCTCGTACGGGATGGTAAGATCGGGACCTTGGGGTCTTCTTTCTTACCCATAGCGGATAAATTGCAGCAGGTAAAATACTTCAAGTAAACTTTTGAATAAAGCTATGCTCCCCGGCAGCGGCGCCAGAAAACAGGCTTGATAACCCACAACTGCAGGGGATCGAGATAGTCTTCGCGGGTAAGAATAACCCAATTTAAAGATTCGACTCAAGGGGATCCAAATAATATCCACAAGCTTTGACAATGGAGTTGTCAATTCCACTGCACCTGAGATATACTTACTTGCAACAAGATATTAGTGGTAACTGCGATATGGAAGTGATGACAGCAACGGAAATAGTGGTGGTGAAATAGCGACGGTAAAATAGCAAAAGCAAAGAACTAGTAACAAGCAGAATTAAAACATTGTAGGCTAGGGAGAAGGATGGTTGGGCGCTGCATGGTTAAGGCACATCATGTATTTAACTTGGGGCAAGGCACACAGAAAATCAATGATCATCTAGGCATAAATCAAACATCAGGCATGTACCCCACAGGTAGTTCTACGTGCTTGCAATAAGAACTTGCACAACATCTTTTGTCCTACCATCCCGCTACGAACGGGGCCAAAAGGAACTTATGAAGATTAAGGTGCTCCTGTCAAAGAGCACCGGAACAAAGCAGTAACAATCAATGGATACATGGAATCCTCAAACTATAGTCCATCCCCTTTGGTGTCCCAAGCTGTCACCTTTGGGATCGCCGGTTTCGGACTATAACAGGTGCATACAACTCATAGATAGGATCAAGAACACAAATATATTCATGCAAACACAAAGGTTTCAATTCTGAAATCATGGCACTCGGGCCCAAAGTGACAAGCATTAAGAGCAACAAGTTGAAGCAGAGATGATAAACATCAATCTAGATGATAGGCAACATGCCCCCAACAATCTGATAAACTATTACATGATCTATCTCATCCAATCCCTTCCATCCCCTTTGCCTACAGCAGGGAATTACTCACACACGGATGGATAAGTCATGGAGGGAGGATGGAGTCGTGATGATGATGACGATGGAGATGATCACCCCTCACCAGTGGCCTAAACAGCCTCCATATTAGCCCTCCCGGAGAAGAACAGATGGTGGCGGCGGCTCCGCGACGTGAATTGGGAAAACGACTTCTGTTTTGGGGTTTCTCCATCACAGGAATAAATAGGAGCCTCGGTAGGGCACCAGAGGAGGGGGGAGGCCCCCAGGAGTCCAGAGGGCGCGACCCCACCCCTGGCCGCTAGGGGGGCGTGTGCGGCCCCCTTCGCTGCCCTCTGGTCCAACTTTTGGCACAGTGGCCCTTCGGGTGCGTGGAATTTTTGTGATTGTTCCTGGAATTTTCTGCGATTCCTAAAAATCCATTTTCCTGCGTGCAATAAAAACCATACAGGCAGCTCTGCTGAAAACGGCGTTAGTCCGGGTTAGTTTCCTCCAAATCATGAAAGAATGATGGAAAAACAATAGCAAAAGTGTTTGGAAAAGTAGATACGTTTGAGACGTATCACCCTCCCTCACCTGGCGCCACTAGCGTGGCCTAGGGTGGGGCCGCGCCACCTGGAAACCTGGTGAGGTTGACCCCTGGTGCCTCCCTTCCGCCTATATTTACCTCTCGCTCCGAAAAACATCGAGACCCAATTTTTACCACTGTTTCGCCACCTCCGCGATCCCGAGATCGGGATCGCCAGAAGAACCTATCCTGGCACCCTTCCAGAGGGAGGATTGATCTCCGGGAGCTTCTCCACCACCATGAGCGCTTCCCGGATGTGCCGCGAGTAGTCTTACTTGGACCATGGGTCCATGATCAGTAGCTACGTGATGTCTTCTCTCCAATCTTGTTCCTCAATTCTTAGCCCTTATGAACTACCCTACATGATCAAGGCATCTATGTATTAGTTTATGTGTTTCTATGCTATGTTTGCTGGGATCCGATGGCTTATGAGATTATATTCAGATTGTGATGAGTAGTATATTTTGTTTACCTTTTATGTTTTAGTTCTTGAGTATTCTTGCATGTTCTCCGTTGCTTTTTTTGCTTTGGCCAAGTAGTAGATTGTGAATCCAAGAGGGAGCATTATGCATGATTGTGGGTTCATGTCCCCCGATGTCTAGCTTGGGTGACAGAAACGTGAGACTAGGGGATGTGTTGTTGCCACCAGGGAGAAAACAATGGTGCTTATAACTGCGGTTGCAAGGATTGTTTACCTTACGCATAGTATGTCAATGCAGTTGTCTGTTGCTTTGATCCTATAGTTTGGTTGGGGTTCACAACTTAATACCAGCAAGATGTTCCGGATAGATATCTCAAGGTGGATGATTAGTGAGTAGATGTGGATGAATAAACGGTATGATTGTCTCGGCGTACTGCCCATGCGATTGAGCCTCTAGCTTTCTTGTAGCATAATTAGCATTGCAGTGCGTTTATAATTCTTTCAATTTCCCAGCTGTAATTTGTTCAACCAACATAGTTGTTTATCGTCTTTTGGGGGAGAGACATCACTAGTGAAAGTCATGGGACCCCGGTCCATATTTCCACCATAGTTTACACTGTTAATCTTTATTGATTTGGTTTACTTTCCTTTGCAATCACCACTACTATTTCCACTTGTGTTTTGATCCTTTGTAAACAAAAAGACCGGAGAGATTGACAACCTCTCTGACTCGTTGGGAGAAAAGTTATTTGTACCTGTGTGCAGGTCCAAATCAACATCGAACCCTCTGGCAAACTTCCGGCGCCGTTGACACCTACTTGTATCTCTTGGAGTCGTGCTAGTTCGACAACCTTGCTATCTTAACCGATGTAAATTTTCCACTGTCTACATCTCAACCTTACACTTGGGGTAACCCACATGGAGTGCCAGCAAGACACCATCAAGCAAATTTCTGGCATCATTGCCGGGGACTCCTGTCTACAAGATAGTGGAGTTGCAAACTATCTTTTACCTTTGCTTTTTAGTCTTGTTAGTTTACTTTCTAGTTTTTTCTTTGGGGCTTTATATCAAAAACACCAAAAAAATAGTTACATTGTTCTTTCTTGCTGCTGTTTGTCGGGACCCGGGGTTAGCGTATGCAAGTCCAGTTAAGACATAGTCATATGGAGAGCCGAGAACCGTACCCACTTGTCTAAGCAGACAAGGCCAAGCACAGAACGTTCTCGGAAAGCATCGTACGTGAGGGGTATCCCATCCAAGCCGGATGATCAACTGAGATGGGTCCTCATCGTCCGCACACAAGTCTAATGATATGGGTGGTGAACTCCCATATTCAAAGACAAGTCGCCTCAACCATACTATCGACTATCTCATAACTCTTACATAGACTTAATCCAGCCCGATCACTTAGTCGGGGTCTAGGGCGGGCTCGATCATACCACAAAGTGTGCACGAGACGGAGTCTCGAACAATCGCATCGCGATGCCCCAAGCTGCGCATATCTAAGGGCCACTTGGTGTATGAAAGACCGCCAGCCAGATCACAACTAAGGTCTCGAAAACCCATACAAAGACATGCATGTTATAAACATACATGCAGCACACATGCCTTGTAACAGCCGATCTAGTCCGAGAAAGCCGCCTACTTGGGTTGGTACCACTATTTTGAACCCGGCCGGTTTACCGAAGTGGACCCAAGTGATATGTGCGTGGTGCATAAGCCGGTCTCGGGTGAGCCGTTCTCTCACTTAGCATCCAGGCCACAGACCTACCAGAACTCCGAACTATTGCGACATCTGGACATCGAAAGGGATGAGTTAGTAAGCTGAGAGGGGTCAGTGAGCCCAATGTGTGGTTGTACTCTTCATCTTGAATCACCACACAAGAACTCGGACTTAGGGCGGTGTTCAATGAGACAACCCACCGTGTACTCCTACACAGTCTCTCATCGTTCACCTTGTATTAGGGTAGATTCACCAACACTTTTCTACCATCATCATCATGATCACTACCATCCCGACTCACATAACAGTATCATCATGGTATCACTCTAAGCATGCAATAAGCAGTAACAATTGCAGGGGCCACATGATATCAATCAACTCCTACATTTGCTAGGATTGTGGTTTTCTTACTACTGTGACAAAATGATAGGTCATGCAAAGGAATGGGTTCATCCTAAACAATGCATAAGCGAGACATGAGAGGGAAGTGGGATTTTATCGACATGATCAATGGGGGTTTGCTTGCCTTGCTGACGAGGTTCGGGTTCGGGGTCTTCAACGAAGGGGGCAGCCTCCTGTTCCGGTTCCACCTCTACTCGACAAACAACAAACAAGGTAGCAAAGTAAATACAATGCACAATCACATGATGGAAGGTTGAAACTTGATGTATATGCTTTGATGTGTGAAGAAATTCCATTTAAATGGAGTATATTGCAAATTGAATTGCAAATTCAAACCCCAATTTGAATTCAATCTTAGCCAAGTTACATGTGACATTGTTTGATCAATTTGAAACATTTTGAATTGTGTATGATATGCCTCTGAAATGTGGTTGAAAGGTAGCATAATTCCATGGTGCAAGTTGCAAAATCATTTGAATTGAATTTGAATAAATTCTAAATAAATCAAATGACATATGCTACTTGTCCCATTTTAAAATCAACTCAAACATAGTTTAAAGTTGGATATTTGGATAGCTTATTTTCTCCTGATCATTTTTCATATATTATTTGTTCAATTTGGAGTTAATATGAATTTTCTATGAATTTTCAAAGTTTGGGGTATTTTCTGGAATTTCTTTAATTCTTTTTATTCTGGAAAATAATTATTGTGTCACTGTTGCGTCAAGCTGACGTTGGGGGAGGGGCTGACATGTGGGCCAGGGTTGTCAGCCTCTGGGTTAATTAACCCGGCTGGGTTAACTTAACCAGTGGCTTAATTAACCCGGCTGGGTTAACTTAACCAGTGGCTTAATTAAGCCACTGGGCCCACTTGTCATCGGCTCTGGGGGGTCATTAGGGGGTGGATTAGCGAGGGGGGTTAGGCTAACCCACCGGTGGCTAAACGCCGGCGGCCTGGCCACGGCGGCGCTGCACGGATCCACTGCTCCCAGCCACCATTCGATGTGCTGAGACCACGGGAACGTTGCCCGTGCTCTCGCGCGTCGTCTGGTGCACGCGGGCGACCTCGGGGGTGACCAGGGCGACGACGGTGACCTCGCCGGCGGCAACAGAAGCCCGTCGGAGAGACAAACGTCGCCATGGTGCATCAAATCCAGCAGGCGCTAGCTCATTCGACGCGTGAGGCCACAGTGAAGACGACGGACAAAAAGACAAGCTCGATTGCCTAACAGGTGGTCGTCGCCATGGCTCCCGGCGGCGAGGAGCTTCGGCCCTCATGGTGGATTGTGCTAGAGAGGAGGAGGAAGATGTTGGGATGGCTCGGGTGAACCGTGAGCTCACCGTGAGTCCAACGGAAGCGGTGGCGAAGTCGTAGGAGCTCGGGGCTGGCCGGAATTTAAGAAGTCGTGCGGCGGCTCCGGCGAGACGATGGCGAAGATTGCGACGGCCTCGGGCTCGATTAGGACGCCAGCTTCTCCAGATCGACGAAGACGACGACGCTGCGCACGGGGGACATGGTTGCTGGCCTTCTTGTCGACATTGGCCGCGGCTTCTCACGACGATGAACGGCGGAGGCTCTCGGATGAAATGGGGAAAACGCGTTGAGCGGGAGAGAGGCAGCGGCGAGAGGGGGAGAGTGACAAGGACGTCCAGGGGCTTCTCCTGGACACGCGGAAGAGGGCGGGGAAGCAGCTGCGTGGACGGGCGGCGTCGGCATGCCCTCCAGCGAGCTGCTTGCCTCGCTGGGGGAAGACGACAAGGAGAGCCGCGGGCTTGGGCTGCTGGAACGGTAAGTTGGGCCGAGAGGCCCAGGTAGGTGGGCTCTTTTCCCCTTTTCTATTTCTTGTTTCTTTTTCCTTTCTGTAATTTGTTTTGTTTAGCTAAATAAAATAGCTAAACATTTTATTAAATGCAAAATGTTTTTACTTTCAGTTTTAGTGCTCTTGATGTTTTTTACTACTGTAACAACATCATTGTATATTTATGTTCAAGCTTTGTGCCAAGTTTTAGCCTACGGTTGAAAGAAAAATCAAAAGTTGTGACATGCTGTCCACAAAACAGAAATAGTTTGATCAATTGCAAAAATTCTTAAAAATCACCAGATCATCTTTTTGACCTAACTTTTTTTGGAAGTATGCTCTATAGAATTGAATTTCTGCGCTATGTTCTGAGTTTTTTGATTTGAGTTACAGAAGTGCCCCTAAAAAATTATTTACTACCTGCTGGTCTGGTTTTCACATATTTTTCCTTCTTTTGCGTTATCCAAGTTTTGAAAATCTTAAGCTTTCTTTTTCTTTGCAAAAACTTTTTGGCAATCTTGATAAATAGTAGCTCTTCCTGAAAATCTTTATTTCCAGTAGAGGAAAATTATTTTATTTTGGGCACAAACCCCTCTAATCAGCATATGATGAGTTTCGTATGAAGGGAGTTTTCAAGTGTGTGAAGGAAGATGATTAAACAAGATCCGGAAGTGTCAAAAGCTCAAGATTGGGGATGCCCCCATGCACCCCAAGAAATATTCAAGGAGACTCAAGTGTCTAAGCTTGGGGATGCCCCTGTGCATCCCCTTCTCCATCAACAATCATTAGTTCGTCCTTCTCCACACTATATTTTTATCACTTCATATGTTATGTGCTATGCTTGGAGCATCTTGCATTAAATTTTTAGTTTGTTTACTTTTTCTTGTTGTTCATAACACGTCGGAAGCAAGCCTACATTGTCTTGGAGAGAAACACGCTCCATTTCACCATAGAACACAACATAGTTTTGATGCTGAGCTTTGTTGAGTGTTCTTTAGCTTATTCTAGTTGCTATCATGTTTAGCTCTTGTTTTTCATGCTTATATTTTTAAGAGCCTTTATTTAGGTTATTGCTTCTATAACTCTCTTGAGTTTTCATGCTTATCTTATTTAGAGAGTTGGTCTTTTGCACCGAGTTTGTGTCTTGACTTGAGTAGGTAATTGAGGTTGCTATTTAAGTATAGTAGTAACTTGCAATAGTTTTGAGGTATTGATTTGAGTAATGTTTGGACTTCTGTGTGTCAAGAGCTCAAGCCTATTAGTGATAGGTCTCGTATTATGGGCAATCCGTGCTTATTCTCGAAAACTACAAAAATAATAGTTGAGAACTCTAGCTACTAGATGGATCGCTAACCTCTGAAGGGGTTGTAATATATAGAGTACCCTCACGTACCATGGGTCGAGGATGCGCAAAGATAACCAAACCCCCATACACTCCTCCTCGGGGTACTTGTCTCTTTGTGAATCTTAGAGAGTTGCCGATAATAAGTGAATGAGTTCCTTTGACTAATGTGAGTATTCGATTTTTGTCACTTCCACCATCCATATTTTTCTATCCTCTTCGGTACTATGCATTTCCCTTTCTCACCTCAAGAGTTGGTGCAAACTTCACCGGTGCATCCAAACCCTTGGCATGATACACTCTGTCATCATAAGCCTCATTTTATCTTTCCTCAAAACAACCACCATACCTACCTACAAGGCAATTCCATAGCCTTTCCGAGATACATTGCCATGCAACATCCATATTCTCATGATTTGATCTTTCATTGTCATACATGATTTTGCTTGATCGTAGAGCTGCATTCTAGTTGGGCCTTTCCCTTATAATTGCTACATGGCGCGCTAGTATCATTGCATATCCTGCTACACTGACAGAGGCATACATTTGCATACATCATGATAGTTTTCAGTTTTCTTTATATTGACTTCTTCTTGTAAGGTGTGTGATCTTCTATATCCTTATAAAATATAGAGTGTTCCCCTTAGAGTGAGGAAAATATCCCAAACAGGACACAAAGAAAAGATCCCAAAAGAGGACAAACGAGAGATAAATAGAAAGAGTCAATGAGGCCACAAAAAATTAAAAAATAGAAAAAAGAAAGAAAAAAGGAAATAAAAAGAGAGAGGGGGGCAACACTACTATTCCTTTAGAAAGCTCCACACTCATGCTCCAAATAGTATCTGTACTTCATAGAGAGTTTCATATCATTCATGCATAACTATGTGGGGATCCTTACACTATAGAACTTGGCTTGTATATTCCAATGATGAGCCCCCTCAAATGAGCTTTAGGTCTTCTTGAGCAAGGAAGTTCGATGCAACCTCACTAGTTCCATTGGAGATCTTTTCATAGCTCATATGTGCATCCGTTGCATGGCAATCCCTACTCCTCACATCATATCTATTACTTGGCTTACTCTCGCCTATGATTGTCCTCATTGATGTGAGCCTTTTACACCTTTTGTCTTCCTTCCCCATTATTATTCTCTTTGCCATTTAAGTGCCAACTATCTTGCTGGAGCTCATTCATTGCATGAGTGCTCAAAGTCGAAAGGAAGAGGATCAATTTGACTTGTGCGTGACTAGTGGTCTGGGCACGAGTCACACTAAGATTCCAAAAGAGACCAAGCGTGAAGTTTTAGTAGATTGAGTTCTCAATTAACTATCTAGTATTTTTTATGCTCTAAAACCATCTCCAACTTCTAGCACGCAAACACCGAATGGAGACATTCGAGTCACGAACAGCGAGAGCTCTTCCACCTTTATGTTCTTAACTTGCTAGTTTCAATACTAGATATAGACTCTTGCTTGTTATTTTCTTGACTTGAATTGCGTATCTTGCTTGTTGTACTTTAAAGTTCAAATATTTGTTGGTAGCCTGTCACCACAAAAATTATCTTTGTTATCATTTACCTGCTCGAGAACAAGGAGGAATTAAGCTTGTGGATGTTGATACGCCCCAAATGTATCTATTATTCCTGCTTGTTCCTTGCTTGTATTGATGAATTTGCTATATGTTTTACTTCACTTTGATACCTTTTTCAACATATTTGGACTATCCTACTAACTCAGTACCCCAGTGCCAGTTTTTGTCTGTTGTTGTCCGTGCATTGCAGGAAAAATACCAATTATTAAAGTGCTCGAAAAAATTGGGAAAAATCAAATCACCAGTCAGGAAGACTCCAAAAGCCCGAAGGGGAGCTAGAGGGGTGCCCCCCTCACCAGGCGGGCCCCTGGCGCGGCCTAGGGTGGGGCCGCGCCACCTGGCCGCCTGGTCGGGTGGGCTCCCCTGGTGTCCCCTTCCGCCTATATTTTACCTCTCACTCCGAGAAACCTCAAGAGCCCCCCCCCCCCCGTTATGCGATATTCACCACTGTTCCACCGCTGATGCGATCCCGAGATCGGGATCTACAAAAGACCGTGTCCTGGCACCCTGCTGGAGGGAGGATTGATCTCCGGGAGATTCTCCACCACCATGAGCGCTTCCCGGATGTGTCGTGAGTAGTCCCAGTTGGACCATGGGTCCATGATCAGTAGCTACGTGATGTCTTCTCTCCAATCTGATGCCTCAATTCTTAGCCCTTGTGATAGGGCATATTTCCCCTTAGTTGGTTTTAGTGATTGATGACGATACATTTGTGGTTTAGCCGTGTGCGATGAACATTTCAGATAATTATATTCATGGCACAAGACGGTTATGCTCCCCTCGGTGTATGGAGCGCGAAGAAAGATATTTCCTTTGGATTTCTTTTTGGTGAATTGAGTCCTAGGAAAACCATACTAGTAAGAGGGGATCCGCGCTGGAATAGTGGGTGGAATCATCACACATACACTCTCTCTGCACCCACATATATTCCCGTACGTCTTGGAGGAGTTTGGCTTGGGGGCAAGGGCTACCTCTTCCTGTTGGCACGGTAGTAATGTGATGGTAACGGTAGTAATGCTCCACGGTTGTACCGCAGTCTAGTATCGCACTAACACCACAAACCTACTGGATTGCTACGGTGGTAGAGCGGCAATAGGACTTCGGTAGTACCGTGGGGCGGTAGTACCGCGCCCAGTACGGTAGTACTGTAGGCTTGTACCGCAATACCACCACAAACCTACTGGATTGCTATGGTGGTAGCGCGGCACTAGGCCTTTGGTAGTACCGTGGGGCGGTAGTACCGCGCCTCGTACGGTAGTACCACGCCATGGTAGTACCGTAGGCTTGTATCGCACTACCACCGCAAACCTACTGGATTGCTACGGTGGTAGCACGACACTAGGATTTCGGTAGTACCATGGGGCGGTATTACCGCGCCTAATACGGTAGTACCGCGCCACGGTAGTACCGTAGGCTTGTACCACACTAGCATCGCAAACCTACCGGAGTGCTACGGTGGTAGCACGACACTAGTCCTTCAGTAGTACCGTGGGGCGGTAGTACCGCGCCGGTTATGGTAGTACCACTTCACGGTAGTACTGCACACAGGGCGGTAGTACCGTGGTTGGTAGGCTACCAACAACTGGTTTCTTGCCCACCTATAAAAGGGGATCTTCTTACCCAAGTTTACTTACCTCATTTATTGCTCTCTCCTCCATTGACGCCCAAGCTTCATTCTTGCCCGATCTCCCTCCCTAGCCATCAAAACTTTTTGATTCTCTAGGGGTTGGAAGCGGAGGCCCCGATCTACACTTCCATTAAAGGATATTTGATTCCCCCCATTAATCCCTTGTGGATCTTGTTACTCCTGGGCGCATTGGTGCCCTAGACGGAAGAGGTCGCCTCGAAGTCATATTCCATTGTGGTGAAGCTTCGTGGTTGAGCTGGGAGCCTCCGATTAAGTTGTGGAGATTGCCCCAGCCTTGTTTATAAAGGTTCGGTAGCCCCCTTCAAGGCCACCGCGTAGTGAATCACGACATCTTCCATTCGTGAGAGCGTGAGGAGAAATTAAGTGTCCCTCGTTGGCTTCGTGTGAGTGATACATCCCAAATGTATCTCTAATTTCTGCTTATTCCATGCACTTTTATGTGATATTGGTACATGTTTTGCTACACTTTTATATCATTTTACACATATTTGGACTAACCTACTAACTCAGTGAACCCAATGCCAGTTCCTGTATACTGATGTATTTAGTTGTAGTGATTTTTCGCCAATTTAAATTGCCAGAAAAATTCAGGAAAAATCAGAATAAAAATCAGCGTTCAGGAAGCTTCCGGAAGCCCCGAAGGACCCAGGCGGCCAGGTGACGCGACCCCACCCCTGGCTGCGCCACCAAGGCGGCTGGGAGGTGGGCCCCACCTCTGGTGCCCCCATGCGGCCTAGTTTTACCCCCCGTCAAGGAAACCCTCATAGAGAATCCCGTATCGCGAATTACCTCTCTGTTCCACCGCCGCCGCACTCTGAAGACCGGGAGCACCAGAAGACCCCTTCCTAGCACCCTGCCGTAGGGGGGATTGACCTCATGGAGCCTCTCCACCACCATGGACGCCTCCGGAAAGTGCCGTGAGTAGTCTCCCATGACCATGGGTCCGTGATCACTAGCTATGTGATGTCTTCTTTCCACCCTTGTTCTTCAATGTTTAGACCTTGTGAGCTGCCCTACATGATCAAGGCACCTACGTAATTTTCCTGCTGTTGCTGTGCTGTGTTTGCTGGGATCAAATGGATTATGAGATTATGTTCAGATCGTGATGAGTTATATATTTGGGTTACCTTTTATATTTTGTTCTTCGTAATTCTTGCATGTTCTCCGTGTCTGTTTTTTGCTTTGAGTTTACACTTTGTGTACGGCACGCAACTTAATACCAACGAGATATTCTGGATAGATATCTCAAGGTGGACGATTAGTGAGTAGATGAAGATGGATTTCGGTCTACTTGTCTTGGCATACCACCCATACTTTTGAGCACTCTTACTTTCAAGTAGCATAATTAGCATTGCGGTGCATTTGTAATTCTGTCAATTCCCTAGCTGTAATTTGTTCACCCAACTTTGCTTTTCTATCGTCTTTTGGGAGATAGACATCACTAGTGAACATCACCGGACCCCGGTCCATCTTTCCACCATTGTTTACACCGCACTTTATTTATCGTATTTACTTCACTTTGCAACTATCACTATCATTATCTCTTGCTTTTGATCCTTTGTAAATGGCAAGGCCGGAGGGATTGAAAACCCCTCTGTACTCGCTGGGAGAAAAGTTATTTGTTTATGTGTGCAGGTCCAGGTAACATAAGTGATTATCATTCAAACGACACATCACTTGCCGAACCACCTACTTGTCGATCCTGCAGTCCTCCTGGATTCGACTTACATTACACCCACCGCGTAAGGGAAATTACCGCTACACTACGTCTCAACCTTCCACTTGGGGTAGCCAACGAGAGCACTACTTCAGTGCCATCAAGAATAATATCTAGCGCCGTTGCCGGGGACTCCACTCTTCAAAATAGGGGAGTTGCACACTATCTTTTACCTTTGAGTTTTAGTATTTTTAGTTTACTTTATCATTTTTATCTTAGTTTCCTTTATCAAAAATGACAAAAAGATATATATCTTGCTTTGTTTAGTCAGTATGTCAAAGTCCTTTTCCTTTGGTGTTGCACCCGAAGGGGAGATTCTTACCTTCAAACAAAGAGGTGGAGAAAGTCTGAAAGATGATTGGTATATAATTAATGATTGTCAAAATAGAGCCACCAAGAAGCAGACAACTACTATCTTGCTTAGAAACTTTTATGTTCGTATTATTTCTTGGAATAGGTTTATCTTAGATCCTGCTATCAATGGGAATTTTCTAGAATCCCCAGTTTGGGAAGCTCTTAATGTTATGGAAAATCATTTTGAAAATGTCCGCATTGCTAGTACACAAGAGAACATTACTTTAGCTCGCATTATGAATAAACTTGATAAGATAGAGCTAGAGATGTCGAGCATGGGAAAAATAAGTGAAGTATATCGTAGGATTCAAGGGAATTTAAATAGGCTTGAGAGCTCCATGCACAAAATTTATACCACCTTGGAGACCCTTAAATCCCATGATTTAGACCCTTCTAGGATTTATTAGGTGAGGATATTATTAAAACTTTAGGAGCTACCCTATCCTCCGTCAAGACTAAAAAGGTAGAAACCCCCTTAAAGAAGGAACCCAAGTTTGTTTACGTACCCAAGGTTCCTCAAACCAAAAAAAATAAATCTGTCGTTAGGGGAGTGGAAACAGTGAAGAATTTGGAAGAGATACCACTCTTGAATAGAATTATAAATGAAATTACAATTGATCTCACTACCTTTGCTTTTATTCCTAGAAGAGTTATCACTAGGCCTTTATTCGAAAGTCCACTTAAGACTAGTTGTACTATTGAAGAGCTTTTTGATGATCTTGATGATGGTTCAGTTGTTATAACTTGATCTTTGTATCATGCCTAGCTAAAAGGATAAAAGAAAGCGCTTGTTGGGAGGCAACCCAAGATTTCTTTTATTTTCATTTTTTGTGGTCTTGATGCTTGTTACTACTGTAGCAACATCATTGTATCTTTATTTTCAAGCATTGTGCCAAGTTCTAGCCTCCGATTGAAAGAAAGTTCAGAAGTTGTGACATGTTGTCCAGAAACAAATTATGTCCCCTTGACGGAAAAATTCGGCTAAATTCACCAGATCATCTTTTTGATCTGATATTTTGACACCATGCTCTATACAATGATCTTTCGTGCATCTGTTCTAAGTTTTTTGATTTGAGTTGCAGAAGTATCCGTAAACAATTATCTACTACCTGCTGGTCTGTTTTTCACAGATTCAGCCATGTTTTTCCTTTTCTTCATTTTGCAAACCTTAAGCTTGCTTTTTCTTTGCAAAAACTTTTTGGAAATCTTGAGAAACGGTAGCTCTTCAAAAATATATTTATTTCCAGTAGAGAAAAAATATTTTATCATGGGTACTAACCTCTCTATTCAACTTATGATGATTTTCATATGATGGAAGTTTTCAAGTATGCGAAGGAAGATGATGAAAGAAGATTCGGGAGTCTCAAGCGCTCAAGCTTGGGGATGCCCCCATGCACCCCCAAGAAATATCCAAGGAGACTCAAGCGTCTGAGCTTGGGGATGCCCCCGTGCATCCCCTTCTCCATCAACAATCATCAGTTTGTCCTTCTCCATGCTATATTTTTATTGCATCATATGTTATGTGCTAGACTTGGAGCGTCTCACTCTTTAATTTCTAGTTTGTTTTAGTTTTCTTTTATGTTCATAACAAGTTAGATCCTAGCCTTCATTGTTTGGGAGAAAAACACGCTGCACTCCACCGTAGAACACAATATAGGCTTGCATGCTTATCTTATGTTTTGTGTGTGTTCTTTATCTTTTCATAGCTGTTGTAATGCTGAGCTCTTAGTTTTCGTTCTTATCTTTTTAAGAGCTTTTGTTTAGGTTGTTCTAGGAGCTCTCTTAGCCTTCATGTTTATCTTGTTTAGAGAGTTGGCTTGTTGCACTGTCAGAGCCCGAAAATTCCATCATAATTAATATTTTTGTTTGTTCCCTTATTTTGTTGATTGCTAGAATTGTTTGTTTTAGTTGCTTCGCCGATTTATTAATCGGTGATTATTCTCCCCCTCTTTCTCGTATCGGATGCCTGACTGACCCCTTCCACCATGTCACATGACCACGTTGCGACATCGGGTTCACCCGATCACCGTCGTGACTACCGGCACATGACCAACCTTCACCATCGGTTCGGAAAAATCCCCATTTCCATTTAAATGGGTTATTTTATCGGGAGGTGTTCGAAGTTCTCTTCTGGCGTTAAATATTGGAAACGACTATAGTTCAGTGCTTTGAGGCGGTGTTTTGAGTTTCGCGCGATTACGACTTTGTCGGGTAGGTGAACGTTCGAATGTGCCAGGCATAATTGCCGACATAATCCGAGGGGCGTATTTACAAAATACCACACGCGCTATTAGATGGACCCCCAGATTCCCCTCTTATCGTCGGATTCTAGCCCACCCGAAAAACCGGACCCAAAGCGGGCCATTTTGTGGCCCAAAACCCTACCCAAACACCCACCTACTATATATAGTAGGCTACCCTACCTATTTTGGACAACCCTAGACCCTACTCCCGTACTTTTCCGCGCCTACCCTATCCCCGCCGCCACATGGAACAACCAATCCCCACCTACCTCTTCCCCATGCCAGATCTTGTCGCACTGTTGTGATCCATCGGATGCGAATCGGAGAGCCCGTAGAACTCCACGTCACCAGTTGGGGTTCCCTAGCCAGCCCTCACCCGAGCTCCTCCCGTAGAACCACTGAGCCCCGCCACCTCGTTATCCCTGGCGCGCCGCTGACGAGGTGCCTCCCCGCCTCCGGCCAGGTCACCACCTGTAGGCCAGCACATGCCTCCTCCTTCTCCCTTCTCTCTTTTCCCTCCTCTCTCCCTCACCGTGGCTCTCTCCCTAACCGCACTAGGGCCGCCCTCTCCACCGGATCCGGCAAGCCCCCGCGCAGATCCGGCCACGCCACACCTCCCCAGACTCCCTTGCGCCGCTTCACCTCACCGGAGAGAAGGCCATCGGCGCCGCCATGCCGATGGTCCTCGTACAGGATGGGAAGCCGCTCGCCAGTGCGTCCCGATCCATCCACCACGCCAGGTGGCCCCTCCGTGCCTCCAGGCCCAACAAACGGCAACCCAACTTCCGTGCCGCCCAACCATCTTCGACGGCCCGCGCGCTAACCGCCGCCCGTGAGCGAGCCATGTTATCCTCCGCCCCCTAAGACTGGGCCTGGCCCGCTAAGGTGAAACCTCACCTCCTCTTTTTTTTGGACTTTGTTTGGGCTTGGCCCACGTTCTTGCTGCTGGGTAGCGCCCGTGTGTGATATATAGTATCCAGCACTCGTCTGTTTGTCCTAGTTATGCCAGATCAGGCCCATACCTATTTTAGCTCTTTTTTTTCTTCTCTCAATTTGGCAGATTATATAGTATTTTGGCGATGCCCGTATCTTTTTTCTCGTAGCACGGATTGCGACGGTTCCAACCTCAAACTTGCTCCGTTTTGCGTGTAGATTAATAAAATGTGCTCCTTTGCCATGTTTGCGCTTTTAACATGTTGTTTTACTGCTATTTATATTGCATGCCACTATAAAATGTAATCTGCCATAACTTTTTAACCGTTGCTCAGATAAAAATGTTCCTTACATGTAACTTGACTAGAATTTCGTGTAGATTATGAATATGATGCTCTTACTTGCTAATAAAAATAATAAAATAATTTTAGGTCAGAACAGTACCAAATTCCATTTTATCGTGGGGTCCAAAATAGTTTGCCATGTGTAGGTTTTACCCCCACTTAAATTGACTAGGATAGATAGTTTATCTATGCTTCACCTCTTGTCATGATTGTGCAATATGCCATGATTGAGGGAGATGCCATTTTAACAACCTTGCTCATGTTGTGTAGCTAAACAACTTGAACCATCATAAATATCCGGTATCTTCGTGTGTGACGAGTACTCCACTTAACCTGTTCGTAATCGCTCTTGACGGTAGATCCGTATCGAAGTGCATTGCCTCGTGTTTCCTTGTTGTTGTTTCTTGCTTGTCGTTGCTTCGTAGTAATAGATGCTTGCTTGTCGATTGCCTTTCCCGTGTTTCCTTCTTGTGTGCTCCCGCGGTTACCTTCGGAGACGTTGCGATCTTGCGATCGACTACACCTTCGGAACCCGACTTATCAACATGCAAGGACTATACATTACTTATGATCCATTCTATTATAAGCAGTGGTTTGCATTCTAGTCGAGGTTAGCTTCGTTGTTTGATCCTACCACATGTTTATAGCCTCTCTCAAACCAATACATCCATGTCCTCTCCCAGCAAACCTTGTACTGCTATGTTACGATTGCTCGTTGCTCAGCCCCTGCTTAGTATGCATGCTTATTATTCTACGAATGTTACCCTGTTACTCCTTGGTTTGGGCTATCACACTATTATATTATTTTAGATGATGTGATTATTATAATGTTGACTATACTCGACGAAGGAAGGATGATCCAGGCTATCCCGCCTTGATGCTTTGTTCCATTCGAGTCACCTAGGACCCGAGTTCCGGATATTGTGTCTCTTGACGAGCGTGCCTAACCTCGTGTGGGATTCTATGGGCCCCCCTTTTCTTACCTACCTAACTCCAAACATTTCTACTGGTGGCCCAAGCTGGTTTTCCATTTGCACCGTAGGAGAGGTGGGCAGGGGCCCGCAGGTTCTCAGAATAGGTTCACGCGGGCCAGTGGGACAGTGTTCCTGTTGGTCCACACTTTGTGGAGCGCGGGATGGCTACCTGCTTTGCATATGTCATTCCAACCTAACGTGAGACGGAAGAGGCCAATTCGAGAGACGGCCAACTCTTAAGTTGGGTGTCGAATCTACCGGGGGCCACCCGGATTTGTTCGTTGTTAGTTAGAGGGACTATGATGTCCAGATCTCTCAGAACAACTCTTCACTGAGTGCCTTTAACGGGCTGGACTGAGAGATCCGGCGTACATGCGGAGCTTATAATGGGCAGTTGGTACACCCCTGCAGGGTTAAATCTTTTCGAAAAGCCGTGTACACGGTTATGGATGACTTGAGACCTACTCTTTGTTCATAGATAACATCAACTGAATCATAACTAAAACTTGAACAACGTGCGCGTGCCTTGACTGCTTCTTCTTCATCGGGTGCTGAAGGGGAGGACAAGGATAGGATAGGTGTTATGTTTGTGTAAGTAGATGTTAATAGACTTGTTGGAGGCAACTCCTCATCGAATGCTTGGCTTCTTATATTACTCTCTAGATCGTTAGACACTTCATAAATGCTAGTGTGGTAGCAACCTCACCACTTACCCCATCCTTACCGGGAACTACTAATTATCCTAGAATGACGAGTGATGAAGTCCTTGCTGGGTCAGTTGACCACTACAGTTGGATGCTGAGTACTTCTGTACTCATGATACTACCCCAAACTCTTTTCCGGGTTCTTGATCAACAACAGGTATGGTGATCGACGTTTCACGTGGAGACTCGACGACGACTAGTTAGGCGGATCCCGGCGGAGATCCTGGACCCGTGTGGCTGTGGGAATGGTGTGTTTTACCTTTGCCACTAGGCATTTGATTGTATTCTGTAGTCAGACATGTGTCTTCCGCTGTTGTTTGTATTAGGGCAGTTGTATGCCAATTGTATGAGATGTTGTATCCTTGTAGTTGTAATGTTGTGATATCATGTTGAAATCCGAGATATATGACTTTGTCATATGTTGCGGTGGGTCCGATATGTTCTTCGTCCTCGGGTTTGGATGGAAACGTCCAGATCTGAAATAGTACCGCATATCGGGTCTTACATGCACTGAGTTGTGTCTTGCATGAGTAGGTAATTAAGGTTGCTATTACAAGTGTAGATAACATGCAATTGTTTTGAGGTATTGATTAGAGTAATGTTTGGACATAGAGGTTCCAAGAGCTTGAGCTTATTAATGACATGTGTCGTATTTTGGGCAATCCGTGCTTATTGCTTATTAAAAAAAAACAACAAAATTAGTTGACAACTCGAGCTACTAGATGGATCACTAACCTCTGGAAGGGTTGGAATATATAGAGTACCGTCACGTAAAATGGATCGAGGATGCGCAAGGATAACCAAAACCCCATACACTCCTCCTCGGGGTACTCGTCTCTTTGTGAACCTCCCAATTAGATATAGAGTTAACGATAATAAGTGCATGAGTTCTTTGGACTAATGCGAGTATTCGATTGTTGGCACTTCCACCTTCCCATATTTTGCTAGCCTCTTCGGTACTGTGCATTGCCCTTTCTCACCTTGAGAGTTGGCGCATACTTCGCCAGTGCATCCAAACCCTTGGCACAATACGCTCTGTCATCATAAACCTCCCTATATCTTCCTGAATACAGCCACCATACCTACCTATTTAGGCATTTCCATAGCCTTTCCGAGATACATTGCCATGCAACATCCATGATCTCATGACTTGATCTTCATGTCATACATGCTTTTTCTTGATCGAGGATCCGCATGATAGTTGGGCTCATCCCTTATTATTGCTAAATGAAGCAGTGGTATCATTGCATATCCTGCTACACTAGCAGAGGCATATAGTTGGCGGCTTCCGATGGAGGTTCATGAATACTTGATAGCGGGGCTACAAGTCATATGACCGGAAGCAAGGAATTGTTGGTGGACATTGACTTTCAATAATCTCGTGCCACCCTAGTCCAATTTGGTGATGCAAAAACATCGAAGGTATTGGGTCACGTCAAAGTAATCATTTCTCCGGATAAATTATCGGGAATGTGTTACTAGCCAGACTTGTGCTTTCAATTTACTTTCTGTTCGTCAACTTGCCAAGATGGGCCTTTGTATTTCTTTGATGTGGACATGGTCACCCTGATGTGGAGCAAAACTCTTAAAGTAGCCTTTGTTGGACATGTGGATGACAATATGTATTCCGTTTTTTTTCTGTGGTAGAATAGTTTTGCAATGGAAAGATATGTACTGCTGGAATGAATGGTTGTAATATTTGCAATATTATATTTTGGGCTCTTGTAATATTTAGGTTGCATTGAAAATGTATGTTAACTGGGCTAGGCTCAAGATATCTTGTGGTGATGTATTGTAATTTCAATGGCCTATAAAACAAACCAGTTGATCAATTATTCGGGCCTAGTTGACGAAACTGGCTGTAGTGATCTACATATTATCAGATCTTGGAATTGGCTTCAAAATTTGTGGTGTGGCTGTTATTTGTATGGGCATTAAACTTTTGTATGGGCTGTTATTTGTAGGTTCATTAACAACAGAAAAAAAAGAGTTGCTGAATTAAAAAATGAAAAAAGGCCAAAACTAAACTGGCCCAAATACATTTGGGCCCTAAAAGGACAGGGCCCAAATTATAATAATCAAAAGAAATTCGAAAATAGTACTCCAAAAGGGATGTAAATAGGCTAAGGCCCTAAAAGAAGCCCAATAAGAAAAGCCCAAGAATTCAAAACCAGCCCATGTGATCAATTGAAATAGGTTGGGCTGATTTCGGCCACGACATTTTGATTTCGTCGCAATTTTGCCACGTAGGATTGAGTTAGATTGCCAACGACGATTTAGGATCGTCGTAAAGGTTACGACGATCCAGTAATCATTGTGAAAGTTACGACGATTTCGACCAAAACATCGTTGCTTTCAGTTTTTGACGCCTCGTTTTCGACGCTTGGTTTTTCGTCGCAAGATCGTTGTGAATTAAAAACTGTGACGATGTAGTGACGAAAATATAGCGTCGTCTATTAGCATATTTCTTGTAGTGTAACCAATATTTTAATGAAGAGTTTGTTAAGCTAATGACCGACAAGTTTGAGATGTCTATGATGGGAGAGTTGGAGTTCTTCCTCGGTTTCGAAGTGAAGCAATTTCCCAGAGGAACCTTAATCAACCAAGAAAAATACACTGAAGACATGCTCAAGAGGTTCAAGTATGATGATCTCAAGGGGACCAAGACAGAGTGTGGGCATGTGTGCAAGATTTCAATCTGCACCAAAGGAAAGCCACGTAGTGGCCGTCAAAAGAATTTTTTGATATTTGGTCCATACCCCAAACTTCGGCTTGTGGTATCCCAAGGGATCAAGCTTCAACCTCGTTGGGTACACGAATTTGGATTGGGCGGGAGATAAAGTGGAGAGGAAGTCTACTTCCGGTGGGTGCCAACTTATTGGTAGGTCTTTGGTAAGTTGGTCTTCCAAGAAGCAAAATTGTGTCTCTCTCAACCACCGAAGCCAAGTAAATTGCCGCCGCAAGTTGTTGTGCACAATTATTATGGAAGAGGCAAACTTTAAAGGATTACGGTGTCACTTGTGACAAAGTTCATATTTTATGTGACAATGAAAGTGCTATCAATATCGCCTACAACCCCGTTCAACATAGCAAGGAGAAGCATATTGAGTTTCGTCATCATTTTATCCGAGATCATGTGAAGTGGGTTGATATTGCTCTTTCATATGTGGGCACCGGAGATCAACTTGCGGATATTTTCACCAAGCCTTTGGATGAAACAACATTTCGAGAGTAAAGGCATGAGCTAAATATCATTGATTCGAGTAATGTGGTTTGAGAAACTTGCCCACACACCTTATCTCAACATGTTATCTAATTTGGATGTAGGCATGGACATAGGGGAGTGTTGCTCAATTCTTGGGCAACCACTCCACCTATTATGTTGAAAGAGAAACACTTCTTTCACTATGGTCATTTTCGGCGGCCTTCAATGGTCACCCAAAGTGGCAACGATGCTTCAAAGAAGAGAATTGGCAATGAAACCAAGATACATCTTTGTGGTGTCATACCAAATAAGCTCAAACATGGTGGCTTCAGCCACCGCTTTTGTCATATCAAATAACTCCTCTTGGTAGGGTTGGTTCGCTTTTGTTTTTTTTTGTTGTTTTGCATTTTGGTCACGCCGAGGTTGCTCGTGCGCTTTTGATCTTTTGATCTCGGAGTGTCCCTACCCATTTTCCATGTTGAGTGTCTCCAACCCAAGCCCATCGTCCTAAGACCATCTAGATGCATCCGCCCATGTTCCCAAGTTGTATCAGGGTTGTGTGGACCTGCTTCCAGCGGTACTACCCCCCGTGGCACGGTACTACCATGCCTGGTGCGGTACTACCGATGTGTCAGGTGAGATACAAACTAAACAGGTACGGGGAGTTCCTCCGCATACCCATTCAGTTTCTTCTCTTTCCCTCCTCGCAGCAGTGGCGCCGGCCCCGGCAACCACCCTCGGTTAGCCGATTCCGTGCCGTCTTCTTCGTCCTCCTCCGGTGGGATCGATCCCCACCCTCCTTGTGTGCCATGGATCCTGGTATTGCCCCGTTCCCCTCTCTCTTTGGTTCATTTTATTGAATCTTGTGGTTAGGGAAATATTTCTTGGATCCACTAGATTTTTTTCTAAATCTAGGCACTTTGAGGACTAAGTATGACTATTAGATAGGAATGAGGTAGTATTGTTGGCTGTTTGTAAATTTTTGGCACCGCGGTAGTACCGGATCTGAGATCCTTTCTTGCAGTTGCCCGTGCGGTACTGATACGGTGAGCATAGTTCTCTCACTCCTCGTTGGTTACTCCAAGTGGAAGGTGAGAAGTAGCGTAGCAGAAAATTTCCCTCGGTGAAGATACCTAGTGTCGTCGATATGTAACGGAGATGCCATGGGGATTGCTAATGAGAGGGACAAACTGAGGTTATTGTCGCTGTTACCAGAATCGAGAGTGGGAACACACGGTGAGACACCACGATGTACCCAGGTTCAGGGCTCTCCCTAGAGATAACACCCCTAGTCCTGCCGAGCTAGCTATATGCAATAACTCTGACTACAATGAATGATCCTTGAGATGTTTGAGAAGAAGGAGAAGAGGGCTCTAAGCACAACTCTCTCCTGGCTCTCTCTGTGGTGGGTGAGATTGCAATAAGTGCTCCGTCGTCCCTCATGCAGGAGGGGTACCCGGGGCTCTTATAGGCCGAGCCCGGGGTACAAAGTTAAATATACAAAGGGAAGGGCCCAGCTGTCAGCCTCAGACAAGCTAGGGTCCTCACACCGTGTTCTCCCGGATGACCCGGTGTAGACTTTCGGCTCACCATGCCTCTACTCTGTAGACCTCGGTACTGAATAGTGGAGCTAGAGACCTAGGCCTGTCGGCCTGTCCGCATGATTGGCGCTGGAGGAGACCGCACGCGTCTGAAAGTCCCGATCTTCATGGATTGCGCATTGAATGCTTTTGTACCAGATGTACGACCTATGATTCTGCTCGGATGTTGCTCTGTTTACTTCGGCCGAATGCTTCTTGATGAGGACGATTGCGCCCTCTTTGGGGCAATCGGCCTCCGACCTGAACAGTTCTGCCCACTTCTTGCTTACTCTTGATCAGTTTGTCCTTGATTAGATCGGTGACCATCAGGTCGGTGATCTTCGCCTTGATGAATTTTTTCCCCTGGGTGACCCAACCCGGGGGTCATTCCCCCGAAAGTAGCCCTGAAGCTGGGGAGGTTCCGCCGAACTCAAAGATGGCGAGGGCTGCACAGGTTCCTTCTATACTTCTGGAATTTTGAATCCTCATTTCTGACCGATTGCTCTCCATTGGGGAGATTTGTTGCTGTCTGCCGATTGCTCTTGTTATTCTCACCGATTGCGCTCAATGGGCCGATTGCTTGCTATCTTCCGATTGCACTTGATCTTCTTGACCCATCTGCCCAACGGTTAGTTTGACTGGAATGTTGACCAAACTTTCTGCTTCGAATTCTCCGGAGAATACGGGAAATCGTGCCACGATTTGACATGCCACAACCGCTGCCTCGACCCACGCGTGCATGTCCCGTCCCATTCACCGGATCTGCTGTGCTCCGAACTGGTGATGCTCTATAGATACACGCGGCCACACCGCGTGCCGGATCGGCACAACGGATCCTACTACCATCTCGCCGGGTCTTTAAATAGTCTGTGGGGTGAGACATGTGCCACGCACCCTCACTCCATCTTCCTCCTCGCGCTCTCCTCGCGCTCCCCTCTATTTCCGCCGCCACCACATCGCGCGCCTTTCCGTTCCACTACTGCCGCCGCCGGAGCTCAGGGCTGTTCCGCCGAGGACCTTCCAACCACACTCCGCCGCCGTCGCTGCCGTTCCTCCTTCGCCGCCATAGGTGGTCACGGATCTTGCTTTCCGCCATCGCCGCCGCCGTCGTCGTCTTCCTCCTCGCCCACCACGGAGTCCGACACCTCCATGGGGGACCATACCGCCACCTCCGTCTCCGAGGAGGGCTCTTGGAAGGGCTCCATTGTCAACGAGATGCATATTGCTCTCCTCCGACGGTCGCGCAAGATTCCGGTGGACCTCGACTGTCGCGTCCCCGGCACTGAGCTTGTGCCCGCACCCCAGGTCGGCGAGCGCGTTGTCTTCCTCACGCATTTCCAACGTGGATTCGGGCTCCCAGTGAGCCATTTTTTCCGCGAGTTCTTGGATTTCTATTGGATGCAGCCGCACCACCTCAGGGCGAATGCCATTATGTTCCTCTCCACCTTTGTAACCTTGGGCGAGGACTATCTCGGAATTCGGCCCACCATCGGCCTCTGGTGCCGGATCTTCCAATTCCGCAGTTTCCAAGTGGGCACTGGGGTGTGGGCTACCGACCCCAAGACCCAGAAGAAAAAGGAAGTGAAGATGATGGCCGAGTGCGGTGGCGCCACCATCTACTCTCGGAGAACTGGACTCTATCCTCATCCCCAGCCACCACAGTCCATCAAGAACTGGCAGATGGGGCTCTTTTATGTCTCATCGCCGAAGGAAAAGGACCTGCTCAACTTGCCCGAATTTTCTCTACACCTCCGACTGCTAAGTACCACTGGTCCGAGAAGCCAGGAGACGGGTACACCGACCTGGATCGTCAGATGGCCCAGATCCAAACCCTGTACCAAAGGACTGCAACCTGCTGATCTGGTAGTGACATGGCTCTGCCGCCAAGTGCTTCCACTACAACGCCGCTGCCACCTCATCTGCGATATGAGCCGATTCCTAGACCCCACTCGGATCTCCACATTCCGCGTAGATGAAGCTGATTTTATCCGCCGTATAAATATGCTTGCCGACCTCAAGTTTGTTGCGACCTTCCAGTTCGGAAAGGCGGCGTACAGCCGACTCTGGCCCTGCCCTGTGGTATGATCTTGTTCTTATCTTTATATTAGTTCTTATTCCTTTCTTGTTGATTCTGATCGGTCATTCCTCCCTAGGAGTTCCTTGGCTCCATTTTTATGCGAGATGGACAGGCTGCCTCGAGCTACCATCCGGACCACGTAGACGAGGATGCCGAGGACTTGGAGCTCGAAGAAGAGACGGATTTCGAGACTGAAGCTCGGACTGCTTCTCTCGGGCTCGGCCTCAACCAGCCGGGTGAGTTCGATTCCTCCATCAAACGCTTCATGGCCGAATGGAGCAGTGATGCTGATTCCCTTGGTGATTTCGGTGCAGAAGCCCAACCGGCCGAGCAGATGGTGGCCGAGGGGAAACGCCCCCGAGCTGACGATGCACCAGGTACTTCCAAGGTTGCCAAGAAGAAAGGAAAATACGGCGCGCGCCGCCCTACTCCAGATCCGACTGCTGCCAAACCTGGTGGCCCTGTGCTCTCTCCCACACCTCTGAATATTTCCCGTCCAAGCTTCTCCATGTCAAAGTTTGCTGCCAGCCTTCCCCGAGCTGCCGGGTACTCGTATTTATTCTTGCTATGCATTTTTTTCCTTTGTATCCGACCTCTTTCTTCATCTTGCTTTTCTATGACATAGAGCTGCCCGAACTATTGCCCCTGCCGCCCATGGTGTTCCTCCGAGCGCGGCTCCCGCCACCTCTCCTACTTCCCACATTCCTCTTGCACGCTTATGCAAAAGTTCCGCCGCCTATACCTCCAAGGCCGAGTGTATCAATAGACAGAAAGTTGCCGCTGCGACCAGGAAAGCACAGCCGACTGCTCCTCCTCCGACCTCTGCGACTCTCACCAATCCGACTGCTGGAACAAAGTCGACCACTCCTGCAACCACCACCGCTGCTGATACTCCGATCCTTATGGACCCCTCTGGCGTTGCGCACCTATATGTGCCAGTGCCAGATCGTCCTACCGCTGATGCTGCTCAGCCTGAGGCTTTTTCAGCCCAGGCCACTATTCCTGTGCATCCAGCTCCTGCAAATGGATCGTAGAGTGTTGCTGCTGCCCCCCTCGACCCGACAGCTTCTCCACCCGCTGATCCTCAATTCAGTTTTCTTCTTGCCACTCATATCCCTGCTGGAGCTAGCACAGCCACACTACCATCCTCCTGTGCCATTATGCGCCAGCCGCCGACCATGGTTCGCCAACTCTCGCGAGCCAACCGGTTCCGTGAAGCGTACACTGGTGCCCTTGACATTTCATCGGTCCGACCTGCTGCTGATTCTGCCACTCCTCCGCCTCCTGGGTCCGAGGACCAGGTCCCGGCCCACCTTCTGAACCGATTGGGTGGCCTTGCCACCCACATTAGACGCTTTGTTGATGGAGCTCTGGGCCAAATTCTCTGCTCGGAGTACTCTTCTTCTGTAAGTTTTCCTTTCAGTACGGGTGCTCCAAGCGCACCCACTGGGTGTAGTCCCCGAGATTCGGGCCGATTGCTTGCAATTGTCTCAGATCTTACTTTCTTTTAACTGTTGCGCCTTATTCGGATCTGACTGACCAATTTTTCAGGCTATTTGTGACAGACGCCAAGCTGTGTTTGACGAGCTCTTGGCCGCTTACACAGCGGGCCAAAAGTCCATTACTGCTCTGAAAAGAAATGTTGAAGCTCAAGCTGCCAAGATCCAGGAGCTGATAGGTATATCTCTGCTTGCCTTTTTTTTCTTGTTCCCGATTGCTACTGCTTCCTTACTTGAATGTACACTTGTAGCTGCCGCCACTCACTTCTCCCAGCTAGAGGCCGCCCAGAAGAGGATCGCCAAGCTGGAGAATAAGATCGGTGATATAGATGGCCAGCTCAGTAGTGCCGAGCAAAAACGTCAGCGTCTAGCTACTGTCGAGACCGAGCTACAGGCCAAACTCCACAAAATGACCAAGGACATTGCCACCGCCAAGACTGCTCATGATCAGGAATGTAGAGGCTCGTCGATGCTCGCCACGAGGTGGAGTGTCAGCTACTGAAAGAGAAGGACTTGGCTGTCAAGCGTGTTGAAGATATGGCTGTCCAGCACCATGAGGACCTCCGAGCTGCCCAAGCGTACTCAGATCTTGCCCTTGCTTGCCTCCACCGAGTGGATCTCTCCCTTGCTAGTATTCCTCTACACTTGCTTGCTCTTGTATTCCGATCTAATCCTACTGCTCTCCGAACTGACATTTTTCTCCTATTTCGACCAGATGCCTGGCCCAACTCTATCGTTGTTGCCGAGCAAGCCGTTGACGACGCCCGCCGCACCAGAGGTGCGGTAGTTGATGCTGATGCCGGTTGGAGTGCCGAAGACTTTGATGTATCTCTGGATGCTCGGCTGCCCCTTGTAAAAGGTGCGCTCTGCATGTACAAGACTGATGTCCAGAAGCTAAATGAGAAACACTTCAGGTCACGAACCAAGCCGATTGCCGATGAGACCACTGAGGATGTTGCCCGGAACTTCAAAGCCGCCCTTCGCTTGACTCCGGGATCCGCGCTGGGATTCAAGCTGCTCTATCCATCGTCAAGAGTTGGTATCCCGGGTAGACATCAGTTTGCTGAAGGCCATGCGCGAAGGGTCGGAAGACAGCCTCGCTCCGGTTTGGGTGCAGATATGCCATCTTGCTGACGAACTCTCTAAATCCATGAACCCTTATGAATTCACCTACTTCGTCGATAGTGCTGGTGCTCAGATTGAATCGCTATCACTCAGCGAGCTGCTGTATACCACCAGCGAGGCTGCTCAGTCAAGGCCTGCTCGGCGCACCAGAAGTGCTCCCTCCCACTCCTCGGAGTATGTTGATGATGAAGACGCGAGTGAAGGTGAGGATTCTTCCGACGAGCATTCGGCGAGCGCCTCCCGAGATCCAGCAAGCACAGAGCCCGGTGCCACCGCTTCTTCCGCTCCGGGGGGTGCCGCCATCACGACCCCTACTGCTTCGGCTCCGAATGCTCCAGCTGCTCCGGATGCGCTAACTTCCTAAGCTCGGCACGCTTTTCAGTTACCTGCTTTTTCTTGACAAACACTAGTTAAATTCCAAGTGCGCCCGCCGAGGGCCACTTTCATGTAATGAACATCATTCGGCCAATCGGCCTTACTTGCTTATGAACTACCTTTTACCTAGACATATATATGGCACTCTTCCTTTGCGTTTTTCAACCGATTGCCTTTTTCTTTGACTTTTTTATCTCTTGGTCGATATTCCTTCCAACCATACAGCTGACCTGTGGTATGTGGTCGGGCCAGATAATAGACTTTGAAAGAAATTTTGACAAGCACCTCTAGTTTCTTAGTTTTGTTCGTAAAGGTAGGGTTGCGCAGATGGGCCGATTGCAACCTTCCGACTGTTGGCCAGCCGGTCTGGTCACAATCGGTGGGTCTGCTATCGGCTAACTTCAAATTAGATATACTTTTGGAGTATGAATTTTCTGATTGATAGTTCTGCTCGGCCACATCCACCCGACATTACAGCCGTCCTGCGGTCTGCATTCGGTTGGGACTAGCCTTCACAAACCCATCGCTAGTTTTGCTCTTCCTCTCAAGTATACCCTTTTCGGGGCAACCGACCAGTCCCCGGGTCAGCTTTCGCCGACCATAAGACTGAGAAACAGAAAAAACACAAGTTTTTGTAACTCCTGCCGAATACTATCCCATGGATGCACGGCTATTCTCATTGATAATATTTCCACAAAGGGAGGGGATACAACAATACTTCTCAACTGTAAAACAGACATAACAGCTCGACGTTCCAAGGACGCTCCGTTTCTTGCCCCGAAGTGTCCACATATCGGGTCGGCTTTCTGAGATCAATAAGGTAGTATGCACTATTCTTGAGCGCCCGACTGATGATGAATGGACCTTCCCAAGGAGAGGATAACTTGTGCTGGCCATCCGATTTCTGGATTCGGAGCAACACCAAGTCACCCTCACGAAAAGCTAGGGAACGGATCTTCTTGTTGTGGTAGTGACGCAGCTTCTGCTGGTATATTTCCGACATGGACAAGGCCAGGAGACATGCTTCTTCTCTTAAATCAACACCGTCCTCGCGAGCTTCCTTGGCTTCTGCCTCCGTGTACATGGCGTGCCGAGGTCAATCGAATTCAATGTGACAGGAGAGCATTGCCTCCGCGCCATATACTTGGAATAAGGGAGTGGATCCAGTTGAACGGTTCGGTGTGGTGCGTAAACTCCAAAGCATTGCTGGCAGCTCGTCGATCCATGCGCCAGGTGCTCTCTCTAGTGGCTCCACCAATCTTGGCTTGATTCCAGAGAAAATGAGGCCATTTTCCCGCTCTGCTTGACCATTTGACTGGGTGTGAGCTACAGATGCTACATCCAGCCGGATGCCCTGCTGGGAAGCAAACCGAGCTAGCGCTCCTTTTGCGAAGTTTGTTCCATTGTCAGTGACGATGCTGTGCGGTACTCCATATCTGACTAAAATGTCCGCCATGAACCTGACCGCAGTCGTCCCATCTAGCTTCTTGATGAGCCTTGCCTCGATCCACTTGGTGAACTTGTCCACTGCTACCAGTAAGTGTGTCATGCCACCTCTTGCTGTTTTGAATGGTCCCACCATGTCCAGACCCCAAACTGCAAATAGCCATGTGATCAGAATGGTTTTGAGTGCTGAGACTGGTAGGTGGCTCTTCGATTTGAATCTTTGACACCCATTGCAATGCTTGACTAACTCTTCTGCCGATGCTTTCGAAGTCGGCCAATAGAAACCATGGCGGAAAGCCTTGTCAACTATTGCTATCGCTGATGCATGGAGACCACACTCGCCTTGATGGATGTCTCCGAGCAAAAACAACCCCTTGTCTTCTTCCACACACCACTGAAGGACTCCTGTTGGACTGCGGTGCACCAGCTCGTTGTTGATGATAGTATATGCTCCAGATCGACGCTTGATTTTCCGAGCTTCTACTTAATGTTGTGGGAGTGTGCCGTCCACCAAAAAGATTCTGATCGGCTCTACCCACGATGGTGCAACAACGATTACCATTACATCAACTCCTTTATGTTCTAGTTGTTCGACTTCTACTACTGGCAGTTCGGGGGAGGAAGAACCGATTGTCTCTTGCATGAACACCTCAGCCCCGAGCTGACGACAGCAGCCCCAGGTTCGCAATCGGCAGCCCCTGGTGCGGCCGACTTCTCCTCCAGCTTTTGCTTCTTGACCAACTTCTTTGCCTCGAGCCCTGTCATCTTCAGATCGGCCGGAATAAAGATTGACTCTGATTCCGGGGAAGGCTTGATGGATGGCTTGTGGATGTTTTCTAGAGAGACTCCTGGTGGAATTTCCTTTCTGGTGGACCCCAGCTTGGACAGTGCATCTTCTGCTTCATTTTCAGCTCGGGGGATATGATGGAATTCACACCCTTCAAAGAAACCAGATAACTGCTGCACGAGGAATCTGTATCTTGCCATATTTTCATCTTTTGCATCCCAAGTGCCAGTGCATTGCTGCACCACCAGATCGGAATCACCATAACACAAAATCCGCCGAATGCCGATCTCCTTGGCCAATCGGACACCGTGCACCAATGCTTCTTATTCAACTACATTATTTGATGTTGCGAAGTGAATCTGCAGCACATACTCGAGCTTGTCACCCTTTGGAGAAGTGAGAACAACGCCAGCCCCTAGTCCGGTCATCATCTTGGAGCCATCAAAATGCATTTGCCAGAACTGAGAGTCCGGACAGGGGGGCGTATATTGAGTTTCTGCCCAATTAACCAAAAAATCTGCCAGAACGCCGTTGGAGGCTCATACTTGATCCCATGTGTTGCAATTTCAATGGCCCACTTTGCCACCCGACCAGATGCATCCTGACTGCCAATGATTTCTGCCAATGGTTCCGAACTGACAACTGTGATCGGATGCGCCAGAAAATAAGGCTTCCGCTTCCTTGCCTCCATGTAGACACCATAGCACATCTTCTGATAATGGGGGTAGTTTTTCTTGGAGGTTGAGAGCACTTCACTTACATAATACACTGGCCTCTGGATCGATTGTGCCTTGTCCTTTTCAGGACGCTCGACCACCATGAACATACTGATCACCCGAGTGGTGGCTGCAATATATAACATCATTAGCTCTTTTTCTTTCGGAGCTGCCAGCACTGGAGCTGTGGACATCATGCGCTTGAGCTGCTTGAATGCTTCGTCCTCTTGCGGGGTCAAAGTGAACTTATCTGTTTTCGTCATCAGTTGATATAGCGGAATTGCCTTTTCTCCCAGCCGACTGAGGAATCAGCTGAGCGATGCCAAGCATCCTGTGAACTTCTACACATCTTTGATATTTCTGGGCTTGCCCATCCTCTCGATTGCTGCATTCTTCTAAGGGTTGCACTCTATTCGTCTCTCGGAGACAAATAATCAGAGCAACTTGCCGGCCGGTACACCGAACACACATTTCTCTGGGTTGAGCTTGATCTGGTACGCTCACAAATTTTCGATTGTTTCTTTGAGATCATCCAATAGGGTTGAGCCTAGCACCGACTTGACCACAAGGTCATCTACATATACATGAATGTTCCGACCTAGCTGAGGTCGGATGCATCGCTGCATAGTACGCTGATAAGTCGTGCCGCCATTTTTCAGGCAAAAGGGCATGGTGATGTAGCAATAAGCCCTGAACGGGGTGATAAAAGTTGTCTTAATTTGATCGTTTACATCAAGCTTAATCTGGCGATAGCCTGTTGTGGCATCCCGAAAGAACAAGATCTGACAACCAGCCGTAGAATCAATCACTTGATCGATACGGGGCAATGCAAAAGGATCCTTGGGGCAGGCCTTATTCAGGCAAGTGTAATCTATACACATGCACCAAGTTCCATTCTTCTGCGGAACCAGAACTGGATTTGCTAACCAGTCTAGTTAGAACACTTCTTTGATAACTCCTGCTGCGAGCAACTTGGCTATCTCGTTGCCGATTGCTCTTCTCTTCTCTTCTGAAAAACGCGGAAGTGGCTGCTTGATCGGATTGGATCCAGGTCGGATAGGAAGCTTGTGCTCGGCAAGTTCCCTCGGTACACCTGACATGTCATGTGGGGACCATGCGAAGATGTCTCGATTCTCACGGATGAACTCGACGAGCTCGCCTTCCTATTTGCTATTGAGCCCGGCCCCAACGATGACGCACTTGCTCGGGTCGGAGGGTGATGGCTTCTCGCCCCCTTCGTTGGTTACCCCAAGTGGAGGGTTCAGATGTAGTGCAGCAGAAGTTTTCCCTCGGTGAAGATACCAAGGTTTGTCTCCAGCTGGACTCCAGAGATGATAAGTAGGTGTCAGCGGCGCAACTGACGCGGACCTGCACACAGACACAGATAACTTTGTTCCCAACGAAGTTCAGAGAGGTTGTCAATCTCTCAGGTCTTGTTTTTTACAAAGGACAAAAAGCAAGGGATAATAATAGCAATTTGAAAGTAAATACAGAAAAGTAAATATAGCGTGGAATCAGTGGTAAGGATATGGACCGGGATACGTGATGTTCGCTAGTGATGTCTCTCTCCCAAAAGACGATAAAATTGCTATGCGAGGTAAACAAATTACAAAAAGGCAATTGACAGGATTATGAATGCACCGCAATGCTAACTATGCTACAAAAGAAAGGAAGAGGTTCAAAAGCACAGGTAGTACGCCAAGGTAAGTAGACCAAAATCCATCTGCATCTACTACTAATCATCCACCTTGAGATATTCTATCCAGAACATCTCGCTGGTATTAAGTTGCGAGCCCCACCCAAAGTGTAAACCCAAAGCAACAGACAACTACATGAAAAAGAACTCTGCGTAAAGTAAACAATCCTTGTAACGCAGTTAGAAGCACCGTTGTTTTCCCCCTTGTGGCAACATCACATCCCCTAGACTCATGTTTCTGTCACTCAAGTGTGTCATCGGGGGGCATGAACCCACAATCTAGCACAACGCTCCCTCTTGGAGTCACTACCTACTACTTGTCCAAAGCAAGAAACATCAACGGAGAACATGCAAGAATTACTTAGGAACAAAAATATAAGAGATAAAAACAAAATATATTACTCTATCACAATCTGAACATAATCTCATAATCCATCAGATCCTATCAAACTCAACATAGCAATAGCAGAAATATTACATAGGTGCCTCGATCATGTAGGGCAGCTCACGAGGTCTAAACAATGAAGATCAAAGAGGGGAGGAGAACATCACATAGCTACTGATCACGGACCCATGGGCCAAGGAAAACTACTCACGAGACATCCGGGGAGCATCCATGGTGGAGAGGAGACTCCCGGAGGTCAATCCTCCCTCCGGCAGGGTGCCAGGAAGAGGTCTTCTGGTGCTCCCGATCTTGGAAGCGCGGCGGCGGCGGAACAGAGGCAAGTTCGCGGAATAGGGTTCTTCTTCTGGAGTTTAGCCTTGACGGGGGATAAATAGGCGAAAGGGGGCAGCCAGAGGTGGGCCAGGGGCCCCAGGCGCCGCCTGGCGCGGCCAGGGGTGGGGCCGCACCGGGTGGCCGCCTGGGCCCCCCTGGCTCCCATCTGGCCCCTCCCGGGATCTTCTCGAAGCTTTCGTCACGCTGATTTTTTATCTGAATTTTCCTGAATTTTTCTGGCACTTTTTATAAGGGGGAAAACTGAAATAGAAAAACAGCAGAAAACAGGAACTGGCACTGGGGTGTACTAGGTTAATAGGTTAGTCCAAATATGATCAAAAGTGTATGAAAGTGTAACTAGATCATCGCAATATCACACAAAACATGCATGGAGCAAGCATAAATTATTGATACGTTTTGGACGTATCAACATCCCCAAGCTTAATTCCTGTTCGTCCTCGAGTAGGTAAATGATAAAAACATAATTTCTGTGGTGACATGCTAGCAACCATATAAGAACTTTTAAAAGTAAAGCAATCAAGGATAGAGATTCAATTCAAGTCATAACAGGCAAGAGTCTATATTAGCATTGAAATAAGTAACAAAAGAACATTAGGTGCAAGAGCTCTCGCTGTCCGTGACTCGAATGTCTCCAAATGGTGTTTGCGTGCAAGAAGGGGGATAGGGAATACGAGAAAAAAGTATTTTTGTGTTGAGAACTCAATCTACTAAAGTTTCACACTTGGTCTTCTTTGGAATCTTATCTTGACTCGTCCCCAGACCACTAGCCAGGTACAAGTCAATTTGATCCACTCCTTTTCGATATTTCGAGCACTCATGAAATGGATGAGCGTAAGCACCAGAGTTGACACTTAGGATGGCAAAGAGAGAAATATGGTGGAGGAGGAAGACAAAAAGGATGAGAAAGGCTCACATCAATGAGGACAATCATAGGCAAGAGATGCCAAATGATAGATATGATGTGAGGAGTAGGGATTGCCATGAAACGGATGCACATATGAGCTAAGAAGCTCTCCAATGGAACTAGTGGGGGTGCATCTAACTTTCTCACTCATGAAGACTAGAGCTCTTTTGAGGAGGCTCATCCTTGGAATATGCAAGCCAAGTTCTATAGTGTGAAGGTCCCCACATAGCTATATGCATAATGATCATCTCTATGGAGTACAAGGATATAAAGGGAGTACTAGTGTGGATCTCTCAAAAGGATAGTAGTGTTGCCCCTTTCTCTCTTTTTATTTCTTTTTTCTCTTTTTCTATTTTTTTTGTATTTTTTGGTGGCCTCAATGGCTCTTTCTATTTAACTCTCATTTGTCCTCTTTGGGATCTTTTAATGTGTCCACTTTGGGATCTTTTCCTCACATAAGGGAAACACTCTATTTTACAAGAAGGTATAGAAGACCTTTCACACTTTACAAGGTACTCAAAATCATAAAGAAGATGTAACTATCATGATGTATGGAATGTATGTCGCTGCCAGTGTAGCAGGAACATGTATGACATGAAGATCAAGTCATGAAGAGGTGGAAGTTGCATGGCAATGTAACTCGGAAAGGCTATGGAAATGCCTTGCTAGGTAGGTATGGTGGCTGTTTTGAGGAAAGATATAAGGAGGTTTATGATGACAGAGCGTATCATGACAAGGGTTTGGAAGTACCGGCGAAGGGGGACACCAACTCTCTAAGTGAGAAGAAGGAAATGCACGGCACGGGAAAGGCTAGCAAAATATGGGAAGGTGGAACTGCCAACTCTCAATACTTACATTAGTCCGAAGAACTCATGCACTTATTATCGGTAACTCTCAATCTAATCAGGAGGTTCTCAAAGAGACAAGTACCCCGAGGAGGAGTGTATGGGGGTTTGGTTATCCTTGCGCATCCTCCACTCATGGTACGTGAGTGTACTCTAATATTCGACTCCTCAGAAGAGTAGTGATCTATATAGTAGCTAGAGTTCTCAACTAGTTTTGTAGGTTTTGAAAATAAACACGGATTGCCCAAAATAATACACCTATCACTGATAGGCAAGAGCTCTTGACACCAAAAGTTCAAACATTACTCACATCAATACCTGAAAACTATTGCAAGCTACAACTAAAATTAAATAGCAACCTCAATTACCTACTTTCAAGACAAGACACAACTCAGTGCAACAACCAACTCTCTTAACAAGATAAACATGAAAACTAAAGAGAGTTCCAGCAACAAACTAACACAAAAGCCAAGGCTCTTGCTAAAGACAAACTAAAACTAAGACTAAACATGGCAGTAGCTATGAAAAGATAAAGAACACACAACAGCAAGAAGATAGGCATGAAAAATCCTATGATGTGTTCTAGATTTTGAAAGTGGAGCGTGTTTCTATCACACACAAAGTAAGACAAGACCTAACTTGTTATGAACAGCAAGCAAAGCTAAAGAAACTAAAAATAAAACCTAAGAGCGAGACGCTCCAAGCATAGCACATAACGCATGAAGTGATAAAAATATAGTGAGACAAAGGACGAACTGATTATTTTTGATGGAGAAGGGGATGCACAGGGGCATCCCCAAGCTTAGACGCTTGAGTCTCCTTGAATATTTATTGGGGATTCATGCGGGCATCCCCAAGCTTGAGCGCTTGACACTCCTGTATCTTCTTTCATCATCTTCTATCGCACACTTGAAACCTCCTTTCATACATAACTCATCATAAGCTGATTAGAGAGGTTAGTACCCTTAATAAATAATTTTTCTCCACTGCATATAAATATATTCTTGAAGAGCTACTGTTTCTCAAGAGTGCCAAAAAGTTTTTGCAAAGAAAAAGCAAGCTTAAGGTTTGCAAAAGTTAGGAGAGACAAAACGTGGCAGAATCTGTGAAAAACAGAACAGCAGATAGTAAATAATTTTTTAGGGTACTTCTGCAACTCAAATCAAAAAACTTAGAACATACGGAAGTTTAGTAATTATATAGATCATACTGTGTAAAAATTTCAGCTCAAAAAGATGAACTGGGATTTTTCTGGAATTTTTCTAGTCACGAGGACAGAATCTGTTTTCTGGACATCATGCCACAACTTTTATTTCCCTTGCCGTAAGAGGCTATAACTTGGCACAAAGCTGAAAAATAAAGATACAATGATGTTGCTACAGAAGTAAAAATCATCAAGACACAACAAAAGCAAAAATAAAAACCTAAATTCGTTGCGGGATGCCTCCCGAAAGCGCTTCTTTAAAGCCATTAGCTAGGCTTAATGCAAAAGATCAAGTTGTATCAATCGAATCATTATTAAGATCATCAAAAAGCTCTTCAATTGTACAACTAGTCTTAAGAGGTCTTTCAAATAAAGGCCTAATGAAGATACTTCTAGGGAGAAAACCAAAAGGCGGAAAATCAATGGAAGATTCATTTATAAAATTATCAAAGAGATGCATTTCTTCCAAAGTTTTCACGGTTTCAACCTCTTTGGCAATAGGTGGCTTATTTTTAGGTCGGGGAACCTTAGGGACATAATTGAACTTAGGTTCCCCTCTTGCCGAGGTCTCAACCTTTTTTGGTTTGATTGAGGAGAAAGTAGTTCCTAGAGTATTAATGATTTCCTCAATCTTATCTATCACGGGATTTGATGACCTCCAAGGTTTTAATAATTTTAAGCATGGAGCTATCAATCCTATTCAAATTCCCTTGAATCTGGCGATCCAACTCATTTATCCTAGTTATACTTGGTATTTCTAACTCTATCTTTTCAAGTTTCTTCATAATAGGAGATAGAGTTATATCTTCTTGCATGCTAGCAATAGGGAGATTTCCAACAAGATTTTCAATAACATTAAGAGACTCCCAAGTCGGGGCTTCTAGAAAGTTCCCATTGATAGCAATATCTAATATGAACCTATTCCAAGGAGTAATCCCGACATAAAAATTTCTAAGCAGGATAGTAGTGGATTGCTTCTTGGTGGCTTTTATATGAGAATCATTAATTCTATACCAAGCATCTTTTAAACTTTCTCCACCTTTTTGTTTAAAGGTGAGAACCTCTGTCTCAACAAAGGCAGAAGGGCCAGACATAATGACAACTAGCAAGATAAATATTTTTTTGTAAATTTTGATAAAAGACACAAAGATAAAAACTGAAAGATAAACTAACAAGAAAAAAAAAGGTAAAGGGTAGTGTGCAATTCCCCTATCTTAGCACTTGGAGTCCCCGGCAACGGCGCCAGAAAACTTTGCTTGATGGCTTCTCGCCCCCTTCGTTGGTTACTCCAAGTGGAGGGTTGAGATGTAGTGCAGCAGCGGTTTTCCCTCAGTGAAGATACCAAGGTTTGTCTCCAACAGGACTCCAGAGATGATAAGTAGGTGTCAGCGGCGCAACTGACGCAGACCTGCACACAGACACAGATAACTTTGTTCCCGACGAAGTTCAGAGAGGTTTTCAATCTCTCCGGTCTTGTTGTTTACAAAGGATAAAACGCAAGGGATAATACTAGCAACTTGAAAGTAAATGCAGAAAAGTAAATATAGCGTGGAATCAGTGATCAGGATATGGCCGGGATACGTGATGTTCGATAGTGATGTCTCTCTCCCAAAAGACGATAAAATTGCTATGCGAGGTAAACAAATTACAGAAAGGCAATTGACAGGATTATGAACGCACCGCAATGCTAACTATGCTTCAAAAGAAAGGAAGAGGTTCAAAAGCATAGGCAGTACGCGAAGGTAAGTAGTCCAAAATCCATCTGCATCTACTACTAATCATCCACCTTGAGATATTCTATCCAGAACATCTCGCTGGTATTAAGCTGCGAGCCCCACCCAAAGTGTAAACCCAAAGCAACAGACAACTACATGAAAAAGAACTCTGCGTAAAGTAAACAATCCTTGTAACGCAGTTAGAAGCACCGTTGTTTTCCCCCTTGTGGCAACATCACATCCCCTAGACTCATGTTTCTGTCACTCAAGCGTGTCATCGGGGGGCATGAACCCACAATCTAGCACAACGCTCCCTCTTGGAGTCACTACCTACTACTTGGCCAAAGCAATAAACAGCAACGGAGAACATGCAAGAATTACTTAGGAACAAAAATATAAGAGATAAAAACCAAATATATTACTCGATCACACTCTGAACATAATCTCATAATCCATCAGATCCTATCAAACTCAACATAGCAATAGCAGAAATATTACAAAGGTGCCTCGATCATGTAGGGCAGCTCACGAGGTCTAAACAATGAAGATCAAAGAGGGGAGGAGAACATCACATAGCTACTGATCACGGACCCATGGTCCAAGGAAAACTACTCACGAGACATCCGGGGAGCATCCATGGTGGAGAGGAGACTCCCGGAGGTCAATCCTCCCTCTGACAGGGTTCCGGGAAGAGGTCTTCTGGCGCTCCCAATCTTGGAAGCGCGGCGGCGGCGGAACAGAGGCGAGTTCGCGGAATAGGGTTCTTCTTCTGGAGTTTTGCCGTGACGGGGGATAAATAGGCGAAAGGGGGCAGCCAGAGGTGGGCCAGGGGCCCCAGGCGCCCCCTGGCGCGGCCAGGGGTGGGGCCGCGCCGGGTGGCCGCCTAGCCCCCCCTGGCTCCCCTCTGGCCCCTCCCGGGCTCTTCTCGAAGCTTCCGTCACGCTGATTTTTTATTTGAATTTTCCAAATTTTTTTGGCACTTTTTATATGGGGGAAAACTGAAATAGAAAAATAGCAGAAAACTGGAACTGGCACTGGGGTGCACTGAGTTAATAGGTTAGTCCAAATATGATCAAAAGTCTATGAAAGTGTATCTAGATCATAGCAATATCACACAAAACATGCATGGAGCAAGAAGAAATTATAGATACGTTTTGGACGTATCAGAGGGGTCCAGGGCAATCCACTTCCTATGCTTGGCTTCTTGAAATATAGTCTCATCATCCGATCTCTTGTCCTTTGTGCTCGGCATGGGGTCCTTCATCTGACCTTGGGCCATTGCTACGACCTTGTCGAGCTGGCGCCGTTCTGCATCGATGACCAAAGAATCGGCCAGCCTAGAGCCCGTAGATGAACATTCCAGTGACTTCTTGTAGTCACCGCGCACAGTGATTGGACCATTCGGCCCTGGGAGCTTGATCTTCAGGTCGGGCTTCATGATGTTGAACGTGAACTTGGCTATTGCGGGCGATCCGAGCAGGACATGGTATGGGCTGCTCAGATCGGCCACCTCGAACCAGATCGTCTCTCGGCGGAAGTTCTCCTCCGACCCAAACACTACCTCCAGCCGAATGCGTCCTAATGTGGTACATGAAAGGCCAGGCACTATCCCATGAAAGACGGTTGTGCTGGGTTCCAACTCGCTCTCACTGATTCCGAGCTTGATCATTGTGTCTTTGTACAGAATGTTGATGGCGCTGCCTCCATCGATGAGAGTCCTGGTAAACTTGCATGAGTACAAAGGTGCTGCCACGATTGCATCCACCACGAGCGCATAACTTCCCGGGTTGGGCATTACGCTCGGGTGGTCTTCTGGGCCCCATGCAATGACGTTGTCCGACCAGTTCATCCTCTGAGAAACTGCTTGCATGGTGGCATTGACTGCCTGCTCACGGGATCTCCGACTGCCCTTATCATCTGATTCGCTGGTGAAGATCATATATGCTACATCCATACGCGGGAACTGTGGCCGAGAATTTGCTGGTGGTGGACCTGGGGGTGGGGGTGGTGGCGGGGGAAGGTTTCCTGCTCCTCCCTTTGCCAGAAGATCAACCCAGATGCACTGCCGAGTGGTGTGAGATGCGGGCTTGCCGACTCCACTATGCATTTTTCAGGGCTGGTTCATCATGTCCTGAAATTTATATGGGGGCCTCATCTGACCTTGCGGCCTTTTGGCAGGTTTCTTCTTCCGACTGCCTCCTGCAGCCCCATGCTCCTCTTGCTGCTGCACTACTGCTACCTACCGGTTGCCATATTGGCCATCCGGCGACTTGTCCTTCCTCTTGTTGAAGCCTGTGTTGTTGTTTGTGGTGTTGTTGAAATTGGGGTTGTTGTTGTTGTTGCCAAAGTTGTTGTTTCGCTGGATCTCGCGCCTCTCGCGCCGATTGGGACCATTCGGTCCATTTGCTTCTGCCGATTGCTGCTGCTGGCCGGATGGTTTCCCTTGGATGAAACCACTGGGACTCAACGTGATCGGGCGCATTGCAGAATCAGATGCGTCGATTGAATTGGCTATTCTCATCAGATCGGCCAAAGATGTTATCTCCTTGCGCAGGAGCTTGTGCTTCAACAAAGACCCGTCCAAGCAACCGTCAGTAAAGTACTGGATGGCTAGGATTTCATAAACTCCCTCGCAAGTGTTTCTGAGCTTGATCCACCACTGAAGATAATCGCGAAGGGGCTTGTCCTTATGTTGTACACAGAGTGCCAGATGCCTAGGAAGACCTGGGTGCTCGTAAGTACCCGTGAAATTGCGAACAAACGCATCCTCAAAATCCTTCCAGCAATTAATGCTATTGTTTGGCAAACTGTTCAACCAGGACTGAGCTGAACCTTGAAGCATGAGCGGTGCATAGCGTACGGCTACGCACCGACCACCTCCTGCGATACCGACTGCAGTCAAATAATCGACCAGCCAATATTCTGGCTTGACTGATCCATTGTACTTGGGGGTGTCCCTGGGCAGTGTGAAGCCTTTGGGGAACTTCTCTTGCCGAATGCGCGGACCAAAGCATGCTGGACCCGCTGGCACATCGTCTTCCGGTTTCTTACCCTGCTGCAACTGCTCGATTCGGTGTCTTGCATCATTATCCGCGATTGTTCGGGGACCTAAACGCTGACTTATTGCCGGCCGGACTGATGCCGCCGGTTGTTGACTGATGGCTCATCCTTCCGACTGCCTCCCGCAACCCCTTGCTGCTCGGTGGCGCATTCGGCTTGTACTTCGGTGCAAACTACCATGCGTCGAAGATGCATGCCTCTGCTGCCGAGGTGGCGCATTCGGCTGGTTTGCTCCCGCGGTCGCCCGAACTGATTTTGATGCCACTGGCCCTTGCTGCTTGGTGGCTGCCTTCTGCTGCTGGTTTGCTGTGGTTATGAGATCACGCATTTGGCACATCCTCTCCCGCATCTCTTCTCCTTCCAAGTGCTCCAGCTCGGTGGCGATCTGCTCGGCAGCTCTCATGTTCTTCACAGGAGAACTATATGAGATCTGCGGAACGGCGATGGTGGATGCTACTGGTTGCTGGGCCCCTCCCAGCTCTCTGCCGAACTCTCGGCCTGCCGTACTCCCGAACTGATGCCTCTATACGGCGCTTTTCAGCGTCAATCCGATCTGACTGCTCCTTCAGAGCCTGATGCACCTTCTCCAGCTCGGCATGAGCCACAGCTGGATCGGCATGAAGACCTACTGGATTGCTGAGCACATCCGGTGGGTTGCTTGGGCCTGCTGGTGTCGTGGTTGGTGCCCTCGCGGCTCGGGTCGCTGAAGTAGAGCTGTTGCGACTAGACGCTCCCTCCATCATAACCTCCGCACGGACGTGCGCAGTCATGCCCTCTGTTCCCACGGTATCCATCCCACCTGGCAACGGATCCGTGAGCTCAGAAAACACCCGTACCTCCCTGGGGAAAGCATCAGGAAGTGCTGCGACGAAAACGCGATGTCCGCCGAAAGGAATGATGACGCCGCGCGGAAGAGGCATTCCTGCCCCAAACCGCGAGGCGTTATCGATGACGTAGTCCCACGCTCCGCTCCTCATGACCAGGCCGGAGGCGAAGCGCACGCGCGATGCAGATGATGCTCCCGTCTGGATAAGAACTCCATTCGACGCCTCGGCCTGTCCCACGATGGGCGCCAACTTTGGTCGATATGTAACGACAGATGCCATGGGGTTGGCTAAAGAGGGGGACAAACCGATGTTAGTGTCGCTGCTACCGGAATCGAGAGTGGTAACACACGGTGAGGTACCACGATGTACCCAGGTTCGGGGCTCTCCATAGAGATAACACCCCTAGTCCTGCCGAGCTAGCTATATGCAATAACTCTGGCTACAATGAATGCTTCTTGAGCTGTTTGAGAAGAAGGAGAATAGGGCTCTAAGCATAACTCTCTCATGGCTCTCTCTGTGGTGGGTGAGATTGCAATAAGTGCTCCGTCGTCCCTCATGCAGGAGGGGTACCCGGGGCTCTTATAGGACGAGCCCGGGGTAAAAAGGTAAATATACAAAGGGGAGGGCCTAGCTGTCAGCCTCAGAGAAGCTAGGGTCCTCACATCGTGTTCTCTTGGATGACCCGTGTAGACTTGCGGCTCACCATGCCGCTACTCTTTAGACCTCGGTACTGAACAGTGGAGCTAGAGACCTAGGCCTGTCGTCCTGTCCGCATGATCGGCGCTGGAGGAGACCGCACGCCTTTGACAGTCCCGATCTTCAGGGATTGCGCATTGAATGCTCTTGTACCAGATGTCCGACCTATGATTCTGCTCGGATGTTGCTCTGTTTACTTCGGCCGAATGCTTCCTGGTGAGGCCGATTGCGGGAAATCGGCATCCGACCTGAACAGTTCAACCCACTTCTTGCTTACTCTTGATCAGTTCAGCCTTGATTAGATCAGTGACCATCAGGTCGGTGATCTTCGCCTTGATGAATTGTTTCCTTTGGGTGACCCTACTTGGGGGTCATTCCCCCGACACCAAGGTTTGTCTCTAGTAGGACTCGTAGAAATACAAGAAGGTGACAACGGCGCCAGAAATTAGGAGGTTTTCGTGACCTGCACACAGAAACAAATAACTTTGCCCCCAACGAGTACAGAGGAGTTGTCAATTCCTCCGGCCTTGCTCTTTACAAAGGATCAACGCAAGAGATAATAGTGAAACTGAAAGTAAGAACTGAAAGTAAATTGAAAGTGTAAACAATTGTGTGAATATAGACCGGGGTCCCGTGATATTCACTAGTGATGTCTCTCTCCCAAAAGAAGATAAAAGTGCTAGCGAGGTAAACAAATCACAGCTTGTCAATTGACAGGATTATAAATGCACCGCAATGCTAACTATGCAACAAAAGAAAGGAAGAGGCTCAAAAGCAATGGGTAGTACGCCAAGGTAAGTAGATCTCAATTCATCTGCATCTACTACGAATCTTCCTCCTTGAGATATCTATCCAGAACATCTCAATGGTATTAAGTTGCGAATCCCACCCAAAGTGTAAACTCAAAGCAACGGACAACTGCATTAAAAGAACTATGTGTAAATTAAACAATCCTTGCACCTGCAAGTACAAGCACCGTTGTTTTATCCCTGGTGGCAACAACACATCCCCTAGTCTCATGTTTATATCACTCAAGCAAGACATCAAGGGGGTAAACCCACAATCAAGCATAACGCTCCCTCTTGGAGTTGCAACAAATCACTTGGCCAAAGTAAAATACGGCAACGGAGAACATGGAAGAATTTACTAAATAACACAAATATAAAAGAGAACCAAATATACTACTCATCACAATCTAAACATAATCTCATAATCCATCAGATCCCAGCAAACTCAGCATAGCAACACAGAAAATTACAAAAGTTCCTTGATCATGTGAGGCAGCTCACGAGGTCTCGAAAGTGAAAGAACAAAGAGGGGAGGAGTACATCACATAGCTACTGGTCACGGACCCATGGTACAAGGGGGACTACTCACGAAACATCCGAGAGGCGTCCATGGCGATGGATGGTCTCACGGAGATGAATCCTCTTTTCGACAGGGTGTCGCGGCAGCTTCTCCTGGCAGCCCCGATCTTGAAATGGCGGCGGCGGTATAGCGAGGAGAACGGGAATAGCAGATCGGTCTTAGGGGTTTCCGTCACGGGGGGTAAATATAGGCCAAAGGGGGCACCGAGAGGGGCCACAGGGTAGCCAGGAGGCCTCCTGGCGCGGCCTAGGGTGGGCCCGTGCCAGGGACCCTGGCGGGTCCACCCCCTTCCTTCCTTGGTGATTCGGGAATCTTCCGGGTTGCTAATTTTTTATATAATTTTTCCGGGATTTATTTGGCACTTTTAATGGCCAGAAAACCTGAAATACAAAAACAGCAGAAAACAGGAACTGGCTACTGGGTGCACTGAGTTAATAGGTTAGTCCAAATGTGATAAAAAGTGTATGAAAGTTCAAGAAAAACATGGCAAAGTCACTCAAATCATGCATGGAGCAAGGAGAAATTATAGATACGTTTGGGACGTATCAACATCCCCAAGCTTAATTCATGCTCGTCCTCGAGTAGGGAAATGATAACAAGCATAATTGTTTTGGCGACATGCCACACAACCATATAAGGACTTCTAAGTAAAGTATTCAAAGCATGCAATTCATCTCAAGTCTTAACAAGCAAGAGTCTATATTAGCACTGACACAAGCAACAAAAGAACAAAAGGTGCAAGAGCTCTCGCTGTCCGTGACTCGAATGTCTCCAAATGGTGTTTGTGTGCAAGAAGAGGGATAGGGAATAAGAGATAAAAAATAGTTGTTGAGAACGACTATCTACTAAAGTTTCACACTTAGTATCCTTTGGATTCTTATCTTGACTCGTCCCTAGACCACTAGTCAGGTACAAGTCAAACTGATCCACTCCCTTTCGATATTTTGAGCACTCATGCAATGGATGAGCGTGAGCAAGAAATTTGACACCTAAAAGGAGAAACAGAAAGAAGGTGGTGAAGGAAGACAAAAAAGGTGTGAAAGGCTCACATCAATGAGGACGATCATAGGCGAGAGAAGGCCATATGATAGATATGATGTGAGGAGTAGGGATTGTCATGCAACGGATGCACATGTGAGCTAAAAGATCTCCAAGGGAACTAGTGGGGGTGCATCCAACTTGCTTGCTCAAGAAGACCTAGAGCTCATTTGAGGAGGCTCATCATTGGAATATACAAGCCAAGTTCTATAGTGTGAAGGTTCCCCACATAGCTATATGCATGTATGATGATCTCTATGGAGTACAAGGGATAGAGGATGAAGTACTAGTGTGGATCTCTCAAAAGGAATAGGAGTGTGCCCCCTTGAATCTTTTGATTTTTATTTTTCTCTTTTTTTCTATTTTTCAATTTTTTTGGTGGCCTCAATGGCTCTTTCTATTCCTCTCATTTGTCCTCTTTGGGATCTTTTGATTTTGTCCTCTTTGGGATCTTTTCCTCACTTTAGGGGCAACACTCTATATTTTACAAGCATATAGGAGATCTTTCACACTTTACAAAGGTAATCACATAAAGAATATGTAACTATCATGATGTAAATGTATGCATCTGCCAGGGTAGCAGGATATGCAATGATACTAGTGTTGGAAATATGCCCTAGAGGCAATAATAAAATGTTATTATATATATTTCCACGTTCGTAATTAATGTTAATATTTCTATGCTATAATTGCAATGACCCTGACTATGAGATTCAGAAGAAAACTCACTTGCATGTGTGGAAATGTAAACACCAAGAGTTCCTGGTTTAGCCTCTAAGACCAGCTCATGTGCTAACTGATGATTACGTTTTCTTAATTATGGACATTTTTCTTGTAAAAAGGATGTCAGTAGCAATGAGAACATGTTGTTAGCTGAACAATGATGTTGAACCGACCCCAGTATTGAATGATATACTTAGATATCACATCGTAAATACGTTATAAGTCATATCATGAAATGTTATCATATACGTAATTCCTTAGACCATGAGAGTATCGAGTTGCTTCACACAGGAAGACATGCTTTGGTTCTTAGATGAATCCTCCCGTAAATGGGAAGTAGTAAAATAAGTTCTGGGTATGTCAGATGGTGTGGCTAGTGAATGTGATAGTTCAAGAATTGGATTTTCTCCTTCACGATGAAGAGATATTGACTTTGGGCCCACTCGGTATGACAGTATCCGGTCTAGTCTGGCCAAACGCATTGTGATTTAATCACGGGGATACCGGAATACAATAACAAGAAATAGAGACAAACGAGCAAAGAGGATAACGAGTGGCTTGTGTTCAAGAAGTTGTTACACATGGGTGCCAAACTTATCTCCTCTGACTTTTTCATATATCGCGAAGCAAAGGGAATGGTACATGACTAAACAGAAAGGTTCACTCGAATTTTTTAGGGGTATTTCTTCAACGCAACTCAAAAAACTCAGAACATACAAAATTTCCGTGATTGTATAGAGCACGCTGTGTAAATAATTCAGCTCAAAAAGATGAACTGGTAAATTTATATGATTTCCCCGTCACGAGGACAGAATCTATTTTCTGGACAGCATGTCACAACTTTCACTTCCCTTGTCATATGAGGCTATAATTGGCACAAAGCTTGAAAAGTAAAGATACAATGATTTTGCTACAGTAGTAACAATAATCAAGACCACTAAGAACAGAAGAAAAACAAAAAGGAAAACTTAAATTCGCTGAGGGATGCCTCCCGAAAGCGCTTCTTTAAAGCCATTAGCTAGGCTTATAGCAAAAAGAATCGGATCAAAGTTCTCCAAACTCATCGGAAGGTTCACCAAGGATTTCAAAAGGGTTGTCAATAAGCTCATCCTTGTTCTTCCGGGGGAAGAGGTACGTACCTTTTGCTTTACCACGCAAGCGTATTTTCCTTTTAACTATATCAATGAAGCCTTTCATGGCTCGGAGGAAGTCCCTTCCAAGCACTATATATCCTTTATTGGCTTTCCTGATGGCAAAGTCAATTTCTATGCTCCTTTTAAGAAATATGACTTGGACATCTTTTAATCTTCCCTGGATCTCAGAAATATCCCCATTAGAATGTTCATGAAAAGATGGAAATCTGTCCATGCTTGCAAGGTACAAAGAATCATAAATAAAGCTTGGCATTATAGTAACTATAGATACAATGTCACAAAAATCAAGGAAGTTTTGATTAGAGATAACAATTCTAACAAAAGTCTCCTAGTCATTTTCTATTTCCAAAATCTCCTCTCTAGGAGGGTTTGATTTTTCTACTCCTTTTAAGTCTAGAGCATCAAGCTTCTTATCAATAATAGCAATTCTATCTACGACAGTATCAAGACCATCATAAACAAAATAACTAGATAGACTATGTATAATTTCAAGAGCTCTAGCTTCATCGCACTCTAAAACTCTCCTTTAGTTATAAGATCAAGAGAGTGCTTACACCACTTAAAAAGGCCAAAGTAAAAATTTCTAAGCACAATTCTTATAGGTAACCAAGGCATATTTGCCTTATGTGCTCCAGAAATTCTGTCCCAAGCCTACTTCATATTTTCCCCGTTCCTTTGATGGAAATCCAAAACTTCGGATTCCCTCATAGTACCAACTCCTAACATACTTGACCACACAAGAAAGGTAATAGGTATTTTTGGTATTTTTGATAAGGGACACAAATGTAAAAACGGAAAGGTAAACTAACAAGTCTAAAAAGCAAAGATAAAAGATAGTGTGCAACTCCCTATCTTCTAGACTTAAGGACTCGGCAACGGCGCCAGAAATTGGCTTGATACGGTGAGAATAGTTATCTCACTCCTCGTTGGTTACCCCAAGTGTAAGGTGAGATGTAGCATAGCAGAAAATTTCCCTCGGTGAAGATACCAAGGTTTGTCTCCAGTAGGACTCGCAGAAATACAAGAAGGTGACAACGGTGCCAGAAATTGGGCGGTTGTCGTGACCTGCACATAGAAACAAATAAGTTTGCTCCGAAAGAGTACAGAGGAGTTGCCAATTCCTCCAGCCTTGATGTTTACAAAGGATCAACGCAAGAGATAATAGTGCAACTGAAAGTAAGAACTGAAAGTAAATTGAAAGTGTAAACAATGGTGTGAGTATGGTCCGGGGTCCCGTGATGTTCACTAGTGATGTCTGTAACACCCTCAGAATCAGTAACAGTAATCACTACAGTGATTCCACTGTTAGTGATCATTACTGTTGATGATCAAGCCATGATCACCTTTGATCATAGCTCTGTAAATTTACAACCTTGATAAAATTTTCAGATTGTGTACACTATAAAACTTTGCTCCAAGAATTGTGGATGCATGTCAATCCACTTGATCATGGTTAAACCTAATCAACCTTAGTCATTTGCAGCATCCCAAGTCAATGTTAATAAGAAAACCCTTAGTGGGGATTTACTGAATTGCCCCTAGGGTATTAATATAAAAGCTAAGTGGAAATTAGAAGTAAACCCGAAATGATGCAACCACTTTTATTATTTAATAGCAGATGATCAGTAGTCCTTGTTAATATAGCAATGCATATTTTATTAAAGTGATTAATGGTGTTACGAAATAAAAGAATAGTTTAGAAATTATTAAATGGCCATGGTAATTTTAATAAGCAAGAAGGAATTTTAATTAAACTAAAAATTTGTGAATGCAATTTTGCAAAATGCCTAAATATCAGTGCATCACTTCCATATAGTTTGGGAAATTTATTGAGCTCTAAAATAAATCAAACAATTCAAACAGTAGCCAAACTAGTGGCATTTAATGTCGGGACCCGGGGTTAGCGTATGCAAGCCTCGCTACAACACAATCATATGGAGAGCCGAGAACCGTACCCACTTGTCTGAGCAGACAAGGCCAAGCACAGAACGTTCTCGGAAAGCATCACACGTGAGGGGCATCCCATCCAGGCCGGATGATCAATTGAAATGGGTCCTCATCGTCCGCACACAAGTCTAAATGATATGGGTGGTGAACTCCCATACTCATAGACAAGTCGCCTCAACCATACTATCGATTGTATTATAACCCTTACATAGACTTACTCCAGCCCGATCACTTAGTCGGGGTCTAGGGCGGGCTCGATCATACATCAAAGTGTGCACGTGACGGAGTCACGAACAATCGCATCGCAATGCCCCAAGCTGCGCACATCTAAGGGCCACTCGGTGTATAAAAGACCGCCAGCCAGATCACAACTAAGGTCTCGAAAACCCATACAAAGACATGCATGTTATAAACATACACGCAGCACACATGCCATGTATGAACAGCAGGTATCATTGCAATTCTCTACAAAGTATATATCTTTATTAATAACTCTTAAAGAGTGCACACAGAGATCACAAGCATGTGATCCAACATTACAACAGACAAGCGGAAGCAAAGTAGGTCTGAGTACAGACAAGTTTAACAAATGGCTTAGAGAAGCCTTATCTAAAAACAAGCCCTCCACGAGGGAACCAGTCGTCTGACTGGGACTACACTAGCTTGGTCTTGGTCTGAGTCTTCATTCTTCGAGCTTCGGTTATAAGCCACCATCAGGGTCGGTGGTTCATCTAAAACATAGATTAAGAAAACGTGAGTACAAAATCGTAGTCAGCAAGACTTACATAGGAGCTATACTACTCATGCATATGTATCAAGGTAAAGGGAGGTGGGGTTTCACTTGCAGAGGTGCCAGCTTTGACTTGGCTAATCCTGAACTACGAGTACCAGACTTGAGGTAAGAAGCGTACACGAGTCCACTACATCTCTTCAACCAATTACACCACTATGGTTACTTCCTCGACTTCCCCACGAGAAGCACACCATAGCACTCACGCTTATCTTGGTGTGTTTTAGAAGTATCCAGTTCAAGTTATCTAATAATCAAGCTAAGCTTTCCAAGCAGTCCTTAACCGCGGACGCGGCTATTCAAATAGTTTTGTTAACCCTGCAGGGGTGTATCGCTACAGACACGTGTCATCAGTTACCGCCTTTTGCGTGTCACCGTTTAAGAGGTGACAGCGAGGATGCCACCACAACACTTCGCCCACAGCTCCGTTCTAGTCCAAAGAGTCGCCTATCTGAGGGGGATCCGTATGGAAGTCCGGCCGAGGTTCCAGTACAGCCTCAAACGATGTGTGCAGGGTCCCAAGCCGGTCTTGAAAAGTCGTTCATCCACTTCGCAGACCTTGCCACAGCCCTACCAGAACTCCGAACTAATGCGACTCCTGGGGTTCGAACGGGGTGAGGTACTAGGTCGAGAGGGGTCAATGAGCCCAATGTGTGGTTGTACTCTTCTTCTTGGATCACCACACAAGAACTCGGACTTAAGGCGGTGTTCAACGAGACAACCCACTGTGTACTCCTACACAGCCTCTCATCGTTCACCTTGTATTAGGGTAGATTCACCAACACGTTTCACTTTCATCAACACCATGTTTATCATTATCCCGACTCACATCAAAAGCAACCTCCCTGTACCACTAAGCATGCAATAAGCAGTAACAGTTGCAGGGGTCACATGATATCAACCAACTCCTACATCTGCTAGGATTGTGGTTTGCTTACTACTGTGACAAGATGATAGTTCATGCAAAGGATATGGGTTCAACTATGCGGTAGAAACGTTATCATGGTGATCATCCTAAACAATGCATAAGCGAGACATGAGAGGGAAGTGGGATTTTATCGACATGATCAATGGGGGTTTGCTTGCCTTGCTGACGAGGTTCAGTTACAGGGTCTTCAACGAAGGGGGTGATCTCGGGTTCCGGCTCCACTTCTATCCGAGCAAACAATATAAACAAAGCATAAATAATTTGCAATGCTCAAGCACATGATTATGTTGTCAAATGATGTGAAACGTATTGATGTGATCTAGGTTCCATTTGCAACAAGTTAATTGAAGTTGATTTGAAAGTGAATTCAAATTCAAACTCCAAATGTATTTAAATTGGTCAAAGTTGCATTTGCTAGTATTTGTATTTTGTAATCAAAATGATCATGTGTGTGATAAGCTTCTGAAGTGTAGGTGATCATATGTGCATTGCAAAGGTTCAAAGTGGAATTGCCTTTGGATTAAATTGGAATTAATTCACTTTAAATCAAATAGCAAAAGCTACTGATCAGAATTTAAATTCAACTCAAACAAAGTTGAAAGTTGCATATTTGGATAGATAATTTTCTCCTGATCATTTTTCATATTTTATTTGCTATATTTGGAGTTAGTATGAATTTATTATGATTTTCCAAAGTTTGTCCTATTTTCTGCCATTTTCTGGAATTTGTTTAATTCTTTTAAATCTTTTCTGTTTATTGCGTCATGCTGACCAAAGGCTGACGTCAGGGGAGGGGGCTGACCTGTGGGGCCGAATTGTCAGTGGCTGGGGGCTAATTCCCTGTTAGTTTTAAACTAACAGTGGTTAGTTAGTGGCCTGGGCCCACTGTCAGTGGCCCAGGGGTTAGGATTAGGCGGTGATTAGGGCTAAGTGCCCGGCGGCTTAACGCCGGCGGCTCGGGCACGGCGGCGCTCTCGCCGGACTGGGATTTAGGGCGCGGGGGGGGGGGGGGGGTTTGGAGGCACGGGCGCGTAGCTCGTGAGCTTCCGCACGCGTTGGAGTAGGAGGGGGCCAAGGGAGGGTTCTGTGGCGATGGCTACGACGACGGAGGCGGCGGCCCGTGGCTCGACCTTGCCGGAATCGGGCTCCGGGGCACGGGAGGAGGCGGGAACAGGGGCGAAAAGGCGAGCTCCTCACCGTGAACGCGAAGAAGGGCTCGGGGAAGCCGGAGGGAGCTCGGTGGCAGCGAATTCGGAGGTCTCCTGCTCGGTGGCCGACGGCGAAGTCTTGGGGCTCGCGACGTCTCCGGTGGCTCCAAGCTTCAATTGAGGCGGGGGTTCGAAGAGGACGTCGACGCTGGATCGAATGGACAAGACGGCGGGGCCTCGGGCTGCCGGTGGCCACGTCGGGGCGTCGGCGCGCTCCGGCTAGGTCACGGGGGCGCTCGGATTTTCGTCGCCGGAGGGAAAAGAGAGGGGCTGGGGTGAGCTGGAGGTAAGGGGGGGCTTCTGCAGCGATGCGTGGCGCAAGAAAGAGGAAGGGGGAGGCCTAGAAGGGGTCGGGCGTCGCGGTGTCGTCGCCGTGGCCATGCTCTGCTTCAGCGAGCAGCTTGGTTCGGCGGGGGAGGAAGACGACAAGGAAAAGGGCTGCTGGGCTGAGCCGGCCTGGGTGAGTTGGGCTGAAAGCCAGGGATACTTCCCGTTTTCTATTTCTTTCCTTTTATTATTTCTGCATATAAGTTGACCTAGCTAATAAAAATAGCTAGGCATTTTATAAAATTCCACAATTTTTTATATGGCCTCATAAAAAACAGAGCTAGCCACATAAAATATTTGGTCATTATTAAAATTCAAATAATTTGAATTTTAATTGAAATAGTGTATTTATTTAATTTCCAGGGCACCTTTTGAATTTTAGAATATCCCATGGGCATGGGAAAATACCCAAACCACTTTTAAAATGATCAGCACCATTTATAGGAATTTTCCAAATGTTCAAATGATTTTTGGAAAAAGATTTTTATCTGGCCATTTGATTTAATTTTCTCAGGGCTTTTCTTTTCCCCAATTTTGAATTCTCTTTTGAATTTTTCCATGATGCAAAGGAGCACTTGATCCTAGCACATACCTAACTTGGGGTTGTGACAACTCGCCCCCACTCAAAAGAATGTCGTCCCGAGATTCAGAAGTCTACGGGAGGAAGGAGGGGTACTCGGCACGGAGATGGTCTTCTCTTTCCCACGTGGCTTCTTTCTCTGAGTGATGAGACCACTGAACTTTCCGAAACTTGATCTTCTTTCGGCGAGTGACACGCTCTGCTGAATCAAGAACACGAACAGGGTGTTCTCGATAAGAAAGGTCATCTTGGAGATCAAGCGTTTCATGGTCGACTTCGCGGATTGGGTCCTTGAAGCAACGCCTGAGTTGTGACACATGGAATACATCATGTACTCGGGAAAGGTGCGGGGGTAGTTCAAGTTGGTAGGCAACTTCTCCACATCTAGCGAGAATGCGGAAAGGTCCGATGTAACGTGGGATCAATTTTCCTTTGATACCAAATCGTTGGGTTCCCTTCAGAGGAGTAACCCGGAGGTAAGCCTTCTCATCCAGATTGTAGCTTTCTTGCCTATGATGACGATCATAGTAGCTTTTCTGACGAGACTGGCTGCTTTCAATTGATCACGAACAATGCGAACTTGCTCTTCTGCTTCCTTGATCATATCCGGTCCAAAGAATTGTCTTTCACCGGATTCTGACCAATTTAGGGGTGTTCGACATCGTCGTCCATATAGGAGTTCAAAAGGAGCCATGTTCAGACTAGATTGAAAACTATTGTTATAAGAAAATTCGGCAAATGGAAGAGACTTCTCCCAATTCTTTCCGAATGATATAACACAAGCTCTGAGCATGTCTTCCTGAATTTGGTTAACCCTTTCGACTTGACCACTAGATTGAGGGTGGAAAGCTGTACTAAAGGAGAGATGAGTTCCCATAGCATGTTGGAAGCTTCCCCAAAATCTAGAGGTGAAACGGCTACCACGATCAGAATTGATTTCCAAAGGAACACCGTGAAGGGATACAATTCTAGAGACATACAAGTCCGCTAACTGGCTAGCAGTTATAGACTCGCGAACCGGAAGGAAGTGAGCAACTTTGGAAAGCCTATCGATGACAACGAAGATGGCATTGTTTCCTTTCTGGGTTTTTGGAAAGCCGGTGATGAAGTCCATACCGACTTTGTCCCATTTCCACTCGGGAATAGGCAAAGGTTGAAGTGTACCAGTAGGTCTTTGATGTTCTGCCTTAATGCGACGACAAACATCACATTCGGCAACAAATTGAGCAATGTCTCTCTTCATCAAAGTCCACCAAAATCTCTGGCGTAGATCTCGGTACATTTTTGTGCTACCGGGATGAATCAAGAGGGGTGTGTCATGGGCTTCTTTGAGGATGAGTTTCCTTAGTTCCCTATTCTTAGGTACTACCAAACGATTTCCAAAGAATACCGTTCCTTTACTATTTGTGGAGAAACATTTAGCAACTCCGCTAGACATGTTCTCCTTGATCCGGCGAACACCTCGTGCACGCCTTTGGGCAACTATGATTTGATCCTCAAGGGTTGGTTTTGCCACCAAGTTGAAAAGAGATCCACGAGGAACAATCTCGAGGTTAAGCTTTCGAAATTCCTCATGAAGAAGTGGTTGATACTGTTGTAACATGAGGTTGTTACAATACGACTTACGACTTAGTGCATCAGCCATGACATTGGCTTTGCCTGGGGTGTAAGAAATTCCTAAGTCATAATGTTTTATCAACTCAATCCAGCGTCTTTGCCTGAGATTAAGATCTGGCTGGGTGAAAATGTATTTAAGGCTTTGGTGGTCGGAATAGATCTCACAACGATTACCAAGGAGGTAATGTCGCCAAGTTGTTAGGGCATGAACTACGGCAGCGAGTTCAAGGTCATGGGTAGGATAGTTCTCTTCATGTGGCCGCAACTGGCGTGAAGCATAAGCTACCACATGTCGATCTTGCAGAAGTATGCATCCTAACCCTTGCCGTGATGCGTCACAATAGATCTCGAAATCCTTTTTGGTGTCTGGAGGTGCAAGTACGGGTGCAGAAGTCAATCTTCTTTTTAGCTCTTGAAAGCTTTCCTCGCACTTGGAAGTCCATAACAATTTCTTATCTTTCTTGAGGAGTTCAGTTAGAGGCTTTGCAACTTTAGAAAAGTTCTCGACGAAGCGACGGCAATAGCTGGCTAGGCCAAGAAAACTCCTAACTTGCTTAACCGATTCAGGTGGAGTCTAGTCAAGGACAGCCTGAACTCTCTCGGGATTCACAGCAATGCCTTTTGCAGAAATCACGTGGCCTAAGTAGGTCACTTCTGGTAGCCAAAATTCACACTTGGAGAATTTAGCATACAGGCGATGCTCTCTAAGTTTCATCAATACCAGACTTAGGTGTTCGGCATGTTCTTCTTCGTTCTTCAAGTATATAAGGATGTCATCGAGGTAAACCACGACGAACTGGTCCAAATACTCCATGAAGATCGAGTTCATCATGCGTGAGAAAGTGGCGGGGGCATTGGTTAAACCAAAGGACATGACGGTGTACTCGTAAAGACCATAACGAGTAGTAAAAGCCGTTTTGGGAATGTCCTCGTTTCGGATTTTGATTTGATGATAACCTAATCTCAAATTCATCTTGGAGAAGACAGAGGATCCTGCAAGTTGATCATCAAGATCATTGATCCTGGGCAGTGGGTATTTGTTCTTTATCGTCGCTAAATTTAGCGGGCGATAGTCTACGCACATCCTTTCTGTTCCATCTTTCTTCATTACGAACAGAACGGGGCAACCCCATGGCGATGAGCTAGGGCGGATGAAGCCTTTTGCCAACGAAGCTTCCAGTTGGGTTTTAAGCTCAGCTAACTCACGTGGGGCCATTTTGTATGGGCGTCTGGAAATTTGTGCGGTTCCTGGCACAAGATCCACTATAAACTCTACACATCTGTCGGGTGGCATGCCCGGCAGCTCTTCAGGAAAGACATCCAGGAAGTCAAGAACCACCGGAATATCTTCAAGTTCGGGAAGGGGAAGTACATTCAAAGAATGCACTTGGGTTCTTGTTCTGGGTGAGGTGTAATCTATTGTCTGGCCTGAAGGATGTGTAAGTCTAACTGACTTGGCTTTACAATCAAGAAAAGCATGTTGTCTTGATAACCAATCCATACCAAGGATGACATCAATGTCTGAAGACTTGAGGGCTATGAGTGAAGCAAGGAATACTAAACCCTCAATTGAAATTTGATTACCATGGCTTACTCTATTAGTTTGCCACTTGGAACCAGGAGTTTGAATGATCATAGGGGTGAACATTTCTTCAAAGGATACATCATGCCGAAGTGCATAACTCTCCGACATGAATGAGTGAGATGCTCCTGGATCGAAAAGGAGAGAAGTGGGGGCAAAATTGACTGGGAGCATACCAAGAATGACGTCAGAAGTACCATCAGTTTCCTCAGCTGAGATTTGGTTCACACGTCCAAGATTTTCTGAGGTGGACGGCTTAGCGGTGGAAACCTTCGGGGGTGGTTTGGCACGAACAGTGGGGTTTCTTTTGGCATGGGGTGGAGCATTTTGGTTGACGGGGCACTCGCGAGCATAGTGACCAGGCTGGCCACATCTGAAGCAGGCTCCAAAGATGGTGCGGGGAGCTGGTTTTTTTGGTGGAGCTGGTGGACGAGGCGGCACAAGTGATGGCCTCGGTGGGTTTGTTTTGGTGGATCAAACTGTTAGGAATCCAGAGCATGCGTTTCTGAGGACGTGAACTGGAAGAAGGGGAAAGCTCAAGAGCATGCTTGCGAGACTTCTCGAAAACTTCATTGCCATGCTCAGCTCTGAAGGATCTGTTGACTAAATCCTCAAAGGTGGCAAACTCAAGGAGGTTGAGATCATGACGAAGGATGGGGCTAAGTCCCTTGCGGAACCTTGCCTGCTTTCTGGCATCGGTGGTGATCTCATCTTGGGCATAACGAGCAAGACGGTTGAATTCCCTCACATACTCGTCAATGGACATCTCTCCTTGATTCAGATTGCAGAACTCTTCCTTCTTGCGCTCCATCAACTCATCCAGAATGTGGTACCCTCGAAAGGCAACACAGAACTCTTGCCAAGTCACTACGTGACCATCTGGCTGCATTGCAACATAGTTCTCCCACCACTGAAGAGAAGAACCTTCCAAGAAGTATACCGCGAAAACAACTCGGTCATCGGGAGCAACATGTGCAGTGTCAAGCTTACGGTCGATGGAACGGAGCCAATCATCAGCTTCAAGGGGCTCACAAGAACATCGGAATACCGGTGGCTTGAGGAGGATGAAGTCCTAAATGCTGACCACCACATTATGATGGTGGGCGGTATTATGCTCGATGAGCTCCAGAAGGCGTGTTTGATCACGTCTATTCCGCTCGGCCTCCATCATGATTTCCGCCGCAGAAGGCGGGGGTGGAAGTTCATCATCATTTCGATTCCGATCACGGTCTCGATTCCGAAGAACAGCACTACGAGTTCCACCTGACATCCTGTGTGATAAAAATCAACAATCAGAATAGGTTGTACGATGGAGGCAAGGATAAAGGATATGATTTAAGGAGGAAAAGATAATAATGCGAAGGCAATGACTCAAAGAAACACGGAACAAATCCGGCAGCATAACGGCTACACTGGGATGGAAATTGAAACAACCTCGAAGAAATTGGACAGAACTTCTTCAAGGAACTCAAAACACGGAGACTCTGTACAACCACAACAATCCTACGGCTATAAGGAGGCAAACAACGAGTTGTTCTAGTAAGACATAGATGAGCCTAGTCCTATCTTCCCATAGAATAAGATGAGGGTGACTCAGAACTCAGATCGATGAGGGTAAGGAGAAAAAGAAGCCTTACGTTGTTCCCTTATATACCCAGAGTAACTATATAACTATAGAAGGCTAGACTCGACTGCGGCCAAGGCTGATAATCCTACAGTCAGTCCTGCTTTGATACCAAGTCTGTCGGGACCCGGGGTTAGCGTATGCAAGCCTCGCTACAACACAATCATATGGAGAGCCGAGAACCGTACCCACTTGTCTGAGCAGACAAGGCCAAGCACAGAACATTCTCGGAAAGCATCGCACGTGAGGGGCATCCCATCCAGGCCGGATGATCAACTAAAATGGGTCCTCATCGTCCGCACACAAGTCTAAATGATATGGGTGGTGAACTCCCATACTCATAGACAAGTCGCCTCAACCATACTATCGATTGTATTATAACCCTTACATAGACTTACTCCAGCCCGATCACTTAGTCGGGGTCTAGGGCGGGCTCGATCATACATCAAAGTGTGCATGTGACGGAGTCACGAACAATCGCATCGCGATGCCCCAAGCTGCGCACATCTAAGGGCCACTCGGTGTATAAAAGACCGCCAGCCAGATCACAACTAAGGTCTCGAAAACCCATACAAAGACATGCATGTTATAAACATACACGCAGCACACATGCCATGTATGAACAGCAGGTATCATTGCAATTCTCTACAAAGTATATATCTTTATTAATAACTCTTACAGAGTGCACACAGAGATCACAAGCATGTGATCCAACATTACAACAGACAAGCGGAAGAAAAGTAGGTCTGAGTACAGACAAGTTTAACAAATGTCTTAGAGAAGCCTTATCTAAAAACAAGCCCTCCACGAGGGAACCAGTCGTCTGACTGGGACTACACTAGCTTGGTCTTGGTCTGAGTCTTCATTCTTCGAGCTTCGGTTATAAGCCACCATCGGGGTCGGTGGTTCATCTATAACATAGATTAAGAAAACGTGAGTACAAAATCGTACTCAGCAAGACTTACATAGGAGCTATACTACTCATGCATATGTATCAAGGTAAAGGGAGGTGGGGTTTCACTTGCAGAGGTTCCAGCTTTGACTTGGCTAATCCTGAACTACGAGTACCAGACTTGAGGTAAGAAGCGTACACGAGTCCACTACATCTCTTCAACCAATTACACCACTATGGTTACTTCCTCGACTTCCCCACGAGAAGCACACCATAGCACTCACGCTTATCTTGGTGTGTTTTAGAAGTATCCAGTTCAAGTTATCTAATAATCAAGCTAAGCTTTCCAAGCAGTCCTTAACCGCGGACGCGGCTATTCAAATAGTTTTGTTAACCCTGCAGGGGTGTACCGCTACACACACGTGTCATCAGTTACAGCCTTTTGCGTGTCACCGTTCAAGAGGTGACAGCGAGGATGCCACCACAACACTTCGCCCACAGCTCCGTTCTAGTCCAGAGAGTCGCCTATCTGAGGGGGATCCTTATGGAAGGCCGGCCGAGGTTCTAGTACAGCCTCAAACAATGTGTGCAGGGTCCCAAGCCGGTCTTGAAAAGCCGTTCATCCACTTCGCAGACCTTGCCACAGCCCTACCAGAACTCCGAACTAATGCGACTCCTGGGGTTCGAACGGGGTGAGGTACTAGGTCGAGAGGGGTCAGTGAGCCCAATGTGTGGTTGTAATCTTCTTCTTGGATCACCACACAAGAACTCGGACTTAAGGCGGTGTTCAACGAGACAACCCACTTTGTACTCCTACACAACCTCTCATCGTTCACCTTGTATTAGGGTAGATTCACCAACACGTTTCAGTTTCATCAACACCATGTTTATCATCATCCCGACTCACATCATAAGCAACCTCACTGTACCACTAAGCATGCAATAAGCAGTAGCAGTTGCAGGTGTCACAGGATATCAACCAACTCCTACATCTGCTAGGATTGTGGTTTTCTTACTACTGTGACAAGATGATAGGTCATGCAAAGGATATGGGTTCAACTATGCGGTAGAAACGTTATCATGGTGAATTTTCTAAACAATGCATAAGCGAGACATGAGAGGGAAGTGGGATTTTATCGACATGATCAATGGGGGTTTGCTTGCCTTGCTGACGAGGTTCAGTCACGGGGTCTTCAACGAAGTGGGTGATCTCGGGTTCCGGCTCCACTTCTATCCGAGCAAACAATATAAACAAAGCATAAATAATTTGCAATTCTCAAGCACATGATTATGTTGTCAAATGATGTGAATCGTATTGATGTGATCTAGGTTCCATTTGCAACAAGTTAATTGAAGTTGATTTGAAAGTGAATTCAAATTCAAACTCCAAATGTATTTAAATTGGTCCAAGTTGCATTTGCTAGTATTTGTATTTTGTAATCCACATGATCATGTGTGTGATAAGCTTCTGAAGTGTAGGTGATCATATGTGCATTGCAAAGGTTCGAAGTGGAATTGCCTTTGGATTAAATTTGAATTAATTCCATTTAAATCAAATAGAAAAAGCTACTGATCAGAATTTAAATTCAACTCAAACAAAGTTGAAAGTTGCATATTTGGATAGATAATTTTCTCCTGATCATTTTTCATATATTATTTGCTATATTTGGAGTTAGTATGAATTTATTATGATTTTCCAAAGTTTGTCCTATTTTCTGCCATTTTCTGGAATATGTTTAATTCTTTTAAATCTTTTCTGTTTATTGCGTCATGCTGACCAAAGGCTGACGTCAGGGGAGGGGGCTGACCTGTGGGGCCGAATTGTGAGTGGCTGGGGGCTAATTCCCTGTTAGTTTAAAACTAACAGTGGTTAGTTAGTGGCCTGGGCCCACTGTCAGTGGCCCAGGGGTTAGGATTAGGGGTTGATTAGGGCTAAGTGCCCGGCGGCTTAACGCCGGCGGCTCGAGCACTGCGGCGATATCGCCGGACTGGGATTTAGGGCGCGGGGGGGTTTTAGAGGCACGGGCGCGTAGCTCGTGAGCTTCTGCACGCGTTTGAGTAGGAGGGGGCCAAGGGAGGGTTATGTGGCGATGGCTACGACGACGGAGGCGGCGGCCCGTGGCTCGACCTCGCCGGAATCGGGCTCCGGGGCACGGGAGGAGGCGGGAACTGGGGCGAAAAGGCGAGCTCCTCACCGTGAACGCGAAGAAGGGCTCGGGGAAGCCGGAGGGAGCTAGGTGGCGGCGAATTCGGAGGTCTCCTGCTCGGCGGCCGGCGGCGAAGTCTTGGGGCTCGCGACGTCTGCGGTGGCTCCAAGCTTCAATTGAGGCGGGGGTTCGAAGAGGACGTCGACGCTGGATCGAATGGACAAGACGGCGGGGCCTCGGGCTGCCGGTGGCCACGTCGGGGCGTCGGCGCGCTCCGGCTAGGTCACGGGGGCGCTCGGGTTTTCGTCGCCGGAGGGAAAAGAGAGGGGCTGGGGTGAGCTGGAGGTGCGGGGGGGCTTCTGCGGCGATGCGTGGCGCAAGAAAGAGGAAGGGGGAGGCCTAGAAGGGGTCGGGCGTCGCGGTGTCGTCACCGTGGCCATGCTCTGCTCTAGCGAGCAGCTTGGCTCGGCGGGGGAGGAAGACGACAAGGAAAAGGGCTGCTGGGCTGGGCCGGCCTTGGTGAGTTGGGCTGAAAGCCAGGGATACTTCTCGTTTTCTATTTCTTTCCTTTTATTATTTCTACATATAGGTTGACCTAGCTAATAAAAATAGCTAGGCATTTTATAAAATGCCACAATTTTTTATATGGCCTCATAAAAAACAGAGCTAGCCACATAAAATATTTGGTCATTATTAAAATTTAAATAATTTGAATTTTAATTCAAATAGGGTATTTATTTAATTTCCAGGGCACCTTTTGAATTTTAGAATATTCCATGGGCATGGGAAAATACCCAAACCACTTTTAAAATGATCAGCACCATTTATAGGAATTTTCCAAATGTTCAAATGATTTTTAGAAAAAGATTTTTATCTGGCCATTTGATTTAATTTTCTCAGGGCTTTTCTTTTCCCCAATTTTGAATTCTCTTTTGAATTTTTGCATGGTGCAAAGGAGCACTTGATCCTAGCACATACCTAACTTGGGGTTGTCACATTTAATCCCTTTTAAATAAAACAAAAATACAATTGATTTTATTTTGACACAAAACTTTTTGTGGCACCTCTAATATATGCAACATAAATATTGGGGCAGTTTCACTGTTGGCAAAAATCAAAACCTAGCTCAACAAAATGCAAACATAAAAGAATAACAGAATAAAAGAGAAAAACCTAAAAACCCTAACACTCGCCCTGGGGCGAGGCCCACTTCCACCCCCAGGCCCAGCCCACCCGGCGCCCTCTTCCTTCCTCCTGTTCATGGGGGGGGGGGGGTCGTGGAGGGCATCCCCCGGCTGAGACACGCCGTGGCCGCCATGTCGGACATCGACGCCCTCCTGGTGAGGATAAAAGCCCCCGCCTGCATCCCCGCCCCTGTGGAACCCTAGCCGCCTCCCTCTCCTTCCCCTCACGCCTTCCCCTGCTCCTTCTTGAACTCGGTCAGAGCGCACCCGTCGCCGGCCACCGCGAGTCAGTGTGGCCAACGAACCTCCCTCCCCCGTCCGAGCTGTCCCCCATGATCTTCGTCGTCGCCTTCGTCTACCTGCAGAAGGAATCGTGCCCGGAGCCACGACACGCGGTGAATTGGAGTCGTCTTCTTCCCCTACCCCGCCGCTCGCCGTCGCAATTCCGGCCACACCGCTCCCCCTCCGGCCTCCTCGAGCTCCTCTTCCGCTCCCTGGTGAGCGTCCGCGTCTTCCCCCAACTCCCCGCGGTCGATTCCATGCCCCATTCGTCTTTCTGCCGGTGCTGTACTCGGCCGCCGCCGTGCTCAACAGGCTGCGCGCCTTTCCCCCCCCCGGTGCGCCCCATGGCCACTAGGCCGTGCCTCGTCCCACGCCCTGGTTCCCCTCCCCTCGTCGCTGTCAGGAGAAGCACCAGCCGACCGGCCTCGCCGCGCCGCTGTGAGCCGGCGTGCCCACGGCCATGGCCTGGGTGTTCGTCGGCCTGGGCTCTGTGTGCTGTGGCTTGTGCCACTGTCACATGGGCCCCACCCTTCCCTTAATTAAAATTAGTGTTAAACCTAATCTAACCCCCCCCCCTAGTGGATGATAGGTGGGTCCATACCCCCTTTAACCTAATTAAACAGATTAATTAGCCCAACTGTCTATGATAGCTAGGCCCCACCAGTGTTTAATCTAATTAAATTGATTTAGATAAAATGTTACCTATGACATGTGGGCCCTCACTGTATTATCTATTTAAAATAAATTGATTATATGTCTTTGTCACTGACATGTGAGTCCCCCATGTCAGTGACACTGTTCCGGATAATGTTTTGGATAATGTTAGATTAAACAATAAAAGAAATTCAGGAAATTGATTTAAAATGATTTAAACTTCAGGAATCAATATCTTTTAATCCGTATATCAGATCGAAAAACTTTATACATGAAAGTTGATCAAAAAAATATAACGAATACAGACACGCTATCCGTATGGCTACCCCACCCCCCTAACACACCGATCATCGACATTCCCCCCTCCGGGCTGTCTGTCGATAATTGCCGGTGCCGATAAAAAACCTGTCGGATGAATTTATTCCGAACATGAAAGTTGTCCGGAATGGTTCCACTAACACGGGCACCTCCTGCATGAACCCTTCCCCCTCCGGACACCCTGTCTGGTAATCACCCGGAGCCGATAGTTCATCCCCGGATGAATTCCCGCTCCGAGCAACGTGCATTGCACTGCGTTAGAACAACGTTAACATTGCGTCTGTCATGTCAGGCATATGTTTTTATATTATTGCCCTGTATTTACGGTTTCCTCCCCCCTTAATCTCCGGTAGACCCCGCTGCTACCGCCGACTACACCGCTGCCGGGCACGACTACTTTGTCGACGACCCTACCCCTACCGTCGAGCTTCCAGGCAAGCAGAGCCATTCTCTTCCCCAGATATCGCCTACCTTTCCGTACTTTCTTGCACTAGGCATTGTTACTTCTGCTGCTACGATTACAATCCTATTCAATTACATAGCCTGATTTTGTCGCCCCTTGATGTACCTTTCTTATCCTATGCTACCTGTTATAATTATGCATATATTCAGCAGTGAACCCTGCGCATTGTTAGCTAGGACTAGATAGCGGGCCGTGATCACTCAGGGGGGGTGAACACGGATACTATATATACAACTGCACAGGTACGGAACAAAGCATACACCGCCAAAGGCCCCTATCTGGGTTATGCCTAGTCACCTCAAGTGTGAGCTATCCAGGAGTAATCCTTGTACTCCACTCGAGGCTGACTTTGTCTTGCCGCCATAGGGTCCTGGACAGCGGTTGTCCTTAAGGTAAGAAGTCGGGCGACCCAACGGTGCTCGCGAGCGGTATTGCGTCGGGAACGACAGGGAGGGTATGACCGACGTTACTGGCGTGCTTGGCCCCTGCTCGTATCTCGCGATAGCGACCAAACCACGCAAAAGTCGAGCTCTACCAAGAGCACACGCGAGACAAGGTAAGGAGACGGTTCACCTTGTCGGTAACCGTGCGCTTTGACGGGACGACAGGGCAGGCCCCGACGTTACCGGTGGGCCTTGTTGCTCTTCATTGTCCGTTGTGTTGTTAGTCAGACAACGATAATGGTTGTCTGCGAGATAATATTAAAATGCTAAATGGTTCGGTGGATGACTTGAGAGACCCGTTGGTCTGTACGCACTACCTACATGTGGGATTACGGTGTGGGCCCTCCGCGTCGTAGTTCGTCCGAAAGCTCTTCAGACGTCAGCAGTACTGCGGCCTGATCGCCGGGAAGTGGTCTTGTCTTTTGCTGCAGCAGGTGTGTTTGGATTTGATTTTGCTTCACCGGCCAGACTCGCACCGTGCAGGAGCGTGCAAGGGTGAGGGACCTAGACCCCTTGGCGCATAGGATATAGTCCGGCGGATGGCCTCTCTGTTGAGCCTAGGATGGGCTGCGTCGTGTCGGATAGCCTCGGTGGGGGCGTTCCCTAACAAGGTTCGCGCCACCCTGGAGATCCTAGCATGCAGGCTGAACAGTAGTGCACCCCTGCAGGGAGTTTAATCTATTCGAATAGCCGTGTCCACGGTAACAGGACGCTTTGTGCTGAAGCTGGATCTTACCACTAGAAACTATTACTATTAAACTGTATGGTTCCGGGTCTTTTTCCTCGCAGGGAGTCGAGGAAGGGAACTCGGAGGCATTATTATTATTAATCATTACAACTTATATTATACAATGCTGCATCAACTTCTGCTTCATTGTTACTTTATGCTTTATATGAACTGTTGGCTGTTTCTCTTCTCATGCTGCAAGACAACGTCAGAAGATGCTAGTCTTCGATAGGCCTAGCTTCTTACCCTTATTCTGATTTCTATCTTGCAGTCCACTATATACAGCCTCCCCTTTCCATTTGATACAAATGCATAATGCTTAGTAGCGGACGTAAGACTCGCGGGTATACTAGATACTCACCTTTGCTTTATTTCCCCCTTTATGTTTTGCCTGATCGGCCGCTGCAGTCGACGTTGGAGCCCAGGAGCAGGAGTACCCCGGAGGCGGATACTACTACGTCGAGACCCCCGCTAATCAGGACCAGGAGTACTTTCGGAGGTTCCCAGGCAGGAGGCCTTGCCTTTTCGATCGTTGTTGATATTTGTGCTAGCCTTCTTAAGGCAACCTTGTATCCTTGTGTCTGTACCCAGATACTATTTGCTTCCACTGACTTGTGCTCTCGAGTTGTTGTATTCGAGCCCTCGTGGCCCTTGGCTTGTATTAAACAGCTTGCATTATTTTAATTGTAGAGTTGTGTTGTGATTACCTTACCGTGAGTCCTTGATTTCGGTCGTGTACCCTGCGTGTATGATTACTGTACACGGCTTGATTTTGAGGGTGTCACAATGTCTCTCTCCCAACAGACGATAAAAGTGCTAGCGAGGTAAACAAATCACAGCTGGGCAATTGACATGATTATAAACGCAACGCAATGCTAACTATGCTACAAAAGGAAGAAAGAGGCTCAAAAGCAATGGGAAGTACGCCAAGGTAAGTAAACCGAAATCCATCTGCATCTACTACGAATCATCCACCTTGAGATATCTATCCAGAACATCTCGCTGGTATTAAGTTGTGAATCCCACCAAAAGTGTAAACTCAAAGCAACGAACAAATGCATTAAAAGAACTACGCGTAAAGTAAACAATCCTTGCACCCGCAAGTACAAGCACCGTTGTTTTATCCCTGGTGGCAACAGCACATCCCCTAGTCTCATGTTTCTGTCACTGAAGCTAGACATCAAGGGGCTGAAACCACAATCAAGCATAACGCTCCCTCTTGGAGTTGCAAAAAATCACTTGGCCAAAGTAAAATACGGCAACGGAGAACATGCAAGAATTTACTAAAGAACACAAATATAAAAGAGAACCAAATATACTACTCTTCACAATCTTAACATAATCTCATAATCCATCAGATCCCAGCAGACTCAGCATAGCAACACAGAAAATTACAACAGTGCCTCGATCATGTGAGGCAGCTCACGAGGTCTCAAAAGTGAAAGTACAAAGAGGGGAGGAGTACATCACATAGCTACTGGTCACGGACCCATGGTCCAAGGGGGACTACTCACGGCACATCCGGGAGGCGTCCATGGCGATGGATGGTCTCCCGGAGAGGATTCCTCCTTCCGGCAGGGTGCCGGGGCAGCTTCTCCTGGCAGCCCCGATCTTGAAACGGCGACGGCGGTACAGAGAGGAGAACGGGAATAGCAGATCGATCTTAGGGTTTTCTGTCAGGGGGGTAAATATAGGCCAAAGGGGGCACCGAGAGGGGCCACAGGGCAGCCAAGAGGCCTCCTGGCACGACCTACGGTGGGGCCGCGCCAGGGACCCTCCTGGGGCCCTGGTGGGTCTACATCCTTCCTTCCTTGATGATTAGGGAAGCTTCCGGGTCGCTGATTTTTTATATAATTTTTCCGGGATTTATTTGGCACTTTTAATGGCCGAAAAACCTGAAATACAAAAATAGAAGAAAACAGGAACTGGCAACTGGGTGCACTGAGTTAATAGGTTAGTCCAAATATGATAAAAAGTGTCTGAAAGTTCAATAAAAACATGGCAAAGTCACACAAGTCATGCATGGAGCAAGCAGAAATTATAGATACGTTTGGGACGTATCAGGTACTACTGTTGGTCACCCGCGGTACTATCGCTGGGTACCGGCGGTACTACCGCTTGGGGCATGGTACTACCGTGTTGCCTAAGACAGACAAACCTGCCAACTCTACTTCCTTGTTCACTTATATCCGGGCTTATGCATCTCATCTGTGATTCTTCTTTCCCTCGTTCGTGTTATTGCTGAGGTGATGGGCCTCGTCGTAACCAGAAGTGCAAGGCAACCGGTCAGTCCATTTCCTCAATGAAGAGGACTGCTTCCAAGGCAAAGATTGTGGTCAGGCCTGTGTTTGAGTGGCCCTCGCAGGTGTATCAAGCCTACCGCAAGTCCAATGTGTTTCGTGTGCCTCAAGATCCCTCTCTTGCAGGTTTCGGTGGCCCTCGCAGGTGTATCAAGCCTACTCCAAGTCTAATGTGTTTCATGTGCCTCAAGATCCCTCTCTTGTTGGTTCAGGGTTCTGGAACAAAACTCAGCGTGACGTGTATAATCTGATTCTGAAGTCCGTCAGCCTGCAATACATGGGGGACAATGAAGGCTACTTTGGCAAGGCTCTGGCCTTGTGTGTTCAGTTTGGGATCTCAGAGATCATCTCATTCAACAAGGATTTTGATGCCGGGCGTCTGGCCCAGTTCTTTGCTACTGTTTGCTTCAAGAGTGACCGCTCCATGGTTTGTATTGTCGTTACAGGATGTTTCCATTTTCGGAGGTTTTGGTATTTTTAAAATGCCAGAAAAGTATTTTAAAAATATTTAAAAATAAGTTGCAAAGTTTTTATTTTTGTTTAATATTTTGGTAAAGCCAAAAATTCAGCTTTATTATTTTAAAAATATTGGCGAAGAAGGAATTTAAAATAATTTTCCTAGATTTTTCTATAATTGTTTTGGGCCTAATGGGCCTGTTCTGTTTTTTTTTCGCAGACCGATTTTGTATTTATCTCGGATTTAAAAAAAAGGGGGATTAGAGGCTGTCTATAAATAGCCCCGATTAGGGCTAGATTAATTTTTTCGTTTAGCGTTTTTAGGAATCTCGCCGGAGGATCGCCGGAGTTCGTCGTTTTTCCGCCACCGGTGAGCACCTCGCGCCGCACCGTCGTATAGCCGCCGTCCCCGTGCCCTAGCGCCGCTGCGAGCCCGCGACCCGCACACCCTGCGCTTCTCGCGCGCGCCGCCGGCCGCGCCCCGCGTCCCCACCGCCGCCCCCGCCGCCGGCCTCGGCCGGAGTAGCCGCCGGCCGGTGCTGCCCTCCCGAGCTCCATGGCCATGGCCTCCCCGTGCGTGAAGAGGAAGCTGGAAAAAAAAGATTAGATGCGTTTTGTAAAAAAATATATCCAGATCTGGATCCAAACCGCCCGAGGACCCAATCGCGTTTTTCAGAAAATTTTTATTTACGTCAAGGTCCTTTTTACAGTAGAGCACCCCGGTACCCCCCGGTGTCACCCCGATACCGTTTTGCGACTACTTTTTAACCGTAACTCGGAATTGGGCGATTCCAGTTGCGTTGCGACCGTGTCAAAATTTCTTAGCCAGTAGACCAAGTGCTACAGAAGTTGGAAGTTTTCAAATTTGAATCCCAAGCTGATCCAAATTTCAACTTCCGGCAGCCGTAACTTTTTACCGGTGCGCCCGTTTGCGCCGTTTCTTCTTGCGTTGTTTTTATTTTGACAAGCACTTTAAGTTTGGCTACTGTTAGGCAAGTTTTGCTACTGTTCTTTGAATCTTTATTATTGTTTGAGCATTTTTGTATTGAACATATGATTGATTGGTGCTATGTTTGCTCGTATAGATTGTCCGGAGTGTGCCGCCTCGTTTTGTGAGGAGTGTGACCGTCAGGACCAGGAAGAAGGAAAGTGATACTTTGACCATACTCATACCTATATTTTCTATATGCATTTTTTTAAGAAATATCACCCTATTGCATGATAGGTAGTTTACTTTACTGTTGCTGCAAAACCAGTTAGGATAGCCATATGTCTTGTCTTGTCTACCGTAGATCAACCTAGCCGTGTTGTTGCTTTATTGCTATGCTTTGTAGACGTGGTTTGGGTTGTGAGAATTCATGGAGTGCATGTGAGCTATTAAATAAACTGTGTAGCAACTTTATAATAATAGAAATCACTTCTGGACGGGCGGGTTGCATCCCGGTAGTTGTGCCTCGGTTGAGGACAGTACCGGGGTTAAATGCACCCAATGGTTGTTTTGGTGGTGAACCGGGTGCGTCATGGCGAGTACCCTCTGACCTAGTGGGCGCCGTCCAGGCTCAAAAAGATCATACATGCAATATTACTAGTACCTTCCGTGTACAGCCACTGGCTATATGGGCTCTGGCTTAGCACGAGTACGTTGTGGGGAACCTGGCCCTGGTAGCTAGCTGATGTAGATGTGTGTTAGGTGTACCGGGTACCAAAGGGTGGAGGCAACCTCTTCAGAAAGTCTTTGTCTCAATCTTCGGGTTGAGTCCAGTGGGGAACATGTACAACCTCTGCAGAGCGTATAAATTGATCATGATTAGCCGTGTCCACGGTTACGGACGAACTTTGAGAAACTAGTCAGTACTGTTGGTGAATGATCTTGAAAGATGAACACTTAATAATAATTGGTTGGGACAAGAGTAGCATGGGTTGTTGTGTGTTTCAGGTAGAATTCAACTTAAAACTTTGACTAGTTTAGTTCAGGAGAAAATTGGCTTTCTGCAAAACAAAACCACAAGCCTTTCCTTTAACTTACCTTGCATGTAGTTGTAGGTCCTTTATATAAACTTTTCCGTGTCACTTGCCGTACAAATCAGATGTACTGACCCGTTGTCGGGCTGTAACCTTCGATGTTGCAGGTTTTCACACGATCAGTAAGGTGCGTTTAGGGGTTGCGAGTCTACACTCAGCATGTTCGCATGTGGCCGTTGATGGGACTCCACGTTACTTACTTTTGCTTCCGCTATATTTATATTGAATAAGCTAGCCTTGAGCTATGCAACTTGTTATTTATTTTACTCTGGATCATACGTTGTAATAATGATGCACTTGTACTTTGATATACATCTATAATACTGTGTTTGCCAGCGAGTTCGATCCAAGGACTGGAACTTGAGCACAGAGACTTCAATTCTGTGTGAATTGGGTCATTACAGATGGTATCAGAGCAGTGTGTTGACTGTAGGACGTGACCCTAGAAAATGGACTAGAAAATCCATAGGAATCAAAATATTACTTTATATAACTTTGTCTTGTACTTACCTTCTCTATCTCGTATTCATACCTGTTCTAAATCTTGCCTTACCTCTCTTTTATTATAGATAACCACTATATCATACCGCGCTATGGTGTTTGGACCTGAGCTCAGGGGGATTTGCCACTTCCTGAACATCTACGCGCCAATCTTTCAGCCGGACATCGTGGAGACAAGGGGAGCTGATGACTACTGGAAAGTGGAGACTTTCATCCTTGGAAGCATGGAGAATGAAGAAAGGGTGATGACGGAGTCCTTCGAGGTGCATGCCCAGGAGAAGGATTGGTTTGTGCGCATGGCCGCTCACATAGCTCTTGGACGCATTGTGGATACGTATTCCGCCCGACTAAAGGGTACGGTGTACGCGGAGATGGCCAAGGTTCTCCCATCGGGGAACATAATACCAAAGAGGTTCAGGTATGTGCCTGGGGCCATTTGTCCGGGTACAACCAGCTACATCATTCAAAGCCTGGAGAAGAACATCCATTGCCTGGAGAAGTGCACTCAGTCAGACCTCTACACCATTACTGAGTTGCAACAGAGGAACACGAGGCTCAAGAGGGACAACAACAAGCTGAAGAAGGAGAAGTTGGAGATGCAAGCAGAGGTGACAAGGCTAAAGGAGAAGATGAAGGCCAATGGAATTGAAGAACCAGAAGAGGAGCCAGAAGTAGACACCTCGGCAGAAGAAGAGGAGCCGAGTCCCAAAAGGCGCAACCGCATCAGCAGGCGCGAATACCGCATGCTGTTTAGCAAAGACAGCATTAAGAATTACTTCACCGGCTATTAGTTTACTACCGTTATCGTGTTAGTGTGTTTGACCATGTCGACTTATTCGGTGTGGCAATACTAGGTTGCTTGATATACTCTTATGTTATTCGTGGTTGCGTTGAGGATCTTATATTACCCGAGGTTGTTTTGAGGATCTTATATCAGTTATAAAATATATTTTAAACTATATGGTGTGTTATGTGATGGTTTTCCGTATGAGTGCATTGGTTGATGATTGTTATATGTTTGATGCTATGGTGATATTGATTGGTGATATATGTATGCTATATATAATGCTTGCCATGATCATCATAAGCATATGGGTAGGAGTATATTTCCTAGCTACTTTCTGTCTAAAACTTACCTATTCTTTCCCATCAGATGCCGCCGAGACGTGATCCCACGGGGAATGAGAAAAACAACAATGGAGTGCCAGCTTATATGCAACAGTTACTTCAAGGACAAGCTCAGCTGATCCAGTTGCTCACTCAGAACATGGGCAACAACAACAATTCGCCACCACCACCACCTGTGGACACGCTTGCAAGGTTTCTGAGGTTGAATCCTCAGAGGTTCTCTAGCACTCCTGAGCCCATAGTGGCGGATGACTGGCTTCGTTCAGTGGGCCTGAATATGGAGACAGTTGGCTGCACTGAGGCAGAGAGAGTGAGGTTTGCCTCACATTTTCTAGAGGGTCCTACCGCTGCTTGGTGGGACAACTACTTGCTGACTTACCCCATCGACACCATCACTAGGGCGTAGTTCCAGTCTGCTTTTCGCGCCGCACATGTTTCAGCAGGCGCCATGAGCTTGAAGAAGAAGGAGTTTCGCAGTTTGCGTTAGGGAGGCCGTTCAGTGGCCGAGTATGTTGAGGTGTTCAACAAGCTTGCCAGATATGCTCCAGATGATGTCAGGAATGATGAGGCAAGGCAGGAGAAGTTCCTGTAGGGGCTGAATGATGAGTTGGATTCCAGTTGATAGTGGCTACTTTTGCTAACTGCCAGGCGCTCATAGACAAAGCTATTGTGTTGGAAGGCAAGCAGCAGGACATTGAGAACCGCAAGATGCAGAGATCAGGAAGTTGATTCTTCAGGAGGCACATGATTCACCTTATTCTATTCATCCCGGGAATACCAAGATGTATTTGGATTTGAGGGAGAGATTTTGGTGGCCTAGCCTGAAGCGAGAGATAGCCCAGTATATTGCCTTGTGTGTTGCCAGAGAGTCAAAGCTGAGCATCAGAAGCCAGCAGGACTGTTGCATCCTTAGCCTATACCAGATTGGAAGTGGGATCAGATAGGTATGGACTTTATTACTGGTTTACCCAGGAATCGGTCAGGATATGATTCTATTTGGGTGATTGTTGATCGTTTGACCAAGGTTGCTCACTTCATTCCAATGAAGACAACTTACAAAGTGCCAAGCTAGCCAAGATTTATATGTCCAGGATCGTGTGTTTGCATGGAGTTCCAAGCAAGGTTGTGTCTGATAGAGGTACTCAATTTACTTCGAAGTTTTGGCGTCAGTTGCATGAGACCTTGGGCACTAGGCTGGAGTTCAGTACAGCGTTCCATCCTTAGACAGATGGGCAGACCGAGAGAGTCAATCAGATCTTGGAGGATATGTTGAGGGCTTGTGCGTTGGATTATGGTTCGAGTTGGGATGACAACTTACCATATGCTGAGTTCTCATACAACAACAGTTACCAGGCTAGTCTTCAGATGGCACCATTCGAGTTAATGTATGGCAGGAAGTGCAAGACTCCGTTAATGTGGGATGAGGTAGGAGAACGTCAGTTGTTTGGACCAGACCTGATCAGAGATGCTGAGGAGAAATTCAAGTTGATCCGTGTTAGGTTAAAGATAGCACAGTCCAGGCAGAAGAGTTATGCAGATGCGAAGCGCAAGGATGTAACCTATGAGGTTGGAGACCGTGCGTATCTCAGAGTTTCACCAATTCGCGGAATCAAGAGGTTTGAAATCAAGGGCAAGTTAGCACCACGTTTTGTGGGGCCTTACAAGATCTTGGAACGCAGAGGAGAGGTAGCTTATCAGTTGGAGTTGCCAGAAGCTTTGTCAGGAGTTCATGATGTGTTTCACGTATCCCAGCTGAAGATGTGTCATGCAGAGATGGCAGATATTCCTTTGAGAGATACAGTGCCACTTGAGGCAATTCAGTTGGAGAGTGACTTGACTTATGAGGAGAAACCTATGAAGATTCTGGAGACTACCGAAAGAGTTACCCGCACCAAGACGATCAGGCGATGCAAGGTTCAGTGGGATCATCATACCGAAGAGGAGGCAACTTGGGAGCGTGAAGAGGATCTGAAGCAAGACCACCCGCATCTCTTTGCTAGCCAGCCCGAATCTCGAGGACGAGATTCATCTTAAGTGGGATAGGTTTGTAACATCCCAATTTTCTAAATTCGGATGTTAATAGATCATCATATGCAACTCATGCTGTTTCCGCATTTTTCTGGAGTTTTAAAATATTTTTAAACATTTTTCAACACATGGAAGTTCGCTAGGGAGGATATAAAAGGACTTATCCCCATTTTTAATTTGTTGAAAAGTAGTTTAAATATTTTGGGAGACTTTTTAATTTTACTTTGGAGTTATAAATATTTTCTAAAATTATTTGGGGAATTTCTTTATGCTACGGAAAAGTTTTTAATCAATTTTCGGAGGTTTTGGTATTTTTAAAATGCCAGAAAAGTATTTTAAAAATATTTAAAAATAAGTTGCAAAGTTTTTATTTTTGTTTAATATTTTGGTAAAGCCAAAAATTCAGTTTTATTATTTTAAAAATATTGGCAAAGATGGAATTTAAAAATAATTTTCCTACATTTTTCTATAATTGTTTTGGGCCTAATGGGCCTATTCTGTTTTTTTCTTCCTTAGACCGATTTTGTATTTATCTCGGATTAAAAAAAAGGGGGATTAGAGGCTGTCTATAAATAGCCCCGATTAGGGCTAGATTAATTTTTTCGTTTAGAGTTTTTAGGTTAGCCTAAACTAATCCGCGGGACCCGCCGCCGTCGACATCATCGACGACGTCATCGCCGGAGGATCGCCGGAGTTCGTTTTTTTCGCCGGAGTTCGTCGTTTTTCCACCACCGGTGAGCACCTCGCGCCGCACCGCCGTATAGCCGCCGTCCCCGTGCCGTAGCGCCGCCGCCCCCGCCGCCGGCCGGAGCTGCCCTCCCGAGCTCCATGGCCATGGCCTCCCCGTGCGTGAAGAGGAAGATGGAAAAAAAAGATTATATGCGTTTTGGAAAAAACAATCCAGATCTGGATCCAAACCGCCCGAGGACCCGATCGCGTTTTTCAGAAATTTTTTATTTACGTCCGGGTCCTTTTAAAGTAGAGCACCCCGGTACCCCCCGGTGTCACCCCGATACCGTTTTTGCGACTACTTTTTAACCGTAACTCGGAATTGGGCGATTCCAGTTGCGTTGAAACCGTGTCGATATTTCCTAGCGAGTAGACTAAGTGTTACAGAAGTTTGATGTTTTCAAATTTGAATCCCAAGCTGATCCAAATTTGAACTTCCGGCAGCCGTAACTTTTTACCGGTGCGCCCGTTTGCGCCGTTTCTTTTTGCGTTGGTTTTATTTTGACAAGCACTTTAAGTTTAGCTATTGTTAGGCAAGTTTTTCTACTGTTATTTGAATGTTTATTAATGTTTGAGCATTTTTGTATTGAACATATGATTGATTGGTGTTATGTTTGCTCGTATAGATTGTCCGGAGTGTGCCGCCTCGTTTTGTGAGGACTGTAACCGTCAGGACCAGGAAGAAGGAAAGTGATACTTTGACCATACTCATACCTATATTTTCTATATGCATTTTGATAACAAATATCATCCTATGGCATGATAGGTAGTTTACTTTACTGTTGCTGCAAAACCAGTTAGGATAGCCATATGTCTTGTCTTGTCTACCGTAGATCAACCTAGTTGTGTTGTTGCTTTATTGCTATGCTTTCTGGACGTGGTTTGGGTTGTGAGAATTCATGGAGTGCATGTGAGCTATTAAATAAACTGTGTAGCAACTTTATAATAATAGAAATCACTTCTGGACGGGCGGGTTGCATCCCGGTAGTTGTGCCTCGGTTGAGGACAGTGCCGGGGTTAAATGCACCCAATGGTTGTTTTGGTGGTGAACTGTGACGCCCCCAAAATCAGACCGTGTACAGTAATCATACACGGAAGGTACACGATCGAGATTAGGGACTCACGGTGAGATATCACAACACAACTCTACAAATAAAATAATACAAGCTAGGGGCCACGAGGGCTCGAATACAACAGCTCGAGAGCACAAAGTCAGCGGAAGCAATAGTATCTGAGTACAGACACAAGAATACAAGGTTGCCTTAAGAAGGCTAGCACAAAAAACAACACGATCGAAAAGGCGAGGCCTCCTGCTTGGGAACCTCCAAACTACACCTGGTCTTGGTCATCGGGGATCTTCACGTTGCGGTGGTCGACATCGGGAACTCCTGCTCCTGGGCTCCAATGTCGACTGCAGCGGCCGATCAGGCAAAACAGTAAAGGAAATAAAGCAGGTGAGTATCTAGTATACCCGCGAGTCTTACGTCCGCTACTAAGCATTATGCATTGTATCAACGGAAAAAAGAGGCTGTATATAGTGGACTGTAAGATAGAAATCCAGAGCAAAGGTAAGAAGCTAGGCCTAACGAACACTAGCATCTTCCGACGATGTCTTGCAGCATGAGGTAAGAATCAGCCAACAGTTAATATAATAGTAATGAAAGTAACAATGCAGCAGAAGTTGCTGCAGCATTGTATAATAATAAGTTGTAATAATGAGCAATGCCTCCACGTTCACCTCCTCGACATCCCCGCGAGGAAGAGAACCCGGAACCATACAGTTTAATAATAATAGTTTGTAGTTGTAAGATCCAGCTTCAGCATAAAGCGTCCTGTTACCGTGGACACTTGTGTTACGCTGCAGGGGTGCACTTGTGTTACGCTACACGCACGGATCTCCAGGGTGGCGGGAACCTTGTTACGGAACGCTCCACCGAGGCTATCCAACACTTCATAGCCCATCTTTCAAACTCAACAGAGAGGCCATCCGCCGGTCTAAATCCTAAGTACGCCGGTCCTTGGACCCCAACCCGAACGTACTCCTGCACGGTGCATGGCTGGCCGGTGAAGTTAAACCAAATCCAAATAAGACACCACCGCGTGAGCAAATAAGACAATACCATTTCCCGGCAATCAGCCCGCAGTACCGCTGACGTCTGAAGAGTCCTCGGACGACACTAAGAAGCAGAGGATCCCATAACTCGTAATTCCCACGGGTAGGTAGTGCGTACATGGCATATAGCCAACTCAAGACATCCACTGAACCATTTAGCATTTTTAATTAACCTGCGTGACAACCATTATCGTTGCCTCGACTTAACCGACCCGCGGACAACGACAGCAGCCAGGACCACCAGTACATCGGTGCCTGCCCCGTCGTCCCACCAAGTCACTGCGGTTACCAACAAGGTGAACCGTCTCCTTACCTTGTCTCGCATGTGCTCTTGGAGGAGCTCGACTTTCGTGGTTTGGTAACTCTTGCGGCCAACGATCAAGGGCCAAGCACACCGGTACACTGGTCGTACCCTCCCTGTCATCCCGTCCCAATACCACTCGCGGGCACCGTTGGGTCGCCCGACTTCTTACCTTTAAGTACACCAGTTGGTTCGAGTTCCTACCATTAAGTGAAACCAGGAGGTATCACCCTCGATGGAACACTTAAAGAGGTTTGAAAGAGACATCAGTGGAATGAACTAAAGAGGTAAACCTCGTATCATCCCGGTGAAGCTACGCTACTTAGCCGACGAGAGTGAAATACGAGTCCGTCCACTCGTAAGTCAAACTCGAAGCGACTCGGCAGAGTCTCGCCGTTGTAGGTTCCTAGGGCGTCTGCATTGTTCCGTACCTGTTGCAGTTGTAATATATCGTTTCCGCGATCACTCCCAAAGTGATCACGACCCGCTATTCTAAACCTAACTAGCAATGCGCAGGGTTTACTACTGAATAATGAATAAGTAATAATAGGCAGCATAGGATTAAAGGAAGGTACATCAAGGGGCGACAAAATCAGGCTATGCAATTGAATAGGATTGTAATCATAGCAGCAGCAGTAACAATGCCTAGTGCAAGAAATGTACGGAAAGATAGGCGATATCTGGGGAAGAGAATGGCTGTTCTTGCCTGGAAGCTCGACGGTAGGGGTACGGTCGTCGACGAAGTAGTCATACTCAGCAGCGGTGTAGTCGACGGCACCAGCGGGGTCTACCAGAGATTAAGGGGGGGGGGAAGAAACAGTAAATACACAACAAACATATACAAACAGATGCATGTCATGATAGATGAAATGTTAACGGTGTTCTAACGCAGTGCAATGCACGTTGCTCGGAACGGAAATTCATCTGAGGATGAACTACCGACTCCGGGTGATTATCGGACAAGGTGTCCGGAGGGGGGAGATATCATGCCGGAGGTGTCGTGGACATCCGACACATGTGTAGGTGGTGTATCCAGGTTAGTTGAACCATTCCGAAGAACTTTCGTATTCGAAATAAATTCATCCGCGTACTTTAACAGTACCGGACAATTTAGCGGACAGACGGTCCGGAGGGGGGATGTCGATGTTCGTTGTGTTAGAGGGGGGTGGTTGACATACGGATAGCGTATTCGTATCCGTTATATTATTCTGATCAATTTTCATGTATAAAGTTTTTGAATCTGAGTTACGGTTTAAAAGATATTTAAATTCAAAGTTTTAATCATTTAAATCAATTTATAATCATTTTTTAAATTTCTTTTATTATTTAATCCCTAACTTTATCCAGAACAGTGCTGACATGTGGGCTCCACATGTCAGCCTCTGTTATAATAAAACAATTTGATTAATCCTAATTATGCAGTGGGGGCCCACCTGTCAGTGGCCTATTACAACATCTATTTTCTTTTAATCTAATTAAGCAAATCCCTTACAGGTGGGACCTAGCTGTCACAGACATATTTTCTTAATTAAAAAATTTATTTTAACAGTGGATTATACTAATGGCCTGGGGCCCAGGTGTCATTGCCTCTGTTTTATTTAACAATTTAATTAAACCAGGAAATTAACAATTGGCCTAGGGCCCACTATCAGTGTGCAAAACAAAGATATGAAAAGGAGGGTTTTAATGTGCTAGGAGGGACTCGAACCCTGCATCTCACAGATGCAAGCCATGTCCACACACCATTACACCAACTAAATTGTTTTCAAAGAGTTAAACACAAAAACTATGTAAACAATTAACAAAGGCGGCTCTAGTCTGAATCTAGCAAAACTGAAGAAGAGTTCAGTACCCAAACTCACACCACGCACGGCCTTCCATGGCTGCAGCAGCCGCGATAGCAACAGAGCAGCAGAGCAGCAGTTACGCTGCTGGGCACGGGAGGGGTGGCTCGATGTGGCCAAGGGGCGGTCGGCGCCGGTGGTCAGGGGGCGGCCAGGGGACTGGGTGGCCGGCGGCCATAAGCAGCAGCAACCGGTGCAGCTTGCAGCCGCAATAGCACAGAAGGCGGCGAGCGGGGCGCGACCACGGCAAGGAATCAAGGTGGGAAAAGGCAAAAATTGGAGGAGGAGCTCACGAGGCTCATGCCGGTGGTCTCAGCGGGCTCGGGGAAGCACGAACGGCGGTGGGGTGGCGACAGCGATCTCCAGCGTCCGAGGTTGAGGTCGACGAACGTGGGCGCGAGATCCAGCGAGGGAGAGTGAGGGGGAGAGTGAGGGCGAGGGGGGTGACGTCCTTATCCAGAGTGGGGGGCAGGTGAGGGAGGGGGGAGCAGGTAGGGAGGTGGGGAGCAGGTGGAGGAGGGGGCCATGGCGCCCCCTGTGCGTGTACGGGGTGGGGGGCAGGTGAAGGGGAAGAAGGAGATAGAAGGGGGGCTGGGCCCGGGGTGGGCCTCACCCCCGGCGTAGTTTAGTTTTTTGTTTGTTTTGTTTTTCTTTTCTTTTGTTTCTTTTCTGTTTTATTATTTCTGGGTATCAAATGTTTTTTTAGAAAAATGCGACAACAGTCCCAATAATTGCGTTAAACCGTAAAGTGAGGCCACAAGTTTGGGCATTAATTAAATTCATTTGAATATTGTTATTTATTTTAAAATGCTTTTTGGTATTGTTTTTCTACTGTTATCATTTAATTGCATTATTTAAATAACTTAATAAATTCACATACCAATATTTATAAGACATACTGATTTTTAGGCATTTAATAAAACTGGTTTCACAATTTTTAGTGCATTTAAAATTCCTACTTGTTTATTAAATTTACCATGGCCATTTTATAATCCCTAAGCTTCTCATTTTATACCTTAATATTAATAAATCATTTTTATTAAAATAACCAGTAACATAGTAACATGGCTTAATGATTGCTAGGAATCCCATTAATAGGTTTCATCATTGTGGTTTATCTAAGATTTCCATTTTATTTTAATTTATAAAACAATTTGATAACCCCACAACATTGGGTTCATATTTATCATTGAATTGTGATTATTGAAATGGCTAGGAGTTAACTTGGTTTAAGTTTTTGCATAATGGTTATCAATCACCCATAAATTCTTGGAGCCATTCAAAAGTCCACAAAAATTTGTAAATTTTATCAGGGTTGATATTTGACAGAGCTATGATCAAAGGTGATCATGGCTTGATCATCAACAGTAATGATCACTAACAGTGGAATCACTGTAGTGATTACTGTTACTGATTCTGAGGGTGTTACAAATCTCCACCACTACAAAGAATTCTCGTCCCGAAAATTAAAAGTAGTGTAAGGGGTAGAGTTTCGGTTTCGCCTTCTATCAAATCTTCTGGTTCTTGTTGTCCTACTAGAAGAATTTAATCCTGCATGTTGAGGTCTTCATCTCTTTGCATCGGTGCATCTCGATGAGTTTTCATCCTCTCCTCGGGGGCTTCATTGCACTCACGAATAGGTTAAGAGGTAATGCTTAAGGAGGTCGGATCGATACAAGATCAATCAAATGGTGTTTCTCAAGGGTATGGGGTACAAAGTCCTTCCGAGTTTAACCTCAGGGAAGTACATCGAGAGAAGTTTTAAGCGGATCGGCACGTATTCGATGCCGATGACGGAAGATGGGAAAAGGGCCCCCGATCATCAGACACAATCACTGAGTCTGATATCGGACGGAATATCACAAGGTCGATGACAAGAGTCAGGTTTCAGTCCTGTGGAACTGTGGGTTATGGGCCCACAGAAGGTAAGAAGGGTAGCGACATCCCATGCGAGCACGATGCAAGGTTTGTCAGAGAACAATTTGTCAACTATGTCGGCAACATCATCAGTGCCAAGGGCGAGGGACGAAGAGAACCATTTTCCTGCTCGTTAAGACGAGGCGGACCAATTGGAAAAGTTCTCGTCCATCGGTGGTCACCGAAAAGTCATCAACAATCGTAACTGGTTGTACAGACAATGTAGCACACCAAAGTGTTTACATAAGCATGGAATTTCACTGCTTAGATAAGATACATTACAAGAAAGGTTAAACAGACCAATGGAAAGGAAGAGGTGATGATACACAAGTATCAGGTGTATATCTTTCCCAACGGAAAGCACAACACGATATACACGACCAAGTTATATTGGCAGAGAGTCAAGGGAGGTTGTCGATGATAACACAAATCATCGAGGGGCAAGGATGGTATTTCACACGATGAATCCAATCGACACATGGAAGAAGCCATGTAAGATTCGTCAGATAATAATCCACCAAAGGTCGGGTGGTTCGCAAAGAATCTGATGTGAGTATCGACACTCAACCAGAAGGAGAAAGATTGCAAAGGCATCGGGTGATAGAAGCATCGGAATAATTCGATGCTTAAGTACAAAGAAATTATGATTTCCAGATCGGGAGGTGGATGTAATTATCCACACTGACTTACCGGTGGCAGGGGATTGCAAAGGCGATGAACACGCAGGTTCTCGGGAATTTATCAGAGAGTAATCGTCGGGATCTTCAGGTGAATCAGGCGATCATTGAGAATGCAGAGCTCTCCGGGAGGAAGGAGGTACGTGAACCTAAGTCAGAGTCATTAAAACTTTACCAGCAAGGATAAGAGAGCTGAGTCCCAGAGCATAGGTACGGAGAAAAAGATCCTAATACCAAAGATATCACACGTAGTGACATCGATGTGGGCCCGTAAGACAAACATTAAGTTAGCAAGTAGTTTTGCAAATACTAGACTCGACTTCGACCGAGGAGTGGTCAGGGGCTTCCTACAGGAAGTCGGCTCTGATACCAACTTGTGACGCCCCCAAAATCAGACCGTGTACAGTAATCATACACGCAAGGTACACGATCGAGATTACGGACTCACGGTGAGATATCACAACACAACTCTACAAATAAAATAATACAAGCTGTTTAATACAAGCCAGGGGCCACGAGGGCTCGAATACAACAGCTCGAGAGCACAAAGTCAGCGGAAGCAATAGTATCTGAGTACAGCCACAAGAATACAAGGTTGCCTTAAGAAGGCTAGCACAAAAAACAACACGATCGAAAAGGCGAGGCCTCCTGCCTGGGAACCTCCAAACTACTCCTGGTCTTGGTCATCGGGGATCTTCACGTTGAGGTGGTCGACATCGGGAACTCCTGCTCCTTGGCTCCAACGTCGACTGCAGCGGCCGATCAGGAAAACAGTAAAGGAAATAAAGCAGGTGAGTATCTAGTATACCCGCGAGTCTTACGTGTGCTACTAAGCATTATGCATTGTATCAATGGAAAAAAGAGGCTGTATATAGTGGACTGTAAGATAGAAATCCAGAGAAAAGGTAAGAAGCTAGGCCTAATGAAGACTAGCATCTTCCGACGATGTCTTGCAGCATGAGGTAAGAATCAGCCAACAGTTAATATAACAGTAATGAAAGTAACAATGCAGCAGAAGTTGCTGCAGCATTGTATAATAATAAGTTGTAATAATGAGCAATGCCACCGAGTTCACCTCCTCGACATCCCCGCGAGGAAGAGAACCCGGAACCATACAGTTTAATAAGAATAGTTTTAGTAGTAAGATCCAGCTTCAGCATAAAGCGTCCTGTTACCGTGGACATGGCTATTCGAATAGACTAATCTTCCCTGCAGGGGTGCAGTTGTGTTACGCTACACGCACGGATCTCCAGGGTGGCGGGAACCTTGTTCGGAAACGCTCCACCGAGGCTATCCGACACTTCATAGCCCATCTTTCAAACTCAACAGAGAGGCCATCCGCCGGTCTAAATCCTAAGTACGCCGGGCCTTGGAGCCCAACCCGAACGTACTCCTGCACGATGCGTGGCTGGCCGGTGAAGTTAAAGCAAATCCAAATAAGACACCACTGCGCGAGAAAATAAGACAACACCACTTCCCGGCAATCAGCCCGCAGTACCGCTGACGTCTGAAGAGTCCTCGGATGACACTAAGAAGCAGAGGAGCCCATAACTCGTAATTCCCACGGGTAGGTAGTGCGTACATGGCATATAGCCAACTCAAGACATCCACTGAACCATTTAGCATTTTTAATTAACCTGCGTGACAACCGTTATCGTTGCCTCGACTTAACCGACCCGCGGACAACGACAGCAGCCAGGAACACCACTACATCGGTGCCTGCCCCGTCGTCCCACCAAGTCACTGCGGTTACCAACAAGGTGAACCGTCTCCTTACCTTGTCTCGCGTGTGCTCTTGGAGGAGCTCGACTTTCGTGGTTTGGTAAATCTCGCGGCCAACGATCAGGGGCCAAGCACATCGGTACACTGGTCGTACCCTCCCTGTCGTCCCGTCGCAATACCACTCGCGGGCACCGTTGGGTCGCCCGACTTCTTACCTTTAAGGACACCAGTTGGTTCGAGTTCCTACCATTAAGTGAAACCAGGAGGTATCACCCTCGATGGCACACTTAAAGAGGTTTGACAGAGACATCAGCGGAATGAACTAAAGAGGTAAACCTCGTATCATCATCGTGAAGCTACGCTACTGAGCCGACGAGAGTGTAATACGAGTCCGTCCACTCGTAAGTCAAACTCGAAGCGACTCGGCAGAGTCTCGCCGTTGTAGGTTCCCTAGGGCGTCTGCATTGTTCCAATCCTGTTGCAGTTGTAATATATCGTTTCCGCGATCACTCCCAAAGTGATCACGACCCGCTATTCTAAACCTAACTAGCAATGCGCAGGGTTTACTACTGAATAATGAATAAGTAATAATAGGCAGCATAGGATTAAAGGAAGGTACATCAAGGGGCGACAAAATCAGGCTATGCAATGAAATAAATTTATAATTGAACCATTCCGAACAACTTTCGTGTTCGAAATAAATTCATCCGGGTACTTTAACAGTACCGGACAATTTATCGGACAAACGGTCCGGAGGGGGATGTCGATGTTTGTTGTGTTAGAGGGGGGTGGTTGACATACGGATAACGTATTCGTATCTGTTATATTATTTTGATCAATTTTCATGTATAAAGTTTTTGAATATGAGTTACGGTTTAAAAGATATTTAAATTCAAAGTTTTAATCATTTAAATCAATTTATAATCATTTTTAAATTTCTTTTATTATTTAATCCCTAACTTTATCCAGAACAGTGCTGACATGTGGGCTCCACATGTCAGCCTCTGTTATAATAAAACAATTTGATTAATCCTAATTATGCAGTGGGGGCCCACCTGTCAGTGGCCTATTACAACATCTATTTTCTTTTAATCTAATTAAGCAAATCCCTTACAGGTGGGACCTAGCTGTCACAGACATATTTTCTTAATTAAAAAATTTATTTTAACAGTGGATTATACTAATGGCCTGGGGCCCAGGTGTCATTGCCTCTGTTTTATTTAACAATTTAATTAAACCAGGAAATTAACAATTAGCCTAGGGCCCACTATCAGTGTGCAAAACAAAGATATGAAAAGGAGGGTTTTAATGTCCTAGGAGGGACTCGAACCCTGCATCTCACAGATGCAAGCCATGTCCACGCACCATTACACCAACTAAATTGTTTTGAAAGAGTTCAACACAAAAACTATGTAAACAATTAAGGCGACTCTAGTCTGAATCTAGCAAAACTGAAGAAGAGTTCAGTACCCAAACTCACACCACGCACGGCCTGCCATGGCTGCAGCAGCCGCGATAGCAGCAGAGCAGCAGTTGCGCTGCTGGGCACGGGAGGGGTGGCCCGATGTAGCCAAGGGGCGGTCGGCGCCGGTGGTCAGGGGGCGGCCAGGGGACTGGGTGGCCGGCGGACATAAGCAGTAGAAACCGCTGCAGCTTGCAGCCGAAATAGCACAGAAGAAGACGAGAGGGGCGCGACCACGGCAAGGAATCAAGGTGGGAAAAGGCAAAAATGGGAGGAGGAGCTCACGAGGCTCACGCCGGTGGTCTCAGCGGGCTCGGGGAAGCACAAACGACGGTGGGGCGGCGACAGCGATCTCCAGCGTCCGAGGTTGAGCTCGACGAACGTGGGCGCGAGATCCAGCGAGGGAGAGTGAGGGGGAGAGTGAGGGCGAGGGGGGTGACGTCCTTATCCAGAGTGGGGGGCAGGTGAGGGAGGGGGGAGCAGGTAGGGAGGTGGGGAGCAGGTGGAGGAGGGGGCCATGGCGCCCCCTGTGCGTGTACGGGGTGGGGGCAAGTGAAGGGGAAGAAGGAGAGAGAAGGGGGGGCTGGGCCCGGGGTGGGCCTCGCCCCCGGCGTAGTTTAGTTTTTTGTTTGTTTTGTTTTTCTTTTCTTTTGTTTCTTTTCTGTTTTATTATTTCTGGGTATCAAATGTTTTTTTAGAAAAATGCGACAACAGTCCCAATAATTGCGTTAAACCGTAAAGTGAGGCCACAAGTTTGGGCATTAATTAAATTCATTTGAATATTGTTATTTATTTTAAAAGGCTTTTTGGTATTGTTTTGCTACTGTTATCATTTAATTGCATTATTTAAATAACTTAATAAATTCACATACCAATATTTATAAGACCTATTGATTTTTAGGCATTTAATAAAATTGGTTTCACAATTTTTAGTGCATTTAAAATTCCTACTTTTTTATTAAATTTACCATGGCCATTTTATAATCCCTAAGCTTTTGGTTTTATTCCTTAATATTAATAAATAATTTTAATTAAAATAACCAGTACCATAGTAACATGGCTTAATGATTGCTAGGAATCCCATTAATAGGTTTCATCATTGTGGTTTATCTAAGATTTCCATTTTATTTTCATTTATAAAACAATTTGATAACCCCACAACATTGGGTTCATAATTATCATTGACTTGTGATTATTCAAATGGCTAGGAGTTAACTTGGTTTAAGTTTTTGCATGATGGTTATCAATCACCCATAAATTCTTGGAGCAATTCAATAGTCCACACAAATTTGTAAATATTATCTGGGTTGAAATTTGACAGAGCTATGATCAAAGGTGATCATGGCTTGATCGTCAACAGTAATGATCACTAACAGTGGAATCACTGTAGTGATTACTGTTACTGATTCTGAGGGTGTTACATGAACCGGGTGCGTCATGGCGAGTACCCTCTGACGCAGTGGGCGCCGTCCAGGCTCGAAAAGATCAGACATGCAATATTAATAGTAGCTTCCGTGTACAGCCACTGGCTATATGGGCTCTGGCTTAGCACGAGTACGTTGTGGGGAATCTGGCCCTGGTATCTAGGCTATGTAGATGTGTTGTTAGGTGTACCGGATACCAAAGGGTGGAGGCAACCTCTTCAGAAAGTCTTTGTCTCAATCTTCGGGTTGAGTCTAGTGGGGAACGTGTACAACCTCTGCAGAGCGTATAAACTGATCATGATTAGCCGTGTCCACGGTTACGGACGAACTTTGAGCAACTAGTCAGTACTGTTGGTGAATGATCTTGACAGATGAACACTTAATAATAATTGTAGGTCCTTTATATAAACTTTTCCGTGTCATTTGCCGTACAAATCTGATGTACTGACCTGTTGTCGGGCTATAACCTTCGGTGTTGCAGGTTTTTCAGACGATCAGTAAGGTGCGTATAGGGGTTGCAAGTCTACACTCAGCATGTTCGCATGTGGCTGTTGATGGGACTCCACGTTACTTGCTTTTGCTTCCGCTATATTTATATTGAATAAGCTAGCCTTGAGTTATGCAACTTGTTATTTATTTATTCTGGATCATACGTTGTAATAATGATGCACTTGTACTTTGATATACATCTATAATACTGTGTGTGCCAGCGAGTTCGATCCAGGGACTGGCACTTGAGCACAGAGACTTCAATTCTGTGTGAATTGGGTCGTTACAAAGGCCTGGATGGATGCTCTGAATATTCCGTTCTCTACCAAGGAGGAACCGGTAGGACTTCGTCCCCATACCGCAGGTTCTGCCACGAACAAGAGTGAATTGGGTCCATATCAGACGATGTTCAATATCACATATGCCAAGGGCAATGAGAAGTCCAGGACTGTCCTCATTCCGTTTCTGGACATCATGCACAAGATCTTCAGGAACTCTCTTTTCCCCCAGGTTGGGAATCTGGACTTGGTTCACAGTTATCTGGTGAACCTGCTTCTTCTCTGCATGCAGTATAGGGGCAAACATGAGACTCTAGATATTTGCGACATTATGTGGGAGGAGATGTACCTTGCTGTGCTGGAACGAAAGGTCCCCATCTATGGCCCCTATCTTCAGGTTCTCATTGAGATCACTTGGGCTACTTCGTTCGATGGTGAGGTCCTTCTAGTTGGTGAGCTCACTTCTCACGAGGTGGTGAGTCTGCACATGAAGGACAGGTGGGCTGGAGGACAGGCTCATGCTCTGGCTTCTCCAGCTGGCTCTGATGAGGGCATGGAGGATGTGCCTACTACATGTGTTGGCGGAGCTCCTCGTACTTATTGGTGGTGGTGCTCGATCTTATGGTAGGGATCCGGAGCATCCTGGGTGGGCTGCCAAGCTCACACGAAAGGTGACGCAACTCTTTTGCTTCTGAGGAGTCTGAGGAGTCTGAGGAGTCAGAGGAGGTGGAGGATGACGATTAGTCCATCACCTTGGGCGCTAGGTTGCTTTCTACCTTTTTGGCGTCTCGACGCCAAAGGGGGAGAGAGTTTAGGTCTCCGGGATTTGCAGTTTCCTAGGGTTGGCGGGTCACAAGCGTGTTTTATTTGTCCTATTTGCTCCGCTTGTGAACTTTGTTTTATTTGCATTTGGTTTTTAGTTCATCTTGTGAGACTTATTATCTGTATGGTGTTAGACATACACTATCCTATGTTCCTTACTCTTTATGTCTAGTTATGTGATGCTATGTTATGTTCCCTATTATCTTTATGCTCACATATTTGTTGTTGCTAGCAAGTTTGGCCTAGCCTATAAAATATACGGGGAGTATTCATCCTAATGTGTGTGTCCTGCTTTCCAAAGGCGTATTTGAAATGGTGCACACATCTAGGGGTCCCATCTATATTTTGTAGAAAGTTGGCATGTTTTACATTCCCCGTTTATATTGTGCAAATCTTGTGTTGTCATCAATACACCAAAAAGGGTGAGATTGATAGGGCATATTTCCCCTCATTGGTTTTAGTGATTGATGAAAATACATTTGCGGTTTAGCCGTGCGCGATGAGAATATTAGATAATTATATTCATGGGATAAGACAGTTATGTTCCCCTTGGTGTATGGATCGTGAAGACGGAGTTTTCCTTTCGATTTCTTTTTGGTGAATTGAGTCGTAGGAAAACCGTACTATTAAGAGGGGATCCACGATGGAATAGTGGGTGGAATCATCACACATACACTCTCTCTGCACCCACATATATTCCCGTATGTCTTGAAGGAGTTTTTCTTGGGGGCAAGGGCTACCTGTTCCTGTTGGCACGGTAGTACCATGTTGGTCACGGTAGTACCGCTCCACGGTAGTACTGAAGTCTAGTACCGCACTACCACCACAAACCTACTGGATTGCTACGGTGGTAGCGGCACTAGGCCTTTGTTAATACCATGGGGCGGTAGTACCGTAGGCTTGTACCGCACTACCACCAAAAATCTACTGGGTTGCTACGGTGGTAGTGCGGCACTAGGCCTTCGGTAGTACTGTGGGGCGGTAGTACCGCGCCACGGTAGTACCGTAGGCTTGTAGCGCACTACCACTACAAATCTACTAGATTACTACAGTGGTAGTGCGGCACTAGGCTTTCGGTAGTACCATGGGGCGGAAGTACCGTGCCCAGTATGGTAGTACCGCGCCATGGTAGTACCGTAGGCATGTACCGCACTACCATCGCAAACCTACTAGATTGCTACGTCGGTAGCGCGACAATAGTCCTTCGGTAGTAACATGGGGCGGTAATACCGCGCTGGTCATGGTAGTACCGCTCGCAGGGCGGTAGTACCGTGGTTGATAGGCTGCCAATGGCTCGTTGCTTGCCCACCTTTAAAAGGGGGTCTTCTTCGGCAAGTTGACTTACCTCATTTATTTCTCTCTCCTCCATTGACGCCCAAGCTTCATTCTTGCCCGATCTCCCTCCCTGGCCATCAAAACTTGTTGATTCTCTAGGGTTTGGAAGAGGAGGCCCCGATCTACACTTCCACCAAAGGATATTTGATTCCCCCTGTTAATCCCTTGTGGATCTTGTAACTCTTGGGCGCATTGGTGCCCTAGATGGAACAGGTCGCCTCAGAGCCATATTCCATTGTGGTGAAGCTTCGTGGTTGAGTTGGGAGCCTCCGATTAAGTTGTGGAGATTGTCCCAACCTTATTTGTACAGGTTCGGTCGCGGCCTTCAAGGCCACCGCGTAGTGGATCACATCATCTAGCATTGGTGAGGAGAAATGGGGTGGACCTCGTTGGTTTCGTGTAAGCATTGTGCTCCGCACCCTCTCCAAACGGAGACGTACTTCTCGAAATATAAGGAACTTCGGCAACATATGCTTGTCTCCCGTGTTCCTTTTTACCTTTACTTTGTGAAAGATTATTTCATTGCTTATATCTTGCTTTCTCATTAAGTATTTCATTAATTGGCATATAGGTTGCTCACTTAGTTGCACATCTAGACAACCTATCTTTTTTGTTAAGCCTTAATTTATTAATAAAAGCTTAAAAATTGTCAGTTGCCTATTCACCCCCCTTTAGTCAACTTTCTGATCCTTTCACCTTCTGAGCTGCCCTACATGATCAAGGCATCTATGTATTACCTTACGCATAGTATGTTAATGTTGTTGTCTATTGTTTTGATCCTACAGTTTGGCTGGGGTTCGCAACTTAATATATCTCAATGTGGATCATTAGTGAGTAGATGCTGATGAAAAAACGGTCTTCTCGTCTCGGTGTACTACCCATACGACTGAGCCTCTAGCTTTCTTGTATCATAATTAACATTGCGGTGCGTTTATAATTCCGTCAATTTCCCAACTATAATCTATTCACCCAGCATAGTTGTTTATCGTATTTTGGGAGAGAGACATCACTAGTGAATGTCATGGGACCCCGTTCCATATTGCCACCATAGTTTACACCGATAATGTTTATTTCTTTTGTTTACTTTCCTTTGAAATCACCATTGCTATTTCCACTTGTGTTTTGATCCTTTATAAACAACAAGACCGAAGAGATGGAGAACCTCTCTGACTCGTTGGGAGCAAAGTTATTTGTTGATGTGTGAAGGTGCACGTCGACATGGAACCCTTCCGCAAACTTCTGGCGCAATTGACACCTACTTGTATCTCTTGGAGTCCTGCTGGTTTGACAACCTTAGTATCTTCACCGACGGAAATTTGCCACTTACTACATGTCAACCTTCCACTTGGGTTAACCAACGGGGCGTGTCAGGAAGACACCATTAGACACTACTACTGAACGTCATGCTACCCCGATCCATCTTTGCATCATTGTTTACACCATCAACATGTACTTCTTTAATTTCCCAATCAGCCACATTATTACTTTTCTCCCTTTATGTTTGACCCTTTATAAATAGCAAGCGAAAGGGCGTGGATGTGTGATAACCCACAACTGCAGGGGATCGAGAAAGTCTTCGCGGGTAAGATAACCCAATTTATAGATTCGACTCAAGGGGAGCCAAAGAATACCCACAAGCTTTAACAGTGGAGTTTTTAGTTCCACCGCACCTAAGATACACTTACTTTCAAGAAGATATTAGTCGTAACTGCGATATGGAGGTGATGACAGAGACATTAATAGTGGTGGTGAAACAGCGACAATAAAACAGCAAAAGTAAACAACTAGTAACCAGCAGAATTAAAAACACTGTAGGCTAAGGAGATGGACGGTTGGGCGCTGCATAGATAAGATACATCATGTATTTAACTTGGGGCAAGGCACACAGAAAATCAATGATCATCTAGGCATAAATCAAACATCACGCATGTACCCCACAGGTAGTTGTACGTGCTTGCAATAAGAACTTGCACAACATCTTTTGTCCTACCATCCCGCTACGAACGGGGCCAAAAGGAACTTATGGAGATTAAGGGGCTCCTGTCAAAGAGCACCGGAACAAAGCATGAACAATCAATGGATACATGGAATCCTCAAACTATAGTCGATCCCCTTTGGTGTCCCAAGCTGTCACCTTTGGGATCGCCGGTTCCGGATTATAACAGGTGCATACAACTCATAGATTGGATCAAGAACACAAATATATTCATGCAAACACATAGGGTTCAGATCTGAAATCATGGCACTCGGTCCCAAAGTGACAAGCATTAAGAACAACAAGTTGAAGAAAAGATGATAAACACCAATCTAGATGATAGGCAACATGCCCCCAACAATCTGATAAACTATTACATGATCTAGCTCATCCAATCCCTACCATCCCCTGTGCCTACAGCAGGGAATTACTCACATATGGATGGAGAAGTCATGGAGGGAGGATGGAGTGGTGATGATTATGACGATGGCGATGATCTCCCCTCACCGGAGGCCAAAACAGCCTCCAGATTAGCCCTCCCGGAGAAGAACAGAGGGTGGCGGCGGCTCCGCGACGCGAATTGGGAAAACGACTTTTGTTTCGTGGTTCTCCGTAAGGGGAATAAATAGGAGCCTCGGTAGGGAACCAGAGGAGGGGGGAGGCCCCCAGGCAGCCAGAGGGTGCGGCCCCACCCCTGGTCGCGCCAGGGGTAGCTTGGGGTCCCCTTGGCTTCCCTCTGGTCCCACTTCTGGCACAATGGCCCCTCGGGTGCGTGTATTTTTTGTGTTTTTTCTGGGAATTTTCTGAGACGCCTAAAAATCCATTTTCCTGCACACAATAAAACCATACAGGCAGCTCTGCTGAAAACAACGTTAGTCCGGGTTAGTTTCTACCAAATCATGCAAGAATGAGGACAAATCAATAGCAAAAGTGTTTGGAAAAGTATATACGTTTGAGACGTATCAACTCCCCCAAGCTTAGCATATTGCTTGTCCTCAAGCAATTCAGTTCAACGAACTGAACGCGACAAAGAAAACTTTGACAAACTCTTTTGCTTCAATAAATGTATATAAGCATGTACTATAAAAAGAGTCCAGAAGGTATTGAAACAATGCTATAAGGACAATGCACGAAGCAATCCTTCTTTCATGTGAACAATCACAAGCAACTGAAAGTAAATAATATGCTACTGAAAATCAAGACAAGATTACAATGCACAAATCTTGAACATAATAGAGTGGTATTTTGATAGTCTCCATGAGTGAAGCAAAACATAAATGCAGAAACTCCTCCAAAGTTTTAAAGGAGACTAGAACTAAGAACTTCAGAATAAGTAATACCACAATCAAAGAAAAGACAATGTAGTACTTTGGGACAATGCACATTACACTCAGAATGGCAATTATGCTCTCCTAGTTGGTGCTTTGAAGAAAGAAGGTGGAGACTCTCGAACCGTGGAGTTTGATGGCAAGCTTGAAAACCTGTGGCTGGAAGCAAAGAATAAACTTGTACCAGAGCTCTTTGTTTTGAAAACAGAGATAAAAAGTTTTTGGGAGGTGCATGATTCGTCAACGAATGTGAAAGGGCATGTGCCCTTATATTTGGTGTTGGTAATTGATGAAAATCTTTATGGACTAATGGTTTCCTTGAGTTATACTTTAAGGTTTGTCCATAGGCAACGCTTGAAGATCATATGGTGGCTTCAAGGTTGTAAGATGAAGATTACGTGTTGACCAAGGTGTTCTTCATGGAGCTATCCAAAGATTGGTCAAGTAGATGTATGCAAGGTCAAGAGGAGCATCACGAAGATATCGTATGCTTGGAGCTTGCCGACCAATTGGTGTTTATGGTCTTGTGAAGATGTGCCTAAAAGAGGCTCACCCGTAATGAGTATGGGGGAGCTATCTACAAGTCTTCATCGAGCCGACGGAATCAAAGAAGATGTTCCAACTTGAGGCGGGCATGATCGTCATCATCAAGCTCAAGTGGATTATGCGCAAGGCAAAGGTTTTACTAGATAGGTGTCTAGTTTACCGGTCTCTTGGTAGTAGTTAGGAGACCGTGTTATAGGCTAGGCCGACTCGTTCGTGGAGAGCTCAAACCTTTTGCATCCTTGGCATCATCTTTATTGGTTCTTGTTTGGCTTTTCTCCGTGTGAGTTTTGGAGCTTGTGGTCTTCTTCATGACAAGTTCTTGTTCATCGAAAATGGATTTCATATGCGTCTTCTCGTATGTTTTTCGATGTGGGAGATTTGTCGGGTCGTCTCGGTTAGAGGTTTCACACCTCTATTTGTTTGGAATTTCTCCCTTGCCACTTCTAAATATTTAGGCATCTCTGTTCGTTAGCTTTCCATTAAGCTTGAGTTTGCCTTAATCGGAGTTCATTTGCAGAAGTTGTGGCAATTCAGGGTTTGCCTGTTTCTTTGGAGTTCATCTGTTGTGTGGCCTGGGCTCCCTGGTTCTGCCAGGGCGGTAGTACCGCTCTTGGAGCGGTAGTACTGTGGGCGAGTACCGCACTCACTACCGTAAGTCCACTGGACTATGCGGTAGTGGGCACGGTACTGGCCCCCGGTAGTACCGTGGGGCGGTAGTACCGCTCCCAGTGCAGTAGTACTGTGCCACGGTAGTACCATGGGCAAGTACCGCACTCACTACCGTAAGTCCACTGGACTCTGCGGTAGTGGGCACGGTACTGGGCTTCGGTAGTACCGCACCACGGTAGTACCGTGGTTGGTGGGCTGCCAACGGTTCCCAACGGCTGGATTCGTGGGGGACTAAAAAAGGGGGTCTTCTTCTTCCTTTGTCCCCACCGGTTCTGTGCAAGTTCTTCTCCCCATTGTTGACCTCTTTGAGCTTGCTTTCTCTCTTCCCCTCCTATGATTCGTGCTCCCTTTTGAGGGAAAAGAGAGAGGAGGTCTAGATCCACATTCTCCACCAAGCCATCTCTCCTCTAAGTGAGGGGAACCTTGTGGATCTAGATCTTGGAGTTCTTTCTGTTCTCCGTGTTCTTCCTCTCATATTCCTCCATAGCTTTTGTTGCTTTGGTGGGATTTGAGAGTTGGGGACTTGAGAACTTCGTGTGCTCTTGCCATTGCATTTGGTGCATCGGTTTGAGTTCTCTCCGAGGATTCGTTGTAGAAGTGAAGTTGAGAAGATTGCTACTCTTGAGTGCATTGGCACTCTAGAGCTTGTACCTTGTGGGTGCGTTGGCACCTAGAGGCTTACTATTGCGGAGCTCAATCATTGTGGTGGAAAGCTTCGGGACGCTACGGGAGCCTCCAAATCGGTTGTGGAGATTGCCCCGAGCATTTGTACGGGTTCGGTGACCGCCCCCAAGGGTTGCCATTTGTACGGGTTCGGTGACCGCCCTCAAGTGTCTTAATAGTGGAATCACGACATCTTGCATTGGTAAGAGCGTGAGGAGAAATAGGGTGGCCCTCGTTGGCTTCGTGTGAGCATTGTGCTCCTCACCCTCTCCAAACGGAGACGTACTTCTCGCAAGAGAAGGAACTTCCGTAACAAATCCTTGTCTCCATCGGCTCCACTTGCGGTTATCTCTACCTTTACTTTGAGCAAGCTTATTACATTTTTTATCTTGTGCTTGCTCATATTATTGTAAATTGCTTGTCCCATAGGTTGTTCTTCTAGACAACCTATTTACTTGTGCACCTACTTTGTGATAGCCATAGTTCTCTTGTCATATATCTTGCTATCACATAGTTGTTTATCTTGCTTAGTATAAGTTGTTGGTGCACATAGTTGAGCCTAGCTTATTTAGTTTTCTTGCTTGGCAAATTAAACGTTAAGTTTTATTCCGCATTTGGTCAAGCCGAAACCGTAATTATTTTAAGCGCCTATTCACCCCCCCTCTAGGCGACATCCATGTCCTTTCAGAATGCTAGTAGACAACTCAATCACCTCTTACGCTAGACATGTTTCGAGGAACGGTTCCCAAGATGGAGACAATCACATCCCCTTAATCTCCTTTGTTTATCAGTGCCAAAGTTTTCTGATTTCTCATAGACAAAGTGTGAAGGAGGGTTTGTTGGTTGTGATTATATTTTGTGAGTTGGGCGCACTCATGCCAGTCCCTCCTCGTATTAGGGGTTTGCAGATTGTAAGGCCCGATATGCGGTACTGTTCCAGATCTAGGTGTTTCCACCCAGACCCGGGGACGAAGCACATATCGGTCCCACCGCGACATATGACAAAGCCATATGCCCCGGATTTCCAACATGATATCACAACATTACAGATACAAGGATACAACATCTCGTACAATCGGCATATACCTGCCTCAAATATAATACAACAGCGGAAGATACGTGTCTGAGTACAGACTACAATCAAATGCCCACTGGCAAAGAGAAAAACAACGATCCCATAACCACACGGGTCCAGGCCGTCCGCCGGGATCCGCCCAACTAGTCGTCGTCGAGTCTCCACGTGAAACGTCGGTCACCATACCTGTTGTCGATCAGAACCCTGAAAAGAGTTTGGGGGTAGTATCATGAGTACAGAGGTACTCAGCATCCAACTGTAGTGGTCCACTGACCCAGCAAGGACTTCATCACTCATCATTCTAGGACAACTAGTAGTTTACGGTAAGGAAGGGGTAAGTGGTGAGGTTGCTGCCGCACTAGCATTTATGAAGTGGCTAACGATCTAGAGAGTAAGGTAAGAAGCCAAGCATTCGATGAGGAATCGCCTCCAACAAGTCTTGCTATCCGCCTACTACGCAAGCATAACACCTATCCTATCCTTGTCCTCCTCTTCGCATCCCGACGAAGAAGAAGCAGTCAAGGCACACACACGTTGATCAAGTTGTCTTAAGATTATCTCAGTTGTTGTTGTCTATGAACAAGGAGTAGGTCTCAAGTCGTCCATAACCGTGGACACGGCTTTTCGAAAAGATTTAACCCTGCAGGGGTGTACCAACTGCCCATTACGAGGCTCCGCACGCACGCCCATCACTCTCAGTTGCTACCCATCACAGGCAACCATTTTATGATTTAGTTCCAAGAGATCCGAAACGACAGGTCCCTCTAACTAACAACGAACAAATCCGGGTGGCCCCCGGTGAGTCGACATCCAGCTCAGGAGCCGGCCGCTCTCTCGATCTGGTCTCTACCGTCTGTCGCAGGTTTGGATACCCGGTTCATCACACATTGGGATAACCGGGTCCTCAGCCGGACAAAGTGGGCCAGCCAAGAAACTATGTCCTCCTGGCCCTGGTTGTTTTAAATAATATCTGCCAGGAGCGACCCAACAGACACACACACGGTTTTCAAATGGTAAATCAGCTTGGGCCACCACTAGAAATGTTTGAAGCTAGGTAGGTAAGAAGAGGGGACCCCATAAATCCCACACGCGGTTAGGCACGCTCAGTCTTAAAACCAATACCCGGAACTCGGATCCTAGGTGACTCGAATGGAACAAAGCGTCGAGGCGGGATAGCCTAGACCTCCCATCCTTCGTCGAATATAGTCAACATTATAATAATAATCATATCATCAACAATAATATAATAATAATGTGATATCCCAAACACAGGAGTAACAGAGTAACATCGTAGCATCCTAAGCATGCATAGTAAGCAGGGGCTGAGCAACGAGCAAAAGTAACATAGCAGTACAAGGTTTGATGGGAGGGGACATGGCTGTATCGGTTTGAAAGAGGCTGTAAACATGTGGTAGGATCAAACATCGAACCTAACCTAGACTAGCATGCAAACCGCTGGTTGAAATAGAATGGATCATAAGTAATGCAAGTCCTTGCCTGTTGATCAGTCGGGTTCCGAAGGTGTAGTCGATCGCACGCTCGCATCGTCTCCGAGAGGTACCCGCGGGAGCACACAAGAAGTAAAAACTGGAGAGCAATCAACGGTGCACCACTATTACTACGGAGCAATACAAAAGCAAGCATCAACAAGAAGTAACACGAGACATCGCACCTACCGTCGAGAGCAGTTACTAACGATTTAAGTGGAGTACTCGTCACACACGACGATACCGCACATTTACGGTGGTTCAAGTTGTTTAGCTAAAGGTGATCAAACAACGGTTATTAACATGGCAACTCAAGCAAGCATGGCATAACACACAAACATTGCAAGAGGTGAAGCACAAAGTAAACTATCTATGCTAGTCAATTTAAGTGAGGCACAACCTAAACATGGCATAGCACTAAGTGTCGCACGATGATTAAAAGATTTGGTACTGTTCTGTCCTAAACCATATTTTATCTTGGTTAACAACAGCAAACAATACCATAAACACAAAGAACACGAAAAACTAATCAAGTTACATATAAAGAACACCCCAAACGGAGTTACGGTTAAAAAGATATAAGCAAAACAATTTATGCACACATGCTGTATAAACAGGGGTAAATCTATATGCAAAAGTGCAGAAACATGACATAGCAATACATGGGATGAAAGTAGACATCATGCTTAACAAAATGCAATTGGAATCACTCAATTCTGATGAACGGTTGCGAAGCAATCGTCATCCGAAGTTGCAACAAAATAACAGTTTCAGGCAATAGCAGCACAACAACATCATGATAGCTACTTGGAGCAAGATATAAACATGATGCAGCAAGCAATTATGGCATGTGAATGCATGAAACTTAAGTAGAAACATTGCTTAACGCAACGCAAAAGGAATCAATGCAATAGGCCTCATGGATTTCTTACAATAAACATGCAAAGTTGCAACAAAATATTAACAGCAGCTCAATAACAGGAAAAGTAGCAGTTTTAACGGCCTGACGCCCACTTTGAACAGCAAAAACTATATCTAAACAACCTCAAAACAATTAACTCACAAAAGACGGATTAAAGTACACGCGATTCTAAGCAATTCGTCTTTTGGGCGCAACGCGATCCGAGCTACGGTTTAACGGGAAACAACGTCGCAAAAATGAATCAGCAGCACAATATTTTCCAGACTTAGTAAAATCTGAAAAATGGAAAATACAACAGAAAAAAAAAGGAGCCGGCCTCACCCTTAGTGGGCTCGGCCCACGTGGCTGCAGAGGTGGCCGGCCTGGGCTGGGCGAGCTGGGGAGGGGGCCAGCCCACGTGGCCACGGTGGCCGGTTCGTGCTCCTCCCGAGCCGTGGCTGGGGCGCGGCGGCGCCGGCTGCCTCCGGCGAGGGGCGTGGCGAGGAGAGGCCGGGCATGGCCGAGGGGCGCTGGAGCCGGTGGAGGGTGGCCGGATCCGGCCGGGGATTGGCCTCGAGCTCGGGCCGGCGCGCTCCTCCGTCCATGGCGCGGGCGGCGCGGCGTCCATGTGGCGGCGACCTGCGACGAGGCGAGGGAGGCGGGTCAGGGACGAGAGGGAGAGAAAGAGGGCGCGGGGAAGGAGGAGAGGCGCGGAGGAGGCCGGCTGGCTGCTCGCCGGAGCGCGGGCGGCACGGCGGCGGCGTCTCCATGGCGAGCTCGGACGGAGGCGGGCCCAGATCGGCCCGGGCGGCTGGCGGCGGGCCCTGCGGGGCCCGGACCTGGCTGGGCGGTTGGTGGAGCACGTGGAGGCCTCTGGGCCGTTGATCTGTTGATCCGATGGCCAGGATTGCCTGGGAGCTAGGGTTTCGAGGGGAGGAAGGATGTGGGCAGAATTTTGAGCCAAAAAGGGGGTGGCTGCAAAAATTGCTTAGGGAAACCCTAATTGGGTGTGGGAGGCAGGTGGTCTTTATATAGGCAGGTTGGCTGGCCAGTTGACGCAAACGCCCTCGGTACCCCTCTCGCGTGTCCGGTGATCGCGTTCGTGACCGCCGAAGGTGCATACGGACTCCGATTTCGGCGAAATCTCGAACCACGCGCTCAGCGCGTCGAGCTCTTCGATCGTACCTCACTGCGGTGACGTTCCGACAACATTTTCCGGCGCGCTATAAAATAACCCGTTTAATTATTAAACGGGGTTTTCCGTTCCGTTGGCTGCGGCTGGTCTCGTGCGGTTTTCGCGACGGTGATCGGGCGAAACCCGGTGTCGCAAAGGTCGAGTGTCAGGGTGGCAAGGGTCGGTCTCCGTCCGATACGAGATAAGAGGGGGAAAATAACCGCCGATCGATAAATCGGGGATGCAAACACCGCAAACAAATCGGACAATCAAACAATTCACGCAGAAAACAATTTTTTTTAATTTTTGTGAAATCTGGGCTGTTACAGGCAACACCACCAACAAGGGATCTCGTCCCGAGATCCAGGACGATCCGGGGGGAGAGGGGGGAGAGAAAGGAGTCGACGATCTTCAACACCACCAACAAGGGACTCTGCTCCATGTCGACGTCGAACTTCTGTCGAGATAAATTTCCGCAGAGAGACGACATCGTCGGAAAGACGAAACCGTCAGTGTCAAGAGGAAGAACAATAGTCAAACCTGGTCAAAGGGATAGTGCTTTTCGACGCAAGTCGTAAAAACACCGGGCAAAATGAGGGATGGCAAAGGATGACCCAGATGATAACCGAAATCGGAGAAGCTAAAGGTACTACAGGAATTCCCACCTGAGCTCGGAATCGAGACAATACTTCCCAAGCAAAGCATTGTAACGGTTCCGATACTCGACGCACTCGAGATCCTAGAGTTTGAAGGGGGATAAGTCGAGAGTAAAACACTTACGGCACTTGTCCTGACCAGAGCAAAGATAAGGAGTAAAAAGATTCCTACTCTCCGATAACTAACTTAGTAACTACAAAATAATTTTTGTCTAGACTCGACTTCGGCCAGAGAGGGGATCCTACGGTCGGTAAGGCTCTGATACCAAGTTGTAAGGCCCGATATGCGGTACTGTTCCAGATCTAGGTGTTTCCACCCAGACCCGGGGACGAAGCACATATCGGTCCCACCGCGACATATGACAAAGCCATATGCCCCGGATTTCCAACATGATATCACAACATTACAGATACAAGGATACAACATCTCGTACAATCGGCATATAGCTGCCTCAAATATAATACAACAGCGGAAGATACGTGTCTGAGTACAGACTACAATCAAATGCCCACTGGCAAAGAGAAAAACAACGATCCCATAACCACACGGGTCCAGGCCGTCCGTCGGGATCCGCCCAACTAGTCGTCGTCGAGTCTCCACGTGAAACGTCGGTCACCATACCTGTTGTCGATCAGAACCCTGAAAAGAGTTTGGGGGTAGTATCATGAGTACAGAGGTACTCAGCATCCAACTGTAGTGGTCCACTGACCCAGCAAGGACTTCATCACTCGTCATTCTAGGACAACTAGTAGTTTACGGTAAGGAAGGGGTAAGTGGTGAGGTTGCTGCCGCACTAGCATTTATGAAGTGGCTAACGATCTAGAGAGTAAGGTAAGAAGCCAAGCATTCGATGAGGAATCGCCTCCAACAAGTCTTGCTATCCGCCTACTACGCAAGCATAACACCTATCCTATCCTTGTCCTCCTCTTCGCATCCCGACGAAGAAGAAGCAGTCAAGGCACACACACGTTGATCAAGTTGTCTTAAGATTATCTCAGTTGTTGTTGTCTATGAACAAGGAGTAGGTCTCAAGTCGTCCATAACCGTGGACACGGCTTTTCGAAAAGATTTAACCCTGCAGGGGTGTACCAACTGCCCATTACGAGGCTCCGCACGCACGCCCATCACTCTCAGTTGCTACCCATCACAGGCAACCATTTTATGATTTAGTTCCAAGAGATCCGAAACGACAGGTCCCTCTAACTAACAACGAACAAATCCGGGTGGCCCCCGGTGAGTCGACATCCAGCTCAGGAGCCGGCCGCTCTCTCGATCTGGTCTCTACCGTCTGTCGCAGGTTTGGATACCCGGTTCATCACACATTGGGATAACCGGGTCCTCAGCCGAACAAAGTGGGCCAGCCAAGAAACTATGTCCTCCTGGCCCTGGTTGTTTTAAATAATATCTGCCAGGAGCGACCCAACAGACACACACACGGTTTTCAAATGGTAAATCAGCTTGGGCCACCACTAGAAATGTTTGAAGCTAGGTAGGTAAGAAGAGGGGACCCCATAAATCCCACACGCGGTTAGGCACGCTCAGTCTTAAAACCAATACCCGGAACTCGGATCCTAGGTGACTCGAATGGAACAAAGCGTCGAGGCGGGATAGCCTAGACCTCCCATCCTTCGTCGAATATAGTCAACATTATAATAATAATCATATCATCAACAATAATATAATAATAATGTGATATCCCAAACACAGGAGTAACAGAGTAACATCGTAGCATCCTAAGCATGCATACTAAGCAGGGGCTGAGCAACGAGCAAAAGTAACATAGCAGTACAAGGTTTGATGGGAGGGGACATGGCTGTATCGGTTTGAAAGAGGCTGTAAACATGTGGTAGGATCAAACATCGAACCTAACCTAGACTAGCATGCAAACCGCTGGTTGAAATAGAATGGATCATAAGTAATGCAAGTCCTTGCCTGTTGATCAGTCGGGTTCCGAAGGTGTAGTCGATCGCACGCTCGCATCGTCTCCGAGAGGTACCCGCGGGAGCACACAAGAAGTAAAAACTGGAGAGCAATCAACGGTGCACCACTATTACTACGGAGCAATACAAAAGCAAGCATCAACAAGAAGTAACACGAGACATCGCACCTACCGTCGAGAGCAGTTACTAACGATTTAAGTGGAGTACTCGTCACACACGACGATACCGCACATTTACGGTGGTTCAAGTTGTTTAGCTAAAGGTGATCAAACAACGGTTATTAACATGGCAACTCAAGCAAGCATGGCATAACACACAAACATTGCAAGAGGTGAAGCACAAAGTAAACTATCTATGCTAGTCAATTTAAGTGAGGCACAACCTAAACATGGCATAGCACTAAGTGTCGCACGATGATTAAAAGATTTGGTACTGTTCTGTCCTAAACCATATTTTATCTTGGTTAACAACAGCAAACAATACCATAAACACAAATAACACGAAAAACTAATCAAGTTACATATAAAGAACACCCCAAACGGAGTTACGGTTAAAAAGATATAAGCAAAACAATTTATGCACACATGCTGTATAAACAGGGGTAAATCTATATGCAAAAGTGCAGCAACATGACATAGAAATACATGGGATGAAAGTAGACATCATGCTTAACAAAATTCAATTGGAATCACTCAATTCGGATGAACGGTTGCGAAGCAATCGTCATCCGAAGTTGCAACAAAATAACAGTTTCAGGCAATAGCAGCACAACAACATCATGATAGCTACTTGGAGCAAGATATAAACATGATGCAGCAAGCAATTATGGCATGTGAATGCATGAAACTTAAGTAGAAACATTTCTTAACGCAACGCAAAAGGAATCAATGCAATAGGCCTCATGGATTTCTTACAATAAACATGCAAAGTTGCAACAAAATATTAACAGCAGCTCAATAACAGGAAAAGTAGCAGTTTTAACGGCCTGATGCCCACTTTGAACAGCAAAAACTATATCTAAACAACCTCAAAACAATTAACTCACAAAAGACGGATTAAAGTACACGCGATTCTAAGCAATTCGTCTTTTGGGCGCAACGCGATCCGAGCTACGGTTTAACGGGAAACAACGTCGCAAAAATGAATCAGCAGCACAATATTTTCCAGACTTAGTAAAATCTGAAAAATGGAAAATACAACAGAAAAAAAAAGGAGCCGGCCTCACCCTTAGTGGGCTCGGCCCACGTGGCTGCAAAGGTGGCCGGCCTGGGCTGGGCGAGCTGGGGAGGGGGCCAGCCCACGTGGCCACGGTGGCCGGTTCGTGCTCCTCCCGAGCCGTGGCTGGGGCGCGGCGGCGCCGGCTGCCTCCGGCGAGGGGCGTGGCGAGGAGAGGCCGGGCATGGCCGAGGGGCGCTGGAGCCGATGGAGGGTGGCCGGATCCGGCCGGGGAGTGGCCTCGAGCTCGGGCCGGCGCGCTCCTCCGTCCATGGCGCGGGCGGCGCGGCGTCCATGTGGCGGCGACCTGCGACGAGGCGAGGGAGGCGGGTCAGGGACGAGAGGGAGAGAAAGAGGGCGCGGGGAAGGAGGAGAGGCGCGGAGGAGGCCGGCTGGCTGCTCGCCGGAGCGCGGGCGGCACGGCGGCGGCGTCTCCATGGCGAGCTCGGACGGAGGCGGGCCCAGATCGGCCCGGGCGGCTGGCGGCGGGCCCTGCGGGGCCCGGATCTGGCTGAGCGGTTGGTGGAGCACGTGGAGGCCTCTGGGCCGTTGATCTGTTGATCCGATGGCCAGGATTGCCTGGGAGCTAGGGTTTCGAGGGGAGGAAGGATGTGGGCAGAATTTTGAGCCAAAACTCAGGGGGTGGCTGCAAAAATTGCTTAGGGAAACCCTAATTGGGTGTGGGAGGCAGGTGGTCTTTATATAGGCAGGTTGGCTGGCCAGTTGACGCAAACGCCCTCGGTACCCCTCTCGCGTGTCCGGTGATCGCGTTCGTGACCGCCGAAGGTGCATACGGACTCCGATTTCGGCGAAATCTCGAACCACGCGCTCAGCGCGTCGAGCTCTTCGATCGTACCTCACTGCGGTGACGTTCCGACAACATTTTCCGGCGCGCTATAAAATAACCCGTTTAATTATTAAACGGGGTTTTCCGTTCCGTTGGCTGCGGCTGGTCTCGTGCGGTTTTCGCGACGGTGATCGGGCGAAACCCGGTGTCGCAAAGGTCGAGTGTCAGGGTGGCAAGGGTCGGTCTCCGTCCGATACGAGATAAGAGGGGGAAAATAACCGCCGATCGATAAATCGGGGATGCAAACACCGCAAACAAATCGGACAATCAAACAATTCACGCAGAAAACAATTTTTTTTAATTTTTGTGAAATCTGGGCTGTTACACAGATTAGACATGCAATCCCGGAAAAATACATGTCTAACATAAGACGGTCATGAATTACCTACTACTTCCTCATGAGCTAAAGCAGAGGCACAAAACAGGAATGTTTTTGAATAATTTCGAGATGGTACAAGAAAGTCCTCGTTAGGATTGCCGGTAAACATCACATAGGAAGGTATGGTGGACTCATATGGAAAAATTGGTTTCAAGGATTTGGATGCACAAGCAGAAATCTGCTGAGTGCGAGCGAAGGCTAGCAAAAGACTGGGAAGCGACTAACTAGAGAGAAATAATAGTCATAATCATGCAGAGCGACAAAGTAACATTGAATTGAGCATGAGAATGATATAACTATTCTGAAATTCAAAGATCATCAAGGCATAGTATACTTTTCAGTCATAAACATGTGTAAGCATGTGCCAAGTCAATCCAAGAATTCTCCAAATGGAAATACCACTTCAGTATGCCAAACTATGAACAATGCAATGCATGTAAATCATTTAGACAACACATTATGTACTCTAGATATTTGGGATTAGCCACAAGGAAAGCATGAACGTTGGGCGAGCTTTGTAAACATAGCACTATGTCGCTACAAGCTGGTCTCTAAATCATAAGTACAAGCATATGTACAAAATTAGAAACAAAAAGAGTTCATACCGGTTTTCGGTGTTGCATCCCTTTCGTCGATCTTCGTCATCACTGCCTTGTTGCTTGCATGATTGAACGTAGGAAAATATAATCAAGTGCAAATGCCATCACAGACTCGAGCTGAACTCTGCAACAAAGCAAACTAAAGAGAGAAAAGAAAATATTTTTGGATTTTTCAAAGATTTAGCGAATGAAAAAGAAAAGAGAAATCCTTTTGTTGTTTTTTCAAAATAAAAGACCAAAGAAGAACGGGAAAAAACTTCGAAAAGATCAAAGCGAAGAAAATGAAAACGGATAATACAATGGAAAGGTGAGAAGGGAACGTAATCCCCCAAGCTTAGGCTTTTGGCCTAAGTTGGTAGCAGCTACTGCCCCCAGGAGCCTCCTTCTCCGGGGTAATGGTAAGTCCAGGAGTCGTCTGAGCCCTCCGGTGCGTACACCGAAGTCCTCGGGTCCTCCCATGAGGAAGGCACTGCGCTCCAAGCGGAAGAAGACCCCTCGCCTTGCTAAGTGAAGGTCTCTCCCTGGAAAGGTGGGAACTCACCATGCTCCTCCTGGCAACAAAGGGAGTTCAAGAGGGTCGTCAACCCGGAAGGCTGCATGGTCATCTTCGTTGTATGGCCAACGTTCGGTACACCTATTATATCAAAAAACTGTGCCAAAGACATGGTTATGAGATCATTATAAAGTTTGAACTCGACGGTTCCAGCATCATGGTTATAACAAAAACTGCTAACAAAGTAGGAGGTAAGCTTCTTGTATTGTACCACACGGCATAAAGCTAGCCGTGTCAAACCTGCATTGGCACAAAGGCCATAAAATTCCTCCTTAATTCCTGCAGTTGTAAGAAAATCATCACACGGATACATCATTGCGCATGCTGTACTTGTGTCTTCCAGCAAATCCAGGGGCACCTGATCTTCATTGTAGCTCACCCTAACTGTTGAGGGTGAAGCTGCAACTCTAGTAACTCGATCAGAGCGCTCGGGCTTCTTTTTCCCAAGCCATCCCTTTGCTTTTCCAAAGAAACTCATTTCTGAAATTTTTTACAATTCACAAAAACAAGGATTTAAACAAACTGAGTTGAGGAAAACTACTCTACTCACTTACCTAAGGCATAAACTTGCATCAAAACTTGGAAAATAAATTTCTACACATGCATGCAAGCTCATATGAACAACACCAAGAGCTACTAAATACTCACAAATGAAGCCACCAATCAAAAATCTAATTGGAGGGGTGAAGGAGTCACATACCAGGGAGTATTTGCTCAAAATTTCAGCTTGAATGATGGGCTGTAGAGAGAGATCGAAAATCGCCTCCAAGAACAGCAAAAACGCAAGAACAAAGTGCAGAACTCGTGTTTTTGGAGAGAGAGGAAGGAGGAGGAAGAAGACATACCTGGAGGTGGGGCCTGTGGGCCCCAGGCGCCAGCTGGCCGCCTGGGCCACTGGTAGCCCCCCTGGTCAGTCCCAGGTGCTTCTGGGTCACTCCCGGCATGGAAATTTTTATTATATTTTTTCTAGAATTTTTCTGACAACTTCACTGTTGAAATAATTTCGAAGTTCAAAAATCTGCGAAACTTTCTGAAAACTTGAAGCAGTGATTAGAGTTGTGAAGTTTCAAAAACATATAAACTTAGTACAGCAAGGAAAAATAAAGCTAAGGCAAATGAAAACATAACAAGCTGCACTTTCTACCTATATAAAACATTCTTACTAGCAAGGTTGATCAAGTCTTACCAACAAATCGGCGATACATAGAGCAAAAAGTCTCACTTCTCATGATGTGATCATTGCACCTTTACTTTAACGGACATTGTCCCCACCATGATGGTTTTGTATTTGTGGTGTACGTGTAGAGGACAATCCCATTCTCCAATCTTCACGGTCTTGATATTCTCTATAGAGTTGAGGCCATGCCTTTTGTCAATCTTCTTCGGAAAATACATCGTGTGTTCTTTGTCATTCACATTGAAAGTAACATTTCCTTTATTGCAATCAATAATGGCACCTGCGGGGTTAAGAAAAGGTAGACATGCTCCCATCCTCGGGCCTGTGGGCCTGTGGGCCCTAGGCGCCCTGTGGGCGTGGCCAGGGGGTAGGCCGCGCCAGCTGGCCTCGTGGGCCACTGGTGGCCCCCCTGGTTAGCCCCAGGTGTCTCTGGGTCACTCCCAGCAAGGAAATTTGTACTTTTATTTTTCTGAAATTTTTCTGATAACTTCACTGTTGAAAAAATTTTGGAGTTCAAAAAGCTGCAAAACTTTCTAAAAACTTGGAGTAGTGATTAGAGTTGTGAAGATTCAAAAACATATAAACTTGGTACAGCAAGAAAAATAAAAGCTAAAAGAAATGAAAACATAACAACCTCTACTTTTTACTTATATAAAACTCATCTAATAGTAAGGTTGATCAAGTCCTACTACCAAACTAGCAATACATAGAGTAAAAAGTTTCACTTACTATGAAGCATTCACGGCACCTTCACTTTAATGGATATTGTCCCCACCATAATGGTTTTGTATTTGTGGTGCACATGTAGAGGACAATCCCATTCACCAATCTTCACGGTCTCGATATGCTCTATAGAGTTGAGGCCATACATTTTTTCAATCTTCTTCGGAAAATACACTGTGTGTTCTTTATCGTTCACATTGAAAGTAACCTTTCCTTTATTCCAATCAATAATAGCACCTGTGGTGTTAAGAAAAGGTCTACCTGGAATAATAGACATGCTCCCATCCTCGAGCATGTCAAGCACAACAAAATCAGTAAGGATTAAACAATTAGCAACTTCAATGGGAACATCCTCATAAATACCAACGGGAACGGCTGTTGACTTGTCAGCCATCTGAAGAGAGATATCGGTAGGGATTAGTTTTTCTAAACAAAGCCTCTTGTAAAGAGAGAAAGGCATAACACTCACTCCTCCTACGAGATCTCATAAAGCAGTCTTGACATAATTATTCTTTATGGAACAAGGAATGGTGGGTATACCTGGATCACCAAGCATCTCAGAAATCTTGCCACTAAAAGTGTAGTTAGCAAGCATAGTAGATATTTCATCATTAGGCACATATGTAATTCTTTCTGCTGTTGCTATGTTGAGTTTGCTGGGATCAGATGGATTATGAGACTTTGTTCAGATTGTGATGAGTAATATATTTGGTTCTTCTCTTTTATATTTTTGTTCTTGAGTAATTCTTGCATGTTCTCCGTTGCTATTTATTGCTTTGGCCAAGTAGTAGGTAGTAACTCCAAGAGGGAGCGTTATGCATGATTGTGGGTTCATGCCCCCCGATGACTAGCTTCAGTGACAGAAACATGAGTCTAGGGGATGTGTTGTTGCCACAAGGGGGAAAACAACGGTGCTTGTAACCGTGGTTGCAAGGATTTTTTACTTTACGCAAAGTTCTTTTAATGCAGTTGTCTGTTGCTTTGGGTTTACACTTTGGGTGGGGCTCGCAACTTAATACCAAGGAGATGTTCTGGATGGATATCTCAAGGTGGATGATTAGTAGTAGATGCAGATGGATTTCAGTCTACTTATCTCTGCGTACCGCCCATGCTTTTGAGCATCTTCCTTTCTTTTGTAGCATAGTTAGCATTGGTTTGCATCCTTAATCCTGTCAATTGCCCAACTGTAATTTTTTCACCTTGCATAGCTGTTTATAGTCTTTTGGGAGAGAGAAGTCACTACTGAACTTCATGGGACCCCGTTCCATATTTCCACACTGTTTACACCTTCAATTTACTTCCTGTTTTACTTTCTAGTTGCTGTTATCATTACGCTTTTATCCCTTGCGTTTGACCCTTTGTAAACAACAAGACCGGAGAGATTGACAACCTCTCTGTACTCGTTTGGAGCAAAGTTATCTGTCGTTGTGTGCAGGTCCACGTCAACTCTCGCTCTATCAATTTCTAGCTTCGTTTTCACCTACTTGCCGTTGTCGGAGTCCTGCTGGAGACATAAACCTTGGTATCCTCACTGAGGGAAACTTGCTGTTGTGCTACATCTCAACCTTCCACTTGGGGTAACCAACAAGGGGCAAGAAGCCATCAAGAAATTTCCGGCGCCGTTGCGGAGGACTCCACTCTACAAGATAGGGGAGTTTCACGCTATCTTTTATCTTTTCTTTTTAGTCTTGTTAGTTTACCTTTCAGTTTTTTTCTTTTGTGTCTATTACCAAAAACCCAAAAAAATAGTATGTCTAGTTCCTTGCTTGCCACGAATGTCTAACTTCTTTGAAACCATATCCTATTTGCATGGAGGATTCACTAAGGATCAACAAGAATATTACAAGGAACACCGCTTGTTCAAAGGGGATACACTTATGGAAACAAATACATCAGTTGTACGAGTACACAAGAAACTTGTGCTCAATATATAATATATCTTTCTGCAGGGATGAATCTTGTTGCTTTATGAGGCATAAACACCTTTATTTCTAATGTGAGTACAATGATGATGAAACCTTAGCTTCTTAGGCTAAGGGAAATTATGATTTTTATGATGCAGAGCAAATAGAAGAATTTGTTGCTTATAAGGGTGCCTATGAAATTACTCCTCTTCTTAAAAATATTGATGATGCCCCTTACAATTCTGAGAGTCTTGCTATACTTAACTATTGCCTTGAAAATTACGATGCAAATTATTATATTACTGATCATCTTGAGAGAATCTCTCCCCCAAAAGAAGAGACTAATGTTTTTCATGACTCTATGGAAGAAGAAATTGCTGAAACTGAAAGCTCCTTGGATGAAAAAGAGGAGGAGAGTGACGAACAAAAGGAGGAGGAATGGAGTCATCCATGTCTACCTTCTAATTAGAGTAACACTTTGAATCTTACCTTATATGAGTGTTATGATCCTATGGATTCTTTTGAAATATCCCTTTTTGATGAAGTTGATGCCTTCTATACTTGTGGCCATGATGCCATTATGAATGATGCTTATGGAGATGAACTTTCTATAGTTCCTAATGTTAAGAATGAAATTGTTGCTATTGCACCCACACTTTATTGCCCTATTATACTTTTGAAATCTCCAACTCAAATTCCGGATAATTTTTCTCTTATCAAGGCTCAATGTGATGGGTTGCATTTATCTTATGATCCTAAAGACCATGTTGAAAACTATACACGTGTGCTTATAGGTCATGAACAACATGCTTTATGTGATAGTTATATTCTTGATGTTGTTCATGATACTACTGAAAATTATTTTGAGAGAGGGAAGTTTGGTTGTAGAAACTTACATATTACTAAATCTCCTCTCTTTATGTTGAAAGTTTTGAAGTTGTTATTTTTGCACCTTCCTATGAATTTCACTTTGTGCCTCTTTGATTTATTTATTTACAAGTTTCCTAGGCATAGGAAGTGGGTTAGGCTTAAATGTATTTCATATTTTCTTCTTGATGCTCTCTTTTGCTTCAAATCCTTATTCTTATGAGAGCATCATTTATAATATTTTTGCCTAGCTCAAAGGCATAAAACAAAGCACTTGTTGGGAGGCAACCCAAGATGTTTTTCCTTCTGTTTTTAGTGGTCTTGATGATTCTTACTACTGTAGCAACATCATTGTATCATTATTTTCAAGCTTTGTGCCAAGTTTAGCCTCTGATTGCAAGAAAGTTCAAAAGTTGTGACATGCTGTCCAGAAAACTGATTCTGTCCTTGGACGGAAAAATTCACGATAAATCAGCAGATCATCTTTTTGATCTGAACTTTTTTTACAGCGTTCCCTATAGAATTAGCTTTCGAGCGTCTGTTCTGAGTTTTCTTGGATTTTTTAAGTGCATCTAGTGCCCCCTTTGAGGTTTTGGAGTATTTGATGACAAAACGGTTGAGGGACTGATGTGTTTGTGAGTATACACAGGAAGACAGTCCCTGAGGATGAGGTTAACCACCGTTGTCGACCCCCCAAAATGTTGAGGAACATTGGAGAAATCGGTGTGTTTCCTGAAGAATGAAGTTGCGCGAAATCCTGAGGAATCAGGATCCTGAAGCGTTCAGTTGAAGCTGAAGCTGAGGACGATCCTGAGGACGTTCGCGCTGAAGACGAAGTTGAAGCGTAGTCTTCGCTAAGACTTTTCATACTTCTTGAGTCGTAGGAAAACACCGCACTGTTGGAGGGGTTGAGGAAAATGAGTTCTGTATTTCTGAAGAAGTCCTCAATTAGAAATCCTGAAGAAAACCCTGAGGAAATATCCTGCAGTATAAGTTCAGACCTCGGGTGTCTGAGACGTTGTTCTTCAGGACACTGAGGTAACTAACTTCAGTTGAGGAGTCGGAAGATCGCCAGTGCGATTCTTCTGAAGATTGTGAAGAGAGAGAATAGTTTGACCGTGCCACGTGTTGCGTGGTGAGAGGCTAGAGCATGTCTAGCAACGGTCATATCCGAGGGCACGAGAGTAATTGCGTTCATGGGAATTTATGTCCATTCACCTCGGGTTGCTCCACGGCTATAAATAGCCACCCCCAGCCCCATTTGTGGGTTGGCTACTCCGAGAGAAAAACTGACACTTGTCATTTGAGAGCAACCCACCTCTGAGGACATCGAAGAACCTAAGTGAGGAAAACCACCAACCTGAGTAGTTGAGCATCTCTGAGGAAGTCGGTTCGAGTGATCCGAAGCTTTTTACTCTTGAAGACTGTGATCTTCCAGCCGGTGTAGTAGTCTTCAGTCTGAGGAAGTCAAGATGCAATTGTCACTTCCCGGAGTGACTGAGTCTGTGAAGGTTTCGGGAGTCTACCTTGAAGACTCACCTGAGTTATTGGACGGAGTCTGAGGACTCTAGTTCAAGAAGAATAAGGTGAAGACTATGTCTTCTGAGTTCAATCTCAACCTCTCCAACCAGACGTAGAGTTGTCACAGCAACTCGAACTGGTTCATCAAGTCTTCGTCTTTAGTGTCCCGGTGCTATTTCTTCAACCTCGGTTATTCTGTTTATGCACTGATGACTTATCCTGATGCTTTACTTTCTGAGTTCACTCTGCACTGTTTCCTCAGTTTGTGCCTCAATCTTACGTTAGCTGTGGAATAGGTTGTTTTTACATTCACGTCATTGCTATTGTACTTCGTGTGTTCTTCCTCAGGTTTCAACTTCCTCAATTTCGTATTGCCTCAGTCCTGAGGAACTAGAAATTCCACGAGATATTTTAAAATCTCCCATTCACCCCCCCTCTGGTCGACATATTGCACTTTCAATTGGTATCAGAGCAAGGTACTCCCTTGTTCTGTGTGATTCGGTTTAACCACCTGGAGTTTTAGTTATGTCGACCTCAGGTACAATGAGCATTGCTTCAAACTGCCCCATCTTCGACGGGACAGACTACCCCTACTGGAAGTACAAGATGAGGATGCATCTTGAAGCCATTGACAAGGATCTGTGGGATATTGTTCATCAAGGCATTCCTGAAGCAAATTTGATGACTGCTCCTGAAGTTGTCAAGGAAAACTGGCAACTTGATGAAAAAGCTCAAAGCATTATAGGAGGTCATCTCAACAAGGCTCAGTTCAACCATATCAGTGGTCTGGATACAGCAAAGAAGATATGGACTAGACTCTCAAAAGTAAATGAAGGAGTCTCACCTCAACGAGACTCACGAGTTGATACACTCCGCAGTCTATTCAACAGGTTTAAGAGGCTGTACAACGAGCATGTGCAACAAACCTTTGATAGACTCACTGACATATCCAATGAACTTCAAGCACTGGGTGCTGCTGATATCACAGATCATGAGGTGGTGAAGAAACTACTGAGGTCACTGGATGACTCATTTGAGTTCCTATCACTGATGATTCAAGAAAGGCCTGACTTCAAGACTCTAGATCCTTCTGACATTCTCGAGCGCCTCAATGCTCATGAACTGAAGCTCTCTGAAAAACGAGACTTGTACAACTCCACACCTAAAGTCCGCGCGCTAAAATCTAGAGCTTGAAGAGTATCCTCTGATGAGGAATGTGAGGCTGATACTGATGATCCTGAAACCCTCAGCCGGGAACTTTCTCTCCTCACCAGAAAGTTCCAAAGATTCACGAAGAAGAATCGCTTCGGAAACTCTTCAAGATCTTCCTCAAGAAAAAGCAAAGATGATGACCCTGTCGAAACAAGAAAGAGAGTCTGCCACAAGTGCAAGAAACCTGGGCATTACATCGCTGAGTGTCCTCTATGGGAAAAGGAAGCTAGACTGAAGAAGAAGAAGAAGAAGAAGGGGAAAGATGACAGTTCTGATGAAAAGACTAAGAAGAAATCCTCAAGATCCTCAAAGCCTGCTGGATACAGAAATAGAAACTCCCGCAAAGATCGCGCATATCTCGGAAAAGAATTGGAATCTGAAGAATCTGGTTCTGACCATGATGCTGAAGAATAAACTGAAGAATCTGAGGGTGTGGCTGGACTAGCCCTTGCCACGTCGCTTGTCTCCAAGTCAATCTTCAGCACTGAGGAATCTGATCCATCACATGTCGATGATGAAGCTGAAGACACAACCCCTACCTTCTGCTTCATGGCCAAGTCCTCCAAGGGAAAGACTAAATGGGTGATGGACAGTGGATGCACAAATCACATGACTAGTGACAGAAGCCTTCTTATGGAATCATCTCTGAGTCCTTCTTCAAAGAAAGCCATCACCTTCGCCGATAAAGGTAAAAGTAAGGTATTGGGTCTCGACAGAGTGGCCATCTCACGAGACCAACACATTGACAAGGTCATGCTTGTTGAATATCTTGGATACCACTTGATGTCTGTCTCTATGCTATGTGATCTTGATCTCGTTGTTGTCTTCGGAAAATATGGTTGTATTGTCTATATGGTTAGCGATCACTCCATTGTCTTCAGTGGAGTTAGGAAAGGTGATCTATATATTGTAGATTTCTCTGAAGGTCCTCGGGTCGCTACATGCCTCATGGCTAGAGCTTCAGAATGCTGGCTATGGCATCGAAGACTCGGCCACACCGGAATGATGAATCTCCAGAAACTGGTGCTGAAGAAACATGTCCTCGGGATTGAGGAAATCAGATTCTCAAAGGACCGGCTGTGTGGTGCGTGCGAAGATGGAAAGATGACCAAGGCCAAGCATCCAGCGAAGACCATCATGACTACTACAAGACCTCTAGAATTGCTTCACATGGATCTATTCGGTCCTCCAAAGTATTCAAGCTTTGGAGGTAATATGTATGGTCTTGTTATTGTTGATGACTTCTCACGATACACTTGGGTGTATTTTCTTCTCTATAAGTCAGAAACCCCAGAAATCCTCAAGCGCTTCGCCCAGCGAGTCATGAACAACTACAACCTGAAGATCAAGCACATTCGAAGCGACAACTGCACTGAGTTCAAGAACTTCGGTGTGGAAGAATTCCTCGATGACTTGGGAATCACTCATGAATTCTCTGCGCCTTACACTCCTCAGCAAAATAGAGTTGTTGAGAGGAAGAACCGAACCCTCATCGAGATGGCTCACAAGATGCTGGCTGAGTACAATACTCCATTCAAGTGGTGGGCTGAAGCAACCAACACTGCATGCCACATCGTCAATCGAGTGTATCTTCACAAGTTCTTCAATAAAACATCATACGAGTTAATGGTTGGTAAGAAACCCAATGTAAGTTACTTCAAAGTATTCGGTGCACCTTGTTGGATTCGTGATCCTCATCACCAGTGCAAATTTGCACCCAAAGCATGTGAGGGTTTCATGCTTGGTTATGGTATCAACTCGCACACCTACATAGTCTTCAATATTAGTCATTATAAAATTGTTGAAACTGTAGACGTGCGATTTGATGAATCTGACGGCTCCCAAAGAGAGCACCTGCCACATGATTTAGATGAAACACCTCCTTAAGAACAGATCAAGAAGATGGGCGCTGGTGATATCATTCCTATAGATCATCCTGAAGAAACACACATACCTCCTTCTCCTGAAGAACATCCAAATCCTGATGCAAACAATCCTGATGACGATCCTGATCCTGAGGCTCCTGATACTCCTGAAGCTCATGAAGCACCTGAACAGATGCAAATGAATCTGACATCAGTGACGAAGATGCGCCTCAAGATCGTCCTGCTCGACTTCCTCGCGTGGCGAATGAAGTTCAAGTGGACAGTATCCTCGCTGACGTCAACCTACCAGGTCCTCTTACTCGTGCAAGAGCTAATCGTATAGCTAACTTTTGTGGGAATTTCTCGTTTGTATCAATTTCAGAGCCCACCAAAGTCACTGAGGCATTCCAAGAAGCGGAATGGATTCAGGCAATGCAAGACAAACTTATTCAGTTCAAACTGAATGATGTTTGGGAATTAGTCAAACGTCCTAATCCTCGAATTCAAACAAAGCTCATCTCGTAGCTCAAGGATATACACAAGTCGAGGGGATCAACTTCGGTGAAACTTTCGCTCCTGTTGCTAGACTTGAGTCCATTCGTATTATGCTTGCATTCGCTAACCTTTATAATATCAAGTTATATCAAATGGATATGAAAAGTGCTTTCCTCAATGGTAATATCAAGAAAGAAGTATATGTTGCTCAACCCCCAGGTTTTGAAGACGCAAAGAAACCTGATATGGTGTACAGATTGAAGAAAGCCCTCTATGGACTGAAGCAAGCCTCTCGGGCTTGGTATGACACACTAAGGGACTTCCTCATCAGCAAGGGCTTCAAATCTGGTTCCCTCGATCCAACTCTTTTCACAAAACGATATGATGATGCATTATTCATATGTCAAATTTATGTTGATGACATAATATTTGGATGCACTAACAAGAAATACAGTGAAGAATTTGCATTCTTGATGAGTGACCAGTATCAGATGTCCATGATGGGCGAACTGAAGTTCTTCTTAGGGCTTCAAATTCGTCAACAACGCAACGGCATCTTCATCTCTCAGGAGAAGTACCTCAAGGAGTGCCTGAAGAAATTCGGGATGCAAGACTGCAAGGGTATCAAGACACCGATGCCTACAAATGGACAACTTGGTCCTGATGAAAATGGCAAGGACTACGATCAGAAGGTATACCGCTCCATGATAGGTTCTCTGCTATATTTATGTGCATCTAGGCCTGATATAATGTTGAGCATTTGCATGTGTGCCCGATTCCAAGCGGCACCTAAGGAATCGCATCACCAAGCGGTGAAACGAATTCTTCGATATTTGGCTCACACCCCGTCGCTAGGCTTATGGTATCCAAAAGGCACACAACTGGATCTCGTTGGGTAATGAGATTCAGATTATGCTGGAGATCGTGTGGATCGGAAGTCTACCTCAGGAACATGTCATTTCCTCGGACGTTCTCTGGTATGCTGGTCATCGAAGAAGCAGAACTGCGTCTCCCTCTCCACTGCTGAAGCTGAATACATTGCTGCTGGTGCTAGCTTCTCACAGCTTCTTTGGATGAAGCAAACTCTGAAGGACTACGCCATCAACCAGAAGAAAGTACCACTACTATGTGACAATGAGAGCGCCATCAAGATCTCTCAGAACCCAGTACATCACTCGAGGACGAAGCACATTGAGATTCGGTATCACTTTCTTTGGGATCATGTATTGAAGGAAGACATCGTCATCAGCCACGTGAAGACTGAAGACCAACTTGCTGATATATTCACTAAGCCTTTGGATGAGAAGCGATTTAGAACTCTGAGGTGTGAGCTAAATATCTTAGATTCCTCAAATGTCCAGTGAATGGACACACATCCTAACGCTTAAACAATATTGAAGAATCCTGATGTAGAACACACGATGCGTCGTACTCCTCAAATCATGAGGAACTATCTTGCTAAGTGTGAAGAAATTAACGTGGAATTGACTCAAGATCCATACGACAATTGTATGGTATCAAGTGTCTCATTCCCTATAAGGTGGGTAGCGCCATCGCCAAATTCCTTAGGATCGGTTGTTCCTCAGCTTCCTCAGTTGAAGTCTTCATTGCTAATGATTACCGTGTTTTTCCTCCACAGCGTTCACCTATAGTTATTGTTCTTCAGGTTTTGCTTCTTCATCTAGGTGAACGTGTTCGGACCCGCCCCTCTGTGCTGACTTATCCATTCTGTCTATCTCATATGCGTTCGTTTGGAAATCATGTATTCCTCAGCCTGAGACCATTACTCTTCATCCTCAGCCTGAGACCATTAGTCTTCATCCTCAGTCTGAGACCATTTGTCTTCATCCTCAGTCTTTGTCCTCAAGTTCCTAAAATTGAGGATTATCAGTTACGATTTTCTTCAATTTTTTGCGATTTTACCACAAGTCGTGCTTATCCACAATTATGATATCCACTGAGGATCCCAACAATCAGGGTCAATCTGGTCCACAAATTTCGCAACCCCTCAGCTTTCACCCCTCTATAAATAGTCCTCTACCCCCAGTCATTTTCCCCCCACCTCTTCTCTCACTCTCGCGCCGCCGCCGTTGAGATCCTCAAGCTCTCGTTCTAACATCGCCGGAGTTTGCCGTCGCCGGGTAAGAACTGACTCGTGGTTCCTCAGCATTCGCCTCAGTTCTAGTACGCTTATTCCTCAGTGGTTTATTTCTCTGTTTTCTTTTCCTCAGAACGGCTATGTCCTCAAACCATTCAATTCTCAACTGTACTTCTGGTTTTCTGAGACCTATACCTATGCCTCATTCATTTTCTTTCCTCAGCCTATTCCTCATGAACGCATATAACCGTACCCCACTTCCCTCGCAACTTAATTCTTTCACAGGTACATGTCTGCTGAGGAATCGTATGGTTCTCATAGTCTCACTTCATTTGCAGCTCAGCTTGAAAGTACCATTCCTCAGTCTCCACCACTGAAGAAAATGGCTCCTCGACGTAAGCTCACTGATACTGCTAAAGACCTGCCTCCTGAGCTCTATGAGAAGCTGAAGACTCCCAAACGTGAAACCGCTGATGGTCGTAAGAAAAGGGTCCAGAAGATCACGAGGGAATGGGTCAAGTGTTGGGTGGCATATCAATGGCTTAATCCTCAGCATGAGGAAATTTTTGCTGTCAATCCGCCGCTGAAGACTTTGGGCATCAAGGCTCGCCCTCCACCTGCACCGGGAGTCACTCCTGATCCCACAACAATGCGCACCCCTGATGATTTTCCTGATACCTATCAACAATACCTCAAGCGCAGCGGCAGCCGAGTCAAGAATTTGGTCCGTGATTTGACTGCCTCAATTCAGATCCCACCTCAGGCTCAGTCTCAACCCAAGACACAACATCCACCTCAGCACCGCAAAAAGGCTCCTGGCATCAAGCCCTCCCAAAGGTCCTTAGTTAAGCCTCAAGTTATTGGTTCCTCATGCCAACGCACGGATGGTGCTGCCCCGTCCTCAAGGATTCGCACTGATGAATCTGGTAATGCTCCTGAGGCCTCAACCACAATGCCTCAAACTCAGCGGAAGACCAAAACTGTTCTTCAACAACCCTCACCCAAGAAAACTGCTATGCGTGGCACCATTCATCATACTCCTCAAACCTCTGATGATGAAGATGAATTTGAGGATTTGGCCGGCTTCGTCGCCACTGAAGCAAATAAGATTGAATATGTGCGTGCTGCAGCCAGACGCAAAGATGAAGAAACGGGCTCAGAAATCCTGCTTCTCCTTGATCCCAAGAAGATCTTGGAGTACATTGAAATTTGGTCTGTCAAGCCTGACACTCCTCTTGATGATTTGGACATTCCTAAAGACATCAAGTTCTATGTTCAACAGTTCCTCATCAATGAGATTCATCAACGTGATCTTCGAAACAGTTGAAGGCCAAACTGAAGAAAGTCCTCAGTGACTTCAAAAAGGAACCTATCACTGATGTTACTCCTCAGGATTTTATCGAGCATCAATGTGATGTTCAACGCCTCAACACTGAGTGTGCCGCCAACCGTGCTTATATCGGCAGATCCAAGGAACGGATGTATCAGCAGATGGAAAAGTTGCTGAAGCTTCAACAACCTTCTTCCTCAGTACCTCCTGCTGCCTCTGCCAAAGGACTCAAGCGCCTGCCCGAAGCCCAACCCTCAACTCCACCTGCCACAAAGAAGCCCACTGTTGAGGACCCCATTGATGCTACACCACTTTCCTCAGCTCCTCCGGCATCTAAGGCCGCTGATACCACTGTTCTTATTACTGCTGCCTCAAATCCACCTCCAAATCCTCAGCGCGGCTTAATCGTCTTCACTCCACCCACTGTAGCAACACCCATTGTTACAACTCCTCAGTGCCCACCGCCACCAATTATCACTGAGATTGAAGACATGGACGTAGACATTATGGATCATGGTACTCCTCGCGTCCATGATGAGGAATATGGGCTGACAAACTCTCCCACTAATACTATCTTTTCCCCAGAGCCTCACTCCCCCACCGTGACCGAGGTGCTTCTTGATACTTGTCGGCAGTCTGAAGAATCAGTTGGTGCATCGTCCTCATCGTCTGATGCTGATGAACCGGACGCCACAATTGCTCTCACAAATTCGGTTGCTGATACTGATGCTGCAACAACCACTACTTCTGATACTGATGCTGCGGAGAAAACCACTGCAGATCCTAAGACAGATCCCCCCGCCGCTGAAACTGAAGCTGAACAATGCAGAAATGCTGATACTGAGGATGCACCTGATCGTACTGAGAATCGCCATGTCTCCTCTCCCTCAGCAAATGCCACTTCACCAAATGCTGTGCCCGAGTCCCATGCTGAAGACCATTCTTCTCCACCTCAGCCACCCTCACCCTCAGCATCACCAGCTCATGAGGAGCCTGCCTCAGCCATTTCTCTATGTCCGAAGCAGAAGAAGCCATTCTATATAAACCTTGAAGCTGATGCTCGTCCCAACTTCAACACTGATGCTTTCTTCAATGCCATGAGCTTCTTTCAGACTGGGATTCAAAATCCGTACCAATCCCCCCCACCAAGCAAGCTCCTGAGGTTCTGGACAGCTACTCAGAAGAATTACTATGCCTCAGTCCTCTACATGGCCCAAAAGGTTTTTCCTCATAAACATATTCCTCATTTGGATATGGAGGCCATCCCTTGCTTCAACAATGTGCTTCAGGATTTGCATCATGCCAAGTTGCTTCAGTTCTGCTCTGAGTGCATCTACTAGAATGAAGAACTTGTGCTTCAGTTCTATGCCACATTATATGTCTCAGGGGACCCCAAAGACATCAATACATGGGAACTTGAATGGATGACTCAGCATCAACATTACACTGCCTCAGTACCTGAGATTGTGGACATTCTTCAGCTTCCTCCCTCTGAAGCCTCAGTTCCAAGCACACACTACTAGGGAAATAGCTATACATGGAAAGCTTATTAGTGGCGCATTTTATATGTAATGCGCCACTATGTTGTAAGGGGTGGCGCACTGGTAAAAAATGCGCCACCTATAAGCCCTTATAGGTGGCGCATTTTTAAAAATGCGCTACCCCTAAGAGTGGGCCAGCCCTGGATCCCCTTATACGTGGCGCATTTCTAAGAACCTTATAGGTGGCGCATTTTGGAAATGCGCCACCCCTAAGAGCTTAGAGGTGGCGCATTCTGGAAATGCGCCACCCCTAAGGAATTATTAGTGGCGCATCCAGAATGCGCCACCCATAAGCTCTTAGGGGTGGCGCATTTCCCATATGCGCCACTATTAAGAAAAAACTGCGCGGGAAAATTCCCAAATACACCCCCCCTTGTGGACCGCCTTTTCAATTTGAAAAAAAATAAAAGAAAATGATAGAAATGTGTGAAAAATAAAAGAAAATAAGTTTCCCAAATGATATGTGGTCTAGTTGTTAGGAAAATTTACAAATATGAATTTCGATTTTTTTTGCAAAATCTCCCGAGAATTTCGTAAAATGGGCTTAACTTTTGCATACAACCTCCGATGAAAAAGTTTTTTATATGAAAAATAATCTACTCGAAAAGTTATATCCAAATTCAACTGGGTATAACCCGTTGAACATTTTTAGAATCCTCAAAAACCTAACAGAAAAAATGTTACGGGCATTTGAAGATCTGAAGGCCCAAAAAAGGAGAAAAAGTTGAAATAAAATTTGAACTTAGTAGTGGAGCATTTTGTATGAAATGCGCCACTAGTAACAGAAAAAAAAAATTAAATTTTTTTAATTTTTTTTTAAAATTCAAAATAGGCTAGAGGACAAATCGGGAAGTTAAAAAAAGTTGAAAATTTTAGATAGTAACATTAAAAAAATTAAAAATTAAAAATTTAAAAAAAAATCAAAAAGAATTTAAAAATTTCAAAATATGGTAATGGTCCCATCGAGAAAGTTTCAAATAAATGTTGAAAATTTTAGCACACCCATGAACATTAACAAGGTCCTAGACATAAACATGGTTTAATAGGATTTATATGTTAGATATATCAACAAGTGCCTGCTAGGTGAGCTGGAGTGAGAGTCGAATAGAACCGAGAAGTTAAGCGTGCTGGGGCTAGAGTAGTGCTAGGATGGGTGACCCTCGGGGAAGTTTGACCTGAGATTAAGCATATTGACCGGGCATTAAGCATACTAACCTGAGATTAAGAAAAAATAAAAAAAAATTGTTTTCCAGATCCAGATTCAAAATTCAAAATTTAAAAAAATTAATGGTGGCGCATTTTCAAAATGCGCCACCCCTAAGAGCTTATAGGTGGCTTAGGTGTGGCGCATCCATAATGCTCCACCTATAAGCCCTTATTAGTGGCTTGTAGTTAGTGGCGCATCCCAAATGCGCCACTAAACAGAGAAAAAGGATGCCACTAAAAGGGCATTCCCTAGTAGTGACATATGGTGCTCCACTTCTTCAGGATGACCTGATGAAGCCGCAAGCCCCTGAAGCTCCGCCCCGAACCAAGTTCCTCGTTTCTGAGCTTCAGTATTTGCCAAGAACATTGTACCGCATATTGGCTAAGTCCTTCTGCCCCATCAAAGGCTATGAATCAACTGCTGAGGAAGTCGTCGGCATCATGAAGAACATCCTATACAGCCTCTACATGTCGGCTCCAATTAATGTCTCATACTTCTTCTTCAGGACGCTTGTGGATGCTGCTCAAAATCCTCATATTCTGAAACTATATGCTCCATGGATCATGAGGCTCATCTGCACCAAGACTGGCATCAACTTCAAGCCTGATCAGGCTAATCATCGTCCGTATTTTCCTCCAGTTGAAGTTCTTCAACACACTCTTGATGCTAATGCCAAGGGCAAAGCACCATTCTATGAAGACGTACTAACTCAGGACTCGCTTGGCGGGAATATTCGTCAGCCTCAGTCTCGCACCACTCACGAGGAGCGCACTCATGCCTCGACTGAGGAAACAACTCAAGCTTGCTTGATGAATGATCGCGAGCTCCTCATCAGTCTACATCAGAAAGTGGATAGGAATCATGAATGGACAAAGCGTCAGATTGGTGACATCCTCAGCTACATGGCTCAGATGCATACCACTCATAAGAAGGTTCATCAATATGCTCATCATACATATCAGCGACTTGATGCCCTGATGTCTGAGGTGATCACTCCTGAAGACCTTGCCAAGCTTAACCTCCGCCAGCCTCCACTTCCTGAGATACGGCCTCCTCGTCAGTTCAACAAAAGCAAGATTCCACCTCTGGCGATGGACTCCTTTTCTTCAGCGCAAGAATTCTCTCCTGAAGAAGTTGAAGACAATACGGCTTGTCCTCACACTTTCGCGGCGTGTCTCCGTCCTCATGATCAACCCTGAGGCACTTCTTTGGGAAGTTAGCAGTAGTCTCTCCTTTTTTGTTCATTTAATGACAAAGGGGGAGAAATTTAGTTGTCTTCAAGCGGGTCATTATGGGTTCCTCAGTTACAACTCTCGTTTTTCTGATCATTTTTGTAATGAGTTGTACACTGATACTTTGTGTGGTTTCTGATACTCTTAAGTTACCTCATGCTATTCTTCAAGTTTATCTATTACTCATGTTATTCCTCAGCAACCACATTACTCAGTGCTATTCCTCAAATTACTTTATATAATGCACTGTTTCAAACAAACCGGGATATAGGGAGAGCTCCTCATGTTTTTCAAAAATTATATCAAGTCTTCAAATCATGCATATCCTCAGGGGGAGCCTCTCTATATCCGGAAACAATGAATTTTTTTCTTTAGTTCTTTCCTCAAAAATACTTATTTTATCCCGTTGAAGCTTTAGTGGGGGAGATTGTAAGTGCATCTAGTGCCCCCTTTGAGGTTTTGGAGTATTTGATGACAAAACGGTTGAGGGACTAATGTGTTTGTGAGTATACACAGGAAGAAAGTCCCTGAGGATGAGGTTAACCACCGTTGTCGACCCCCCAAAATGTTGAGGAACATTGGAGAAATCGGTGTGTTTCCTGAAGAATGAAGTTGCGTGAAATCCTGAGGAATCAGGATCCTGAAGCGTTCGGTTGAAGCTGAAGCTGAGGATGATCCTGAGGACGTTCTCGCTGAAGACGAAGTTGAAGCGTAGTCTTCGGTAAGACTTTTCATACTTCTTGAGTTGTAGGAAAACACCGCACTGTTGGAGGGGTTGAGGAAAATGAGTTCTGTATTTCTTAGGAAGTGCTCAATTAGAAATCCTGAAGAAAACCCTGAGGAAATCTCCTGCAGTAGAAGTTCAGTCCTTGGGTGTCTGAGACGTTGTTCTTCAGGACACTGAGGTAACTAACTTCAGTTGAGGAGTCGGAAGATCGCAAGTGCGATTCTACTGAAGATTGTGAAGAGAGAGAATAGTTTGACCGTTCCACGTGTTACGTGGTGAGAGGCTAGAACATGTCTAGCAACGGTCATATCCGAGGGCACGAGAGTAATTGCGTGCATGGGCATTTATGTCCATTCACCTCGGGTTGCTCCGCGGCTATAAATAGCCACCCCCAGCCCCATTTGTGGGTTGGCTGCTCCGAGAGAAAAACTGACACTTGTCATTTGAGAGCAACCCACCTCTGAGGACATTGAAGAACCTAAGTGAGGAAAACCACCAGCCTGAGTAGTTGAGCATTTCTGAGGAAGTCGGTTCAAGTGATCCGAAGCTTTTTACTCTTGAAGACTGTGATCTTCCAGCCGGTGTAGTAGTCTTCAGTCTGAGGAAGTCAAGATGCAATTGTGACTTCCCGGAGTGACTGAGTCTGTGAAGGTTTCGGGAGTCTACCTTGAAGACTCACCTGAGTTATTGGACGGAGTCTCAGGACTCTAGTTCAAGGAGAATAAGGTGAAGACTATGTCTTCTGAGTTCAATCTCAGCCTCTCGAACCAGACGTAGAGTTGTCACAGCAACTCGAACTGGTTCATGAAGTCTTCCTCTTCAGTGTCCCGGTGCTATTTCTTCAACCTCAGTTATTATTTTTATGCACTGATGACTTATCCTGATGCTTTACTTTATGAGTTCACTCTGCACTGTTTCCTCAGTTTGTGCCTCAATCTTACGTTAGCTGTGCAATAGGTTGTTTTTACATTCACGTCATTGCTATTGTACTTCGTGTGTTCTTCCTCAGGTTTCAACTTCCTCAATTTCGTATTGCGTCAGTCCTGAGGAACTAGAAATTCCTCGAGATATTTTAAAATCTCCCATTCACCCCACCTCTGGTTGACATATTGCACTTTTAGATTTTCAGAAGTACCCAAAAATTATTTACTACCTTCCTGTTTGTTTTTCACAAATTCTATCACGTTTTTCCTTTCCTTAGTTTTGCAAGTCTTGCGCTAGATTTTTCTTTGTAAACACTTTTCAGAAGTAGCCCTTCAAGAAAATATTTATGTCCAGAAGAGGCAATTTTTTTATTAAGGGTACTAACCTCTCTAATCAGCTTGTGATGAGTTATGTATGAAGGGAGTTTTCAAGTGTGTGAAGGAAGATGATGAAAGAAGATCTGGGAGTTTCAAACGCTCAAGCTTGGGGATGCTCCCATGCACCCCAAGTAGTATTCAAGGAGACTCAAGCGCCTAAGCGTGGGGATTCCCCCGTGCATCCCCTTCTCCATCAACAATTATCAGTTCTTCGTTCGTTACACTATATTTTTATCACTTCATGCGTTATGTGCTTTGCTTGGAGCTTCTTGCTCTTTAGTTTTTTGTTTTCTTTAGATTTTCTTGCTGTTCATAACAAGTTAGGACCCAACTTTCTTTGTGTGTGAGAGAAACACACTCCACTTAAACTAGAACATATCATAGGATTTTCATGCTTAACTTTCTTTGTTTGTGTGTTCTTTATGTTTTCGTAGCTGCTGTCATGTTTAGCTCTTACTTTTCATGCTTATATTTTAAAGAGCTTTTGTTTAGTTTGTTGTTGGAACTCTCTTGAGTCTTCATGTTTATCTTGTTTAGAGAGTTGGCTTGTTGCACTGAGCTGTGTGTCTTGACTTAAAGTAGGTAATTAAGGTTGCTATTCAATTTTAGCAGTAACGTGCTATAGTTTTGAGGTACTATTGTGAGTAATGTTTGAACTTGTGGTGTCAAGAGCTATAGACTATTAGTGATAGATGTCGTATTTTGGGAAATCCGTGTTTATTTTCAAAAAACTACAAAACTAGTTGAGAACTCTAGCTACTAGATGGATCACTAATCCTTGGAGGGATCGGATATTAGAGTACACTCACGTACCATGAGTCAAGGATTCGCTAGGATAACCAAAACCCCATACACTCCTCCTTGGGGAACTTGTCTCTTTGTGAACCTCCTGATTAGATTGAGAGTTATCGATAATAAGTGCATGAGTTTTTCAGACTAATGTAAGTATTCGAAAGTTGACACTTCCACCTTCCCATATTTTCTAGCCTCTTCAGTACCATGCATTTCCCTCTTCTCACTCCGAGATTTGTCGTCTACCTCACTCGTGCTTCCAAACCCTTGGCATGATATGCTCTGTCATCATAAACCTCCTTATATCTTTCCTCAAAACAGCCACCATACCTACCTATCAAGGCATTTCCACAGCCTTTCCAAGATATATTGCCATGCAACATCCATCCTCTCATGACTTGATCTTCGTGTCATACATGTTCCTGCTACACTAGCAGAGGCATACATTTGCATACATCATGATAGCTTCTTATTTATGTTGAGCATTTTTGTAAAGTGTGAAAGATCTTCTATACTCATTGTAAAATAGAGTGTTGCCACTAAGTGAGGAAAAGATCCCAAAGAGGACAAATTAAAAGATCCCATAGAGGAAAAATGAGAGTTAAATAGAAAGAGCTATTGAGGCCACCAAAAAATACAAAAAATAGAAAAAAGAGAAAAATAAAATAAAAAGAGAGAAGGGGGGAAATGATATGGTGAGGATAGTTCTCTCACTCCTCATTGGTTACCCCAAGTGGAAGGTGAGATTTAGCGTAGAAGCAAATTTCCCTCGGTGAAGATACCAAGGTTTGTCTCCAGTAGGACTCGTAGAAATACAAGAATGTGACAACGGTGCCAGAAATTGGGCGGTTGTCGTGACCTGCACACAGAAACAAATAACTTTCCTCCCGACGAGTACAGAGGAGTTGTCAATTCCTCCGGCCTTGTTGTTTACAAAGGATCAACACAAGAGATAATAGTGCAACGGAAAGTAATAACTGAAAGTAAATTGAAGGTGTAAACAATGGTGTGAATATGGACCGGGGTCCCGTGATGTTCACTAGTGATGTCTCTCTCCCAAATGATGATAAAAGTGCTAGCGAGGTAAACAAATCACAGCTGGGCAATTGACAGGATTATAAACGCACCGCAATGCTAATTATGCTAAAAAAGAAAGGAAGAGGCTCAAAAGCAATGGGCAGTACGCCAAGGTAAGTAGACCGAAATCCATCTGCATCTACTACGAATCATCCAACTTGAGATATCTATCCAGAACATCTCGCTGGTATTAAGTTGCGAATCCCACCAAAAGTGTAAACTCAAAGAAACAGAAAACTACATTAAAAGTACTACGCGTAAAGTAAACAATCCTTGCACCCGCAAGTACAAGCACCGTTGTTTCATCCCTGGTGGCAACAACACATCCCCTAGTCTCATGTTTCTTTCACTCAAGGTAGACATCAAGGGGCTGAACCCACAATCAAGCATAACGCTCCCTCTGGGAGTTGCAACAAATCACTTGGCCAAAGTAAAATACGTCAACGGAGAACATGCACGAATTTACTAAAGAACAAAAATATAAAAGAGAACCAAATATACTACTCATCACAATCTGAACATAATCTCATAATCCGTCAGATCCCACCAAACTCAGGATAGCAACACAGAAAATTACAAAAGTGCCTCGATCATGTGAGGCAGCTCACGAGGTCTCGAAAGTGAAAGCACAAAGAGGGGAGGAGTACATCACATAGCTACTAGTCACAGACCCATGGTCCAAGCGGGACTACTCACGGCACATCCGGGAGGCGTCCATGGCGATGGATGGTCTCCTGGAGAGGATTCCTCCTTCCGGCAGGGTGCCGGGGCAGCTTCTCCTGGCAGCCCCGATCTTGAAACGGCGACCGCGGTACAGAGAGGAGAACGGGAATAGCAGATCGATCTTAGGGGTTTCTGTCACGGGGGTAAATATAGGCCAAACGGGTCACCGAGAGGGGCCACATGGCAGCCAAGAAGCCTCCTGGCGCGGCCTATGGTGGGGCCGCGCCAGGGACCCTCCTGGGGCCCTGGTGGGTCCACACCCTTCCTTCCTTGATGATTCGGGAAGCTTACAGGTCGCTGATTTTTTATATAATTTTTCCGGGATTTATTTGGCACTTTTAATGGCCGGAAAACCTGAAATAAAAAAACAACAGAAAACAGGAACTGGCAACTGGGTGCACTGAGTTAATAGGTTAGTACAAATATGATAAAAAAGTGTATGAAAGTTCAAGCAAAACATGGCAAAGTCACACAAATCATGCATGGAGCAAGACGAAATTATTGATACGTTTGGGACGTGTCAACATCCCCAAGCTTAATTCCTGCTCGTTCTCGAGTAAGGAAATGATAACAAGCATAATTTCTGTGGCGACATGCCACACAACCATATAAGGACTTTTAAGTAAAGAAATAAAATCATGCAATTCTATTCAAGTCTTAACAAGCAAGAGTCTATATTAGCATTTACACAAGCAAAAAAAGAACAAAAGGTGCAGGAGCTCTCCCTGTCCGTGACTCGAATGTCTCCAAATGGTGTTTGCTTGCAAGAAGAGGGATAGGGAATATGAGATAAAAAATTTGTTGTTGAGAACCACTATCTACTAAAGTTTCACACTTAGTCTCCTTTGGATTCTTATCTTACCTCATCCCCAGACCACTAGCCACGTACAAGTCAAACTGATCCACTCCCTTTCGATATTTTGAGCACTCATGCAATGGATGAGCGTGAGCAAGAAAGTTGACACCTAAAAGGTGAAACAGAAAAGAAGGTGGAGGAGGAAGACAAAAAAGGTGTAAAAGGCTCACATCAATGAGGACAATCATAGGCGAGAGAAGGCCATATGATAGATATGATGCCAGGTGTAGGGATTGCCATGCAATGGATCCACATGTGAGCTAAAAGCTCTCCAAGTTAACTAGTGGGGGTGCATATAACTTGCTTGCTCAAGAAGACCTAGAGCTCATTTGAGGAGGCTCAGCATTGGAATATACAAGCCAAATTCTATAGTGTGAAGGGTACCCACATAGCTATATCCATGTATGATGATCTCTATGGAGTACAAGCGATAGAGGATGAAGTACTAGTGTGGATCTCTCAAATGGAATAGTAGTGTGCCCCCTTCTCTCTTTTTATTTTTATTTTTCTCTTTTTCTATTTTTTTGGTGGCCTCAACGGCACTTTCTATTTCTCTCATTTGTCCTGTTTGGGATATTTTCCTCAATTTAGGGGCAACACTCTATATTTTACAAGAATATAGGAGATCTTTCACACTTTACAAAGGTACTCAAATAAAGAAGATGTAATTATCATGATGCGAATGTATGCCTCTGCCAGGGTAGCAGGATATGCAATGATACTAGCGCGTCATGTAGCAATGATTAGGGCAAGGCCCAACTAGCATGCGGCTCATCGATCAAGCAAGTAGCATGTATGACATGAAGATCAAGTCATGAGGAGGTGGATGTTGCATGGCAATGTATCTCGGAAAGGCTATGGCAATTCCTTGTAGGTAGGTATGGTGGATGTTTTGAGGAAAGATATAAGGAGGCTTATGATAACAGAGCGTATTGTGCCAAGGGTTTGGATGCACCGGCGAAGTATGCGCCAACTCTCAAGATGAGAAAGGGCAATGCACGGTACCGAAGAGGCTAGAAAAAGTATAGGTGGGTGGAAGTGTCAACTTTCGAATACTCACATTAGTCCGAAGAACTCATGCACTTATTATCGTAACTCTCAATCTAATCAGGAGGTTCTCAAAGAGACAAGTACCCCGAGGAGGAGTGTATGGGGGTTTGGTTATCCTTGCGCATCCTCAACTCATGGTACATGAGTGTACTCTAATATTTGAACCCTCCAGAGGTTAGTGATCCATCTATTAGGTAGAGTTCTCAACAGGGGTTTTTGGTTTTCGAAAATCACACGGATTTCCCAAAATACGACATCTATCACTAAGAGGCTCGAGCTCTTGACACCAAAAGTTCAAACATTACTCTAGTCAATACCTCAAAACTATTGCAAGTTACTACTACAAAGAGAATAGCAACTTCAACTACCTACTTTCTAGTCAAGACACAAAACTCAGTGCAATAGGAAAACTCTCTAACAAGATAAAACATGCAACCTATAGAAAGTTCATCCTAAGATAAAACAAAAGCTCTAGAAGATAACTAAAGCACAACAACTAAACAGGGAAGCAGCTAAGAAAAGAAAAAAAACAACTCACAGCTAAGAGAATAAGCATGCAAATCCTATGAGGAGTTCTAGTTCAAGTGGAGCGTGTTTATCTCCCACACAAAAGAAAGCTGGGATCTAACTTGTTACTACAGCAAACAAAGAAAAGACAAACCTAAGAAAAGTAAAGATCGAGACGCTCCAAGCATAGCACATAACGCATGAAGTGATAAAAATATAGTGAGACGAAGGACGAACTGATAATTGTTGATGAAGAAGGGGATGCACGGGGGCATCCCAAGCTTAGACGCTTGAGTCTCCTTGAATATTTATCAGGGGTGCATATTGGCATCCCCAAGCCTGAGCGTTTGACACTCCAGAATCTTCTTTCATCATCTTCCATCGCACACTTGAAAACTCCCTTCATACATAACTCATTGTAAACTGAAGAGAGAGGTTAGTACCTTATTAAAATTATTTTCCTCTACTAAAAATAAATATATTCTTGAAGAGATACTGTTTCTCAAGATTTCCAAAAAGTTTTTGCAAAGAAAAAGCAAGCTTAAAGGTTGCAAAAGTAAGGAGAGACAAAACGTGGCAGAATCTGTGAAAAACAGAACAGCAGGTAGTAAATAAATTTGTAGGGGTACTTCTACAACTCAAATAAAAAAACTCAGAACATACGAAAGTTACGTAATTGTATAGATCACGCTGTGTAAAAAATTCAGCTCAAAAAGATGAACTGGTAATTTTCTATGATTTTTCCATCACGAGGACAGAATCTGTTTTCTGGACAGCATGTCACAACTTTCACTTCCCTTGTCATATGAGGCGATAATTGGCACAAAGCTTGAAAAGTAAAGATACAATGATGTTGCTACAGTAGTAACAATCATCAAGACCACTAAGAACAGAAGAAAAAAAAATAAAACCTAAATTCGTTGCGGGCTGCCTCCCAAAAGAGCTTCTTTAAAGACATTAGCTAGGCTTAAAGCAAAAGATCAAGTCTTATCAAGAAAATAACTAGCCCGTGTGACAGACTCAAAAGGCAACTTAATCTTTTTCCTAGGGAAATGTTCCATCCCTTTCTTGAGAGGGAATTGGAATTTGATATTCCGCTCTTTCATGTCAATAACTGCACCCACGATGCGTAAAAAAGGACGTCCCAAAATAATTGGACAAGAGGGCTCACACTCAATGTCCCTAATAGTAAAATCAACAGGACATAATTGTCATTGACAATGATAAGAACATCTTCGATCTTCCCCAAAGGTTGCTTTGCGGAAGAATCGACAAGACGAACACCAAAAGAACAAGGATCAAAAGGTTTCAATTCAAGCATATCATACATTCTTTTGGGCATAACAGAGGTACTAGCTCCAACATCACAAAGAGCAAAGCAAGAGAAGATATTCAATTTGATTTTATCATAGGATCCCAACCATCTTCTAGCTTCCTAGGTATGGAGGCTTCTAGTGTAAGCTTCTCCTCCCTAACTTTGATTAGAGCATTGGTGATATGCTCTGTGAAGGCAAGATTAAGTGCTAGTGTGGGGGTCTCTAGACATCTTGTGTAGGAAACCAATAACTTCAGGTAAGGTGCAATTGTGAAAGTCTAGATCACTACTATCTATCAAGGAGGTAGTTATATCATTAAGGCTCACTTGTTTGAAAGCCTCTATGTTCATAGAGGTTTCCTCATCTATGGTTGAGGTGGTAGCATCACCATTGATAGGTCCAGGTGGACTAGGGGTGTGATGGGTGCTAATAGTTTGAACATCCTCAACAACTTGGATAGTAGCTACGGTGTGGTAGGTAGGAAGGCTCTTAACTCTCTCTTCTTCCTCCTTTTATCTAGCCCATCTCTCTTTAAGTTTTCCCAACATCCTAATGTTTTCATTAATTTGCACTTGGATAGCATTCATAGGAGTGGTCTTCCTCTCCTCGGGGGGAGAAGTTCTAATCTTAAGCATCTCGACATCATGGGCTATGTTGTCTACCTTCGAAGAGAGGATATCTAATTTGTCTAACTTCTCTTCTACACTCTTGTTGAAGGATTTTTGGGTAGTGATAAAGTCTTTGAGCAAGGTCTCTAGTTCAGAGGTGGAGTTTTTGGTGCTAGGATAAGTGTTGTTGTTCCCATAGTTGTTGGATGGGAAAGTTCTAGGATTGTTGCTACCAAAATTACTCCTATAAGCATTATTGTTGAAGTTGTTTCTAGAGATAAAGTTCACATCTACTTGTTCTTGAGCAACCAAGGAATTTAAAGGAACATCCTGAGGATCAACAGGAGCTTGCTTGGTAAGTAGAGACATGATCAAGTCAACCTTTTCATTAAGAGAGGAGATCTCCTCGACAGTATTTACCTTCTTACCAGTTGGAGATCATTCGGTGTGCCATTGAGAGTAGTTCAACATAATCTCATCAAGTAGCTTCGTGGAAGCACCAAGTGTGGTTGACATGAAAGTTCCTCCCGTGGCCGAGTCTAACAGATTCCGCGAGGTAAAGTTTAAGCCTGCATAAAAAGTCTTGATAACCATCCAGGTAGTCAAACCATGTGTAGGGCAGTTCTTAACAAGAGATTTCATTCGTTCCCAAGCTTGGGCAATGTGTTCATTATCCAATTGCCTAAAATTTATAATGTTACTTCTCAACTGGATAATTTTAGCAGGGGGATAGTACTTCCCAATAAAAGCATCCTTACACTTGTCCCAAGAATCAATACTATTCTTAGGTAAGGATTGCAGCCACTCCTTGGCTCTTCCTCTCAAGGAGAAAGGAAAAAGCTTCAGCTTGACGATGTCTCCATCTACTTCCTTGTACTTTTGCATATCACAAAGCTCAACAAAAATATTTAAGTGCAAGGCAGCATCCTCTCCAGCACCTGAGAATTGATCTTTCATAACAAGATTAAGCAAAGTAGGTTTAATTTCATAAGAAGGTGTCGAAGTGGCAGGTGGAGCAATAGGAGTGCAGATAAAGTCACTGTTGTTGTGACTAGTGAAGTCACACAACTTGGTGTTTCATTGGAACCCATAGTAGCAGCAGGTATTTTTGGTATTTTCGATAAGGGACACAAAAGTAAAAACTGAAGGTAAACTAACAAGACTAAAAAGCAAAGGTAAAAGATAGTGTGAAACTCCCCTATCTTGTAGACTTGAGTCCCCGCCAACGGCGCCAAAAATAGGCTTGATACGGTGAGGATAGTTCTCTCACTCCTTGTTGGTTACCCCAAGTGGAAGGTGAGATGTAGCGTAGCAGAAAATTTCCCTCGGTGAAGAAACCAAGGTTTGTCTCCAGTAGGACTCGCACAAATACAAGAAGGTGAAAACGGCGCCAGAAATTGGGCGATTGTCGTGACCTGCACACAGAAACAAATAACTTTTCTCGCAACGAGTACAGACGAGTTGTCAATTCCTCCGGCCTTGCTGTTTAAAAAGGATCAACGCAAGAGATAATAGTGCAACTGAAAGTAAGAACTGGAAGTAAATTGAAGTTGTACACAATGGTGTGAATATGGACCGGGGTCTCGTGATGTTCACTAGTGATGTCTCTCTACCAAAATACGATAAAAGTGCTAGCGAGGTAAAAAAATCACAGCTGGGAAATTGACAGGATTATAAACACACCGCAATGCTAACTATGCTACAAAATAAAGGAAGAGGCTCAAAAGCAATGGGCATACGCCAAGGTCAGTAGACCGAGATCCATCTGCATCTACTACGAATCATCCACCTTGAGATATCTATCCAGAACATCTCGCTGGTATTAAGTTGTGAATCCCACCCCAAGTGTAAACTCAAAGCAATAGACAAATGCATTAAAAGAACTATGCGTCAAGTAAACAATCCTTGCACCCGCAAGTACAAGCACCGTTGTTTTATCCCTGGTGGCAACAACACTTCCCCTAGTCTCATGTTTCTGTCACTCAAGCTAGACATCAAGGTGCTGAACCCACAATCAAGCATAACGCTCCCTCTTGGAGTTGCAGCAAATCACTTGGCCAAATTAAAATACAGCAACGGAGAACATGCAAGAATTTACTAAAGAACACAAATATAAAAGAGAAACAAATATACTACTCATCACAATCTGAACATAATCTCATAATCCATCAGATCCCAGCAAACTCAGCATGGCAACACAGAAAATTACAGAAGTGCCTCGATCATGTGAGGCAGCTCACGAGATCTCAAAAGTGAAAGCACAACGTGGGGAGGAGTACATCACATAGCTACTGGTCACGGACCCATGGTCCAAGGGGGACTACTCACGGCACATCCGGGAGGCGTCCATGGCGATGGATGGTCTCCCGAAGAGGATTCCTCATTCCGGCAGGGTGCTGGGGCAGCTTCTCCTGGCAGCCCCGGTCTTGAATTTGCGGCGGCGGCGGTACAGAGAGGAGAACAGGAATAGAAGATCCATCTTAGGGGTTTCCGTCACGGGGGGTAAATATAGGCCAAAGTGGGCACTTAGAGGGCCACAGGGCATCCAGGAGGCCTCCTGGCACGACCTAGTGTTGGGCCGCACCAGGGACCCTCCTATGGCCCTGGTGGGTCCACCCCCTTGCCTCCTTGGTGATTCGGGAAGCTTCCGGGTCGCTGATTTTTTATATAATCTTTACGGGATTTATTTGGCACTTTTAATGGCCGTGAAACCTGAAATACAAAAACAACAGAAAACAGGAACTGGCAACTGGGTGCACTGAGTTAATAGGTTAGTCCAAATATGATAAAAAAGTGTATGAAAGTTCAAGCAAAACATGGCAAAGTCACACAAATTATGCATGGAGCAAGCAGAAATTATAGATACGTTTGGGACGTATCAGGCAACACCACTATTCCTTTTGAGAGATCCACACTCGTACTACCTCCTATATCTTGTACTCCATAGAGATGATCATATGTTCATATATCTATGTGGGGACCTTTACAGTATAGAACTTGTCTTGTATATTCCAATGATGGGCCTCCTCAAATGAGCTCTAGGTCTTCTTGATCAAGCAAGTTGGATGCACTCCCACTAGTTCATTGGAGCGCTTTCCTTAGCTCATATGTGCATCCGTTGCATGGCAATCCCTACTCCTCACATCATATCTACCATTTGGTTTTCTCTTGCCTATGATTGTCCTCATTTATGTGAGCCTTTCACACCCTTTTTCTTTTCTTCCTCCACCATCTCTCTCTTTTCCATCCTAAGTGTCAACTTTCTTTCTTACGCCATCCATTGCATGAGTGCTCAAAATGTCGAAAGGGAGTTGATCAATTTGACTTGTACCTGGCTAGTGGTATGGGGACGAGTCAAGATAAGATTCCAAAGAAGACTAAGTGTGAAACTTTAGTATATTGAGTTCTCAACAAAATAAATATTTTCTCTCTCATATTTCCATCCCCCACTTCTTGCACGCAAACACCATTTGGAGACATTCGAGTCACGGACAGCGAGAGCTCTTGCACCTTTATGTTGTTATGTTGCTTGTTTCAATGCCAATATAGACTCGTGCTTGTTATGACTTGAATTGAATTACATGCTTTACTTTCTTTACTTAAATATCCTTTTATCGTTGGTAGCATGTCACCACAGAAATTATGCTTGTTATCATTTACCTACTCGAGGACCAGCAAGAATTAAGCTTGGGGATGTTGATACGTCCCAAACGTATCTGTAATTTTTTCTTGCTCCATGCATGCTTTGTGTGATATTTCTATGCTTTTGCTACACTTTCATACACTTTGATCATATTTGGACTAAGCAATTAACTCAGTGCACCCCAGTGCCAGTTTCTGTTTTCTGTTGTCTTTTTATTTCAGATTTTCCCATTACGTAAAACGCCAAAAAAATTATGGGAAAAATATATAAAAAATCAGCATATCGGAAGCTTCCAGAGTCCCGAAGGGGGGCCAGAGGGGACCCACCAAGGGTCCAGGCGCCCTGTGGGCGCGGCCTAGGGTGGGGTCGCGCCGGAGGGACACCTGGACACCTCCCCCTGGTTGCCCCCTTCGCTTATATTTACCCCTAGACACCGCAATGCTAACTATGCTACAAAGAAAGGACGAGGCTCAAAAGCATGGGCGGTACGCCAAAATAAGTAGACCGAAATCCAACTGCATCTACTACTAATCATCCACCTTGAGATATCTATCCAGAACATCTCGCTGGTATTAAGTTGCGAGCCCCACCCAAAGTGCAAACCCAAAGCAACATACAACTGCATTAAAAAGCACTTTGCGTAAATTAAACTATCCTTGCAACCGAGGTTACAAGCACCCTAGACTCATGTTTCTGTCACTCAAGCGTGTCATCAGGAGGCATGAACCCACAATCGAGCATAACGTGCCCTCTTGGAGTCACTACCTACTACTTGGCCAAAGCAATAAACTACAACGGAGAACATGCAATAATTACTCAAGAACATAAATATAAAAGATAAGAACCAAATATATTACTCAATCACAAACTGAACATAGTCTCATAATCCATCATATCCCATCAAACTCAGCATAGCAACAACAGAAAATTACATATGTTCCTCGATCATGTAGGACAGATCACGAGGTCTAATCCATGAAGAACAAAGAGGGGAGGAGAACATCACATAGCTACTGATCACAGACCCATGGTCCAAGTTAGACTACTCACGGACTACCGGGAAGCGTCCATGGTGGAGGAGAGGCTCTCGGAGTTCAATCCTCCCTCCGGCAGAGTGCCGGGAAGAGGTCTGCTGGCGCTCCCGATCTTGGAAGCGCAGCGGCGGCGGAACAGAGGCGAGATCGCGAAAAAGGGTTCTGTCCTCGAAAGAATCCCGTCACGGAGAATATATAGGCGAAGGGGTGCAACCAGGGGGGCACCAGGTGTCCAGGCACCCCCCTGGCGCGGCCAAGCCCTAGGCCGCGCCACCTGGCCGCGGTGGGGCCCCTCTGGCCCTCCTTCGGGACTCCGGAAGATTCCGTTATGCTGATTTCTTATCTGATTTTCCCGAATTTTTGTGGCACTTTAAATATAGGGGAAACCTGAAATAGAAAAACAGCAGAAAACAGGAACTAGCACTGTGGTGCACTGAGTTAATAAGTAAGTCCAAATATGATCAAAAGTGTATGAAAGTGTATCCAGATCATAGCAATATCACACAAAACATGCCTGGAGAAAGAAGAAATTATAGATACATTTGGGATGTATCAACATCCCCTAGCTTAATTCCTGATCGTCCTCGAGTAGGTAAATGATAACAAGCATAATTTCTGTGGTGACATGCTAACAAACATATAAGAACTTTGAAAGTAAAGGAATCAAGGTTTGTAATTCAATTCAATTCATAACAGGCAAGAGTCTATGTTAGCATTTAAACAAGTAACATAAGAACATAAAGGTGCAAGAGCTCTTGTTGTCCGTGACTCAAATGTGTCCAGATGGTCTTTGCGTGCAAGAAGGGGGAGATGGGAATACGAGAGAAAAAATATATTTGTTGAGAACTCAATCTACTAAAGTTTCACACTTGGTCTTCTATGTAATCTTATCTTGACTCGTTCCCAGACCACTAGCCAGGTACAAGTCAATTTGATCCACTCCCTTTCGATATTTTGAGCACTCATGCAATGGATGAGCTTAAGCACGAGAGTTGACACTTAGGATGGCAAAGAGAGAAATATCGTGGAGGAGGAAGACAAAAAGGGTGACAAAGTCTCACATTAATGAGTACAATCATAGGCGAGAGATGGCCAAATGATAGATATGATGTGAGGAGTAGGGATTGACATGCAGCGGATGCACATATGAGCTAAGAAAAATCTCTCCAAGTTAACTATTGGGGGTGCATCTAACTTGCTCGCTCATAAAGACCTAGAGCTCGTTTGAGGAGGCTCATCCTTCGAATATGCAAGGCAAGTTCTATAGTGTGAAGGGTCCCCACATAGCTATATGTATATATGATCATCTCTATGGAGAACAAGATAAGAGGGAGTACGAGTGTGGATCTTTCAAAAGGAATAGTAGTGTTTCGCATTTCTCTCTTTTTATTTCTTTTTCTCTTTTTTCTATTTTATTTTTATTTTTTTGGTGGCCTCAATGGCTCTTTCTATTTAACTCTCATTTGTCCTCTTTGGGATCTTTTAAAAAAATTCACTTTGGGGTCTTTTCCTCACTTAAGGGCAACAATCTATTTTACTAGAAGGTAAAGACGATCTTCACACTTTACAAGGTACTCAACATAAATAAGATGTAGCTATCATGATGTATGCAAATGTATGCCTCTGCCAGTGTAGCAGGAACTTGTATGACATGAAGATCAAGTCATGAAGAGGTGGATGTTTCATGGCAATATATCTCAGAAAGGCTATGGAAATGCCTTGGTAGGTAGGTATGGTGGTTGTTTTGAAGAAAGATATAAGGAGGTTTATGATTACAGAGCGTATCATGCCAAGGGTTTGGATGCACCGGCGAGGTGGACGCCAACTCTTGGAGTGAGAAGAGGGCAATGCACAGTACCAAAGAGGCTAGCAAATATGAGGAGGTGGAAGTGTCAACTTTCAATACTTACATCATTCCGAAGAACTCCTACACTTATTATCGATAACTCTCAATCTAATGAGGAGATTCACAAAGAGACAAGTAGCCCGAGGAGGAGTGTATGGGGGTTTGGTTATCCTTGCGCATGCTTGACTCATGGTACATGAGTGTACTCTAATATCCGATCCCTCAAAATATTAGTAATCCATCTAGTACCTAGAGTTCTCAACTAGTTTTTGTACGTTTTGAAAATAAGCACGGATTGCCCAAAATACGACACCTATCACTAATAGGCTAGAGATCTTGACACAAAAAGTTCAAACATTACTCACAAGAATACCTCAAAACTATTGCAATTTAGTACTACAATTGAATAGCAACGACAATTACCTACTTAAATACAAGACACAACTCAGTGCAACAACCAGCTCTCTTAACAAGGTAAACATGAAAACTAAAGAGAGTTCTGGCAACAAACTAAACTAAAACTACACATGGCAGCATCTACGAAAAGATAAAAGAGCACACAATAGAGAAAAGATAAGCATGAAAATCCTATCATGTGTTCTAGATTGAAGTGGAGCGTGTTTCTCTCCCACACAAAGTAAGCTGGGGTCTAACTTTTTATGAACAGCAAGAAAAGCTAAAAAAACTAAAAAGGAAACCTAGGAGCGAGACGCTCCAAGCATAGCACATAACGCATGAAGTGATAAAAATATAGTGAGACGGAGGATGAACTGATGATTGTTGATGGAGAAGGGGATGCACGAGGGCATCCCCAAGCTTAGACGCTTGAGTCTCCTTGAATATTTATTGGGGATGCATGGGGGCATCCCCAAGCTTGAGCGCTTGACACTCCCGGGTGTTCTTTCATCATCTTCCCTCCCACACTTCAAAACTCCCTTCATACATAACTCATAATAAGCGGATTAGAGAAGTTAGTAACCTTAATAAAATAATTTTCCTCTACTGGAAATAAAGATATTCTTCAAGAGCTACTGTTTCTCAAGATTTCCAAAAAGTTTTTGCAAATAAAAATCAAGCTTAATGTTTGCAAAAGTAAGGAAAGGAAAAACGTGGCAGAATTTGTGAAAAACAGAACAGTAGGTAGTAAATAATTTTTTTGGGGTACTTCTACAACTCAAATAAAAAACTCAGAACATATGAAAGTTTCAGAATTGTATAGAGCCTGTTGTGTCAAAAATTCAGCTGAAAAGATGAAATGGTGATTTGTTTTGATTTTTTCCGTCAAGCAGAAAGAATCTGTTTTCTGGACAACATGTCACAACTTTTGCTTCTCTTATCATAAGAGGCTAGAACTTGGCACAAAGCTTGAAAATAAAGATACAATGATGTTGCTACAGTAGTAAAAATCATTAAGACCACGTAAAACAGAAGTAAAAAACATCTTGGGCTGCCTCCCAACAAGCGCTTTTGTTTACGCCTTTAAGCTAGGCATAAAGCAAAAGAAGAATCAAGTTTTATCAAGAGAGAGAGAATAGCTAGCCCGCGTAACGGACTCAAAAGGTAACTTGATTTTCATTCGAGGGAAGTGTTCCATCCCCTATTTGAGAGGGAATTGAAATTTTATATTCCCCTCTTTCATGTCAATAACGACACCAACGGTGCGAAGAAAAGGACGTCCCAAAATAATTGGACATAAAGGTTCACACTCTATGTCCATAATAATGAAATCAACGGGAACATAATTTTCATTGACAATGATAAGAACATCGTCGATCTTCCCCAAAGGTTTCTTTACGGAAGAATAAACGAGACGAACAACAAAAGAACAAGGATCAAAAGGTTTCAACTCAAACATATCATACACTCTTTTGGGCATAACGGAGGTACTAGCAGACTAAGGAATAGCGTAGTGGTAGGAAGGGGGTGATGCCTTTCCACCCACCCAGGTTCAAGGAACAGTACTTGCAATTTGGGTTTGTTGCACCTATTAAACGTAGGGGGTTCCCTTACAGTATTTCTATAAAAAAAGGGAGGTACTAGCTCCAACATCACATAAATCATAGCAAGAGAAGTTATTCAATTTAATTTTTATCATAGGATCCCATCCATCATCTCGCTTCCTAGGTATGGAGGCTTCTATTCTAAGCTTCTCCTCCCTAGCTTTGATGAGAGCATTAGTGATATGCTCCGTGAAGGCAAGATTTAGTGTGCTAGTGTGGGGGTCTTTAGACATTTTGTGAAGCAAGCTAATAACTTATGAGAGGGCACAACTATCAAAATCAATGTCACTACTATCAAAGGTGGTAGTGGTGTCATCTAGGCTCACTTGTTTGAAACCCTCTATGTTCATAGGAGTTTCTTCTTCTATGGTTGTGGTATTAGCATCACCATTAATAGGTCCAATGGGACTAGGAGTGTGTTGGGTGCTAATAGTTTGGGTGTCCTCAAATTTTTGGATAGTAGCAACAGTGTGGTGTGTAGGAAGGCTATTAATTCTATCCTCTTCCTCTTTTTCTCTAGCCCATCTTTCTTTAAGTTTAGTCATCATCCTAATATTTTCATTAATTTTCAATTGGATAGCATTAATAGGAGTGGCCTTCCTCTCCTCAAGGGTCTAACACCCCGGGTGTCACACTACAGTATTCCAACGGTAATGAATTTGATTAATGCTAAGTCATCTTGATTAGGCATGTGATGATCAACCTTGCACCTGGCTTGTTAAAAAAATCAACACAATCAAAATTCCAGAAAGATGTGACAATAAAACTTTTTCCAAAAATTATGGAACCAATTTTATAAAATCCCTAAAAACCAGTGGACCATGAGAAACCTGCATTGAGAATTTATTGCAATTTAGCAATATTGCAAACAATCCAAACCAGTAGCAAAACAACACCAATTGTCAGTTGCATTTATAAAAGAAATATTAAATGATTTTATTCTTGCCTCAAACTTTTTGTTGTAGCATTGTATGGTGTTACACTAATTATGCAACAGGTCCCAAATTTAACAAAATTCTTTTGTGGCACAAACAAATACAAACAGAGAAAGAGAAAGTAAAGAAATAAAGCAATTGAAAAATATACTAACATACACCCTGGGCGAAGCCCACCCAGGGAAACCCCCCAGTAAGGCCCAGCCGACCCGGGCCATCTCCTACTTCGCTACAGGAAGAAGTTGGCCATGGCATGGAGGCCATCCAGCCGCCATGGCCGTCGATGGCCTCGTGTCGGCCATCCGGCGGTGAGCTGTGACGTATAAGACCACACCCTCTCCTCGGACGAATCCTAGCAGCCATTGTGCCAACGTCCACCCCGCGCCATGCCGGCATGTCCATGGACCTCGGCATCCCCGACTACGTCACTCCCAGTGGGCAATCAATCTCGCAAGCACTGTGGGTTGCGGGCCCCTTTTTCTTTGATGCCGTCGGCCGCCACGCGCCACCGCCCGATTCGCTGTCGATTGTGCCGCCCTGGCTCCCCTGAGCTCCCCTCTGACCTCGATGTGATCCCTCCTCCGGATTTGCCCCGTCCTCCCCGTTCGATTCGCCGTTGTAGACGTCGTAGAGCCGTGCCCGCCCGTGGACGCCGTTGATGTGGGTTGCACTCCCGTGTGCACTGCTTCTGTGTTGGGTGCGCGCGTTCGCCGCGTCCCTGCACTCGCGCCTCCCTAGTTGCACGCGGCACGCTCTGGTGCCGCCGCCGCCCGTGCGCAGCCACACCCCCACTGCCGCCCGCTCGCCTGGCTCCCGCCATTTCCTAATCCTGAGCCCGCGGCGCCTCTGCCCGCGCTCCGTCCGCGTGCCCCATGTCTTGCGCAGGCACGCGGGCGCCGGCCACGCCCCACACTCCCCGTCGTGGGCACCCCCTCGCCGGAGCATCTCCGACCGCCGTGGCTCACCACGAATCCCCCTACCCCTCTAATTAAAATCAGCCTAAGAGAAAGCCTTTTAGTTATTAGGTCACTTACACGTGGGGCCCTTTGTTAGTTTAAACATTTAGCGAAAATAAAACTCACCCTGTGTGGCTTACATGTGTGCCCGACATGAATTCCCGTTCCGAGCATAACACTTGGTAACGAGTTAGAACACCGTTAACATTGTGTTTGCCATGTCTTGTATTTGTATTGCTATTATTGTCGTGTATTTATTGTTTCTTCCCCCCCCCCCTCTTATTGTCCAATAGACCCGGTGACCGTTGTCGACGCCCGTGTGATGGACTACATCGTCGACGATCGTACCCCTACTGTCGAGCTATCGCCTATCTTTTCAGTACATTTCTTGCACTAGGCATGGTTACTGCTGCTGCTACGATTACAATCCTATTCAATTGCATAGCCTGGTTTTGTCGCCCCTTGATGTACCTTCCTTTATCCTATGTTGCCTATTATAATTATGCATTATTCAGTAGTGAGCCATGCACATTGTTAGCTAGGATTAGATAGCAGGTCGTGATCACTCTGGTGAGTGAACACAGATACAATATTATAACTGCAACTGGTACGGTACAATGCAGACATCGCCTAAGGCCCCCTAGCTCGGCTCTGCCTTGACACCATCAAGTGTGAGCTATCAAGGGGTAATCCTTGTACTACACTCGTTGTTGACTCTGTCCAGATGTTCTAGGTACCTGAGAAACGATTGTCCTTAAAGGTAAGAGTCGGGCGACCCAACGGTGCCTGCGAGCGGTATTGCGTCGGGAACGACAGGGAGGGTACGACCGACGTTACTGGCGTGCTTGCCCCCTGCTCGTATCTCGCGAGAGTTACCAAACCACGAAATGTTGAGCTCTACCAAGAGCAGACGCGAGACAAGGTAAGGAGACGGTTCACCTTGTTGGTAACCGCGTGCTTTGACGGGACGACAGGACAGGCCCCGACATTACTGGTGGACCTTATTGCTGTTCGTTGTCCATTGTGTTGTTAGTGATACAGCGATAACGATTGTCTGCGAGATAATATTAAAATGCTAAATGGTTCGGTGGATGACTTGAGAGGCCCGTTGGTCTGTACGCACTACCTACACGTGGGATTACGGTGTGGGCCCTCCGCTTCGTACTTCGTCCGAAAGGTCTTCAGACGTCAGGAGTACTGCGGCCTGATCGTCGGGAAGCGGTGTTGTCTTCTTTGCTGTAGAAGGTGTATTTGGATTTTCTTTTGCTTCACCGGCCAGACTCGCACCGTGCAGGAGCGTGGAAGGGTGAGGAACCTAGACCCCTGAGCGCATAGGATATAGTCTGGCGGATGGCCTCTCTGCTGAGCCTTGGATGGGCTGCGATGTGTCGGATAGCCTCGGTGGGGAATTCCCTAACAAGGTGTACGCCACCCTGGAGATCCGAGCATGCAAGATGAATAGTAGTAAACCCCTACAGGGAGTTTAATATATTCGAATAGCCGTGTCCACGGTAACAGGACGCTTTATGCTGAAGCCGGATCTTACCACTACAAACTACTACTTCTATTAAACTGTATGGCTCCGGGTCTTCTTCCTCGCAGGGAAGTTGAGGAGGGGAACTCGGAGGCATTATTATTATTAATCATTACAACTTACTATTATACAATGCTGCAGCAACTTCTGTTGCATTCTTATTACATTCATGCTATTGAACTGTTGGTTATTCTCTTATTGTGCTACAAGACTCGTCGGAAGATGCTAGCCTTCGATAGGCCTAGCTCCTTATCCTTATTCTGATTTCTAACTTGAATTCCACTATATACAGACTCCCCTTTCCATTTGATACAAATGCATAAATGCTTAGTAGCGGACGTAAGACTCGCTGGTATGCTAGATACTCACACTTGTTTTATTTCCCCCTTTTCGTTTTGCTTGATCGGCCGCTGCAGTCGACGTTGGAGCCTTGGAGTCCAGGAGCAGAAGATCCCCGATGCCGACCACCGCAACATGAAGAACCCTGATGCCTTCTACGACATCGAGTTCCCCGTTGACCAGGAGTAGTTTGGAGGTTCCAAGGCAGGAGGCCTCGCCTTTTGTATCGTTATTATTTTTGTGCTAGACTTCTTAAGGAAGATCATGTGTACCCTGTGTTTGTACTCAGATACTATTGCTTCCGCTAACTTTGTGCTTTCGAGCTGTTGTATTCGAGCCATCGTGGCCCTTGGCTTGTATTAACCAGCTTGTATCATTTTATTTGTAGAGTTGTGTTGTGATATCTCACCATGAGTCTCTAATGTCGATCGTGTACCTTGCGTGTATGATTACTGTACACGATTTGATTTTGGGGGCGTCACAAGTTGGTATCAGAGTCGACTGCCTGTAGGAAACCCCCTTCGAACTCCTTGGTCGAAGTCGAGTCTAGCCTTTGCAAAACTACTTTACTAACAGTGTCGTGTGCCTTATCGGCCCACGTCGCAAACTGGATGTTGTTAGGATCTTTTTCTCCGCACCTTTACTCTGGGACTCTGACCTCCCTCCTCTTTCGGATTAATGATTTTTTCTAACACTAACTTTAGGTTGTCGTACCTCCTTCCTTCCGAAGAGCCCTGCATTCCAGATGGTCACTTACTTCGCCAGAAGATGTCGCAGATACTCTCCGATAAATTCCTGAGACCCTTATGCCGACTTCCTTGCGATTCCCCATCACCGATAAGTCAGTGTGGACAATTACATACACCTACCGTTTGACCATTCGATCCCAATTGCACTTGTTAATACAAGATACCCGTTAATATTCTCTGTTGTTTCGAAAATCGTTTGTTCCTACTAGCTTGTAGCTTTTCACCCTGCGGATAATTCCTCAACTTTATCGAGAATCTGTTCATCCTATGTGGTTCCTATGATTCCCAAATTACGTTGAAATACTATTCGATCTCGCGACAATCCTCGGCAGCCTACTGCTTTAGAGATTCTTCTTACTTGCTTACACTATGATTAATCCCGTTTGTCTTGTAGTCTTTGATGACCTCCCTTGGCATTGCCATTCTGATCTGTTGAATCATCGTGTGTGCTAGTGCACGCAATCATCAGATGATCCCTATGAATCCATTCTTCTGGCTCAGATGTCATTCTGGACATGAGCTGGTTCTCGGTAAATCAAACCTTAATTGATTAACCGTCAAGCTTCTATTCAACTTATTCATGTTTGATCGATGTATCTGAATCTGAATCTAATACATCGATATGGAAGTAATAATTCCTTTGTACTTAAGCATCAAATTATTCTGATGCTTCTATCTCTAATGCTTTGCCATTCTTTCTTCTTATGGTGGAGTACCGATACTCGCACCAGACTCTCTCTACGCCGCCTGACCTTTTGGGTGGATTGCTACCTACCATCCCCTTGTGCCCTAAGTCATTCATGAATTTTCCCTGATATCAGATGCCTCTGGCGAATTATATCATCTACTCGGTGTCGTCAGCCTTCTGCTTTCAAACTGGTATCCCTCGCTTATGATGTTTGGTGTATGGGTTTCAAAATGCGACGATGGGTTAACCCTATGTTTCCCCTAATCTGTAAAACCCAATCTTTATGCGGGTTAAACTCTACTGGCCTCCTGTCAGATGAGCTTTCAATCCTACCACCTCCACGACAGCGAGAAGTGAATGAAAGGCTATGCATTGAAGAAGTGGGAGTCGACCCTGAACCTTCGTGTTCATGCCCATGGATACGATGTAGGACATATCATGAAAGCTTCGCGTAAAGATAATTAACCCCCTTGGTATAAATTCTTCAGCATTTATGATCCACCATTCTACCTTCGAGTATTACCTCTGGTATCTCGAGGATATCATGTCGTCGCGTTACATCTTATGAATTTTGTTGAAACAATGCCTTTCCCTGTCATAGCCACTCCATGGGTTCTGGGTTGCCGTTAACCGAGAACACCTAATACCAATTTCCTCACCTTTCCATTTGCTCGATGTCGTCACTATTCGATTGCATTCTATTGAAACATCTTGCCAGAATATGTTGTGGTCATCATTGGAATTTTACTTCTTCCAAGTGCTAATTGGATTCCTCGTGAGAAATACCCTCCTTGCCCCTCGATGATATGTGTTATAATCGACAACCTTCTTTGAACCACCCCCTTCCCCCCCGCCCCCCGCCAATACCAACTTGTTCATATATATCTTGCTCTTCTTTCCCTTGGGAAAGATATACACCTGATACTTGTGTATAATCACATTTGCCCTTCCATTGGACTATTTAACCTTTATTTTTATGTATCTTATCTAAGCAGTGATAATTCCCTTCTTATGTAAACACTTCGGTGTACTACTTTACCCGTACAACCTGTTACGATTGTTGATGACTTTTCGGTGACCACCGATGGACAAGAACTTTGCCAATTGTTCCACCTCGTCTTAACGAGCAGGAAAATGGTTCTCTTCGTCCCTCGCCCTTAGTACCGACGTTGTTGCTGCTTTATCTAACAACATGTACTCTCACTTACCTTGCAACTTGATCGCATTGTTTGTCACCACGGTTCTTATTCAATGTGGGCTCATAACCCACAGTTCCACAGGATCGAAACATGACTCTCTTGTACCTTTATGTTCTCGAGGTTATTCCTCTTGCTTGACCTCATATGCAATTCACGAGTCCTCTACCTTGTGATATTCAGTTCAATATCAGACTCAGTGCTTATGCCTGATGTTCTGGACCCCTTTTCATCCTCCGTTATCATCGTCGAATGCTTTCATATCCACTTGAAAACTTATCATGCCTTATTTTGTTTCTCCCGATGTATCTCCCTGAGTTTAACTAGTGAGCTACCTTGTACCCCATTCTCTTGGACCATCTCGGTTGATTAACCTTGTACCGATCCCCCCTCAAGTTTTCCCCCTAACCTATTCGTAGGTACGATGAAGCCCCTGAAAGAAGGATGACAACTCGTCGAGATGCATTGAGGCAGAGCAATGAAGACGTCAACGAGAAGGATTAACTTCTTCGAGAAGGGAAACAAGCACCAGAAGAATCGTTAGATTACGAAACCGAAACTTTACCCCTACCAGTACTTTTTAATTTTCGGGACGAGAATCCTTTGTAGTGGTGGAGATTTGTAACACCCCGGGTGTCACACTACAGTAATCCAACGGTAATCACTTTGATGAAGGCTAAGACATCTTGATTAGGCATGTGATGATCAACCTTGCCCATGGCTTGTTCAAAAAAATCAACTCAATCAATATTACAGAAACATGTGACGATAAAATTTTGTCCAAAAATTGTGGAACCAAATTTGTAAAATCCCTAAAAACCAGTGGACCATGATAAACCTGCATTGAGTATTAATTGCAATTTCTAGATATTGCAAAAAATCCAAACCAGTACCAAAACAACACCAATTATCAGTTGCATTTATAAAAATGAAATATTAAATGATTTTATGCTTGCCTCAAACTTTTTGTGGTAGCACTATATGGTGTTACACTAATTATGCAAGTGGTCCCACATTTAACAAAATTCGTATGTGGCACAAAAAAATACATACAGAAGCAAAAGAAAGAAAGGAAATAAAACAATTGAAAAATAGACTAACCTACGCCATGGTGGAAACCCCCCCAGTAAGGCCCAGCCCAACCGGGCCATCTCCTTCTTCGCTACAGGAAGAAGCTGGCCATGGAGTGGCCGCCATCTAGCCGCCATGGCCGTCGATGGCCTCGTCTCGGCCATCCGGCAGTGAGCGGCGACGTATAATACCACCCCCTCTCCTCGGAGGAACCCTAGCCGCCATTGTGCCCCTCCCCCTCGGCTCGCCCTCGTTGAACCGTGCGTAGACTCACGCAGCCGTCATCGCGACCTCGTCGTGTACGCGGCCAACGGCCACCCCGCGTCGTGCCGGAATGTCCCTGTACCTCGGCATCCCCGACTCCGTCACTCCCAGTGGGCAATCGAGATCGAAAGCACCGTGGGTTGCACCCCATTTTTCTTCCACTTCGTCGGCCGCCACGCGCCACCGCCAGATTCACCGTCGATGGCGCCGCCCTGGCTCCCCTTAGCTCTCCTTTGACCTCGATGTGAGCCGTCCTCCGGATTTTCCCCGTCCTTCCCGTTCGATTCGCCGAGGTAGACGCCGTAGAGACGTGCCCGCCCGTGGACGCCATTGACGTGGGTTTCACTCCCGTGTGCACTACTTCTGTGTTGGGTGCGCACACTCGCCACGTCCCTACACTCGCGCCTCCCTCGTTGCACGCGACACGCTCAGGTGCCGCCGCCGCCCGTGCGCAGCCACACCCCCACCACCTCCCGCTCGCCTGGCTCCCGCCATGGCCGCCATGGCTGAAGCCTGAGCCCGCGGCGCCTCTTCCAGGGCTCCGGCCGCGTGCCCCATATGCTGCGCGGGCACGCACGCGCCGGTCACGCCCCACACTCCTCGTCGTAGGCACCCCCTTGCCGGAGTATCTCCTGCCACCGTGGCTGAGTTCAGCCACTAATCCCCCTACCCCTCTAATTAAAATTAGCCTAAGCGAAATCCTTTTAGTTATTAGGTCACTTACATGGGGGCCTTTTGTTAGTTAAAACATTTAGTGAAAATAAAACTCACCCTGTGTGACTCACATGTGGGCCCAACCCTTTAAATAGATCTCTGGATTACATATAACAATAATTAAAACTTGCGTGTATCACACATGGGCCCCAGGCCTTTAACTAATCCTTGTTTAATTAAAATGGCTATTAAAACCTGAGAGTATGATAAGTGGGCCCCCTGGGATATTTAGATCAAATTAAATCAGTTGTATTAGAACTGTGTATGACATGTGGGACCCGATGGACAGTAGGCCCCACATGTCAGGTTTGACCTTGTCAACAGAACTGTTATGGATAATGTTGCTATTTATTAATAAAATAAAATCCAGAAAATACTTTAAAATTGATTTTTAAACTTTAGAAATTAATATCTCTTAAACCATAACTCGGATCGAAAAACTTTATACATCAAAATTGATAAAAAAATATAATGAATACAAATACGCTATCCATACCCCCACCACACCCCTCTAACATACCGCACACGAGACTTTCCCCCTCCGGATCGTCTGTCTGATAATTACCCGGTACCGGTATAACTTTCCGGATAGAGTTGTTCTGAACATAAAAGTTGTTTGGAATGCATCAACGATCACGGATAAACTATCCACATGTCTGTCAGATTTTCACGACACTACAGACATGGAACCTTCCCCCTCCGGGCCGTTTGTCGATAATCACCCGGAGCCGGTATTTCATCCCCGCATGAATTCCCGTTCTGAGCATAACACTTGGTAACTCGTTAAAACACCGTTAACATGGCGTTTGCCATGTCTTGTATTTGTGTTGCTATTATTGCCGTGTATTTATTGTTTCTATCACCCCTCTTATTGTCCGATAGACCCGGCGACCGCTGTCGACGCCTGTGTAATCGACTACATCGTTGACGATCGTACCCCTACCGTCGAGCTTCCAGGAAAGCATAGCCATTCTCTTCCCCAGATATCGCCTATCTTTTCCGTACATTTCATGCACTAGGCATGGTTACTGTTGCTGCTACGATTACAATCATATTCAATTGCATAGCCTATTTTTTTCGCCCCTTGATCTACCTTCCTTTATCCTATGCTTCCTATTATAATTATGCATTATTTAGTAGTGAGCCCTGCGAATTGTTAGATAGGAAGAGATAGCGGGTCATGATCATTCTGGTGAGTGAACACGGATACAATATTATACCATCAAGTGTGAGCTATCAAGGGGTAATCCTTGTACTCCACTCATTGCTGACTCTGTACAGACGTTCTAGGTACCTGAGAAAAAGTTGTCCTTAAAGGTAAGAGCTGGGCGACCCAACGGTGCCCGCGAGCGGTATTGCGTCTGGAACAAGAGGGAGGGTACGACCGACGTTACTGGCGTGCTTGGCCCCTGCACGTATCTCGCGAGAGTTCCCAAACCACGAAAAGTCGAGCTCTACCAAGAGCACACGCGAGACAAGGTAAGGAGACGGTTCACCTTGTTGGTAACCGCGTACTTTGACGGGACGACAGGGCAGGCCCCGACGTTACTGGTGGACCTTGTTGCTGTTCGTTGTCCGTTGTGCTGTTAGTCAGACAACGATAACAGTTGTCTGCGAGATAATATTAAAATGCTAAATGGTTCGGTGGATGACTTGAGAGGCCCGTTGGTCTGTACACACTACCTACACGTGGGATTACGGTGTGGGCCCTCCGCGTCGTAGTTCATCCGAAAGTTCTTCAGACGTCAGCAGTACTGCAGCCTGATCGCCGGGAAGCGGTGTTGTCTTCTTTGCTACAGCAGGTGTGTTTGGATTTGCTTTTGCTTCACCGGCCAGACTCGCACCGTGCAGGAGCATGGACCGGTGAGGGACCTAGACCACTGAGCACATAGGAAATAGTTGGGCGGAAGGCCTCTCAGTTGAGCCTAGGATTGGCTGCTATGTGTCGGATAGCCTCGGCGGTAAATTCCCTAACAAGGTGTACGCCACCCTTGAGATCCAAGCGTGCAGGCTGAACAGTAGTGCACCCCTGCAGGGAGTTAATCTATTCGAATAGACGTGTCCACGGTAACAGGACGCTTTATGCTGAAGCCGGATCTTACCACTACAAACTACTACTTCTATTAAACTGTATGGTTCCGGGTCTTCTTCCTCGCAGGGAAGTCGAGGAGGGGAACTCGGAGGCATTATTATTATTAATCATTACAACTCACTACTGGAAAAACACAGTTTGCCGTCAGTTTCTGGCTTTGCCGTCAGCACTTTCACGGGGCTGACGGCAAAGGCACTATGCCCTCAGCCAGAAAAAAAACTGACGGCATAGACCTTGCTGACGGCAGAGAAATCCTTTGCCGTCAGCACCTTCTAAGCTGTCGGCTAGCTGACGGCATAGAACCCAAAGACCGACGGCACAGGTGGGCTGACGGCATAGGAAGCTTCTCAGCCCCACCCTGTAGAACTAATTAACAGAACCCGTCTTTGCCGTCAGCTGGCCGACGGCAAAGACTAACGGCTGTCTTTGCCGTTAGCCGGCTGACGGCAAAGCCGGGGGTTATCCCCACCGCGTGGCCATGCCCAACCCCATCTCTCTCCACTCAAACGGCCTGCCCCCGTGCCGCCGCCGCCGACCCGCCCCCGCGCCCGAGCCGCCGCCGTCGAGGCCTGCCCCCGCGCCCGAGCCGCCGCCGTCAAAGCCCTCCCCACGCGCCCGAGCCGCCGCCGTCGAGGCCCCGAGCCCGAGCCGCCCGCTCGCCGTCTCCGCCCCCTCCCGCTCGCCCCCGCCCGGTGACCGTGTCCGCCGCCGCCAGGGTCGCCGTCTCCACGCTGGTGAGACGCAGCTGCTACTCCTCCTCCCACCTCCTCCTCCCCTCTGACTTCTCCTCCCCTCTCCTGCAGGTGCACCGCTGACGCTGCCGACGCCGCCACCACCTCGTCCCGCTCCTGGGTGAGCTCCTCCCCCCATTCCCGTTGCATTTTTTGTTAGAACAATTTGTATTTAGTAGGAAATTTCCTAGTTAGTTAGTTAGTTATAGTTAGTTTGTTAGTTATAGGATCTGTTTAGGTTTATATAGTTAGTTATATAGGTTTATTTCTAGTTACTAGAAAAGTTTAGTTAGGAAATTATTTGTTATAGTTAGTTCTAAGTTATAGGATCTGTTTAGCTAGGTTTATATAGTTTTAGGTGCTAGGTAGGGTTTTGTTGTTAGTTAGTTTTATATAGTTAGTTAGATGTAGTTATATTTAATTTGATGTAGTTATAATAAAGGAATTGAAAGAAAAGGAAATAATAGAAAGGAAAGGAAATGAAATGAAAGAAAGGAAAGGAAAGAAAGGTAATAAAGGAATAAAATAAAGGAAATAAAAGAAAGGATATAAAGAAAATAAAAAAAGGAAAAAAAATAATTAGTTTTTGAAAGAGTTCATTAGAACATGTAGTTACAATTTTTTTTATATCGTTAGTCGTTTGATATCCCCCGGCCTCCCTCTTCACCGGCAACTTTCCTATACCTTTGTGGTTCCCCCTCCTTCCCGTAGGTCTTCGCCGGTCCCCATTGCTGCTTTCATCGGCTACCCGCCCTCTCCTTCACTCTCTCATCATCGCACCAGGTAGCTAGGCTTTTCCCTACATGTTGGGCTAGTCGAAATCCGACAAGACAGGAAGTTAAGCGGTGATGATGTCTTTATTGTGGCTCAACAGGCCACCCAAGTTTTTTATCTGCCATACAGTCGTCAAAGTGTTAAGAACCTGGAAGGTTGGTATGTCGTGTACGATGTGCCGCCCCATGTTAGACCACCTCCACCAAACGAAGAGGATTATTAACCTCAAATTGACCCAATAACATATGATGGAGAATTCTTCGAAGAATCACATGGTGTGAGACGTCGTCTCCGGAACTGCTCTACGTCCACCCTGAACACGGAGGAACAAGAATCACGTGATGATGAGGAAGAAGTGGAAGTAGAAGAGGTTACCAATCCGGATGAGCTAACAATGCTTGATCGGTTACAAAAAGGCCTTCCACATGATGTCCCTGAACCCGATGACGATGTCATTCATGACGAAACCTATGATACTGATGATGATTATGCTTCAGTTGACCTTGGAGAAGAGACAGATGATCCCGACTATTAGTACTTTGTATGCATCCAAACATTTTTTTTTAATTATTTAATTAATTGTTTAATTATTCATGTATTTATTATTGTTCATTTAATTATTGTCTTTGAATTTGTACTAAGTATTTAACTATGTATTGTTGCAGGTGGTGAGACATGGCAGGCGGGGATAAGTTGAGGATAGCACCTGGCCAACTACGGAGACAGTTGTTGCAGAGCTTTGCCGAGGAGCCCCGTGGGAGAGGCGGAGGAAAGAAGAGAGGCAGAGGACGTGGTCGCGGGAAAGGGAGGCTGCCTAATAGGAGCCAGTCGCCACCACCGTCAGCTACTTCAGTCTCAGCCACTTCACCCCTGCAGACAAGGGTGTCACCGGTGCGGGATCCTCCCGTCCAGGAGCGGACACCGATGCAGGATCCTCCCGTCCAGGAGCCGACACCCTCACACGAGGAGTGGGGGAGTTGGGGGCGGGACGGTGAGGGGGCTGGGGCGGATGCGGAGGCTGAGGTTGTGGTGGAGGATGAGGGGGCTGAGGCGGAGGATGAGAGGGCTGAGGCGGAGGATGAGGGCCCGTCTGCCAGCAAGTCGGTCTACCAACGTGGTATGACACGAGTTCTAGACCGATTAGAGTTGCAGCACAGGGCGTTGATTTCGCCAGATGGCGAGAAGTAAGTTGATGTCTATTGTGTACCTTATATAATTATTTTCCACCAAGTAGCTAATTTCTTTGCCTTCTCATTATGCAGGGGGTGGAATTACCCAGAGAATACCCGGAATCCAAACTGCCTCCTTGGTGCTTTGCTTAGGGAGCACTTTCCCGGGCTAGTGCAGTTGCCCGGGGAGGGTATGGTTCCCGAGCCAGGACTCAAGTGGGAGCACTACCAAGCCGCGCTGCTCCCGGAAAACACTCACATGAACGGTGTTGTTTGCGCGAGCGTGGCCGACAAGGTGTTAGCTGATTTTTGGGTAACTATTATTTTACCCAATAATAAGTATACAATATCCAATGTTATATCTTGTTATTTCCTATTCATCTGTGCATATATATGGCATAATTGTAGAGTTACCATAGGGTCGAGGAGGGGACGGAGGAGGCAGCCAAGAAGAATCTCGAGAAAGAGTGCAAGAGATTATTGAATAACACAAGGCATGAGATGCGTGTTTAGGCCGTTCGAGATTGGTACGCCAAGCAAAACAAGCCGAAGACGAAGGCTGAATGTCGAAAGCTTTTCCCTGATAAGACCGAGTACATGGAGGTACGTAGATTCCTTAGTTACATTCTTTATTAGTTATGTTAGGGCTAGTTACAATACTTAGTTTCATTCATAGGTGCCCCCGAGATGGTTGGCGGATAAGATGGATTGCTGGGAGATGATAGTGGACAAGTGGTGCACAGAGGCTTGGTTGACCACCCACAATGTGGCCAAGGAGCGTCGTGCCCAATTGGTTGGTGTGCCACACAACCAAGGAAATGCCAACATCAAGCAATACGCCAAAAAATGGGTATGTGTGCCTTGTTTTCTTTCATCATTAATTCATTTGTGCATTATTTTTGTTGTACTAACTCTTTGCCTTTTCTTGTAGGCCAAACACCATAACCAGCCCGAGCCTCAGGGATACGCCGCGTCTGGCATGGCCCATAAGGGCTCGTACAAGACGGCGACACCATATTCTGAGGCGGACGGGTCATCGTCGTACACAAGCCTGTGTGCCTACAACAAGATGACGTCTTATTCTCAGGTTGTCAAACAACTGCGCGGCCCTGACTTTGACCCAAGCCTGAATCCTATGGATGGGGAGGCGTTGAGTATCTCTGGTGGCGGTAAGAGTCATGGCACGCTGGCCATGTGTGATGGCTTCGTCCCTATCACTGAGTCTCTCTCTCAGATCAAGGCGAGGCAAACTAGCTCGGCTCCTGTAATACGGCAGCGCGCGAGGCCAGTTGACCTTGCCATCGAGGTTAGTTTTCCTTCATTATTTCTTTAGTTCATTTGACCCTGGATGGATGATGATGAGAAGTGGTTGCAGGCCGCACTTGAGAAAGAGAGGGAGGCCACCAGACTCTTGTTGGAGGAGAGGGACCGGAATACCCAGAGGCTGCTGGAGGAGGAGAGGGCATGCAATAATGCCCATGCGAAGGCTATGCACGACTTCGTTGCGGTAAGTCAGTTGTGTGAGAAGCAAGGCTATGTGTGAGAAGCAACAAGACTAATTCTTTGACTTCTCGAAAACTAATTTGCAGGCTATGTGTGAGAAGCAAGGTTTGCCACCCCCTCCGCCGATGCCTTCTCCGGTGGGAACGGTGAGTTCCCTTTCAATGACCAACCTTGCACGGACTTATATCGTTGTATTTGCCATGCTAACCACATATTTCAACTCTTGCCTTGTTGCAGCATCATTCCAGAGTCACATCCCACAATCCCTCTCCCGGTCAGAGCCCTACCAACCCGGCGACCAATCGAGATGGTGCTTCTCCTCCGTGACTTGGCATTTGTTAGTTATTCCTCTCCTTCTTATTCTTATTGCTTAGCTCAACTTAGACTATGCCATGCTTTAGTTAGCTTAGTAAATTCTAGTTAGGCAAAAAATTGCATAATTAGCTTAATTACATTAAATTTTAACATAATTAGCTTACTTACCTACAAAATGACATAGACTTTGCTTATTTGGTAAAAACATGACATAATTACTTGATAACACCAAAAATAGCATAATTAGTTGATATTAGAGCTCAAAAATGACATGCCTAGCTCAACTTAGACTATGCCATGCTGTAGTTAGCTTAGTAAATTCTAGTTAGGCAAAAATAGCATAATTAGTTGATATTAGAGCTCAAAAATGACATAATTACTTTAGAAATTTTCAAAAAAACCATAAGAGAAGAACAGAAGTGTCGGGACCCGGGGTTAGCGTATGCAAGTCCAGTTAAGACATAGTCATATGGAGAGCCGAGAACCGCACCCACTTGTCTATGCAGACAAGGCCAAGCACTAAACATTCTCGGAAAGCATCGTGCGTGAGGGGCGTCCCATCCAGGCCGGATGATCAACTGTGATGGGTCCTCATCGTCCTCACACAAGTCTAATGATATGGGTGGTGAACTCCCATATTCAAAGACAAGTCGCCTCAACCATACTATCGACTATCTCAAAACTCTTACATAGACTTACTCCAGGCCGATCACTTAGTCGGGGTCTAGGGCGGGCTCGATCATACCACAAAGTGTGCACGAGGCGGAGTCTCGGACAATCGCATCGCGATGCCCCAAGCTGCGCACATCTAAGGGCCACTTGGTGTATGAAAGACCGCCAGCCAGAACACAACTAAGGTCTCGAAAACCCATACAAAGACATGCATGTTATAAACATACACGCAACACACATGCCTTCTATGAACAGCAGGTACCATTGCAATTCTCTACAAAGTGTACATTTTATTTATAACTCTTATAGAGTACACACAGAGATCACAAACATGTGTTCCAACATGACAACATAAAGCGGAAGCAAATTATGTCTGAGTACAGACAAGTTTAACAAATTAGCTTAAGAAGCCTTATTAAAACATAAAGCCCTCCACGAGGGAACCAGTCTGCTGACTGGGACTAGACTAGCTTAACTTCAGTCGTCCAGCTCGATGAAGAAGCCACCTTCGGGGTCAGTGGCGTCATCTAAAACATAGATTAAGCAAACGTGAGTACAAAGGCGTACTCAGCAAGACTTACATAGGAGCTATACTACTCATGCACATGTGTCAAGGTAAAAGGAGGTGGGGTTCACTTGCAGAAATGCCAGCTTTGAATTGGCTAATCCTGAACTACGAGTACCAGACTTGAGGTAAGACGCGTACACGAGTCCACTACTTTCTCCAACCAATACACCTCTATGGTGCCTTCCTCGACTTCCCCACGAGAAAGCACGCCATAGCACTCACACTTATCTTGGTGTATTTTAGAAGTATCCGGTTCAAGTTATCTAATAATCAAGCTAAGCTTTCCAAGTAGTCCATAACCGCGGACGCGGCTATTCGAATAGTTTTGATAACCTTGCAAGGGTGTACCGCTACACACACATGACCATCATTTACCGCCTTTGATCTCGACACCATTCAAGGGGTGCCAGCGAGGATGCTCACCACAACTGTTACCTCATAGCCTATCTAGTCCAAGAAAGCCGCCTACTTGGGTTGACTACCACAATCGTGAACCCGGCCGGTTTACCGAAGTGGACCCAAGCGATGTGTGCGTGGTGCATAAGCCGGTCTCGGTTGAGCCGTTCTCTCACTTAGCATCCAGGCCACAAGCCTACCAGAACTCCGAACTACTGCGACATCTGGACATCGAAAGGGATGAGTTAATAAGTTGAGAGGGGTCAGTGAGCCCAATGTGTGGTTGTACTCTTCATCTTGGATCACCACACAAGAACTCAGACTTAGGGAGGTGTTCAACGAGACAACCCACCGTGTACTCCTACACAGCCTTGTAGGAGATATGCCCTAGAGGCAGTAATAACAGTTATTTTGTATCTCCGAGTTTGTAATGAATGTTTATGTTCCATGCTATAACTGCAATGATTCTCGAGTCTGCAATATCCACGAGGCTCGGAGGGAAACTCATGTGCACGTGTGGTATAATAAACAGTAAAATGTATTCCTAGTCATGCCTCTAAGACTGGCTCATGTATTGCATGATGATCCTGTTTTCCTGATCATGGGCATGTCTATGCCGGCAATGTTGAGGGCACAATGTTAGAAGAACATTTGTGTTGAATCGACCCGAATTGATGTTATGCTATGAGATACATTCGTCACAAGTTAATGGTTAATAACACAGAGAAAGTTGTGCGTTTGCATAATTCCTTAGACCATGAGAGTATCGAGTTCCTTTGTACTTGCTTCGTGAACTTTGGGGTTTTGTTAAACGTCATCTGTAAAAGGGTGGCTATTACGGCAGCTTGCGGGTTCACGGAAAAGTATGACAAGGAACTAGGTAGCTCGAGATTGGGATTTGCTCCTCCGTCGTTGGAGAGATATTCTTAGGGCCCTCTCGGTGTTACGGTATCCACCATCGTCTGGCCAGACACAGTGTGATTTGATCACAGGGATGCCGGAACGCGGGAACGAGAAAAGAGAACAATACCAGGAACGAGGTAACTGGCATAGTGGACAAGTTGTTGATTCACGGGGATGCCAATAAGTCTCACCTCGGGTATTTGTAATATATCGCGAAGCAACAGGAATAGCACACAGCAACTAAAGGTTCACTCGAATAATTCTTCGTATGGGTATAGGGATCAATATGGATGTCCTCGGTTCCGCTATTGATCATTGATCGGAAAGTGTTCTGGTCATGTCTATACTTCATCGAACCTACAGGGTCACACGCTTAAGGGTCATCTATCTGTTGAATACTAGACAGGGAGTCTGAGATAAAGTCACCGGAAAGGTTTCGGAGACGGCGGAAAAGTTCCGAGAGAGAAAACCGAAAAGTTGTTTCGGGGTAAACCACTAAGCCGAAAAGGTTTCGGAGAGCACCTGGTAATTTTGGAGAGTGCCAGAATTGTTCTGGTAACTTCTGGAATTTTTCTGGAGAAAAGATTAAAATATTTTTTTCGGAAATATTTCGGAGCTGCCGGAAATGTTCCGGAGCTGCCGGAAATGCTTAGGTTGCTTTTCGCAGATGAAAATCACTAATCTGGAATTGTTTCGGAACGCGCCGAAAATCATTTTGGTGGGTGTTGGAATTATTCTAAGACCCACAAAAATATTTTCGGATTTTTCGGACGCGAAAAAGTGGTGTCATGAATAGTAAAAAGTACTACTTGAGATATTTTTGGAAAGCCTTCTAGAAGGACTTGGGAGCCAAGAAAGCCCCCTTGGGTTTCCTATAAATAGAGGTGTGAGGGCAGCCCCATATCCTTGATCCAAGCTCTCACTTGAGTTCTCATCACATGCCATGCAATTATCTGGCTTCTTCTCTCCCTCACACGAAAGAGTTTCGTAGAGCCGAAAGGCTGTCTGGGTTCCGGCAGGAACTAGTTCTGGACGGCGAAGCCCTGCTGGATAGCTGACACCGTATGTGTGCAACTTGGTAGAGAGGTCGTTGTTTCGATCTTAGTTCGAGTGTGCCTCCCGAAGGGCTGTCCGAGTTACAGATCGAGTTTCGAGGGTCCTCCCGAAGGGCTGTCCGAGTTACAGATCGAGTTTCGAGGGTCCTCCCGAAGGGCTGTCCGTGACATCGTCCGAGGGACTGTCCGACCGCCTCCCGGAGTGCTGTTCGTGGGGCACACGAGGGAATACATTCTCGCGGTTGGGAGGTTGTAAATCCTAGCTGCGGGGATCTGCACCGACGATCTTCATCGACTCTACTTCCCGTTGCGCTACGAGTCGGTAACGATCAGATCAAAACCTTGTATGCGTCTCCATAGTGGTCCTGGGCGTGCTCGCTATACCGAAAATTTTTGTTTTCTGTTGCGTTCCCCTACAGTGGTATCAGAGCCGTGCTATGCGTAGATGCATGTTATGATCTAGAATACATGGAGATGTATGGGTATTGCATAATATAATTTTGGAGTAGATCAGATCTATTGCTGAAAATTATTTATGCGGGTGGCAGATGAAATCTGTTACCCGATATTCTTGTTGCTTCCCTAGAATTTGCGTATTTCTGATCTCGAGACAGCATGGTGGAATTTTACAAAGTTCTGGCAATCCGCGATCCTGATTGATCAACGAAGTGCTATCAGTTCTTTGGGTTCCGCCATAGTCAAAAGAAAGATGAAATTCGCAGACTAAAGGGCAATGCAGATATGATCTGCACGGGGATCACGCGTATGACGAAGTTCAGTATGGGGTTCGAGATTTTATTATCTCGTGCTTCATACACCCCGCAATGTTAATCTAGTGACTTGAATAATCATACTTGATGATAAAACGTTGGTAGTTGTGGTTTAAGTCAAAACCTTAGAAGCCACGTAAAATAAAATTTTGCATAAACCGGTTTAGAGGCGTCTAACTTGTTTTTGCAGGATGTGCATGTGATGTGGTATAGCAAAGCTCATATTAATTCGATTATGTATGAGATGACTATATAATGTAAATTTATTAACATGACCTGCGTGTCATGATTCGGCATGATGGCTGGAGCCATATGATTGTCACTTTAATGACCTGCGTGTCAACCTTAGGTAATGCACTTATTCATTTGCTATAAAGATAGCAATATTATTTGGTGCATCGACAAGGTGGTGGCAATCTTCGCGAAGGTGAACTCCGACGCAAATGCCAAAGACGAAGAAATACTTGACTTCTCCGTCAGAAGGGGTTATACCATATCATGCTATTATGAATTGCATGGGATGTTTATCCCTTATGTTGCACCCTTCTTGATTGCGCGGTAGTCGCTTTTTATTAGGGTGATCTCTCACTTAAAATATCAAGTAGTTAGTGTTCTCCCAAGTGTAGCGCCGTCACAGCATCTATACTCTCGGGGTGCGCCATGGATGCATGGGTACGAACGATTGGAGAAATGTAAGGCGGGTGAGGTCAGACCTCGCAGCAGGATCACTTGGTTGTCTTGACGTTCATGGCAGGATCGTCCTGAGCTCGGAACACACGCATCGAAAGATGAACAAGAGTCACATAGAGATGTGATCGGCAAGTTGGCCTACCAAATCAAAATCCTCGTCATGAGATGATGATTCTATGGCGTTGTATTGATATTTGGATCTTGAATCACTCATAATCAATTTTGAGAGATATTGATTTAAGTGGGAGCACACTTTAGAATAAAATTGTTTATTCACTAGTGCAAAAATCATTATGAACAAAGTCTAAGTGAAACTTGTGTTTACCGTTGTAGATCAAATGGCTCGCAACACCGCTTTCAACTTGGGGCCATTGTTAGAGAAAGAAAAGTTAGCTGCGACTGGAAACAACTATGCGGACTGGGTCCGTAACCTGAGGATTGTCCTCAGGAGCGCTAAGAAAATCTATGTGCTTGAAAAAGCTCTTCCAGCTAAACCGGCGGCAGGTGCCTCGGAAGATGAACAAAATGTCTGGGCCACTCAGGATGATGATCACAACGCAGTACAGTGCCTCATGCTAGCTTGCATGAGTCCAGAGCTCCAAAAACGTTTTGAATTCCATAAACCCCGTGATATGATCCGGGAATTGGATGCTCTGTACAAGGAAACCGCAAGGTCTGAACGTTTTGATATCATGAATATCTTGATGAATTTAAAGATGGCTGAGGGCGGTTCAGTTGGCGAACACATAGTCAAAATGATTGGCTATGCTGAAAGGCTTAAAACCCTGGAATTTCCAATTCCAGCATCCCATATGATGGACATGATGCTTTCTTCACTCCCCCCGTCTTACAACGGTTTTGTCATGAATTACAACATGAGTGGGATGGAGAAAACACCAGAAGAGGTGCTCGCCATGCTGAAAACTGTGGAAGAAGGACTGCGGAAAAATCACAAGCAAGTGTTGCTTGTGAATAAAACCGCCAGTTTCAAAAAGAAAGGCAAGCCAAAGAAGGGCAAGGGTGCCGGTAAGACCGGCTCCCAAAGCAACTCTAAGGGCGGAGCCAAGAATGAAACTGAGTGCTTCTACTGCAAGGGCACAGGACACTGGAAGAGAAACTGCAAGAAGTATCTGGCCGATAAGAAGTCCGGGAAAACCGGAAAAGGTATAATTGTTATACAAGTTAATGTCATTGATGTTTTGCTTGCTAGCGAAAATTCTAAGTCTTGGGTATTTGATACCGGATCGGTTGCTCACATTTGCAACTCGATACAGGGACTGCAGAAGGTCCGCAAGCTAGCAAAGAATGAAGTCATGATGCGCGTCGGGAACGGCGCTGGGATCGCCGCTCAAGCCGTCGGCATTATGCCTCTACGTCTCCCTTCAGGATTTATCTTAGAGCTAAATAAATGTTATTTTGTTCCACTATTGTGTAGAAACATTATCTCTGGATCATGTTTAGTACACGATGGGTATTCGTACAAGTCTGAGAACAATGGTTGTTCACTTTATTGTAAGGATATGTTTTATGGATTTGCACCCATTGTTGGGGGCCTTTTCATACTAAATCTTGAATGTGAAAATGATGTCTTTAACATAAATGCTAAACGCCTTAAGAAGGTTGATACCACAACCACTTATTTGTGGCACTGTCGGCTTGGCCACATCGGAAAGAAACGCATGCAAAGACTCCAAAGAGATGGAGTTTTACCGTCCTTTGATTTTGAATCATTTGACACATGTGAAGCTTGTCTAATGGGAAAAATGACCAAGATGCCGTTCAAGGGTCATCCTGAACGGGCGGGTGAATTATTGGAAATAATACATAGTGATGTATGTGGTCCAATGAGCACAGCCGCACGGGGTGGGTATTTCTACTTCGTGACTTTTACTGATGATTTAAGTCGGTATGGCTACATCTACTTGATGAAGCATAAGTCAGAAACCTTTGAAAAGTTCAAGGAATTTCAGAATGAGGTAGAAAATCATCGTGACAAAAAGATTAAGTTTCTGCGGTCTGATCGCGGAGGCGAATACCTTAGTCATGAGTTTGGCCAACATCTAAGTGACCGTGGAATCGTTTCACAGCTTACGCCTCCCGGAACTCCACAGCGAAATGGAGTATCGGAAAGACGTAACCGAACCTTGTTAGACATGGTAAGGTCGATGATGTCTCTTACAGATCTGCCGATATCTTTTTGGGGTCACGCACTAGAAACTGCCGCTCACACACTAAACCGAGCACCGTCTAAGTCTGTTGAAACGACACCACATGAGATGTGGAATGGGAAGAAACCCAGTTTGTCGCACCTTAAAATTTGGGGATGTGAGGTACTTGTAAAACGTTTACAACCAACCAAACTCGATCCCAGATCAGACAAATGTAACTTTGTAGGTTATCCAAAAGAAACAATTGGGTATTCCTTCTACCTACCCTCCGAGCACAAAGTGTTTGTCGCTAAAAGCGGAGTCTTTCTTGAGAAAGAGTTTCTCGCCAAAGAAGTAAGTGGGAGGACAGTACAACTTAATGAGATTAGTGAATCTTCGGCGACCGTTGCTATGGCTAAAGAACCGGAAGTAATTCCGCAAATTATCCCTACAACCGAGCCGGAAGTTGTCGCATATAATGCAAAAACTTCAGACAATGTTGTAACTGAACCGCGTAGATCAGGTAGGGCTGTCCAGCCACCTGAGTGGTTTCATGATGAAATCTTCATTCTTGAAGACGATGAACCTGCGCACTACAAAGAAGCGATGGCGGGCCCCAGCTCAAGGGAATGGCACAGAGCCATGAAATCCGAGATGGAATCCATGTACGAAAACCAAGTTTGGAACTTGGAAGAACTTCCAGAAGGCGTAAAGCCCATTGGTTGTAAATGGATTTTCAAAAGAAAGACGGACGCGGATGGTAACATTACTATCCACAAAGCTAGACTTGTCGCGAAAGGGTTCACGCAAGTTCCAGGAGTGGACTACGACGAGACGTTCTCGCCAGTAGCTATGCTTAGGTCTGTACGGATATTACTAGCAATTGCTGCTTATTTCGACTATGAAATATGGCAGATGGACGTCAAAACGGCTTTCCTAAATGGAAACCTCAAAGAGGATGTATACATGATACAGCCAGAAGGTTTTGTCATTCATAAGGATGCTAAAAAGGTATGCAAGCTTCAGAAAGCCATTTATGGTCTGAAGCAAGCATCAAGGAGCTGGAACATTCATTTTGATGAAGTAGTCAAACGGTTTGGCTTCATCAGGAATGACGAAGAATCTTGTGTTTACAAGAAGTTTAGTGGGAGCGCAAAAGCATTTCTAATCTTGTATGTGGATGACATATTGTTGATTGGAAATGATGTGAATTTCCTTAGCGAAATAAAAGACTCATTGAAAAGGAGTTTTTCAATGAAAGACTTAGGCGAAGCGGCATATGTATTGGGCATTAGGATCTATAGAGATAGATCAAGACGCCTAATAGCGCTTAGCCAAAGCACGTACATTGACAAGGTGTTGAAAAGGTTCAACATGGAGAACTCCAAGAAAGGCCTACTCCCCATGTCACCTGGCACAGTGCTTTGCAAGAATCAGTGTCCTCGGACTCTCGATGAGCGAGTACAAATGAATGATGTTCCATATGCCTCGGCAGTTGGTTCTATTATGTATGCCATGCTATGTACAAGACCGGACGTTTCATATGCGCTAAGTGTTAGCAGCCGGTACCAAAGTGATCCAGGATTGGAACACTGGGCCGCAGTCAAGGGTATTCTTAAGTACCTCAAACGGACCAAGGATTTACTCCTTGTGTACGGAGGTGATGAAGAGCTCATTGTAAGTGGTTACACTGATGCAGGCTTCATGACTGACCCAGATGACTTCAAATCTCAATCAGGCTATGTTTTCATATTGAACGGCGGCGCAGTTGATTGGAAAAGTTCCAAACAAAAGACTGTGGCGGATTCTACGACAGAGGCGGAATATGTTGCTGCTTCAGAAGCCTCCAAAGAGGCGGTATGGATCAAGCAATTTCTTGAAGACCTTGGTGTGGTTCCAAGTGCTCTGGACCCGGTGGAGATCTATTGTGATAATAGTGGCGCCGTGGCTCAGGCAAGGGAGCCAAGTTCGCACCATAAGACAAGACATATTGAACGCAAATATAAACTCATTCGACATCATGTCGAAGCGGGTTTAGTGAAAGTACGCAAAGTTCACACGGATCTGAACGTGTCAGACCCGATGACAAAGCCTCTACCACGAGCAAAGCATGAGCAGCACCGGATAGCCATTGGTGTTAGGGAAGCCATGTAACTGGATTATGACTCTAGTGCAAGTGGGAGTCTGTAGGAGATATGCCCTAGAGGCAGTAATAACAGTTATTTTGTATCTCCGAGTTTGTAATGAATGTTTATGTTCCATGCTATAACTGCAATGATTCTCGAGTCTGCAATATCCACGAGGCTCGGAGGGAAACTCATGTGCACGTGTGGTATAATAAACAGTAAAATGTATTCCTAGTCATGCCTCTAAGACTGGCTCATGTATTGCATGATGATCCTGTTTTCCTGATCATGGGCATGTCTATGCCGGCAATGTTGAGGGCACAATGTTAGAAGAACATTTGTGTTGAATCGACCCGAATTGATGTTATGCTATGAGATACATTCGTCACAAGTTAATGGTTAATAACACAGAGAAAGTTGTGCGTTTGCATAATTCCTTAGACCATGAGAGTATCGAGTTCCTTCGTACTTGCTTCGTGAACTTTGGGGTTTTGTTAAACGTCATCTGTAAAAGGGTGGCTATTACGGCAGCTTGCGGGTTCACGGAAAAGTATGACAAGGAACTAGGTAGCTCGAGATTGGGATTTGCTCCTCCGTCGTTGGAGAGATATTCTTAGGGCCCTCTCGGTGTTACGGTATCCACCATCGTCTGGCCAGACACAGTGTGATTTGATCACAGGGATGCCGGAACGCGGGAACGAGAAAAGAGAACAATACCAGGAACGAGGTAACTGGCATAGTGGACAAGTTGTTGATTCACGGGGATGCCAATAAGTCTCACCTCGGGTATTTGTAATATATCGCGAAGCAACAGGAATAGCACACAGCAACTAAAGGTTCACTCGAATAATTCTTCGTATGGGTATAGGGATCAATATGGATGTCCTCGGTTCCGCTATTGATCATTGATCGGAAAGTGTTCTGGTCATGTCTATACTTCATCGAACCTACAGGGTCACACGCTTAAGGGTCATCTATCTGTTGAATACTAGACAGGGAGTCTGAGATAAAGTCACCGGAAAGGTTTCGGAGACGGCGGAAAAGTTCCGAGAGAGAAAACCGAAAAGTTGTTTCGGGGTAAACCACTAAGCCGAAAAGGTTTCGGAGAGCACCTGGTAATTTTGGAGAGTGCCAGAATTGTTCTGGTAACTTCTGGAATTTTTCTGGAGAAAAGATTAAAATATTTTTTTCGGAAATATTTCGGAGCTGCCGGAAATGTTCCGGAGCTGCCGGAAATGCTTAGGTTGCTTTTCGCAGATGAAAATCACTAATCTGGAATTGTTTCGGAACGCGCCGAAAATCATTTTGGTGGGTGTTGGAATTATTCTAAGACCCACAAAAATATTTTCGGATTTTTCGGACGCGAAAAAGTGGTGTCATGAATAGTAAAAAGTACTACTTGAGATATTTTTGGAAAGCCTTCTAGAAGGACTTGGGAGCCAAGAAAGCCCCCTTGGGTTTCCTATAAATAGAGGTGTGAGGGCAGCCCCATATCCTTGATCCAAGCTCTCACTTGAGTTCTCATCACATGCCATGCAATTATCTGGCTTCTTCTCTCCCTCACACGAAAGAGTTTCGTAGAGCCGAAAGGCTGTCTGGGTTCCGGCAGGAACTAGTTCTGGACGGCGAAGCCCTGCTGGATAGCTGACACCGTATGTGTGCAACTTGGTAGAGAGGTCGTTGTTTCGATCTTAGTTCGAGTGTGCCTCCCGAAGGGCTGTCCGAGTTACAGATCGAGTTTCGAGGGTCCTCCCGAAGGGCTGTCCGAGTTACAGATCGAGTTTCGAGGGTCCTCCCGAAGGGCTGTCCGTGACATCGTCCGAGGGACTGTCCGACCGCCTCCCGGAGCGCTGTTCGTGGGGCACACGAGGGAATACATTCTCGCGGTTGGGAGGTTGTAAATCCTAGCTGCGGGGATCTGCACCGACGATCTTCATCGACTCTACTTCCCGCTGCGCTACGAGTCGGTAACGATCAGATCAAAACCTTGTATGCGTCTCCATAGTGGTCCTGGGCGTGCTCGCTATACCGAAAATTTTTGTTTTCTGTTGCGTTCCCCTACAAGCCTCTCATCGTTCACCTTGTATTAGGGTCGATTCACCAACACTTTTCTACCATCATCAACATGATCACTACCATCCCGACTCACATCACAGTAACATCATGGTATCATACTAAGCATGCAATAAGCGGTAACATTTGCAGGGGCCACATGATATCATTCAACTCCTACATTTGCTAGGATTGTGGTTTGCTTACTACTGTGACAAAAAATAGGTCATGCAAAGGAATGGGTTCATCTATGCGGTAGAATCGTAACATGGTGATCATCCTATACAATGCATAAGTGAGACATGAGAGGGAAGTGGGATTTTATCGACATGATCAATGGGGTTTTGCTTGCCTTGCTGACGAGGTTCGGGTTCTGGATCTTCAGCGAAGGGGTTGACCTCTTGCTCCGGTTGCACCTCTACTCGGCAAGCAAAGCACGAAGTAGCAATCAATATGAATGCAATGCTCAAGCACATGATGGAATGTTAAAGCTTGAAGTATAATTTTGATGTGTGAGGCAATTCCATTTAAGTGGAATATATTGCATTTAAAATGCAAATTCAAACTCCACATTTGAATTCAACATTAACAGAGTTATATGTGATATAGTTTGATCATTTTGAATCATCTTCAAATGTGTAAGATATGCCTCCGATGTGTAAGTGAAATGCAGCATGTTGCCATGGTTCAAGTTGCAAAAATATTTGAATTGAATTTGATTTAATTCCATTTAAATCAAATAGCAAATGCTACTGATCACTTTTTAAATTCAACTCAAACAGAGTTGAAAGTTGCATATTTGGAAAGATAATTTTCTCCTGATCATTTTTCCTATATTATTTGTCCAATTTGGAGTTAATATGAATTTTCTATGAATTTCCAAAGTTTGGGGTATTTTCTGGAATTTCTGTAATTCTTTTAAAATAGAAAAACCTTTATTGCGCCAGCACTGCGTCAGCATGACGTCAGGGGGTTTTGACCCCGGTCAAACTGACTAGTGGGCCAGGGCTGTCAGCCTCTCATCTAATTTCCCTGTTAGATTAATCTAACATAGAGGATTAGAGGGGGCTGGGCCCACCTGTAAGTGACCCAGGGGGGTTGGTTTAGTGGTTAACCACCCCGGCCACGTCAGGCTTGCCGGCGGCTAGTCGCCGGCGACCAACCGACACGGCGGCGTTGCGCAGGATGGCGGCACAGGCCACCATTTGGCAAGCCAAGGCCACCAAAATGGAGCCCATGCACGCGCAGTTCATCCCGCACACACGGGGAGGCTCGGGAGTCGCCGGAAGCTCGTCGACGACGTGCTCGGGCGGCAGCTGTGGCACGGGTCCGGGGTGGAAGTCGCTGCGGTGCACCAACAGAAGCAGACATGGTCGCAATCAAAGCTTTGGAGCACTGCGAAGACGTCAGACAAGGAGGCGGGCTCGATTGCGCAGCAGGGGGTCGTCTCCACGGATCTCGGCGGCGAGGAGCTCCGGCCTTAATGGCAAAACACGGTACGGGACAAGAGGGTGGCCGTGTAGTAGATGGGGTGAAGCAGAAGCTCACCACGGTTGCAGTGGAGGCGGTGGTGTGGTCGGAGGAGCTCTATGGCCGGAGTAATCGACAACGGCGGCTTGCGGGTCCGGCGAGCTCTCGGTGAAGCGTGCGTCGTCCTCGGGCTCGATTAGGACGCCATCTTCTCCAGATCGGGGTAAACGACGACACTGCGCACGATGGAAAGGTTCTCCTCGCCTATCTCCGGCGTTGGCTACGGGTTCTTGCGTCGACGAACGGCGGCTGCTCTCGGGGAAAAAGGGGAAAGCGAGGAGGAGGCGCGAGACGAAGCGGCGATGGTGGAAAGTGAGAGAGGGAGCCGAGGGCGTCTCCGTGGCGCACTTTGGAGGCTTGGGGCGGCCTGGAAGGTCCTGGGCGTCGAGGTGGCGTCCACGGCGTTGACGCCGCGCCACCGAGCTGCTTGGCAGCGCGGGGTGGAAGACGACAGGGGAGTTCCCCTGGTGGGCTGGGCCGGCTGGAGAGGTGGGCCTCGCCCCTGGCGGGAGGTAAGTTTTTTTTCCTTTTTCCTCTGTTTAATCTTTCCTTTCTTTTTCTGTAATTTATTTTGGCTCTGATAAAAATACCAAACCATTTTATTAAATGCTGAAAACTTTTACATGGCCTCATAATAATATGGACAAGCCACTCATAAACTTTCAACATTTTTAAAATTCAAATGATTTGAATTTTAAATCAAATAGGGGGATTTCTTTAATTCCAAGGTACTGTTTGAATATTTGAAAAATCTATGAGCATGGGGCGGGTCCAACATCACTTGATATGTGATCATACTCATTTATAAGACTTTTCAAAACTCTAACATGAATTTTTGGAAAAGATTTTTATCTGGCCTTTTGAATTAATTCAACTGGGGGGTGTTCCTTCTCCCATTTTGATTTTGAATTTGATTTCCAAGATTTCTTTTTGAAATTTTGACATGATGCAAAGGCACTAGCTAACCCTAGCACATACCTAACAGAGGGATCTGACAACGCGCCCCCACTCAAAAGAATCTCGTCCCGAGATTCAGAAGTCTGATGGAGGAAGGTGGGGTACTCGGCACTGAGACAGTCTTCTCTCTCCCACGTGGCTTCTCTTTCAGAGTGGTGCGACCATTGCACTTTCAGAAACCTAATCTTCTGACGACGAGTGACACGCTCTGCGGAATCAAGAATACGAACGGGGTATTCTCGATAAGAAAGGTCATCTTGGAGATCAAGCGCTTCATGGTCGACTTCGCGGATGGGGTCCTTGAAGCAACGCCTGAGTTGGGATACATGGAATACATCGTGTACTCGGGAAAGGTGCGGAGGTAGTTCAAGTTGGTAGGCAACTTCTCCACGTTTAGCAATAATGCGGAAAGGTCCGATGTAACGTGGGGCTAATTTGCCTTTGATACCGAAACATTGGGTTCCCTTCAGAGGAGTAACCCGAAGGTAAGCCTTCTCATCCAGATTGTAGCTTTCTTGCCTATGATGACGATCATAGTAGCTTTTCTGACGAGACTGGGCTGCTTTCAATTGATCACGAACAATGCGAACTTGCTCTTCTGCTTCCTTGATCATGTCCGGTCCAAAGAATTGTCTTTCATCGGTTTCAGACCAGTTTAGTGGTGTTCGACATCGTCGTCCATAAAGGAGTTCAAAAGGAGCCATGTTCAGACTAGATTGAAAACTATTGTTATAAGCAAATTCGGCAAATGGAAGAGAATTCTCCCAATTCTTCCCGAATGAGATAACACAAGCTCTGAGCATGTCTTCAAGAATCTGGTTAACCCTTTCGACTTGACCGCTAGACTGAGTATGGAAAGCCGTACTAAAGGAGAGATGAGTTCCCATAGCACGTTGGAAGCTTCCCCAAAATCTAGAGGTGAAAAGGCTTCCGCGATCAGAATTGATTTCCAAAGGAACACCATGAAGGGATACAATTCTGGAGATGTACAAGTCTGCTAACTGGCTAGCAGTTATAGACTCGCGAACGGGAAGGAAGTGAGCAACTTTGGAAAGCCTATCTATGACAACGAATATGGCATTGTTTCCTTTCTGGGTTCTTGGAAAGCCGGTGATGAAGTCCATACCGAATTTGTCCCATTTCCACTCAGGAATGGACAAGGGTTGAAGTGTACCAGCAGGTCTTTGATGTTCTGCCTTAATGCGACGACAAACATCACATTCGGCAACAAATTGAGCAATGTCTCTCTTCATCCTAGTCCACCAAAATCTCTCGCGTAGATCTCGGTACATTTTCGTGCTACCGGGATGAATTGAGAGGGGTGTGTCATGGGCTTCCTTGAGGATGAGTTGCCTTAGTTCCCTATTCTTAGGTACTACCAAACGATTTTCAAAGAATACCGTTCCTTTGTTATCTGTGGAGAAACATTTAGCAACTCCGCTAGCAATGTTCTCCTTGATCCGGCGAACACCTCGTGCACGCCTTTGGGCAACTATGATTTGATCCTCAAGAGTTGGTTTCGCCACCAAGGTTGAAAGATAGCCATGAGGAACAATTTCAAGGTTGAGCTTGCGAAAGTCCTCATGAAGAAGTGGTTGATACTGCTGTAACATGAGGTTGTTACAGTACGACTTACGACTTAGTGCATCAGCCATGACATTGGCTTTGCCTGGGGTGTAAGAAATTTCTACGTCGTAATCTTTTATCAACTCAATCCAGCGTCTTTGCCTGAGATTAAGATCTGGCTGGGTGAAAATATATTTGAGGCTTTGGTGGTCGGAATAAATCTCACAACGATTACCAAGGAGGTAATGTCGCCAAGTTCTTAGGGCATGAACTACGGCAGCGAGTTCAAGGTCATGGGTAGGATAGTTCTCTTCATGTGGCCGCAACTGGCGTGAAGCATAAGCTACCACATGTCGATCTTGCAGAAGTATGCATCCTAACCCTTGCCGTGATGCGTCACAATAGATCTCGAAATCCCTTTTTGTGTCTGGAGGTGCAAGTACGGGTGCGGAAGTCAATCTTCTTTTTAGCTCTTGAAAGCTTTCCTCGCACTTGGGAGTCCATTGGAATTTCTTATCTTTCTTGAGGAGTTTAGTTAGAGGCTTTGCAACTTTAGAAAAGTTCTCGACGAAGCGACGACAATAGCTGGCTAGGGCAAGAAAACTCCTAACTTGCTTAACCGATTCAGGTGGAGTCCAGTCAAGGACGGCCTGAACTCTCTCGGGATTCACAGCAATGCCTTTTGCAGAAATCACGTGGCCTAAGTAGGTCACTTCTGGTAGCCAGAATTCACAGTTGGAGAATTTAGCGTACAGGCGATGCTCTCTAAGCTTCATCAATACCAGCCTTAAGTGTTCGGCATGATCTTCTTCGTTCTTCGAGTAGATGAGAATATCATCAAGATAAACCACCACAAATTTATCTAGGTACTCCATGAAGATCGAATTCATCAAGCGCGAGAATGTGGCGGGGGAATTGGTTAAACCAAAGGATATGACGGTGTACTCGTAAAGACCATAACGAGTAGTAAAGCCGTTTTGGGAATTTCCTCGTTTCGGATTCTGATCTGATGATAACCTAATCTTAAATCCATCTTGGAGAAGACGGAGGATCCTGCAAGTTGATCATAAAGATCATTGATCCTGGGCAGTGGGTATTTGTTCTTTATCGTCGCTAAATTTAGCGGGCGATAATCTACGCACATCCTTTCTGTTCCATCTTTCTTCTTTACGAACAGAACGGGGCAACCCCATGGCGATGAGCTAGGGCGGATGAAGCCTTTTGCCAACGAAGCATCAAGTTGGGTTTTTAGCTCAGCTAACTCATGTGGGGCCATTTTATAAGGGCGTTTGGAAATTGGTGCGGTTCCTGGAACAAGATCCACTATAAATTCTACACATCTGTCGGGTGGCATGCCCGGCAGCTCTTCAGGAAAGACATCCGGGAAGTCACAAACCACCGGAATATCTTCAAGTTCGGGAAGGGGGAGTACATTCAAAGAATGCACTTGGGTTCTTGTTCTGGGTGAGGTATAGTTGATGGTTTTGCCCGAAGGGTGGGTGAGTTTCACGGATTTGCCTTTGCAATCCAGATAGGCATTTTTTCTTGATAGCCAATCCATGCCAAGGATGACATCAATGTCTGAAGACTTGAGGGCTATGAGTGAAGCAAGGAATACTAAACCCTCAATTGCAATTTGATTACCATGGCTCACTCTATTAGTTTTCCATCTTGACCCTGGAGTTTGAATAACCATCGGGGTGGACAATTCAACAAAGGGTAACTCATGATGAAGTGCATAACTTTCCGACATGAATGAATGAGATGCTCCTGGGTCGAAAAGAACGGAAGTAGGAACAAAATTGACTGGGAGCGTACCAAGAATGACGTCAGTGGTGTCGTCAGTCTCTTCAGCGGCAACCTGGTTCAGACGTCCACGAGTGGCGGGAGGAGCGGGTTTGGCGGTGTAGACCTTCTGGGGTGGCTTGCCACGACCATTGTTGTTTTTGTTGTTGCCTCCGGCACGTGGTGGAGCATTTTGGTTCTGGACCTGGTTCTGGGGGCACTCGCGAGAGTAGTGGCCTGCTTGACCACACTTGTAGCAAGCTCCGAAAACAGTGCGTGGAGCTGGGTGGTTTTGTGGAGCTGGGTGGAACTGGGTGGGTGGACGAGGCGCCACATAGGATGGCCTCGGGGGGTTGTTCTGGCGGAACATGCTATTGGGGATCCAAATCTTGCGCTTCTGGGAGCCAGAACTGGATGAACTATCATGTCTGGGGTGTTTGCGAAAGTCGTTGGGGGTGTTCATGTCCTCTGCCTTGATGGCCTTGTTGACAAGGACCTGGAATGTGGCAAAGTCATGAAGGTTGAGCTCGCGACGAAGTCCGGAGTTGAGGCCACGACTGAACTTCTCTTGTTTCTTGGAGTCGGTGGAGACTTCTTCAGTTGCATAACGAGCAAGTCGGTTGAACTCACGACTAAACTCGTCCACGGTTCTTCTGCCTTGAGTGAGGTTACATAAGTCCTCACGCTTGCTGTCCATGAGACCCTTGGGGATGTGGTGCTCGCGGAAGGACGTACAGAATTCCTCCCAAGATGCTGGTGGTCCAACGGGGCGCATATTCAGAAAATTCTCCCACCAAGAGCTTGCTGCACCTTCAAGGTGATAGGTGGCATAATTGACCTTGTCGCCATCTGCAACATGGCCTGCTTGGAGCTTCCTCTCGATGCTGCGGAGCCAGTCATCGTTGTCAAGGGGCTCGGTGGAGTAACTGAAACCGGGGGATGAAGCCGGATGAAGTCGTTCAGAGACACCAGCTCATTGCGCTGCTGAGTGGTGTTGCGTGCGATAACTTCCAGCAGGTGATGAGAGTCACGGCGGTTCCTCTCGACCTCCATCAGAACTTGGGCCATCGTGGGTGGGGGTGGAAGGTTGCCTTCCTCCTGGTCGTTCCCACGACCTTGGTTACGACCAATCTGGCCACGTGTACCTTCAGACATCCTGAAGGTGAAAAATCCAAAGTCAAACAGAGTTGATTTCAAGAGTCTAATCAAGGTATTGAAGTACTGGAAGGATTATAGAGCAAAGGAAGTAATCATCTTGACAACATGGTGATAAAAGCATACAAGCCATATATTCACAAGCTGTCATACAAACCATACATCGTTTTAGTACAAGCACTAAGCTAATACAAACGTGATGAAGATGATACATCCTTCAGAGGCACTCTGACTCCCTATACATTATTTATCTAAGCCTCTGGAACTTAGACACCTTGCTTACAATACACTAAGGTACTACTACATCCTCACTAAGTAAGGCCACAGGCGGTCTCACTCATCTCCATCTCCATAGTAATCCTCATAAAAGTTGCCCGCGTATCCCGGTAGCTGGAGGTGACCATCGGAAAACACGGAGGCTTGTGGACCCTGATATCCATTTGGGCAAGGATGGGGCCTAGGTCCAGTGTAGGGTGGAAGCAAAGGACCACGGGGTGGAAAAATTCCTCCATTCTCGGGCCAAGCAACTCGAGAAGGCATCTGGGTCCTCACTGGATAGATCGCATCGTACTCCACTGATCCCACGCTCACAAAGGGTGCCAAGAGCGTCAGTGCTCGATACAGACGAACACGAGTAGCGTGGAGCTCAAAACGGAGAGCGCGTGCATCACGATCTCTGTCACTAGCAAACCTAGCAGTCACCTGGAGTGCTGGATCCTCTGCAGAGTGATCTGAGTATAGTCCGGTGTAATATCCCTCTTCTCCTAGAAGTGCAGCTGGGATATAGCGGAAAGAAGTCTCTCTCAGCATGGTGTGCTCCTCTCTCAGCAGTGTAATACATGAATATGCAGCATCCTGCACAGCCATGTTCTCGGTAACGCCGATGCCATGTCCAAAGTGGATAGGCTGGGTGACTCCAACGTGGTGCGGGTAGATCCGGACAATGCAGTGGAACTGCGTCTGGTTGAAGTCGTGGAACTGCTCCTCGATGGTGTACTCAGGGTACCATCGATATCCCACATAGGACATCATCTCGATCAACGTGGCGGGATGGCCACGCACACCGAGGCACCTGGTCAAACGAACAATCTGCCGAGGGGGAAGATCTGCCATCTGAAACAGAAAGGAGTTTGCAAATGCATCAGATTATGAGATAAACCTGGAATGACTCGGACAGCATAACGGTTGTAATGGTAAGAAATGACAATTTCTTTCAATCATGAAAATAGCACTTACATAATACGATGTAAGAAATCAGCATTATAACAATGCTAGGAAAACCTGACACAACTTTCCTACGGCTATAAGGAAACAATCAACGAGATGTGCTAAACAGACAGAGGAGAGCCTAGTCCTATCTTCTCGTAGAACAAGATGAGGGTGACTCAGAACTCAGAACGAAGGGGGTAAGGAGAAAAAAAGAAGCCTTACGTTGTTCCCTTATATACCCAGAGTAACTATATAACTATAGCAAGCTAGACTCAACTTCGGCCAAGGCTACTAGTCCTACAGTCAGTCCTGCTCTGATACAAAGTCTGTCGGGACCCGGGGTTAGCGTATGCAAGTCCAGTTAAGACATAGTCATATGGAGAGCCGAGAACCGCACCCACTTGTCTATGCAGACAAGGCCAAGCACTGACCATTCTCGGAAAGCATCGTGCGTGAGGGGCATCCCATCCAGGCCGGATGATCAACTGTGATGGGTCCTCATCGTCCGCACACAAGTCTAATGATATGGGTGGTGAACTCCCATATTCAAAGACAAGTCGCCTCAACCATACTATCGACTATCTCAAAACTCTTACATAGACTTACTCCAGCCCGATCACTTAGTCGGGGTCTAGGGCGGGCTCGATCATACCACAAAGTGTGCACGAGACGGAGTCTCGGACAATCGCATCGCGATGCCCCAAGCTGTGCACATCTAAGGGCCACTTGGTGTATGAAAGACCGCCAGCCAGAACACAACTAAGGTCTCGAAAACCCATACAAAGACATGCATGTTATAAACATACACGCAGCACACATGCCTTGTATGAACAGCAGGTACCATTGCAATTCTCTACAAAGTGTACATTTTATTTATAACTCTTATAGAGTACACACAGAGATCACAAACATGTGATCCAACATTACAACATAAAGCGGAAGCAAATTATGTCTGAGTACAGACAAGTTTAACAAATTGGCTTAAGAAGCCTTATTCAAACATAAAGCCCTCCACGAGGGAACCAGTCTGCTGACTGGGACTAGACTAGCTTAACTTCGGTCGTCCAGCTCGATGAAGAAGCCACCTTCGGGGTCAGTGGCGTCATCTAAAACATAGATTAAGCAAACGTGAGTACAAAGGCGTACTCAGCAAGACTTACATAGGAGCTATACTACTCATGCACATGTATCAAGGAAAAGAGAGGTGGGGTTCACTTGCAGAAATGCCAGCTTTGACTTGGCTAATCCTGAACTACGAGTACCAGACTTTGAGGCAAGAAGCGTACACGAGTCCACTACTTTCACCAACCAATACACCACTATGGTGCCTTCCTCGACTTCCCCACGAGAAAGCACGCCATAGCACTCACACTTATCTTGGTGTATTTTAGAAGTATCCGGTTCAAGTTATCTAATAATCAAGCTAAGCTTTCCAAGTAGTCCATAACCGCGGACGCGGCTATTCGAATAGTTTTGATAACCTTGCAAGGGTGTACCGCTACACACACATGACCATCATTTACTGCCTTTGATCTCGACACCATTCAAGGGGTGCCAGCGAGGATGCTCACCACAACTGTTACCTCATAGCCTATCTAGTCCAAGAAAGCCGCCTACTTGGGTTGGCTACCACAATCGTGAACCCGGCCGGTTTACCGAAGTGGACCCAAGCGATGTGTGCGTGGTGCATAAGCCGGTCTCGGTTGAGCCGTTCTCTCACTTAGCATCCAGGCCACAAGCCTACCAGAACTCCGAACTACTGCGACATCTGGACATCGAAAGGGATGATTTAATAAGTTGAGAGGGGTCAGTGAGCCCAATGTGTGGTTGTACTCTTCATCTTGGATCACCACACAAGAACTCGGACTTAGGGCGGTGTTCAACGAGACAACCCACCGTGTACTCCTACACAGCCTCTCATCGTTCACCTTGTATTAGGGTCGATTCACCAACACTTTTCTACCATCATCAACATGATCACTACCATCCCGACTCACATCACAGTAACATCATGGTATCATACTAAGCATGCAATAAGCGGTAACATTTGCAGGGGCCACATGATATCATTCAACTCCTACATTTGCTAGGATTGTGGTTTGCTTACTACTGTGACAAAAGATAGGTCATGCAAAGGAATGGGTTCATCTATGCGGTAGAATCGTAACATGGTGATCATCCTATACAATGCATAAGCGAGACATGAGATGGAAGTGGGATTTTATCGACATGATCAATGGGGTTTTGCTTGCCTTGCTCACGAGGTTCGGGTTCTGGATCTTCAGCGAAGGGGGTGACCTCTTGCTCCGGTTCCACCTCTACTCGGCAAGCAAAGCACGAAGTAGCAATCAATATGAATGCAATGCTCAAGCACATGATGGAATGTTAAAGCTTGAAGTATAATTTTGATGTGTGAGGCAATTCCATTTAAGTGGAATATATTGCATTTAAAATGCAAATTCAAACTCCACATTTGAATTCAACATTAACCAAGTTATATGTGATATAGTTTGATCATATTGAATCATCTTCAAATGTGTATGATATGCCTCTGATGTGTAAGTGAAATGCAGCATGTTGCCATGGTTCAAGTTGCAAAAATATTTGAATTGAATTTGATTTAATTCCATTTAAATAAAATAGCAAATGCTACTGATCACTTTTTAAATTCAACTCAAACATAGTGGAAAGTTGCATATTTGGAAAGATAATTTTCTCCTGATCATTTTTCATATATTATTTGTCCAATTTGGAGTTAATATGAATTTTCTATGAATTTCCAAAGTTTGGGGTATTTTCTGGAATTTCTGTAATTGTTTTAAAATAGAAAAACCTTTATTGCGCCAGCACTGCGTCAGCATGACGTCAGGGGGTTTTAACCCCGGTCAAACTGACCAGTGGGCCAGGGCTGTCAGCCTCTCATCTAATTTCCCTGTTAGATTAATCTAACAGAGAGGATTAGAGGGGGCTGGGCCCACCTGTAAGTGACCGAGGGGGGTTGGTTTAGTGGTTAACCACCCCGGCCACGTGAGGCTTGCCGGCGGCTAGTCGCCGGCGACCAACCGACGTGGCGGCGTTGCGCAAGACGGCGGCACAACCCACCATTTGGCAAGCCAAGGCCACCAAAATGGAGCCCATGCACGCGCAGTTCATCCCGCACACACGGGCAGGCTCGGGAGTCGCCGGAAGCTCGTCGACGACGTGCTCGGGCGGCGGCTGTGGCACGGGTCCAGGGTGGAAGTCGCTGCGGTGCACCAACAGAAGCAGACATGGTCGCAATCGAAGCTTTGGAGCACTACGAAGACGTCAGACAAGGAGGCGGGCTCGATTGCGCAACAGGGGGTCGTCTCCATGGATCTCGGCGGCGAGGAGCTCCGGCCTTAATGGAAAAACACGGTACGGGACAAGAGGGTGGCCGTGTAGTAGATGGGGTGAAGCAGAAGCTCACCACGGTTGAAGTGGAGGCGGTGGTGTGGTCGGAGGAGCTCTGTGGCCGGGGTAATCGACGACGGCGGCTTGCGGGTCCGGCGAGCTCTCGGTGAAGCGTGCGTCGTCCTCGGGCTTGATTAGGACGCCATCTTCTCCAGATCGGGGTAAACGGCGACGCTGCGCACGATGGACAGGTTCTCCTCGCCTATCTCCGGCGTTAGCTACGGGTTCTTGCATCGACGAACGGCGGCTGCTCTCGGGGAAAAAGGGGAAAGCGAGGAGGAGGCGCGAGACGAAGCGGCGATGGTGGAAAGTGAGAGAGGGAGCCGAGGGCGTCTCCGTGGCGCACTTTGGAGGCTTGGGGCGGCCTGGAAGGTCCTGGGCGTCGAGGTGGCGTCCACGGCGTCGACGCCGCGCCACCGAGCTGCTTGGCAGCGCGGGGTGGAAGACGACAGGGGAGTTCCCCTGGTGGGCTGGGCCGGCTGGAGAGGTGGGCCTCGCCCCTGGCGGGAGGTAAGTTTTTTTTCCTTTTTCCTCTATTTAATCTTTCCTTTCTTTTTCTGTAATTTGTTTTGGCTCTGATAAAAATACCAAACCATTTTATTAAATGCTGAAAACTTTTACATGGCCTCATAATAATATGGACAAGCCACTCATAAACTTTCAACATTTTTAAAATTCAAATGATTTGAATTTTAAATCAAATAGGGGGTTTTCTTTAATTCCAAGGTACTGTTTGAATATTTGAAAAATCTATGAGCATGGGGTGGGTCCCACATCACTTGATATGTGAGCATGGGGTGGGTCCCACATCATTCTCATTTATAAGACTTTTCAAAACTCTAACATGAATTTTTGGAAAAGATTTTTATCTGGCCTTTTGAATTAATTCAACTGGGGGGTGTTCCTTCTCCCATTTTGATTTTGAATTTGATTTCCAAGATTTCTTTTTGAAATTTTGACATGATGCAAAGGCACTAGCTAACCCTAGCACATACCTAACAGAGGGATCTGACAAGAAGAGAAGAACAAAGAAGAGAAGAAGAAATAAGAGAAGAAGAAAGAGGAGAAAAAGATAGATTAAGAAGAAACAAATCTTCTTATTCTTCCTTTTTCTCTTCTTTCTTTTTCTCCATCTTTTTCTTCTTCTTCTTCTTCTTCTTCTACTTCTTGTTCTTGTGTCCTTCTTCTTCTTCTTCTTCTTCTTCTTCTTGTCTTCTTCTTCTTCTTGTTCTTCTTCTTCTTCTTCTAATTACTTAGCGCTAAATTCTTTCTTCTTCTCATTATGCAGATTTTGATAAAGCAGCATGGCAGATGGATGGATGCTCCAGGGACTCTAGCTAGTTGTAGTCTTAGATGCTTTGTAATGCACTTTGTAATGCACTTGTACTTGCGGATTCACTTGGGATTCTTTGCGATGCTTTGTGATGCCATCTTTGTTGTTTGCACTTTGTGTTATTTATATTGTGATGCTTTGTGATGTTGTTAGATGCTTTGCGATGCTTTGTGATGCACTTGTGGTGCTGTTTAGGGCCTGGCAGAATATTAATTGTGTTATCTATATTGTTGTTTGAAAATGCAGGGAATTAACAGAAATTAAATAAAAAAAAACAGAGAGAGTCTTTGCCGTCAGCTTACTGACGGCAAAGCCTTTGCCATCGGTGGGCTGACGGCAAAGAAGGACACGTGGCAGCTAACTGTTAAATCTGGCAACTCTGGGACGACCAAATGTCCCAGGTTGTCAGCTTTGCCATCAGCTGGACAGCGGCTGACGGCCAAGGGAAGGGACCCCACGTGGCACTGATCGCAGCTCCCCTGGCAAGCATGGCCCACAAGCAGCAGCTTTGCCGTCAGCTAGACTCCAGCTGACGGCAAAGCCTGCCGTTAACCCCCTAACGGGAATGGGCTTAAGTCGTTGCCGTCAACGGTTTATGCCGTCAGCCTCGGCTCCCTAGCTGACGGCACAGGCGTTGCCGTCGGTCGATTTCCAGCTGACGGCAAAGAACCTGTTTGCCGATAAATTCGTGGCCAGTCTCTTTGCCGTCAATAACTGACGGCAAAGCCTTTGCCGTCGGTTAAAGTGGCCTTTGCCGTCAGCTACGGCAAACCAGCAGATTCCAGTAGTGACTTACTATTATACAATGCTGCAGCAGCTTCTGCTGCATTGTTAGTCTATGCTTTATATAAACTGTTGGCTATTCTCTTCTCATGCTGCAAGACTCGTCAGAAGATGCTAGTCTTCGATAGGACTATCTCCTTATCCTTATTCTGATTTCTACCTTGCAGTCCACTATATACAGCCTCCCCTTTCCATTTGATACAAATGCATAAATGCTTAGTAGCGGACCTAAGACTCGCGGGTATGCTAGATACTCACCCTTGTTTTATTTCCCCCTTTTTGTTTTGTCTGATCGGCCGCTGGAGTCGACGTTGGAGCCTTGGAGTCCAGGAGCAGGAGATCCCCGATGCCGACCACCTCAACGTGAAGAACCCCGATGCCTTCTACGACGTCGAGTTCCCGGTTGACCAGGAGTAGTTTGGAGGTTCCCAGGCAGGAGGCCTCGCCTTTTCGATCGTTGTTATTTTTGTGCTAGACTTCTTAAGGCAGATCATGTGTACCCTGTGTTAGATACCATTTCTTCCGCTAACTTTGTTCTTTTGAGGTGTTGTATTCGAGCCCTCGTGGCCCCTGGCTTGTATTAACCAGCTTGTATTGTTTTATTTATAGAGTTGTGTTGTGATATCTCACCGTGAGTCCCTAATCTCGATCGTGTACCTTGCGTGTATGATTAGTGTACACGATTTGATTTTGGGGGCACCACAAAGGGGGAGGTACTAATTTTAAGCATCTCTACATCAAGGGCTAAGATGTCTACCTTCAAAGAGAGATTATCTAATTTCTCTTTTACGCATGCTTTTTAGGTTTTTTAGGTAGTGATAAAGTCTCTATGCATGCTTTCTAGTTCAGAAGTGGGGTTCTTCTTACTAGGATAAGTGTTGTTGTTCCCATAGTTGGATGGAAACGGTCTAGGATTGTGATACGTCCAAAATGCATCACTATTTTATATTGTAATTTCACACTATTCATTGATATATTCCATTTTAAAGTATTGTTCTTATGTTGTTTTTGCTTGTTTTACACAATTTACAACTTTCTGGTGGAGAAGCAGCAGAAGCAGAAATCAGCGGTGAAAAGTGGACACCAAGTTGCTGAATCAGATCAAGTCCGAACATGATGAAAAATTACGTGGGAGTAGTTTTATGTGAATTGACTGGGGATCAACGAAGACGGCGGTGAGGGGACCCACCAGGCAGCCAGAAGGGTGTCTGGCGCAGCCCCCCTCTTGGCCGCGCCATGCACCCTCCTAGATGCCTGGTGGCCCCCCTCGGTGCCCCCTCTCGCCTAAGAGACCCCCCTGGGGTAGAAACCCTAAAAGAAGAAGAGTTTCCGTGTTTCGCCGCCGCCACGGGGCGGAAACCTACAGAGGAGAAAAGCCATCTCCGCCGGGAAGATTCCGCCGGGGAGATCACCTCCCGGAAGGGGAGATCGTCGCCATCATCATCATCATCATCGTCACGGGCATCATCGAGATCATCATCAACATCAGCACCATCTCCATCCCATCTCATCTCACAATTGCAACTTGTGTTGTAATCCGTACTATCTATCCTCTCTACTCTGTTGGTGTTGATTACTACTTTGTGGTGAATCCTATTGAGTTTTGTTGGAGAAATATCATTGTGTTCAGATTTTTTGCCACCCATCTATCACCTCTGATCATGATCTCTTTTATGTCTTGTGAGTAGTTACTTTAGTTCTTGAGAACATGGGAGAAGTCTAGTTGTTAGTAGTCATATGATGTTGAAGTATTATGTGTTGTTTGGTACTTAAGTTGTTTTGTTATTTTTCTAGTGGTGTTATGTGAGTCGAACACTTAACACTTCACCTTTCATGGGCCTAGAGGAATACATTGTGCACAAAGGATTCTTATGGTGGGTTGCCGGAGTGATAGAAACCTGAACCCCAGTTCGCACACTTTTGCACAAGGGAATTATGGATCCTTGATCGTAATGCTGTGGTTAGGCTTATGCCTTAATTACTACCTTGTATTTGCGGATGCTTGCAAGGTGTGTAATCATAAGAGTACACTTATCTTAGTTCAGAAGGTGTACTAGCATTGATCCACCCACCGAGACTTATCAAAACAATACATATTACTTGGCGGAGTATGGTGAAAGTAACATGGCTATCTCTCCCATGTGTTCTAGAGAACACTTTAGCTTTTATAAGTTTAGTTCCTCGGCTTATCTTTGTGAAAGGATTGGTCCACTTGCTACTCCTCAGTTACCTTGTTTACTTTGCTTGTCTTTTACTTTTCTGTTTCTTAAACCAAAAACCCCTAAATATTTACCTTTCAGTGTGTGCCGCCCTTTCCTTATCCAGTTTCACTTATCAACACCTTCTTCTCCTCGTGGGATCGACATCCTTATTTATAGAAAATTTAAAATCGATCACCTAGACTTGTGGGTTATCAAGAATCGTTTATTGGGGCGGTTAACAGGGAAAGCAACCCAACTAAACCTATTAACTTCTCCGCCATCAACGAGATTTTCTGGCGCCGTTGCCGGGGAGTGTAGCTCTATTGGTAAGTGAAGCCGGTAAGGAAACCTTTATTTTCTGTTATTACCTTCAGTCCTTATTGTCGGGACCCGGAATAGGCGTATGTAATTCCAGTCACGACACAATCACATGGAGATCCAAGAGCCGTACCCACTTGTCTAAGTAGACAAGGCCAAGCACAGAACACTCTCGGAAAGACGAGCAATCGCATCGCGATGCCCCAAGCTGCGCACATCTAAGGGCCACTTGGTGTATAAAAGACGGCCAGCCACATCACAACTAAGTCTCGAAAACCCATACTAAGACATGCATGTTATAAACATACACGCAACACACATGTCTAGTATGAACAGCAGGTATCATCACATAACTCTACAAAGTACTTCTTTATTTGCTTACACAGAGAGTATACAAAGATCACATGTATGTGATCAACATTTCATCATACAACGGAAGAAAATTAGGTCTGAGTACAGACAAGTTAAACAAATGGCTTAGAGAGGCCTTGAAACATACATGCCCTTCCACGAGGGACCAAAATGATGTATGCAACTATACTATCAAGATCAACGTCGAGCTTCAGGTCGGTGACTCCATCGGGGTCCGGGTTCTCATCTAAAACATAGAATAACAAAACGTGAGTACAAAGTCGTACTCAGCAAGACTTACATCAGAACTACACTACTCATGCTCAAGTATCAAGGTAAAGGGAGGTGGGGTTTCATCATGCAGAAGTTCTAGCTTTGACTTGGCTAGTCCTGTTCTACGAGTACCAGACTTGAGGTAAGAAGCGTACACGAGTTCACTACCAAGTCTCCAACCAATACACCACTATGGTTACTTCCTCGACTTCCCCACGAGGAGCACACCATAGCACTCACGCTTATCTTGCGAGTTTTATAAGTATCCATTCAACTTGTCTAATAATCAGGTACAGGTTCCATGTAGTCATTAACCGCGGACGCGGCTATTCGAATAGTTTTGTTAACCTTGCAAGGGTGTAAGCTACACACACATGACCATCGGCTACCGCCTTTTTCTCGCCACCGTTCAAGAGGTGACAGCGAGGATGTTCACCACGACACTTGATCAAGGTTAAATTAGCCAAGTTGAAAAGTCATTGTTTGTTCTTCATAAACCATGTGATCATGTGTGTAATGTGCCTCTGATGTACAAGTTATCAAGGTTGCATTTCCAAGATTCATGTTGAATTAGCATTTGAATTAGATTTGAATTAATTCCAATTAAGCCAAATAGCAAAAGCTACTGGTCCCATTTTAAATTCAACTCAAACATGGTTGAAAGATGTATATTTGGATAGATTATTTTCTCCTGATCATTTTTCATATATTATATGTTTAATTTGGAGTTAATATGAATTTTCTAGGATTTTTCAAAGTTTATATCTTTTTCTGGATTTTTCTGAATTATTTTAATTTGGAAAAATGTTTATTGCGTCATTGCTGCGTCAGCATGACGTGGGTGGGGGGGGGGTCTGACCAGAGGGGCCCACTGGTCAGCCTCTCTGGGGTTAATCCCCGTGGTTAAAAAATAATTCCTGATTAGATTAGGGGGTGGGGGCCACTGTCAGTGGGTGCATCAGGGGGATTAGGGAGGGGGGGTTAACTCCTAATCTAAACCGCCCACCGGCGGTTAACCGGCGGCGGCCACTGTGCATGGTGGCGACACGCCGGGGTGGCCTTCCGGCCACGGTTTGGCACGGGGGAAGCACGGGGAGATGCCCCTTGCTCGCCCGCATCAAGCCATGGGCTCAGGGCAGGCTGGGAGTGGCCGGAGCCTCGCCGGCGACGAGCTCCGTGGAGCCGTGCTCACGGTCGTGATGCAAAACGGTGACTGGGGCACGGATTCGAGCTGGGAAAGAGGGGAAAAGAAGCGGAGCTCACCGTAATTGCGATGGTGACCTTGGGGTTGCAGGTGAGGGGCTCACGGCTGCGAATTTTTCGGCGAGTTCTCGCGTGTCCGGCGGCGTGTCGAGGTCAATTCCGGTGGCTCGGGGACGAGGAGGCTCCCAATCCGCTGCTCAGTGAGGGAGTCGACGACGGGGAAGACGTGGGACACGTCGTCGCGGCTCCTCAACGGCGATGGCCACGCCGGACCCTGACGGCGCTCTGCGATGGCGCTCGGGTCTTCTCTGGCGGCGAGGAAAACGACGAGAGGAGAGCGAGAGAGAGAGCAGCGAGTGAGGGGATGGAGGAAGGAGCTTCTGGGCGCTGTCCTGGCGAGGAGAAGGAGCCCGGGGAGTAGCTGCGTGGCCTTGGCGGCCACGGCGGCCACGGCATGCCGGGCACGCAGCTGTGTGCTCGTACCCGGGGGGAAAACGACAGGGAGGGAAGATAGGCTGCGCCGGCTGGTGTTTGAGTTGGGCTGAAATCCCAGGTAAGGCCCTTTTCTTTATTCTTTCTGTTTTCTATTTTCTGCTTTATGTTTTGCTTTGAAAAAAAAATACCAAAGCATTTTTTTTAAATGTCCAATTATTTTTATAAATCCTAGGTGACCAGTAGCTAGTCACCTTTAGGATTTGGGCATTTTTTAAATTCGATAATTTGAATTTCGAATCAAATAGGCGTTTATTTAATTTTCCAAGGCATTGTTTGAGATTTAGAAAATTCCATGAGCATGGGATTGATCCCAAAAAACTTTTAAAATGACCAGCATCATTTATAGGAATTTTCTAAATGTTCAAATGGTTTTCTGAAAAAAGATTTTTATCTGGCTATTTAATAAAATTCTTTAGGGCTTTTCTTTTCCCCAATTCTGAATTTCTTTTGAATTTTTTCATGATCCAAAGGGACTTGCTAATCCTAGAACATACCTTACTTGGGGTTGTGACACTTATGGAATCTTCTACTGTTGGTTCGTTGCTGGTAAGGAGCCGCCCCACGACTGTGGTGGTCACTCCTACCCCTACTGAAATTGTGCCCTATAAAATACCATCTGGAATTATTGATTATGTCTTGGCTAATCGTTATACAGGAGAAGGACATCCGGGAGAACACATGCTATATTTATCACAATTATGTTCTTTATTTAAGCTTGCAGGTGTGACGATGGAGTTCATCATGAAGAAACTATTCTCCGTATCACTCAAAGATAAAGCTTCAGATTGGTATAAGATACTCGATAACTCTGATCTGCTTGAATGGCCAGAGCTTATGTCTCTCTTTTATGCAAATTTTATCCTCTTCATGAAATTCACCAAGATAGGAACTACATCTACAACTTTTGTTCTCGCGACGGAGAGAGCATCGCTCAAGCTTGGGGAACACTGAAATCCCTGATGCTCAAATGCCCAAACCATGAGCTCCCCAAGGAAATTATACTTACAAATTTTTATGCCAGGATTTCTCGTCAGGACAGGGAGATGTTGGATGCCTCCTCTAGCGGGGTATTCCAGACCAGAAGTATGGAAGAAAAATGGGATCTTATAGAAAGGATCCAGAAGAACACTGAAGACTGGGAAATTGATAAAGGTATTGAACCCGCTATAAACTATGAGCATGAATACATTGAGAGTTATGTGAAGACTAATTACTTTAATACCTTTTGCTCTAAAATTGGTCTTGATTCCCAGCTAATGGTTGACTTTTTCCAGGACTTTTCTTCTCATATTGTTTCTTCTAAGAAGAAGGAGAGTCAACATCATAAACCTTTCAAGGAGTCACCTATTGAGATTAATGTTACTGATCCTGTTTTACCTGCAGTTGTGTATGAATAGCCTCCTTATCCCTCGAGGATAAAGGAGCACTCTTTTGTTATAGGTATTCTAAACAAAAACGGAAGGACCACTGACGAACCTGAGGACATGATCAAGGTCAAGCCTCAAGATGCAATGGTCAAGGATCTGGTAACCAGTGATATTAAAGAGTCCACTATTAGTTTTTGTGCTGTTTCCACTAACATTGTCACAGCCAAGAACAAAGGCCCAATTTCAGGTACACCAGTTGTATCTGTAAAAATAGGAGATCATAATTACTATGGGCTATGTGATTTTGGATCTAGCGTCAGCGCTATTCCCTTCACACTTTATCAAGAGATCATGCGCGAGATTCAGCTATGTGAGATCAAGGACACTGATGTCACGATTCATCTTGCAAATAAACAAACAATCACTCCAGTTGAGATTGTGAGAGATGTTGAAGTACTCTGCGAGAAGTTAAATATCCTACTGATTTTCTTGTGCTTGGTTCAGTGCAAAATAGTTTTTACCCTATTATCTTTGGTAGGCCCTTCCTCAGCACTTGTGGAGCTATAATAGATTGCAAGAAAGGTAAAGTTTCTGTTGAATTCAACGGTGAGCCGTATGAATTTAATTTTTCTAAGTTTTCTAAGCAGCCTCGTGGTACTGACTTGTCAATTAATGACAAAATTATTGAAGAAATTGCTTCTATTGCTATTCCTCCTGATGATACTTTGCAGCAATTTATGGAATACCACGAGAATGACATACATATGCAGGAGAGGGATGAACTAGAAGACATATTTTTAAGACAAAATCCTATCCTGAAGCACAACCTCCCGGTTGAACCTTTAGGAATCCTCTCGTAACCAAAAGAAGACTCGGTGTTTGATCTAAAACCACTACCCGATATGCTCGAGTATGCTTATTTAGATGAAAAGAAAGTATATCCTGTTATTATAAATTCTAACCTTTCAGGGTATGAAGAAGAGCGATTATTGGAAACACTCCGCAGACACCGAGGTTCTATTGGCTATACTCTTGATGATCTCAAGGGTGTTAGTCCATCCATTTGCCAACATACTATCAATCTCGAGCCCGATGCTAAACCAGTTGTTGATCATCAACGACGGTTTGAACCCAAAGATGAAGGACGTGGTTAGGACGGAGATTCTAGAACTTCTAGCCGCAGGTATCATCAATCCTATAGCTGATAGTAAGTGGGTAAGTCTCGTTCATTGTGTTCCTAAGAAAGGAGGTATGACTGTTGTTCCTAATGATAAAAATGAACTAATACCTCAGAGGACTATTATTGGATATAGAATGTGTATTGATTTCATGAAGTTGAACAAGGCCACCTGGAAAGACCACTATCCTCTGCCCTTTATTGATCAGATGATCGAGCGGCTGTCTAAAAACACCCACTTCTGCTATCTTGATGGGTATTCTGGCTTCTCCCAGATTCACGTTAACACAGCGGATCAAGAGAAGACCACCTTTACGTGTCCTTACCGTACTTATGCTTATAGGCTATGCCTTTTGGTTTGTGTAATGCACCTTCTACTTTTCAGAGGTGTATGTCTGCAATATTTCATGGTTTCTGTGAGGAGGTTGTAGAAGTTTTCATGGATGACTTTTCCGTCTATGGAAACTCCTTTGACCACTGTCTCCACAATCTTAATAAAGTTTTGCAGAGATGTGAAGAAACAAATTTGGTGCTCAATTGGGAGAAGTGCCATTTCATGGTTAACGAAGGTATAGTTCTTGGACACAAGATTTCCAAAAGGGGAATTGAAGTGGACAAGGAAAAGATTGAAGCTATTGAAATGATACCCTATCCAAGGGACATCAAAGGTATTCGTAGTTTTCTAGGTCATGCTGGTTTCTATAGAAGATTTATCAAGGACTTCTCTAAGACCTTGAGACCCCTTACCAATATTCTCCAGAAGGATTCTCCTTTTTTATTTGATGAAGATTGTAAAGAAGCTTTTTAAGTTCTTAAGAAAGCCTTGATAACCGCTCCTATAGTACAACCACCTGACTAGAATTTTCCCTTTGAAATTGTGTGTGATGCTAGTGATTTTGCTGTTGGAGTTGTTTTAGGACAAAGGGTTGACTAGAAGCTGAATGTCATCTACTATTCCAGCAAGACACTTGATAGTTCTCAAAAGAATTATGCTACTACCGAGAAGGGATTCTTGGAAGTAGTGTTTTCTTGTGATAAGTTTAGGCCGTATATTGTTGATTCTAAAGTTATTATTCATAGTGACCATGCTGCCATTAAGTATCTTACGCAGAAAAAGAACGCCAAACCAAGACTCATTAGATGGGTACTCCTTCAAGAATTTGGTTTGCATATTGTCAATAGAAAAGGAGAAGACAATCCGGTGGCGGATAATCTTTCAAGGATGGAAGATATCCCACATGATCCTATTCCAGTCAACGACAGTTTCCCAGATGAACAGCTTGCTGTTGCAAAAGTACAATCTCATTCCGACCCTTGGTTTGCAGATTATGCTAATTTTAGCGTTGCAAATTTTTTGCCTCCAGGTTTTACATTTCAGCAGAGGAAGAAATTCTTCACGGATTTGAGGCACTACTTTTGGGATGACCCACATCTTTTCAAAGAAGGTGCGGACGGGATCGTAAGAAGGTGTATACCGGAGCACGAGCAGCAGGACATTCTTCGACAATGTCACGATAGTCCCTATGGAGGACATCATGCCGGTGAAAGGACCACACATAAAGTTCTACAATAAGGTTGTTATTGGCCTACTCTTTTTAAGGACGCTCGAAGGTACGTTCTATCTTGTGATAAGTGTCAGAGATTTGGTAACATTAGCAGGAGAAATGAGATGCCTATGAATTACTCACTAGTGATCGAACCTTTAAATTGCTGGGGTTTTGATTTTATGGGTCCTTTTCCTCCTTCACACAAGTACACACACATCTTAGTTGATGTTGATTATGTAACCAAGTGGGTTGAAGCAATCCCCACTGAGAGTGCTAATCACAAGAAATCTTTGAAAATGCTCAAGGATGTAATTTTTCCTAGGTTTGGAGTACCAAGGTACCTCATGACAGATGGAGGGTCACACTTAACGCATGGAGCTTTTAGGAAAGCTCTAGCCAAGTACGATGTAAATCATAGGATTGCATCACCGTACTACCCTCAAACTAGTGGGCAAGTTGAGCTCACCAATAGGGAGATCAAGTTGATCTTGCAGAAAACAGTAAACAGTTCTAGAAAGGACTGGTCAAAGAAGTTAGGAGATGCTTTGTGGACGTATAGAACTGCTTACAAAAACCCCATGGGCATGTCTCCGTATAAAATGGTATATGGAAAGGCTTGCCATTTACCATTAGAGTTAGAGTGCAAGGCTTTCTGGGCTGTCAGAGAGCTAAATGCTGACCCAAAGTTAGCTGGTGAGAAGCGTCTCATGAACTTGACTTCTCTAGATGAGTGGAGGAGTGAAGCTCACGAGAGCGCTAAAATGTTCAAGGAAAAGGTAAAGAACTGGCACGATAAAAGAATTCTGAAACGTGAATTTAATGTTGGTGATAAAGTTTTGTTGTTTAGATCTCGTTTCAGGTTTTCTCCAGGTAAACTACTTTCCAGATGGGAAGGACCTTTTCATATCGAAGCAGTATATCGGTCTGGTGCAATCAAGATCAATAATTTCCAAGGCACCAAACCTCAAGTTGTGAATGGACAAAGAATCAAACATTATATGGCAGGTGATCCAATCAATGTGGATGCAAACATGATATATACAAGAACTCATGAGGAGCATGTTGCAGCCCAGTTTCAGACTCCGGCAGGAGCAGAATAAGAAAAGGTATGTATTACGGTAAGGAAACGCGAACGTCAATAAAAGTTTACTTTTCAAGCCGCGCCAGGCACCCTCCTGGGTGCCCTGGAATCCGACTCCGACTCCACCTAGGCTTGAAACCTTCCTTCTGTTGCAGAAATTTTTGCTATATATTTGCCCGGATAGTCCCGGCACCGTATCTCTCGATTTCGCGTGTTTTCTTTCTCGTTCTGTTTCTGCCAGGGTGAAAAGTTGTTGCTAGAGATGTCTTCTTATGACTCGAGCGGAGAGGACTTCTTGGGATGGCGTCTACGTCAAGTCCAGAAGGATCTTAATCAAGGGAAGCACGTTGATTGGGCTACCGAAGAAGAAATTGCTGCAAGACAAGCGGAGATGGAGCGCTCCGTGAGAGAGGAAGTCAAGACTATCACTGCCCAACAACAAGGAGGTCCAAGCAATCCCATCATGGTGGGATCTGTCCAACCTCAATATGATCTTTCTCTTAACCTTTCAGGGCCCTCCACTTCACTTGAAGATCAACGCAAGCTTTCCACCATCTCCAAGGCCTACCGCATCACCAACAAACTCTTTGAAGATTTCTATGTACTAAAAGTACAAGTGGAAGTCTTGGAGTCAGAGATACGAACCCTTCGCCGTGACATCAGGGATCTGAAGAAACAACCACAACAAGATGAGGAGTAAATCTCCTCGGGTAATGGCATCCCCTTAGCTTGTTCCAAGCTTGGGGGAGTGTCTAGTATCTTTATATTTATCTTTGTCTTTAGGAGTCAAGTAGAGTCGTATCATGTCTAGGGAAGTTACTTTATGAAATAGGTGTTGCATTGAGGTCTATCACTCGTTTTGTGGAGAGCTTTGTATCCATGAGTGTGGGGTCGTCTATGAAGGAATATTAATGAGAAGTCTATTGGTTTCTTTGCTGCACTCGGTATTCATTATGAGCTGATTCTTATGGGGAGTATTGACCTTATATCAGGTATGGCTTCGAAAACTTTATTTAAATCTTGGCAAGTATAGCTTTGTTCATAACAACAAGCATGTTTTTCTCAAAGTAGCGACATAGCCAAAACCTTTGTGTTATTATGCTTGAAGTGTTATGTTGACAAGGAAGACAACTTGATGTTTTATGCTAGTTTTAATGTTTATGCTTTGTATTGCTTGCATCTAAGTTGTCATCAATTGTCTGGTCTCTCAAAGCCTTGCTATCCAAAACTCTGTACTAAGCGGAATTCTGCTTGTACTTCCATACCCTGAAACCAACATCTTCCACTTGAGTCCACCATACCTTCCTATTAGTGGTATTACACTACCACTCCTAAAGTACATAATTTATGTGCTATCTCTAGATGTTCAAAATCTTCTGTTTTGTGCCACTGATTCACCTCATGAGGAAGTGGTGGGTAACCCATGATCTTCTTAATTTGGACAAGTTTTATCTTGGGATTGCATGCCTAATCTGCAAACCCCTAATACGAGAAGGGACTGGCATGAGTGCCCATCTCGTAAAAGATAAATACTAACACACAAGTTCCTTCGCCCATTTATGAGTGATAAACAAAGGTATTTAAGGGGATGTGATCGTCCCCACATGGGATCCGTTCCTCGAAAGTTGTCCAAATCATGAAGTGAGTGACTTATCTATCAGCAGTCGTTGACGGATCATGCACCTCCCAAAGGCCTGTTTTTATTCTGTTTGATCTAGAGATGACACATGAGTTTTCCCTGCTTACCCTTTTGCACGGGGTTTATCCTTTATTTTGTGCTGAGTCAGTCCTTCCTACTTCCTTCCTTATTGAGAGAGAACAAACACTTGATGTTAATAAAGATTCTTGCATACAAAGCTGCATTGAAATTTAGCATGTTACATCTTTGTTGACATTATCTTTTGATAAGTGAGTTGTTTGCAAAGGCTTATGCTTAGTAAACATCTTCCTTTGTGTTAACTTGTGCACTTCTTGACTGATAACATGTTCTTTACAAAGCTTCAACTGGTTCCATTATAAGTGAAAGAGAAAAAGTAAAAGTTATTAGTTGTTCCTTCACCAAAGCTATGTTTTCCATGATTTGATGAGTTTTCCAGGTCCTACTTTGTTATAATTGTTACTACTTTCTCATAAGGGACTTATGAGTTGAGGTTGCTGTTGAGGATGCTTCAGTTTGGTGAGAAATCTTGATGCTTCTTGTCCGTATTCTTTTATCGACGCTTCACTCTCTAAACTTGTGGACAGGTTTACCGAGCTCAGCAATCGCTTGGGGACAAGGGAGGTCTAAGCTTGGGGGAGTTGATACGTCCAAAATGCATCACTATTTTATATTGTAATTTCACCCTATTAATTGATATATTCCTCTTTAAAGTATTGTTCTTATGTTGGTTTGGCTTGTTTTACACAGTTTACAACTTTCCGGTGCCGAAGCAGCAGAACCAGAATTCAGCACTGAAAAGTGGACACCAAGTTGCTGAATCAGATCAAGTCCAAACGCGATGAAAATTTACGGGGAGTAGTTTTATGGGAATTGACTGCGGATCACCGAAGACGGAGGTGAGGGGACCCACCAGGCAGCCAGAAGGGTGCCTGGCGCGGCCCCCCTCCTGGCCGCGCCAGGAACCCTCCTGGATGCCTGGTGGCCCCCTCGGTGCCCCTCTCGCCTATAAGACCCCCCTGGGGTAGAAACCCTAAAATAAGAAGAGTTTCCGTGTTTCGCCGCCGCCATGGGGCGGAAACCTACAAAGGAGAAAAGCCATCTCCGGCGGGCAGATTCCGCCGGGGAGATCACCTCCCGGAAGGGGAGATCGGCTCCATCATCATCATCACCGTCACGGGCATCATCGAGATCATCATCAACATCATCCCCAACATCAGCACGATCTCCATCTCCATGCCATCTCATCTCACAATTGCAACTTGTGTTGTAATCCGTACTATCTATCCTCTCTACTCTGTTGGTGTTGATTACTACTTTGTGGTGAATCCTATTGAGTTTTGTTGGAGAAATATCATTGTGTTCAGATTTTTTGCCACCCATCTATCACCTCTGATCATGATCTCTTTTATGTCTGGTGAGTAGTTACTTTAGTTCTTGAGAACATGGGAGAAGTCTAGTTGTTAGTAGTCATATGACGTTGAAGTATTATGTGTTGTTTGGTACTTAAGTTGTGTTGTTATTTCTCTAGTGGTGTTATGTGAGTCGAACACTTAACACTTCACCTTTCATGGGCCTAGAGGAATACATTGTGCACGAAGTATTCTTATGGTGGGTTGCCGGAGTGACAGAAACCTGAACCCCAGTTCGCACTCTTTTCCACAAGGTAATTATGGATTCTTGATCGTAATGTTGTGGTTAGGCTTATGCCTTAATTACTACCTTGTATTTGCGGATGCTTGCAAGGTGTGTAATCATAAGAGTACACTTATCTTAGTCTAGAAGGTGTACTAGAATTGATCCACCCACCGACACTTCTCAACACAATACATATTACTTGGCGGAGTATGGTGAAAGTAACTTGGCTATCTCTCCCATGTGTTCTCGAGAACGCTTTATCTTTTATAAGTTTAGTTCCTAGGCTTATCCTTGTGAAAGGATTGGGCCACTTGCTACTCCTTAGTTACCCTGTTTACTTTGCTTGTCTTTTACTTTTCTGTTGCTTAAACCAAAAACATCTAAATATTTACCTTTCAGTGTGTGCAGCCCTTTCCTTATCCAGTGTCACTTATCAACACCTTCTGCTCCTCGTGTGATCCACATCCTTATTTATCGAGAAGCTACAATTGATCCCCTAGAATTGTGGGTTATCAAGAATCGTTTATTGGCGCGGTTAATAGGGAAGGCAACCCAACTAAACCTATTAACTTCTCCGCCATCAGATTGCTAGCAAAATTACCCCTATAAGCATTGTTGTTGAAGTTGTTTCTAGCAACAAAGTTCACACCTACTTGTTCCTGAGCAACCAAATAATTTAAAGGGACATCATGAGGATCAATAGAGGGTTTCTTGGTAAGTAGAGACATAATGAAGTCAACTTTTTCATTTAGGGAGGTAATCTACTCGACAGATTTTACCTTCCTACCTGTTGGAGCGCGTTCGATGTGCCATTGGGAATAGTTGGTCATCATCTCATCTAGAAGTTTTGTGGCAGAACCAAGTGTTGTTGACATAAAGGTTCCTCCCACGAACGAATCTAACAGGTTCCGCGAGGTAAAGTTCAAGCCTGCATAAAAAGTCTGGATAACCATCCAAGTAGTCGAACCATGTGTATGGCATTTCTTAACAAGATATTTCATTTGTTCCCAAGCTTGGGCAACGTGTTCATTATCCAATTGCTTAAAATTCATAATGTTGCTCCTCAGTTGGATAATTTTAGCAGGTGGTTAGTACTTCCCAATAAAAGCATCTTTGCACTTATCCCAAGAATCTATGTTGTTCCTAGGCAAAGATTGAAACCAGATTTTAGCTTCTCCCCTCAAAGAGAAAGGAAAAATCTTAAGCTTAACAACATCACCTTCTACTTTTTATACTTTTGCATATCACATAGCTAAACAAAATTGATCAAGTGTAAAGTAGCATCATCTCCAGCACCAGAGAATAGATCTCTCATAACAAGGTTTAGCAAAGCAGGTTTAATTTGAGAAGAGGTAGCTGAAGTGGAAGGTGAGGCAATAGGAGTGCAGATAAAGTCTTTGTTGTTGTGACTAGTGAGGTCACACAACTTGGTGTTTTCAGTGGAACCCATAGCAGCAGCAAGTGTGGAAGATTTTTTTTGTGATTTTTGATATGGGACGCTAAGATAAAAACTGAAAGGTAAACTAATAAGACTAAAAAGCAACGATAAAATATAGTGTGCAACTCCCCTATCTTGGCACTCAGAGTCCCCGGCAACGTCGCTAGAAATTTTTCTTGATGCGCGAGAGATGATAATGGCTTCTCGCCCTTTGTTGGTTACCCCAAGTGGAAGGTGAGAATGTAGGATAGCAGCAAATTTCCCTAAGTGAAGATAACGAGGTTGAGTATCGAACCAGTAGGACTCCGATAGTGATAAATAGGTGGTGAAGCGAACAATGCTCCGTTTGAGATATTGCTCTCTTAACTTGGACCTTCACACGACACGAATAACTTTGCTCCCAACGAAGTTCAGAGAGGTTGTCAATCTCTCTGGTCTTGTCGTTTACAAAGGATCAAACACAAGGGATAATGATAATGGTGATAGCAGCTAGAAAGTGAAAGTAGAAAATAAATGAGCGTGTAAACAGTGATGAGAATTTGGACAGGGGTCCCGTGATGTTCACTAGTGATGTTTCTCTCCCAAAAGTCGACAAAACTGCTATGCGAGGTAAACAAATCACAGTTGGGCAATTGACAGGATTAAAAATGCACCGCAATGCTAACTATGCTACAAAGAAAGGACGAGGCTCAAAAGCATGGGCGGTACGCCAAAATAAGTAGACCGAAATCCAAATGCATCTACTACTAATCATCCACCTTGATATATCTATCCCGAACATCTCGCTGGTATTAAGTTGCGAGCCCCACCCAAAGTGTAAACCCAAAGCAACAGACAACTGCATTAAAAAGCACTTTGCGTAAAGAATCCTGCAACCGCGGTTACAAGCACCGTTGTTTCCTCCTTTTGGCAACAACACATTCCCTAGACTCATGTTTCTTTCACTAAAGCCTGTCATCAGGCGGCATGAACCCACAATCGAGCATAACGCTCCCTCTTGGATTTACTACCTACTACTTGGCCAAAGCAATAAACAGCAACGGAGAACATGCAAGAATTACTCAAGAACATAAATATAAAAGATAAGAATCAAATATATTACTCAATCACAAATTGAACATAGTCTCATAAGCCATCATATCCCAGCAAACTTAGAATAGAAATAATAGAAAATTATATATGTTCCTCGATCATGTAGGGAAGCTCACGAGGTCTAATCCATGAAGAACAAATATGGGAGGATAACATCACATAGCTACTGATCACGGACCCATGGTCCAAGGTAGACTACTCACGAATCATCCGGGAAGCGTCCATGGTGGAGGAGGGGCTCCCGAAGGTCAATCCTCCCTCCGGCAGGGTGCCGGGAAGAGGTCTGCTGGCGCTCCCGGTCTTGGAAGCGCGGCGGCGACGGAATTGTGGTGAGATCACAATAAAGGGTTCTGTCCTCGGAAGAATCCCTTCACGGAGAATATATAGGCGAAGGGGCGCAACCAGGGGGCCACCAGGTGTCCAGGCGCCCCCGTGGCGCGGCCAAGCCCTAGGCCGCGCCACCTAGCCGCCTGGTGATACGTCTCAAACGTATCGATAATTTATGCTCACTCCATGCATGTTTTGAGTGATATTGCTGTGATCTAGATAAACTTTCATACACTTTTGATCATATTTGGACTTACCTACTAACTCAGTGCACCCCAGTGCCAGTTCCTGTTTTCTGCTGTTTTTCAATTCCCGGTTTCCCCCATATTAAAATTGCTCCAAAAATTCGGGAAAAATTGGATAAAAAATCAGTGTAACAGAGTCTTCTAGAAGCACCCATGTGGGGCCAAAGGGCCACCACCAGGGGCCCAGGCGTCCCCCTGGCGCGGACAGGGGCCTGGCCGCGCCAGGGGGCACCTGGACCCCTGGTGGCCCCCCTGGCTGCCCCCCTTCGCCTATGTATTCTCCTTCACGGGGAAACTCCGAGGACAGAACCCTATTTCGCAAATTCCCCTCTGTTCCACCGAAGCCGCGCTTCCAAGATCGGGAGCACCGTCAGGACCCTTCCCGACACCCTGCCGGAGTGAGGATCGACCTCCGGGAGCCTCTTCTCCACCATGGACGCTTCCCGGATGTGCCATGAGTAGTCTACCTTTGACCATGGGTCCTTGATCAGTAGCTATGTGATGTTCTCCTCCCATCTTTGTTCTTCATGGTTTAGACCTCGTGAGCTTCCCTACATGATCGAGGCACATATGTAATTCTTTCTGCTTTTGCTATGCTGAGTTTGGAGGCATCTGATGGATTATGAGATGATGTTCAGATTGTGATAGATTAATATAATTGGTTCTTATCTTTTGTATTTTTGTTCTGAAATAATTCTTGCATGTACTCCGTTACTATTTATTTCTTTGGCCAAGTGGTAGGTAGTAACTCCAAGAGGGAACGTTATGCTCGATTGTGGGTACATGCCCCCTGATGACACGCTTGAGTGACACAAACATGAGTCTAGGGGATGTGTTGTGGCCACATGGGGGAAAACAACGGTGCTTGTAACCACGGTTACAAGGATTGTTTGCTTTACGCAAAGTTCTTTTAATGTAGTTGTATGTTGCTTTGGGTTTACACTTTGGGTGGGGCTCGCAACTTACTACCAGCGAGATGTTCTGGATAGATATTTCAAGTTGGATGATTAGTAGTAGATGCAGATGGATTTCGGTCTTATTATTTTGGCGTACTGCCCATGCTTTTGAGCCTCTTCCTTTCTTTTGTAGCATAGTTAGCATTGTAGTGCGTTTATAATCCTGTCAATTTCCATTCTGTAATTTGTTTACCTCGCATAGCATCTTTATCGTCTTTTGGGAGAGAGAGATCACTAGTGAACATCACGGGACCCCGGTCCATATTCTCATCACTGTTTACACGCTCATTTATATTCTTGCTTTTTACTTTTAGTTTGCTATCATTATCATTATCCTGTGTTTTTTATCCTTTGTAAAAAACAAGGCCGAAGAGATTGACAACCTCTCTGAACTTCGTTGGGAGCAAAGTTAATTGTGTTGTGTGCATGTCCGCGTCAAGTGCGCCGCTGACACCTACTTATCATCGCTGGAGTCCTACTTGTCGATCCTCAACATCGGTATCTTCACCGAGGGAAACTTGCTGCTACGCTGCATCTTACCTTCCACTTGGGGTAACCAACGAAGGACGGGAAGCAATCCTCTCTTGCGTATCACCTGGGCACCAAGTGGTTCCCCTCTGGCCCTCCTTCGAGACTCCGGAAGCTTCCGTTACGCTGATTTTTTATCTGATTTTCCTGAGTTTTTGGAGCACTTTTAATATGGGGGAAACATGAAATAGAAAAACAATAGAAAATAGGAACTGGCACTATGGTGCATTGAGTTAATAAGTTAGTCCAAATATGATCAAAAGTGTATGAAAGTGTATCTAGATCATAGCAATATCACACAAAACATGCATGGAGCAAGAAAAAATTATAGATACGTTTGGGATGTATCAGTCCATAATCCTGTCAATTGCCCATCTATAATTTGTTCACCTTACATAGTTGTTTATAGTCTTTTGGGAGAGAGATATCACTAGTGAACTTCATGGGCCCCGGTCCATATTTCCACACTGTTTACACCCTCAATTTACTTCCTGATTACTTTCTAGTTGCAGTTGTCATTACCCTTTTATGCCTTGCGTTTGACCCTTTGTAAACAACAAGATCAAAGAGATTGACAACCTCTCTGTACTCATTGGGAGCAAAGTTATCCGTTGCTGTGTGCAAGTCCAGGTCAACTCTCGCTCTATCAATTTCTAGCTCCGTTGTCACCTACTTGTCGTTGTTGGAGTCCTACTGGAGACATAAACCTTGGTATCCCCACTGAGGGAAACTTTTTGTTGTGCTACATCTCAACCTTCCACTTGGGGTAACCAACGAGGGGCGAGAAGCCATCAGGGTTCCACTAGCATTGATTCCTCCTTTTTTCCTAGGCATGCAATTCCTAGTTGGAATACATCTAAAGATTCTAAGCTTTGACACTATGTTTGTCACCACAATAGTTACTATGTTTGCACTCCCATTAGTAGATTTTCCTCAAGTATGATATAAATAAACAATTTTCTGAAAAGGGAGAAGATGACATCTCCCACTTGAGTAATTATGAGAAGGTGTGTGACGAACAAAAACCTCTTGGAATGGACGGTGACCAATTCAAACATAATTTCTTTGACTATTCCCTTCACTTGAAAGCAAAGAACTGATTCTGTTCCGCTTGATAAGAAAGACACTTGGGAAAATTGCGAAAATTCCTTTATCACAGAGTTTCACTATAGTGAACTTGACTTTGCCAATTTCAGTTTCTTCAAAGTTATCCAATTCTTACAAAAGATAGCCAAAGATCCCCACACTAGATCACTTAACATTGCCTTCACTAAGCATATCACCAATGCTCTTATCAAACCTAGGGAAGAAAAACTTAGATTAGAAGTTTATATTCCTAGGAAACTAGAAGATGGTTGGGATCCTATGGTCAAGATTAAAATTAATAATCTTTCTTGCTTTTCTTTATGTGATGTTGGATCTAGTGCCTCCGTTATGCCAAAGAGAATGTATGATATGCTTGATTTGAAACCTTTTGATCCTTGCTCTTTGGGTGTTGATACGTCCCATCTATAATTTCTACTTGTTCCATGCTCTTTTAGTGACATTGCTATGTGTTTTTCTACACTTTCATACCCTTTTACACATATTTGGACTAACATACTAACCCAGTGCACCCAGTGCCAGTTTTTGTCTGCTGATGTCTGTGAATTGCAGGTTTTTACCCATATTTACAAAGCTCCAAAAATCCCAACAAAAATATATAAAAATCATTGTGAAGGAAGCTTCCAGAATCATCGAAGGAGGGCCAGGCCCCACCCAGGTGTCCAGGTGGTGCGGCCTCCTCCCTGGCTGCGCCACCAGGGCGCCTGGGGGGAGGGGCTACTCCTGTTGCCCCCCTTCGTCCTATATTTAGCCCTCGACCTTGAAATACTCGAGAGGAGCCCCTCATCGTGATTTTCACCTCTGTTCCGCCGCCGCCTCGCTTTCAATATCGGGAGCACCAGATGACCTCTTCCCGGTACCCTGCCGGAGGGAGGATTGACCTCCAGGAGCTTCTCCACCACCATGAGCGCTTCCCGGATGTGCCGTGAGTAGTCCCCCTTGGACCATGGGTCCATGACCAGTAGCTATATGATGTCTTCTCTCCAATCTTGTGCTTTAATTATTAGCCCTTGTGAGCTGCCCTACATGATAAAGGCATCTATGTAATCTTTTTGTTGTTGCTATGATGTGTTTGCTGGGATCCGATGGATTATGAGATTATGTTCAGATTGTGATGATTTATATATTTGGTTCTCCTTTTATATTTTGTTCTTGTGAAATTATTGCATGTTCTCCGTTGATTTTTATTGCTTTGACCAAGTAGTAGATAGTAACTCCAAGAGGGAGCGTTTATGCTTCATTGTGGGTTCATGCCCCTCGATATTTAGCTTGAGTGATAGAAACATGATAATAGGGGATGTGTTGTTGCCACCAGGGAGAAAACAACGGTGCTTGTAGGGTTTACACTTTGGGTGGGGCTCGCAACTTAATAACAACGAGAGGTTATGGATAGATATCTCAAGGTGGATGATTAGTGAGTAGATGCAGTTGGATTATGGTCTACTTGTCTTGGCGTACTGGCCATACTTTTGAGCCTCTAACTTTTCTTTGCAAAATAATTAGCATTGCGATGCGTTTATAATTCTGTCAATTGCATAGCTATAATTTGTTCACCCTGCTTAGCTATTTTATCATCTTCTGGGAGAGAGAAATCACTAGTGAACATCATGGGACCCCGGTCCATATTTCCACCACAGATTACACCTCCACTATTTACTGCTTTATTTCCTTTCTGCAATAACCATCACTATTTCCACCGTGTGTTTTGACCCTTTGTAAACAACAAGACCGGAGAGATTGACAACCTCTCTGACTCGTTGGGAGCTAAGTTATTTGCTTTTGTGTGCAGGTTCAGGTCAAGTGAGTAAGTTATATCAAACGACATGTTGCTCACTTCACCACCTAATTTTCGTCCTTGGTGTCCTACTGGAGACATAAACCCTATCCTCTATGTTAGGGGAAATTTTCTGCTAGGCTACATCCAACCTTCCACTTGGGGTAACCAACGAGGATCACTACTTCAGTTCCATCAGGTGTTTGACTTGTTGATTCTTCCGTCAAGAAACCTTTAGGAAGAATAGGTGATGTTCTTATTATTTTCAATGATAATTATGTTCCCGTTGATTTTCTTGTCATAGACATTGAGGATGATCCCTCATGTCCAAATATTTTGGGAAGGCCTTTTCTTCAAACCGTTAGTGCAATCATTGACATGAAAGAAGGGATTTTAAGATTCCAATTTCCCCTCAAGAAGTCCTTGGAACATTTACCTATAAATAAGATGAAATTACCTTTTGATTCTGTTATTCGGGCTAGCTATGCTTTTGATATTGGTAAAAATTGATCTCGTTGCTTCATGCCTAGATAAAAGGTGTAAAAGAAAGCGCTTATTCAGAGGCAACCCAAAAAAAATTTACTTTCAGTTTTAGTGGCCTTGATATGCTTGTTACTACTATAGCATCCTCATTGTATTTTTATTTTCAAGTTTTGTGCCAATTTTTATCCTCTGATGATAAGGGAAGCAAAAGTTGAGGCATGCCGTCCAGAAAACAGATTTTGTCTGCTCCACGAAGCAACTCATTAAAAATCACCAGATCATCTTTTTGATCTGAACTTTTTACATAGCATGCTCGATACAATTGGGAAACTTTCACTAGTTTTGATTTTTTTATTTGAGCTACAGAAGTGCCCCGAATAAATTAAGTTTCACGTGTTGTGTTCTTTTCCCAGATTTCTGCCTTGTTTTGCAATTCTATCTGTTGGACACTTTGATCTTGGTTTTCCCTTGCAAGAACCTTCAAACAAAGTTAGGGAATAGTAGCTATTGTTTAAATTGAGTGTTTCAACAGTACCCCAGTGAAATTTATTTATTATTGGCACTAACCACTCCAATCAATTTATGATAAGTTTCATGTGACGGAAGTCTTCAAGTGTGCAAAGGGAGATGATGAAAGAAGATTCAGGACTGCCAAAAGCTTAAGCGTCTAAGCTTGGGGATGCCCTCTTGCATCCCCTTCTTCATCAACAATTATCAGTTCTTGCTTCTCCACATTTTTATTGCTTAACATATTATGTGCTTTGCTTGGAGCATCTCGTTCTTTAATTTTCAGTTTTTATTTTCTTAGTTTAGTTTAGTTTGTTGTTCATAATAAGTTGGATCCTAGCATGCCTTGTTTCGGACAGAAACACGCTCCAATTTTTCCTAGAATGCTCATAGTTTTCACTTCTATCTTTCTGAGCGTTCGTTCTTTGTTACTAGCTGGCTGTCATGTTTAGCTCTTGTTCTTCATGTTTATTTCTTTCTAAGAGTTGATAATTAGAATTTTAGGACTCTCTTGATTTTCATGTTTATCTTGTTTAGAGAGTTGGCCTTGTTGCACTAGGTGTGTCTTGCTTTGAGTAGGTAATCAAGGTTGCTAAGTTAACTTTAGTAGTAACCTGCAATAGTTTTGAGGTGTTGTTACAAGTAATGTTTGTACTTCTATGTGTCAAGAGCTGAAGCCTATTAGTGATAAGTGTTGTATTTTGGTTCAACGTGCTTTTTCGAGAACTAAAAAATATTAGTTGAGAACTCTAGCTGCTAAAGTGATAATTAATCTTTGCAGGATTGTAAAGAGTACCGTCACGTATCATGGGTCGAGGATGCGCAAGGATAACCAAGAGCCCAAACACTCCTCTTAGGATGCTCTTTTCTTTCTAAATCTCCTGACTAGATAGAGAGTTACTGATAATAGGTGGATGAGTTCGTTTGACTAATGCGAGTATTCAATTCTTGGCACTTTAATCATCCATATTTTGCTAGCTCTCTGGTACCGTGCATTTTTCCCTTTCTCATCTTGAGAGTCGGTGCAAACTTCGCCGGTGCATCCAAATCCTTTGCATGATACACTCTGTCATACATAAGCCTCATTATATCTTCCTAAAACAGCCACAATACTTAACTATCAAGGCACTTACATAGCCTTTCCGAGATATATTGCCATGCAACATCCATCTTCTCATGACTTGATCTTTCATTGTCATACATGATTTTTCTTGATTGTAGAGCCACATGATAGTTGGGTTTCACCCTTACGTAATTGCTACATGACACACTAGTATTATTGCATATCCTGCTACACCGGACGAGGCATACATTGCATACATCATGATATAGTTTCAGTTTTATTATGATTACCTTGTAAAAGTTTGTTGATCTTGTTCATCTTTGTATATATAGAGTGTTGCCCTTAAAGTGAAGAAAAGATCCCAAACAGGACACAAATAAAAGATCCCAAAATAGGACATATGAAAATATCCCAAAGAGGACAAATGAGAGATAAATAGAAAGAGCCAAAGAGGCCACAAAAATACAAAAAAGAGAAAAAAGAGAGAAGGGGGCAAAACTACTATTCCTTTTTAAAATTTCCACACTTGTGCTTCAAAGTAGGACTTGTACTTCATAGAGAGTTTTCATATCATTCATGCATAAGTAAGTGGGGACCTTTACACTATAGAACTTAGCTTGTATATTCCAATGACGAGCCTCCTCAAAAGAGCTCTACATCTTCGTTAGAAAGCAACTTGCATGCACCCCCACTAGTTCCATTGAAGAGGATTCATACACTCATAGCTCATTATGCATCCGTTTCATGGAAATCCCTACTCCTCACATCATATCTATCATATGGATTTCTCTTACCTATGATTGTCCTCATTGATGTGATCCTTTCACACTTTTGACTACCTATCCCCATTATTTATTGTCTTTGTCATCCTAAGTGCCAACTAATCTCGCTCGCGCTCATTCATTGCATGAGTGCTCGAAGTCGAAAGGGAGAGGATCGAATTGACTTGTACCTGGCCGACAGTCCGGGGTTGAGTTATAATAAGATTCCAAAGACCCAAAGTGAAATTTAATAGATTTAGTTCTCAACAAATAATAAGAATTTTTTATGCTCTAACCCCATCTCCCATTTTCTGGATGGGAACAACGGCTGGAGACATGCGAGTCACGGACAGCGAGAGCTCTTGCACCTTTATGTTCTTACTTTGCTAGTTTCAATACTAGATATAGACTCTTTCTTGTTATTGCTTTGAATTTAATTACATATTTTTCTTCCTTTACTTTAAAGTACTACTTATGTTGATAGCATGTCAGCACAACAATTTTATTTGTTATCATTTACCTACTCGAAGACGAGCAGGAGTTAAGCTTGGGGATGTTGATATATCCAAAACATATAAATAGTTCTTTCTTGTTCCATGCTTTTCTTGGTGAAATTGCTATATGTATTGATGCACTTTCATATCATTTACAACATATTTGAGATTAACCTAGCGCCCAGTGCCAGTTTTTGTCCGTGCATTGTAGAAAAAAGGTGAAAAAAATCAAAGTGTTCAGAAAATTCCTAAAAATCTTTTACACACTACAAAATCAACAATATCAGTTGGCAGGCCATTTGTGTCATGGTAAAGCATTTTTCTTTAATAATGATACGCTAACGACGGTTTGCCTCCGATCAATCGACCCGTCACTGATGCGCCGTCGAAAAAAATGAAAATAACGACGGTACCACTTTTTCGTCGACTAAGATCGTTTTTTAGGTGACATTACCAAGTTCGTCACTAATGTTAATCATTAATGACGGGGTTAATCAGTTGCCTAAAAAACACAACTTGTCACCTATATGCGTCTTCGTTGACGATAATCCCGTCGCTAGAAATTGTTTTCTGCTGGTTTGACTAGTCACCTTTCCGACAAGTGGGCCCCCTTTTGCTGACGTGGCTTCTCCATGTGGGACCGAATGTGCTTTAACCTCCTTAAGTGCCCGTTACTAATAAATTATCCCTTTGTTTTGACTAGTCAACAGTCCTTACATATGGGTCCACGAAATGCTGACGTGGAGCCTTACAAGCGGGCATAAGCGGTACTAACATGGGAGCTTACATGTGGAGTCGCAGACTTGGTGACGGTCCTATAATCGTCAGATCACTGTATTGTATATTACCATTTTAAAATTGAATACATTTTGAAAATGAGGCCAATATATCTTTCTTTAATGCTCAAACAGACATGCATTGCATAATTGTATCACACATAATGATCATCCAAATGAGAAAACACAGTACCACCTATGAAAACCATAATAAGAACACGACCCTCAAAAGAAACCATAATAAGAAAACATAAGTTCCACGACGAAGAACACAATCATGGCTGCTGTAACACCCTCAGTGTCATGTAACAGTAATCAATTTTGCTACAGTAAAATCACTGTGCCTAATTTCACTTTGATCATCTTTGCATTTGATCATATCCAAAACCCTTTTACTTGATATTAAAAATAATATGATAAATAAAACTTTGTCAAAACATTGTGCAACCAATTTTGTTAAATGCCTAAAATTCAGTGTACCATGTTAAACCAACCTTGGGTATTTATTGCAATATTTAAATATAGCAAACAATTCAAACCAGTGCTAAAATAGCCCCATTCAAAAGTTGCATATTCAAAAGAAATATTAAATGAATTTTTTTTGCACCCAAACTTTTTGTGGCACTCTAGTAATATGCAATACCAATTATGGGACAAGTTCCATATTTTATAAAAAGTCAAAAGCTAACAAAACAAATACAAGCAAACAAGAAAAAAAGGAAAAGAAAACAGAAAATGAGAAAAGCATAACTATCGCCCTGGGCAAAGCCCACCAACCCCGGCCCACACCGGCCCACCTCCCCATCGTCTTTCTCCTATTCACAGGAGAGGCGTGGTGCCCATCCCCCAGCTGGCCACGCCGTGGGCGCCGTGGAGGCAATCCAGAGCAGCCCCGGCGGGTATAAGTGCAGCCCGGCTGCCCTGCGCCCATCTGAAACCCTAGCTCGCCCCCTGCTTCCCTGTCGTGCCGCCGCTCTCCTCTCCCGTGGCTCTTCCGAGAGCTCGTGGCCACGCCTCCGTGCGCCCACACGAACAACGGCGATGACAAGCCGCTCCGTGGTGTCCTGGTGCCTCCTCGGCCTCTCCCTCGGCTCCCCGTACTATTCGTCGTCGCCGGAAGCCACAAGAACCGCCGAATTGCGCCGCCCCCTCCCGTCGGCCGCGGCGAGCACCATCGACGAATTCGTCGACTACGGACCTCCCCCGAGCCAACTTCCCCCTCTTCGTGCTCCCGGTGAGCTAGGCTCGGTTCTCCCTACTCCACGCTCAATTTGACGTCGTATCACGCCGTTCCCGTCACTCCATGCTCCGGCCGCCGCGGCTTCACTCATCGTCGTGGACACGGACTTCCTCGGCTCACACTGGTTATACGAACGGGTGCGACACTTTGCACTGAACACGTAGGATCGAACGACGCCCAAAATTGTGCCTCATAGCGTGTAAACGGTCGCCAGAGTTGGTACTGTGTCGCGCCGCCGTGTCCTGTGCTCGTCGCCGGTGAGTACGGGCCTTGCTGGCTTCAACCTCAGACAATGACTTGTGGGCCCCCTTGGTCAGGGGATTTGATTAGTGCTAATCCCCACTGACATGTGGGCCCTGCCGTATTAACTAAACTATGTTTAAAAAGAAATAGAAAACTATTAGATAGTTATCTCTGTGACATATGGGCCCAACCCCTAAATAACCTTTTAGATTAATTAAATATTTTAGTTAAAACCTATGTCTATGACACCTGGCGCCCACTGTTATTAGATTAAATAAAAATGTTTTTATTAAACTGTCAATGACAGCTAGGCCTCACTGGGTTAACATATTAATTAAAATGAATTTATAAAATTGCTGAGAATGACATGGGGGTCCTGTTGATTTTGAAATAAATATAATTCTTATTTAAATAGATAGAGGCTGACATGTAGGACCCACTGGTCACTTGGTCCCACTTGTAAGGTTTGACCTGGTCAACAAAACTATTATGGATAATGTTGCTATTTATTAATAAAAGAAAATCAAGAAATTTTTATAAAATGATTTGAACTTTAGAAATTAATATCTTTTAATCCGTAATTTAGATGGAAAAACTTTATACATGAAAATAGGTCAGAAAAATACAACGAATAAGAATACGCTATCCATACCGCCACCACACCCCTCTAACATATCGCACACGAGACTTTCCCCCTCCGGATCGTTTGTCCGGTAATCGCCCGGAGCCGGTAAAATTGACGGTTAAATTCTCGTTTCGTCTGCAACGTGTAGCACTGTGTTAGTTCACCTCTAGCTTAACGTTTGCCATGCCTTGTATTTGTATTTCTATTGTTTGTCGTGTATTTATTGTATCTTCTGCCCCTCTCATATTGTCCGGTAGCTCCAACGACCGCTGTCGGTGCCCCTGTGATCGACTACGTCATCGACGATCGTACCTCTACCGTCGCGCTTTCAGGCAAGCAGAGCCATTTTCCTTCCCCAGATATCACCTATAATTCCGCACATTTCTTGCACTAGGCATTTATACTGCTGCTACTACGTTACAATCCTATTCAATTGCACAGCCTATCATTGTCGCCCCTTGATGTACCTTTCTTTATCCTTGCTACCTATTAAATATATATTATATTCAGTAGTGAACCCTGCGCATTGCTAGTCAACTAGGATTAGATAGAGGGTCCTGATCACTCTGGGGAGTGAATGAAGATACAATTTATTATAACAGCAACAGGTATGGTACAAAGCAGACACCGCCAAGGCCCCTACCACGTCTCTGCCGAGCCACATCAAGTGTGAGCTATCGAGGAGTAATCCTTGTACTCCACTCGTTGCTAACTCTGTATAGACATCCTAGGGTCCTAAACAATAGTTTTCCTTAAAGGTAAGAGTCGGGCGACCCAACGGTGCCCGCAAGAGGGATTGCGACGGAACGACAGGGAGGTTACGACCGACGTACTGGCATGCTTGGACCCTGATCTTTGTCCACGTGAGTTAAAAACCACAAAAGTCGAGCTCCTCCAGGAGCACAAGAGAGACAAGGTAAGGAGTCGGTTCACCTTTTTGGTAACCGCAGAGCTTTGACGAGACGACGGGGTAGGCTTTGACGCACTGGTGGTCCTAGCTGATGTTCGCTGTCCGTTGTTTTGTTAGTCAGGCAACAATAACAGTTGTCTAGGAGATAATAATAAAATGACCAATGGTTCAGGTGGATGAATTGAGAGGCCGCAAAGCCTTGTACGCACTACCTTCACGTGGTATGACGGTGTGGTCCCTCAGCGTTATGGTCTCATTCGAAAGCTCTGAAAGACGTCCAGTTTTAGCATTGTGGTTGGGTCGGATCATGCTGCGGCACTGGATCCACTTGGCGCACAACGACCCGGAGTGCGAGAGGTGATGGCCCATGAAGCTCTTGCTCTTACGAATGTAGACCGGCGGGGACCTCTCTGATGAACCGTAGGATGGACCTCGGCGTGTCGGATAGCCTCGGTGGGGCATTCCCTAACAAGGTGTACGCCATCCTGGAGATCCGAGCGTGCAGGCCTAACAATAGTGCACCCCTGCAGGGAAGATGATCTAGTCGAATAGCCGTGTCCACGGTAACAGGACGCTTTATGCTGACGCCAGAGCCTACTAATACAAACTATTATTATTAAACTATTGGTTCCGGTTTCTCTTCCTCGCAGGGAGTCGAGGAAGGGAACTCGGTGGCATTTATAATTGTTAATTATTAGAACTTACTATTATATAATGCTGCAGCAACTTCTACTACATCGTTACTGTATGCTTTATATGAACTGTTGGCTATTCTCTTCTTGTGCTTCAAGAATCATCGTAAGATGCTAGTCTTTCATAGGCCTAGCTTTTCCTCCTTATTCTAACTTTCTACCATTCAGTCCACTATATATAGCCTCTCCTTTCCATTTGATACAAATGCATGAATGCTTAGTAGCGGACGTAAGACTCACGGGTGTGCTAGATACTCACCCTTGCTTTATTTCCCCCCTTTGATTTATATACCCAACCGGTTGCTGCCGTCAGACGTTGGAGCCCAAGAACAGGAGATTCCAGGAGGAGCCTACTACGATGTCGAGTTCCCCGTCGACCAGGAGTAGTTAGGTGGATCCCAGGCAGGAGGCCTTGCCTTTTCGATCTGTATCTATGATGTTATTTGTGCTAGCCTTGTTAAGGCAAAACTTGACTAACTATGTTTGTACTCAGATATTTTTGGTTGTATAACTTATGTACTCGGGTCCGTGTGTTTAGTGTTGTGTTGTAATATTCTCACCGTGGCACCTTGATCTCGATCATGTACCCTGCATGTATGATTACTGTACATGATCGTAAATCGGGGGCGTCACAACTTGGTATCAGAGCCGACTGCCTGTAGGAAGCCACCCACCCACTCCTTGGTCGAAGTTGAGTCTAGTCTTTGAAACACTATTTTGCTAACTTAATGTTTGGCTTACGGGCCCACATCGATATCATCCCGTCGTGATATCTATGGTATTAGTATCCTTTTTCTCCATACCTATGCTCTCGGACTCTGCTCTCTTATCCTTGCTGGTAAGTTTTACTAACTCTGACATTAGGATCAAGTTCTCGTAGATTCCACCTAGCGTTCTGCTTCTAAACACTCTATTGATTTGTGTCGCAGGAGTTATGACCCAGATCCCAGACCTCGGATCCCCTTTCTCATTCACGGCATGCCGCGTGTTCTTTGGCACAAATTCCTGTGGCCAACAGTTTTCTTGTGGCGTGATTGACATAGCCTTAGCTATGTCGCGTCGTGTATTCCTTACCGTGGTCTGTGCGCCGCCTAGTGTGTGCTTTTTCCTTAATTTCTATGACATTACGTTGTCCGATTTTGACCGACTATGTGCAAAGATCTGTATGTCTTTATGACTACTATTTCGTATCTACTGCACTTATCCTTCATTGCTCGAACTACCTCATGTATGACTTCTTATCCTTGCAAATGCTTTGTCCGAACTAACCCCTGATGTTTAGGCAGGATGGCTGACGATCCCCCACCTCCACCTTATATGGCCGCAATATTGCAGCAGTTTGATCTGAAAGTTTATGGCCGTAGTAATGGCCCAACTTCCAAACCAGAATGCCCCAATCACACTGCAGGAGTTCGTGCGTCTCAACCCTTCCACCTTCGGTGACTACAAAAATCCTATGGATGATGATGATTGGCTCTGTGATATCGCTTTCCAGATGGAGTCAGCTGTTGTTTCCCCCGCTAGTTACATCACCTATGCGACGTATCATCTGAGGGGTCCAGCTACTCAATGGTGGGAAAGCAACCGGCTTGCGCTGCCATATGGAACTGTAGTCACTTGGCAAGAATTTCAGTCAGCCTTCCGTGCATGGAACCTTCCTCGAGGACTGATGGACCAGAAGAAGGAGCATTTCCGCCAACTCTACCAAGGCCAGACAACTGTTGATGAGTATCATAGGAAATTCCTTGAGTTGTCCCGCTATGCTGAGAAAGACGTTGCCATCGATGCTCGCAAACACGAGAAATTCCGAGAAGGACTACATCCTGATATAGAGCTACCACTTGTCCTTCATGATTGTGCAGACTTTGCGACCCTTGTCAGCAAGGCTTTCCATGTCGAAACCACTCTGACTAAGCACCGCGAGTCGCTCAAGCGTGCTCAAGATGCTTGCACATCTTCGGGTTGGCCTGTTCTGAAAATTCGAATCTGGCTCCCGCACAATTTTTTTCACCGGCCTGCTCCAACGCCAAGGCCATCTTATGTTGCGCCTTGTCTGCCTCCGCCGCCGAGATGGCTAACGATTCCGACTGGACAACCCAATATTATGGCTCCTCCCCATAATGATGACTTATGCCGCCAGTGTGGACAGCCAGGTCACCATGCACCATGTCCTCCTGTTGACCGAAAGAGGAACTGTCAAAACCGTCGTACTAGAAAAGGTAATACCAAGTCGCCTCTTGTGGAACGTGGCTATGCCAATCATGTTGTTGTTGAGAAGGCTAAGAAGGAATCGACTATCGTGATGGGAACCCTCCTTGTTAATTCAGTACCAGCTTCTGTTCTATTTGATTCAAGAGCCTCGCATTCCTTCATATCTAATGCGTTTGCACGTAAGCAAGACTTGCCGTTCGAAAACCTATACCCTCCGCTGGTGGTTAATTCTCCAGGTTCCAGTTGGGATACCTCGATGATAGCCCACAACAATCATATTGCAATTGGAGGATTGGGTTTGCTTCTTCACTCATGGCCCTCAAGGTTTGTACCATTGACGTTATTCTTGGTAAGGATTGGTTGGAGGCACATGATGCCCATATCCACTGTGCCACTAAGACAGTTCAGCTCACTCACCCGTCTCGCAAGAAGATTCTATACTCAGGCCGAAAATCTCAGCATGCTGAAAGCCAGATATATACTCTTAATGCATTGAATGCCTCGCCTCTTGAAGGGGTCGAGAATGTTCCAGTAGTTCGAGATTTTACAGACATCTTCCCAGAAGAACTGCCGGGAATACCCCTGATCAGAGAAGTCAAATTCATCATCGACTTGAATCCTGGCATCATCCCTATTGATAAGCGCCCTTATAAGATGCAGCATAGGGGCAAGTTTCCCTCGGTGAAGATACCGAGGTTTAGTATCGACTAGTAGGACTCCGGATATGATAAGTCGGTGTTGAAGTGAACAATGGCGCCGTTCACAACTCAGGGTTGCTTACTTCACCTGGACCTGCACACAGACACAAATAACTTTGCTCCCAACGAAGTTCAGAGAGGTTTTCAATCTCTTTGGTCGTGTTGTTTACAAAGGATCAAAACACAAGGGATAATGATAATGATAGCAACTAAAAGTCAAAGAATAAAAGTAAATGAGCGTGTAAACAATGATGAGAATATGGACCGGGGTACCGTGATGTTCACTAGTGATGTCTCTCTCCCAAAACACGATAAAACTGCTATGCGAGGTAAACAAATTAAAGAAGGGCAATTGACAGGATTATAAACGCACTACAATGCTAACTATGCTACAAAGAAAGGAAGAGGCTCAAAAGCATGGGCAGTACGCCAAAATAAGTAGACCGAAATCCAATTGCATCTACTACTAATCATCCACTTCAGATTTCTATCCAGAACATCTCGCTGGTATTAAGTTGCGAGTCCCACCTAAAGTGTAAACCCAAAGCAACAGACAACTGCATTAAAAAGCACATTGCGTAAAGTAAACAATCCTTGCAACCGCAGTTACAAGCACCGTTGTTTTTCCCCTTGTGGCAACAACACATCCCCTAGACTCATGTTTTTGTCACTCAAGCGTGTCATCAGGGGGCATGAACCCACAATCGAGCATAACGTTCCCTCTTGGAGTTACTACCTACTACTTGGCCAAAGCAATAAACAGCCACGGAGAACATGCAAGAATTACTTAGGAACAAAAATATAAAAGATAAGAACCAAATATATTACTCTATCACAAACTGAACATAATCTCATAATCCATCGGATCCCATCAAACTCACCATAGCAACAGCAGAAAGATTACATATGTGCATTGATCAAGTAGGGAAGCTCATGAGGTCTAATCCATGACGAACAAAGAGGGGAGGAGAACATCACATAGCTACTGATCACGAACCCATGGTCCAAAGGAAACTACTCACGGCACATCCGGGAAGCGTCCATGGTGGAGGGGAAGCTCCCGAAGGTCGATCCTCCCTCCGGCAGGGTGCGGCGAAGAAGTTTGTTGGCGCTCCCGATCTTGGAAGCGCGGCGGTGGCGGAACAGAGGCAAGATCGCGAAAAAGGGTTATGTATTCGGAAGTTTCACATCACGGGGAATATATAGGCGAAGGGGGCAGCCAGGGGGGCCACCAGGAGTCCAGGCGCCCCCTTGGTGCGGCCAACCCCTAGGCCACGCCAGGTGGCCGCCTGGGCAACTGGTGGTGGCCCCTCGGCCCTCCTTTGGGGTTTTAGAAGCTTCCGTTGCGCTGATTTTTTGTCCGATTTTTCCCGAATTTTTGGAGCACTTTTAATATGGGGGAAACCTGGAATAAAAAAAGGCAGAAAACACAAACTGGCATTGGGGTGCACTGAGTTAATAGGTTAGTCAAAATATGATAAAAAGTGTATCTAGATAATAGCAATATCACACAAAACATGCATGGGGCAAGAAGAAATTATCGATACGTTTGGGACGTATCAAACATCTATATGATCTATAATTTCTGCTTGCTCCATGCATGTTTTGTGTGATATTGCTATGATCTAGATACACTTTCACACACTTCTGATCATATTTGGACTAACCTATTAACTCAGAGCACCACAGTGCCAGTTCCTGTTTTCTGCTGTTTTTCTATTTCAGTTTTCCCCCATATAAAAAGTGCCAGAAAAATTCCGGGAAAAATATAGGAAAAATCAGCATACAGGAAGCTTCGCGAAGAGCCCGAGTGAGGCCAGGGGTGGCTCAGGAAGCCACCCGGCGCGACCCCACCCCTGGCCGCGCCAGGGGGGCGCCTGGGGCCCCTTGTCCAACTCTGGCTGCCCCCCTTCGCCTATATATTCTCCATCACGGGAAACTTCAGAAAGGAGAACCCTTTTTCGCGATCTCGCCTCTGTTCCGCCGCCGCCGCACTTCCGAGATCGGGAGCACCAGAAGACCACTTCCCGGCACCCTGCCGGAGGAGGTTGACCTCCGGGAGTCTCCTCTCCACCATGGATGCTCCCCGGATGTCTCGTGAGTAGTTTTCCTTGGACCATGGGTCCATGATCAGTAGCTATGTGATGTTCTCCTTTCCTCTTTGTTCTTCATGGTTTAGACCTCGTGAGCTGCCCAACATGATCGAGGAACTTTTGTAATCTTTCTGCTATTGCTATGCTGAGTTTGATGGGATCTGATGGATTATGAGATTATGTTCAGATTGTGATTGAGTAATATATTTGGTTTTTATCTCTTATATTTTTGTTCCTAAGTAATTCTTGCATGTTCTCCATTGCTTTGTCCAAGTAGTAGGTAGTAAATCCAAGAGGGAACGTTATGCTCGATTGTGGGTTCATGCCCCCCGATGACACGCTTGAGTGACAGAAACATGAGTCTAGGGGATGTGATGTTGCCACAAGGGGGAAAACAACGATGCTTGTAACCGCGGTTGCAAGGATTGTTTAGTTTACGCAAAGTGCTTTTTAACGCAGTTGTCTGTTGCTTTGGGTTTACACTTTGGGTGGGGCTCGCAACTTAATACCGGCGAGATGTTCTGGATAGATATCTCAAGGTGGATGATTAGTAGGAGATGCAGTTGGATTTCGGTCTACTTATTTTGGCATACTGCCCGTGCTTTTGAGCCTCTTCCTTTCTTTTGTAGCAAAGTTAGCATTGCGATGCGTTCATAATCCTGTCAATTGCCCTTCTGTAATTTGTTTACCTCGCATAGCAGTTTTATCGTCTTTTGGGAGAGAGACATCACTAGTGAATATCACGTATCCCGGTCCATATCCGCATTACTGTTGCCACGCTCATTTACTTCTCTTCTTTTACTTTTATTTGCTATCATTATCCTTTGTGTTTGATCCTTTGTGAACAACAAGACCGGAGATATTGACAACCTCTCTGAACTTCGTTGGGAACAAAGTTATTTGTGTCTGTGTGCAGGTCCGAGTCAGTAGCACCGATGACACCTACTTATCATCTCTGGAGTCCTACTAGAGACAAACCTTGGTATCTTTACTGAGGGAAATTTGCTGCAGTGCTGCATCACGCCTTCCACTTGGGGCTCACCAAAAAAGGGCGAGAAGACTACACCCGTCAACTCTCACGTCATCAAAGCAAATTTCTGGCGACGTTGCCGGGGACTCCGAGTGCTAAGATAGGGGAGTTGCACACTACCCTTTACCTTTGTTTTTTAGTCTTGTTAGTTTACCTTTTAGTTTTTACTTTTGTGTCCCTTATCAAAAATACCAAAAATACCTACTAATGCTATCTTCACCATGGGTGTGGAACCACCCAAATATGGTAGGATGGACATGTTTCACTTGGCTCGTCTTCGATCAATTGGTGCTCGCGCTAAAAACCCAACCGACTTGGTTGAGGGAAAAATCATTGGATGAGCATGCTCATTATACGCGGCACCGCCTATCTGAGAAAGGGAAACACTTATGGGATCAAATACAAGTTTCTTATTGCTATGCTGAGTGTTTATGCCACATTTATGATTTTACTTGCTGCTCTAATATAGAGCGTAAACACCTTCCTTTCCAATGTGAGTTTAATGAAAATGAGATCCTATCTTCTTATGCCAAAGGTGTTTATAATTACTTTGATGTTGAAAAGATTGAAGAGTTTGTTGCTTTTAAAGGTGCTTATGAGATTGCTTCTTTGATTGAAAAGTATTACGATACTATTCACAAGTCTGAAAATTTTGTTGTTCTTGCTTATTGCTTTGAGAATTATACTTCCATTGCTTATATTGAGGATTTTAAAAATAGAATGCTTGCTGACCAAGAAGAGGCTAATGATTGCTATGAAGAGGAATCTTATGATTCCGAGGACTCACTTGATACTTCCCATTCTGATGATTTTGATACTTGCTTTGTTGATGGCCATGGTGCCACTATGGATGATGCCTACGAATATGAACTTGCTATAGTTCCTTATGTTAAGCATGAAATTATTGTTGTTTCACCCACACTTGATTTCCCTATTATCCTTTTGAAATCTCCAACTATTCCGGAGAATTTTGCTCTTATCAAGCCTCAATGTGATGGGTTGCATCTATCTTATCATCCTAAAAACCGTGTTGAAAACAATACACGAGTGCTTGTAGGTCATGAACAACATGATTTATGTGATAGTTATATTCTTGATGTTGTAAATGATGCTACAGAAAATTACTTTGAGAGAGGAAAGTTTGGTTGTAGAAACTTCCATGTTGCAAAAACACCTCTCTTCATGCTGAAATATTTTAAGTTGCTCTTGTTCCACCTTCCTATGCATGTCACTTTGTGCTTCTTTGATTTATTTTCTTACAAGATGCCTATGCATAGGAAGTGGGTTAGGCTTAAATGTGTTTCACATTTGCTTCTTGATGCTCTCTTTTGCTTCAATTCTTGTTCTCTTGAGAGCCCCTTTTATAATCTTTAAGCCTAGCTAATGGCTCTAAAGAAGCGCTTTCGGGAGGCAGCCCGCAACGAATTTAAATTTCTTTTTGCTTTTTGTTGTGTCTTGATGTTTGTTACTACTGTAGCAACATCATTGTATCTTTATTTTTCAGCTTTGTGCCAAGTTATAGCCTCTTATGATAAGGGAAGCAAAAGTTGTGACATGCTGTCCAGAAAACAAATTCTATCCCTTGACAGAAAAATTCGAATCAAATCACCAGATCATCTTTTTGATCTGAATTGTTTTGACAGGGTGCTCTATACAATTGTGAAACTTTCGTATGTTCTGAGTTTTTTGATTTTAGTTGCAGAAGTGCCCCTAAAAAATTCTTTACTACCTGCTGTTCTGTTTTTCACAAATTCTGGCACGTTTTGTCTCTCCTAACTTTTGCAAACCTTAGGCTTGCTTTTTCTTTGCAAAATTTTTTTGGCACTCTTGATAAACAGTATCTCTTCAAGAATATCTTTATATCCAGTGTGGAAAAATTATTTTATTAAGGGTACTAACCTCTCTAATCAGCTTATGATGAGTTATGTATGAAGGGAGTTTTCAAGTGTGCGATGGAAGATGATGAAAGAAGATCCAGGAGTGTCAAGCGCTCAAGCTTGGGGATGCCCCCATGCATCCCCAATAAATATTCAAGGAGACTCAAGCGTCTAAGCTTGGGGATGCCCCCGTGTATCCACTTCTCCATCAACAATCATCAGTTCGTCCTTCGTCTCACTATATTTTTATCACTTCATGCATTATGTGCTATGCTTGGAGAGTCTCGCTCTTAGGTTTTACTTTTAGTTTTATTTAGCTTTGCTTGCTGTTCATAACAAGTTAGATCCCGTCTTACTTTGTGTGGGATAGAAACATGCTCCACTTTCAAAATCTAGAACACATCATAGGATTTTTCCTGCTTATCTTTTTGCTGTTGTGTGTTCTTTATCTTTTCATGGCTACTGCCATGTTTAGTTTTAGTCTTAGTTTGTCTTTAGCAAGAGCCTTGGCTTTTGTTTAGTATGTTGCTGGAACTCTTTTTAGTATTCATGTTTATCTTGTTAAAGAGAGTTGGTTGTTGCACTAAGTTGTGTCTTGTCTTGAAAGTAGGTAATTGAGGTTGCTATTTAATTCTAGTAGTAACTTGCAATAGTTTTGAAGTTTTGTTGTGAGTAATGTTTGAACTTTTGGTGTCAAGAGATCTAGCCTATTAGTGATAGGTGTCGTATTTTTGGCAATCCGTGTGTATTTTCAAAACCTACAAAACTAGTTGAGAACTCTAGCTACTAGATGGATCACTAATCTTTGGAGTGATCGAATATTAGAGTACACTCATGTACCATGAGTCGAGGATGCGCAAGGATAACCAAACCCCCATACACTCCTCCTGGGGGTACTTGTCTCTTTGTGAACCTCCTTATTAGATTGAGTGTTACTGATAATAAGTGCATGATTTCTTCGGACTAATGTAAGTATTGAAAGTTGACACTTCCACCTTCCCATATTTTGCTAGCCTCTCCCCTGCCGTGCATTGCCTTCTTCTCACTCCGAGAGTTGGTGTCCACCTTCGCCGGTACATCCAAACCCTTGGCATGATACGCTCTGTCATCATAAACCTCCTTATATCTTTCCTCAAAACAACCACCATACCTACCTATCAAGGCATTTCCATAGCCTTTACGAGATATATTGCGATGCAACTTCCACCTCTTCATGACTTGATCTTCATGTCATACATGTTCCTGCTACACTGGCAGCGACATACATTGCATACATCATGATAGTTATATCTTCTTTATGATTTTGAGTACCTTGTAAAGTGTGAAAGAGCTCCTTTACCTTCTTGTAAAATAGAGTGTTGCCCTTAAGTGAGGAAAAGATCCCAAAGTGGATACAATAAAAGATCCCAAAGAGGACAAATGAGAGTTGAATAGAAAGAGCTATTGAGGCCACAAAAAAATACAAAAAAAGAGAAAAAAGAGAAAAATAAATAAAAAGAGAGAAAGGGGAAACACTACTATTCTTTTGAGAGATCCACACTAGTACTCCCTTTATATCCTTGTACTCCATAGAGATGATCATTATGCATATAGCTATGTGCGGACCTTCACACTATAGAACTTGGCTTGCATATTCCATGGATGAGCCTCCTCAAACGAGCTCTAGGTCTTCATGAGCGAGCAAGTTAGATGCACCCCCACTAGTTCCATTGGAGAGCTTCCTAGCTCGTATGTGCATCCGTTGCATGGCAATCCCTACTCCTCACATCATATCTATCATTTGGCATCTCTTGCCTATGATTGTCCTCATTGATGTGAGCCTTTCTCATCCTTTTTTGTCTTCCTCCTCCGTACTTCTCTCTTTGCCATCCTAAGTGTCAACTCTCGTGCTTACGCTCATCCATTGCATGAGTGCTCAAAATATTGAAAAAGGAGTGGATCAAATTGACTTGTACCTGGCTAGTGGTCTGGGGACGAGTCAAGATAAGATTCCAGAAAAAGACCAAGTGTGAAACTTTAGTAGATTGAGTTCTCAACAAATAAATGTTTTTATCGTATTCCCTATCCCCCTTCTTGCACGCAGACACCATTTGGAGACATTTGAGTCACGGACAGCGAGAGCTCTTGCACCTTTTGTTCTTTTGTTACTTGTTTCAATGCTAATATAGACTCTTGCATGTTATGACTTGAATTGAGTTTCTAACCTTGATTGCTTTACTTTTCAAAGTTCTTTTATGGTTGCTAGCACGTCACCACAGAAATTATGCCGTTATCATTTACCTACTCGAGGACGAGCAGGAATTAAGCTTGGGGATGTTGATACGTCCAAAACGTATCCATAATTTCTGCTTGCTCCATGCATGTTTTGTGTGATATTGCTATGATCTAGATACACTTTCATACACTTTTGATCATATTTGGACTAACCTATTAACTCAGTGCATCACAGTGCCAGTTCCAGTTTTCTTCTGTTTTTCTATTTCAGTTTTCCCCCATATAAAAAGTGCCAGAAAAATTCCGGGAAAAATATAGGAAAAATCAGCTTATAGGAAGCTTCGCGAAGAGCCCGAGTGGGGCAGGAGGGTAGCCAGGGGTGGCCCAGGAGGCCAACCGGCGCGGCCCCACCCCTGGGGCCCCTGGTCCACCTTTGGCTGCCCCCCTTCGCCTATATATTCTCCGTCACGGGAAACTTCAGAAAGGAGAACCCTTTTTCGCGATCTCGCCTCTGTTCCGCCGCCGCCGCGCTCCCGAGATCGGGAGCACCAGAAGACCTTTTCCCGGCACCCTGCCGGAGGGAGGGTTGACCTCCGGGAGTCTCGTCTCCACCATGGATGCTCCCCGGATGTCTCGTGAGTAGTTTTCCTTGGACCATGGGTCCGTGATCAGTATCTATGTGATGTTCTCCTCCCCTATTTGTTCTTCATGGTTTAGACCTCGTGAGCTGCCCTACATGATCGAGGCACTTTTGTAATCTTTCTACTATCGCTATGCTGAGTTTGATGGGACCTGATGGATTATGAGATTATGTTCAGATTGTAATTGAGTAATATATTTGGTTTTATCTCTTATATTTTTGTTCCTAAGTAATTCTTGCATGTTCTCCGTTGTTGTTTATTGCTTTGGACAAGTAGTAGGTAGTAACCCAAGAGGGAACGTTATGCTCGATTGTGGGTTCATGCCCCCCGATGACACGCTTGAGTGACAGAAACATGAGTCTAGGGGATGTGATGTTGCCACAAGGGGGAAAACAACGATGCTTGTAACCGCGGTTGCAAGGATTGTTTACTTTACGCAAAGTGCTTTTTAACGCAGTTGTCTGTTGCTTTGGGTTTACACTTTGGGTGGGGCTCGCAACTTAATACCGGCGAGATGTTCTGGATAGATATCTCAAGGTGGATGATTAGTAGGAGATGCAGTTGGATTTCGGTCTACTTATTTTGGCATACTGCCCGTGCTTTTGAGCCTCTTCCTTTCTTTTGTAGCAAAGTTAGCATTGTAATTTCAGTCACAACTCAATCATATGGTCTTGTCTAAGCACAGAACACTCTCGGAAAGCATCGTACGTGAGGGGCATCCCATCCAGGCCGGATGATCAACTGAGATGGGTCCTCATCGCCCGCTCAAAAGTATAAATGATTATGGGTGGTGAAATCCCATACTCATAGACAAGTCGCCTCAACCATATTATCGATTGAATTATAACACTTACATAAAAAGACACCAGCCCGATCACCTAGTCAGGATCTCGGGCGGACTCAATCATACAACAAAGTGTGCCATGTGACAGAGTCACGAGCAATCACATCACGATGCCCCAAGCTGCGCAAATCTAAGGGTCACTTGGTGTATAAAAGACCGCCGGCAAGAACTCAACTAAGCTATCGAACCCCACACTAAGACATGCATGTTATAATCCTACACGCAGCATACATGTCCAGTGTAAACAGCAGGTACACATTGCATGAACTCTACAAAGTATAACTTTATTGACTTACACATAGAGTACACAAAGACCATATAACTATGATCATCATTACATTAAACAACGGAAGCAAATTAGGTCTGAGTACAGACAAGTTTAACAAATGGCTTAGAGAAGCCTTGTTCAACAAACATGCCCTTCCACGAGGGACCAGACTGATGTCTGGGACTATACTAACTTAGTCAACGTCGAGCTTCAGGAAGGTGTCTCCATCAGGGTCTGGGTTTCCATATAAAACATAGAATAAGCAAACATGAGTACAAATTCGTACTCAGCAAGACTTACATCAAAACTATACTACTAATGCTCAAGTTTCAAGGTAAAGGGAGGTGGGGTTTCAATATGCAGAAGTGCCAGCTTTGACTTGGCTAGTCATGTACTACGAGTACCATACTTGAGGTAAGAAGCGTACACGAGTCCATTACCAAGTCTCCATCCAATACACCACTATGGAACTTCTTCGACTTCCCCACGAGGAAGCACGCCATAGCACTCACGCTTATCTTGCGTTTTTGAGAGTATCCATTCGAGTTGTCTAATAATCAGGTACAGGTTCCAAGTAGTCCATGACCGCGGACGCGGCTATTCGAATATTTTTGTTAACCTTGCAAGGGTGTAAGCTACACACACATGACCATCGGTTGCCGCCTTTTGCACGCCATCGTTCAAGAGGTGACAGCGAGGATGTTCACCACGACACTTCGCTCACAACCGGTCTATTCCAGGAGTCGACTATCTGAGTTTTTCACCACTCGAGAGTCCGGCCGGATCAACGATACGGACTCAGACAATGTAGGCAACCGAGACGCCACCTTTGACAGATGGTTTCACCGCCTCATAGATCCACCCACATATCTAAGATGATGCAACAATTCACTCAGTCTTTTTCTATGCATATGCCAAATGGAAGGCCCGAACTAATGTGACTCCTGGACGTCAACACAGATCAAGGTACTAGGCCGAGAGGGGTCAGTGAGCCCAATGTATGGTTGTACTCTTTGTCTTGGATTACCATACAAGAACTCGGGCTTAAGGCGGTGTTCAACGAGATAACCCACTGTGTACTCCTACACAACCTCTCATCATTCACCTTGTATTAGGTGGATTCACCAACACAGTTTCACCTTCATCGACACCATGATCACTACCATCCCGACTCACAGATAAAAGTAACCTCATTGTAAAATCTAGGCATGCAATAAGCTTTAACAGTTGCAGGGGCCACATGATATCAATCAACTCCTATGTCAGCTAGGATTGTAGTTTGCTTACTACTGTGACAAGATGATAGGTCATGCATCGGATATGGGTTCAACTATGCGGTAGAATCGATAACAAGGTGATCATCCTAAACAATGCATAAGCGAGACTGAGAGGGAAGTGGGATTTTATAGACATGATCAATGGGGTTTGCTTGCCTTGCTGACGTTACACGGGTTACCGGTCTTCTGCTTCAGGGATGACCTCCACTTCCGGTTCCACCTCTACCGATAGCAAACAATGCGGAAAAAGAACAATCAATACAATACAATGCTCAAGCACATGATAAGTTGTGAAAACATGGTGTAAAGAGCATTGAGTTGTTGAAGATTCAATTTAATTGAAGTGTATTGCAATTGAATTGCAAATTCAAACTTCAAATTAAAATTCAAATTATGCCATATGCATGTTTGCTAATGTTCACCCATTTTAAAATGGTCAAACATAGAAACAAGTTGCATATTCATAATCCTTGCATTTTTCTGATAATTTTTCTTATATTATTTGTTTCATTTGGAGTTAGTATGAATTTTCTCTGATTTATTGAAGTTTTGGGTATTTTCTGCAATTTTTGATATAATTTAAAACTGGAAAAGGATTACTGCATCAGCATGGTGCCACGATGACGTCAGGGGGATGACCAGTCAAGATGACGTGCGGGCCACACATGTCAGCGCCTCAGGGGACTAAACCGGATTAACTTAATTAACAGCGGCTGATTAGGGGTCTTGGGCCCACGTGGCATAGACCCAGCGTGTGGTTAGGGGGTGACTTAACCACGGCCACGTCACCCGCCGGAGGCTCAACGCGGGTGTCCACTGGACACAGCGGAGTCCGCTCGGGATGGCGACGCAGTGCGCCAGAAGACGAGCCGAGGCCATCTACATGCTAAGGGGGGGGGTCATGCGCATCACGTGGAGCAAACGTGTGAGCCAGGGGAGGCCTGAGACTAAGTCGGCGATGAGGTCCGCGGCGGCCGGAGGTCGGGCAGAGCGGGGCGGCGGCTATGGGGCACCATTTCGTGTGCTGGGAGAGGGGAAAGATGGCAGAGATCACCCTGGGCATGATGCGGTGCTTTGCGTGGCCGGGGAGAGGCTGGACGTAGGGAATGGCTATCCGGAGCTGCGGAGGCTGACGGGGAGATCTCGTCGCGGGTGTCGCCTCAAGTGTAGCTTGGCAAAAATTGGAGCGTGGAATCGATGAAGACGTCGACGCTGAAGAGGAAGGACACGGTCGCCCGGCTTCTGGTCGTCGTTGGCCACGGCTGTGCACCACCGGCGGCGACACGAGCTCTCTGGTGCGGCGCGGAACCGGCGAGACAGAGGGGAAAGCGAGCTTGTGAGGGAAGGAGAAGGTGCGGGGGCTCTCTGGGCGTTGCGTGGCACAAGGAGAAGCCTCAGGGTGGTCTAGGCGAGCCTCGATGGAGTCCATGGTGCTCGGCTCGCCACCGAGCTGCTTGGAGGCGAGGGGAGGAAGAGGACAACGCGGTCGGGTGGGTTGGTGCCCACTTCAACGCAGAATTAAACTATCTAGACGGCCTCAAACGGAAAAAATTTCTACATATGAATGCTAGAGCACGCAAAACTGAGCAACTTTCGTTTTGGAGGCACGTTCATCGGAGCTACGGATCTAGCGTTGTTCGCGGTACAAAAACAGATCAGCAGCAATTGTTATCAGGACTTAGCAATTTTCACAGGAAGCAGAAAAAAATATAAATAAAAAAAAGGGGCTGGCGGCCTCACCCATGGGCCAGGCCCATCTGGCCAGGGGGGCGCCTGGCTGGGCTCTGAGGAGGTCGGGGGCCTGCTGGGCCTGCAGGCCGTGCTGGGCAGGCCGGCACGGGAGGCGCTGGAGGCCTCGGCCTTGCCCCCGAGCGCGGCGGCGGACCTGCCGGCGGCCAGCTCCGGCGAGGGCGGCGGAGGAGACGGCGCAGGCGAAGTGGCGCCGCGGCCCTGGCGGCGGAGGGGGCCGGCGTGTGGCCGGTGGCTGTCGCCTAGGCGGAGGAGGGAGGCGGCGACCTCGAGCATGGGCTCGGCCCCGTCCATGGCGCTGCTCCTCCTACACAAGGAGAGGAGGGAGAAGAAGAAAGAGGGGGAGAGGAGGAAGGAGAGGGAGGCCGGCGGCGCTCCAGCTTGCCAGCGGCGAGCCCGCGGTGGAGGCGGCGGCGGCGCATTGTGAGGAGAGGAGGGAGGTTGGTGGGGGAGGTTGGGGCTGACGTGGCAGTCCCAGGGCCATCGGATATGATGATCTGACGGTCCAGAACCCATTGGGAAAATTCCAGATCTGAGGAGCTAGGTTTTGTGTGAAAATTAGGGATATTTTCCAGATCTGGGGGTTGGCGGCTGCCTATGGGCTTAAGGGGAACCCTATGTGGTGGGGTGGCCTCTATATAGGGCAGGTTGGCTGGCAGTTTGCAAAAACATCCCCGGTTTTTCTCTCGCGCGCGCGTTGTTCACGTTTCTGCCTCCGGGGGTCCGCAGTACCTCCGATTCGGGTAAAACTTTGAACTGCGCGATCAGCGCGTCGAGCCGGCGGCGTTCACCTCGCGCTGGAACCGTTCTGAAAACACTTTCCGGCGCGCTATAAAAATATCTCGTTTAGGTTTCCTTGATGATGTACTTTGCTTGTTGTGAGCACAGAAACCCATTGGTTTGTATAATTCTATGGTTTTTAAACTGCAAAACAAATAAATTGCAGTCACTACCACTGCTTGTGCAGTTGTACTTCTTTTTTTTAGGCACTACGTAAAAGAATAAACTGCAGTTCACTGCCGCTGCTAGTCCGCATATGAATCTTTGATTTGAACACTACAGTAACATTAAAACATAATGAAAATGTATAGTGGAAAAGGTACAAAAAATTCAAACATTGTCTATGACGACTTCATCGACAAGATTGTCTCTAGCAGCATCAACAAGAGGGGGCTGCTGCCTATCAGACACGATATCTGAGTCAAAAGCACGTTGGTCGTCCGGGTCATTATTGGGCCGCGCGTTTGCGTTAGAAGACTCTCCTCCGCACTGCAAAAATAAATAATCATGCAAAAAACAAATATCAATGGCATAGGAAAATAAAAGAATATTAAAAACAAAAGAAAAAATTGATAAAGAAGCATAAATCAGCAGCAGCGCGATCAGACAAGGAAGCCCTAACAACATTTTCCCGTCTGTCCATTTCCTTCACAAGTGCCTCAGCTTCCTGCTCATACCTAGCACACTTGACATCCTGGGAATGCTTGAACTGAACAAATGCCGCCCTGACATTCGAAACTGACATATTAAGGAATTGAAGCTGCCCACAATCAAAAATGTCAGAGGCATTGATTTTTGCTTCAGAAGGTCCTTTGCCAGGAGTAAACAGTCCAGCAATATTCCTCATCCTAGCGCCGGATGTTGGAAGATCGGAAGTAAAATTGATAACCCTGTCAAGAAGCTCGTCAACCTGGACGAAAATATTGCGGTCATCATGAGCCTCGCCGTGAGAACCTCCAGCGGACCACCTAGCAACACCATCAACCCGCCTAAGTGGAGAACCCCTGGCAACACCATCAACCCACCGAATGAGTGAACCCCTAGCAACACCATCAACCCTGCCGAATGGGTGAACCCCTAGCAAGACGGTCACGGAAGATGGGATGCAGTTCAGCGGCTGCAGTTCGCTTGTACACAATGTCCCCTATCGCCTTCCACTGAACAAAAAAAGAAAGCAGCGCACATGTAAGAAAGTAAGAGGTTCACATTTAGCATGTCGAAAAAACAAAAAAAAAAGAAGATAATGACAAAACATAAAGAAACTGAAAATTGTGAACATACACGCAACTTGCCAAACTTGTAGGTATCCAGATGAATCTTTCCCCTTACAATCATGTCGGTGTTGTGAATCTTCTTCAACTCCTGATGGGACAGAATTGCAGCACGTGGCGTGCGTGTATGCATAACAGATACATTGCGAAGATTCAAGCTATCAAGGTACATGAACAGAGGCACAATGGTGCAGCCCTCAGCACAATTCTACTTGCTCCCTTCAGAATTCCACTTGTACACTGCAGCCTGCAGCTCCTCAACAACTAGCTGGAAAAAGTCCGTCTCAGCCATGGAATCAAAGTTCAGGTTTTCAACCATGGCAGCTACCCTGGACAACCGAGTGGCAGGGCTGGGGCAAAGCAAACTCTGAAAAAAAATGAGAAAGAAAACCTTCACAGCCATATCAACCTTCGCATGATCATTAACCAAGTTACGGAGTAGTTCAAGAAGATCTTTCAAATCTATGCTACGAGAGCGGTTAAAACCAGCCTCGTCCTTTAGAGTAGCCAGAGATTCATCATGGCCGCTTTCGGCAGGCCTGGGAGTGGTGCGAGTACCCATAGGGAACTCGGAAATGTGATGAACAGCCTCACGATTTATTTCCAGAACCTTGTTTGGCCCACAGTCTAGTTTCATCGTCTCAGACTTTATCTTTCCCATCAACTTGCACATAAGCACACGAGACACATTCTTCTTCACTTTCAGATTGAAGACAATGCCAAAACCTGCTAGCTGAACCAAAATTTTGTGCGGCTCCTTCAACAAATCAACGGCTTTACGTACATTTGGGATAGACAGCCGAACAGTCTTGTTGACTCGCCATTCACCCGTAGCATCGTCTTCGGACTTCTTCCTTTTCGAACTCTTTCCAATCTACAAAAAAAGAAATAAAGATGCAGTTCACGTTAGCATCTGAATGTTATCTTCAGAATGCACTTCTCTTATGTAACAAAAAGAAAATGAGTTGGCAGTGACTTGTTAAAAAATGCAGTTCTCTTCTATATAAATAAGATGATATGACAATGTGCTATTAAAATGCAGTTCTCTTCTATATTTTGTTAAACCAAAATATGGGGGGCCCCCAACCTCCCTTTAAACAAACTCATATACAAAATAAATGCAGTTCTCTTCTATATAAAAACAAGATGATATGAGAATGTGGTATTAAAATGCAGTTGTCTTCTACTTTTTGTTAAACCATAGATGGGGGGGTCCCCCCAACCCCCCCAACCTCCCCTTAAACAAAATCATATACAAAATAAATGAAGTTCCCTTCTATATAAAAACAAGATGATATGAGAATGTGGTATTAAAATAAAGTTATCTTCTAGTTCTTGTTAAACCATATATGGGGGGGGGGTCCCCCCCCAACCCCCCTTAAACAAACTCATATACAAAAATGCGGTGCCTTGCATATATACTACATTAAAACCTAGTGTAAAAAACTGCTAGGTTTCATTTATACAATGTAAAAAGATGATGCAGTTCACATCAGTAGCTCGAGTGAAAAGGAGATAAATGAAAAGAAGCAATAAAAAACATCAGCAAAAAAGAGTGACAAACAGCAAGATAAACAGCAAGATACCTTCGCAGCATCATTATCCTCCCCGTCAGAATCCTCCTCACCAGAGTCGTTGTTAAGCATTTCTGTAGCTGCCTTTGAGCATGCACGCTTGGATGGGCCATCGAAATCAACACCAGAGTAATTGTCAGCACTTGGCCGCTTTCTTTGAACCTCGGCATAATTGGGCCTCTTTGAGAAATCAACCCGGGGACTGCGCCGTGGAGAGATTAAGCCTTCCTCTCCAACAGTGTTGAGTTTTCTCTTCACAGTATTCTTTGAAGGGACAAACTTAGCAGACTTATTTGAGTCTGCAATCCTCCTTCCTATCTCCTTGCCCTCCTCAAACATTACTCGCTTCGCCTTGTGATCCTGCTTCGCCTTGTGCTCCTTCTCAAAACGATTAGCAAGAGCAATCGCTTTCTGCCTTTTCCTCTCGTTGTCGGCTGCAATCTGATCGGGCACCATCCAATCCTCAGTCACTGGTTCTGTGCCATCAACAGATTGCGACTGGGTATCGGTAATTTCAGGTACACCGGATGTCCCGTCCCCAACAATACATAGTTGTAGGCCTGTAGATATCTCCTTGACTCTTTATGGAGTTCTGTTTGACGTCTGTATGCGGTTCTGTTTTCCGTCTATATGAAGTTCTCTAATGAATAACTTGTGGTCCACATAGGTACGAGTTCGCTGGTTTCAGCATAGACCAGGACAAAGAAAGGCTTTCAAGGAGAAACCTGTATGGATCCAACTTCACCGACATTCAGGAGAACTGGAGGGTGCCTGAAGGAACAAAGGAGCTCAACTCACTTGGCGATGTGTCAGCCGCCATCATCGACGACTAGTACGCGGACATGAAGAGCAAGATGACGAACGAAGAGCACAACCACTGGAATGACGTTCTCACCAAGAAGCACATTGAGTATGCTGCGAAGGACGCCCACGCTGCGTTCGAGATATGGAACCGCATCACAACAGTGCAGGACGGCCTCACACGAGCTATAAAGGAGCGGACCAGGAAGCGCCCGAGGGCATCCTGGGGCAAGGGGAGCGCAGGATCACCTTCCACCTCCGGCTGGGCCGAGTGGAACTGATGATGTAGTCCATGTGCTGGTAAAACCAAAGGGGTTCAAGTCACGAGTGCTCGAGTTATTTCCTTCTTCATAGATCAAGAAAAATTTGCTTTCGTTGTTGTTTGCTTTGGAACAATATTTGCTTGAGTGGTTTAGGTTTCCTTGATGATGTACTTTGCTTGCTTGGTGTAGATCAACGTGAGCACTGTCTTGCCATGCGCTTCGACATCTTTGAAGATTTTGGTGAACGACATGGCTGTAATGAGGAGGAACAGTGGGGGAAGTGTAGTAGTTTGTGAAACAATCAAGTGTGGGACGCCGGAATTTAAAGGGGAGCGGCAGCAACATCTGCCCAGCCCACGTTCTTCTTCTCCATCCGGCACGGGGAGTGGGGGGGATCGTGGGTGCGCCCGTTGGGATCGTGGTGATCAAGGCCTTAGTGCTTTCTCGAACTATGCGGATAGAGGAGCAGGGCGCACGGCGATTCGATTCAGTTTGGAGATCGTGGCCCCGTATTTTTCATGGGCGGCTCTTAAACGAAGCAACCGAAGTGATTGGAGGCGAACCACATCAATTTTCATTAAACGAACTGCATCAATTTCATTAACCCAACTGCATCATCAAAATAGATCGGGCCGTTGTTGGTTCCTGTATATGACTTGTGGGCCGATAAGGTAGATTTTTTTATTTTTTGTATAACGCGCGTCGGTGAATCGTGGGCCCGGATGGAGTCAGTAACCCCCCTCCCGCCACCTCCTCTGCTTCTCTCCGTCCCCTCCTCATTCTCCCCGCCGCCCCCCACAGGGAAAAACCCCCGCTCGGTCTCGCGGCTGAGAGGGACGACGCCCGCGGCCGTCGCCGTTCGCCGCCGTCTGCTGCGCCGTTGCCCTGCTGTTCCGCCGCTCATCACAGCGTCCCACGGTTAGTCCCTACCGTCTAGTGGCTCCATTGATATCCTTTCCTCTCCGTCAATTTTCGTCGCCGGAAATCGTCATCGTCGCCCCCGATTTGTTTCTAGGGTTAGTTTTGGAGCAACAAACTTCTTTTTGCTTGTTAACTGTCGTTTTCCAGGCTCGAATCGCAACATGCGTTTGTTTTTAAGAGAAGTTCGTGATATTAGTGGCCTTGAAATCCTAGCAATGTCCACCTAGGGTTTTTATATCTGTATGCGCTCAGGTTTTCTATTCTAGGGTTTGATTTTTTTATCTGTTGTTGTTTGCAGATTTAGCATGGCTTCTCCTACTAGAAGAAGTCCAAGGTTTGGAGGAAATTGTATGTGAACTGCTTCCCATATCATTTGTTCTTATTTTTTTCTTGTTGTCACTACGCCTCAGGCTGATTCTTTTATCTTTTTGTTTACAGGTTCTTCATCACCCATTGATGTCTCACCAATCAGCGCGGCCGCTCCATCTGGTAATTTACAATGTCTCCTTTGCCCCTTTCGCCATAAGGTTGTTAGGAAAATCTTATAGCATCTTCCTGTTTTGTTATTGGAGAACTGCATTATATATTTTACTTACAAACCTACATGTGTTTTAGAAAATTTTGTGAAATTTATATGAACTGCAACAAGTTAATTGTTTTAAATTTATTGTCTTGGAATGAAGTGCAATAAGTTCTTTCTTTTTTCATATGCTAATGAACTGCATCAAGTTATTGTGTCTCTATAAATCTTTTATATTATTTTTTTAGTAAAAGTGCACTGCATTTATGTACATTGCCTTTTTTTGCCATATATGTGTGGCCCTATTTGCATTAGCTGTATTTAGTTTACTTTTTCCTCTCACACACATACTTTCTTCCACCTACAGTTTTATGCCCTGGTGGGTCTGGTGGTGGGGGTGTTAACTATTTGATTACCCGTTATTTCTCAGCCGAAGTTGTTGGGGACGGGACATCCGGTGTACCTGAAATTACCGATACCCAGTCGCAATCTGTTGATGGCACAGAACCAGTGACTGAGGATTGGATGGTGCCCGATCAGATTGCAGCCGACAACGAGAGGAAAAGGCAGAAAGCGATTGCTCTTGCTAATCGTTTTGAGAAGGAGCACAAGGCGAAGCAGGATCACAAGGCGAAGCGAGTAATGTTTGAGGAGGGCAAGGAGATAGGAAGGAGGATTGCAGACTCAAATAAGTCTGCTAAGTTTGTCCCTTCAAAGAATACTGTGAAGAGAAAACTCAACACTGTTGGAGAGGAAGGCTTAATCTCTCCACGGCGCAGTCCCCGGGTTGATTTCTCAAAGAGGCCCAATTATGCCGAGGTTCAAAGAAAGCGGCCAAGTGCTGACGATTACTCTGGTGTTGATTTCGATGGCCCATCCAAGCGTGCATGCTCAAAGGCAGCTACAGAAATGCTTAACAACGACTCTGGTGAGGAGGATTCTGACGGGGAGGATAATGATGCTGCGAAGGTATCTTGCTGTTTATCTTGCTGTTTGTCACTCTTTTTTGCTGATGTTTTTTATTGCTTCTTTTCATTTATCTCCTTTTCACTCGAGCTACTGATGTGAACTGCATCATCTTTTTACATTGTATAAATGAAACCTAGCAGTTTTTTACACTAGGTTTTAATGTAGTATATATGCAAGGCACCGCATTTTTGTATATGAGTTTGTTTAAGGGGGGTTGGGGGGGGACCCCCCCCCCATATATGGTTTAACAAGAACTAGAAGATAACTTTATTTTAATACCACATTCTCATATCATCTTGTTTTTATATAGAAGGGAACTTCATTTATTTTGTATATGATTTTGTTTAAGGGGAGGTTGGGGGGTTGGGGGGACCCCCCCATCTATGGTTTAACAAAAAGTAGAAGACAACTGCATTTTAATACCACATTCTCATATCATCTTGTTTTTATATAGAAGAGAACTGCATTTATTTTGTATATGAGTTTGTTTAAAGGGAGGTTGGGGGCCCCCCATATTTTGGTTTAACAAAATATAGAAGAGAACTGCATTTTAATAGCACATTGTCATATCATCTTATTTATATAGAAGAGAACTGCATTTTTTAACAAGTCACTGCCAACTCATTTTCTTTTTGTTACATAAGAGAAGTGCATTCTGAAGATAACATTCAGATGCTAACGTGAACTGCATCTTTATTTCTTTTTTTGTAGATTGGCAAGAGTTCGAAAAGGAAGAAGTCCAAAGACGATGCTACGGGTGAATGGCGAGTCAACAAGACTGTTCGGCTGTCTATCCCAAATGTACGTAAAGGCGTTGATTTGTTGAAGGAGCCGCACAAAATTTTGGTTCAGCTAGCAGGTTTTGGCATTGTCTTCAATCTGAAAGTGAAGAAGAATGTGTCTCGTGTGCTTATGTGCAAGTTGATGGGAAAGATAAAGTCCGAGACGATGAAACTAGACTGTGGGCCAAACAAGGTTCTGGAAATAAATCGTGAGGCTGTTCATCACATTTCCGAGTTCCCTATGGGTACTCGCACCACTCCCAGGCCTGCCGAAAGCGGCCATGATGAATCTCTGGCTACTCTAAAGGACGAGGCTGGTTTTAACCGCTCTCGTAGCATAGATTTGAAAGATCTTCTTGAACTACTCCGTAACTTGGTTAATGATCATGCGAAGGTTGATATGGCTGTGAAGGTTTTCTTTCTCATTTTTTTTCAGAGTTTGCTTTGCCCCAGCCCTGCCACTCGGTTGTCCAGGGTAGCTGCCATGGTTGAAAACCTGAACTTTGATTCCATGGCTGAGACGGACTTTTTCCAGCTAGTTGTTGAGGAGCTGCAGGCTGCAGTGTACAAGTGGAATTCTGAAGGGAGCAAGTAGAATTGTGCTGAGGGCTGCACCATTGTGCCTCTGTTCATGTACCTTGATAGCTTGAATCTTCGCAATGTATCTGTTATGCATACACGCACGCCACGTGCTGCAATTCTGTCCCATCAGGAGTTGAAGAAGATTCACAACACCGACATGATTGTAAGGGGAAAGATTCATCTGGATACCTACAAGTTTGGCAAGTTGCGTGTATGTTCACAATTTTCAGTTTCTTTATGTTTTGTCATTATCTTCTTTTTTTTGTTTTTTCGACATGCTAAATGTGAACCTCTTACTTTCTTACATGTGCGCTGCTTTCTTTTTTTGTTCAGTGGAAGGCGATAGGGGACATTGTGTACAAGCGAACTGCAGCCGCTGAACTGCATCCCATCTTCCGTGACCGTCTTGCTAGGGGTTCACCCATTCGGCAGGGTTGATGGTGTTGCTAGGGGTTCACTCATTCGGTGGGTTGATGGTGTTGCCAGGGGTTCTCCACTTAGGCGGGTTGATGGTGTTGCTAGGGGGTCCGCTGGAGGTTCTCACGGCGAGGCTCATGATGACCGCAATATTTTCGTCCAGGTTGACGAGCTTCTTGACAGGGTTATCAATTTTACTTCCGATCTTCCAACATCCGGCGCTAGGATGAGGAATATTGCTGGACTGTTTACTCCTGGCAAAGGACCTTCTGAAGCAAAAATCAATGCCTCTGACATTTTTGATTGTGGGTAGCTTCAATTCCTTAATATGTCAGTTTCGAATGTCAGGGCGGCATTTGTTCAGTTCAAGCATTCCCAGGATGTCAAGTGTGCTAGGTATGAGCAGGAAGCTGAGGCACTTGTGAAGGAAATGGACAGACGGGAAAATGTTGTTAGGGCTTCCTTGTCTGATCGCGCTGCTGCTGATTTATGCTTCTTTATCAATTTTTTCTTTTGTTTTTAATATTCTTTTATTTTCCTATGCCATTGATATTTGTTTTTTGCATGATTATTTATTTTTTCAGTGCGGAGGAGAGTCTTCTAACGCAAACGCGCGGCCCAATAATGACCCGGACGACCAACGTGCTTTTGACTCAGATATCGTGTCTGATAGGCAGCAGCCCCCTCTTGTTGATGCTGCTAGAGACAATCTTGTCGATGAAGTCGTCATAGACAATGTTTGAATTTTTTGTACCTTTTCCACTATACATTTTCATTATGTTTTAATGTTACTGTAGTGTTCAAATCAAAGATTCATATGCGGACTAGCAGCGGCAGTGAACTGCAGTTTATTCTTTTACGTAGTGCCTAAAAAAAAAGAAGTACAACTGCACAAGCAGTGGTAGTGACTGCAATTTATTTGTTTTGCAGTTTAAAAACCATAGAATTATACATGCACCAACAGTGTCAGTGAACTGAATTTTCCTGAAAAAATATGTAACAGAGAAGGAGTGACATTTTTTTCAGGAGTGAACTACAAATAATATGTTTTATAGAACTGCATTTTGTTTTTTTAGGATCGCGAAAAAATTGTTGAAACTCATGGGAAGGAAGCAGACGGTGGCGCTGACAAGGTTGATGAGGCTTACGTGTCCAGAGAGACGGAAGGAGACGCTGGTCTGGTGAGCACAGAGAACTTCATTCATGTTATTATGTTTTTATATTTGACGCGTGGTGCATTTTGGTTTTTTCTATTTTTTTCGCTTAGTGAACTGCATCAGCATCATTTTGTTTAATGTTTTGTTTTAATTCATCAGAACCGTGTGTTAAATGATGAAATCCAAGGGGAGCGCACTACAGAGGATGACAATGTAGAAGTGAGAGAAGGAGGTGATGCCAATGTGGAGGTTGAGAAGGCAGATTTCAGAGAAGCAGGCGAGGGCTCTGCCGAGGCTGAAAAGGCAGAAGAAAGAGAAGGAAGGGAGGATTCTGTTGTTGCCGACAATGCAGAAAGGGCTGAAGGAAGGGAGGATGTAGCGGATGCTGACAAGGCAGGAGAGAGAGAAGTATATCCTTGCGCTACAGCCGAAACTGCAGAAGAGAGCGAAGGAGCTAGAGCTGCAACTGATGCTTCGGGCACAGGTGCCAGAATTGATTGTGTTGCTTCCCCATCTGTTTTTTTGTCTGGCGATAATATTCCCAAGATTTTTCATGTTGCCCCTGGCACCACCGAGTAGCGCAAGGATATACTTCTCTCTCTCCTTGAGCAGCCAAGTAGTGCGCAGAACATGAGCATTCTGGACGATGACGTCACTGGCTTGGATAAGTTGACTCTCAGCGAAGATGTCTCCGCGGATGTGCAGAATGTGGACTCCGAAACCGAATGTATGTGAGCTTAATTATTTTTTGTTCTAGTCTGGCTAAAATTATGGTGTTTTATGCTCTATTGTCTGACATTGGGGTTTTTCTATGTTTTTTAGATGAGGAATTACCTGTTGTCATTTCGTCCAGTATCGATCGAACTCTTCTAAGGAGATACAACGAGTTATTTGATGTTTTTACGAGGGATAAGAAGAATAAGTATGTTCTTTCTCTTCGTCCTTATATTAGCTTTATTTTTTGTTTTTATTTTGTAAGGTACATGCAGCTTATTACTTTTTTTCTGCGATTTTTTTTATATTCCTGAAGGGATTTAGATGCATTCAGGGACGAGTTTGGTGATATTACTGTTGGTCATGTTGGCAAGTCGTTTTGGGCATACGGAACACTGAGCACTCCTCTTGCAAATATCGGTTTATATATGCTAGCTGAGAGGTTCAAAGGATCACAAACTATGATTGTCCCGTATAACCTATGTGTAAGTGTTTCCTTTAATTATATCACACGCCTCCCCTCGCATATGTTTTATTGTGCTTATTTTTCAGCGGCGACATTAACTTTCTTGGTTTTGTATTTTTCGACAGAATTCAATTTGGAACGGCAGTTCCACAAATAAGGCTTTGAAAAAGATGTTTTCTTCAAGCGCAGAGGAACGTGTGGACTAGAAAATTTTGGTATCCAGTCATTTTTGCTCTTCCCAGTCATTTTTAGATGTACTTTATTTTTTTCCTTTGTTCTCATCCGGTTTGTTCTATTCAATTTTTTAATCAGATTATGTTCGCAACATTTGATCCTCCTCCTGCATCAATGAAGGATTCGATTGGCCACTACTGCTTGGTCACTTTGAACCTGTCCGCAAAGAGATTTGAGTTTCTTGACTCAATAAACGGCCCTGAAAGTGAACATGGAAGCATGGTATTTAGGAAAATGGTTAAGAACATCAAAATAGTCTGGAAAGACGGCAGCGCAAGCTGCGATGAGCCGTTGACCCCCCCCCCCCCCCACGCTTGACGGCTTTGTGTTGAGTCATGTCAATGTTCCACAGCAGGGAAACGGGTTCGCACTTGTTCTTCTATCTTTTTTATTATTTTTATATTTTTTTGTGCATAGCGTTATGCTTTTGCTTTACTGAACCCAGAAGCATTTCTCCGTTTTGAGTGAACTGCATTACAACGTGTCATTAGTTTCTTTTTGCTTTTGAGAGAACTGCATTACAACCATTGTGTTATAAGTTGTTTCTTTGTTCATTTGTTTCTTTTGTGTATATCGAGATGAACTTCTTTACTTAATTAGTACCACATTTTCCCCTTCTTTTATACTTTTATTTAGAATTGCATCAACGTTTAGTATAGCGAACTGCATTGGTTTTACTAGTATCAGAAGCAATTCGTTCTTGAGTGAACTGCATTTATTAATGTATTTATTTTTCTTTCTACAGGCATGATTGTGGATTTTTCATGTTCCAATTCATGCAGAGCTGGGATGGTGAAGTTGTTGCTAAGTTTGGCAAAGAGCACATTGGCTACATCCGGAAGGCAATGCTCTACAGTTGGCTTACATCTTCGTATTGCTGTCTGGACTTGACATCCCTTTTAATTTTTAAAGAAGGTTATTACTTTTTTTTCGTCCGCACAACGTTTTTTCTATTAAGAGAACTTCATTTGGCACAGAAATGGGGGGAAGTCCTACTTTGTTTTGTTAATTATTTTAGTATAATATAGGACTGCATGATCATTATCATAATCATTTTATACATGAACTGCATGCACGTAACAACTTGTATCATTTTGTACATGAAAGTGCACTGCACTAAGTTTCATGTGTTTTTTCTTCATAGAAAAAGTGCACTGCATTACACAATGCCTGTTAGTATGTTGCATTATTCCCTTCTTTGTTATTGAATTTCATGATTTTTTTCGCAGGCTTTGATGAAGGCGCGTACCAAGGTGGAATTTCATTGTTTGAAACTCAGCTCCACACTCCAAGCATTAAGAATTATGTTATTGAAGACCCCCTGTCAAGGATGCAAAGGAACCTGTGTGTAAGAGGACGAGGAGTGCACAATGTCCTGCGAAGCCTGTGAAGATGCACCCAGTAAGAGGTCCAGGAGGGTAGTCAGCCCTCCGAAGGCCGAAAGCACTGATGAGGACTTTATGACTCCGCCAGCAGTTCACAACAGGATGAGGAGTGCAGCTGTGGAACGTCAAAATGAAAGTGAGGCAGTTATTCTATCCAACAAGAGGGTTGTGCAGAAGCCATCAAAATATAGAACGCCAGTACAGAAGTTGCAGCCTGCGAGGTTCAGCTCTCCAGCGGAAGCGAGGAAACTATTGGAACTTGTGTCGAGCCCTGCGTTCAGGAAGAAACACAACCAGTCAGTTCCTTTTTCTTTAGTTTTGTTCTTTTTCTTATAGTTGTAGCTATGTCGGTTATTTTTTTTGTAACTTTTTTTGCGTTCCTTACCCTATCCTCACTAGCTGTGTTGTTTTTTGTTGAGCAGGTCCGCGTTGTTCATGTACGGGAATCCTGTCGAAGTATACACTGTGTCTGTTGACTACATGTTCTTAACTTTCTTCAAAGGCGGTTTCATGGACTCGGATTTGATGGATCATATCATTAATTACTGGAAGAATGACCAGCGAATGAATGCGGTTTACCGATCTGGTGAACGCGTTCTTCCTTCCCCTCTATTTATCACGGTATTTCTCATTCCTCCCCTTTTTTTTATTTTTTTCTTGCTGTAGGTGAACTGCATTGCCAGGATATAATACAAAGATGTTGCTTTTAGGTGTGAACTGCATTGCCACTGTATAATAAAAAAGATAGCTTGTTTGAATAATTTTATTCAAAGCTCAGGAAATGTTGTTTTCTCGGAACTTACTAACGAACTGCATACGTAACTCTTTATTTCACTCATCCAGACCGAACTACATTAATATGTTGTGTTCTTATATGTTTTCTTTTTTAGCTTTTCCGCCTGGTGAACTGCATTTTCTTTTGCTTACATTAGAAGATCCTTTTTTATTTTTTCCTAGACGAACTGCATTAATGCATTTTTTTATGAATTAAGTATGTGCTTCAAATGAATGATCACGCGAAGAGAGATGAACACGGAAACGTCGTGTTGCCCTTTATGCACACCAAGTTCAATGTTGAAGATGCAGCAAGGCAGTTCAAAGCATATGTTCGCGATGATGAGAACCTTCTTAATTGTAAATTAGTAAGTTCTCAGATTTTCTGGTTTTCATCTCGCTGTTCTTAGTTTTTTGCGTCATTTTTCTTTCTAGTAATCCTGCCCCCCACTCAAACTGAGAAATAGCTTTGTTGAAAACCAGTTCAGATCCTGTTACCACGGATGAAAGACGAGCACTACTCTTTATACACGATGAACAGGCACCGTGAGACCCTCGATATCCATGACACTAGGAGATACCGCGGATCGTTTGATGAAACGACGATGTGGCGTAAGTCTGACTACCAAAGCGACCGCACTGAAATGGTAAAATGTTCGCTTTGTTCATCTTTGTATATTTTTCGGTTTCACATGTATACGAGCTGAACGACAGTTTTCGTGACGTGTACTTGTTGCTTGCATTTGTCTATGTCGTATTTTTCAACAGATGATCAGGATGACTGCTTCGATGAAGAAGGTTTACGGAGAAAAGGAATACAATAAGAAGGAGTCGGTAGACTGGGTTGATGTTTCAAAGAAAGATAGCTTTTTGGGCACCCCTGCACAGGGCCCCAATGAGTGCGGCTTTTTTGTTCTGACGATGGCTCAGTTTTATGACGGCAGAAGCTTTGTTGTGAAGTTTGAAAAGCGCAATGTAATCCTTCATTTATTTCCTGTTCCTGTCTGCAACAGTATCACCTTTTTTGTCAGTTGTTGTTTCGTTTTATCTTTGTTGCTGTTTTTTGATCGCAGGAAGCTGATGTCGCCGATTGGAAGGCTGAGTTCCTGTTCCAAATTCTGTTCCACCCTGACAACCTGGTCCTACCGAGCGAGTTTCCTGAGGAGCTAAAAAATATGTGCAAGTCTCTTGGTCTCACTGCCAAACCTGACTCGCAGGAGCAGGATGAGGCATAGAACAACAGCAGACCTGTTTGATGATGTTTTTAGAAACTTCATTGTAAATAGTTTTGTCGCTCCTTTTATTATGTATGGGATCTGTTAAACACTAGGATGTTGTCCTTTCTCTGTACATCTATGTAATATAACGGAGAAAGCAACTCTGCTTGACTAAGTATATAATGTAGTTTCATCTAATTTTTATCTTCGTCAGCGGAAATTTTGTCATCTGGAGGATGTGTTTTGCTGGGGGGGGGGGGTGGGGGGGGGATCCCCCACCCCCCACACACTTGGTTAACAGAATATCTATATAATATATAACATTTTTTGCAAAGCGCACTGCATTGCGGAAAAGAGGGCCTTCAATGCTTTTACAGTGTTTGATAATCAAAAAGTTTTGGAAAATAGTTTTTTCTTTGGAACACAGAACTGCATTTGTGCGCTAATCAAGAGCTCCATTTATAAAAATATATATATTAAGCGAACTGCACTGGTTACATGCTGGCACACTGAATTGTTCGCGGTAAGCGGACTGCAATGTACACATGAAGAATCTGAGTCTCTACTACATGTAGATTATTGTTTATTTTCATAACAACATTATTTACTTTTTCCTCTCCATATGATCTTCTGCAAACAGTAGAGAACTGCATTTTTTAACATTACACTGCCATCCCAGCTTCTGCACACATAGGAGAACTGCATTTTTATATCATCTATTATTGTTCTGAAAACAGAATAGAACTCCATGTTTAAAATGACACTCATATCTCATCTGCATTTCATTTTCTAGAGAGAACTACATTTTCCTCAATCGCACCAGCAGAGCATTGAATACAAATAATACCTGTTTTTTGCGCTATATATATTAAATTGGACTTCAACATTATATCTCGAAGTCTATTTTTTTTGTTGTCCACTAAATTCAAGTTATCTCTATTATACGCTACATAAATCGATGAAGTTGATGTATGTAAAAAGGCTACAATGTGTAACACTCTCACTGTCAGTGAATAGTAATCACCATTACTGTTCATCACTACTGTTCAAAATTTTGTTTGATCAATTTGGTTCAGCTCAAATTCATATTTCCTTTGATTTTGTTGAATGCAATGTGATCATGAACCTGGGTCATCATGAATCAAAACAATTCCAAGCTATTTTCAAATGCCCATGGGTTGATATTGAAATCAATGTGTCCATTGGCATTGATCATCAAGAACCAAAACAAGTGCCACTCTTTGCATTGAAAACAAAATCAAATGATCAAATTGCCTTGGGTGGAATATTAAAACCAAGGTGCAAAATAAAATTTCTCCAAAAATTGTGAAACTACTTTTATAAAATCACACATATTCAGTGGAGCATGTCACACCATCTTGGGTATTATTTGGAGCTATAGATTAATTAAAACAATTCTAAACACTAGCTAAAAAACCCATATAACCCATTTAATATTTAATTAAAATATTAAATTACTTTTATTTTCACCCAAACTTTTAGTGGCACTTCCTTGTGGTGTACCAATAATTAAGGGACACCTTCCACATTTTACACAAATATCTAAGTAATTAAAATAGATCCAAACGATAAAATACAGAAAAAAAAAGGCAAAATAAAAACAAAAACAACCTAGCTAACCTAACTCGTGGGCGAAGCCCATTCCTCCCCGGGCAACAAGCCCACCCAGCTCACCTCCCCTCCCCTAACCCCCGTTGTCGTCTACCTGGGGAAGCCATGGCGGGCATCCCCGCTGCCACGGCCGTGACGCCCCCCCGTGGCGATAATCCGGCGGCTTGCCGGCGGCGATAAGAATGGCCTCGCCCTCCCTCGCGCCCGGAAAACCTAACCCGCCAGATCCCCTCCCCCCCCAGCGCCACTATCCTCTCCTGCCTCCTCCATTCGCCTTCACCCGTGGACGCCGTGGGCGCGGGCCAGTGAACTCGCGTGGCCACCGTTGTCCCTAGGCCAAGAATTGTTCTCCAGAGCCTCTGCCGTGGACGTCCTCTTCCTCACGCGCACATAGCTCGAGCTCTCGGCCGCTACACCGCACGAATCACACCGTTCCCTTCATCGGCCGCCGTGGACGTCGACGTCCGATTCGACGCCGGCAGCCTTCCCCAGCCCTCACAGACCTCTACAACGCCTCCATGGTGAGCTGCTGGTCGATTCCCCCTCGTCGTGCTCTGTTTAGCGCGCTAGAGCGTCGATCCCACATAGACAGTGCACCGGCCGCCGCCGCGGTGAACCTCGCCGTCGCCACGGTCTCCCCTAGCTCGCACCGATGGGAGGAATGGACGCAGCGCCTCCCCCTCGTTCAGACGTGCCCCTCCCCGCCTCGATCCGTCGCCGGAACTGGCCGGAATGGCCTCGGCGCCGCTGCTCTAGCCACGGCCGGCCATGGCTGCGTGTCGTGGTGTGGCAGGCTAGCCACTGACTAGTGGACCCGCCCTCCTTAAATAAAAGGGATTAGTAGATAAACCCCCTATGTGTATGACTAGTGGGCCCAAGGCCATCTAATTAATAAAAAAAACTGTTAGAGGTAACTGTGTCTATGACACCTAGGCCCCACCCATTATCTGGTTAAATAAATGATTTATTAATAGTTAGAGTATGACAAGTGGGCCCCTCTGGATTATTAGATTAAATAAATAAATTATAAATAACAGAGGCTGACATATGGGTCCCACATATCAGCACTATTCTGGATAGACTTGTTGATAATGTTTCTATTTCAATATTATAAGAAATTAAAAAAATCTTTTAAAATGATTAAAACTTTAAAATTTAATATCTTTTAAACCGTAATTCAGATTCAAAAACTTTATACATCAAAATTGATCAGAAAAATATAAAGAATATGAATACGCTATCCGTATGTCTATCACACCCCTCTAACACCACGAACATCGAACCGTCCCACTCCGGACCGACTGTCCGATAAATTGTCCGGTACTGCTAAAGTACCCGGATGAATTTATTTCTTACACGAAAGTTGTTCGGAATAGATCGACTAACCCGGACACACACCCTTATGTTTGTCGGGTGTCCACGACACCTCCGGCATGATACCTCCCCGCCTCCGGAAACCCTGTCCCGTAATCACCCGGAGCCGGCAGATCATCCCCGGATGAATTTCCGCTCCGAGCCTGATACATCGTACTGCGTTAGAATACCGACATCGATGCATTTGCCATGTCATTCATATGTTTTCATATGTTTTCTTTATATTTACTGTTTCTCCCCCCCCCCTTATTCTCCGGTAGACCCCGCTGCTACCGCCGACTCCACCGCTGCTGAGTACGACTACTTCATCGACGACCCTACTCCTACCGTCGAGCTTCCAAGCAAGAAAGAGCCATTCTCTTCCCCAGATATCGCCTATCTTTCCGTACTTTTCTTGCACTAGGCATTACTGCTGCTGCTACGATTACAATCCTATTCAATTGCATAGCCTATTTTTTTCGCCCCTTGATGTACCTTCTTTATCCTATGCTGCCTATTATATATATTATATTCAGCAGTGAGCCCTGCGCATTGTTAGCTAGGATAGATAGCGGTCCGTGATCACTCAGGGGAGTGACGTGGATACAATTTATTACAACTGCACAGGTAAGGTACAATGCAGACACCGCCTCAGGCCTCTACCCCGGCTCTGCCGAGCCACCATCAAGTGTGAGCTATCAAGGAGTAATCCTTGTACTCCACTCGTTGCTGAATCTGTATAGCCGCTCTAGGTACCTGAGAAAAGGTTGTCCTTCAGGTAAGAAGTCGGGTGACCCAACGGTGCCCGGGAGCGGTATTGCGACGGGACGACAGGGAGGGTATGACCAGTGTACCGGTGTGCTTGGCCCCTGATCGTTGGCCGCGAGAGTTACCAAACCACGAAAGTCGAGCTCCTCCAGGAGCACATGCGAGACAAGGTAAGGAGTCGGTTCACCTTGTTGGCAACCGCAGAGACTTGGTGGGACCACAGGGCAGGCACCGATGTACTGGTGGTCCTGACTGTTGTCGTTGTCCGCGGGTCAGTTAAGTCGAGGCAACGATAACAGTTGTCCCGCAAGTTAATAAAATGCTAAATGGTTAGGTGGATGAATTGAGAGGCCCGTTGGTCTGTACGCACTACCTTCACGTGGGATAAGGAGTTATGGGATCCCCTGCGTCGTAGTTCATTTGAAAGCTCTTCAGACGTCAGCAGTATCGCGGTCTGATTGCCGGGAAGTTGTGTGTCTTCTTTACTCGCGAGTGGTGTTTGCTTTTTCTTCCCGGCCAGCCTCACACCGTGCAGGAGCATGCAAGGGTGAGGGTCCTAGACCCCTTGGCGCATAGGATTTTGTCCGGCGGATGGCCTCTCTGCTGAGCCTAGGATGGGCTGCGATGTGTCGGATAGCCTCGGTGGGGCGTTCCCTAACAAGGTTCACGCCACCCTGGAGATCCGAGCGTGCAGGCTCAACAGTAGTGCACCCCTGCAGGGAGTTTAATATATTCGAATAGCCGTGTCCACGGTAACAGGACGCTTTATGCTGAAGCTGGATCTTACCACTACAAACTATTATTATTAAACTGTATGGTTCCGGGTTTTCTTCCTCGCGGGGATGTCGAGGAAGGATCCCGGAGGCATTGTTAATTATTAAAACTTGCTATTATACAATTTTGCAGCAACTTCTGCTGCATTGTTACTTTATGCTTTATATGAACTGTTGGCTATTCTCTCCTCATGCTGCAAGACTCGTTGGAAGATGCTAGTCTTCGTTAGGCCTAGCTTCTTACCCTTATTATGATTTCTATCTTGCAGTCCACCATATATAGCCTCCCCTGTCCATTTGATACAATGTGTAATTGCTTAGTAGCGTACATAAGACTCGCGGGTATGCTAGATACTCACCTTTGCTTTATTTCCCTTTTTTTTCTTTGACTGATCGGCCGCTACAGTCGACGTTGGAGCCCAGGAGAAGGAGTACCCCGGAGGCGACTACTACGACGTCGAGTTCCCCGTCGACCAGGAGTAGTTCGGTGGATCCCAGGCAGGAGGCCTCACCTTTTTGATCTGTATCTCTGATGTCATTTTTGCTAGCCTTCTTAAGGCAAAACTTGACTAACTATGTATGTACTCAGATATTATGGCTTGTATGACTTATGTATTCGACTCCTCGTGATCCCTGGTATAGTAACATATTGGTTTCTCCTTTTGTGTTTAGTGTTGTGCTGTGATATTCTCACCGTGGCACCCTAATCTCAGCCGTGTACCCTGCGTGTATGATTATTGTACACGGATTGATTTTGGGGGCGTCACAAGTTGGTACCTGAGCCGACTGCCTGTAGGAAGCCACCCCACCACTACTTGGTCGAAGTTGAGTCTAGACTTTGAAAAACTATTTTTGCTAACTTAATGTTTGGCTTACGGGCCCACATCGATGTCACTACGTTTGATATCTATGGTATTAGGATCCCTTTATTCTTACCTATGCTCTGGGAATCTGCTCTCTTATCCTTGGTGGTATGTTTTACAAACTCTGACATTAGGATCACGTTCTCTTGATTCCACCCGGCGTTCTGGTGCTACCCCATTGATTGAGTCGTGTCGCAGGAGTTCTACCCCAGGTCCCGGACCGCGATTCCCATTCTAATTCTGGGCAGGCCACGATTTCTCTAGCATTAACTCATGTGGCCAACAGTTTTCTTGCGGCGTGATTGACATAGTGGAATCTATGTCGCGTCGTGTAATCCTTACCGCGGTCTGCGCGCCATCTAGTGTGTCCTTTTTCCTTAATTTCTACGACGTTACGCTGCTCGATTTTCGGTTGACTCTGTGTGAGGATGTGTATGTCTTATATGACTACTCCTATATATCCGCGCCTCCTCTTTGTTGTCGCTTTACCTCGTGCTTGTTTCCGGTATCTCATTAAATTTGCATCGCTGAAATACCCCTGCTAAATTCTAGCAGGATGGCTGGTCGTGGTGGTCGTGGTCGTGGTCGTGGTGCCAACGACCCACCTCCGCCGCCAGATTACATGGCCGGGATGATGCAGCAGTTCGAGCTGAACCGTCAGTTCATGGAGAATGTGATGGCTCAGTTCCCTCAGTAGAACCAACATGGGAACCATCATCAGAATGCCACAGTCACTCTGCACGACTTCACCCGTCTCCACCCCACTATATTCCGCAACTCTGTTCAGCCATTGGATCCTGATGACTGGCTTCGCGACATCACTCATGAGCTGGAGTCTGCTAATGTCGAGCCAGCCGACTATGTGAACTTTGCATCCTATCACCTGAAAGGCGCCGCTGCTCAGTAGTGGAGCACCCACAAGCGTTCACTACCAGTCGGAGAAGTCATCACTTGGATGAATTTGAGTCAGCTTTTCACGCTCGCTACATTCCTCAGGGGATCATGGACCGTAAGCAGGAAGAATTCCGCAACCTCACTCAGGGAAACATGACTGTTGAAGCCTATCAGCGCAAGTTCCTCAACCTCTCTCTCTATGCGGAAGAAGAGATCACCACTGATGCTCGCAGACAGCAGAAGTTCCGTCGTGGACTCAATGCAGACCTCAGGCTCGCTCTTGCCATTTAGGATTTTGCCTTCTTCGCCACCATGGTGAACAAGGCTATCACCGTCGAGACTGCCCAGATGGAGTTCAAGGACACGTAGAAACGCTATCGTGAACTTGGCTCATCTTCGGGCGCAACACAGAAGCGTCGCATCTGGCTCCCTCACAGTGTGACCCATTCACCTGCCCCTACTCCGAGTCCGTCTTATGCTGCACCCCGTCTGCCTCCGCCACCGCAGATGCTAAGAGCTCTGCCTCCACCACCCAATGCTGCACCCCTTCGTCCTCAAGATGGATTATGCTTCACGTGCCGCTAGCCTGGTCATTTTTCTAGAGAGTGCCCCCAGAAACAGAAGCAACTGGTAGTTCACCCTGCTGGTCGCGGAAATGGTCGTGGCAACAACAGGACCCGAACTATAATACTGGGTCTGCTGATCATGCTCGTGGGCATGCCTACAACATTGATCTTGAAGAAGCTCATGCACAGCCCGCTACAGTGATGGGTACTGTCCTCGCTAACTCAATACCTTCTACTATTTTATTTCATACAGGAGCATAGCATTCATTTATGTCCGGGGCATTTGCATTTAAGCATGGCATACACCACGAAAAGATGCGCACTCCCTTAGCCGTTAGTACTCCCGATGGGAAGTGTCACGTTGACATGATGGCTCCTAACATCACCATCGAGATCGAAAGGATTGAGTTCCTTGTCTCCCCCCATGTTCTGAAGACCTCCACTATAGACCTTATCTTGGGAATGGATTGGCTGAAAGCTGATGATGCTGCACTTTATTGTGGCAACAAAGTCGTCCGACTCTTTCACCCCTCCGGCAAGGTTTTGAACCATACTGCCATAGTGTCGATGAATGCCGAAGCTCGTATATATGCTCTGAATGCATTGAACGCTTCGCCACTTGAAGTAATTGAGAACGTTCCAGTCGTTCGCGAATTTCTCGACGTCTTCCCAGAAGATCTGCCGGGAATACCGCTGGCTAGAGAGGTCGAATTCGTCATCGACTTGAAACCAGGCACTGTTCCTATAGCCAAGCATCCTTACAAGATGCCGCCACATGAACTCCTTGAGCTTAAGGAGGAAATCGACAAGGCACTTCAGAAAGGGTTCATTCGCCCCAGTTCCTCTACTTGGGGAGCACTTTTGCTCTTTGTCAAGAAGAGTGATGGCACGAACCGTTTAGTCCAAGATTACCGACCTATCAACAAGGCAACAATACAGAACAAGTTCCCGCTTCCTCGGATCAACGATCTGTATGATCAACTTGCTGGATCTACGGTGTTCTCGAATCTCGACTTGAGGTTGGGTTACCATCAGATCCGGGTCCGTGAAGAGGATGTTCCGAAGACCGCCTTCATTGCTCGTTATGGTTCATACGAGTACACCGTCATGTCCTTTGGCTTGACGAATGCCCCAGCCACCTTTTACCGATTGATGAACTATATATTATGGAATACCTCGACAAGTTCGACGTGGTTTATCTGGATGATATCTTGATATACTCCAAGAATGAAGAAGAGCATGCTGAACATCTTCGCCTTATACAGGAAAAGCTACGAGAACACAAGCTCTACACTAAGTATTCTAAGTGTGAGTTCTGGCTTCCCGAAGTAACCTACCTGGGTCACGTAATTTCCAAGGATGGCATTGTCGTCAACCCAGAACGTATTCAGGCTACCCTGGATTGGACTCCCCCCAAGACTGTCAAGCAAGTTAGAAGTTTCCTCAGACTCGCCAGCCATTGCCGCCGTTTTGTCGAGAACTTCTCCAAGATTGCCAAGCCTCTGACCAATCTGCTTCACAAAGTTGTCAAGTTTGATTGGACAGACAAATGTCAGGAAAGTTTCCAAGCTCTCAAGGACAAGGTCACTTCTCCTCCGGTGCTTGCTACCCCGGATACCCGGAAAGACTTCGTGATATATTGCGACGCGTCTCGTCAAGGATTAGGCTGTGTACGGGACGACAGGGATGGTACGACCAGTGTACCGGTGTGCTTGGCCCCTGATCGTTGCCCGCGAGAGTTACCAAACCACGAAAGTCGAGCTCCACCAGGAGCACACGCGAAAAAAGGTAAGGAGTTGGTTCACCTTGTTGGTAACCGCAGAGACTTGGTGGGACGACAGGGTAGGCACCGATGTGCTGGTGGTCCTGACTGCTGTCGTTGTCCGCCGGTCATTTAAGTCGAGCCAACGATAACGGTTGTCCCGCAAGTTAATAAAATGCTAAATGGTTTGGTGTATGACTTGAGAGGTCCGTTGGTCTGTACGCACTACCTTCACGTGGGACAAGGAGTTATGGGCTCCCGTGCGTCGTAGTTCATTCGAAAGCTCTTCAGACGTCAGCAGTATCGCGGTCCATGGTAACAGGACGCTTTATGCTGAAGCTGGATCTTACCACCACAAACTATTCATATTAAACTGTATGGTTCCGGGTTTCCTTCCTCGCGGGGATGTCGAGGAGGGGATCTCGGAGGCATTGTTAATTATTACAACTTACTATTATACAATGTTGCAGCAACTTCTGATGCATTGTTACTTTATGCTTTATATGAACTGTTGGCTATTCTCTCCTCATGCTGCAAGACTCGTCGGAAGATGCTAGTCTTCGTTAGGCCTAGCTTCTTACCCTTATTCTGATTTCTATCTTGCAGTCCACCATATATAGCCTCCCCTTTCCATTTGATACAATGCATAATTGCTTAGTAGCGGACATAAGACTCGCGGGTATGATAGATACTCACCTTTGCTTTATTTCCCCTTTTTCGCTTTGCCTGATCGGCCGCTGCAGTCGACGTTGGAGCCCAGGAGCAGGAGTACCCCGGAGGCGACTACTACGACATCGAGTTCTCCTTCGAACAGGAGTAGTTCGGTGGATCCCACGCAGGAGGCCTCGCCTTTTCGATCTGTATCTCTGATGTCATTTGTGCTAGCCTTCTTAAGGCAAAACTTGACTAACTATGTCTGTACTCAGATATTATGGCTTGTATGACTTATGTATTCGGATCCTCGTGATCCCTGGAATTGTAGCATATTTGTTTATCCTTTTTTGTTTAGTGTTGTGCTGTGATATTCTCACCGTGGCACCCTAATCTCAGCCGTGTACCCTGCGTGTATGATTACTGTACACGGATTGATTTTGGGGGCGTCACACAATGTATGTGTGCTAAGCTACGTCCTATTCCTGCTGCTTCTTCTCAAAGCATGCAATGCAATTTCTTAATTGTTTGTCGCTCCATTTGTTTTCTTCTTGTTGATCGTGTTATTCCTTGTAACGCGCCCATGTGGCTGCGATGCTTGCCTATGCTCTGTTTTATTAATGCCCTTTCCCTTCTATGTTGACGCTGGTCCTTTGCTGTCTTCATCTTCATCTTCTTCTTCGTCTTTTACTTCTTCCTCATCATCATCTTCTTCCTCATCTTCTTTATCATCTTCTTCCTCATCATCATCTACTTCCTCATCTTCTTCATCTTTTGCTTGCTCTCTCTTTGGGAAAGTTCTTGCATTATGCTTCTCTCTCTTTTTGCAGATGCTGCACAGTCTTCTCTTTGTCAAATATTCTTGTTGGTCAGCTTGGTCATATGCGGTGGCATTTTTGGCCTTGATTTTTTCTAGCTTCTACTTGCTTGTCCTCGAGTTGTGCCCCACAGTCATTTCGCATGATTTGCACATCCTCACTCCCAGTGGCCTCCCTTCGTTTTCCAGCTCTGGCTCAGGCTTTTTCAGAACCTACATCCTTTCCTGCAGCTTTTTTATTTGCTGACTTGCTCTCCTTCTTTCTCCCTTTTGTGTTTGATATAGGTGGGGGAAGAATTGTTTCTTCCCCAAATGGAGCTGCACTATCAGCGTCATGTTTGTGCTCATCTTCTTTTTCCTCACTCCGTTCATTCTTGTTGTTCTCCGCCTCTTCTTCGTTCAACACGTCGACTTCTTCTATGAGTGCTCTCATCCCATATAACGCTCTGTGGAACCCGCTATCCGACTTCACACCCCTGTTTGACAGGTCCATGTATGTTTCTACAAGTAGCCTCCTACGGCAGAACATTGAACTTCCATCTGGAGCAGTTTGTGTGTAGTCTCTGCGGTCAAAAGTTGCATTTTGCCGCGCGTTCCGTGTGTACCTCTTTAATATGTACTCCTCAGGTATCTTGTCCACCCGCAGTTGATCCAACATGCGAACGATGTGTACGCAGAACATGCCTGCAGCAAATATTCATTTATTTTTTTGGTTGTCGGTGCGAGCAAACTTCAATTAAATATGTAACTTTTGACCTGTGTGTGTCCAGATCGTTTGGGGTTTCTGAACTGCATAAAAAATATGTACTTTTTTGTTTTTTTATTCTAGTGAACTTCATTATGCTTTTTTGTGCCTTATTTTTCTCGTCTCACTGACCTGTGTGTGTCCACAGTTTGCCTTCGCATTCGTAGATACCGTTCGTCACGTCTGCGACAACCTGGAACTCATGTCTTGCCCAGTCAAAATCATCGGACAGGTTGTAGTGGCGCACGAAATACTTTGTTGGGTTCTCATGGGACTGCTCCGATCTGAATGCAGTGCTCCGGTTGTGCGTTTGCTTGAAGTCAGCAAAGACCGCCCTTGTGTAAATCCTGGATAGTTGAACCTCGAAACCAAACTGAGTAGTAGTTTTAATTTCCGCCTGTATTTTTTATATACATAAGAGAACTGCATTTAACATCACACTTTTAGTCTCATTTTTGTTCATACGTAAAGAGAACTGCATTTTTTAAGTTCAAAGGAAAATCAGTAGCGAGTCTGAACTGCGTATATGTGCTTAATAAGATATTTTGTACCATACCTCATTAGCCATGGTCTCTGCATGCTCGTTTCCCTTCCTCGTCTGGATGCATCTGTCCACCTGCGATGAAAATATGTGTAGGTCGTGTCTTTCCTTGACAAAGTTTCTCTTCAAGATCCGGTTCATGCTTTCACTTCTGTGTGTTGATTTCATCTGTGCACAGAACACCTCCTTGTAGTTAGCTGATATCCATTCTTCTCGGTCTATCCAGAGCGCATTCATAATTTCATCATTCTGCAGGTTATACTTCTCCATGAGGTCATGCCAAGCGCGTTCAAACTCCGATGGCATCAACGGATGGTTGAGCACTGATGTCAGCTCATCTTTGAATGTCTCGTATGCTTTGTACAACAAAGACAGATGATCCTTGTATTTCTTCAGTATATGCCAACGGCACAACTTGTGCAGCGTGCCTATTAGTGTACTCTTTATCGCCGCATCCATTGAGGGGCATTGATCTGCATGTTTTTTTGAAAACAAGCAGTCAGTTAGTTTGAGAGAACTGCATTTCTTTTCTTTTTTTTCTTTTTGGATGTAAGAAATGGACTACAAAAAAGCTAGCATTGAACTGCATTTTTAGTTTACCTGTCAGTATGCAGATTGGCCGCTTGTTGTTCATGCAACGCAAGAACGTCCGGAACACCCACTCGAAAGATTGTATTCTTTCGTCTCTGACGAGAGCCACCGCAAATATTGTACTTTGTAGGTGGTGGTTTACTCCAACGAACACGCCCAGAGGCATGTGAAACTTGTTGGTCTTGTATGTTGTGTTGAATGTGACACAATCTCCAAAATCTTCATAGGAACCCTGACAGCTTGCGTTCGCCCAGAAGACGTTTTGCACATGGTTATCGACATCTTTGTTGTAATCATAGAAGAACTCTGGATTTATTTCCTGCATCTTCTCAATGAAATCTAGCAGTTTCTGCACATCGTCCTCAGTTTCCTCTTTTGCGAACTGGTACTTCCTGAAGTTTGAAAGCAGAACATAACTCAGCATTAAACAATACACAGAAATGCACAAGCGAACTGCATCAAGCAGAGGAGATATCAGCTAGTTTAATGTATGTACTTGTTCACCCAGTCACGACTAGTGCGCCCCATATATTTTATCCCTCTTGATATTCTCGACAGGGTCGACATCATTTGCGTGTGCGTCAGGTTGTCGATCTGCATGTCCTTTACCAGTTTATCAAGCAATGGATCATCCCTCTTATGCGAGTGCAACTGCTGAAGCATAGCTGGGCTTTCAATCATCTTGTGGTTGTGATTGAGCTCAACATGTGCTATCACAAACACATCCTTGATCTTTTTCACTCTTATTTTCGCCTTGCAGCCAGTTCTTTTCTTTGTTTTATCTCGCTTCCTGTCATAATCTGACATAGTCTCTTGGTGGTTGCCCTCTCTTGAGCAAACTATGTAGTTGTTTGTCATGTGCGTCCCCCTTTTTCGTGTGCCGAATCCTGAATGCCTCGCATATGTGTTTTATAACTCGTGTGCTGCCGCGAAAGAGGTGAACCGCATATCTTTCGCAGGCACAAGTTCTTGCAGCAAGCTCGTGTTCTGCACCGCAACATGAAAATGATTTTCTTTTTGTTAATGAAAGAACGCGCAGGCTGAAAAAGTTTTCATAAGGGAACTGCAGTAGTAAATCAAGGAAGCTTACATGTGTGTACTGCTTATTCTCCATTGGTGTTTGCATCTCACCAATGTTTATTGGGCATGGTGGAGTTACAACAGACATGTGTAATCCAGGATCTCGGGGAGGCAGAAGTGATGAGAACTGTAATCTCTTTGTTGCCTGTGTCTTTTGTCTGATCCTGGGGCTGATCCATTTGATGTGTGGCAGGCGGCCTCGGTGGAATCCCACTGTTTCTGTGTCGACGAACCAGTTGCTCCCGAACCGGCTCGTGTTCAACATTGGTTTCCGGATGCGCAACATTGTTTTGTGGAGGCTCAATATCATCCACTCTTATGTGCTGACCAAATGTTGCAATAACGTCTGTGTACCATGGCTGCATAACTGTTATGAGTTGCTCTTTATCGTCGTCATCATCGTCGTCTCACTGCGCTTGCTGCCCCATGTATATCAGTTCATCGTCCTCCTCATCTTGGCCGCTATGTTCTATTCTGTCTTCATCTTCGTCCTCTACATCTTCCTCCGCTGAGTATGCAGTTCTGTTCGTCCTGTTGAAAAAACCTCTAGGTATCTCTGGTGTTATCTTTGAGGCCATCTCCCACTCTTCTCTCTCAACGCAGTTCAGGAGCTAATTGCCGTGAATCACTCGCTCCATCTTCTGGCTTTTCTGCACAGCTTTATCCTGCATAGGAGAATAGGCAGCGAACTGCACCTGAGTATCTAATCCAAAGTGGTACTTTATATTTATTTTTTTGAAGAATAGTGAACTGCACTATTTTTTTAGATACTATATGTCAGTTCTGTACGCAAGAAGCAAAAACTGCACTGAACTGCAATGTTAATTTTGTAGTTCAGTTTGTGTGAAACTATATTTTTTTGTATGCAATGTAATACCATGCAGTTCAGTCGAAAGACATAGTGCCCAACAACATATAACAATGTGCACTGCATTATTTTTCACAAACTACTACATATTGTAAGCCATGGGGAGAGACACGAACACATTTTTGACGCAAGAACGCACTGCATTGCAAACAAACAGAGCACTGCATTATTAAATCACGTAGTAGGACTGCTTACATTAGCTGGTGGCGCAACCTTCCTCTTGAAAGAAGCTCTGCTGTTTTGTAGTTGCAGTTCGGCTTGTTGTCGACGTGCAGCCCAGCTACGTTGTAGGAACACATGGACCTTCTCAACCTCGCCATCATTGCTGGAGAAGGCTGTATGGGCGATATGACCATTGCAGTTCGCTCCCACGACCACTGCGTGTTTGCCGGAGAAGGCCTCCTTGCAGTTCGCTTCCCTCGACCATGCATCACCGCGGCTGGATGCCTCGATTTGCTGAACGGCGGCGGATCTTTCAGGCTAGCAGATCGGAACTGAGATAGTGGTGGAGCTGTAGGCGGTGGCGGCGCTGAATTGTGGAAGGATCCGCTAAATCCGCGCCGCATAGCGGCTCTCTGCGTCGTTCTGCGCCGCCGCCGGTGGGGGTGTGCTGCGAGGTAGGGGTCGCCGCCGGCCGCGGGCGCTTCCGTGCCAGGAAACTGGGAGGAGTCCGGGTCGTCGCCGGATCGGAGGCGCTGCCGCGCCAAGAAGCTGGGAGAGGTTAGGGTCGCCGCCAGATCGGGGCGCTGCCGCGCCAGGAAGAAGGTAGGGGTGGGCGTCGCCACCGGATCGGGCGCTGCCGCGCTAGGAAGCTGGGAGGGGGTGGGAGGGGGTGTTGTTAGAATAAGGATTAGATGTGAGAATAAGGTCTTAAGGGGTGTTGTTAGAATACACCCACCCTATATATATATATATATATTGTTTATAAAGCAAGTGCCATATCAAAGTTGTGAATTTTGATGTACATTCAAATGTAATGAAACCGTTTCAAACATGTTCTAAAACCACATGCATTTATATGGTGGAGGTCATATATATGGATCTCCCTCGTGTGTTGCTTTTCATCGATGAAAGCTGGTCCCCGCTTGGTCACTGTTCACTAGCAGAACCTATCCATGTAAATGGTGATTTCCTCTAGACTTTGTGGTGTGGCCCTATATAGAACACACATAAAACCCAATTAGGTGCATTGTATTGACAAGATTCCCTAAATTCATATCTAATAATTATAAAGTTTGTGACTTGCACTTTTAGGTCGAAACCTTCGCTGAGGATGATAGTATATGAAGTTTGTGAAGCACGTGGCACATCAAAGTCGTGCATTGCACATTTAAAAAAAACTAAGCAGTTTTATACATGAAATGGAGCCGCATGTGTGTGACGAAGGTCGTACGGACATTCATTGCGTTGTTTTGGATAAAACGATCCACACTCGTGTTATAGGGGTTCACCGACATAAAAAGGGTGTATACATGGTGATTTCCTCGAGCTATATGTCAGGGTGTTCCTATAGGTCATCAAAAATAAAGTTTGAGGCCATCCGTTAACAACGCTCAGTTTTCCTCACATTGTTAAGATTGTTTGTGAATGTAGTTTTTTTAGATGGAGAAGTAATTTTAGTACAATTTGGACCGTGGGATGAATGATGGACGACCTCAGACCCGGCTGCCTCCTCGCATCCTTATTCAATTACCCTCGACTTCGGTCCAATCACTTCATGTGCACACCATTCCACACTAGGCAACTTCTCAATTTAAGGAACAATTCCTTGCAATTTACCAGCAAACCTCAGAAATAAAACAATACCATTAGCATCGATGATGGTGCGCACTCCCCCATGCCGCCCCTTCATCTCCACCGTCGGCGCCGGTGGCACACCGCTTCCGCCACACCCAGCCCCGATGAATGGCGTATCCGACCCCCCACACACACAATCCCCAATCTGACCAGCCGCCACACCGTGCTGCGCCGTCCTCTTCATCCACGGCACCAGGTCAGCCACTCGGCTCCTACTATAGGAAGAGAAATGCAGTGATCGATGGTGGCCATGAACGGGCCGCACAGCAGCGGTGCCCCGTCGAGAAAGATGATGTCTCAGCCGAGGAGGTCGTCCTTCGCCAAGAAGAGGAGACATGCCACAAATGCGACCGCCTCTTGAACGAAATCGTTCAACTCCGGGTTGAAATCATGCATCAATCGATGGCACACGCCGCGAGTTGGCCGAGGTTGCTCCGGTGCTAGAGGGGCTCCACCGCGCCGTTTCCAAAACAGAGATCGAAGCGGCGCAAGAAATCTCCAATGAAACGGCTCGCACCAACGAAGCCAGCCGGGAAGCCCAACGTCTTTCCGATAAGGCATTAATGGAGGTCGGTATCAAGATTTCCCCAACACATCGTACGCGGAAACCGTGATCTGCCAGGCGTACGCCAAACTCAACGCCGCGCAGGAAGCGTGGTACACCAACGAAGAGGACAGTGGCGAGGAGGACGATGCTGGCGAGCCAGAAGGCGAGGACGAGGATGAGGACGACAATTCGGGAGACGGCGACGAGGAGGACGGCGGCGATGGCGACGACGGCCACCATGGTTAATAGATTCAAGTAGTTCGCCTGTTCCACTAATATGCATGTTAATTATGCATAAGAACTTCTATTAATTTCCTTTCGGAAAAAAATCATATTTTATATGAAGTTGTTGTTCATAGAATCCGCTGATGTCTAATGTAAAACCTTTATTTTTACATGGACTTATTTCTATCGTTCTCTACCGCCCCAAACACGGGATAACATTACTACTCAACCCAACGTCACTGACACTCTTATTCTACCTAAATCCATCTCCTCTCTCACCCCTAATCTCCAAATCACACCCCCGCCAACGATTCTATTCCATTAGTGCCGCAACATTCACCCACTAACATCCCCGCAAAAGTTCTCCACGGAGGTCGTCGACCAGATCGCCACCGCGTACAGCCACCGCCGCCGCCATCGACCTCTAGCAAACCCTAGGAAGGGGGAATCTTCCTGACAAAATGGAGGTAAATCCTTATTCAAAACTATTCGTCTCCCGCTGAAATGTAGTTCGACTACTAACTTGTTCTAAATTGATGGTTTGGATTCAAAGTGCCCAAGGTATTTGGACACCAGGGGTTTGTGTGACAATGGGTACGTAATGCATGCCAAGCACTTCTACATCAGACTTCCAGTTGGCTTTTTAGACAGGACGATATGTTTTTTACAATGGCTATTTTGTCAGTCATGGTGATCCTGATTTGATATTACTTACCTCAACATACTATACTAGTGGTCTATCACTTAAGTCGCCACTATGAAGCTTTTCACTATACAGGAAGGTGGCACATAGCACATAGTTGTAAAATATAAAACATTATTGACTAGTCCTTAGTCCGGTATTATAATTATGAATCTTTTGTTAGGGCGGAGGGTGCCACATAGCACATATTTTGTAAATTCCAAACTTGTCATATTCATTTATTCCATATCTATCTTGTTTGTCTTCTAAAAGAGCATTTTTTTACAGCATATAATGCTAAATATTGTTCTCCTCTTCCATAGTTCTCCCGTGCTTTACAAGAAAGCAAGTCCTCAAAAAGTTGGGTGTTTTTTCTGTTCCTAAGACCACTACTAAACCAAATCTCAAGACAAAACATGGATTTATCTACCATTGTTCTCTTGTAAACTGTAAAGGGAAGACATTTTTCAGCGGATCAACCTGGGGAGAATTCGCTAAAGTATACAAATTCGTAGTTGGTATGAAGCTAAACTTCGATATTAGCACGCATGGCCCGATAATCAAAGTGGATTTGCACAATGACCCAATCGTGCATCCATGTGAGTGTTTTGAAACACGCTCTCTTGCTTGTTTGTGTGTAGACTTGAAGTTAATTGTCAGTTTAAAATAAGCGTGCTTATGTAAATCCGCAGATGTTATTAATCACGTGTACATGTTTACATGCTCAGCTTACTATGCTATGTCAGACAAAACACAAGAGATAATTGACAATATGGAACTTGCTGCTGGAACCATACATACGTGGAAAGATACATGGTAAGTCATCGGATTTTCTAACAATATTAACTTGCTTGTGGGCAAATACACATCTAAACCAAATTCTGGACCGTACAAGCTACTTATCCAAACTCTGACAAAGACCAACATTAAGAAGAAACTATTGGTAATAATTTATTTGTTTTATTGTTCATATTAAAGTCTTTGGTATTTAATTAGGACATCATACTATGACATAGTTGTGTTATTGCAACAAAGGATCCCCAGTCATGTTCTGCCGGATCAGATGGGTCGTTATGGTAAAATGAGAATTATTATCTATCTTGATACCGACTTATGGTCAATATACTCAACGTTAGAAAAAGATGTACTCCTCGTCATGAATGGGTGGAAGGATTTACTCTTCTTGTACAAACTTTCAATTGGGGACATGTTGTTATTACTGATCCACTATGGAGGCGATGAGTTTCTTCTCTTTATCACACCAATTCCTGCTGGAACTGAATATTTTGTACAACCTGGTGAAGAGTATTTCGATCCTTCTGTCGTCAAGTTGGTGCTCCATCACTCCTTCTATTGATATTAGATATTGTTGGTAATGACATGTTGATATAGCAAGTGTTTGTTGTACGTCTAAATTAAATATGCAATGTTAACGCAAGTTGTGTTTCGTAGATGCTATGGCACATCAAATTCCTGTGTTGTACTTGTATAATAAAAAATACTCCTAATTCAGTATCCTTCTGCCATTACATTGGGGTAAAGTGTCGAACATCGTATTTCATGGTATATTAACGAAGTTTTCTTTGTCTTTATCAAAGAAGTTAGTACTTTCTTAAAGAAATGAAATCGTTATACACAAATGTTAAACAATATTCGTAAATTAGAATGATTTAAAGTTATACCACGGGAATCACGTGTGAGGATGAATCTGTGAACCACTTGTTTTTTGATTGCATTATTGGAAGAAATATTTGGGCAGTTATTAGAAGTCATTTTAGAATTGATTTAGGGACTTACTTTGAATCAGTGGAAAAATTCTGGTTATCTGAGAAAAAGAATGCTGCTGTTAATTTCGTCTCCTCTATGGCCATGTGGAGTCTGTGGAAACACATGAACTCTATGATCTTTACTAATGTAGTTTGGATCTCCATGACCCAGGTGTAGAGGGAGATCTTGAAAACAATCTGGTTTTGGATGGTGCTCTCTACATAAAGTTGCAAGGACAAGATGGAGGGTTTCCTTAGTGTGGTGGAGGCCCTCATCAGGAGTCCTTTGTTGATCCTGGGTGGCTAAAACACATGTTGAATGCCACCCTGGGAACTGGAAGTTGAAGTATACCAAGAAAAACATGGCCATCCCAGTGTCGCTCCTGGAAATCTGCTGGTCAACAATGGCAAGGTTAACCGCCCCCCTTGAAAGCTTTTAAGACCTCCACCACTGCAGAACTCACTGATTGGGATGCATGCCAAAGTTAGCCAGCAATGTCTGTTGTGTTCTCTTGTTGGATCCTTCCAGTCAAAGTATTTTTATTTTGGTCTGTAATAAAATTTGATGTTGGTACTCTCCTTTTGGTTGAGACCAATAACTCTGGTGTTTGTCTGTGGTTTGATTTCAATCAAATGATACCGGGGGGGTAGGGCCCCTGTTTATCAAAAAATACCACAAGAATCACATAACCGACACGAGCATGTAGGAAAAGAAATCACAACATTTCAATTCCTGAATGTCGACCATACTTGATCAGATTAGTTCCAAAGTAAACACTTGTGTTTATTGCTTTTTAATATTACAAAAATGTACATCTACTTTTATTATATACTACAAAATAGTACCATCATTAAACTAGTTGTAGCGTTTTGGTAAATATCTGAGGCCACCGCATCAAAGTTTGTTGTTCCTCGGTTTGTATCTCGCACACAACATCTTTTATAGTACTATTTATTTTCCTTCTTCGACCCGACCAATATAGTTTTTTTATCTATAATGACATCGTGATGCTTTATCCATATCCCGTGACACGGGGACCGTCGAGGAAATTACGTGCGCAGTGACAGCCAAAATACGTCGTCTAAGGTCAGGCGGGACTGTCACTGAAGTTGCCGGGGGCGCTGGGGCGGAAGGGATTTTTCGTGGTGACGGTCTCCGTCAAGAAAGATTGTTCCCGATGATATTTTTTCTCGCGTCACGACGACTTTGATCAAAAAATATCCTCGATTTTTTAGTGACGCCGGAAGACTCCAGAAGACAGAAGGGCACCCGGAGGGACGCCACCCCTGGCCCAGGCACCTCTAGGGTGCGCCTAGGGGGGGTCGCGCCCTCTGGTCGCCTGGGCCAGTGTGGCCACCCCCGTGCCCCCTTTGGCATGTATTTACCTCGTTCCTTGAAAACTACAGGGGATGAACCATTTTTCATGAATACCCTACTATTTGGCCACCGCCGCGATTCCAAGATTGGGATCAGCAGAAGTTCCTGTCCCGGCACCCTGCCGGAGGGAGGATTGATCTCCGGAAGCTCCTTGATACGTCCATAATGTATCTATAATTTCTTCTTGCTCCATGCCTCTTTTGTGTGATATTGCTATGATATTGATGAACTCCCATACACTTTTGATCATATTTGGACTAACCTATTAACTCAGTGCACCCCAGTGCCAGTTTCTGTTTTCTGCTGTTTTTCTATTTCACGTTTCCCCCATATAAAAAGTGCTCCAAAAATTCGGGAAAAATCCAATAAAAATCAGTGCAGGAAGATTCGGGAATCAATGAGGGGGGCCTAGAGGGGACCCACGAGGGCCCCAGGCGCCCTCCCGGCGCGCCCTAGGGTGGGGCCGCGCCAGGGGCCCGCCTGGACCCCTGGTGGCCCCCCTGGCTTCCCCCCTTCGCCTATTTATTCCCTGTGACGCAAAAACCCCGAGACGGGAACCATATTTCGCGATCTCTCCTCTGTTCTTCCGCCGTCGCGCTTCCAAGATAGGGAGCACCAGAAGACCTCTTCCCGGCACCCTGCCGGAGGGAGGAACCATCTCCGGGAGATTCTCCACCACCATGGACGCTTATCGAATGAACCGTGAGTAGTCCACCTTGGACCATGGGTCTATGATCAGTAGATATGTGATGTTCTCCTCCCCACTTTGTTCTTCATGGATTAGACCTCGTGAGCTGCCCTACATGATCGAGGCACTTATGTAATATTTCTGCTGTTTCTTTGCTGAGTTTGCTGGGATCCGATGGATTATGAGATTATGTTTAGATTGTGCTTGAGTAATATATTTGATTCTCCTCTTTTATATTTATGTTCTTGAGTAATTCTTGCATGTTCTCCATTGTTGTTTATTGCTTTGGCCATGTAGTAGGTAGTGACTCCAAGAGGGAGCGTTATGCATGATTGTGGGTTCATGCCCCCTGATGACTAGCTTGAGTGACAGAAACATGAGTGTAGGGGATGTGCTGTTGCCACAAGGGGAAAACAACGGCGCTTGTACTTGCGGGTGCAAGGATTGTTTACTTTACGCAAAGTTATTTAATGCAGTTGTCTGTTGCTTTGAGTTTACACTTTGGGTGGGATTCGCAACTTAATACCAGCGAGATGTTCTAGATAGATATCTCAAGGTGGATGATTAGTAGGTAGATGCAGATGGATTTTGGTGTACTTGTTTTGGCGTACCACCCAACCTTTTGAGCATCTTCCTTTCTTCATAGCATAATTAGAATTGGCTTGCGCACATAATCCTGTCAATTGCCCAGCTGTAATTTGTTTACCTTGCATGGTTCTTTTATCGTCTTTTGGGAGAGAGACATCGCTAGTGAACATCATAGGATCCCGGTCCATATTTCCAACACTGTTTACACCCTCTATCAATTTAGTGATTTATTTGTTTTTCCGTTGCTATCACTATCATTATTATCCTGTGCGTTTTATCCTTTGTAAACAACAAGGCCGGAGGAATTGACAACTCCTCTGTAATCGTTGGGAAGCAAAGTTATTTGCTGTGTGCGTAGGTCCTGGTAAAGTTAGCAACCTCGGTTGCAAACGGCGCAATTGTTCACTTCACCACCTACTTGTATCTGTTGGAGTCCTATTGGTTCGACATTCAACCTTAGCATCTTCGCTAAGGGAAATTTATCGCTACGCTACATCTCACCTTCCACTTTGGGTAAACCAACGAGGTGCGAGAAGTAAACTCTCGTCACATCACTCCTCCATCACCATGATCGCCTCCGAGATGTGTCGTGAGTAGTCCCCCTTGGACCATGGGTCCATGATCTGTAGCTACTAGATATGTTCTCTTAAATCTTGTGCTTCAATATTTAGCCCTTGTGAGATGCCTATCATGACCCAGGCACCTATGTTATGATTCCTTTTTTGTTGTGTTGTGTTTGCCGGGATCTGATGGATTATGAGATTATGTACAAATTTTCGAGAGTAATTTATTTGGTTACCTTTATATTTTTTTCTTGAGTATCTTGCATGTTTTCCATTGCCGTATATTATTTTTGCCAATAGTAGATTGGAACTCCAAGAGGGAGCATTATGCTAGATGACGTGTTCATGCCTCCCGATGTCTAGCTTGAGTCACAGAAACATGAGACTAGGGAATGTGTTGTTGTAATTAGGGGTAAAACAACGATGCTTATGACTGTGTGTTATATGGATTGCTTACATTACACATAGAGTGTTAAGGCAGTTGTTGGTTGCTTTGATTTTACATCATTAGTTCTTATGCAACTTAATTCCAGCGAGATGTTCAGGGAAGATATCTCAAGGTGGATGATTAGTGAGTATATCCTGATGAATATACGATCTACTTGACTTGGTGCAATGCCCATACGATTGAGCCTTTTACTTTTTTGTAGCATGATTAGCATTGCGGTGCGTTTATAATTCTGTCAATTGCCCAGTTGTAATTTTGTTTACCCAACATAGTTGTTTACTTTCTTTTGGGAGAGAGACGCTACTAGTGAACGTGATGGTACCTCGGTCCATCGTCGTATAATAGTTTACACCATCAACATTTACTGCTTTAATTTTCCTATCAGTCGCATTATTACTTTTCCCCCTTTGTGTTTGAACCTTTGTAAATGGCAAGGTCAGAGAGATTGACAACCTATCTTTACTCATTTGGATTCAACTTATTTGTGTTCTTGTGTGTAGGTCTGTGTCTTCTGTTAGAGCCAGAGCATCGGACACCTACTTGTCATCTCAGGAATCCTCCTGGTTTGATAAACCTTACAGTCCTCATGTAAGGGAAATTTGCAGCTATCTACATCACAACCTTCCACTTGGGGTAACCAACGAGGGTGTGACTGTCACCACCATCATCTCACCATCAGAAGCGTGAAGGTGAACATTGAGGTCCATAGGAGTCTCAAAAGTGCGCTGATGGGTGTAGATAACACCTCCTCATTGGTTACCCAAAGTGGAAGGTTATGATGCAAACAGTGGTAATTTCCATAAGTGAGATACCAAGGTTTTTCTCCTGTAGGATTTCGGAGACGACAAGTAGGTGGAAAGCAACGTCACAAGAAATTTCTTGCGTGGACCTGCACACAAGACACAAGTAACTTTGCACCCAACGAGTACAAAAAGGTTGTCAATCTCTCTAGGCTTGCTATTTACAAAGGTTAAACGCAAATGGGAAATAGTAATGCAACAAAAGGAAAAGTAAAGCAGTAAATAGTAGCGGTGTGAACTTATGATGAGAATATGGACTGGGTTGCCATGGTGCTCACTAGTAGTGTGTCTCTCTCCTAAAACACTGTAAACGATTTTGCTAGGTGAACAAATTACCGCTAGGCAATTGACAGAATGATAAACGCATCGCGATGTTAATTATGCTACACAAAGTAAAAGGCTCAATCGTATGGGCATTACACCAACAAAGGTTGACAGTTTATTCATCAGCATCTACCTACTGATACGTCCCAAACGTATCTATAATTTCTGCTTGCTCCATGCATGTTTTGTGTGACTTTGCCATGTTTTGCTTGAACTTTCATACACTTTTGAGCATATTTGGACTAATCTATTAACCCAGTGCACCCAGCGGCCAGTTGTTGTTTTCTACTATTTTTGTATTTCAGGTTTTCCGGCCATTAAAAGTGCTCCAAAAAATCAGGAAAAATCAGCGACCCGGAAGCTTCCGGAATCACCAAGGCAGCGGAGGGGGGCCACCACAGGGACTCCAGAAGGGTCCCTGGCGCGGCCCCACCTTAGGCCGCGTCAGGGAGCCTCCTGGCTGCCCTATGGGTCCCCTCGACACCCCCTCCGCCTATATTTAGCCCTCGGGGTGGAAACCCCTAAGATCGATCTCTTTTCCTCGAACTCGCCTCTGTACCGCTGATACCGCCTATATTTAGCTCCATGCATGTTTTGTGTGACTTTTCCATGTTTCGCTTGAACTTTCATACACTTTTGAACGTATTTGAACTAACCTATTAACTCAGTGCACCCAGTTGCCCGTTTCTGTTTTCTACTGTTTTTGTATTTCAGGTTTTCCGGCCATTAAAAGTGCTCCAAAAATTCCTGGAAAAATATATAAAAAATCAGCACAACAGAAGCTTCCGGAATCACCAAGAGAGGGAAGGGGGGCACCCACCAGGCAGCCAGGAGGGCAGGTGGCGCGGCCCCACCCTGGGCCGCGCCAGGGACCCTCCTGACTGCCTCGTGGGTCCCCTCGATGCCCCCCTTCTCCTATATTTACCCCTCGGGGTGGAAACCCCTAATATCAATCTCTTTCTCGTGAACTCCCCTCTGTACCGCCGCCGCCGCCATTTCAAGATCCGGGCTGCCTGGAGAAGCTGCACTGGCACCCTGCCGGAAGGAGGAACCCCCTTCGGGAGACCATCCATAGCCATGGACGCCTCCCGAATGTGCCGTGAGTAGTCTCCCTTGGACCATGGGTCCGTGACTAGTAGCTATGTGATGAATCTATTCCCCTTTATGCTTCCACTTTCGAGTCCTCGTGAGCTGCCTCACATGATCGAGGCATCTATGTAATTTCTATTGTTGCTATTCTGAGTTTGTTGGGATCTGATGGATTATGAGACTATGTTCAGATTGTGATGAGTAATATATTTGGTTCTTCTCTTTTATATTTTGTTCTTGAGTAAATTCTTGCATGTTCTCCATTGCGGTATTTTCTTTGGCCAAGTATTTTATTTGCAACTCCAAGAGAGAGTGTTATGCTCGATTGTGGGTTCAGCCCCTTGATGTCTAGCTTGAGTGACAGAAAAATGAGACTAGGGGATGTGCTTTTGCCACCAGGGATAAAACAACGGTGCTTGTACCTGCGGGTGCAAGGATTGTTTACTTTACGCAAAGTTCTTTTAATGCAGTTGTCTCTTGCTTTGAGTTTACACTTTGGGTGGGATTCGCAACTTAATACCATTGAGATGTTCTGGATAGATATCTCAAGGTGGATGATTCATAGTAGATGCAGATGGATTTCGGTCTACTTACCTTGGCGTACTGCCTATTGCTTTTGAGCCCTTCCATTATTTGCAGCATAGTTAGAATTGCGGTGCCTTCATAATCCTATCAATTGCCCAACTGTGATTTGTTTACCTCGCTAGCACTTTTATCGTCTTTTGGGATAGAGACATCACTAGTGAAAATCACGGCACCCCGGTCCATCTTCACATTATAGTTCACACCCTCAATTTACTTTCAGCTTTTACTTTCCTTTGCACCTTTTATCTCTTGCGTTGATCCTATGTAAACGACATGGCCAGAGGAATTGACAACTCCTCTGTACTCGTTGAGAGCAAAGTTATTTGTTGCTGTGTGCAGGTCCACGAAAACACCCTAGTCAGGAAGCAATTTCTGGCGACGTTGCCACCTACTTGTATCTCTTGAGTCCTACTGGTTCGATAACCTTGGTATCTTCACCGAGGAAAACTTGCTTCTGCACTGCATCTCAAACCTTCCACTTGGGGTAACCAACGAGGGGCGAGAAGCCATCAAGCAAATTTCCGGCGCCGTTGCCGGGGACTCAAGTCTACAAGATAGGGGAGTTGCACACTATCTTTTACCTTTGCTTTTTAGTCTTGTTAGTTTACCTTTCAGTTTTTTACTTTTGTGTCCCTAATAAAAAAACCCCAAAATATAGTATGTCTAGTTCCTTACTTGCCAATCAATGTCTGACTTCTTTGAAACTGGATCTTATTGGCATGGAGGATTCACCGAGGATCAACAAAAGTGGTACAAGGAACACCGCTTGTCTCAAAAGGGGATACACTTATGGAAACAAATACATCAGTTGTATGAGTATGCTAGAAACTTGCGCTCAATATATAATATATCTTTCTGCAGGGATGAATCTTGTTGCTTTATGAGGCACAAGCACCTTTCTTTGCAATGTGACTACAATGATGATGAAACCTTATCTTCTTATGCTAAGAGAGACTATAAGGGTGTCTATGAAATTACTTATGTTCTTAAAAATATTGATGGTGCCCCTTACAAATCTGAGAGTTTTGCTATACTTAACTATTGTTTGGAAAATTACGAGGCAAATTATTACATTAATGATCATCTTGAGAGAATCTCTCCCCCAAAGGAAGAGACTAATGATTTGTAGGACTCTATGGAAGAAGAAATTTATGAACTTGAATGCTCTTTGGATGAAAAAGAGGAGGAGAGTGACGAACAAAACGAGGAAGAATGGATCCATCCATGTCTACCTTCTGATGAGAGTAACTCTTTGAATCTTCCCTTATATGAGTATTATGATCCTATGGATTCTTTTGAAATATCCTTTTTTGATGAAGTTGATGCCTTCTATGCTTATGGCCGTGATGCCACTATCGATGATGCTTACGGAGATGAACTTTCTATAGTTCCTCATGTTAAGCATGAAATTTTTGCTATCGCACCCAAACTTGAGTTTCCTATTATCCTTTTAAAATCTCCAACTCCGGAGAATTTTTCTCTTATCAAAGCTCAATGTGATGGGTTGCATTTATCTTATGATCCTAAAAACCGTGTTGAAAACAATACACGTGTGCTTGTAGGTCATGAACAATATGATTTATATGATAGTTATATTCTTGATGTGGTTCATGATACTACTGAAAATTACTTTGAGAGAGGAAAGTTTGGTTATAGAAACTTCTGTGTGACAAAAACACCTCTCTCTAAAGTGAAATTTTGAATTTGTTCTTGTTCCACCTTCCTATGCATGTAACTTTGTGCTTCTTTGATTTATTTTCTTACGAGATGCCTATGCATAGGAAGTGGGTTAGGGTTAAATGTGTTTCATATTTGATTCTTGATGCTCTGTTTTTCTTCAAAATTCTTATTCTTGTGAGAGCATCTTCTATAATCTTTAAGCCTAGCTAATGGCTCTAAAGAAGCGCTTTCAGGAGGCAGCCCGCAAAGAATTTAGGTTTTTCTTTTTTCTTTTCTTATGTTCTTAGTGGTCTTGATGATTGTTACTACTGTACCAACATCATTGTATCTTTACTTTTCAAGCTTTGTGCCAAGTTTAGCCTCAGATTGCAAGAAAGGTCAAAAGTTGGTGCTTGTTGTCCAGAAACAGATTCTGTCTTCTTGACGGAAAAATTCTCAATAAATCACCAGATCATCTTTTTGATCTGAATTGTTTTGACAGCATGCTCCATACAATTACCATTCAGGCGTCTGTTCAATTTTTTTTGATTTGAGTTGCATAAGTACCTCGAAAAAATTCTCCTTTCTCTGCTGTTCTGTTTTTCTCAGCTTCTGCCCCGGTTTTTCTTTTCGCATTTTTGCAATCCTTAAGCTTGCTTTTTCTTTGCAAACTTTTTTGGGCAGGCAAGAGAAACAGTAGATCTTCCTGGAAATCTTTATTTGCAGTAGAGGAAAATTATTTTGTTAGGTTACTAACCTCTCTAATCAGCCTACAATGAGTTATGTATGAAGGGAGTTTTCAAGTGCACGATGGAAGGTGATGAAAGAAGATTCAGGAGTGTCAAACGCTCAAGCTTGGGGATGCCCATGTGCACCCCCAAGTTTGCCTGTTGCACTGAGTTCTGTTTCTTGACTGAAAGTAGGTAGTTAAAGTTGTTGTTCTCTTTGTAGTAGTAACTTGAAATATTTTTGAGGTATTGACTAGATTAATGTTTGAACTTATGTTGTCAAGAGCTCTTGCCTATTAGTGATAGATGTCGTATTTTGGGCAATCCGTGTGTTTTTCGAAAACCAAAAAACCCCTGTTGAGAAATCTAGCTACTAGATGGATCACTAACCTCTGGAGGGTTCGAATATTAGAGTACACTCACGTACCATGAGTCGAGGATGCGCAAGGATAACCAAACCCCCATACACTCCTCCTTGGGGTACCTGTCTCTTTGTGAATCTCCTGATTAGATTGAGAGTTACCGATAATAAGTGCATGAGTTCTTCGGACTAATGTGAGTATTCTGATGAGGGTGCCAGGACTGGAACTTCTGATGAGCCCGATCTTGGGGTGGCAAAATGGAGTCCTCACCGAGTGTAAATTTATGCCAAAGGGGCATCAAGGGGTGGCCCACCTGTCCACGTGGCCACCTAGCGTGGACAGGGGCTGGCCGCGACCCCTCTGGCTGGCCTTCGGGCTTCTGGAGTCTTTTGACGAATTGGAATTTTTGGATTTTTTTGGATTTTTTTAGCACTTTGTTTTTTGAGCTATTTTCTACATTGCACGAACAAAAAAACAGATAGAAACTGGCACTGGGCACAAGGTTAATAGGTTAGTCCCAAATATGTTGCAAATGGTATGAAAGTGCATCAAAACATGTAACAATGTCATCAAAATAAGTATGGAACAAGCAAAAATTATAGATACATTTGGGACGTATCATGCGCTCATCACTAAGAGTTATATGAGCAATAAGATCCTGGATATAATTTTCTTGGGAAATTTAGAAAATATTAGATGTGGAGGAAACCTTAATCCCAAGAAAGTAACGAAGAGGACCAAGATCATACATAAGATACCGCTCACTAAGACCGGCCTTGACAAAGGCAATGTACTCATAATCGTCGCCAGTGATGATCATGTCATAAATATATAGAAGAAGAGTACGACCATGAGTAGAAAGGTGGATAAATAGTGCTGGATCAAGAGCACTAGGCTAAAAACCTGTTGCAGCGACCACGGAGGCAAAACGGTCAAACCAAGCGGTGGGGGGCTTCCTTAAGGCCATAGAGAGAGCGACGAAGACGACAAACCATGTCATTCGACCTGAATACCAAGGTGGTTGATGCATATAAATATCCTCACTCAACTCACATTCTTAACATCAAGCTGAGACACAAACCAATGATGAACAAAGGCCACAACGAGAAGTGTGTGGGTAGTCATCATATGGGCCACGGGAGCAAAAGTCTCATCGTAATCATGACCATGCTCCTGCTGAAATCCACAAGTCACAAGGCAAGCTTTCTAACTTTCAAGAGAACCCTTAGAGTGAGTCTTTATCTTAGAGATCCACATAGGAATAGAAACCAGATCCCACGTGTTGGTGTGCTCAAGTGCATCAATCTCCTCTGCCATTCATGATGAAGAACAACATCGCGATAAGAGGTAGACTCAAGAAAAACTGAAAGACCATATCGACTATGATAATTGAGGTCAGGTGGGGGATAACGCCCAGCACGAAGTCCATAAGTTGGCTGGGATGAGGAAGACAATGCACTAGAAGTAGAAAACACATCAGTAGATTCATCCATAATACATGGATGACGGTTATATTGAAAAGGAGAAGGAACCACCAGAGGTGATGGAGATGGGGAAGACATCAGTGATGAAGGTGGAGATTCATGCAACAAGGGAGGAGAAGAGAACATAGGAGAATAAGGCGTTGAATCTGTAAAAGTGGAATGAGAAGGAGGTGTAGGAATTCGAGGAACCGAGGGAGGTGTATCAAGTAACAAAAGAAAAGAGATATCTTCTACTAAAATGGACACGAAGGATGGTCGCAGATAGAATGGATGGGACTCATCAAAAGTCACCGAACTTGTTTACCAAGCCTACAACCCTGACACTATAATGAGACATCTCGTAAGACATGACCCAGAAGACCAGGCCGAACTAAAGACGAAAGTCGAGAAACACAAAGGTGAATAAGTCGATGATGCCATTGTTGGAAAGAATTGGTAGCTTAAGCAAAAAAGGAAGATGGACTAGCAAGTGTGGTGGCAGCGGAAGGAACATGAAGCTAGTATAACTCATAAATCCCTTGAGAGTCATGGCAGTGAGGGCCAACCCCTTTGTGTGAAGGTCCTAGACAGAACAAGAATCAATGTAAATAATGACGCGACAACTAGAATTAGTAAGTTGTCTCGCGTAAAAAAGATTCATGGTAAATGGAGGAACATGAGAAACATCTGGAAGAGAAAAATAAGAATTGGAAAGAGTGCATTGACTAGCAACATGAAGAGGAGTACCATAAACAGTACAAAAATTAATAGGAAAATTTAGACATCAAAGAGAGGATATGGAATAAGAATAAGAAGACATATGAAAAGAAGATCCAAAATCTAGAACCCATGAGGATGTACCTGACTATGTATATCATGGTCCTTGAACACTAGAAATACCAGTCACAGAGCCTACAGTGTCTCTTGAAGAACTAGAAACAACAAGTAGACGCCTAAGATTCATAATATCTTGCTTAGTCAAAGAGACACTAGATGGCGTCGAGGAATAAGCACGAGCCCCATAGGAAGAATTGTGCTCTATTACACATGTCACACTTCTTCTTGAAGAAATTAGACTCGGGCTAACCATCCCTGCTGCAGTAGCCGTAATGAGTACGAGTAAGAGAGTCACCGTCACCACTAGAAGGAGTGGGACTTAGCGGCGGAGCACTAGATCGAGAATGAAATGGTGTAACCAGAGCTGGAGTATCAAGGACTAAGGGAATCTAAAGCAAACCAACACCAAGAAGTTAAAAAATTACCTCATAAATAGGAACATGACCACGAGCAACCAATTGAGCATGTCAAGGCTCAAACACTCCATGGAGCCGAGACAAGAATTCATAAGTACACAAAAACTCCAAGTATAACCTCATAGTATAGCAACACAAGCAAGAAACACAAACAATACTACGAAGGGAGTCAAGATGATGCTAAATAGTGGAACTCTGATCGTACAAATCTTCAAGAATGCAGTCTCCTTGCTAAAGTGCATGCTCCTGACGTACCATAGACAAATAGATAACATCACCTGAGTGTTGATAGCGCTGACAAAGATGAGTACACATCTGAAAGACAGTGACAAGGCCCAAAAACTCAGATGCATGCCGAGGTAGAACACTATAATTGAGGACAACTGGAGCACGAGCATCATCATTACACCACTGAGTGTGAGTAGCCAGTTCATCATGATAAATGGAAAGAGCATCAAAAAAAATCAAAAACCTGTTGGTCATAGGCAACAACTGCATCAACATCATAAGAATCTGTGGTAAGAGCTGGTGGTGGCGGTAGAGGGGTAGTAGGAGCCATAGGAGACACTGGACACGACGAACAGGGGACCTTGTCGGAAAAACGCCCTGATATGACCCAAAAGTATCTTTAATTTATGCTTGCTCCATGCTTCTTTTGGTGATATTGCTATATGTTTTGATGCACTTTTATATCATTTACAACATATTTTGGACTAACCTACTAATTCATTGCCTTGTGCCAAATTCTGTCGGTTTTTGTCCGTGCATTGCAGAAAAAGGTGAAGAAAATAAAAGTGCTCGAAAAATTCCAGAAAAAATACCAGAAAAATATCCACAACAGAAGACCCCAGAAGACCGAAGGGGGCCCCGTGGTGGGACACCTGTCGTGGGAAAATCACGCCTGATGTACTCATAGAGAACTTGATTGTGGGACTTAGCTACGAGTGCGTAAGGAGGGAGAGTCGATCCGTAGATCGGAACGGGATAAACACAAGGATTTACCGAGGTTCAGCCCCTCGATGAGGTGAAGACCTACTCCTACTTTTCTTTTATTATATGTGGGAGATCTGGATTACAAGGGCGCTAGGTTTTGTCGGTGTCTCAAGAGATATGCTTGATTGATCCGTCTCCAGGACGTCCTAAGGCCTCGACTTATGTACAAACCGAGTCCTAGGGTTTTTACAAGGAGAATGACTATAAAACGAGGTGGAGTACTATTCTATCTCTTCGATGACTTTTCTTTTTCTTCAAGGCAGTTTGGACTCCTTCCATCTGGCATCAGCCTTCATATTGTAGGTCGGTCGGCTTGTAGGCCGGTCCTTTCCTCTGGGCCTTCTTCTTGGTGAGCTGGCCCATAAGCCGGTTCACTCTTCGTCTTGGTTATGGAGGCCTTCTTTCTAACACTTCCGGGTCCGTGAATTATCCCCCTGACAATAGCCCCCAAGATTGGCGTAAAGCCGACTTTAGGGAAATCTTCTCCTCAAGAATGAAATGCTTCGCGGAGCCAGAAAAATAAGTCAAGGGATCTTCCGAGAGTACACGTGTCGCTTGATTCCTAACGGTTATATCCATAAAATCTTGCATGCAATATTTTTCCTCACAGAAAAATTGAGATGCCGCCCTCACTGCCCTTTCTCTTCATGCGCGAGGATCGAGGATCCCCCATTTATTCATAATGCAGTTTTTTTGCACTGTTGGTTGAATCGGGGTACTCATAAATAGGATCCACCTTTCCCATGTCTTTCATATTCTCTTCTCATCCTTCATATTCCTCCTATGCTTTCATGAGATTTACGAAGGAAAGCATTGTACTTCGTGAATCTCCCCGATTGGAAGGTTCTCTTCTGTTTTAATTAGCGAGGATCTTCCGCTGATCTTTGAATTTGTAAGTATTCATTTTTTGCTAAATTATCATCCGCTCATTTACTTTCCAATCTTTAGACCACCTGGCTCGTATTATCCTAGCGGCTTCAAGTACTTGCAGCGGATCTATATTTGATTGAACAATCTTCAGATTCTATTCTTTTTTCATCCAAATCCCAAAGAGTTCTTGGTCGAATCTAACTGTGGTATCCATAGTCAATTATTGATACTTTATTATTCTTTTTAGAGCTAAATTGCTATCTCTTTCAATTTCTTATTCCTCTATTAATCTGACATTTCGTTCAGACAATTTTGACAATGACTAGAACAGCTGCCACCAAGAAGGCCGAGATAGCCAAAAATAAAGAAGCCACCGGAACGGCTAAGTCCTAGGCCAAAACTACTGTGAACGCCGACTGGGTAGGGTCTTTAGTGGGTTTCGAACGGCTCACCAAGCTGCATGTTCGTGGTTTACTTCCTTCCCAAAAATCCATTGGGTGGCGTTTTCCTCTTCACAAGACTCGGCCTCAGGCCAAGGAAAACAAGGTCATGGTATTTGCGGATCATGTAACTCATGGTTTCCGCCCTCCTAGGTCTCACTTCTTCAGGAATCTTATGAATTTATATGGGTTATGCCCTTAAGAATTATCGTCCAACTCCGTTCTGAATATTAGCAACTTCATAGTTTTTTGTGAGGTGTACCTCCAGATGGAGCCATCAATTCCTTTCTTCCAGGAGTTTTTCTATGGGAACAAACAGACTGAACGAAGCGAAGGCCGCCCCGTGGAATGTGGAGCCATATCCATTCAGCAACGTGCTCGTCGCAATTTTCAAAAGATGAAACTCCATATTCGGGTCAAGGAATGGAAGAGGTCCTTATTATATTGCAAGGATACTAGCCAGAGGGTGAGACGCCATTTCCTGGCTTTCGTAAAGACCAACTTACATATTCACTAATTCTGAATTCCTGGCCCAGCATAGAGGATAAGAAGAAGCTTGAGCCGGTTCTCCGCCGGGTCGATGCTCTTTTATCCGATGGCTTAAGCGCCATCGATCTGGTGAACGATGGGTCGGATGGCAGATCCAACCCTTAATTGTATGTTCCCGGCTCCTATGTGGGTACTCTGGCCCGGGAGATTATATGAGTTCTACTCAAGTAGCCCTAGGGACGACTGAAGTGATTCAGTCCGTGAAGAAGCTCCTTCGGGAGTTGGTTGCAGTGATCAGTCAAGTGGGTTGGAGTCCCTTCTGGGATCGTAACCGAGCTCCTCAGGTGCCATATTTTATTACTTCTATGCTTTACAGGTCGACGGTCCATGGTGGTCCACTACTCATTCCTCGACTTCTGTCGAGGGAATTGGAGAGACCGGTGAAGATGAAGAGGAGGAGTCGGAAAGGGTTCATAGTCTTTTCTTTGTCTTTGTTTGCTTATTCCTTGTGCTGACCTTTGTATCGCGATGATGACCATGTATAGTTAATTTCTCTCAAAGAGCAAGAGGATGACGGGGAGGACCCTCCGACAAGTGCTGGTGAGGAGTGATGGTACGATTTCTCGCCCCCTCGTTGGTTACCCAAAGTGGAAGGTTGAGATGTAGGCAGCAACAAGTTTCCCTTAGTGTAAGGCCCCTGATGTGGTACTAACTCTAACTAGTCGCTTTCGCGTCCGGTCGGAGTTAGAAGCGCATCAAACGCCACCGGCGCACGACACTCGCACTCGTGTCGCTGCCGGATTCTCGACAACAGGTATATAAAGCACAACTCTACAAGATAGAAATACATATAGATATACAAATAAAGTAGGGCAAACAATGCCACTGTCTAATAATACAACATCTTCATGAGTACATCTCATCAATACATCAAGCGGAAGCCTAATAGGGACCGAGTACGGTCAAGATCCAAATTGCTCTAGAGAGGGCTACACACAAATATCCACCCACGGGAACGTCTGAACCCAACTATAAGATCCTACTGGTCGAGGTACTCGTACTCGTCGTCATCCTCCGGGGGCACCTCCACGAAGTAACGTCCGGTGCTGGGGTCGAGGTTGTAGTCCACAGTAGAGGCCGATCAGGCAAAGCGGTAAAGACAGAAATGTAAACGGGGGTGAGAACATGTCATTACGGAATAACTAACGCTACAGGACAGGTAAAGACATAGACAGGTTGCAGCCGTACTAGCATATATGGTGGCTACTCGTTCTATCAGAATAAAGATGAGATCCAAGAAGTTACGTTGACAACATGTCATAAGTCGGCTATTCACCTACTTACGCAAACATAACACAACCTCGTTTCTCTCTCGGTCCCCCTGGACGAAGAAACACAACCAAGGCACGCACACGGTTTGTCAAGTTTTATAGCATGATTATAATTGATGTTATTCTATGAACAGGACGTAGGCTCAAAGTTGTCCATAACCGCGGACACGGCTTTTCGAAAAGATTTACCCTGCAGGGGGTTTACCAACTGTCCATTATAGACGTCGCATGTACGCCCGGTTTCCACTTGGCTAGGTAAGCGCCTGAAACTCCGGAACATCAGAGTCCCTCTAACTAACAACGCACACTCCGGGTGGCCCCCGGTGAGTCGACATCCAACTCAAAAGCCCCGCTCTCGAATCGGTCTCTACCGTCTGTCGCAGGTTTGGATAGCCGGTTAGTTCTCTTATGAGACCGGGTCCTCAGCCGGACAAACTGGGCCAGCCAAGAAACTATGTCCTCCTGGCCCTGGTTTGGTTTGGAAACAACTGGGGATCCAACCAGCACACACACACATTGCAAATGTAAATCAGCTCGGGCCACCACTAAAATGTACGAGGCTAGGTAGGTAAGACAAGGGGGGCCCATAAAACCCCACACACGATTAGGCACGCTCGATCAAAGAACCAATACTCGGAACTCGGGTCCTAGGTGACTCAAATGGAACAAAGCACCAGACAGGATAGTCCAGCCTTCCACCTTTCGTCGGATATAATTAACATCATTTAACAATAATAAAATATCAACCAACTTCTTTTATAGCATGATATCCCAACCACAAAATAAATAGGGTAAGCAGCAAGTTTTCTATCCATACTACGCAATGGCTGAGCAGCGGTAACTTAGCAGTACAATGGTTTGCTGGGATGTGGGGATCATGGCTGTATGGGTTTCAACATGGCATATGAAGTGGATAGGATCAAGCAACAACGTTCTAAGACTATAGCTAGGCATGAGCAGGAAGTTATAAAGTAATGACACAGTTTCTCCCCCTTGCCTGGTAAGGTAGTCGAAGCAGCACCCACGGTACCCTCGGGCTCGGTGTCGGACAGCTCCACGTAAGTCTCCTCGTCAGTCTCGGGTGCTAACGTACGATACCGGCAAGGAAAACACACAAGTAAGCAACTGAAGTAAACTCATACAAGGATGGCATGTTCAAGTTTTATTTACATGATATGACCCTGTCTAGTCAAGTTTAAATGAAGGTCATGACGACAAGTCATCACTTTCACATGCATTATTTTTACATGGTAATAGCTTTGGTCCAAGCCTTAATTTAGGTGTAAGTAGCATGATAGCATGACATGAACAACAAAGCATTACAAGAATTTAAATAATATGAAGGTAAAACAATGATTCCGGAGACGGAGTAGTGTCGGTGAGCTTGACACATAGGAAGGTGCAACAAAAGTTGGAACCCAGCCACATTACATGTGTCAATATGTTAGGGCTGAATTGAAAAAGAAGACGACATGGAACAAGATTGAAAAGACTGAAAGAACAACATTTTCAAATGCACTGAAGTTGAAAATGCTGCAGGCAGAAGGATCGGAATGCTCATGAATCATGTGACCACACCTTGATTCATGAGTTGCTCAAAACATCATGATGACATCACTATTGAAATCCTTGCAGAAAAACACCCCAAAATCATATATAATATGTCCACATTTGAATTTGCAAAAGACAGTTGCAAATCCAATGAAGTCTAGGGGGCTGGGTGAAAAATTGCACCACATGAATTTTGAAATGGGCTCAAATGACCAAGTCATCATCACCATGCAATTCCTTGTGCCAAATTACACAAAATCCATATATGGCATGGGCAATTTCAAAAATGATCAAGTTGACAAGGAATCAAAGATTTACAGGGGGCAGATTGCAAAATTGGCTAAGCTCCAATTATAGAGGGGCCAATTGCAAAAGTGCACCTCACCATGATGATCAGTAGCTCAAGCTACCCCAAGTTCATATATGGGATGCCCCTGTTTGACAACATGGACAAATTCAGATTTGAATTTGAAATTCAAATTCAAATTTGAATTTAAAGCAGAAAAGGAATTAAAACGAAAAAGAAAAAAGAAAGAAAAAAAAAAGAAAGGAAGGCTTGGCCACTTGGGCTGCCTCCTTAGGTGGCCTACTGAGCTGACCCAGCAGCCCCCTGTGGGCCGTGCCACTCCCACGCAGGGCAAGGCAGAACAAAAAACAAAATCGGGGGGGGGGGGGGAGCTAGCGCTCGGCAGGATTCGAACCCGCGACTTCCCCCTCGCAGTCCAGCTCGCTGGCCACTCTGCTGCTGCTCCACTTGTGGCTACGGGAGGCTCGCGAACAACTTAAGGAGACCCTGGTGGTTCTGAAGCTGCACACTGAAACTGCAACTGAAGTTCAGTCAGCACTTGCGCGGCCACGACTTCCGGCGACCCTCGCATTCGCTACGGGGAGGCGTTCGCCCAACTAATGCCGGGGTTCGCTAGACGGCACATCCAGGAACGCATAGCACCGTGGCAACGGGTCATAGGTCATACGGCGGTGACGCCAGTCTCGCCGGAAAAGGGGGCGGCGCAACCCGTTTTGAAGATCGAAAAGGCGGCGGCTTGGAGACACGCTCGACTTGCGGCTGCTCTGCGCATGTTCTGGCCGCACATAGAGCACGGCCACGCACAGCACGGGCGCGGCGATTGCTGCACGCCGGCGACAACTTCTACTCCTCGGAAACAATGGAGTCTACGCCGGCTAGCTACAGCAGCGAGAGCAATCGAACCTAACCATCTAAACGTGAGAGAAAACGAGGCGGGGAAGGACAAAGAGCCTCACAGGGGGGAGGTCGGAGTCGGGCTCGCTGTCCTGGGAGAGGAAGGAGTCGATTTGCTTGGCGTCGGGGACGGAGGCGGCCCGTGGGAGATGAGGAGGAAATCGCGGGTCGCGTTGGCTCCTACGGCGAATCCACGGGTCGCGTTGGCTCCTACGGCGAATCCACGGGTCGGGGAGGACGAGGACGAAGCTAGTGACGCGCTGTGCGAGCTCCCGATCGAAGAAGGTGACGAACCTCGACGAATTTCACCGGAATCACCCGGCGGGCTTGGAGGAACAGGGGAGGCGCGCGACAAACATGGCGGCGGCGGCGGAAGAAGAGGGCGAGGTGAATGGGACCTAGGGTTCCCGGGGGTCCTCTCGCCGCGCTTATATGGAGGGGATCGCCTCTCCCTGGTCTTGGGGCTCCACTGCCGCTGTGGCAGCTCGCTGTGAGAGCGGGGAGGGGGAAAAGGGGATGCCCCGCTGGAAAGAGGAGGAAGAAAGGGGTTCGTACCCCTTCGTCCAGGCGGGCCGAGGAGAGCTGGCCTAGATGGGCCTGGCCTGGCCTGGCTTGGCTGGGAGGAAAAGAAGGAGGCCCAGCCATTGTTTTTCCAGAGCAAAAAAAACAGCAGGAAAAGAAATAGAAAAAGGATAGAAGAAAAAGGGAGAAAAAAAATATAAAATTATATATTTAACCCTTGAGGCACACCTGATCACCCAAAAAAATGGTTTGGGCAATTTTGAAAGCAAGGAAAAAAATTGCCACTGCAAAACAATACCATTTCCTATTTAAAAATTAAATAGAAAAGGTGCTTATGGACTTTTGAGGAGGAGAACACATGGTGCAAAAATTCCATAAACTTGATAATCTTGAACCATGCATTAATCCTCAATTTCGAAAAAAATGGATTGGGCATTTTTGGCAACAACAAACATGTGAGCTCATTTTGAATTCAAATCACTTTGAACTAGAGCTTCTGTTTCTGATGATGGCAAAAATACCTTGAGGATTTTAAAACCCTTGCCACATCAAGAGAAATGGCTAGGCCAAGTTTGGGGTCAAGTAGAGCAAGCACCCAACAAGGAAAAATCCTCCAACACCCTTCTTGAGCCTCTTTGGATGCCAAAACAAACAACCCAAATGGTCTCCAATCCCCATGCAATTTTAAATCACCACATGAAATTATAAAGTTTAGCATCATGCCAAGTTACATAGTCAACACACAAAGTACAATCTCATGGTGTTTTCAATTTATTGCACATGGGCTGTTACAGCACTCCCCTACCAACACAGGATCTCGTCCCGAGATCTAAGCATGAAAAAGCTCGGGATACTCAGAACGGAGATGATCTTCACGCTCCCACACTGCTTCCTTCTCTGAATGATGTGCCCACTGCACCTTGAGGAACTTGACGGTCTTGTTGCGAGTCTTTCGCTCGGACGATTCAAGAACACGGACTGGACGCTCTGAGTAGGAAAGGTCCGCACTCAACTGGATCTCGCCCAAGTCAACAGCCTGCTCCGGCTGCTTGAAGCACTTCTTCAACTGAGACAGGTGGAATACATCATGCACCATAGCCAAGCTGTCTGGAAGCTCAAGGCGGAACGCGAGAGGTCCCCGAGTCTCGAGGATGCGGAACGGACCAACGAACCTGGGAGCCAACTTGCCTTTGATCCCAAAGCGGTGAGTGCCCCAAAGTGGAGACACTTTGAAGTATGCGAAGTCACCAACTTTGAAGTCAACACCACGGTGCTTCTTGTCATAATAGGCCTTTTGCCTAGACTATGCTGCCTTTAGGTGCTCTCGGACAATCTTCACTCTGTCCTCTGCCTCTTGGATCACATCTGGACCGAACAGCTGCCTCTCACCTGTCTCGGACCAGTTCAAAGGTGTCCTGCACTTTCTGCTTGCAGACTTGCCTGATAGCTGTTGTTGTAAGAGAACTCAGCATACGGCAAGCACTCTTCCCACTTCATGCCAAATGAGATGACACATGCCCGAAGCATGTCCTCGAGGATTTGGTTCACACGCTCAACCTGCCCACTTGTCTGAGGGTGATACGCGGTACTGAAGAGAATCTTTGTACCCAATGCCTCTTGAAAGGCCTTCCAGAAGTTTGATGTGAAGATGCTTCCACGATCAGAACTTATCTGCTTGGGGATGCCGTGCAACGAAACAATTCTTGCGGTGTACAGCTCTGCCAACTGGCTAGCTGAGACAGTCTCCTTGTCAGGCAGAAAATGGGCAACCTTGGACAAGTTATCAATGACAACAAGGATAGCATTGTTGCCCTTCTGAGACCTCAGAAAACCCGTGACAAAGTCCATCTCTATGTGGTCCCATTTCCACTCCGGAACTTCGACTGGCTGAAGCAGCCCTGCTGGCTTCTGGTGCTGTGCTTTCACTCTCCTGCACACATCACACTGGGAGACAAAACGTGCAACATCCCGCTTCATACGAGTCCACCAAAAACTCTGCTTGAGGTCCTGATACATCTTGGTGCTACCAGGGTGGATAGACAGCTTTGAGTCATGGGCTTCTTTCAAAATTACCTCTCTGAGACCTCCTTCCTTGGGAACAACAACTCGCTCCTCGAACATCACGGTGCCGTCATTATGCACTGAAAAGCAACCGTACTTCGGGACTGAGGCGGCAATACCCTGTTTGACCTTCTGAATCATTGAGCTACCAGACTGAGCTTCACGAATCTTCTCACGGATAGTGGGCTCTACCACAAGGTTGGGTAGATAGCCTGCTGGAACTAGCTCGAGATTGAGTCTTCGAAAGGACTCACACAAATCAGGGTGTATCTTCTGCACCTGGACACTGTTGCAATCTCCCTTGCGGCTCAACGCATCGGCTATGACATTCTCCTTGCCAGGCGTATACTGAATATCCACGGAGTACTCAGTAATAGTCTCGAGCCATCTCCTTTGCCTCAAGTTCAGGTTAGGCTGCGTGAACAAGTACTTTAGGCTTTTGTGATCGGTGAACACATCAACCTTCCTCCCTAGGAGGAGGTGTCGCCAAATAACCAACGCATGGATCACCGCAGCCAGCTCAAGATCATGGGTCGGATAGTTCCTCTCAGCCTGCTTCAACTGTCTCGAGGTGTAAGCCACAATACTCTTTCCCTGCATCAACACTCCGCCAAGGCCATTCAACGAGGCATCACAGAATACTTGAAACGGCTGTGACTCGTCTGGCGGTGTAAGGATCGGAGCTGTGGTCAGCGTTAGCTTCAACTCATCAAAAGTTGTCTGGCAAGCCTGTGACCAAAAGTACTTCTTGCCCTTGTACAACAACTCCGTCATCGACTTTGCTATCTTGGAGAAATTCTCGACAAACTTCCTGCAATAGCTGGCAAGTCCGAGAAAACTCCTTAGCTGCTTGACATTCTTCGGCGGAGTCCAATCTTGAATCGTCCGGACTCTTTCTGGATCAACGGCAATGCCCTCCGAGGAAATGACATGGCCAAGGAAGTTGACCTTATTGAGCCAGAACTCGCACTTGGAGAACTTGGCATAAAACTGGTGATCTCTCAACTTCTGCAACACCAATCTGAGATGCTCCTCATGTTCAGTCTCTGTCTTGGAGAAGACAAGGATGTCATCGAGGTAGAGGAGCACGAACACGTCTAGCCACTCTTGGAAGAGATAGTTCATGGCCCTCATGAATGTCGGAGGTGCGTTTGAGAAGCCAAACGTCATGACCGTAAACTCGTACAGTCCATAACGAGTGCGGAAGGCTGTCTTGGGAATGTCCTCCTCACGGACACGAATCTGGTGGTACCCCATCTTTAAATCAAGCTTTGAAAACACCTTTGCTCCATGCAACTGCTCAAACAAGTCATTGATGTTGGGCAAAGGGTACTTGTTTGTCAGATCCCTCTGTTAGGTATGTGCTAGGGTTAGCTAGTGCCTTTGCATCATGTCAAGATTTCAAAAAGAAATCTTGGAAATCAATTTAAAAATCAAAATGGGAGAAGGAACGGCTCATCCGAGACCGGCTTATGCACCACGCACACATCACTTGGGTCCACTTCGGTAAACCGGCCGGGTTCACGATTATGGTAGCCAACCCAAGTAGGCGGCTTTCTCGGACTAGATCGGCTATGAGGTAACAGTTGTGGTGAGCATCCTCGCTAGCACCCCTTGAATGGTGTCGAGATCAAAGGCGGTAAATGATGATCATGTGTGTGTAGCGGTACACCCTTGCAAGGTTAACAAAACTATTCGAATAGCCGCGTCCGCGGTTATGGACTACTTGGAAAGCTTAGCTTGATTATTAGATAACTTGAACCGGATACTTCTAAAACACACCAAGATAAGTGTAAGTGCTATGGCGTGCTTTCTCGTGGGGAAGTCGAGGAAGGCACCATAGTGGTGTATTGGTTGGAGAAAGTAGTGGACTCGTGTACGCTTCTTACCTCAAAGTCCGGTACTCGTAGTTCAGGATTAGCCAAGTCAAAGCTGGCATTTCTGCAAGTGAACCCCATCTTCCTTTACCTTGACACATGTGCATGAGTAGTATAGCTCCTATGTAAGTCTTGCTGAGTACGACTTTGTACTCACGTTTGCTTAATCTATGTTTTAGATGACGCCACTGACCCCGAAGGTGGCTTCTTCATCGAGCTGGACGACTGAAGTTAAGCTAGTCTAGTCCCAGTCAGCAGACTGGTTCCCTCGTGGAGGGCTTTGTGTTTAAATAAGGCTTCTTAAGCCATTTGTTAAACTTGTCTGTACCCAGACATAATTTTCTTCCGCTCTGTGTTGTAATGTTGGATCACATGTATGTGATCTCTGTATGTACTCTATAAGAGTTATAAATAAAATGTACACTTTGTAGAGAATTGCAATGGTACCTGCTGTTCATACAAGGCATGTGTGCTGCGTGTATGTTTATAACATGCATGTCTTCGTATGGGTTTTCGAGACCTTAGTTGTGTTCTGGCTGGCGGTCTTTCATACACCAAGTGGCCCTTAGATGTGCGCAGCTTGGGGCATCGCAATGCGATTGCTCGAGACTCCGTCTCATGCACACTTTGTGGTATGATCGAGCCCGCCCTAGACCCCGACTAAGTGATCGGGCTGGAGTAAGTCTATGTAAGAGTTTTGAGATAGTCGGTAGTATGGTTGAGGCGACTTGTCTTTGAATATGGGAGTTCACCACCCATATCATTTGACTTGTGTGCGGACGATGAGGACCCATCCCAGTTGATCATCCGGCCTGGATGGGATGCCCCTCACGTACGATGCTTTCCGAGAATGTTCAGTGCTTGGCCTTGTTTTCTTAGACAAGTGGGTGCGGTTCTCGGCTCTCCATATAACTATGTCTTAACTGTACTTGCATACGCTAACCCCGGGTCCCGACAGACTTGGTATCAGAGCAGGACTGACTGTAGGACTAGTAGCCTTGGCCGAAGTCGAGTCTAGCTTTCTATAGTTATATAGTTACTCTGGGTGTATAAGGGAACAACGTAAGGCTTCTTTTTTCTCCTTACCTGAGTCACCCTCATCTTATTCTACGGGAAGATAGGACTAGGCTCTCCTCTGTCTGATTAGCACATCTCGTTGATTGCTTCCTTATAGCCGTAGGAAAGTTGTGTCAGGTTTTCCTAGCATTGTTATAATGCTGATTTCTTACATCATATTATGTAAGTGTTGTTTTCATGATTGAAAGAAATTGTCATTTCTTACAATTACAGCCGTTATGCTGTCCGAGTCATTCCAGGTTTATCTCATAATATGATGCACTTGCAAACTCCTTTCTGTTTCAGATGGCAGATCTTCCCCCTCGGCAGATTGTTCGTTTGACTAGGTGCCTCGGTGTGCGTGGCCATCCCACCACGTTGATCGAGATGATGTCCTATGTGGGATATCGGTGGTACCCTGAGTACACCATCGAGGAGCAGTTTCACGACTTCAACCAGACGCAGTTCCACTGCATTGTCCGGATCTATCCGCACCACGTTGGAGTCACTCAGCCTATCCACTTTGGACATGGCATTGGCGTTACCGAGAACATGGTTGCGCAGGATGCTGCATATTCATGTATTACACTGCTGAGAGAGGAGCACACCATGCTGAGAGAGACCTCATTCCGCTATATCCCTGCTGCACTTCCAGGAGAAGAGGGATATTACACCGGACTCTACTCAGGTCACTCTGCAGAGGATCCAGCACTCAAGGTGACTGCTAGGTTTGCTAGTGACAGAGATCGTGATGCACGCGCTCTCCGTTTTGAGCTCCACGCCACTCGTGTTCGTTTGTACCGAGCACTGACGCTCTTGGCACCCTTTGTGAGCGTGGGATCAGTTGAGTATGATGCGATCTATCCATTGAGGACTCAGATGCCATCTCGAGTTGCTTGGCCCGAGATTGGAGGAATTTTTCCACCCCGTGGTCCTTTGCTTCCACCCTAAACTGGACCTAGGCCCCATCCTTGCCCAAATGGATATCAGGGTCCGCAGGCCTCCGTGTTTTCCGATGGTCACCTCCAGCTACCGGGATATGCGGGTAACTTTTACGAGGACTACTATGGAGATGGAGATGAGTGAAACCGCCTGTGGTCTTATTTAGTGAGGATGTAGTAGTATCTTAGTATATTGTAAGCAAGGTGTCTAAGTTCCAGAGGCTTAGATAAATAATGTATAGGAAGTCAGAGTGCCTCTGAAGGATGTATCATCGTCATCACGTTTGTATTAGCTTGGTGCTTGTACTAAAACGATGTATGGTTTGTATGACAGCTTGTGAATATATGGCTTGTATGCTTTTATCACCATGTTGTCAAGATGATTACTTCCTTTGCTCTGTAATCCTTCCAGTACTTCAATACCTTGATTAAACTCTTGAAATCAACTCTGTTTGACTTTGGTTTTCACCTTCAGGATGTCTCAAGGAACCCGTGGCCAGGTTGGTCGTAACCAAGGTCGTGGGAACAACCAGGAGGAAGGCAACCTTCCACCCCCACCCACGATGGCTCAGGTTCTGTTGGAAGTTGAGAGGAACCGCCGAGACTCTCACCACCTGCTGGAAGTCATCGCACGCAACACCACTCAGCAGCGCAATGAGTTGGTGTCCCTGAACGACTTCATCCGACTTCATCCCCCAGTTTTCAGTTACTCCACCGAGCCCCTTGACGCCGATGACTGGCTCCGCAGCATCGAAAGGAAGCTCCAAGAAGGCCGTGTTGCAACTGGTGACAAGGTCAGCTATGCCACCTATCACCTCGAAGGTGCAGCTAGCTCTTGGTGGAAGAACTTTCTGAATATGCGTCCCGTTGGACCACCTGCATCTTGGGAGGAATTCTGCACTTCTTTCCGCGAGCACCACATCCCCAAGGGTCTCATGGACCGCAAGCGTGAGGAATTCTGTAACCTCACTCAAGGCAGAAGGACAGTTGATGAGTTCAGTCGTGAGTTCAACCGACTTGCTCGTTATGCAACTGAAGAAGTCTCCACCGACTCCAAGAAACAAGAGAGGTTCCGTCGTGGCCTCAACAATGGACTGTGTCGCGAGCTCAACCTTCATGACTTTTCCACATTCCAGGTCCTTGTCAACAAGGCCATCAAAGCAGAGGACATGAACACCCCCAATGATTTCCGCAAGCATCCTAGAGATGACGGTTCATCCAGTTCTGGCTCCCAGAAGCGCAAGATCTGGATCCCCAATAGCATGTTCCGCCAGAACAACCCACCGAGGCCATCCTATGTGGCGCCTCGTCCAACCATCCAATTCCACCCAGCTCCACCAAACAACCCAGCTCCACGAACTGTTTTCGGAGCTTGTTACAAGTGTGGTCAGGCAGGCCACTACTCTCGCGAGTGTCCCCAGAACCAGCTCCAACACCAGAACGCTCCACCCCGTGCCGGAGGCAACAACAACAACAACAACAATGGCCGTGGCAAGCCACCCCAGAAGGTCTACACCGCCAAACCCGCTCCTCCCGCCACTCGTGGACGTGTGAACCAGATTGCCGCCGAAGAGACTGACGACACCACTGACGTCATTCTTGGTACGCTCCCAGTCAATTATGTTCCTACTTCCGTTCTTTTCGACCCAGGAGCATCTCATTCATTCATGTCGGAAAGTTATGCACTTCGTCATGAGTTACCCTTTGTTGAATTGTCCACCCCGATGGTTATTCAAACTCCAGGGTCAAGATGGCAAACTAATAGAGTGAGCCATGGTAATCAAATTGCAATTGAGGGTTTAGTATTCCTTGCTTCACTCATAGCCCTCAAGTCTTCAGACATTGATGTCATCCTTGGCATGGATTGGCTATCAAGACAGAATGCCTACCTAGATTGCAAAGGCAAATCCGTGAAACTCACCCACCCTTCAGGCCAAACAGTCAACTATACCTCACCCAGAACAAGAACCCAAGTGCATTCCTTGAATGTACTTCCCCTTCCCGAACTTGAAGATATTCCGGTGGTTCGTGACTTCCCGGATGTCTTTCCTGAAGAGCTGCCGGGCATGCCACCCGACAGATGTGTAGAGTTTATAGTGGATCTTGTTCCCGGAACGGCACCAATTTCCAAACGCCCATATAAAATGGCCCCACATGAGTTAGCTGAGCTAAAAACCCAACTTGATGCTTCGTTGGAAAAAGGCTTCATCCGCCCTAGCTCATCGCCATGGGGTTGCCCCGTTCTGTTCGTAAAGAAGAAAGATGGAACAGAAAGGATGTGCGTAGACTATCGCCCGCTAAATTTAGCGACGATCAAGAACAAATACCCACTGCCCAGGATCAATGATCTTTATGATCAACTTGCAGGATCCTCCGTCTTCTCCAAGATGGATTTGAGATTAGGTTATCATCAGATCAGAATCCGAAACGAGGACATTCCCAAAATGGCTTTTACTACTCGTTATGGTCTTTACGAGTATACCGTCATGTCCTTTGGTTTAACCAATGCCCCCGCCACATTCTCACGCTTGATGAATTCGATCTTCATGGAGTACCTAGATAAATTTGTTGTAGTTTATCTTGATGATATTCTCATCTACTCGAAGAACGAAGGAGATCATGCAGAACACTTAAGGCTGGTATTGATGAAACTTAGAGAGCATCGCCTGTACGCTAAATTCTCCAAGTGTGAATTCTGGCTACCAGAAGTGACCTACTTAGGCCACGTGATTTCTGCAAAAGGCATTGCTGTGAATCCCGAGAGAGTTCAGGCCGTCCTTGACTGGACTCCACCTGAATCGGTTAAGCAAGTTAGGAGTTTTCTTGGCCTAGCCAGCTATTGCCGTCGCTTCGTCGAGAACTTTTCTAAAGTTGCAAAGCCTCTAACTGAACTCCTCAAGAAAGATAAGAAATTCTTATGGACTCCCAAGTGCGAGGAAAGCTTTCAAGAGCTAAAAAGAAGATTGACTTCTGCACCTGTACTTGCACCTCCAGACACTAAAAAGGATTTCGAGATCTATTGTGATGCCTCACGGCAAGGGTTAGGATGCATACTTCTGCAAGATCGACATGTGGTAGCTTATGCTTCACGCCAGTTGCGGCCACATGAAGAGAACTATCCTACCCATGACCTTGAACTCGCTGCCGTAGTTCATGCCCTAACAACTTGGCGACATTACCTCCTTGGTAATCGTTGTGAGATTTATTCTGACCACCAAAGCCTCAAATATATTTTCACCCAGCCAGATCTTAATCTCAGGCAAAGACGCTGGATTGAGTTGATAAAAGATTACGACGTAGTAATTTCTTACACCCCAGGCAAAGCCAATGTCATGGCTGATGCACTAAGTCGTAAGTCATACTGTAACATCCTCATGTTACAGCAGTATCAACCACCTCTTCGTGAGGACTTTCGCAAGCTCAACCTTGAAATTGTTCCTCATGGCTATCTTTCAACCTTGGTGGCGAAACCAACTCTTGATGATCAAATCATAGTTTCCAAAAGGCGTGCACGAGGTGTTCGCCGGATCAAGGAGAACATTGCTAGCGGAGTTGCTAAATGTTTCTCCACAGATAGCAAGGGAACGGTTTTCTTTCGAAATCGTTTGGTAGTACCTAAGAATAAGGAACTAAGGCAACTCATCCTCAAAGAAGCCCATGACACACTCCTCTCAATTCATCCCGGTAGCACAAAAATGTACCGAGATGTACGACAGAGATTTTGGTGGACTAGGATGAAGAGAGACATTGCTCAATTTGTTGCCGAATGTGATGTTTGTCGTTGCATTAAGGCAGAACATCAAAGACCTGCTGGTACACTTCAACCTTTGTCTATTCCCAAGTGGAAATGGGACAAAGTCGGTATGGATTTCATCACCGGCTTTCCAAGAACCCAGAAAGGAAACAATGCCATCGTCGTTGTCATAGATAGGCTTTCCAAAGTTGCTCACTTCCTTACGGTTCGCGAGTCTATAACTGCTAGCCAGTTAGCGTACTTGTACGTCTCTAGAATTGTATCCCTTCATGGTGTTCCTTTCGAAATCAATTCTGATCGCGGTAGCCTTTTTACCTCTAGATTATGGGGAAGCTTTCAGAATGCTATGGGAACTCATCTCTCCTTTAGTACAGCTTTTCATCCTCAATCTAGCGGTCAAGTCGAAAGGGTTAACCAAATTCTTGAGGACATGCTCAGAGCTTGTGTTATCTCATTCGGAAAGAATTGGGAGAATTCTCTTCCATTTGCCGAATTTGCTTATAACAATAGTTTTCAATCTAGTCTGAACACTCCTTTATGGACGACGATGTCGAACACCACTAAACTGGTCAGAAACCGGTGAAAGACAATGCTTTGGACCGGATATGATCAAGGAAGCAGAAGAACAAGTTCGCATTGTTCGTGATCAATTGAAAGCAGCCCAGTCTCGTCAGAAAAGCTACTATGATCGTCATCATAGGCAAGAGAGCTACAATCTGGATGAGAAGGCTTACCTTCGGGTTACTCCTCTAAAGGGAACCCAACGTTTCGGTATCAAAGGCAAGTTGGCCCCACGTTACATCGCACCTTTCCGCATTATTGCTAAACGTGGAGAAGTTGCCTACCAACTTGAACTACCTCCGCACCTCTCCCGAGTACATGATGTATTCCATGTGTCCCAACTCAGGCGTTGCTTCAACGACCCCATCCGCGAAGTCGACCATGAAACGCTTGATCTCCAAGATGACCTTTCTTATCGAGAATACCCCGTTCGTACTTTTGATTCCGTAGAGCGTGTCACTCGTCGTCAGAAGATTAGGTTTCTGAAAGTGCAATGGTCACACCACTCTGAAAACGAAGCTACGTGGGAAAGAGAAGACCGTCTCAGTGCCGAGTACCCCTCCTTCCTCCCGCAGACTTCTGAATCTCGGGACAAGATTCTTTTGAGTGGGGGCGAGTTGTCAGATCCCTCTGTGAGGTATGTGCTAGGGTTAGCTAGTGCCTTTGCGTCATGTGAAGATTTCAAAAAGAAATCTTGGAAATCAATTTAAAAATCAAAATGGGAGAAGGAACACCCCCAGATGAATTAATTCAAAAGGCCAGATAAAAATCTTTTCCAAAAATTCAATTTAGAGTTTTGAAAAGTCTTATAAATGAGTATGATCACATATCAAGTGATGTTGGACCCACCCCATGCTCATAGATTTTTCAAATATTCAAACAGTACCTTGGAATTAAAGAAATACCCCTTTTTGATTTAAAATTCAAATCATTTGAATTTTAAAAATGTTGAAAGTTTATGAGTGGCTAGTTTATATTATTAGGAGGCCACATAAAAGTTTTCAGCATTTAATAAAATGATTTGGTATTTTTACCAAAGTCAAAACAAATATACAGAAAAACAGAAAGGGAAGATTAAAAAGAAAAAGGAAAACACTTACCTGTCGCCTAGGCGAAGTCGGCCCACCCAGCCCAGCCGGCCCACAGGGGCAGGGGCGTCTTCTTCCCCACCCCGCGCCTCCAAGCTGCTCGTTGGAATGCCATCGAGCCAGCCGTGGACGCCACGTCGCCGTTGAGCGCCTTCCAGGCCTCCCCGTGCCCCTTCTCGCGCCTGGAGACGCCTCTCTCCCGTCCTGATCCATTCCCCCCCTCCAGATCTTCCTCCTCCTCCTCCTGTGCTCGATTCGTCGCCGCCCGAAGACCGCCGTGGAGCACGCCGTCGAATCCACGTAACCACCGTCGTCCCCGAGCTGTGCCGCCGTGTCTAGGAGAACCGCAGCAGACGTCTTCGTCGTTCCCCTCAACCAATCGAGCCCGAGCTCCTCAGCAGACGACGCCAACTTCAACGAGGAGTCGCCGGACCCGCAAGTCGCCGTCGTCAAATTCGCCGCCATCGCGACCTCCCCGACCTCCCTGACTCCTCTGCTAGCTTCAGGGTGAGCTTCTTCATCCGCCCCGACCAACCCCGGAGTATTTCTCCTTCTCCTTTGCGTTTTTCCATGAAAGCCGAGCACGGCCTCCGCCATGGATGAGCCGAGGTCGCCCTTATGCCCCTTCGACTCAGCCAGCGCGCGCGTTCGGCTCCTGAGCATGCTAGCTTTCGAACGCAAGCGATTTCAGCCCAAGTCTTGCACGGTAGCGTCAACTGCGACTTCGCCGTGGTTCTGCTGCCGCCGGAGTCATCGCCGTCGTCGATACAGAGCTCCCCGTGGACCCCCAATGCCTCCAGAAGACGCGGACGACCTCCAGGAGCAAGCCGGTGCCCTCCGTTTCCCTTCCCGTGGACGGAATCGAGTTCCCGTGCAGCCCCGCCGCGGTCCAGTCGCCGGCGTCAAGCCGCCGGCCAGTCAGCTCTTAATCCCCCGGTTAATCACCTAATTAGTGACCCCTGGGTCACTGACCAGTGGGCCCAGTGGCTTAATTAAGCAACTGGATTAATTTAACCCACGGGTTAAGTTAACCCAGCCACTGACAGGGTGGCCCCACTTGTCAGCCCCCCCCTGACGTCAGCTTTGCGCAATAAATCATTTAAATGAATTTCCAGAGATTATTTGAATTAAAAGAATTCCATAAATTCTAGAAAATACCCAAAACTTTGGAAATTCATAGAAAATTCATATTAACTCCAAATTGGACAAATAATATATGAAAAATGATCATGAGAAAATTATATTTCCAAATATGCAAATTTCAACTCTGTTTGAGTTGAATTTAAAATGTGATCAGTAGCATTTTCTATTTGATTTAAATGGAATTAAATCAAATTCAAATCAAATATTTTTGCAACTTGAACCATGGCAACATGCTACATTTCAACCATACCTCAGAGGCACATCTTATACAAGTGAACATGTTTAAAAATGATCAAACTATGTCAATTGCACCTTGGCTATTTTGAATTCAAATGTGGATTTTGAATTTGCATTTCAAATGCAATATACTCCACTTAAATGGAATTGCCTCACACATCAAAACTTATACTTCAAGTTTCAACATTCATTCATGTGCTTGAGCATTGCATTCATATTGATTGCTACTTCGTGCTTTGTTTGTCGAGTAGAGGTGGAACCGGAGCAAGAGGTCACCCCCTTCGCTGAAGATCCAGAACCCGAACCTCGTCAGCAAGGCAAGCAAACCCCCATTGATCATATCGATAAAATCCCACTTCCCTCTCATGTCTCGCTTATGCATTGTATAGGATGATCACCATGTTACGATTCTACCGTATAGATGAACCCATTCCTCTGCATGACCTATCTTTTGTCACAGTAGTAAGCAAACCACAATCCTAGCAACTGTAGGAGTTGTTTGATATCATGTGGCCCCTGCAATGTTACTGCTTATTGCATGCTTAGTATGATACCATGTTGTTACTGTGATGTGAGTCGGGATGGGAATGATCATGTTGATGATGGTAGAAAAGTGTTGGTGAATTGACCCTAATACAAGGTGAACGATGAGAGGCTATGTAGGAGTACACAGTGGGTTGTCTCGTTGAACACCGCCCTAGTACGAGTTCTTGTGTGGTGATCCAAGATGAAGAGTACAACCACACATTGGGCTCACTGACCCCTCTCAACCTATTAACTCATCCCTTTCGATGTCCAGATGTCGCAGTAGTTCGGAGTTCTGGTAGGCTTGTGGCCTGGATGCTAAGTGAGAGAACGGCTCATCCGAGACCGGCTTATGCACCACGCACACATCACTTGGGTCCACTTCGGTAAACCGGCTTTCTCGGACTAGATCGGCTATGAGGTAACAGTTGTGGTGAGCATCCTCGCTGGCACCCCTTGAATGGTGTCGAGATCAAAGGCGGTAAATGATGATCATGTGTGTGTAGCGGTACACCCTTGCAAGGTTAACAAAACTATTCGAATAGCCACGTCCGCGGTTATGGACTACTTGGAAAGCTTAGCTTGATTATTAGATAACTTGAACCGGATACTTCTAAAACACACCAAGATAAGTGTGAGTGCTATGGCGTGCTTTCTCGTGGGGAAGTCGAGGAAGGCACCATAGTGGTGTATTGGTTGGAGAAAGTAGTGGACTCGTGTACGCTTCTTACCTCAAAGTCTGGTACTCGTAGTTTAGGATTAGCCAAGTCAAAGCTGGCATTTCTGCAAGTGAACCCCATCTTCCTTTACCTTGACACATGTGCATGAGTAGTATAGCTCCTATGTAAGTCTTGCTGAGTACGACTTTGTACTCACGTTTGCTTAATCTATGTTTTCGATGACGCCACTGACCCCGAAGGTGGCTTCTTCATCGAGCTGGACGACTGAAGTTAAGCTAGTCTAGTCCCAGTCAGCAGACTGGTTCCCTCGTGGAGGGCTTTGTGTTTAAATAAGGCTTCTTAAGCCATTTGTTAAACTTGTCTGTACCCAGACAGAATTTGCTTCCGCTCTGTGTTGTAATGTTGGATCACATGTATGTGATCTCTGTGTGTACTCTATAAGAGTTATAAATAAAATGTACACTTTGTAGAGAATTGCAATGGTACCTGCTGTTCATACAAGGCATGTGTGCTACGTGTATGTTTATAACATGCATGTCTTCGTATGGGTTTTCGAGACCTTAGTTGTGTTCTGGCTGGCGGTCTTTCAAACACCAAGTGGCCCTTAGATGTGCGCAGCTTGGGGCATCGCGATGCGATTGCTCGAGACTCCGTCTCGTGCACACTTTGTGGTATGATCGAGCCCGCCCTAGACCCCGACTAAGTGATCGGGCTGGAGTAAGTCTATGTAAGAGTTTTGAGATAGTCGGTAGTATGGTTGAGGCGACTTGTCTTTGAATATGGGAGTTCACCACCCATATCATTTGACTTGTGTGCGGACGATGAGGACCCATCCCAGTTGATCATCCGGCCTGGATGGGATGCCCCTCACGTACAATGCTTTCCGAGAATGTTCAGTGCTTGGCCTTGTCTTCTTAGACAAGTGGGTGCGGTTCTCGGCTCTCCATATGACTATGTCTTAACTGTACTTGCATACGCTAACGCCGGGTCCCGACATTGTTTTTGATTGTCTTCTTGTTGATACCACGGTAGTCTTGGACCAACCGACTAGTACCATCTTTCTTCTTCACAAAAAGACACGGAGCACCCCAAGGGGATGTGCTCGGACGAATGAGTCCATCCTTTTCAAGCTTAACAAGCTGCTCCTTCAACTCAATCAGCTCTTCCGGACACATCTTGTAAGGCTGCCGAGATATCGGCTGTGTACCAGGTTCTAGCTCGATCACGAACTCGATAGCACGCACGGGTGGAATACCTGGCAACTCCTCTGGAAAGACATCTGGGAACTCTCGAACAACTCTGACCTCCTCGATCAATGGAGCAACTCCAGCGTTCAGAGCGTACAACTGTGCTGATCCCACTGTCGAGCCACAAGTGTACCAAATCTCTGCGCCTGAATCGTGCGTCAGTAACACGGTCTTGGACGGACAATCAATCTTGGCCTTGTACTTGACAAGCCAATCCATGCCCAAAATGACAACAATGTCGGAGCGGGGCAAGACAATCAGGGAGGCCGAAAAGATAGCACCCTGAATACTGATCTCCACATCTGGAACAGCTCTGGAAGACTCCATTCTAGAGCCCGGAGAACAAACTGAGAGTGGTCTAGGCAACTGCTCTCTCGGAAGGTCAAGTGACATAGCAAAAGCGTTGGATATGAAGGAATGGGAAGCTATGGAATCAAACAAAACTGTCGCTGGAACTGAACACACAAGCAACCTACCAAGCACAATCTCAGACGACTGCTGGGCCTCTGCAACGGTCACGTTGTTCACACGGAGCGCTCGTGGCTGGGCCCCAACCATCGCGTTGCTCGGTGTAGAGCGAGGTGGAGGCGGAGGCAGCCGAGGAAAGCGGGGGTCGGTGCACTGCGGAGACTTGTGCCCCGGCTTGCCACACTTGAAGCACGTGATCTCTGGCCTGGGCTGGCCCTGTGGAGCAGGCGGCCTCGCGGAGGGTGGAGTAGAGCGAGGTCTGTGCTGCACTGGGACGGGAGGGCGGGAAAAAGTGCGGACAACTGCCCCCCTCGGCTGAAACTACTGACGCTGCGGCTGAGACTGTGGCTCTGCAACCCAGGACTTGGCCTTCTTGTGGACCATCACCGCTGAACTGTGCTCTCTCTGCTTTCTCTTCTCTGCGGAACGCTCTGCCTCAGCTGACTCCTGTCTGATAGCCTGGTCGACGAACTCTGAGAACAGGCTTGGCGTGGACAAGGTGAGCGCATACTTGATGTCCGTGGCAAGACCACCGCGGAACCTAGCAATGTGCTTGGCCTCTATCGAGACCTCCTCTGGAGCATACCTGGCAAGCCTGACGAAGGCCAGGTTATACTCCTGCACAGACCTGTCCCCCTGCCTCAGAGCTAAGAACTCCTCGCGCTTCCTCTCGATCAGTCCACTGGGAATATGAGCAGCTCTGAAATCCCTGATGAAGTCCTCCCACGTGATCTCTGCATCATCCTTGTTGGCCTTGTACGTCGAGAACCAACTGCCTGCAGCACCCTGAAGCTGGAAGGAGGCGAAGGTGACGTAGTCGACGGGTCTGACGGTGTTGGCATTGAAGTGTTTCTTGATCTCTGCGATCCAGTCATCCGCCTCCAGCGGGTCTCGAGCCTCGGAGAACCTGGGGGGGCTGATCGCGAGAAACTATTGCAGTGTGGTGTACTGTGGTCGATCATTCCTCTGAGCACTCTGATTCTGCAGCATCTGAAGGATTGCAGCTGTGCCCTGAGCCACTGCGGCTACAGCCTCCCCAAGGATAGGGTTCTCTGGTGGCGGCATGTTCGCTCTTGGCATCCTGTATACAGGAACACTTATGAGAACATGTTCGAATCATTGAAGTAACCAGAAGTTAAAGCAATATTGACAACAAAACTTCCTCACGAGGTATGAGAAAGCCGAAGGCTGAAATTCCACCAAGGTTAACCTGGAAAGTCGATAGCTAGGTGCTACTGGAATCCCCAAACCAAGATCATCCGAATCCAAGATAATAATCTGCTAGCGAGCACACAACAATATATACGAGCGGTTGGAAACGTGAACAATGAGACACCTGCCCTGAGCGGCCCGCCATCACGGTCGTCCATAGGGGAAAGACACCACATCCATATTACCATAGGATGCCCGTCAATCCTGTATGGACGTTTCACCTAGGGTACGCCGTAAGAGAGGTAGAGCAGTCAACCCCAAGTGGCGGCCCAGTGGTCTCAAAGACGCCAACACATCTCGTCGCTAGCAAAAAATTATAGAGGAATCGGAGTCTCATGTAAACGAGAACCTAGTTGTTTTGAAAGGGGATAAGTTGCAGAGACAAAACATCGTTTCACTTCCTCATGGAAAAAGGGGTGGGAGGGTGGGATATGGAGAAAACAGAAAGAGGTCCTACTCTCCGAAATTTTTCCTATATAACTACCAAAATAGTTTCTAGACTCAACTTCGGCCAGTAAAGGGTCCTACAGTCAATCCTTCTCTGGTACCAAGTTGTAAGGCCCCTGATGCGGTACTAACTCTAACTAGTCGCTTTCGCGTCCGGTCGGAGTTAGAAGCGCATCAAACGCCACCGGCGCACGACACTCGCACTCGTGTCGCTGCCGGATTCTCGACAACAGGTATATAAAGCACAACTCTACAAGATAGAAATACATATAGATATACATATAGAGTAGGCCAAACAACGCCACTGTCTAATAATACAACATCTTCATGAGTACATCTCATCAATACATCAAGCGGAAGCCTAATAGGGACCGAGTACGGTCAAGATCCAAATTGCCCTAGAGAGGGCTACACACAAATATCCACCCACGGGAACGACTGAACCCAACTATAAGATCCTACTGGTCGAGGTACTCGTACTCGTCGTCATCCTCCGGGGTCACCTCCACGAAGTAACGTCCGGTGCTGGGGTCGAGGTAGTAGTCCACTGCAGCGGCCGATCAGGCAAAGCGGTAAAGACAGAAATGTAAACGGAGGTGAGAACATGTCATTACGGAATAACTAACGCTACAGGACAGGTAAAGACATAGACAGGTTGCAGCCGTACTAGCATATATGGTGGCTACTCGTTCTATCAGAATAAAGATGAGATCCAAGAAGTGACGTTGACAACGTGTCATAAGTCGGCTATTCACCTACTTACGCAAACATAACACAACCTCGTTTCTCTTTCGGTCCCCCTGGACGAAGAAAGACAACCAAGGCACCCACACGGTTTGTCAAGTTTTATAGCATGATTATAATTGATGTTATTCTATGAACAGGACATAGGCTCAAAGTTGTCCATAACCGCGGACACGGCTTTTCGAAAAGATTTACTCTGTAGGGGGTGTACCAACTGTCCATTATAGACGTCGCATGTACGCCTGGTTTCCACTTGGCTAGGTAAGCGCCTGAAACTCCGGAACGTCAGAGTCCCTCTAACTAACAACGCACACTCCGGGTGGCCCCCGGTGAGTCGACATCCAACTCAAAAGCTGGCCACGCTCTCGAATCGGTCTCTACCGTCTGTCGCAGGTTTGGATAGCCGGTTAGTTCTCTTATGAGACCGGGTCCTCAGCCGGACAAAGTGGGCCAGCCAAGAAACTATGTCCTCCTGGCCCTGGTTTGGTTTGGAAACAACTGGGGATCCAACCAGCACACACACACATTGCAAATGTAAATCAGCTCGGGCCACCACTAAAATGTACGAGGCTAGGTAGGTAAGACAAGGGGGCCCCATAAAACCCCACACACGATTAGGCATGCTCGATCAAAGAACCAATACCCGGAACTCGGGTCCTAGGTGACTCAAATGGAACAAAGCACCAGACAGGATAGTCCAGCCTTCCACCTTTCGTTGGATATAATTAACATCATTTAACAATAATAAAATATCAACCAACTTCTTTTATAGCATGATATCCCAACCACAAAATAAATAGGGTAAGCAGTAAGTTTTCTATCCATACTAAGCAATGGCTGAGCAGCGGTAACTTAGCAGTACAATGGTTTGCTGGGATGTGGGGATCATGGCTGTATGGGTTTCAACATGGCATATGAAGTGGATAGGATCAAGCAACAACGTTCTAAGACTATAGCTAGGCATGAGCAGGAAGTTATAAAGTAATGACACAGTTTCTCCCCCTTGCCTGGTAAGGTAGTCGAAGCAGCACCCACGGTACCCTCGGGCTCGGTGTCGGACAGCTCCACGTAAGTCTCCTCGTCAGTCTCGGGTGCTAACGTACGATACCCGCAAGGAAAACACACAAGTAAGCAACTGAAGTAAACTAATACAAGGATGGCATGTTCAAGTTTTATTTACATGATATGACCCTGTCTAGTCAAGTTTAAATGAAGGTGATGACGACAAGTCATCACTTTCACATGCATTATTTTTACATGGTAATAGCTTTGGTCCAAGCCTTAATTTAGGTGTAAGTAGCATGATAGCATGACATGAACAACAAAGCATTACAAGAATTTAAATAATATGAAGGTAAAACAATGATTCCGGAGACGGAGTAGTGTCGGTGAGCTTGACACATAGGAAGGTGCAACAAAAGTTGGAACCCAGCCACATTACATGTGTCAATATGTTAGGGCTAAATTGAAAAAGAAGACGACATGGAACAAGATTGAAAAGACTGAAAGAACAACATTTTCAAATGCACTGAAGTTGAAAATGCTGCAGGCAGAAGGATCTGAATGCTCCTGAATCATGTGACCACACCTTGATTCATGAGTTGCTCAAAACATCATGAGGACATCACTATTGAAATCCTTGCAGAAAAACACCCCAAAATCATATATAATATGTCCACATTTGAATTTGCAAAAGACAGTTGCAAATCCAATGAAGTCTAGGGGGCTGGGTGCAACATTGCACCACATGAATTTTGAAATGGGCTCAAATGACCAAGTCATCATCACCATGAAATTCCTTGTGCCAAATTACACAAAATCCATATATGGCATGGGCAATTTCAAAAATGATCAAGTTGACAAGGAATCAAAGATTTATAGGTGGCAGATTGCAAAATTGGCCAAGCTCCAATTATAGAGGGGCCAATTGAAAAAGTGCACCTCACCATGATGATCAGTAGCTCAAGCTACCCCAAGTTCATATATGGGATGCCCTTGTTTGACAACATGGAAAAATTCAGATTTGAATTTGAAATTCAAATTCAAATTTGAATTTAAACCAGAAAAGGAATTAAAACGAAAAAGAAAAAAAATAAAAAAATAAAAAGAAAGGAAGGCTTGGCCACTTGGGCTGCCTCCTTCGGTGGCCTACTGGGCTGACCCAGCAGCCCCCTGTGGGCCGACCCACTCCCACGCAGGGCAAGGCAGAACAAAAAAGAAATCAGGGGGGGGGGGGAGCTAGCGCTCGGCCGGATTCGAACCCGCGACCTCCCCCTCGCAGTCCAGCTCGCTGGCCACTCTGCTGCTGCTCCACTTGTGGCTACGGGAGGCTCGCGAACAACTTAAGGAGACCCTGGTGGTTCTAAAGCTGCACACTGAAACTGCAACTGAAGTTCAGTCAGCACTTGCGCGGCCACGACTTCCGGCGACCCTCGCATCCGCTACGGGGAGGCGTTCGCCCAACTAATGTCGGGGTTCGCTAGACGGCACATCCAGGAACGCATAGCACCGTGGCAACGGGTCATAGGTCATACGGCGGGGATGCCAGTCTCGCCGGAAAAGGGGGCGGCGCAACCCGTTCTGAGGATCGAAAAGGCGGCGGCTTGGAGACACGCTCGACTTGCGGCTGCTCTGCGCATGTTCTGGCCGCATGCAGAGCACGCCCACGCACAGCACGGGCGCGGCGATTGCTGCACGCCGGCGACAATTTCTACTCCCCGGAAATAATGGAGTCTACGCCGGCTAGCTACGGCAGCGAGAGCAATCGAACCTAACCATCTAAACGTGAGAGAAAACGAGGCGGGGAAGGACAAAGAGCCTCACAGCGGGGAGGTCGGAGTCGGGCTCGCTGTCCTGGGAGAGGAAGGAGTCGATCTTCTTGGCGTCGGGGACGGAGGCGGCCCGTGGGAGATGAGGAGGAAGTTGCGGGTCGCCTTGGCTCCTACGGCGAATCCACGGGTCGGGGAGGACGAGGACGAAGCTGGTGACGCGCTGCACGAGCTCCCGATCGAAGACGGTGACGGACCTCGACGAATTTCACCGGAATCACCCGGCGGGCTTGGAGGAACAGGGGAGGCGCGAGACAAACATGGCGGCGGCGGCGGAAGAAGAGGGCGAGGGGAATGGGACCTAGGGTTCCCGGGGGTCCTCTCGCCGCGCTTATATGGAGGGGATCGCCTCTCCCTGGTCTTGGGGCTCCACTGCCGCCGAGGCAGCTCGCTGTGAGAGCGGGGAGGGGGAAAAGGGGATGCCTCGCTGGAAAGAGGAGGAAGAAAGGGGTTCGTACCCCTTCGTCCAGGCGGGCCGAGGAGAGCTGGCCTAGATGGGCCTGGCCTGGCCTAGCTTGGCTGGGAGGAAAAGAAGGAGGCCCAACCATTGTTTTTCCAGAGCAAAAAAAACAGCAGGAAAAGAAATAGAAAAAGGATAGAAGAAAAATGGAGAAAAAAATATGTAAAAATATATATTTAACCCTTGAGGCACACCTGATCACCCAAAAAAAATGGTTTGGGCAATTTTGAAAGCAAGGAAAAAAATTGCCACAGCAAAACAATACCATTTCCTATTGAAAAATTAAATAGAAAAGGTTCTTATGGACTTTTGAGGAGGAGAACACAAGGTTCAAAAATTCCATAAACTTGATAATCTTGAACCTTGCATTAATCCTCAATTTCTAAAAAAATGGATTGGGCATTTTTGGCAACAACAAACATGTGAGCTCATTTTGAATTCAAATCACTTTGAACTAGAGCTTCTGTTTCTGATGATGGAAAAAATACCTTGAGGATTTTAAAACCCTTTCCACATCAAGAGAAATGGCTAGGCCAAGTTTGGGGTCAAGTAGAGCAAGAACCGAACAAGGAAAAATCCTCCAACACCCTTCTTGAGCCTCTTTGGATGCCAAAACAAACAACCCAAATGGTCTCCAATCCCCATGCAATTTTAAATCACCACATGAAATTATAAAGTTTAGCATCATGCCAAGTTACATAGTCAACAGACAAAGTACAATCTCATGGTGTTTTCAATTTATTGCACATGGGCTGTTACACTTAGCGAAGATGCTAAGGTTTAAGTGTAGAACCAATAGAACTCCTGCAACGATAAGTAGGTGGTTCGGCAAGTGATGCGCCGTTTGAAGATAATCACTTGGTTCTCCTTGACCTACACACACAGCAAATAACTTTGCTTCCCAACGAGTACAGAGGAGTTGTCAATTCCTCCGGCCTTGTTGTTTACAAAGGATAAAACGCACGGGATAATAATGATAGTGATAGCAACGGAAAAGTAAATACTAAAATTAAATTGATAGTGTAAAAGTTTTGGAAATATGGACCAGGGTCCTATGATTTTCACTAGTGATGTCTCTCTCCCAAAATATGATAAAATAGCCATGCGAGGTAACGAAATTAAAGCTGGGCAATTGACAGGATTATGTGCGCAAACCAATGCTAATTATGCTGTAAAGAAAGGAAGAGGCTCAAAAGCATGGGCGGTACGCCAAGGCAAGTAGACCGAAATCCATCTGCATCTACCTAGTAATCATCTACCTTGAGATATCTATCCAGAACATCTCGCTGGTATTAAGTTGCGAATCCCACCCAAAGTGTAAACTCAAAGCAACGAACAACTGCATTAAAGAACTTTGCGTGAAGTAAACAATCCTTGCACCAGCAAGTACAACCATCGTTGTTTTCCCCCTTGTGGCAACAACACATCCCCTAGACTCATGTTTCTGTCACTCAAGCTAGTCATCAGGGGGCATGAACCCACAATCATGCATAACGCTCCCTCTTGGAGTCACAATCTACTACTTCGCCAAAGCAATAAACAGCAACGGAGAACATGCAAGAACTACTCAAGATACTAAATATAAAAGAGGAGAATCAAATATATTACTCAAACACAATCTGAACATAATCTCATCATCTATCGGATCCCAGCAAACTCAGCATAGCAACATCAGAAATATTACATAAGTGGCTCGATCATGTAGGGCAGCTCACGAGGTCTAATCCATGAAGAACAAAGAGGGGAGGAGAACATCAGATAGCTACTGATCATAGACCCATGGTCCAAGGAGGACTACTCACGGTTCATCCGGGAAGCATCCATGGTGGTGGAGAAGCTCCCGGAGGCGGTTCCTCCCTCTAGCAGGGTGCCGGGAAGAGATCTTCTGGAGCTCCCGATCTTGGAAGTGCGGCAGCGGCAGAACAGAGGAGAGATCGGGAAAAACGGTTCCCTTCATGGGGGTTTCTTGTCACGAGGAATATATTGGCGAAGGGGGGAAGCCAGGGGGTCCAGGCGGCCCCCTGGCGTGGCCCCACCATGGGGCTCGCCGGGAGGGCTCCTGGGGCCCTGGTGGGTCCCCTCTGGCCCCCCCTCGGTGATTCCCAAAGCTTCTTCTACGCTGATATTTTATTGGATTTTTCTCGAATTTTTCGAGCACTTTTTATATGGGGGAAACCTGAAATAAAAAACAGCAGAAAACAGGAACTGGCAATGGGTTGCACTGAGTTAATAGGTTAGTCCAAATATGATCAAAAGTGTATGGAAGTTCATCAATATCATAGCAATATCACACAAAAGAGGCATGGAGCAAGCAGAAATTATAGATACGTTTTGGACGTATCAACATCCCCAAGCTTAATTCCTGCTCGTTCTGGAGTAGGTAAATGATAAAAGCATAATTTCTGTGGTGACATGCTAAGAACCATATAAGAACTTTTAATTAAAGCAATCAAGGCATGTAATTCAATTCAAGTCATAACAGGAAAGAGTCTATATTTAGCATTGAAACAAGAAACATAAGAACATAAAGGTGCAAGAGCTCTCGCTGTCCGTGACTCGAATATCTCCAAATGGTGTTCGCGTGCAAGAAAGGGGATAGGGATATACGAGAAAAAGTATTTTTGTGTTGAGAACTCAATGTACTAAAGTTTCACACTCGGTCTTCTTTGGAATCTTATCTTGACTCATCCCCAGACCACTAGCCAGGTACAAGTCAAAATGATCCACTCCTTTTCGACATTTTGAGCACTCATGCAATGGATGATCGTAAGCAAGAAAGTTGACACTTAGGATGGCAAAGAGAGAATATGGTGGAGGAGGAAGACAAAAAGATGTGAAGGGCTCACATGAATGAGGACAATCATAGGCGAGAGAAAGCCAAATGATAGATATGATGTGAGGAGTTGGGATTGCCATGCAACGGATGCACATATGAGCTAAGGTAAGCTCTCCAATGGAACTAGTGGGGGTGCATCCAACTTGCTTGCTAAAGAAGACCTAGAGCTCATTTGAGGAGGCTCATCATTGGAATATACAAGCCAAGTTCTATAGTGTGAAGGTCCCCACATAGCTATATGCATGAATGATAATCTCTATGGACTACAAGATATAAGAGGGAGTACGAGTGTGGATCTCTCAAAAGGAATAGTAGTGTGCCCCCTTCTCTCTTTTTATTTCTTTTTCTCTTTTTTCTATTTTTTTGTATTTTTTGGTGGCCTCAATGGCTCTTTCTATTTCACTCATTTGTCCTCTTTAGGGATCTTTTAATTTTTTCCTCTTTGGGATCGTTTAATTTTTCCACTTTGGGATCTTTTCCTCAATTTAGGGGCAACACTCTATATATTACAAAAAGTATAGAAGATCTTTCACACTTTACAAGGTATTCAAATCATAAAGAAGATGTAACTATCATGATGTATGCAAATGTATGCCTCTGCCAGTGTAGCAGGGTATGCAATGATACTAGCGCGTCATGTAGCAATGATTAGGGCAAGGCCCAACTAGCATGCGGCTCATCGATCAAGCAAGTAGCATGTATGACATGAAGAACAAGTCATGAGAAGATGGATGTTGCATGGCAATATATCTCGGAAAGGATATGGAAATGCCTTGATAGGTAGGTATGGTGGCTGTTTTGAGGAAGGATATAAAGAGGTTTATGATGACAGAGCATATCATGCCAAGGGTTTGGATGTACCGGCGATGGTGGACGCCAACTCTCGGAGTGAGAAGAAAGCAATCCACGACACTGGAGAGGCTAGAAAAATATGGGAAGGTGGAAGTGTCTACTTTCGAATACTCACATTAGTCCGAAGAACTCATGGACTTATTATCGGTAAATCTCAATCTAATAGGGATGTTTCACAAAGAGACAAGTACCCCGAGGAGGAGTGTATGGGGGTTTGGTTATCCTTGCGCATCCTCGACTCATGGTACGTGAGTGTACTCTCATATTCGACCCCTCAGAAGAGTAGTGATCCATCTAGTAGATAAAGTTCTCAACTAATTTTGTAAGCTTTGAAAATAAACACGGATTTCCCAAAATACGACATCTATCACTAATAGGCTAAAGATCTTGACACCAAAAGTACAAAAATTACTCAAAACAATACCTCAAAACTATTGCAAGTTACTACTACAAAAGAATAGCAACCTCAATTACCTACTCCAAGTCAAGACACACAACTAAGTGCAATAGGCAAACTCTCTAAACAAGATAAACAAGAAAACTTAAGAGAGTTCCAGCAACAAACTAAACAAAAGATCTTTAAAAAGATAAGCATGAAAACTAAGAGCTAAACATGACAGTAGCTATGAAAAAGATAAAGAACACACACAACAAAGATAAGCATGAAAAAAATCCTATGTCGTGTTCTAGATTTTGGAAGTGGAGGGTGTTTCTCTCCCACACAAAGAAAGCTGGGTTCTAACTTGTTATGAACAGCAAGCAAAGCTAAAGAAAACTAAAAATAAAACCTAAGAGCGAGACTCTCCAAGCATAGCACATAACGCATGAAGTGATAAAAATATAGTGAGACGAGATACGAACATATAATTGTTGATGAAGAAGGGGATGCACGGGGGCATCCCCAAGCTTAGACGCTTGAGTCTCCTTGAATATTTCTTGGGGATGCATGGGGGCATCCCCAAGCTTGAACGCTTGACACTCCTGGATCTTATTTCATCATCTTCCCTCGCACACTTGAAAACTCCCTTCATACATAACTCATCATAATCTGATTATCGAGGCTAGTAACCCTGGGACGCGCTCGGAGGGCGCATGGGGCCCTGGTGGGTCCCCTCTTCCCGCTCCCCCCTCGGTGATTCCCAAAGCTTCTTCTACGCTGATTTTTTATTGGATTTTCCCGAATTTCTAGAGCACTTTTCATCTGGGGGAAACCTGAAATAGAAAAACAGCAGAAAACAGGAACTGGCACTGGGGTGCACTGAGTTAATATGTTAGTCCAAATATGATGAAAAGTGTATGGAAGTTCATCAATATCATAGCTATATCACACAAAAGAGGCATGGAGAAAGAATAAATTATAGATACGTTAAGACGTATCAAGGAGTCGGATGTAGCCCCTTGTAAGGCCCGATATGCGGTACTGTTCCAGATCAAGATGTTTCCATCCAGATCCGGGGACGAAGCACATATCGGTCCCACCGCGGCATATGACTGAGTCATATGCCCCGGATTTCCAACATGATATCACAACATTACAGATACAAGGATACAACATCTCATACAATCGGTATACAACTGCCTCAAATACAATACAACAGCGGAAGGTACATGTCTGAGTACAGACTACAATCAAAAGTCTACTGGCAAAGAGAAAAACATCGATCCCCATAACCACACGGGTCCAGGACCTCCGCCGGGATCCTCCTAACTAGTCGTCGTCGAGTCTCCACGTGAAACGTCGATCACCATACCTGTTGTCGATCAAGAACCCTGAAAAGAGTTTAGGGGTAGTATCATGAGTACAGAGGTACTCAGCATCCAACTATAGTGGTCATCTGACCCAGCAAGGACTTCATCACTCGTCATTCTAGGACAACTAGTAGTTTACGGTAAGGAAGTGGTAAGTGGTGAGTTGCTGCCGCACTAGCATTTATGAAATGGCTAACGATCTAAAGAGTAAGGTAAGAAGCCCAGCATTCGATGAGGAATCGCCTCCAGCATGTCTTGCTATCAACTACTTACGCAAACATAACACCTATCCTATCCTTGTCCTTCTCTTCGCATCCCGACGAAGAAGAAGCAGTCAAGGCACACACACGTTGATCAAGTTATATTAAGATTATCTCAGTTGTTGTTGTCTATGAACAAGCAGTAGGTCTCAAGTCGTCCATAACCGTGGACACGGCTTCTCGAAAAGATTTAACCCTGCAGGGGTGTACCAACTGCCCATTACAAGGCTCTGCACGCACGCCCATCTCTCTCAGTTGCTACCCATCACAGGCAACCATTTTATGATTTAGTTCCAAGAGATCCGAAACGACAGGTCCCTCTAGCTAATAACGAACAAATCCGGGTGGCCCCCGGTGAGTCGACATCCAGCTCAGGAGCCGGTCGCGCTCTCGATCTAGTCTCATACCGTTTGTCCCAGGTTTGGATAGCCGGTTAATCACACATGGGAAACCGGGTCCTCAGCCGAACAAAGTGGGCCAGCAAGGGAACTATGTCCTCCCTGGTCTGGGTTGGTTTAAAAACTACTGGCAGCTGACCAGCACACACACGGTTTCAAATGGTAAATCAACTTGGGCCACCACTAGAAATGTTTGAAGCTAGGTAGGTAAGAAAAGTGGACCCCATAAAATCCCACACGCGGTTAGGCACGGTCAGTCTTAAAACCAATACCCGGAACTCGGATCCTAGGTGACTCGAATGGAACAAAGCGTCGGGGCGGGATAGCGTAGACCTTCCATCCTTCGTCGAGTATAGTCAACATTATAATAATCATATCACCAACAACAATATAATAATGTGACAGCCCAAACCAAGGAGTAACAGGGTAACATCGTAGCATCCTAAGCATGCATACTAAGCAGGGGCTGAGCAACGAGCAATAGTAACATAGCAGCACAAGGTTTGCTGGGAAGGGACATGGATGTATCGGTTTGAAAGAGGCTGTAAACATTTGGTAGGATCAAACATCAAACCTAACCTAGACTAGCATGCAAACCGCTGGTTGAAATAGAATGGATCATAAGTAATGTATACTCCTTGCCTGTTGATAAGTCGGGTTCTGAAGGTGTAGCCGATCGCAAGCTCGCATCGTCTCCGAAGGTACCCGCGGAAGCACACAAGAAGATAAACACTAGAAAGCAATCAACGAGCAGGCACTCTATTACTACGGGGCAACACAAGATCAAGAAGACATCCCATGACACGGCAACACGATACAGATCTATCGTCGAGAAAGGTTACTAACAGTTTAAGTGGGGTATTGGTCACACACGACGAATACCGCACGTTTACGGTGGTTCAAGTTGCTTAGCTACAGGTGATCAACCAACGGTTATTAACACGGCAACTCAAGCAAGCATGGCATAGCACGCAAAAATGGCAAGAGGTGAAGCACAAACTAAACTATCTATGCTAGTCAATTTAAGTGAGGCACAACCTAAACATGGCATAACACTAAGTGTCGCACGATGATTAAAAAATTTGGTATTGTTCTATCCTAAACCATATTTTAGGTTGGTTAACAGCAGAAAACAATAGAATATACACAAAGTACACGAAAAACTAATCAAGTTACCTATAAGGCACACTCCAAACGGAGTTACTGTTAAAAAGATACAAGCAAAACAAGTTACGGGCACAATCTGCCAACATCACGAAGCACACTTTAGAGCAATGCATAAACAAGATAATCAATGCAAACATGCTCACAAACGATATGGAACTAAAGTAGATATGACAGTGAAGGCATGGAAAAAATAATCATGCAAATAGGCATCATAGATCAAAAGATATTAAGCAAACAACATGGCATCGGAACGTTAGAGACTTAGAGAAAAACAGAGGTGGCTGTCAAAAATAGCAGCATAGCAACTTTGGAGCTCAATAACTAGATGACCAGCAAGAATATCATGATAATGCAATACATATAATGGAAGTAGACATGATGCTTAACAATATGCAATTGGAATCACTCAATTCCGATAAACGGTTGCGACGCAACCGTCACCCAAAGTTGCAACAAATTAACAATTTTCAGCACAGCAGCACATTTACATCAGGATCACCACTTTGGAGCAAGATTTAATATAGCTAAAGCACCCAAACATGGCAAGTTAAAGCATGGAAATGAATTACACATGATGCTTAACAAATAGGAAAAAGAATCAATGCAATAGGCCTCATGGATGTGTCACAATCATCACCCAAAGTTGCAATAAAATAACATCAGCAGCACTTGACAGAATTTAGTAGCAGTTAACGGCCTGCTGCCCACTTCAACGGAGATTAACATCATCAAGATGGCGTCAAATCCAAATGCTCACAAAAGATGGATTGAAGTACACACAATTCTAAGCAATTTCCTTTTTGGGCGCAACGCGATCCAAGCTACAGATTTACCGCAAATTACGTCGCAAAACAGATCACAGCAGCAATAATCTCCAGAAATAGCAGAAAAATAAATAAAAAGAAAAACATAAAAGGAAAGAAAATAGGGCCTCACCCATGATGGGCTCGGCTCATGGAGGCAGAGGCTGGCGCGCTGGGCTGGGAGGCCTAGGCTGGCTCGGCCTGAAGGTGGGCCGTGGCCCGCGTGGCCGTTGGAGGGCGAGGGAGGCTGGCTGGCTCGGGCGGTTCATGCCTCCCGCACGGGATGCACCACGGCAGCGCTCGCTGGCGAGCCGGGCGGCTCCGACGCAGGACGAGGACGGCGCGGGAACGGAGGGCGACGGCGGATCCAACCATGGGTGGTCCGGCAGGTCCTGGCGGCGGTCTTCGAGGTGGAGCGCGTCCGCCGGCCGCGAGCTCGGCTCGGGCGGCGCCATGGCCATGGCCGGCGGCTGGCGAGGTCCAGCGAGAGGAGGGAGGCGGGAGGTTAGGGGAGAGAGGGGGCCGAGGGAGGAGAGGGGTGCGGCGGCCGTGACCTTCGGGTGCAGCGGTCGCCAGCGGCGCGGCTCATCGGCCGGAGGCGAGAGGCGGCGGGGAGGAGCACGGACATGGAGGTGGCGTGGAGTTTGGTGGAGGAGAGAGAAGGTGGGGACTGGGAGCAATCTGGGCCGTTGGATCTCCGGATCTGACGGTCCAGATCGTAGGAGGCAGTTTTCCAGATCTGAGGCTAGGGTTTGGTGCGAAAAATGGGAATTTTGGGCCAGATCTGAAATTAGAGAGGGGTGTGGCTGAAAATTTCCACAAGGGGGAACCCTAAGTGGGTGTGGGAGGCTGGTGGTCTTTATATAGCCTAGGTGGCTGGCAGTTTGCAAAAACATCCCAGGTTTCTCTCTCTCGCGAGCGGTGCTCACGTTTCTTACCGCCGGGGGTCCACAGTACCTCCGATTCGGGTAAAACTTCGAACTGCGCGATCAACGTGTCGACCCGGCGGCGTTCACCTCGCGCTGGAACCGTTCCGATAACACTTTCCGGCGCGCTATAAAATAACCCGTTTAATTATTAAACGTGTTTTTCATTCCGTTGGTTGCGGCTGGTCTCGTGCGGTTTTCGCGACGGTGATCGGGTGAAACCCGGTGTCGCAAAGGTCGAGTGTCAGGGTGGCAAGGGTCGGTCTCCGTACGATACGAGATAAGAGGGGGAAAAATGGCCGGCGATAAATCGGGGATGCAAACACCGCAAAAAAATCAGACAATCAAACAATTCACACCGAAAACAAATTTTTTCATTTTGTGAAATCTGGGATGTTACAATACAACACCACCAACAAGGGATCTCGTCTTGAGATCCAGGACGATCATGGGGAGAGGGGAAGGGGGGGACAAAAGAGAGTCGGCGATTCTTCAACACCACCAACAAGGGACTCTGCTCCATGTCGACGTCGAACTTCTGTTGAGATAATTTTCCGCAGAGAGACGACATCGTCGGAAAGACGAAACCGTCAGTGACAAGAGGAAGAACGATCGCGAAAACCAGATCAAGGGATAGTGATTTTCGACGCAAGTCGTAAAAACATCGGGCAAAAGGAGGGAGGGCAAAGGACGACTCATATGATATCCGAAACCGGAGAAGCTAAAGGTACTACAGGAATTCCCACGTGAGCTCGGAATCGAGACAATACGCTGCAGGCAAGGCATTGTGACGGTTCCGATGCTCGACTCACTCGAGATCCTAAAGTTTGAAAGGGGATAAGTCGAGAATAAAACAATTACGACACTTGTTCTAACCAGAGTAAGGGTAAGGAGTAAAAAGATTCCTACTCTCCGTTAACTAACTTATTAACTACAAAATAGTTTTTTGTGTAGACTCGACTTCGGCCAGAGAAGGGATCCTACGGTCGGTAAGGCTCTGATACCAAGTTGTAAGGCCCGATATGCGGTACTGTTCCAGATCTAGATGTTTCCATCCATATCCGGGGATGAAGCACATATCGGTCCCACCGCGACATATGACGGAGTCATATGCCCCGGATTTCCAACATGATATCACAATATTACAGATACAAGGATACAACATCTCATACAATCGACATACAACTTCCTCAAATACAATACAACAGCAGAAGGTACATGTCTGAGTACAGACTACAATCAAAATCCTACTGGCAAAGAGAAAAACATCGATCCCCATAACCACACGGGTCCAGGCCCTCCGCCGGGATCCTCCTAACTAGTCGTCGTTGAGTCTCCACGTGAAACGTCGATCACCATACCTGTTGTCGATCAAGAACCCTGAAAAGAGTTTGGGGGTAGTATCATGAGTACAGAGGTACTCAGCATCCAACTATAGTGGTCATCTGACCCACCAAGGAATTCATCACTCGTCATTCTAGGACAACTAGTAGTTTACGGTAAGGAAGGGGTACGTGGTGAGGTTGCTGCCGCACTAGTATTTATGAAGTGGCTAACAATCAAGAGAATAAGTAAGAAGCCAAGCATTCGATGAGGAATCGCCTCCAACAAGTCTTGCTATCAACTACTTACGCTAACATAACACCTATCCTATCCTTGTCCTCCTCTTCGCATCCCGACGAAGAAGAAGCAGTCAAGGCATGCACACAGTGATCAATTTATATTAAGATTATCTCAGTTGTTGTTGTCTATTAACAAGGAGTAGGTCTCAAGTCGTTCATAACCGTGGACACGGCTTCTCGAAAAGATTTAACCCTGCAGGGGTGTACCAACTGCCCATTATAAGGCCACGCACGCACGCCCATCTCTCTCAGTTGCTACCGATCACAGGCAACCATTTTATGATTTAGTTCCAAGAGATCCGAAACGACAGGTCCCTCTAGCTAACAACGAACAAGTCCGGGTGGCCCCCGGTGAGTCGACATCCAGCTCATGAGCCGGCCGCGCTCTCGATCTGGTCTCGTACCTTCTGTCGCAGGTTTGGATAGCCGGTTAATCACACATGCGAAACCGGTTCCTCACCCGGACAAAGTGGGCCAGCAACGGAACTATGTCCTCACTGGTCCGGGTTGGTTTAAAAACTACTGGTAGCTGACTAGCACACACACTGTTTCAAATGGTAAATCAGCTTGGGCCACCACTAGAAATGTTTGAAGCTAGGTAGATAAGAAAAGGGGACCCCATAAAATCCCACACGCGGTTAGGAACGCTCAGTCTTAAAACCAATACCCGGAACTCGGATCCTAGGTGACTCGAATGGAACAAAGCGTCTTGGCAGGATAGCCTAGACCTTCCATCCTTCGTCGAGTATAGTCAACATTATAATAATCATATCACCAACAACAATATAATAATGTGATAGCCCAAACCATGGGGTAACAGGGTAACATCGTAGCATACTAAGCAGGGGCTGAGCAACGAGCAATAGTAACATAGCAGTACAAGGTTTGATGGGAAGGGACATGGTTGTATCGGTTGGAAAGAGGCTGTAACATGTGGTAGGATCAAACATCGAACATAACCTAGACTAGCATGCAAACCGCTGGTTGAAACAGAATGGATCATAAGTAATGTATACTCCTTGCCTGTTGATAAGTCGGGTTCGGAAGGTGTAGCCGATCGCAAGCTCGCATCATCTCCGAAGGTACCCGCGGAAGCACACAAGATGATAAACATTGGAAAGCAATCAACGGGCAGACACTCTATTACTATGGGGCAACACAAGATCAAGAAGACATCACACGACACGGCAACGCGATACGGCTCTATCGTCGAGAACGGTTACTAACAGTTTAAGTGGGGTATCGGTCACACACGACGAATACCGCACGTTTACGGTGGTTCAAGTTGCTTAGCTACAGGTGATAAACCAACGGTTATTAACACGGCAACTCAAGCAAGCATGGCATAGCACACAAACATGGAAAGAGGTTAAGCACAAAGTAAACTATCTATGCTAGTCAATTTAAGTGAGGCACAACCTAAACATGGCATAACACTAAGTGCCGCAAGATGATTAAAACATTTGGTACTGTTCTGTCCTAAACCATATTTTAGGTTGGTTAACAGCAGAAAACAATAGCAAAAACCCAAAGTACACGAAAAACTAATCAAGATACATATAAGGCACACTCCAAACGGAGTTACAGTTAAAAAGATACAAGCAAAACAAGTTACGGGCACAATCTGCCAACATCACGAAGCACACTTTAGAGCAATGCATAAACAAGATAATCAATGCAACCATGCTCACAAACGATATGGAACTAAAGTAGACATGACAGTGAAGACATGGAAAAAAGAATCATGCAAATAGGCATCATAGATCAAAAGATATTAAGCAAACAACATGGCATCGGAACATTACAGACTTCCGATGACAATACAATACATATAATGGAAGTAGACATGATGCAATACATATAATGGAAGTATACATGGTGCTTAACAATATGAAATTGGAATCACTCAATTCCGATAAACGGTTGCGACGCAACCGTCACCCGAAGTTGCAACAAATTAACAATTATCAGCACAGCACCACATTTACATCAGGATCACCACTTTGGAGCAAGATTTAATATAGCTAAATCACCCAAACATGAAAAGTTAAAGCATGGAAATGAAGTACATATGATGCTTAACACATAGGAAAATGAATCAATGCAATAGGCCTCATGGATGTGTCACAATCATCACCCAAAGTTGCAATAAAATAACATCAGCAACACTTGACAGAATTTAGTAGCAGTTAACGGCCTGATGCCCACTTCAACGGAGATTAACAACATAAAGATGGCCTCAAATCAAAATTCTCACAAAAGATGGATTGAATTACACATAATTCGAAGAAATTTCCTTTTTGGGCGCAACGCGATCCGAGCTACAGATTTACCGCAAATTACGTCGCAAAAACTATCACAACAGCAATAATCTCCAGACTTAGCAGAAAAATAAATAAAAAGGAAAAATATAAAAGGAAAAAAAAAGAGGGCCTCAACCCTGATGGGCTCGGCCCATGGAGGCAGAGGCTGGCGCGCTGGGCTGGGAGGCCTGGGCCGGCTCGTCCTAGGGGTGGGCCGTAGCCCGCGTGGCCGTTGGAGGGCGAGGGAGGCCTGCTGGCTCGGGCGGTTCGTGCCTCCCGCACGGGAAGTACCACGGCGGCGCTCGCCGGCGAGCCGGGCGGCTCCTACGCAGGACGAGGACGACGCGGGAACGGAGGGCGACGGCGGATCCAGCCATGGGTGGTGCGGCAGGTCTCGGCGGCGGTCTTCGAGGTGGAGCGCGTCCGCCGGCCGTGAGCTCGGCTCGGGCGGCGCCATGGCCATGGCGGGCGGCGGGCGAGGTCCTGCAAGAGGAGGTAGGCGGGAGATTAGGGGAGAGAGGGGGCCGAGGGTGGAGAGGGGTGCGGCGGCCGTGACCTTCGGGTGCAGCGGTCGCCGGCCGGAGGCGAGAGGCGGCGGGGAGGAGCACGGACATGGAGGTGGCGTGGAGTTTGGTGCAGGAGAGGGAAGGTGGGGACTGGGAGCAATCTGGGCCGTTGGATCTCCGGATCTGACGGTCCAGATCGTAGGAGGTAGTTTTCCAGATCTGAGGCTAGGTTTGCTGCGAAAATTGGGAATTTTGGGCCAGATCTGAAATTATAGAGGGGTGTGGCTGAAAATTTCCACAAGGTGGAACCCTAAGTGGGTGTGGGAGGCTGGTGGTCTTTATATAGCCCAGGTGGCTGGCAGTTTGCAAAAACATCCCCGGTTTCTCTCTCTCGCGCGCGGTGCTCACGTTTCTGACCGCCTGGGGTCCGCAGTACCTCCGATTCGGGTAAAACTTCGAACTGCGCGATCAACGCGTCGAGCCGGCGACGTTCACCTTGCGCTGGAACCGTTACGAGAACACTTTCCGGCGCGCTATAAAAATAACCCGTTTAATTATTAAACGGGGTTTTCATTCCGTTGGTTGCAGCTGGTGTCGTGCGGTTTTCGCGACGGTGATCGGGTGAAACCCGGTGTCGCAAAGGTCGAGTGTCAGGGTGGAAAGGGTTGGTCTCCGTCTGATACGAGATAAGAGGGGGGGAAATAATGGCCGATCGATAAATCGGGGATGCAAACACCGCACACAAATCAGACAATCAAACAATTCACAGCGAAAACAAATTTTTTAATTTTGTGAAATCTGGGCTGTTACACCCCTTTAGATGAAAAGATATCTATACAGATAGGCCTTCTCCTCTACGCCTGTATTTTTGTATGTTTGGAGGAATCCTTCTGCTTACCAACCTTGTAGGTAGGGGGAGGAAGAAAACGTTGTCATGAGGAGAGCTTGGCTTCTTTTCTGAGTGTGAGCCCCGATCTTATTGATAGGGAGGTTTGAGCTAGTTTGTCAAGTTACGCGGATCCTCCCTTAAACAGGGGTAGTTGCCGAGTCAGTGCACCGTCGCCCGATGAGTCGGAAGACGAAGATTTTCATGATTTCAAATTGGTCATTGGGTAGTTTTTCTTCTTCCTGGCAATTTTTACATGCTAGTCGATGTACTTCTTAGTAACTTCTTGTTTGGTCGTGGAGGGGACGGGTCGTACTAGATGAGGTGTCTATGTTTGAGGACGTGGTTTCCTTTCCCTCTGTCGGATCTTTGTCAACTGGGCAAGGAGTCGCCATTAATGTTGGTGAAGCCACTAGTTTGATTCAGGGGACAATGGCAACACCTTTGGCGTAAGCGCCTATGACTATCTCAGGGACTAATGGATCCGTAGGCGATCATTCTCTGATGCTGCAGGCAGGGCAGATTGCTTCTCCAAGGAAGGCGTCGACTCAAGGGGATATGTCTTTTCCTAGTATGTATATGGGTGTGATGACCCGGTTCGGTGAACAACAAAATTTGCTGTTAAAGATGAAGCGTGCTTATGAATGATACGTCCAAAACGTATCTATAATTTCTGCTTGTTCCATGCCTCTTTTGTGTGATATTGCTATGATATTGATGAACTTCCACACACTTTTGATCATATGTGGACTAACCTATTAACTCAGTGCACCCCAGTGCCATTTCCATTTTTCTGCTATTTTTCTATTTTAGGGTTCCCCGTTATTAAAAGTACCAGAAAAATTCCGAGAAAAATATAGGAAAAATCAGCGTACCGGAAGCTTCGAGAAAAGACCGAGAGGGGCCAGAGGGGATCCAGAGGGGCCCAGGCGGCCAGAGGGCGCGGCCAGGCCCGCCTGTAGCCCCTGGCCCACCTATGGTGCCCCCTTTTGCCTATTTATTCCCCGTGACGAGAAACCCTCGGGGACGGAACCCCTTTTCTCGATCTCTCCTCTGTTCCGCCGCCGCCGCGCTTCCAAGACCGGGAGCACCAGAAGACCTCTTCCCGGCACCCTGCCGGATGGAGGAATCACCTTCGGGAGCTTCTCTACCACCATGGATGCTTCCCAGATGAACCATGAGTAGTCCACCTTGGACCATGGGTCCATGATCAGTAGCTATGTGATGTTCTCCTCCCCTCTTTGTTCTTCATGGATTAGACTTCGTGAGCTGCCCTACATGATCGAGGCACCTATGTAATCTTATGTTGTTGCTATGCTGAGTTTGCTGGGATCCGATGGATTATGAGATTATGTTCAGATTGTGATTGCCTTGCATCATAGGTGTTGCTGCGTCTTGAGTTATATATTTGATTCTCTTCTTTTATATTTATGTTCTTGAGTAACTCTTGCATGTTCTCCGTTGCTGTTTATTGCTTTGGCCAAGTAGTAGGTAGTGACTCCAAGAGGGAGCGTTATGCATGATTGTGGGTTCATGCCCCCCGATGACTAGCTTGAGTGACAGAAACATCATTCTAGGGGATGTGCTGGTGCCAAAAGGGTGAAAACAATAGTGCTTGTACTTGCGGGTGCAAGGATTGTTTACTTTACGCAAAGTTCTTTAATGCAGTTGTCCGTTGCTTTGAGTTTACACTTTGGGTTGGATTCGCAACTTAATACCATCGAGATGTTCTGGATAGATATCTCAAGGTGGATGATTAGTGGGTAGATGCAGATGGATTTCGGTCTACTTGTCTTGGTGTACCTCCCGTGCTTTTGAGCCTCTTCCTTTATGTTTTGCATAATTAGCATTTCTTTGCGCACATAATCTTGTCATTTGCCAAGCTGTAATTTGTTTACCTCGCATGGCTATTTTATCTTCTTTTGGGAGAGAGACATCACTAGTGAACATCCTGAGATCCCGGTCCATACTTCCACCATTGTTTACACTATCGATTTACTTTCAGTATTTACTTTTCAGTTGCTATCACTATAATTATTATCCCGTGCCTTTTATCCTTTGTAAAAAACAAGGCCTGAGGAATTGACAACTCCTATGTACTCGTTGGGAGCAAAGTTATCTGTTGTGTGTGCAAGTCCAGGTGAAGTAAGCAACCTTAGGTTGTAAACGGCTCCATTGTTCACTTCACCACCTACTTGTATCCGTTGGAGTCCTCCTGGACGATACTCAACCTTAGCATTTTTGCTAAGGGAAATTTGCCGCTATCTACATCTCACCTTCCACTTGGGGTAACCAACGAGGGCGAGAAGTTATCTCGTGTATCAAGCAAATTTCTGGCGCCGTCGCCGGGTACTCCACTCTTCAAGATAGGGGAGTTGCACACTATCATCTATCTTTGCTTTTTAGTCTTGTTAGTTTATCTTTCAGTGTTTATCTTTTGTGTCCTTTATGAAAAATCCAAAAAAATAATATTATGTCTAGTTCCTTACTTGCCGATCGATGTCTGACTTCTTTGAAACGAGATCTTATTGGCATGGAGGATTCACCGAGGATCAACAAAAGTGGTACAAGGAACACCGCTTGTCTCAAAAGGGGATACACTTATGGAAACAAATACACCAGTTGTATGACTATGATAGAAACTTGTGCTCAATATATAATATATCTTTCTGTAGGGATGAATCTTGTTGCTTTATGAGGCACAAACACCTTGCTTTCCAATGTGAGTACAATGATGATGAAACCTTAGCTTCTTATGCTAAGAGAAATTATGATTTTGATGATGCAGAGCAAATAGAAGAGTTTGTTGCTTATAAGGGTGCCTACGAAATTACTTCTCTTCTTAAAAATATTGATGATGCCCCTTACAAATCTGAGAGTCTTGCTATACTTAACTATTGTTTGGAAAATTACAATGAAAATTATTATATTACTGATCATCTTGAGAGAATCTCTCTCCCAAAGGAAGAGACTAATGTTTTGCAGGACTCTATGGAAGAAGAAATTGTTGAACCTGAAAGCTGCTTGGATGAAAAAGAGGAGGAGAGTGACGAACAAAAGGAGGAAGAATGGAGCCACACATGTCTACCTTCTAATGAGAGTAACTCTTTGAATCTTACCTTATATGAGTGTTATGATCCTATGGATCCTTTTGAAATATCCCTTTTTGATGAAGTTGATGTCGTCTATGCTTATGGCCGTGATGCCACTATGGATGATGCTTACGGAGATGAACTTGCTATAGTTCCGCATGTTAAGCATGAAATTTTCGCTATTGCACCCACACTTGATTGTCCTATTATCTTTTAGAATCTTATTCCGGAGAACTTTGCTCTTATCAAGGCTCAATGTGATGGGTTGCATTTATCTTATAATCCTAAAGACCATGTTGAAAACTATACACGTGTTCTTGCAGTTCATGAACAACATGATTTATGTGATAGTTATATTCTTGATGTTGTTCATGATACTACTGAAAATTATTTTGAGAGAGGGAAGTTTGGTTGTAGAAACTTCCATATTACTAAGACTACTTTCTTTATGTTGAAAGTTTTGAAGATGTTCTTGTTCCACCTTCCTATGCTTGTCTCTTTGTGCTTCTTTGATTTATTTTCTTACAATATTCCTAGGCATAGGAAGTGGGTTAGGCTTAAATGTGTTTCAAATTTTCTTCTTGATGCTCTCTTTTGCTAAAATTCCTATTCTCTTGTGAGAGCATCTTTTATAATCTTTAAGCCTAGCTAATGGCTTTAAAGAAGCTCTTTCGGGAGGCAGCCCGCAACGAATTTAGGATTTCCCTTTTCTTTTTCTTCTGTTTCTAGTGGTCTTGAAGATTGTTACTACTGTAGCGACATCATTGTATCTTTACTTTTCAAGCTTTGTGCCATTTATAGCCTCATATGACAAGGGAAGTGAAAGTTGTGACATGCTGTCCAGAAAACAGGTTTTGTCCTCGTGACCAGAAAAATCAGAGAAAAATACCAGTTCATCTTTTTGAGCTGAATTTTTTACCCATCGTGATCTATAAAATTACTAAAGTTTTGTATGTTCCGAGTTTTTTTATTTGAGTTGCAGAAGTATCCCTAAAAAATTCTTTACTACCTGCTGGTCTGTTTTTCACATATTTTGTCCTGTTTTTCCTTTTCTTCGTTTTGCGAACCTTAAGCTTGCTTTTTCTTTGCAAAAACTTTTTGGCAATCTTGAGAAACAGTAGCTCTTCAAGGTTATCCTTATTTCCAGTAGAGAAAAATTTATTTTATTATGGGTACTAACCTCGCTAATCAGATTATGATGAGTTATGTATGAAGGGAGTTTTCAAGTGTGCGAGGGAAGATGATGAAAGAAGATTAAGAAGTGTCAAGCGTTCAAGCCTCAGATTATGATGAGTTATGTATGAAGGGAGTTTTCAAGTGTGCGAGGGAATATGATGAAAGAAGATTAAGAAGTGTCAAGCGTTCAAGCTTGGGGATGCCCCCATGCATCCCTAAGAAATATTCAAGGAGACTCAAGCGTCTAAGCTTGGGGATGCCCCCGTGCATCCCCTTCTCGATCTACAATTATCAGTTCATCTCTCGTTTCACTATATTTTTATCACTTCATGCGTTATGTGCTATTCTGGGAGCGTCTCGCTCTTAGGTTTTGTTTTTAGTTTTCTTTAGCTTTGCTGGCTGTTCATAACAAGTTAGAATCCAGCTTTCTTTGTGTGGGAGAGAAACACGCTCCACTTCAAAAATTTAGAACACAACATAGGACTTTTTCCTGCTTATCTTTGTTGTGTTTGTTCTTTATCTTTCCGTAGGTGCTGTCATTCTTTGCTCTTAGCTTTCATGTTTATCTTTTAAAAGAGCTTTTTTTTAGTTTGTTACTGGAACTCTCTTGAGTTTTCATGTTTATCTTGTTTAGAGAGTTTGTCTGTTGCACTGAGTTATGTGTCTTGACTTGAAGTAGGTAATTGAGGTTGTTATTCTTTTTGTAGTAGTAACTTGCAAAAGTTTTGAGGTGTTGTTTTGAGTAATGTTTGGACTTTTGGTGTCAAGAGCTATAGCCTATTAGTGATAGATGTCGTATTTTGGGAAATCCGTGTTTATTTTCAAAAAACCTACAAATTAGTTGAGAACTTTAGCTACTAGTTGGATCACTACTCTTCTCCGGGGTCGAATATTAGAGTACACTTACGTACCATGAGTCGAGGATGCACAAGTATAACCAAACCCCCATACACTCCTCCTCGGGGTACTTGTCTCTTTGTGAAACCTCCTTATTAGATTGAGAGTTACCGATAATAAGTGCATGAGTTCTTCGGACTAATGTGAGTATTCGAAAGTTGACACTTCCACCTTCCCATATTTTGCTAGCCTTCCCCATGCCGTGCATTGCTTTCTTCTCACTCCGAGAGTTGGCGTCCACTTTCACCAGTACATCCAAACCCTTGGCAATATACGCTCTGTCATCATAAGCCTCCTTATATCCTTCCTCAAAATAGCCACCATGCGTACCTATCAAGACATTTCCATAGCCTTTCCGAGATACATTGCCATGCAACATCCATATTCTCATGACTTGATGTTCATGGCATACATGCTACTTTCTTGATCGATGAGCCGCATGCTAGTTGGGCCTTGCCCTAATCACTGCTACATGACGCGCTAGTATCATTGCATATCCTGCTACACTGGCAGAGGCATACATTTGCATACAACATGATAGTTACATTTTCTTTATGATTTTAGTACTTTGTAAAGTGTGAAAGATCTTCTATACTTTTTGTAATATATAGAGTGTTGCCCCTAAAGTGAGGAAAATATCCCGAAGAGGACAAAATTAAAAGATCCCAAAGAGGACAAATTAAAAGATCCCAAAGAGGATAAATGAGAGTTAAACAGAAAGAGCCCTTGAGGCCACCAAAAAAATACAAAAAAATTAAAAAATAGAAAAAGAAAAAAAAGAAAAGAAGAAATAAAAAGAGATAAGGTGGCACACTACTATTATTTTTGAGAAGATCCACACTCGTACTCCATCTTGTATCTTGTAATCCATAGAGATTATCATTCATGCATATAACTATGTGGGGACCTTCACACTATAGAACTTGGCTTGTATATTCCAATGATGAGCCTCCTCAAATGAGTTCTAGGTCTTCTTGAGCAAGCAAGTTGGATGCACCCCCACTAGTTCCATTTGGAGAGATTACATTAGCTCATATGTGCATCCGTTGCATGGCAATCCCTACTCCTCACATCATATCTATCATTTGGCTTTTTCTCGCCTATGATTGTCCTCATTGATGTGAGCCTTTCACACCTTTTTTTTCTTGCTCCTCCACCTTATTCTATATTTGCCATCCTAAGTGTCAACTTTCTTGCTTACGCTCATCCATTGCATGAGTGCCCAAAATGTCGAAAAGGAGTGGATCATTTTGACGTGTACCTGGCTAGTGTTCTGGGGATGAGTCAAGATAAGATTCCAAAGAAGACCAAGTGTGACACTTTAGTAGATTGAGTTCTCAACAATAAAAATACTTTTTCTCGTATATCCCTATGCCCTTTCTTGCACGCAAACACCATTTGGAGACATTCGAGTCACGGAAAGTGAGAGCTCTTGCACCTTTATGTTCTTATATTGCTTATTCCAATGCTAGATATAGAATCTTGCCTGTTATGACTTGAATTGAATTGCTTGCTTTGATTGCTTTACTTAAAATTTTCTTATATGGTTGTTAGCATGTCACCACATAAATTATGCTTGTTATCATTTACCTACTTGAGGACGAGAAGGAATTAAGCTTGGGGATGTTGATACGTCCAAAACGTATCTATAATTTCTGCTTGTTCCATGCCTCTTTTGTGTGATATTGCTATGATATTGATGAACTTCCACACGCTTTTGATCATATGTGGACTAACCTATTAACTCAGTGCACCCCAGTGCCAGTTCCATTTTTCTGCTATTTTTGTATTTTAGGGTTCCCCCTTATTAAAAGTACCAGAAAAATTCCGAGAAAAATATAGGAAAAATCAGCGTACCGGAAGCTTCGAGAAAAGACCAAGAGGGGCCAGAGGGGATCCAGAGGGGCCCAGGCGGCCAGAGGGCGCGGCCAGGGCCGCCTGTAGCCCCTGGCCCACCTATGGTACCCCCTTTCGCCTATTTATTCCCCGTGACGAGAAACCCTCGGGGACGGAACCCTTTTTCTCGATCTCTCCTCTGTTCCGCCGCCGCCGCGCTTCCAAGACCGGGAGCACCAGAAGACCTCTTCCCGGCACCCTGCCGGAGGGAGGAATCACCTCCGGGAGCTTCTCTACCACCATGGATGCTTCCCAGATGAACCATGAGTAGTCCACCTTGGACCATGGGTCCATGATCAGTAGCTATGTGATGTTCTCCTCCCCTCTTTGTTCTTCATGGATTAGACTTCGTGAGCTGCCCTACATGATCGAGGCACCTATGTAATCTTGTGCTGTTGCTATGCTGAGTTTGCTGGGATCCGATGGATTATGAGATTATGTTCAGATTGTGATTGCCTTGCATCATAGGTGTTGCTGCGTCTTGAGTTATATATTTGATTCTCTTCTTTTATATTTATGTTCTTGAGTAACTCTTGCATGTTCTCCGTTGCTGTTTATTGCTTTGGCCAAGTAGTAGGTAGTGACTCCAAGAGGGACCGTTCTGCATGATTGTGGGTTCATGCCCCCCGATGACTAGCTTGAGTGACAGAAACATCATTCTAGGGGATGTGCTGGTGCCAAAAGGGTGAAAACAATAGTGCTTGTACTTGCGGGTGCAAGGATTGTTTACTTTACGCAAAGTTCTTTAATGCAGTTGTCCGTTGCTTTGAGTTTACACTTTGGGTTGGATTCGCAAATTAATACCAGCGAGATGTTCTGGATAGATATCTCAAGGTGGATGATTAGTGGGTAGATGCAGATAGATTTCGGTGTACTTGTCTTTGCGTACCGCCCATGCTTTTGAGCCTCTTTCTTTCTGTTTTGCATAATTAGCATTGGTTTGCGCACATAATCCTGTCAATTTCCCAGTTGTAATTTGTTTACCTCGCATTGCTATTTTATCGTCTTTTTGGAGAGAGACATCACTAGTGAACATCATGAGATCCCGGTCCATACTTCCGCCACTGTTTACAGTATCGATTTACTTTTAGTATTTACTTTTCAGTTGCTATCACTATCATTATTATCCCGTGTGTTTTATCCTTTGTGAACAACAAGGCCGGAGGAATTGACAACTCCTCTGTACTCGTTGGGAGCAAAGCTATCTGTTGTGTGTGCAGGTCCAGGTGAAGTAAGGAACCTTAGGTTTTAAACGGCGCCATTGTTCACTTCACCACCTACTTGTATGTGTTGGAGTCCTTCTGGACGATACTCAACCTTAGCATTTTTGCTAAGGGAAATTTGCCGCTATCTACATCTCACCTTCCACTTGAGGTAACCAACGAGGGCGAGAAGTTATCTCGTGTATCAATGAAATATTCCTCTTATGCCTTATTTGCGTCTTGTGTAAGTTTCCCGCCCCCGAGATTTGGCGTAAGTGACTTTGGTCACTTACGGTGAATCAGTATATGAGCAGGATAGGATTGCCAATTTTCTGACATAATTTGTCGAAATGTTTGGCTTATAGGATTTAGTATCGCAATTTGCCGAGACAGAAGCTAAGTTGCGGGAGCAACTGGCCGCCGAGACGAGCCGACGGAAAGAATTTGAAAACGAGGTCGCATAGTCGCACGATGGGTAACTTCGGGAGTTGGAGATTCTGATGGCCGATGTGCTGTCGAAGAAGCAGGCTAGGGAGGGGCTGTATCCGGCTCGCAGGCTGCTCGAGCGGAATTGGAGGCCCTCCGTCGGTGTCTGGCGGAGTTGGGCGACATCGTTTTAAGTAAGTAGTTTTCCTCCCCCTCTTTTTTTACTCGAAGCGGATATGCTTTGTCCTTGTTTGTATTTCTGAGAAAAAGTTCCAGCGGAAAGGCATTCTTTGCTGAAGAAAGGTGGCGATGACTAGTCAGCCATCAGTGATCTCATAGCCAGTATGCATCTTGGTGGTTTCCGGGTCATCAAGGCTTTGTCAGGACGCTTGTCAGACCCGACTTTGAATAGAATTTTTCTACAGAAACTCCCCAGGACCCCTGAATGGGTGGAGGAGGTGAAGAAGTCGGCTTGCTGGAAGGGCGTGATTCAGGCACTGACTTTTTGCAAAATTTATCATCCAAGCATGGACTCGGGCATGCTGGCTCTTGGTTTTCCGCCGTCCAAGGCTGACGGCTCGAGGTATGAGCCAGCAGATTACTGTCGGGTTGCAAAGGACGTGCGGAGGCATGCCACCGTGATTGCGGATGGGTTAAATATGGATGCTTTTGAGACTGGTTATGATGAAAATAACCGGAAGCATTTGATGCCAGCTCCCAAAGCCGTTTCCTAGAAGGTTGCTAGTGGAGTTTTGTCCGTCGGGTCTTCTGCCGGTACTGGAAAGGTCGCGACTGGTGTGGGAAAGGGAAAGTCGAGTCTCCCCCCGCCAGATGCGTATTCGCATTGATATTTTTGTATAAGCCCCCAAGATTTATGTCATCTCGGACATTTTGTAAATCCTGGTTTGATAAATGATGTAAAACTTATATGTGGAATGTAAATGTGTGACGCATGGAAGTCAACTGTGCGCATGATAACGACATCCTTTGATTAGATAAGTTCAGGGTCGACTGGCTCTCTGATAAGATTCCTTTGAGTGCCTTATGAAAAGGAATTGGCATGTCATATGTGTGCGCGTGGGTATGAACTTCCCTGTAAGTCAGCTTCGCATGAATTGTGCTAGTGCTATGCTTCCTTTGGTTTAGAGTCAAGAAAGCTACGTGGTCGAGCTTGATTGAAACAATGGCGATAGATCCAGGTCATATAAGTGCGATTTGCATCGAGTGTACAGGCAGTTTTTGCAGAATCGCGGCGGCTGATCTGAAGAGAAGTAGTAAAATGTAAAAGTTTTTATTGCAAGAGTTTAGGGGAGACAATGGAGTCGGCTGTTGGTCCAAAGTGCGGAGGATGCAAGTGGTTGCCGACTTTATTTTGTAAAGGTTGGGTATCCTTCGAATATTGGGCAGAATGATATGCCATTTTGGTAGTTTTTCCGAAGCTTGTGGAGGCGCTTTCGTCCTCCTTGTTGGTGTGAGTTTCCTTCTACTGGCTATTGAGGTCCGGCTTCGAGGTTGGATGGGAAGTTCCGCCTCCGTGGTCTACTGCTACGTAGGAGATGGCACTTTTCTCGCATGATAGGGCTACATTCCGGCTCCCTTGTATCATGATCATGCCTTGTGGGCCAGGCATCTTTAGTTGGAGGTGGGGGTAGAAGGGTCTCTTCATGAACATGATGTATGATGTCCTGCCAAGGATGGCGTGGTACGAGCTGCGGATCGTGACGACTTCAAACGCGAGATTTTCTGACCGGAAGTTTTTGATGTCTCCAAAGGTTACGTTTAAGGTAACTCGTCCCTTCGGGCGAGTTAACCTGCCTGGTATAATTCCGTAGAGTGTGGTGTTCGAAGGTCGAAGATATTCATCGGTTAGGCCAAGATGAAGGAACGTGTTGTAGTCTAGTATATTGACCTGGCTTCCGCCGTCCATTACGACTATTTCCAGCAGAAAGACGGCTATTTGTGTGCTGGCGACTAGGGGCAGCGCCTCTGGGTTGTCTGCTCCTGGACAGTGGTCCATCTTTTTCTTAGTTGTCGTCTAGTTTTCCTGGTTGGTCTTGTCCAGACCTGACTGTCTTGGAGCTATCTTGTGTGCGGCGATCGTATTTCCATCGTGATGGTTGGTGAAAACGGGGAAAAGCCTGTTGTTGTTGTTGGGTGACTGGGGGTTCGTCTTGTGTTCCGGCGAGGTTTGATAGGGATGATGATGGGCTCCGGCTCCTTGTCTTTGTGCTCCTTCGTTCTTTGCTTTACGGAGGCAAGGGAAGGGTTAGTTGGTCTAATAATGGTGAACTTGATGCCAACCAGAAATTTGCTCCTTGGGCGAGCTCTGATTGTTGCGTTCCAGGTATTCTTGCTTGATTGTTGGGTGGATTTCTTACCTTAGTTGGCATTTTCATTCTTTGTTCGATCCCTGCGCGCAGTCGCGCCAGCTCCTCCTTGTGCTCTGCTATCGAAGCGTTGAGGAGGGTTTTGCTTTCTGAAGTGATATCTTTCTTTATGAGTGTATGCAGGGAATTCAATATTGTGGCCAACGCTACTAGGTCGACGGGAGCCGGATCGGTCTCTTCTTGATGAACTTTATCCTTAGATGCTTCTACTTCTGGGGTTGCCTCGCCGTCCCTTCGAGTTAGTATATCTAAGCATCACGGCGGGACGGTGAGAAGATAATATTCCTCTGCGATGGAATTTAATCCATGATTTTCAAAGAGTCGGCCCTGGCTTGCGTTGGTACCGCCTCCCGTGCCCAAGGGTGTACTAACTTCGACTTGTGTCGGGTCATTGTGTTCCTTGGGGTTGTCTTCGTCAAAGATTTCGATAGGGTCGTCCGATTCTTCAGCAGACCCAGTGATGAACCCAAAAAATACTATGGTGGTGTGATCTAGGGATTGAATCATATGCTCGGTCGGGGCGTCGTCGTCCGGCTTTGGTTCAAATCCGGTTATGGCTTGGATATTGAAGGGGTGAGTAGGCACGATGTTGGCCCGAGGCCTTGACTCAACGGAGTCTGTTTTGGGGGGCCGTGATGTAATGCCGATGTTGAGCTCGAAGCATCGTCCCCGGACCGCCTGGGGGGCGGCTATTCCTCCCGTCCCGTTTCGGGCTTCTTCCCTGGTCCCGTCTAGATCCTCTGGTCTGGGGGTTCCTTGGGCGAAACCGATTAGGGCGTAGGTGACGTCGCTTGGAAGTCGTTCCTCATGATTGGATGTGCGAGCCTGATTCAGCATTGACACCAGTCCATCGTATTTTTTGATGGAGGGGAGGGCCGAGTCGACGGGGACCTCGTGATCGAAATCCGTTTCCGGGCCTACGGTAGCCGCTTTTTGTGTAGAGCTGGTTGCGTCGTCTTCCGACCGTACGATCGGTGCTGACATCCATGTAGTCTCGAGTTCCCTCCTAGATGTCAACACCCTTGCGCGTAGGGCCCACGATGGTTGCCAACTGTCGTGGGAAAATCACGCCATATGTCCTCATAGAGAACTTGATTGTGGGACTTAGCTACGAGTGCGTAAGGAGGGAGAGTCGATCGGTGGAGAGTCGATCCATAGATCGTAACGGGAGAAACACAGGGACTTACCTAGGTTCGTGCCCTTGATGAGGTAAAGACCTACTCCTGATTTTCTAGTATTATATGTGGGAGATCTCGATTACATGGGCGCTAGGTTTCTCCGGTGTCTCAAGAGATATGCTAGATTGAGCCGCCTCTAGGACATCCTAAGGCCTCGACTTATATACACACCGATTCCTAGGTTTTTTACAAGGAGACCGACTATTAAACGAGGTGGAGTCATATTCTATCTCTTCGATGATTTGTCTTGTTCTTCAAGGTAGCTTCGAATCCTTCCATCCGGCGTAGGTCCTAATCTTGTAGGTTGGTTGGCTTGCAGCCTGGACCTTTCCTCTGGCCTTATTCTTGGTGAGCCATCCCATATTTCGGTTCTTTCTTCGCCTTGGTTATGGATTCCTTATCACTAACACTTCCAGGTCCATGAATTATCCCCCGACACCACCCCCTGGCCCAGACGCCTCCACGACGCGGCCAGGGGGGTGGCCATGCCACCTGGCCTTCTGGGCCAGGGGGGGGACCCCTCAAGATGCCCTTTGGCCTATATTTAACTATCACTTAGAAAATGCTCAGAGAGCCCCCCGTCACGCGATTTCATCTACTGGTCTGCCGCCGCGGTGATTCCGATCTCGGGATCGCCAGAAGAACCCGTCCCAGCACACTGCCAGAGGGAGAATTGACCTTCGGAGGCTTCTCCATCACCATGATCGCCTCCGGGATGCGCTGTGAGTAGTTCCCCTTGGAGCAAGGGTCCCTGATTAATAGCTAGATGATGATTTCTCTCCAATCTTTTGCTTCAATGTTTAGCCCTTGTGAGATGCCTATCATGATCAAGGAACCTATGTATTAATTCCTGATTTTCTATGATGTGTTTGTTGGGATCCGATGGATTATGAGATTATGTTTAGTTGTGATGAGTAATATATTTGCTTTACCTTTATATTTTTGTTCTTGAATAGTCTTGCATGTTCCCCCGTTGCGTTTGTTGCTTTTTCCAAGTAGTAGATTGCAACTCTAAGAGGAAGCATTATGCTTTATTGTGGGTTCATGCACCCCAATGTCTAGCTTGAGTGATAGAAACATGAGACTAGGGGATGTGTTGTTGCCACCAGCGGTAAAACAGTGGAGCTTGTGACTGCGTGTTCCAAGAATTGCTTACATTACGCATAGAGTGTTAAAGCAATTGTCCGTTACTTTGAGCCTACAATTTTTTTGGGGTTCGCAACTTAATACCAACGAGATGTTCTGGATAGATATCTCAAGGTAGATGATTAGTGAGTAGACGCCGATGAATAAACAGTCTACTTGTTTTCTTGCAATGCCCATACGATTGAGCCTCTTTACTTTCTAGTAGCATGATTAGCATTGCGGTGCATTTATAATTCTACCAATTTCCTAGCTGTAATTTGTTCACCCAACATAGTTGTTTACCGTCTTTTGGGAGAGATAAATCACTAGTGAAATTCATGACACCCCGGTGCATATTTCTATCATAGTTTACACCTCTTTTACTTTATTTCTTTAATTTCCTTTCAGTTGCACCACCATTTTTATTTTCTCGTTGTGTTTGATCCATTGTAAACAACAAGGACGGAGAGATTCACAACCTCTCTATACCCATTGGGAGAAAAGTTATCTGTGTCTTGTGTGCAGGTCCACGTCTACTTCGGCGCCAGAGCTGCGGACACCTTCTTGTTGACCTGGGAATCCTCCTGGTTCGATAAACCTTACATCCCTAGTGTAAGGTAAATTTTCTGCTAATACATCCTAACCTTCCACTTGGGGTAACCAACGAGGAGGTGTTATCTACAACCATCAAGCGAATTATTGTCATTGTTGCCGTGGATTCCAGTCTACAACATAGGGGAGTGATATGTTCCAAACGTATCTATAATTTCTACTTGCTCTATGCTTATTTTGGTGATATTGCTATATGTTTTGATGCACTTTCATATCATTCACAACATATTTTGGACTAACCTACTAATCCAGTGCCCAGTGACAGTTTCTGTCTATTACTGTCCCTGCATTATAGAAAAAGGTCAAAAATAGAAGTGCTCGGAAAATTCTAAAAAAAATATGAAAAAATATCCAAGTCGGAAGACTCCAGAAGGCCGAAGGGACCCCGAGGGGGGCCACCCCCTGACCATGCGCCTTGCTAGGTGTGTGTTCGCGCCCTCTAGCCGCCTGGGCTAGGGGGCACCTCTCAGGCTCCCCTTTGGCCTATATTTACCTCCTAAGACATAAACCTTGAAGGAGGCCCCGGTTACGCGATTTCGTCCACTGTTCCTATCATGGAAAAAACACACCAAATGTCCTCATAGAGAACTTAAAGCGAGGCCTTTGCTACGAGTGATTTCAAGGAGGGAGACTCGATCGGCGGGGAGTCGGTACGATGAGTCGGCACAAGAGAGACACAAGGATTTACCCAGGTTCGGCCCCTCGATGAGGTAAAGACCTACTCCTGCTTTTCTTGTATTATGTGTGGGGAGATCTCGATTACAAGGGTGCTAAGAATTGACAGTGTCTCAAGAACATATCTAGATTGATTCGACTCTACGACGTCCCGGGGACTCGACTTATATACACGCCAGAGCCCTAGGGTTTTAAAATGAGTTTTCCTATAACACGAGGTGGACTCCTACTCTATCTCTTTGATGACTATCTTGTCTCCCAAGGCAACTTGGACTCTTTCCTTTGTGCGACGGTCTTCATCTTGTAGGTCTGTCGACTTATAGGCCAAACTTTCTTCTGGACCTACTCTTCAATGAGCTGGCCCATAGACCGACTCTCTTCATCTTGAACATGGAGGCCTCCTTTCCAACACCGCTGGGTCCATAAATCACCCCCCGACAGTAGCCCTTAGGATTGGCATGGGGCCGGCTCCATGGCAATATTCTTTGGAAAAAAACTTATTATCAGACCCAGCAATCCAATGAGTTGGAGTTCTCTCTGTCCTTTGCTTCAGTAAATGTAGAGGATGTATCGATTTTAATAAATAACTTCAAGGTGTGAACACAATCCACGAACCCGCAGTTATCGAGGCGTCACCGTTAAGTCCCATCGTATGGGGAACCGATGAGCCCCGTTCTTTAAAGGATAATGAGGGAATCTTTACCGCCGTCGTAGATGAATGTAAGGTTTTACCCCTAACTTTAGGCTATTGAAACCGGGGCGTAAGCATGATTTATCCACACATCTCCTTCCCTTTCCATCTTCTTCATCTTCGTTCTTCCCTACGCCCACTTTCATGGCTCCCAAGCTTCGCCTCCGTGAAATTGAAGAGATAGGGCCTAGCACGAGCCATGGAGCCGGGGGCCGTCGTGGTCGCTACGGCCGTGCTAGTCATGGTCGCGGTGGTCGTGAAGAAACTGCAGCTGGTCTCCGCGATCCGACCGTCCATGAGGGCATCTCCAACCACGATTTCGTGGTAAACATGCACTCACGCATTTGTTGTTGCATCGAGCTTCCTCCTTATTTTTCCATTGCCATGGAGGATCTCAAGCCCCCAGGCTTGTTCTTGCGCATTGATGGGTGCCCATATGTCCCCATCTGGATGAAAACGGAGTTTGAGGATGTTTCGATGTTCTTGGAGGAAAGGATGGTAAACTTTTTCTCGCTGGAACGATCTGCGTAAGGGCGACTGCGTCTGTTGCAGGTTTGATGGGAAAAATTCCCTCTTGGTGAGACCTTTCAATGCTCATGGCAACCGCCTGGAGTGTTGCGCGAAGAGCACTAGTGAAGCCGACTCAAAAGAAGAAGAAGATGACTCTCCTCGCTCTCCTGCTACAAGTAACCGGAGTGAAAGGATCATCACTAGCTATGGATCCTCCGACTCATCGTCTGATGAATGATTTCAAGCCCGAGGAGGTGGTGATAGCTACTCTAGCTATGAGCGAGATATGAAAGTCGTCAAGCCGATCCCAAGGCGTGCTCACAAGTAGACTTAGGACTTTACTTTACTTTGTCTGTGATGATGCCTTTTGGGAATATCGGGCTAATCGACTTATGTAAAAAAGACAGTGCCTTAAATTTATGAAATGAATCTCCAGACCGGTTTTTATTTATGAAATTCCTTTGTCTTTCGTTGTGTACATATTTTTTATCAAGCAATGGAGTCAATTTTAGCCTGACTGAATGTATCATTCATGTAGGAATTAGATACATGGACTTTGACTGCTGCCCCTTTTATATCAGTAGTCTATGATGATGATGAGTTTGAATTTTACCAAGATGCTAGTCATGATGAAGAACTGGATGATTCCTTCGAAGAAGGGGTATTTTTTTCCTTCTTAGATTTATCCGGATTCTTTAAAGTCTGCTTACTCATCTTCTTGTTCTTTAAGTGGGAAAAGTCGGTGAAAAGACGAGAGTGATGCTTTTAGATCATCCAGATGAGATGAATTCACCCGATCGACTGTCTCTTCTGGTTAATGTGACTCTGCCTGAGTTGGTTCCCATCATTAATTTGTCTGACGACGACTGTTCAGATTATCAAACAGTCAAAAGGTAAGATTTTTTTCTTTCATCCTCTTGAGTGAGTGATGCTTATGTGATTTGCCTATTTTCAGGGTGCAAGTTAACAACCGAGATTTTCCTTGTTCTTCGGTACCTAGGACTTATCCTCCCGAATAGTTCAAGCTGGGGCCTAGTCAGATATCCACTCCATTAGAGGAGGACTCAACTTTCCCTGAGTTGTATCGAAATCATGTGAGCCAAACGGATCATCAACGAGACGTCCTTGGTTTAATGAAGAGAAAATACGAGGTAATTTTTGTACCGTATAGTGAGTATTGTAGCCCCCATGAGTCGGGATAATGATATAAGTCATTGGGCCGAGTCATAAAAGGATAATCTCTTATACGTGCGTTTACATGGCCTGTCAATTAATTCTGGAGGCGTCGTTGCGACTCTGAAGAAACGGGTCATCCATCAAGTCTGTCAACTTAAAGAAGCTGAGGGAAGATATCTTTGCTAATGGACCGTCCTAAAATGATGGCGGGTCTGCTGAAAACTGTTGGGATACGGGGCAGAAAACACAAATTTTTCATACCTACGGTACCCGAACCCGAGATCTATGCTATGGCGATGTAAAGTAATGGAGGGAATCGGTGTTCATACGTTTGAGGACCAAAAGAGGGAAACATTCTTGTGAACGTGGTTGGCGTAGACTCGGAACTACGACCTCCCTATCGTGTAGAAGACCACCACCGGCGAGGATGACTCTCGGTAAACCTCCAGCGACGAAGTAGCACCACAGGTGTAGTGCCTCGAAGAGATTATACACGTATGGTACAATCGATGTTTCTCCCGGGCCCCGAACCAGGCGAGCAGCGGAAGAAAGACGGCTACGGATCCCGACTCCAGCAGAACGACGGTCTGCCTTATGGTGGAGAACTCCAATCCAGGTGCAGACTCCAAACAAGAGGACGTTCAGGGGTCCACATACATCCGTGTGTATGATCCCCAACAAGTCATCCGCACGCTCCATTATCCCATTGAATGGAGTCCTTGTCATTTTTCCGATGAGGCATGGTTCACATGTATCAAGGGATCCAAAATCCAATGACTCAAGAAGTCCATCCTTATGGAGCTTCTCCATGCGCTTTATACCAATATGACCAAGTCGGCAATGCCACATCTTCATGTGATTTTCATCATTCTTCAATCTGTTGGCCTCAATATTGTTAATGTGACACACGTCACCATCGAGATCAAGTACGAATAAACCATGCAACTCCGGTGCGTGAACATAAAACATTTCATCCTTATAAATCGAATAACCAATTGTATCAGACTTAAAAGAATAGCGGTCTCGCTTCAAGAAAGAGCCACTAACGATGTTCACACTCAACGCGGGTACATAGTATCAATTATTCAGAACTAAAACCAATCCCGAAGGCAGACTAAGATGCTTCGTGCCGACCGCCAAGACTTCAATTTGACCGCCATTCCCCCACGCGCATCGTCACTTCATCCTTGAGCAAGCGTCTCCTATTCCTTAGTCCCTGAATGGAATTAGAAATATGAGCGATAGATCCTGTATCAAGTATCCAGGATGTGTTCCCGGCGCTTGTCAAGAGAAGATCAACAATATGTATATCAAATTGTCACAACCCCAATTTAGGCAAGTACTAGGGTTTGAGTTCCCTTTGCATCATGTGAAAAATTAAAAAATAAAATCAAAAATGGGGAAAAGAAAGCCCTGTGAAATTAAATCAAATGGCCAGATAAAAATCTTTTTCCAAAAATCTTTTGAACATTTGAAAAATTCCTATAAATGATGGTGATCATTTTAAAAGTGGTTTGGGGTCAATCCCATGCTCATGGAATTTTCTAAATTTCAAACAATACCTTGGAAAATTAAATAAACCCCTATTTGATTTGAAATTCAAATTATTTGAATTTCAAAAATCTCTAAAACTTGTGAGTGGCTAGATACATATTTTATAAGCCCACATAAAAGTTTTGAAGATTTTATAAAATGCTCTACTATTTAATTACCATAGCAAAACAAAAAGACAAAAAAAAGAGAAAAGAATAAAGGGGCAAGCCCCACTTGCTTTCCTGGCCACCTGGACCATCTGCCACAGAAGCCAGCCCAGCCCACCAGGGGCAAGTCTGTCTTCTTCCCGGCGCCAGGAGGCAGTGCCGTGGCCGGCTGCCACTTCCTGCTTCCCTGGCCACCGAGCTGCTTCCCCCTCAACCCTATCCCTTCAGCACCGCACGCCTGGACGCTCCTGCTTCTTCCCCCTCTCTCTGGACCTCAGCCCTCTCTCTCTCGCAAGATCCCTAGCGCCGCCCGAGCTCACCGTCGAGCGCAGCCGTGGCCAACGACTACAAGGGGCTCCTCCTTCATGTCCAGACGCACCGACACCGTCGTCGTCGTCTCCGAGCGGAAGCAATCAGCTGGGACGCCTCCATCGCGCCGAGCCCTTCGTCGTCCTCCCCGCCGGCCTCCGTGCTTCCCCGAGGTGATTCGCCGTCGTCAGAGCATCTCCGGCCTTGCCTTGGCCTCCATCGGGTTGCTGGTGATCCTCTTCTTCTTTCCCAACCATTCCCTCATCTCCCCTCGCTGTATGGCCACCGCCACCATGGACACAATACGGCGCCGCCGCGCGTGTTGTCGCCGGAAGTGCTCCGATGACCAATTGGTCACGTGGAGGGGCCCCTTCTTCTCAACTCCATTCACTGGTGCCGCCGCACCCAAAAGCCCTCTTTTTTTGCACACTCCAGCAACGCCAGCACCATACCCGAGCTCCGGCCGCCGCAACCCTCGTCGCCGGCCATGCTCCGGTGGTCCCCTGAGCCCCTGGCTAGCCCCTTCAGACGCGCGATTCTCCTCTGAGCATGTAGGTGGTCGCGGAAGCCCTTTGGGTGCACTGCACCGCCGCCCAGCGCGTCGCCGCTGCATCTGCTGGTCACCGGCGGCTCAACGCCGGTGAGCCGACGTGGCCGGGCGGGTTAACCACTAACCCCACACCCTAATCTTCCCCCGCAGAGTCAATGACAGGTGGGCCTGCCCCCCCTAAATCAAAATAAACTTAATTAACAGAGAGGGATTAAATCCCTCTCCCACTGACATGGGTGGCCCACAGGTCAGCCCCCCCCTGATTTCATCCTTGCGTCAGCATGACGCAATAAACCAATTTCCAGAGAATTAATTATATTCCAGAAAATCCAGAAATTGATTAAAACTTCAATAAATCATAGAAAATTCATTTTAACTCCAAATTGGACAAATAATATGTCTAAAATTATCAGAAAAATACAAGGATTTTGAATATGCAATTTGTTTTCATGTTTGACCATTTTAAAATGGGTGAACAGTAGGAAACATGCATATGGATCCTTTTCAAATTCAAATTTGGAGTGATTTTGCGATTGACTTTGCAACACACTTAATTTGAATGTTTTCACCCCCACATCAGAGACATTACTTCAACCATACCACATCACTTCATGATCAAACTTTTCAGGTGAACTTTCATGCATTTAAATGTATTTGAAATTCATCGATAAATCAAATGGAGTTTGAATTTGCATTTCAAATGCAATATACTCCTTTTAAATGGAATGCTCAACACATCAGAACCACGAACATCACCATTACAATCTTATTCATGTGATTGTGCATTGTACATTATGTTGATCCTATGATTGTCATGTTGCTGATAGACGTGCAACCGGAATCGGAGGCTGCCCCCTTCGTTGAAGACCCCGAACCCGAACCTCGTCAGCAAGGCAAGCAAACCCCCATTAATCATGTCGATGAAATCCCACTTCTGTCTCATATCTCGCTTATGCATTGTATAGGATGATTACCATGCTACGTTTCTACCGCATAGATGAACCCATTCCTTTGCATGACCTATCATTTTGTCACAGTAGTAAGCAAACCACAATCCTAGCAAATGTAGGAGTTGATTGATATCATGTGGACCCTGCAATTGTTACTGCTTATTGCATGGTTAGAGTGATACCATGATGATACTGTTATGTGAGTCGGGATGGTAGTGATCATGATGATGATGGTAGAAAAGTGTTGGTGAATCTACCCTAATACAAGGTGAACGATGAGAGGTTGTGTAGGAGTACACGGTGGGTTGTCTCGTTGAACACCGCCCTATGTCTGAGTTCTTGTGTGGTGATCCAAGATGAAGAGTACAACCACGCATTGGGCTCACTGACCCCTCTCAGCTTACTAACTCATCCCCTTCGATGTCCAGAGGTCGCAGTAGTTCGGATTTCTGTAGGTATTGTGGCCTGGTAGCCAAGTGAGAGAACGGCTCATCCGAGACCGGCTTTCGCACCACGCACACATCGTCTGGGTCCACTTCGTTAAACCGGCCGGGTTCATGATAGTGGAAGACAACCCAGATAGGCGGCTTTCATGGACTAGATCGGCTATGAGGTAACAATTGTGGTGGCATCCTCGCTGTCATCTCTTGAACGGTGACACGCAAAAGGCGGTAACTGATGACACATGTGTGTAGCGGTACACCCCTGCAAGGTTAACAAAACTATTCGAATAGCCGCGTCCGCGGTTAAGGACTGCTTGGAAAGCTTAGCTTGATTATTAGGCAACTTGAACTGGATACTTTTAAAACTCGCAAGATAAGCGTGAGTGCTATTGTGTGCTTCTCGTGGGGAAGTCGAGGAAGTAACCATAGTGGTGTATTTGGTTGAAGAGAGGTAGTGGACTCGTGTACGCTTCTTACCTCAAGTCTGGTACTCGTAATTCAGGACTAGCCAAGTCAAAGATGGCACTTCTGCAAGTGAAACCCCACCTCCCTTTACTTTGATACATGTGCAGGAGTAGTATAGTTCCTATGTAAGTCTTGCTGAGTACGATTTTGTACTCACGTTTGCTTAATCTATGTTTTAGATGAACCCACCGACCCCGATGGTGGCTTATAACCGAAACTCGAAGAATGAAGACTCAGACCAAGACCAAGCTAGTGTAGTCCCAGTCAGACGACTGGTTCCCTCGTGGAGGGCTTGTTTTTAGATAAGGCTTCTCTAAGCCATTTGTTAAACTTGTCTGTACTCAGACCTACTTTGCTTCCGCTTGTCTGTTGTAATGTTGGATCACATGCTTGTGATCCCTGTGTGCACTCTGTAAGAGTTATTAATAAAGATGTATACATTGTAGAGAATTGCAATGATACCTGCTGTTCATACTAGACATGTGTGCTGCGTGTATGTTTATAACATGCATGTCTTAGTATGGGTTTTCGAGACCTTAGTTGTGATCTGGCTGGCGGTCTTTTATACACCAAGTGGCCCTTTGATGTGCGCAGCTTGGGGCATCGCGATGCGATTGCTCGAGACTCCGTCTCGTGCACACTTTGATGTATGATCGAGCCCGCCCTAGATCCCGACTAAGTGATCGGGCTGGAGTAAGTCTATGTAAGGGTTATAATACAATCGATAATATGCTTGAGGCGACTTGTCTATGAGTATGGGAGTTCAGCACCCATATCATTTAGAGTTGTGTGCGGACGATGAGGACCCATTTCAGTTGATCATCCGGCCTGGATGGGATGCTCCTCACGTTCGATGCTTTCCGAGAATGTTTTGTGCTTGGCCTTGTCTGCTTAGACAAGTGGGTACGGTTCTCGGCTCTCCATAGGATTGTGTTGTAGCGAGGCTTGCATACGCTAACCCCGGGTCCCGATAGACTTGGTATCAGAGCAGGACTGACTGTAGGATTATCAGCCTTGGCCGAAGTCGAGTCTAGCCTTATATAGTTATATAGTTATTCTGGGTATATAAGGGAACAACGTAAGGCTTCTTTTTCTCCTTACCCTCATCGTTCTGAGTTCTGAGTCACCCTCATCTTATTCTACGGGAAGATAGGACTGGGCTCACCTCTGTCTAATTAGAACATCTCGTTGTTTGCTTCCTTGTAGCCGTAGGAAAGTTGTGTCCGGTTTCCTAGCATTGTTGTAATGCTGATTTCTTACATCGTATTATGTAAGTGTTGTTTCTACATTGCAAGAAAAGACATTTCTTACAATTACAGCCGTTATGTTGTCCGAGTCATCCCAGGTTTCTACATAATCTGATGCATTTGTAAAATCCTTCTATCTTTTTCGGGTGTCCTTCCAGAAGTTTTCTAGGTGGCATGCCCGACAGTTCCATAGAGTTTGATGTAGGTTTTCTTCTAGAAACCTATAGTGTTTCATTTGAAGCTCTTTCTCCCGCTTTAGATGTCTTCTAGCCAGAAGAACCACACTAACCATCGTGTTGGGGCTCTTTGCTACTCTGACATATCTGTTGTAGCCCCTAGTAAACTTTGGTCATCCTCTAGGAAGCTATCCGGAGATCCAATCCCTTAAACCTAGCCACCCGACAGATGTGTAGAGTTTATAGTGGATCTTGTGCCAGGAACCGCACCAATTTCTAGACGCCCATACAAAATGGCCCCACGTGAGTTAGCTGAGCTTAAAACCCAACTGGAAGCTTTGTTGGAAAAAGGCTTCATCCGCCCTAGCTCATCGCCATGGGGTTGCCCCATTCTGTTCGTAATGAAGAAAGATGGAACAAAAAGGATGTGTGTAGACTATCGCCCGCTAAATTTAGCGACGATAAAGAACAAGTACCCGCTGCCCAGGATCAATGATCTTTATGATCAACTTGCAGGATCCTCTGTCTTCTCCAAGATGGATTTGAGATTAGGCTATCATCAAATCAAGATCCAAAACGAGGACATTCCAAAAACGGCTTTTACTACTCGTTATGGTCTTTACGAGTACACCTTCATGTCCTTTGGTTTAACCAATGCCGCCGCCACTTTCTCGCGCATGATGAATTCGATCTTCATGGAGTACTTAGATAAATTTGTTGTAGTTTATCTTGATGACATTCTCATCTACTCGAAGAACAAAGAAGAACATGCCGAACATCTTAGGCTGGTATTGATGAAACTTCGAGAGCATCGCCTGTATGCTAAATTCTCCAAGTGTGAATTTTGGCTACCAGAAGTGACCTACTTAGGCCACGTGATTTCTGCAAAAGGCATTGCTGTGAATCCCGAGAGAGTTCAGGCCGTCCTTGACTGGACTCCACCTGAATCGGTTAAGCAAGTTAGGAGTTTTCTTGGCCTAGCCAGCTATTGCTGCCGCTTCATTGAGAACTTTTCTAAAGTTGCAAAGCCTCTTACTGAACTCCTCAAGAAAGATAAGAAATTCCTATGGACTCCCAAGTGCGAGGAAAGCTTTCAAGAGCTAAAAACAAGGTTGACTTCTGCACCCGTACTTGCACCTCCAGACACCAAAAAGGATTTCGAAATCTATTGTGACGCATCACGGCAAGGGTTAGGATGCATACTTCTGCAAGATCGACATGTGGTAGCCTATGCTTCACGCCAGTTGCGGCCACATGAAGAGAACTATCCTACCCATGACGTTGAACTCGCTTCCGTAGTTCATGCCCTAACAACTTGGCGACATTACCTCCTTGGTAATCGTTGTGAGATCTATTCAAACCACCAAAGCCTCAAATACATATTCACCCAGCCAGATCTTAATCTCAGGCAAAGACGCTGGATTGAGTTGATAAAAGATTATGACTTAGGAATTTCTTACACCCCAGGCAAAGACAATGTCATGGCTGATGCACTAAGTCGTAAGTCGTATTGTAACAACCTCATGTTACAACAGTATCAACCACTTCTTCATGAGGAATTTCGAAAGCTTAATCTCGAGATTGTTCCTCGTGGAACTCTTTTCAACTTGGTGGCGAAACCAACTCTTGAGGATCAAATCATAGTTTCCCAAAGGCGTGCACGAGGTGTTCGCCGGATCAAGGAGAACATTGCTAGCGGAGTTGCTAAATGTTTCTCCATAGATAGTAAAGGAACGTTATTCTTTGGAAATCGTTTGGTAGTACCTAAGAATAGGGAACTAAGGCAACTCATCCTCAAAGAAGCCCATGACACTCGCCTCTCAATTCATCCCGGTAGCACAAAAATGTACCGAGATCTACGCCAGAGATTTTGGTGGACTAGGATGAAGAGAGACATTGCTCAGTTTGTTGCCGAATGTGATGTTTGTCGTCGTATTAAGGCAGAACATCAAAGACCTGCTGGTACACTTCAACCTTTGTCTATTCCCGAGTGGAAATGGGACAAAGGCGGTATGGACTTCATCACCGAATTTCCAAAAACCCAGAAAGGAAACAATGCCATCTTCGTTGTCATAGATAGGCTTTCCAAAGTTCCTCATTTCCTTCCGGTTCGTGAGTCTATAACTTCTAGCCAGTTAGCGGACTTGTACGTCTCTAGAATTGTATCCCTTCACAGTGTTCCTTTGGAAATCAATTCTGATCGCGGTAGCCTTTTCACCTCTAGATTTTGGGGAAGCTTTCAGAATGCTATGGGAACTCATCTCTCCTTTAGTACAGCTTTCCACCATCAGTCTAGCGGTCAAGTTGAAAGGGTTAATCAAATCTTGGAAGACATGCTCAGAGCTTGTGTTATCTCATTCGGAAAGAATTGGGAGAAGTCTCTTCCATTTGCCGAATTTGCTTATAACAATAGTTTTCAATCTAGTCTGAACATGGCTCCTTTTGAACTCCTTTATGAACGACAATGTCGAACACCTTTAAACTGGTCAGAAACCGGTGAAAGACAATTCTTTGGACCGGACATGATGAAGGAAGCAGAAGATCAAGTTCGCATTGTTCGTGATCAATTGAAAGCAGCCCAGTCTCGTCAGAAAAGCTACTATGATCGTCATCATAGGCAAGAAAGCTACCATCTGGATGAGAAGGCTTACCTCCGGGTTACTCCTCTAAAGGGAACCCAAAGATTCGGTATCAAAGGCAAGTTGGCCCCACGTTACATCGGACCTTTCCGCATTATTGCTAAACGTGGAGAAGTTGCCTACCAACTTGAACTACCCCCGCACCTTTTCCGAGTACATGATGTATTCCCAGTGTCCCAACTCAGGCGTTGCTTCAAGGACCCCATCCGCGAAGTCGACCATGAAACGCTTGATCTCCAAGATGACCCTTCCTATCGAGAATACCCCGTTCGTATTCTTGATTCCGCAGAGCGTGCCACTCGTCGTCAGAAGATTAGGTTTATGAAAGTGCAATGGTCACACCACTCTGAGAGAGAAGCTACGTGGGAAAGAGAAGACCGCCTCCGTGCCGAGTACCCCTCCTTCCTCCCGCAGACTTCTGAATCTCGGGACGAGATTCTTTTGAGTGGGGGCGAGTTGTCACAACGCCAAATTAGGAAAGTGCTAGGGTTTGAGTTCCCTTTGCATCATGTGAAAAATTCAAAAAGAAAATCAAAAATGGGGAAAAGAAAGCCCTGAGAAATTAAATCAAATGGCCAGATAAAAATCTTTTTCCAAAAATCTTTTGAACATTTGAAAAATTCCTATAAATGATGGTGATCATTTTAAAAGTGGTTTGGGGTCAATCCCATGCTCATGGAATTTTCTATATTTCAAACAATGCCTTGGAAAATTAAATAAACCCCTATTTGATTTGAAATTCAAATTATTTGAATTTCAAAAATTTCTAAAACTTGTGAGTGGCTAGCTACATATTTTATAAGCCCACATAAAAGTTTTGAAGATTTTATTAAATGCTCTACTATTTAATTACCAGAGCAAAACAAAAAGACAAAAAAATGAGAAAAGAATAAAGGGGCAAGCCCCACTTGCTTTCCTGGCCACTTGGCCCATCTTCCACAGAAGCCAGCCCAGCCCACCAGGGGCAAGGCTGTCTTCTTCCCGGCGCCAGGAGGCAGTGCCGTGGAGGGCATGTCGTGGCCGGCTGCCACCTCTTGCTTCGCCCTCATCCCTATCCCTTCAGCACCGCACGCCTGGACGCCCCTGCTTCTTCCCCCTCTCTCAGGATCTCAGCCCTCTCTCTCTCGCAAGATCCCGAGCGCCGCCCGAGCTCGCCGTCGAGCGCAGCCGTGGCCAACGACTACTCGGGGATCCTCCTTCATGTCTAGACGCACCGACGCCGTCGTCTTCGTCTCCGAGCGGAAGCAATCGAGCTGGGACGCCTCCATCGCGCCGAGCCCTTCGTCGTCCTCCCCGCCGGCCTCCGTGCTTCCCCGAGCTTATTCGGCGTCGTCAGAGCATCTCCGGCCTTGCCTTGGCCTCCATCGCGTTGCTGGTGATCCTCTTCTTCTTTCCCAACCATTCCCTCGTCTCCCCTCGCTGTATGTCCATCGCCACCATGGACACAGTACGGCGCCGCCGCGCGTGTTTTCGCTGGCAGTGCTCCGATGACCAATTGGTCACGTGGAGGTGCCCCTTCTTCTCAACTCCATTCACTGGTGCCGCCGCACCCAAAAGCCCTATTTTTTTGCACACTGCAGCACGCCAGCACCCCACCCGAGCTCCGGCCGCCGCAACCCTCGTCGCCGGCCACGCTCCGGTGGTCCCCTGAGCCCCTGGCTAGCCCCTTCAGACTTGCGATTCTCCTCTGAGCATGTAGGTGGTCGCGGAAGCCCTTTGGGTACACTACACCGCCGCCCAGCGCATCGCCGCTGCATCTACTGGTCACTGGCGGCTCAACGCCGGTGAGCCGACGTGGCCGGGCGGGTTAACCACTAACCCCACACCCTAATCTTCCCCCACAGAGTCAATGACAGGTGGGCCTGGCCCCCCTAAATCAAAATAAACTTAATTAACAGAGAGGGATTAAATCCCTCTCCCACTGACATGGGTGGCCCACAGGTCAGCCCCCCCCCCCTGATTTCATCCTTGCGTCAGCATGACGCAATAAACCAATTTCCAGAGGATTAATTATATTCCAGAAAATCCAGAAATTGATTAAAACTTCAATAAATCATAGAAAATTCATTTTAACTCCAAATTGGACAAATAATATGTCTAAAATTATCAGAAAAATACAAGGATTTTGAATATGCAATTTGGTTTCATGTTTGACCATTTTAAAATGGGTGAAAAGTAGAAAACATTAATATGGATCCTTTTCAAATTCAAATTTGGAGTGATTTTGCAATTGACTTTGCAACACACTTAATTTGAATGTTTTCACCCCCACATCAGAGACATTACTTCAACCATACCACATCACTTCATGATCAAACTTTTCAAGTGAACTTTCATGCATTTAAATGCATTTGAAATTCATCGATAAATCAAATGGAGTTTCAATTTGCATTTCAAATGCAATATACTCCTTTTAAATGGAATGCTCAACACATCAGAACCATGAACATCACCATTACAATCTTATTCATGTGATTGTGCATTTTACATTATGTTGATCCTATGATTGTCATGTTGCTGATAGACGTGCAACCGGAATCGGAGGCTGCCCCCTTCGTTTAAGACCCCAAACCCGAACCTCGTCAGCAAGGCAAGAAAACCCCCATTGATCATGTCGATAAAATCCCACTTCCCTCTCATGTCTCTCTTATGCATTGTATAGGATGATTACCATTCTACGTTTCTACCGCATAGATGAACCCATTCCTTTGCATGACCTATCATTTTGTCACAGTAGTAAGCAAACCATAATCCTAGCAAATGTAGGAGTTGATTGATATCATGTGGCCCCTGCAATTGTTACTGCTTATTGCATGCTTAGAGTGATACCATGATGATACTGTTATGTGAGTCGGGATGGTAGTGATCATGATGATGATGGTAGAAAATTGTTGGTGAATCTACCCTAATACAAGGTGAACGATGAGAGGTTGTGTAGGAGTACACAGTGGGTTGTCTCGTTGAACACCGCCCTAAGTCCGAGTTCTTGTGTGGTGATCCAAGATGAAGAGTACAACCACGCATTGGGCTCACTGACCCCTCTCAGTTTACTAACTCATCCCCTTCGATGTCCAGATGTCGCAGTAGTTCGGATTTCTGTATGTATTGTGGCCTGGTAGCCAAGTGAGAGAACGGCTCATCCGAGACCGGCTTTCGCACCACGCACACATCGTCTGGGTCCACTTCGGTAAACCGGCCGGGTTCACGATAGTGGAAGACAACCCAGATAGGCGGCTTTCATGGACTAGATCGGCTATGAGGTAACAGTTGTGGTGGCATCCTCGCTGTCATCTCTTGAACGGTGACACGCAAAAGGCGATAAATGATGACACGTGTTTGTAGCGGTACACCCCTGCAGGGTTAACAAAACTATTCGAATAGCCGCGTCCGCGGTTAAGGACTGCTTGGAAAGTTTAGCTTGATTATTAGGCAACTTGAACTGGATACTTTTAAAACTCGCAAGATAAGCGTGAGTGCTATGGTGTGCTCCTCGTGGGGAAGTCGAGGAAGTAACCATAGTGGTGTAATTGGTTGAAGAGATGTAGTGGACTCATGTACGTTTCTTACCTCAAGTCTGGTACTCATAGTTCAGGACTAGCCAAGTCAAAGCTGGCACTTCTGCAAGTGAAACCCCACCTCCCTTTACCTTGATACATGTGCATGAGTAGTATAGTTCCTATGTAAGTCTTGCTGAGTACGAGTTTGTACTCACGTTTGCTTAATCTATGTTTTAGATGAACCCACCGACCCCGATGGTGGCTTATAACCGAAGCTCGAAGAATGAAGACTCAGACCAAGACCAAGCTAGTGTAGTCCCAGTCAGACGACTCGTTCCCTTGTGGAGGGCTTGTTTTTAGATAAGGCTTCTCTAAGCCATTTGTTAAACTTGTCTGTACTCAGACCTACTTTTCTTCCGCTTGTCTGTTGTAATGTTGGATCACATGCTTGTGATCTCTGTGTGCACTCTGTAAGAGTTATTAATAAAGATGTATACATTGTAGAGAATTGCAATGATACCTGCTGTTCATACTAGACATGTGTGCTGCGTGTATGTTTATAACATGCATGTCTTAGTATGGGTTTTCGAGACCTTAGTTGTGATCTGGCTGGCGGTCTTTTATACACCAAGTGGGCCTTAGATGTGCGCAGCTTGGGGCATCGCGATGCGATTGCTCGAGACTCCATCTCGTGCACACTTTGATGTATGATCGAGCCCGCCCTAGATCCCGACTAAGTGATCGGGCTGGAGTAAGTCTATGTAAGGGTTATAATACAATCGATAGTATGGTTGAGGCGACTTGTCTATGAGTATGGGAGTTCACCACCCATATCACTTAGACTTGTGTGCGGACGATGAGGACCCATTGCAGTTGATCACGTTCGATTCTTTCCGAGAACGTTCTGAAATTGGCCTTGTCTGCTTAGACAAGTGGGTACGGTTCTCGGCTCTCCATATGATTGTGTTGTAGCGAGGCTTGCATACGCTAACCTTGCTCGCCTTCTTGGCGACCTTGCTCGCCTTCTTGTCCTTTAGGTACTTGGGGCAGTTGTGTTTCCAGTGACCTTCACCCTTGCAGTAGAAGCACTCCACTCCGGGTTTAGGCTTGGGTGCCTTGGGAGGAGCGGCAACTGACTTGCCATCCCTCTTGGGGCCACCTCTCTTGGCCTTCTCCCGCCTGCTTGACTTCTTGAAGTCAGTGGTCTTGTTGACCATGAAGACGGCGTGCTCCTTCTTGATCTCAACCTCGGCGCTCTTCAGCATGGCGAACAACTCAGAAGGGGTTTTGGTCATCCCCTGCATGTTGTAGTTCAGCACAAAGCCTTTGTAGCTAGGGGGAAGCGACTGCAACACCCTATCAACAGCAGGTTCATCTGGAATCTGGCATTCCAGAGAATTCAAGCGCTGAACGTAGCCAGAAATTTTGACTACGTACTCACTCACGCTGCCGTGCTCGTCCATCTTTGCTGAGAAGAAGGCTTCAGAAGGCTCGAACCGTTCAGCCCTGGCTTGAGGTGCGAAGACCGCCTTGAGGTCGGTGATAATCTCATATGGACCCATCCTCTCAAAACGTTTCTGCAGCTCAGCCTCCATGGAATAGAGCATGCCACTCTGGACAAGGTTGTAATCATCAGTCCTGGAGAGATAGACATTCTTCTCGTCCTGACTGGCATCATCTGCTGGTGCGTCACCTAACGCGCCCTCTAGTACGTATGCCATCTTGAGGGGAACGAGGAGAATCCTCAGGGTGCGGAACCAGTTGGTGAAGTTTGTCCCATCTGTTTTTATCTTATCTTTCTCTAGGAAGGATGCTTAGTTGAACGAGGGGCGAGGTGCTGCCATCTACAAGGTTGATTCACAAGGATACATATGTAGACTTTTGTTCATAATGTGGAGTTTCAATATAATCTCAAAATTCTAGAAAGCTCCCACTTAGATAAACACCTCTCAATTTAACTAAGTGATTACACAATCCCAGCCCCCATACCTCGCCCGATCGTCACGGCCATCAGTATGCGAACCAGGTAGGCCTCTAAGCCAATCACATCAGGCATGTGACTCGTGCTCGACCTTTCGGTCTCCTGTGTTCCAGGCCCACATCTACATACGTCAAGCCTGCCAATCGAACCTTGATGTTAGCTGTTCAGCAAGGCCATATCTGCATATGCCAGGCTTGCCGAATCCAACCTCATGCGAACTCCCTTGAATATGTTGGACAACCCTGGTATGTACGGAGCATCAAGCCATATGGGAGAACCTTCCAGGCGGTGCCCACCAAGGGAGAACACAATGTTGGTATTGTCAGAGATGGTCCTGTTTCGTTCTACCGTCGATATATCTAGCATACTAGCATAAAACAGGAAGTAAAAATGTAAATCATACAACCTATGACCCCCCTTCATGCAAAGAAAAGTTAAACGCCTTTCTACTTTAGCTTGTGCAAGTTTTACGTGGCTGCTAGGGGTTTCGAGAGAGAGAACCATTTCTATCCTGCGACAAACATGCCACAACACCGTCTCCCATCCGTCTCTATTACACCCCTGTTGGGGCCCTCCGTTGCAAACATCTTTGCATCGCTAATGCAGAGAGACAGACACCCCCCCCAACCACTTTATATGGTACAAGCCATATGTCAAGCGTGGAACCAGTCTCACGTAAACACGTAAGGTCGGTCGGGGGCCGCTTCATCAAACATTGCCGCAAAGCTAAGTGAGTACAGGTGGGAGGGTAACGAATGAAGATTCGATGCCCACATCCTAGATGTGTTCTACCCGTACAATACATCTACACATAGCTAGCTCATGATACCACTGTTGGGATACGGGGCAGAAAACACAAATTTTTCATACCTACGGTACCCGAACCCAAGATCTATGCTATGGCGATGTAAAGTAACGGAGGGAATCGGTGTTCATACCTTTGAAGACCGAAAGAGGGAAACGTTCTTGCGAACGTGGCTGGCGTAGACTCGGAACTACGACCTCCCTGTCGTGTAGAAGACCACCAACGGCGAGGATGACTCCTGGTAAACCTCCAGTGACGAAGTAGCACCACAGGTGTAGTGCCTCGAAGAGATTATACACGTATGGTACAATCGATGTTCCTCCCGGGCCCCGAACCAGGCGAGCAGCGGAAGAAAGACGGCTACGGATCCCGACTCCAGCAGAACAACGGCCTGCCTTATGGTGGAGAACTCCAATCCAGGTGCAGACTCCAAACTAGGGGAGTTCACTTCTGGGAAGAAGAAGGAGGAAGAAGGAGATATTGGTGTGTTGGAAAAAGGGGGGGTCTACCCCTCCTTATATAGGCCAAGGGGGGTGCCATCCTCCTCCCCTCCCCCATGTGGGACAAAACTCCCAAGGGGGGGGGAGTGCGCCAGCCAAGGGGGGTGGTGGGCCCCACCCTTGGCACCAAGCCCAAGGGGGGAGACCCCCTCCTCCCTTAATGGGCCCCATGGGCCCATTTAGCCTTTTTCCCATTTTTTAAATTTATTTAATATGTTTTAAATATTCAATTCAGATAACTAAATAATAAAACATTATTAAAACAATTAAACTTTATTTTGAACTATTCAAAATGTCCGGAAACCATTCCGTCCTCCTCCGGAACTATTCCGGTGATTCCTCCTATTTCACCAATTTATCCCGTAACTATCCTATGCATCGATTGCCCTTAAGTGTAACAACCTAACGGTCTGGGAAACAACAGAAATGGTCGAGACTCTTCTCATTGACCAATGACTAGTCAGTTGGACTTGGTTACAATCCTTGATAGCCCCTGCGCTTCCATCGAATGAACTTCGATCGCTTTTGGAAACCGTTAACGATACGACATAATCCCTTTGTGCTGCGGTACTTTGATCGTCGGTATCCTACATACCGTGTTCATATCTCGTTCACAACAAACAACTTCTCTCGTCCATGATCATTGCATCTCTTGTGGCCTAGTCACGTCCTTGCAAGGTGTTGATGCAATATCACCGAGTGGGCCCAAAGTACCTGTCCTGTCACAAGGACTGACAAATCCCGCTCTGATCAATTAACATACTCATCAACCATCTTTTTCGGAATACCCAAAGTGCACCGTTATAGCCAGCATATTTCAGTCAGGCGGTGGGATACAAATCAAAGTCTCCTCATAGATGAAAATTACGTATGATCGTTACGGTCTAAGGACTAATTCATACGTTACAAAGTCATAGCAACGCGGAACTATGTGACTCGATCACATTGCAATACTTTAGGTGGGTGTACGTCCATCACATCATTCCCCTTAACGATATGACCCCATTGTCAATGGACTTAAGTGGCGCCATGATCAGTAAAGCTTGATCAATCAATTGCCCAATGAGATAGTTTACCCGAGTTAAACTACGGACCATGTTTTATACTACACCTGTATTAGTATTTCCAAGTAATACAGTTATAGCACAGTATAAAACGTATTATGAACAAAAAGGATATGTGACAAATATTTTTATTAATTTGTCTCTAGGGCACATATCCAACAAAAACTACTCAAGCCGGATCTTCCAAAAAGGACGAACGTATTAAGCAGTTGGAGGCCAAATTAAAACATAGGGATGAAAAAGAAGTTACCCTAGGTCAGAGCATTACAAGGCTGGTCAAAGCCATTTTTGGTAATCAACTTTTTATAGTTTCCATTCTGTTGGAGAAGCGATCCTTCTTAGTTTGTCCCGCTAATGTGTTTATTTGCATGTTTGTTAGGTCCAGAGGACCCAATAATGGCTGAGTCGCTAGCGAACAAATTATGGGAGCTCATGAATGTTTTCTGAGACCTCCATACTGGTGGGTGTCGGGCAATTACAGGATTACCTGAGATCCCCCAGGCTATTTCCAAGATCTTGAAAGAGCTGTCGAAGGTGCCGGCTTGGATTCAAGCCTCCAAAAGGTCGGCTTATCGTCAAGGGTCTACGAGGGCTCTTGCATTATGCGAGATATATTATCCCTCCGTTGAGCCGGCTCAGCTAGTGGCAGGTGTTCTTGCAAGAAGAGCCGATGGTCATCTATTCGAGAAGTGAGATTATCACCATGTTGTGAAGGCGACTCGTGGGGATGCATTCATTATAGCGGATGACATAACCATGGAGAGGTTTGATCCTGGTTACGATGAACATGGCCATAAGTGGCCTATGCCGACTCCAAGTCCTGTAGATTTGAAACCAGGTGGTTTCTGGATGCCTCTAGTGGACCTGTCGGCTCATTCTGTGGGGTTAACCCCCAAGCCTGGATTGGGGAAAACTGGTGATGCGAAGGAGTCGGTCCTAGGAACTAGTAAGAGGTCTTGATTGTACTATGTTGTGTGTAGCTCATCTTCTTTGTACGTGAGAAGGAAAATGTGTAAAAATGCCTTGTGTTGTGCAAGTATTTATGTACACGAATTTTAATAACGGAAAGTAAATAGCTTATATAGAAGTTGGATGTGCGCATGACTTGGTCAGTATCCTTTGATCGAAAAGTTCAGGGTCAATCCGCTCCACGATCGATAGCCTTCGATTAACTTATGAAAAGGAATTAATGGTCACGGATGTGCGCGTAGGTCGAGCTTCTATGTATGCCGGCGTTGCATTACTTATTCTGCTTCTATGCTAACTTACATTCAAGGTCAAAAGTAGCGTCACGTAGAGCCGATGTTGAGTGAATCAAAAGCCGATTCTATCAGGTCATAAATGTGCGATTATGCATCAAGCTTACAGGCGATGTTGTGTTGTGATAGACTGAGTCGAGAAAGGGAAAGATACTTCTTAAAGAAAAGTAAAAACCATGGGAACTCGACTTTTCCATATGAGGAAAGAATATAAGCAGAGTTGTATCTGAGACGAGTCGGCTCCATACTTATTGTACAAGAAGGGAAAGGGGAGGATAAGGGGGAGGTAGAGAGAAAATGTTTTGACAATCTTACCAATGGAACTATGTGTAGTAGGGACGGAGCTGAGCGATGTTCCATGGTCAGGGCATTTCTTCCCCCGATGTTTTAGATTTGGATGGCTCTCGTATATCTACCAAATAGTATGATCCATTGTTTAGGTTCTTGCTTACCATAAATGGTTCTTCCCATGGTGATTATAATTTGTGCATGCCGCCCTTCTTCTGTATGAGACGTAGCACTAAATGTCCTTCTTGCAAAGTATGGCTTTTGATTCTCCCGCTATGGTATAGTTGTAAGTCTTGCTGATAAATTGCGGACTTGGCTGCAACGATATAGCGTTCTCCATCGAGGAGAAGGAGAGAGTCTTGTATTGCTTTCTTGTTGTCAGCTTCAACGTACACCATGACTCGTGGTGAGTCATGCCTTATTTCACTTGGCAGGATTGCTTCGGCTCCATAGACGAGAAAGAAAGGTGTATACCCAGTCGATCGCTTTGGAGATGTATGGATGCTCCATAACATGGAAGGAAGTTCATCTTCCCAGCAACCCGGGGACTATTTCAAAGGAACTAGAAGTCGGGGTTTGATTCTTCGGAAGAGTTACTCATTTGCGCTTTCGGCTTGTCCGTTTGATTGTGGGTGTGCTACGGAGGCCAGGTCCAGTCGAATGTGTTCTTGTTGGCAGAATCGTTCCATGACTCCTCCTAAGAAGTTGCTTCCGTTGTCAGTGATTATGCTGTGTGGATATCGAAACTGGAAGATGATTTTCTTTAGGAACTTCAACACCGTCTTTGCGTCGCATTTTCTGACCAATTCTGCTTCCACCCATTTGGTGAATTTGTCAACTTCTACCACGAGGTGGGTTTTTCTGTTTTTGGAAGGCTTGAAGGGGCCTACCATGTCCAGCCCCCACACTGCAAAGGGTCAAGTTATCAGGATCATTCGGAGTTCTTGAGCCGGAACGTGGTCCTGTCAAGCGTAACATTGACATCCGTCACATTTTTCACTATCTTCTCTGCGTCAGCGTGAGCCGTTGGCCAATAGAAATTGTGTCTATAGGCTTTGACCACTAGGGAACGAGAGACGGTGTGATGGACACAGTCGCCCGAGTGTATCTCGCTAAGTATTTTGCGTCCTTCTCTTGGGGAGACGCACCGCTAGGAGACGCCCGTAGGACTGAGTCGATGCAGCTCGTCTTTGTGGATTACGAAAGATTTGTTGCGTCTCACGATTTTTCGAGCCAAAAACTTATCGTCTGGCAATATCCCTCGTGTTTTGTTGTATAGTTATGGTGTGACCCATTCTGGGGTTGCATGGAGTGCCGCTACCAGGTCCAATTTCGGGTCAGGTACTGTTATGTCTTCTTCGGTCGAGATTCAGACTGAGGGTTGATCCAGGATATCCAGGAAGACATTTGGAGGTACCGGCTTCTGTTGTGACCCCAACCATGATAATGCGTCTTCTGCCTCGTTGAGTTTCCTCTCTATGTTATCGACCTGGTATCATGTGAAGAAACTAGCTTGCCTTGATACTTCTCTGCGAATAGCCACCATCATCGGCTCCCTGGAAGTCCATGTTCCTAAGACCTGTTGGGCGACTGAATCAAAGCCCCCCAAGAAATGTATCCTGGTTATGTTCATCTCCCGGGCGAGTCGTAGGCCGTGTAATAGTGCTTCGTACTCGGCTGCATTTTTTGTGTAGGGGAAACGTAATTGGAGGACATAGCATAATTTTTCTCCCTGGATAGAGGTGATGACCACCGTAGCTCTTTGCAATTGTCGACTTCCATCAAAGTGCAGAATCCAGGATTTGGTGGTTGGTTTTTCGGGTGGTATTTGTAGTTCTGTCCAGTCATTGATGAAATCGACCAGAGCCTGAGATATGATGGTTGTGCGGGGTTCGTACTTTATATCGTAGGCCCCTAGTTTTATGGCCCACTTTGCTATCAGTCCTGTTGCTTACCTATTCTTATGATATCTCGCAGGGGCGCTGAGTTGATGACCGTCATGGATTTCTCGTGGAAGTAGTTCTTCAGTTGCAGAATTCACATGAAGACTCCCAAGACTAGTTTCTGCCCATGAGGATAGCGTTGTTTGGAGATGGATAGCACTTCCCTAACATAGTAGGTGGGTTGTTGAATCAATTGTTCTTTCCCTTCATCCTTTTGTTCGGCTACCACAATGGCGCTAACGGTTTTGTTGTTTGCAGCGATGTAGAGCAACATGGGCTCCTTCGATCTCGGCAAGCTCAGGCTCTAACGTACAAAACCAGCAAGGAAAATCACCACAAGTAAATATCGAGATCAAAGGTGCACAAGCATGGATGGGATGATCAAGTTTAATTATATATGGTGCGACCCTAGCTAGTCAAATTTAAATGAAGGTGGTGACGACAAGTAAACAACTCCATATGCATTTGTTAAGTTATTATGGCTTTGGTCATAGCCTTAGCATTTGGTGTAAGTGACATGGCAACATGGCATGGCAAGTTAGCAAAAGAAAGTAAACAATAAGAACTGCATCATGAAAAATAAAATATCAATTCCGGAGACGGGGAGGTGTCGATGAAGTTGACACCGTACAAATTTCAACGGAGACAAGACACTGGAAGAAACAAGACATGACAAAGAATGCACCTAGAGAGGTACTGCAAGATTGGAAACTTCAGGCAATGCTTTCTCACATGACAACACGGATAGCAACATCACACTCCTCTCACTTTCCTGCCCCAAAACCATATAGATTATGGCTATTTTTGGAACAAGTAAAAAGGAAGCTGGAAGAAGAAAATGGAAAGAAAAGGGTGGCACACGTGACAATTGTATCACATTCCATTTGTACCTGCTCAAATACAAAATGGACAACACCATCTTGACCCTTGTATTTTCCGCCCCAAAAGCATATACAACATGCTTGCAATTGATTTGGAATTTAGAAAATACAAGCACTTGAAGTTGTCAAAAGAAAAGAAAAAGGAAAGACTAGACAGAAGGAAAAAAAAGAAGGGGGACCGGCCTCTCCACTACTGGGCTGGAACTCAGCCAACATGGCCCAGCCCGAGGCCTAATTGGCCAAGCTAGCAGCCCACCGTCGTCTCATGCCACAGGGAGGTGGGGCCTGGCTGTTAGTGGCGCAGCCCTAAAAAAATGGTCTTATCTCCACGCGCCCGGAGGGATTTGATCCCGCGACCTCTTGGTCGAAACTCAGCGCGCCAAACAGCTGGGATAGGAGCAGATTTACAATAGGGACAAAAGCTGACGGTGGATAACATATGTGTCGCTGGATATTTGAAATCAAACGCGATGAGCGCTGCAAATGAGAAAACTCCAGCGTTCGTGGCCTCCGCTATAGCTCATCGGCGACTCGCTCAACACCTGGGAAAGCTAGCCTAAACATCCACGCCCGCATACGTGCTGGGATCTTGCCGGGTGTCACCTCGATGGCAATGCTAGCCTCGCCGGCAAACGGGCGTGGCGCAACTTCCTGCTCTGAACTGAACGCGACCGCACACATACACCTACAGGTTCAGAGGATGTCGGGCAAGGCCGACCCGTGCGTGCTCAAAGGCTGCGACTTGAACGCCACGAACATGCTCTGAGTGGAGTCTGCCCGCGTGCAGCTCGGACGCGCCATGGCCACAAAGGCCACGTACTGCACGGCCACGACAGCAACACCGGCTGAAGAACCCGACGACCCTCGGCTACCCTACGCACGCTCTCAACGGGATCAAAGGGAGGGGGATGGTGCTAACTCCGGCGCTCCGGAGTGGAAGAAGATGAGGGTCGTCGACGAGGCAGAAGGTGGCCACGATGGACGTCGTCGGATCATGAAAGAATCACGGTCCCTTAGCTCTGACCTGCAGGACGGGGAAGTTAGGAAGACGCACAGGAAGGCGAGCGCAAACGCACGCTCGGCGAGGGTGTGAGGCAGTGAGGAATTGGACCTACTCACCGGCTTCCATGGCGGAACAAGGGAACTCGAAGGCGACCATGGAGGCGGCGGCACGAGAAAATTGGAGGGGGGAATGGGCTCCTAGGGTTTTCCCGAGCTCGGAGTGAGCTCTGGTTATAAAGGGGAGGCCCCTTGGTCACGTCGACGGCCGGGTGACACCGTGGCTTACCGGCGTGAGAGAGAGGCGAGGGGGGACCTCGGCCACCGTGGAAAGAAGAAGGAGCAGGGCCCTCCGATGGCGATCCGACGATCCAGGAGCCACCCTACTTACCGCTTCGTCCCACTGGGCTGGAGCCCGCGAAGGAGAGGCCTAGGTGGGATGGGCCGTTGTCAGTCTCCCGAGAGAAAGACAAATAAAAAGGAAAAGGGAGTTTGCCATTATTGAAATAACAGAAAATTCCAGAAACATTCCAGAGCAAAAGACATGTTTTGGAATCCGTGCAATATTCTCCATGTTATAAAATTGGTTTGACCAATTTTGGAGCAACAAAAATGTGGGGCCATTTTTTAAATTCAAATTCACTTTGAATAGGGACCCATATTTTTGGGGGGCTAAAAATGGGTGCAAGATTTTTAAAAGGCTTGGGAAGGGGAAAGGTTGACCTCTGACAACTTTGGGGTTTAGGGGAGGACACATGCACATGGGAAAAATCATCCAACACCTTTCTTCAGCCCACTTGTTTGCATTCAAAACCAATTCGAATGAGTTCAAAACCCAATGAAATTTGAAATCACCACATGGAATTACATCAACTAGCACCATGCCAAGTTTGGAAGTCATTGGCCAAAGAAAAATTACATCATGAAATATAAATTTCTTCTGATAAAAGTTACATCATGAAATATAATTGATTCTGGGCTGTTACACGATGCTCCATGTTTCAGACCGTCGGGTGTCCATACGACCTCTGATTCGGACGAATTCTCGAACCACCCGCTCAGCACGGCGAGCCCGTCGATTCTACCTCACTTTGATAACGCCCCATAAAATAATCTGTTTATTAAATAAATGGAGTTTTTCGTTCCGATGGCGATGGCTGGTCTCGTGCCAGACGTTGAGACGGTGCTCGGGTGAACCCGGTGTCGCAAAGGTTGTGTGCCATTTGAGAAAAAGTTTTAGTCATGCATGCCGGTACGAGAAAGAGGGAGAGAATATTCACCGGTTAATAATTCGGAGAAGCACACACTGCAAACAATTCTAGCAATCAACAAAATAAAGCAACAAACAATTTTTTTAATTAGGGTGGAATTTCTAGGCTGATACAATTGATAAGCTTGGTATCTTCACAGAGGGAAATTTTCTCCTATCTACATCATAAAATTCCACTTGGGGTAACCAATGAGGAGGTTTCATCTACACCCATCAAGAAAATTTCTGGTGTCGTTGCCGGGGATTCCGGTCTTCAAGATAGGGGAGTTGCACACTACCATTTATCTCTGCTCTTTAGTCTTGTTAGTTTACTTTTCATTTTTTGCTTTAGAGTCATTTACCATAAACACCAAAAATATTAGTTACTTTGTTCTTAGCTTGTTTCAAGTAGTTGTAAGTATGTCTAGTTCTATTATTGTCGGTGTTGCACCCGAGGCGGAAGTCCTCACCATCTGTAACGACCTGATTCACTAAGAATCGAAGACTTTGTGCATCCCGTGCTAGTCCCTGGATCAATATCTAGCACACACAGTACATGATGTAATATCAAGAATAAACCACATGTCATAAATATTACATCGAAGATCCAGTCTTACAATAAAAAATTCCTGCATAGCTCAAGGCTAGCTCACAAATAGAAGACAACGGAAAAACAATAAAAGCTTAGTAGTGTCCATCAACTCCACTAGCAAGTTGAGTATAGACATCTAACCCTACATCGCATCACTTACTCGTCGTATACAATCCTGAAATACCGAAGGTTACAGCCCGACAAGGGGTCAGTACATCTGATTTGTAGGTCAAGTCACACGAAAAAGGATATAACAAACCTACATCTATATGCAGGATAAATCAAAGGAAGGCTTATGGTTTTATTTTTCAGAAAGCTGATTTTGCCCTCAATCTACCTAGCAGTAAAATTTTAATTTGTCTTACCACATAAGGTTGAATTGAGCTACACCAATTCCAACCCATACCCTTTATTAAAGTTTCCCACTAAAGTTTTATTGAGGTGAATCATCTGTCAAGATCCTCCAATAACAGTAATGCCTAGTTTCTCGAAGTTTTCCATAACTGGGGACACGGCTAATCATGATTTGTTTGTACGCTCTGCAGAGGTTTGTACACTTTACCCACTGGACTCAACCCGAAGATTGAGACGAAGTTTTTCAGAAGAGGCCACCAACACCCAACGGCAAGCTGGTACACCTACCAAAATCTACATCTGCTAGCTTTGCACGGGAGAGGCTTCCTATAATGTACTCAACTAAGCCAGAGCCCATATGGCCAGTGGTTGTACATGGAAGCTTCTAGTCACCAAGTATGTCTGATCTTGTTGAGCCTGGACGGCGCCCACTTACGTTCAGAGGGTAGATACCATGATGTTCGTGATACCACCAAATCAAACAATTCGGGAAGCATTTGGCCCTGATCCCGCCTTAGATAAGGCACGAGCCCCAGGATGCTCTCCCTACCCATCCAGAGGTTATTCTATTTAAGGTTGCTAGTCAAGTCATTAAATCCTCACATAGCTCAATGTAATCTCAAACCAATCCGCGTCTACAAGCATAGCAATATATAATAATCACGAACTAAGGCGACAAAGAATATAGGATCAGATCATATGGCTATCCTACCAGGTTTGCAACATAATAATATATAATAGTCCTACACATGCATATGGTGATAAAGTACTACATGCATAATGAAAAAAATATAGGTTGAGGTATGGTCAAAGTGTAACTTGCCTTATACATTCGATGAAGTTTTTGGCTCTCACAATCTAGATAACTCTACTCGTCACACTCCGAGCAATCTATCGTAAAAGAAAGATACCACATAAACAATCACACCAAAAGGAACCAAAATATCAACAAATCAAACACAATAAGGTTCAGCAACAAAAACAACTAGACCTCATATGGTATAAGTGTCGATGTGCTCGAAGGTGATAGGTGGAAGGTAAACTCAAGAGAGTCAACGGATAAAGAATTGTTGTCATAAAATATTATGACTACAGACATTATGGACCAAGGTTCAAGGTCTTTGCAACATGAAAGGTATGAAAATATATAACGGATAGAATTTTACAAGTGATCCAATATGCAAAAAGAATCACCGAAAGAAAGAATACTACAACACAAGTTATAGTAGGTTGAGGTTTGAATTAATTATAAATTCAAACAGATAAAATATATATTTGAATATTGTGTATATATGATATGGACAAAAAGTATATAATACGAGCGATCCAACGAAAAAGAGATTAATTCAATTAGATCAACGGTATAAGAGATACGGCCTCCGTAAGATTGAATTCAAATCCGAATAAATTCAAATTCAAAAATGTGCAAGGGTTTGAAAATTTTACTCTACGATAATCTACAGATCAATATAATCGCATAGAAAAAAGAATCACTTAATCACTTAATTCCGCTTTATGTTTTAAAAGATATTGCAAAATTAAAAGCGTGCAAACAATCTAATAAAACTGAGCTTGCTAGTGTGAAACAACAATAGTTAATCTAAGTGGCGATGGATCCGGGTGGTGGATGCGTGAGAAAATCACCAGGTACAGAACGTGTACAAGGTACAGAACATGGCTGCCATAGACATCGAGGGAGGCAGATCCGATGTGCTTCCAGCGGAGAAAAGATGTCTAACGCATCTGCGCTGTCGGAAGCGACGGCCGGGTTTTATCTCGACCGCGACAGTGGCATGCACCCGGTGTTCCCGGTGAACTTCGGCGCTCTCCGATGGTACCGGCTCGTTTCCGCGGAGTGCACAAATTCAAGAACTAGGATAAGAAAAGATATCAGTTGTGTGCAACCTTGAGTGCAGGTTCTAAAGGACATAAAAAATTGATTGGGATGTACGGATGACAACGCAAACGAAGAGCAAAGGCGGCGGCCGACGAAGATCTGAAGTGAGCTCCAAACCTTAGCGGTGACGCTTTGGCTTGGGGAAAAAATGAAAGAAAAGGGGCGCAAGGTTGCGGTATACGCATATAAGGATCATGGACATCGCAAAGATCTGGAATACTAACAACTCGATCGGTTTGTTTCGATTTGGATTCACCCCATGTCCGTGTTATACACATACGGCAAGGATATGACAAGAGGAAAAAAACAAAGTTGAGGGGTGCGCTGCCCGGCTCGCTTCGGGCTGCTGCTGTTCTGCGCACGCGGCGGTGAGAGAAAAAGAGTGGGTCGTTGCCTTGGGCTCGTGGGCAGCTTTGTTTTTTTTTCAATTCCACAAAAAAAACAAATTTGGTCAAAGCAATAAAGATGCAATTGATAAAATCATCAAGGCATACATAAAATTATTACTTATAACATATAGCACACAAAAAATTATCAACATTGAATAAATTAATTCAAACAGTGTTTTTATGATATTAGTTTGGGCCTTATAAATATTCAAAAAGATAAATTTAGGGTTATAAAGAATTCCCAAAATATTTTTAAACTCCATATAAAATCCAACAATTATTCGAAAAATTTACCAACTCATTTAATATATTGAAGGGGTCATATTACCTTCTCTCATTTGTTTTGTTGGAGTTGTTTTAAATGCTAAATTCCAAAACAAAAATAATAATATTATGGAAGGTCCTTTTATTTCCTCTCATTTTAATATTCATTTAAACTCTAAAAGTTTTCAATCCAAGTGAAAATCATTCATGTCTGCTCAAGAGGCTTTGGGTTTCTGTCATTTATTTCCTCTCATTTAAATATTTCCTCTCATTTGTTGGATTGGATTCAACAGATGAACAGACCTCTAGCTAACAAATTTGCTAGATTGTTTTCTTATGCTAAAGATCCTTTGATTTCTGTCCAAGAGGATTTGGGTTCCACTGAGCTCACTGAACTTTTTAATCTTCCACTCTCTGCTCAAGCATATGAGGAGCTCATGGAACTTACCTTGATCCTTCAGAATCACACTTCACAGTTGACTATAGATTGCTGGACATGGAGGCATTGTTCTAAGGAGACTTACACTGCAAAGAAATTTTATACAATGGTTCATGCCTCCATACAACCCAACCCCTTGTTAAATTGGATCTGGAAATCCTGTTGCATCCTCAAAACTAAGGTTTTTGCATGGCTAGTGATTATGGACCATCTGAACACCAAGGACATGATCATTAGAAGACACTGGCATATTGAGGATGGACCAGAATGTGTGTTATGCCCCACTCAACAACTGGAGACCCGAGATCACCTGTTCTTCCACTGTAACTTCAGTGCTAGGATATGGACATACCTTCAAATCGATTGGTGTACGGGGACTGATATGGTGCAGGTAGCATCTCAAGCTAGAAAGGCATTTCAAAAACCTTTCTTTGCTGAGGTTGTGTTCACTACCTGGTGGAATATTTGGATGGTCAGGAATGCCAAGTGCTTTAAACATGAGATACCATCCTTTGCAAAGTGGAAAATGGGCTTCACCCATGATCTCACCTTGCTTAGTTACAGGATTAAGCCTAGGTTTAAGGAGGAGCTGCTTAGATGGATCGACTTTTTCCCCCCTTGAGGGCATATTTTTTTGAAGCTTTGTTGTAAATTCTATAAATATTGTGGCCTTTAATAAAATGTTGGGGGTGTTATACCCTTCAGTCTTAAAGCTTAAAAAAAATCAGTCATGTCAAGCAAAACAATCATTAATATAATTAATTTATTAACATTCCAAAATTTGGAGAATTTTGGGATGTTACAGACTACCACCCTTAAAATGAATCTCGTCCCCGAGATTTGAAAAGGCTAGAAAGAAAAAAGGTTAGGTTGGGTCTTCCTTGAAAATCCATTGATCCTCCGATGGTCTAGGGTGCTACTACCCTTAAAAGGAATGTGACGCGGTCTTGAAAAATCTTTCTCCATCGATGACATCCTTCGTACATTTTTCATACTCCTTGGAGATCTTGAATGCTTAGTAAAAGAGTGGTCCCCCAATATTTTGGTCTTCAAGGATGTTGCACCTTCGATTGCACCTTTTGATTATATCATATACTCCTTTGTTGTCTTGAATCCTATATCCAAAAGATGAGTCCTCCAAGTACTGAACCTTCATGGCTGACACGTCAGGTGCCAATACTAAGCAACTATCGATTCCCTCATGGTGGTCATCAAGGATACTTTTACGCGATTCCTGCAGAAAATGATCTTGGCCTATACTGACTGTATAACTTACTATTATTAATGATAATCTTATATAGGGGTGAAACATCGTACCATTCTATGGTTCAGGCTTAACATCGTTGCCTCTCTACTATAGGTAAGTCACTCAAGATTTACTATCCCGCATAGCAAGAGCGAATAATAAGAGTAGTCGTCATGGTGATCAATCCATTCCGCACCCAAATCATTACCTTGTATATGGTTTAGAGAATCTCGCAATCTAACACTCGTTCATCCTCACAAGCATTGCAGAAGTTCTTCTTGTTCACGAACTGGGTTCAGATGAATCCATGATTTTTCAATCCAAACAAAACATCTATCGTTTCTTCACAACACTCAGGTTTGCGCAAACTACTATAAAACGTGTAGTAGTGAACCACAACTTCCTCCAAGGTTCTCCCTTCAGCAATACTGTGCTTGCTTTTTGTAAGATCCTGGCACATGGGGTTAAATTTGAACTTAGCATGTGGTTGCATCCATCTTTATTCGAGCCTTGTCATTATCCATACAAACATCACCCAAGTTTTGAAAATAATTTTTGATGTGAGCTGTCAGTAAAACACAAGAGATGACAGCTCACGGAAACGATCTAATGGTAGAAACCTTTAATCTTCCAGGTCATCAAGTCTTCAATGACGGTAGCTTCAATTTTGCATTGTCGAAGCAATCTTCGTATCGTCGAGTCACTTGTCAACTTATTCTTGTTGTTGTTTTGTCTCCTTCAGTCTTGAATCATACTAAATAGATGGGAGTCTAATGTAACGTAAATTCATTCTACTCACGTAGAAGAAACGCAAGGCACAACACACGATACATCAATCAAAGACATAACAGGGTCAAGGACACAAGCAAAGCCTCATAGAACAAAACATGACATCAAACATCTAGTTCATCCTTAGTCAAACATGCATCGATCCACATCTCCAACTAACATAAAAAACGGTACCATCGTACACTTAGTGCACACCTACGAATGTCTATCCTGCATTTTCCAAATATAAGCTTCAATATGTCGACGACTTTGTTCCCACGTTCACCTCTTCCTCTTTCCTTTAAATCCTGGATACATGTTGCCGCAGTGTCCCATGTTCCTGCACCGATAACACTCAATTTGGCTAAGGTCCTTTTGTTTCTTCTTCACGGGTGCTTCCCTGAAATCCTGGATAATTTTCTCCATTCCTTCCTTTTGGTGCTGAGATACTTGTTGTGTTATGATGAAAAATTGACACTGAGCGGGGTAATGATTATTTCCTTCACACACAAAACATATGACTTGAGCAGTGGGTCAATCTTCACCCCAATGAATTTCCTCACAATAGGGACATCCATTTAGGTGTCCATAGGAGTGTCCTACTTCCCCACAAATTTTGCAGGAACGGGGCCTCTTAAGGTTTACCGACCCTTGCATCGGGGTGACGAGGCGGAATCTCAACAAAATATTTGTAAATTCCTTCCAAGTAATCTCCCCCTTTGATTCGTTAATCGACTGATGCATTTTCCACCAAGTAGAAGCCTCTTCTACCAAGTACTTGACAGCATAGTGGACCATGTCCTCACTTCCAACCTTGTTAAGCTCCATGTACTCCTCCATCTCATGAATCCATTGCTCCACCTTCAGTCTAGTCATCGCCACAAAAAAGGAGAGTCCTACTACATACTCCATATATTGAGCCCAAACGACAAGGGTTAGGGGAAACTAGGATACAAACAGGCAAACAAATCTAAAGGTAGCACCAAGCACAAGCACACAGAAAAGAATAAGGCATACACACCTACATGCAAACAACATCACATAACATTAATCAATAAAGTCACAAAAGTCAAACCACACAAACAACTCGTAGAGTAAGGTCATATGCGCAAGACATATGATCTCATCATGCTAGGCGCAAATCATTTATCTAACTTCACCTAAAAGTGGTGGTCTGAATCTAAACTTCATCCTTCCTAGCTAAGCTGGACTTAAAAATCCTCAGTGTCAAAACTTACTGTACCCCGTAGGATACTCCAGTTGTGGTAGTGGTAACCTCACTTGATCCACGATGTTGACGAGCTACTTCTCAAAAGTCATGTCTTCAGGGGCATAAGCAACTCAGAGGGGTATTTACAATAAAAGAGTGATACAATATTGTTTTTACAATGGCTTTTCCTATCCATTTTCTAGGGTCACAACCTACAGTCAACATGCGTTTTGATATCATCTGCAATGACCCGATTCACGAAGAATCGAAGTCTCTGTGAATCCCATGATAGTCCCTGGATCAATAGCTAGCACACACAGTACATGATGTAATATCAAGAATAAAACACATGTCATAAATATTACATCGAAGATCCAGTCTTACAAAAAAACATACCTGCACAACTCAAGGCTAGATTACAAATAGAATACAGTGGAAAACCAATAAAAGCTTCGTGGTGTCCATCAAATCCACCGACAAGTTGAGTATAGACATCGTAACCCTACATCGCATCACTTACTCGTCGTATACAATCCTGCAACACCGAAGGTTACAGCCCGACAACGGGTTAGTACATCCGATTTGTACGGCAAGTCACATGAAAAAGGATATAACAGACCTACATCTACTTGCAGGATAAGTCAAAGGAAGGCTTATGGTTTTATTTTGCAGAAAGATGATTTTTCCATCAATCTACCTATCAGTAAAATTTTAATTTGGCTTACCACATAAGGTTGAATTGGGCTACACCAATTCCAACCCATACCCTTTATTAAAGTTTCCCACTCAAGTTTTATTAAGGTGAATCATCTGCCAAGATCCTCCAATAACAGTAATGCCTAGTTGCTCGAGGTTGTCCATAACCAGGGACACGGCTACTCATGATTAGTTTGTACGCTCTGCAGAGGTTTGTACACTTTACCCCCTAGACTCAACCCGAAGATTGAGACGAAGTCTTTTAGAAGAGGTCACCAACACCCAACGGCAAGCCTGTACACCTACAAAAATCTACATCTGCTAGCTTTTCACGGGAGAGGCTTCCTACATCGTACTCAACTAAGCCAGAGCCCATATGGCCAGTGGCTGTACATGGAAGCGTCTAGTCACCAAGTATGTCTGATCTTGTTGAGCCTGGACGGCGCCCACTTACGTTCAGAGGGTAGATACCATGATGTTCTTTATACCACCAAATCAAACCATTCGGGAAGAATTTGGCCCTGGCCCCGCCTTAGATAAGGCACAAGCCCCAGGATGCTCTCCCTTCTCGTCCAGAGGTGAATTCTATTTAAGGTTGCTAGTCAAGTCATTAAATCCTAACATAACTCAATGTAATCTCAAACCAATCCCCATCTACAAGCATAGCAATATATAATAATCACGAACTAAGGCGACAAAGAATACAAGATCAGATCATATGGCTATCCTACCAGGTTTGCAGCATAATAATATATAATAGTCCTACACATGCATAGTGTGATAAAGTACTACATGCATAATGAAAAAAATATGGGTTGAGGTATGGTCAAAGTATAACTTGCCTTATACATTCGATGAAGTTTTTCTCTCTCACAATCCAGATAACTCTACTCGTCACACTCCGAGAAATCTATCGTAAAAGAAAGATACCATATAAACAATCACACCAAAAGAAACCAAAAGATCAACAAATCAAACACAATAAGGTTTAGCAACAAAAATAACTAGGCTTGATACGGTATGAGTGTCGATGTGCGCGAAGGTGATACATGGAAGGTAAACTCAAGAGATTCCACGGATAGAGAATTTTTGTCATAAAATATTATGACGAAAGACATTACAGACCAAGGATCAAGGTCTTTGCAACATGAAAGGTATGCTAATATATAGTGGATAGAATTTTACAAGTGATCCAATATGCAAAAAGAATCACCGAAAGAAAGAATAGTACAACACTAGTTATAGTAGGTTGAGGTTTGACTTAATTATAAATTCAAACAGATAAAATATATATTTAAAAATTATGTATATATGATATGGACAAAAAGTATTTAATACGAGTGATCCTACGAAAAATAGATCAATTCAATTAGATCAACGGTACAAAAGATAGAGCCTCCAGAAGGTTGAATTCAAATCTGAATAAATTCAAATTCAAAAATGTGCAAGGGTTTGAAAAATGTACTCTATGATAATCTACAGAATTACTTAATTCTTCTTTATGTTTTAAAAGATATTGCAAAATGAAAACCGTGCAAACAATCTAATAAAACTGAGCTTCGCTAGTGTGAAACAACAACAGTTAATCTAAGTGGTGATGGATACGGGTGATGGATGCGAGAGAAACTCACCAGGTACAGAACGTGTACAAGGTACAGAACATGGCTTCCATAGACGTCGAGGGAGGCAGATCCGATGTGCGTCTCGCGAAGAAAAGATGTCTAACTCATACATCTCTCTGTGGGTAACGCACCTGCGCTGTCGAAAGCGATTTCCGAGTTTTATCTCGGCTGCGACAGTGGCATGAACCCGGTGCCCCCGGTGAAGTTCGGCGCTCTTTGATGGTACTGGCTCTTTTCTGCGGAGTGCGCAAAGTGACAAACTAGGACAGGAAAAGATGTCAGTCGTGTGCAACTTTCAGTGCAGGTTCTTAAGGACATAAAGAAATTGATTGGGATGTACCGATGACGACACAAACGACGAGAAAAGGCGGCGACCGACGAAGATCTCAAGTTAGCTCTAAACCCAAGCGGCGGCGCTTTGGCTTGGGGAAAAAAGGAAAGAAAAGGGGCCCAAGGCTGCGGTATACGCATATAAGGATCATGGACATCGCAAAGATCTGGAATACTAACAACTCGATCGGTTTGTTTCGATTTGGATTCACCACGTGTCCGTGTTCTACACATACAGCAAGGATATGAAAAGAGAAAAAAAAAGTTGAGGGGTGCGCTACCCGGCTCGGTTTGGGCTGCTGTTGTTCCGGGCACGTGGCGGTGAGAGAAAAAGAGTGGGCCGTTGCCCTGGGCTCGTGGGCAGCTTTGTTTTTTTTCCAATTCCACAGAAAAAACAAATTTGGTCAAAGTAATAAAGATGGAATTGATAAAATCATTAAGGCATACCGAAAATTATTAATAATAACATATATCACATAAAAAATTATGAACATTGAATAAATTAATTCAAACAATGTTTTTATAATATTACTTTGGGCCTTATAAGTATTGCCAAAAATAAATTTAGGGTTATAAATAATTCCCAAAAGATTTTTAAACCCCATATAAAATCCAACAATTATTTAAAACATTTACCAACTCATTTAATAAATTGAAGGGGTCATATTACATTCTCTCATTTGTTTTGTTGGATTTGTGATAAATTATAAATTCCAAAACAAAAAGAATATTAAGGAAAGTTGTTTTATTCCCTCACATTTTAATATTCATTTAAACTCTAAAAGTTTTCAATCCCAGTGAAAATCAATCATGTCAAGCAAAACAATCATTAATATAATTAATTTATTAACATTCCAAAATTTGGAAAATTTTGGGATGTTACACCTTCAAACAAAGAGGTGAGGAGATTTTGAAAGATGCTTGGTATAGGATTAATGATTCTCCAGTTAGAGCCACCAAGATGCAATCCACCACTATCGTCCTTAGAATTTTCTATTTTGGTATTTCTTCTTGGAATAGATGTATTCTAGACACAACAATAAGTGGGAATTTCTTGGAAGTCCCCGTTTGGGAGGCCCTTAATGTTATGGAAACTCTTGTTGGAGTTCCACCTATTGTTGACACGAAAGATGATATCACTTTAGCTCACATTATGAGTAAACTTGAGAAGATAGAGCTAGAAATTCCAAGCATGGGTTAGATAAATGAACTAGATCTTAGGATTTAAGGGAATTTGAATAGGCTTGATAGCTACATAATCAAAGTTAACAAAACTTTGGAGACCCTTAAATCCAAGGATGATGACCCTTCTAGGATTGATAAGATTGAGGAAATCATTGTGCTTTAGGAACCACCTTATCCTCAATCAAAACAAAGGGTAGAGACCCCGACAAAGAAAGAACCTAAGTTCATTTACGTACCTAAGGTTTCTAAATCCGAAATTGATCCATCCATTGCCAAGCGTAACGAAACTGTGAAGACCTTGGAGGAATTACCGCTCTTGAATAGAATTAGAAAACAAAGTCTAATTGGTCTTACTACCTTTAATATTGTTCCTACAAGTGTTATTACTAGGAATTCATTTGAAAGTTCTAATAAAAAGATTAGTTGTTGAAGAGCCTTTTGATGATCTTGATGATGGTTAAATTGATAAAACTTGATCTTTTTGCTTCATGCCTAGATGAAAGGCATAAAAGAAAGCGCTTATTGGGAGGCAACAAAAATGATTTTACTCTCAGTTTTAGTGGTATTGATGCTTTGTTACTGCAACATCATTGTATCTTTATTTTGAAGCCTTCTGCCAAGTTTTAGCCTCCGGTGGCAAGTGGATCAAAAGTTGTGTCAGGCTGCCCAGAAAACAGATTCTGTCTGCTTGACGGAAAATTTCTTGTAAATTCACCAGATCATATTATTGATCTGATTTTTTTACAGTATATTGTATACAATTGGCTAACTACCACGTGTGCTGAGTTTTTTGATTTGAGTTGCAGAAGTACCCCGAAAAAATTATTTACTACCTGCTGTTCTGTTTTTCCCAGATTCTTCTCTGTTTTGCGGTTCTTCAATTTTTCAAATCTTGCGCACGTTTTTTTCTTGCAAAAACTTATTGGAAATCTTGAGAAACAGTAGCCCTTGATGAAAATCTTTGTTTCCAACAAAGGCTAAGTGGAATTAATTTATTTGAGGTACTAACCACTCTAATTAGTTTATGATGAGTTTCGTATGAAGGGAGTTTTCAAGTGTTCCAAGGTTGATGATGAAAGAAGATTCGGTAGTGCCAAAATCTCAAGCTTGGGGATGCCCCTCGCAACCTCAATAAATAGTCAAGGAGTCTCAAGCATCTAAGCTTGGGCATGCCCCCGTGCATCCCCTTCTACATCAACAATCAACATTTCGTCCTTCTCCATGCTTTATTTTTATCACTTCATGTGTTATGTGCTATGCTTGGAGCGTCTCACATTTACTTTTTAGTTTGCTTAGTTTAGTTTAGTTTTCTTTTCTGGTCATAACAAGTTGGACCCTAGCATGGATTGTTTGGGAGAGAAACACGCTCCACTTCTGCCTAGAATACTCGTAGTTTTCATTCCTATCTTTGTTGAGTGTTCTTTATTATTTCTAGCTGCTATCATGTTAGATCTTGTTCTTCATACTTATTTTTAAAGAGCTTTGGTTAGGATATTGTTTTTGGTACTCTCTTGAGTTTGATGATTATCTTGTTTAGAGAGTTGGCCCGTTGCACTGAATGTGTGTCTTACTCTGAGTAGGTAATGAAAGTTCATATTATAAGTTTAGTAGTAACTTGCAATAGTTTTGACGTGTTGTTTCAAGTAATGTTTGGACTTATTTGTGTAAAGAGCTCAAGCCTATTAGTAATAGGTGTCATATTTTGGTTCAACGTGCTTATTTTCGAAAACTAAAAATATTAGTTGAGAACTCTAGCTACTAGATGGATCACTAACCTCGGAGGGGTTGTAATATATAGAGTATCATCACGTTATCATGGGTCAAGAATTCGCAAGGATAACCAAGACCCCGTACACTCCTCCTAGGGGTACTTGTCTCTTTGTGAATCTCCTGAGTAGACAAAGAGTTACCGATAATAAGTGGATGAGTTCCTTTGACTAATGCAAGTATTCGATTGTTGGCACTTCCACCATCCATATTTTACTAGCCTCTTTGGTACCCTGCATTGCCCTTTCTCATCTTGACAGTCGTGCAAACTTCACCGGTGCATCCAAATCCTTGGCATGATACGCTTTGCATCACAAGCCTCATTATATCTTCCTCAAAATAGCCACCATACCTACCTATCAAGGCATTTCCATATCCTTTACAAGATACATTTCCATGCAACATCCACCTTCTCATGACTTGATCTTTCATTGTCATACATGTTTTTGCTTGATTGCAGAGCCACATGATAGTTGGTCGCTGCCCTTATAATTGCTACCTGACGCGCTAGTCTCATTGCATATCCTTCTACACTAGCAGAGGCATACATTTGCATACATCATGATTTAGTTTCAGTTTTATTTATGTTGAGTACTTCTTATAAAGTGTGTGATCTTCATCATCATTTTAATATATAGAGTGTTTCCCTTAAGTGAGGAAAAGATCCCAAAAAGGACACAAATAAAAGATCCCAAAAGAGGACGCATGAAAAGATCCCAAAGAAGCCAAATGAGAGATAAATAGAAAAAGCAAAATAGGCCACAGGAAAGAAAAAAGAAATAAAAGAGAGGTGGGGTGATACGTCCCAAACGTATCTATAATTTCTGCCTGCTCCATGCATGTTTTGTGTGATATTGCTATGATCTAGATACACTTTCATACACTTTTGATCATATTTTGACTAACTTATTAACTTAGTGCACCACAGTGCCAATTCCTGTTTTCTGCTGTTTTTCTATTTCAGGTTTCCCCCATATTAAAAGTGCTCCAAAAATTCGGGAAAAATCAGATAAAAAGTTAGCGTGAAGGAACCTTCAGAAATCACCTGGGTGGGGCCAGAGGGCCACCACCAGGTACCCAGGCGGTCACCTGGCACGACATAGGGTCTGGCCACGCTGGGGGGGGCGCCTGAACCCCTAGTGCCCCCTGGCTGCCCCCATCGCCTATTTAATATCCGTGACGTGAAACCCCCGACATAGGGTCCAGCATGGACGCTTCCCGGATGTGGCGGCAGTAGTTTCCCTTGGACCATTGGTCAGTGATCAGTAGCTATCTGATGTTCTCGTCCCCTCTTTGTTCTTCATGGTTTAGACCTCGTGAGCTGCCCAACATGAACGAGACACATATGTAATTTTCTGCTGTTGCTATGCTGAGTTTGCTGGGATCTGATGGATTATGAGATTATGTTCACATTGTGATTGAGTAATATATTTGGTTCTTATCTTTTATATTTTTGTTCCTAAGTTATTCTTGCATGTTCTCCGTTGTTGTTTATTGCTTTGGCCAAGTAGTAGGTAGTAACTCCAAGAGGGAACGTTATTCTCGATTGTGGGTTCATGCCCCCTGATGACACGCTTGAGTGACAGAAACATGAGTCTAGGGGATGTGCTGTTGCGACAAGGGGGAAAACAATGGTGCTTGTAACCGCGGTTGCAAGGATTGTTTACTTTACGCAAAGTGCTTTTTAATGCAGTTGTCTGTTTCTTTGGGTTTACACTTTGGGTGGGGCTCACAGCTTACTACCAGCGAGATTTTCTGGATAGATATCTTAAGGTGGATGATTAGTAGTAGATGCAGTTGGATTTCGGTCTAATTATTTTGGCGTACCACCCATGCTTTTGAGCCTCTTCCTTTCTTTGTAGCATAGTTAGCATTGCGGTGCGTTTTTAATCCTGTCAATTGCCAAGTTGAAATTTGTTTACCTCGCATAGCAGTTTTATCGTCTTTTGGGAGAGAGACATCACTAGTGAACATCACCGGACCCCGGTCCATATTCTCATCACTGTTTACACGCTCATTTATTTTCATGCATTTACTTTCTAGTTGCTATCACCATTATCATTATCCCTTGTGTTTGATCCTTTGTAAACAACAAGACCGGAGAGATTGACAACCTCTCTGAACTTCGTTGGGAGCAAAGTTATTTTTTTCTGTGTGCAGGTCCAGGTTAAAAGGGCAATATCTCAAATGACGCATTGCTCGCTTCACCACCTACTTATCATCTCCGGAGTCCTACGGGAGACAAACCCTATCCTCTACACAGGGGAAATTTGCTGCTATCCTACATCTTACCTTCCACTTGGGGTAACCAACGAAGGGAGAGAAACCATTATCATCATCTCGGACATCAAGCAAATTTCTGGCGCCGTTGCCGGGACTTCGAGTGCTAAGATAGGGGAGTTGCACACTATCTTTTAACTTTGCTTTTTAGACTTGTTATTTACCTTCCAGTTTTTATCTTTGTGTCCTAAATCAAAAATCACAGAAAATCTGCCACACTTGCTGCTACTATGGGTTCCACTGAAAACACAAAGTTGTGTGACTTCATGTGACGCCCCCAAAATCAACTCGTGTACGGTAATCATACAAGCAGGGTACACGACCGAAATCAGGGTGCCACGATGATAATATCACAACACAACACTAGACTCAAATAAAAATAAAACTAATATTACAACCAGGGATCACGAGGATCCGAAAACATAAGTTAAACAATCATAATATCTGAGTACACACATAGTTAGTCATGTTTTGCCTTAAGAAGGCTAGCACAAATAACATCAGAGGTAGAGATCGAAAAGGCGAGGCCTCCTACCTGGGATCCACCAAACTACTCCTGGCCAAAGGGGGAACTCGAAGTCGTAGAGGGCTCCGGGGATCTTCTGCTCCTGGACTCCAACGTCGACTACAGCGGCCGATCAGGCAAATCAAAAAGTGGGAAAGAAAGAAAGGGTGAGTATCTAGCATACCCGCGAGTCTTACGTCCGCTACTAAGCAATTATGCATTTTTAGCAAATGTAAAGGGGATGATGTATATAGTGGACTGCAAGGTAGAAATCAGAATAAGGATGAGAAGCTAGGCCTATCGAAGACTAGCATCTTCCAACGAGTCTTGAAGCACAAGAAGAGAATAGCCAACAGTTCAATAGCATGAATGTAATAACAATGCAGCAGAAGTTGCTGCAGCATTGTATAATAGTAAGTTGTAATTATTAATAATTATAAACGCCTCTGAGATCCCCTCCTCTACTTCCCCGCGAGGAAGAAAAACCCGGAACCACGAGTTTAATAGTAGTAGTTTGTAGTGGTATATTCTAGCTTCAGCATAAAGCGTTCTGTTACAGTGGACACGTCTATTCGAATAGATTAAACTCCCTGCAGGGGTGCACTTGTGTCATACTACACGCTCGGATCTCCAGGGTGGCGTACACCTTCTTAGGGAACACCCCATCGAGGCTATCCGACACGCCGAGGCCCATCCTACGGCTCATCAGAGAGTTCCCCGCCGGTCTACAACCCTAAGTGCAAGGGGGTCATGGGCCTATCACCCCTCGCTCTCCGGGTCGTTGTGAGGACGGTGGATACCACGCAAATCTATCATGGATGACGATCCGACCGGGCCACAATGCTTAACTGGACGTCTTTCAGAGCTTTCGAACGAGACCACAACGCGGAGGGCCCACACCGTAATCCCACGTATAGGTAGTGCATACAAGCCAAAAGGCTACTCAAGTCATTCGCCAAACCCATTAAGAATTTTATTAATTCACTGTCGAGACAAGCGTTATCGTTGCCCATTTCTGGATGAGTCGCGGACAACGACAGCAGTCAGGACCACAAGTAACATCGATGCCTACCCTATCGTCCCACCAACTCGTGCGGTTACCAACAAGGTGAACCGTCTCCTTACCTTGTCTCGCATTTGCTGCAAAGAGCTCGACTTTCGTACAACAGGATATCTGTCGTCCACGAACAGTACCAGGCCTGCCGCACAACGGTGGAATACACCACCTGTCGTTCCTCTAAGATACCCTACGCGGGGACCGTGGGGTCACCCGACTCCTTACCTATAAGGTCAACCATGGTTCAGTACCCTAGGATGGCTATACAGAGTCAGCAACGAGTGAACCGTACCTGTAGCAGTTTATAATGTATCGTTTCCACGATCACTCCTAGAGTAATCATGGCCCGCTATCTAATCCTATTGACTAACAAGGCGCAGGGCTAACTGCTGATTATAAGACATATATATAGGGTAGAATAGGATAGCGGAAAGGTAATCAAGGGGCGACAATGGTAAGCTATGCAGTTGAATAGGATTGTAACGTAGCAGTATCAGCAATTCCTAGAGCAAGAAATGTACGGAACGATAGGCGATATCTGGGGAAGAGAATGGCTCTGCTTGCCTGGAAGCTCGAGGCTAGAGGTACGGTCATCGTCGACGTAGTCGATCACAGGGGCATCAGCAGCGGACGTTGAGACTACCGGAGAATAAGAGAGGGGGAAGATACAATAAATACACTGCAATAATAGCGATACAAATACAATACATGGGAAACGTTAAGCAAGAGGTGAACTAACACAGTGCTACACGTTGCAGACGAAACGGGAATTCAACCGGCAATTTTACCGGCTCCGGACGATTACCGGACAGACGGCCCGGGGGGGGGGGATGTCGATGTTCGTTGTGTTAGAGGGGGGTGGTTGACATGTTGATATGGTATTCGTTTTTCTAATCAACTTTTATGTATAAAGTATTTAAATCTGACTTACGGTTTAAAAGATATTAAATTTCTAAATTTAAATAATTTTTAAATGAATTTCTGGAATTTTCTTTATTATTAAAATGCAACATTATCGATAACTAGTTGAATGGTCAAACCTGGCCAGTGGATCCCACTGGTCAGCCTCACATTGTTTATAAACCATTTAATTAAATCTAAACAATCACTGGGCCCACATGTCATCACATAAACTTAACTAAATTCATTTAATTAATCTAATTAACAGGTGGGTCCCATATGTCATAGGCTCAGTACTAATTAAATAGCTCTTTTAAACTTAACAATTAATTAAGGGGGGCTGGCCCCACATGTAATAGACTAGGGGGGTTATTTTCCTTTCTTATTTTTTTTCTTATTTCTTTTCTTTTTGCATTTTGGCCCACTAGTCAGTGGCCTAAGGCCCCCACCCAGCCAGGCACGGCACGGGGGCGCCGGCGGCCAGGGAACAGCGGCGCGCGGCGGCCCGAGACCGGAGGCGGAAGGCGCGTGGGCGTGGTGTGGCTAGGCGCGTGTCCGCGTGCACCTGTGCACGGCCAAGACAAGGAAGGGTGCGGCCCCGGCACGCTCCGGCCATGGCGACACACCGCAGACGGGGCGCGGGAACGGAGGCCACATCGGACAACCCAGAGGTAAAATTGAGTGCGGAGAGGCTTGGGAAGGAGCGGACGCTCACTGGGATGCTCGAGGAGTAGTTTCGGTGGCCGGGGAAGCGCCGGCGTCAATGAATTTTGCGCAGAAGTCGAGGCCGTGGCGGGGAAGTAGCTTCGATTCCAGCGGGGTTAGGCCCTCCCGGCCTGAACGGATGGCAGGGGAAGACGAGGACCACCCCGTTGCTCCGCCTGGACACGACGGCGTGGCGCGGGGAGCACGGTGGCCGCGTGGCCGGTGGCAGCACGCCCACGGCTACGCACGGGCGAACCCGGAACAGAGCGAGGGGGCACGGGGGAGAAAGGGAAGGGGGGCGCTAGGGTTTCGAGCAGGGGTGCGGGGGCTTTAACCTTGCCGGAGGTGGCCTGGATGGACGCCACGGCGACGTCGGCCATGGCGATGGGCGCAACGGTACCCCCCCTGTGAACAGGGGGTTGAAGAAGGGGTGCCCGGGTGGGTTGGGCTTGCCCTAGTGGGAGGGGAGGGGGTTTGCCCCCCTGGGCGTTAGATAGGTTTTTTATAATTTTTGTTTTCTTTTTTTTAGTATTATTTTTTAAAATTTTATCTTAGCTATTAAATATATTTTGTAAAATATTATACATGTTCCATAATTAGTGTTACCACCCACACAAGTGCTATAAAAAGTTTGGGCTTTAAATAAAACCATTTAGTATCTCATTTAAATAATAATTATTTAATTTGGACTTTTTAAGCTACTATTTTTATTGTTTGAACTATTTCATGGTCCAATAAATTCCCATGCACATATTTCCATGATCTACTGATTATTATGCAATTTATAAAATTGGTTTCAAAAATTTTGGGCAAGGTTTATTTTTTTCCATTGTTTTAATATCAAGAAAAAGGGATTTTTGGATTTTCATTTGAACCATGATGATCAAGGCATAGATGGCACATTGGTTTTAATATCAACCATCATGATTATTGAAATGATCAAAAGAAAAATTGACCATGGCATGATGAGCAATAGTGATTAATAACAGTGATGGTCAACAGGCATAGTGATTACTGTTACAGACACTGAGGGTGTTACAAATCTCCCCCACCACAAGAATTCTCGTCCCGAGAATTTAAGTGGTAACGAGGAAAAGATCGGGGTATTCATCGCGAAGACGATCTTCGCGTTCCCAGGTGGCGTCATCTTCAGAATGATTTGACCACTGAACCTTGAGGAATTTGACGGTCTTGTTGCGGGTTCGACGTTTAGACTGATCGAGAATGCGGCTCGGATGTTCTTGATAAGTCAAGTCTTTTTGTAGCTCAATCATATCATGTTCCACTTCTTGAATAGGGTCTTTGAAGCAGCGATGAAGTTGCGACACGTGGAAGACATCGTGGACTTGGGAGAGGTTCGGCGGCAATTCCAATCGGTATGCCACGGGTCCACTCCTGGAAAGGATACGGAACGTGCCAATGTAGCGAGGAGCCAACTTTCCTTTGATCCCGAAGCGATGAGTGCCTCTCATGGGAGTGACATGGAGGTAAGCTTGTTCACCAGGCTCTGATACCAACTTGTGACACCCCCAAATTCAAGTCGTGTACAGTAATCATACACGCAGGGTACACGACCGAAATCAGGGTGCCACGATGATAATATCACAACACAACACTAGACTCAAATAAAAATAAAACTAATATTACAACCAGGGATCACGAGGATCCGAAAACATAAGTTAAACAATCATAATATCTGAGTACAGACATACTTAGTCAAGTTTTGCATTAAGAAGGCTAGCACAAATATCATCAGAGGTACAGATTGAAAAGGCGAGGCCTCCTGCCTGGGATCCACCGAACTACTCCTGGCCAAAGGCGGAACTCGATGTTGTAGAGGGCTCCGGGGATCTTCTACTCCTGGACTCCAACGTCGACTGGAGCGGCTGATCAGGAAAAAAGGGGGGAAATAAAGCAAGGGTGAGTATCTAGCATACCCGCGAGTCTTACGTCCGCTACTAAGCAATTATGCATTTGTATCGAATGGAAAGGGGATGCTGTATATAGTGGATTACAAGGTAGAAATCAGAATAAGGATGAGAAGCTAGGCCTTTCGAAGAATAGCATCTTCCAACGAGTCTTCAAGCACAAGAAGAGAATAGCCTTCAGTTGAATAGCATGAATGTAATAACAATGCTGCAGAAGTTGCTGTAGCATTGTATAATAGTAAGTTGTAATTATTAATAATTTTAAACGCCTCCGAGATCCCCTGCTCGACTTCCCCGCGAGGAAGAAAAACCCGGATCCAACAGTTTAATAGTAGTAGTTTGTAGTGGTAGAGTCTGGCTTCAGCATAAAGCGTCCTGTTACCGTGCACACGGCTATTCGAATAGATTAAACTCCCTGCTGGGGTGCACTGGTGTCATACTACACGCTCGGATCTCCAGGGTGGCGTTCACCTTGTTAGGGTACACCCCACCGAGGCTATCCGACACGCCAAGGCCCATCCTACAGCTCATCAGAGAGGTCCCCGCCGGTCTGCAAACCTTAGGGCAAGGGGGTCATGGGCCTATCACCCCTCCCTCTCCGGGTCGTTGTGAGGACGGTGGATACCACACAACTCTATCATGGATGCGGATCCGACCGCGCCACAATGCTGAACTGGACGTCTTTGAGATCTTTCGAACGAGGCCACGACGCGGAGGACCCACACTGTAATCCCACGTATAGGTAGTGCGTACATGCCAAAAGGCTACTCAATTCATCCGTCTAACCCATTAAGCATTTTATTATTTTTATGTCGAGACAACCGTTATCGTTGCCCCTTTCTAGATGAGTCGCGGACAACGACAGCAGTCAGAACCACCAGTAACATTGGTGCCTGCCCTGTCGTCCCACCACCTCGTGTGGTTACCAACAAGGTGAACCGTCTCCTTACCTTGTCTCGCGTTTTCTCCAAAGAGCTCGACTTTCGTACAACAGGATATTTGTCGGCCACGAACTGTACCAGGCCCGCCGCACAACGGTGGAATACACCTGACATCTCGTTCCGCTAAGATACCCTGCGCGGGCACTGTGGGGTCACCCGACTCCTTACCTATAAGGACAACCGTGGTTCAGTACCCTAGGACGGCTATACAGAGTCAGCAACGAGTGGAGTACAAGGATTACTCCTCGATAGCTCACACTTGATGTGGCTCGGCAGAGCCGGGGTAGGGGCCTGAAGCGTTGTCTGCTCTGAACCATACCTGTAGTAGTTTATGATGTATCGTTTCCACGACCACTCCCAGAGTAATCATGGCCCGCTATCTAATCCTATTGACTAACAAGGCGCATGGTTAACTGCTGATTATAAGACATATATACATAGGGCAGCATAGGATAGCGGAAAGGTAATCAAGGGAGGACAATGATAAGCTATGCAGTTGAATAGGATTGTAACGTAGAAGTAGAAACAATGCCTAGTGCAAGAAATGTACGGAAAGATAGTCGATATCTGGGGAAGAGAATGGATCTGTTTTCTTGGAAGCTCGACGGTAGAGATACGGTCGTTGTCGACGTAGTCGATCACAGGGGCATCAGCAGCGGACGTCGAGACTACCGGACAATAAGAGAGGGGGAAGAAACAATAAATACACGGAAATAATAGAGATACAAATACAAGACATGGAAAACGTTAAGCTAGAGGTGAACTAGCGCAGTGCTACATGTTGCAGACGAAACGGGAATTCAACCGGCAATTTTACCGGCTCCGAACGATTACTAGACAGACGGCCCGGAGGGGGGGATGTCGATGTTCGTTGTGTTAGAGGGGGGTGGTTGACATATAGATAGCATATTCGTATTCGTTGTATTTTTCTGATCAACTTTCATGTATAAAGTTTTTGAATCTGACTTACGGTTTAAAAGATTTTGAATTTCTAAATTTAAATCATTTTTAAATCAATTTCTGGAAGTTTCTTTATTATTAAAATGCAACATTATCCATAACTAGTTGATTGGTCAAATCTGACCAGTGGGTCCCACTGGTCAGCCTCACAGTGTTAATAAACCATTTAATTAAATCTAAGCAATCACTGGGCCCACATGTCATACACAGAAACTTAACTAAATTCATTTAATTAATCTAATTAAAAGGTGGGTCCCATATGTCATAGGCTCAGTACTAATTAAATAGCTCTTTTAAAATTAACAGTTAATTAAGGGGGGCTGGCCCCACATGTCATAGGCTCACTTGGATGCTCGAGGAGAAGTTGCGGTGGCCGGGGGAGCGCCGGTGTCGACGAATTTTGCGCGGAACTCGGCGAGCGTGGCGGGGAAGTAGCTTCGATTTCGGCGGGGTAGGCCCTCACGGCCCGAATGGATGGCAGGGGAAGACGAGGACCACCCCGTTGCTCCGCCTGGACACGCCGGCGTGGCGCGGGGAGCACGGTGGCCGCGTGGCCGGTGGCAGCACGCCCACGGCTACGCACGGGCGAACCCGGAAGAGAGCGAGGGGGCACGGGGAGAATTGGAAGGGGGCGCTAGGGTTTCGAGCAGGGGTGCAGGGGCTTTAACCTCTCCGGAGGTGACCTGGATGGGCGCCACGACGACGTCGGCCATGGCGATGGGCGCCACGGTACCCCCCTATGAACAGGGGGTTGAAGAAGGGGTGCCCGGGTGGGCTGGGCTTGGCCCAGTGGGAGGGGAGGGGGGTTTGCCCCCTGGGCATTAGATAGGTTTTTATTTATTTTTGTTTCTTGATAAATTTTATCTTAGCAATTAAATGTATTTTGTAAAATATTATACATGTTCCATAATTAATGTTACCACCCACACAAGTGCTATAAAAAGTTTGGGCTTTAAACAAAACCATTTAGTACCTCATTTAAATAATAATTATTTACTTTTGGACTTTTTAAGCTACTGTTTTTATTGTTTGAACTATTTCATGGTCCAATAAATTCCCATGCACATATTTCCATGATCTACTGATTATTATGCAATTTATAAAAGTGGTGCAAGCTTTTTAGGCAAGGTTTATTTTTGCCCATTGTTTTCATATCAAGAAAAAGGAATTTTTGGATTTTCATTTGAACCATGATGATCAAGGCATAAATGGCACATTGGTTTTAATATCAACCATCATGATTATTGAAATTATCAAAAGCAAAATTGACCATGGCATGATGAGCAACAGTGATTAATACCAGTGATGGTCAACATGGATAGTGATTACTGTTACAGACACTGAGGGTGTTACACTTCACTAGTAACAACAACAAAGACTTTATCTGCACTCCTAATGACACACCTGCCACTTCAGCTACCTCTTATGAAATTAAACCTGCTTTGCTAAACCTTGTTATGAGAGATCAATTCTCTGGTGCTGGAAATGATGCTGCTTTACACTTGAACAATTTTGTTGAGTTATGTGATATGCAAAAGTATAAAGAAGTAGAAAGTGATGTTGTTAAGCTTAAGATTTTTCCTTTTTCCATGAGGGAAGGAGATCTGGTTTCAATATTTGCCTAGGAATAGCATAGATTCTTGGGATAAGTGCAAAGATGCTTTTATTGGGAAGTACTGCCCATCTGCTAAAATTATCCAATTGAGGACCAACATTATGAATTTTAAGCAATTGGATAATGAAAACGTTGCCCAAGCTTGGGAACGAATGAAATCTCTTGTTAAGAAATGCCCTACACCTGGTTTGACTACTTGGATGGTTATCGAGACTTTTTATGCAGGCTTGAATTTTACCTCGCGGAACCTGTTAGATTCGGCCGCGGGAGGAACCTTTATGTCAACTATACTTGGTGTTGCCACAAAACTTCTCGATGAGATGATGACCAATCATTCCCAATGGCACACCGAACGCGCTCCAACAGGTAGGAAGGTAAACTCTGTCGAGGAGATTACCTCTCTAAATGACAAAGTTGACTTGATTATGTCTGTACTTACCAAGAAACCCTTTATTGATCCTAATGATGTTGCTCAGGAACAAGTAGATGTGAACTTTATTGCTAGAAACAACTTCAACAATAATGCTTATAGGGGCAATTTTTCTAGCAATCCTAGACCATTTCCATCCAATTATGGGAACAACAACACTTATCCTAGAAACAAGAACCCCACTTCTGAACTAGAAAGCATGCTTAGAGACTTTATCACTACCCAAAAATCCTTCACCAAGAATGTAGAAGAAAAATTAGCTAAATTAGATAATCTTTCTTTGAAGGGAGACATCTTAGCCCTTGATGTTGAGATGCTTAAAATTATAACATCTCCCCTTGAGGAGAGGAAGGCCACTCCTATAAATGCTATCTCATTACAAATCAATGAAAATATTAGGATGATGGATAAACTTAAAGAAAGATGGGCTAGATAAAAAGAGCAAGAGGATAGAATTAAGAGCCTTCCTACACACCACACAGTCGCCACTATCCAAATTGTTGAGGACACCCAAACTATTAGCACCCAACACACTCCTAGTCCCATTGGACCTATTAATGGTGATGCTAATACCTCAAACGTAGAAGAAGAAACTCCTATGAACATAGAGGGTTTAAAAAATGTGAGCCTAGATGACACTACTACACCTTTTTATAGTAGTGATATTGATTTTGATAGTTGTACCCTCTCATAAGTTATTACCTTGTTACACAAAATTTCTAGAGACCCCCACACTAGCACACTTAATCTTTCCTTCACGGAGTATATAACTAATGCTCTCATCAAAGCTAGGGAGGATAAGCTTAGAATAGAAGCCTCCATACCTAGGAAGCTAGAAGATGGTTGGGACCCTATGATAAAAATTAAATTGAATAACCTATCTTGCTATGCTTTATGTGATGTTGGAGCTAGTACCTCCGTCATGCCCAAAAGAATGTATGATATGTTTGAACTGAAGCCCTTTGAGCCTTGTTGTTTTGGTGTTCGTCTCGTTGAATCTTCCTTAAAGAAACCTTTGGGGAAGATCGACGATGTTCTTGTCATTGTCAATGACAATTATGTTCCTGTTGATATTATTATTATGGATATAGAGTGTGAACCTTTATGTCCATTTATTTTGGGACATACTTTTCTTCGCACCGTTGTTGTTGTTATTGACATGAAAGAGGGAAATATAAAATTTCAATTCCCTCTCAAAAAGGGGATGGAACACTTCCCTGGAAAGAAAATCAAGTTACCTTTTGAGTCCGTTATACGGGCTAGCTATTCTCTCTCTCTTGATAAACCTTGATTCTTCTTTTGCTTTATGCCTAGCTTAAAGGCGTAAAAGAAAGCGCTTGTTGGGAGGCAACCCAAGATGTTTTTACTTCTGTTTTTAGTGGTATTGATGATTTTTACTACCGTAGCAACATCATTGTATCTTTATTTTCAAGCTTTGTGCCAAGTTATAGCCTCTTATGATAAGGGAAGCAAAAGGTGTGACATGCTGTCCAGAAAACAGATTTTTTCTGCTTGACGGAAATAATCGGAACAAATCACAAATTCATCTTTTTGAGCTGAATTGTTTACACAGCATGCTCTATGCAATTGTGAAACTTTTTTATGTTTTGAGTTTTTTGATTTGAGTTGAATAAGTTCCCCAAAAAAATTCTCTACTACCTGTTGTTCCGTTTTTCACAGATTCTTCCATGTTTTGCCTCTTTTTTTGAGGCAATGACCGTAGAACAATTGTTCTACGGTATGTTTTCAATTTTATCATGCATAAAGTTACAATGGTAATTAAAATGGAAGAGAATAAAAGAAAAAGGGGGGAGGATCAACCTATACAGGTTTTCAATAACATGAGAAAAAGGAGAACTAGATTAAACTGCCTAAAAAAATCCAACTTATGAAAGGTAGTGGTCTATCCAGTCTTGCAACTTGGGTGGAAGACCCTCTTTTATTCTGAACTGAAGAAATTTTATGTCTTGAGCTAGGTTTATTCTCCATCCTTGAATTGCGGCTTGTTCATTTCGGAACACTTTTCCATTTCTCTGTTTCCATATGTTCCAGCATCAAAGAATGGTGATTTCCATCTCTAGTTCCTTAGGAAAGTGTTGCATTGCTAATAGGGTTTCTTCATAAACATATGTCCCTCTTATTTTAAAAGGCATGATGGACATCCAGCATCTATATGCAAAGTTATAGTCCCATAGAAGGTGAAGCAGTGTCTCACTGGACTGGGAGTTACAGCAGGGGCATTCATAAGAATTTAGGAGCATTCCTTTCCTTTGTAACATGGATCTTGTATTAATTCTATTGTTTAGAACTAGCCAGTAGAAAATTTTGTGCTTGAGCATGCTTGTTGTCTTCCGTAATTTATTTAAAAGGTCGGATCCTTGGTGTTCCTCCGTCAAATGTTTATATATGGTCATGGAGGAATATGATTGCTGACCATGGCATGACCATATATCTTTTCCTTGAGTTTCAGCTGGGATGTTGTGCATTAAATCTTGGAGCTGGTTCCAAGCTTGTGTAGTTAAGGGAGTATGAAACATGTCAGTCCAACTGGAGTGCTGCCTGAAGTTCTCTAATGTTATTCTACTGTCTAATGCAAATGAGTACAACTCTGGATATTTTTGCCTCATGGGTTCTTTCTCCGAGTTGTCTTTCCACGTCAAAATTGTGTTTCCCTTTTGTGGCTGAATGGTGGACTGTCTCTTATATATTTCCATAAGTGGAATATGAGATTTCCACCAAAAGGATCCCACAGTTTGATCTTCAGGGGACCAATTTCCATAGGCTGTCTCCCATATCAGGGCCACCCATGGCAGGTCTTCTTTATTGAGGAATTTATGTATGTTCTTGATGAGCAATGCCTTGTTATGATTTGAGATATCCAAGATCCCCAGCCCCCCATTTTCTTTTGGTTTGCAGACTTTGTTCCAGGAAATAAGAGGTGCTCCTCCCTGATCTTGCCCATATTTCCTCCAAAAGAAGTTCCTCAAGTATTTGTTTATTTGTGTGATGATTCCCACAGGCAGTACTAGGGAGCACATAAAAAAATTTGGGGAGGGCAGAGAATACTGATTTTATTAGGAGCAATCTTCCAACATAGGATAGCATGGTGCTACAGCCAGCAAGTCTTTGGTCAATTCTCTAGAGTACATGAACAAAATGTTCAATCCTTGGCTTTGTGATCCCCATAGGAAGACCCAAGTATGTGAATGGGAATGATCCCAATTTGCACCGTAGGCAGTTTGTCAGAGCTGGAATTCTGCTTTCATCAACATTAATAGGGACAAGGAATGATTTATGGGAGTTTATTTTCAATCCAATGAACTCAGTGAAGCAGTGTAGCAGATTTTTCATTTGTTCCAATTGAATGCAGCTAGCTGGCAGTACCACTATTGTGTCATCTGCATATTGAATTGTGGGAAAATTTGGGCAAGTCATAGAATGGATTGGAGGTTCCAGTAGGTTAGAAATCCTTGCTTCATTGCATATTGACTGGAGGAGATCACCTGAAAGTACAAATATCCTTACACCTCTTCGGTAGTGAATAACTTTCCCAGGAATACCATTCACTAGTACAACTGATGTACCAGAACTAAGTGTCATTTGAATCCAGTTGCACCAAATGTGACCATAGCCCTTTTCCTTTAGAATTTCCAAAATTGAGGAGTCCTCAATCAGGTCAAATGCCTTTTCAAAATCCAGCTTCAACACAACCACTTGTTTGTTGGAGATGTTGCATAGATGCAGGTACTCATAAGTCCAAGCTACACAGTATTGTATGGATCTATTCTTTATGAATCCATACCGATTTGCATGTATCATAGTTGTGATCACCTTCTGCAGTCTGTTTGCTAGTAGCTTGGTGATGATCTTGATTGTGCAGTTTAACAGTGAGATTTTTCTGAAGTCATTGGTGGTTATGGGCGCATCTTTCTTTGGAATCAGGGTGATGAATGAAGCATTGACGCTCTGGAGATTTACCTTTCCATCATGGAAGTCAGCAATTAGTCTATAGAATTCCTGACAAATGATGTCCCAACATTTATTTACAAAGGAAACATTAAATCCATCTGGTCCTCGTGCTTTATCTTTTGGCATTTGCTTGATGACCTCATCAATTTCAGATGTTGTGAATGGTCTTTCAAGTTCAGCATGGTTTTCATTTCTTTCTAGGATGCCCTTGAGATCAAGTGAGTTGGATGTTGGAAGTGAGGTGCATAGTCTATCTTTAAAAGCTTTCCAAAGGAGATTTGATTTATCTTGTTGCTCTGTGATGATATTTCCATTTCCATCATGAAGGCTATTAATGAAGTTGTTTTTGAACTTGATGGTTGCTTTTGTTTTGAGGAAGTGAGAACTTTTTTTTATCAAAATTGACCCATGTGATAGTTGCTTTTCTGTTTCCAATAGATTCTTTGGAATTCTAGAATATTTTCTAAGTGCTCTTTAAGAATTTCTCTACCATTTTCCTCAATGTTTAAAAGTGCTCTAAATTCCTCAAAGAAATCGCACATGTGAATTACTTCATTGCAAGCTTCGGCTATTGATGCCAGGTTTGACAGATTTTTTGACCAGATTTTCAAACCTTTTCTGAGCCGTTTAAATTTGGCTGTGATTATCTCTTCACTGTGTTCTTCTTGAATTGGTTGGTTCCAGTTGTCTTGGACTACCTGCCTGAAGTCCTGGTGCTCCAGCCAAAAGTTCTCAAATATGAATATTTTAGATTTAGGCATAGTAGTTCCAATTGAGATAAAACAAGGGGTGTGGTCTGAGGTTATCTTGGATAGAGTTCTAAGAGTTGTATTGGGGAAGGAAACTGTCCAGTGTTCAGATGTGAAGGTCCAATCCAGCTTTTCAAGAATAGGGGCATCTTGCATATTACTCCAAGTAAATCTCCTATATTTTAAAGGTATTTCTACCAGTGCCAAGGTATGTATTGCTTCATTGAATTGCACCATGTTGGATATGTCCCCAAGGCCTCTGTTTCTATTGTGTGGATATCTTATGTAGTTGAAATACCCCACAATTATCCAGTCTGAGGAGTCAAGCATTTGAATGTTTTTGAACCAATCAATAAATTCAACTCTTTGTTCATTATCACATGGCCCATAGATGTTGGTTAGGATCCAGGATTTATTGTTCCTGAGTGATTTCAGTCTAATAGAGACTGAAAAATTATTCTTATGCAGACATTCCCCAGTAAACAAACTATCATTCCAAGCATCAAAATGCCACCAGATGTTCCATGTGATGGAACAAACTCAAATTTTTTAATTCTAGAAAGACATAAATTATTCAAATAAGCTTGGTCAAAAGTTTCCCTCTTAGTTTCCTGAAGGCAAATAATTGAACAACTAGCTTTAGAAATTTTGTTTGAAATGGCCAGCCACTTTCTTTTTGAGTTAATTCCCCTGATATTACAGTTTAGAATATTCAATGAAACAACCATACTATGGAAAGGTTTTTAAACTTAGTCTTACAGAATCCAAAATAAATCATCCTCTTACATACTCAGATTATTACATGACCAAGGAACAACAAAAGAAATCTTGTTCCTACTGCAATCTGAGTAGCCTCAACTTTCCAATCTAGCATGATTAAGCTTTTTTGGTGGCCATCTTTTTCCCTTTCTTCTTGTTCTTCAGCACCTCCTCAGTTGTATCTTTTGCATTAACCTTGCAATAAGAAATATTCAGATTTTTTACAACTTTGCATTTGACAGGAGGGGGTACTGCTTTGCATGCCAAGCAGTTTCTATTCAGACATAAGTCATGTTTAAAACCATTTTCCTGACAAGATAATCTAGCACTTCTTCTTACCTCAGATTCTACTAGAGGTGCTCTGTCCTTTCTTTTCCCCTTTACATGCATTGCACTTGTGGAAGATGCAATGAGGGATTCCTTGTTAGTGATCTTGATGGCCTTCCCCTGGGGAGTATGAAACATATTAGATGAAAGCAGTCCATTAGCATAAGATGTGTTCCGATTGGGTCTATTTTCAGAGCAATGATTAGACTGGGTAACAGGGTATTTATCAGGAATAAAAATGGTCATTAGATCCTCATGAGATGTCCCATCCACAATGATATTCCACATTTCATATTGAAGGAATTTACATATCCATTCAAATTTATCAGGGGAAAGAAGTTGACTAGCAATAAAGTGAGCCCATTCTTTTGGTACCTGGAGCTGCTAGGACTCATCTTGGCTGGAATGAAAGAAAGTCCTCCAAGTCTCAGTCGAAAAAGAAGCAGAGAAGTCCTCATGCTCCTGCAAATAATGACATTGAGAATATTTCCCTTTTATATAAAACCCAGGGGGAGGAGAACTGTTTGCAGTAGAAGTTTTATCAGAAGAGCCATGTCAAGAAACCTCATTCCCCAGTGACACTATGTGTGTGTGTTGTTGATTGAAGAAGTTTGAGAGTTGATTTCCTCCTCTCCAGGTTTTTCCATCTCAATTTCCTCATCAACTGAGACAGAAGCACTGGATGCAGGGACATTGTTCTTTAGGGCTGGTTCAGAAGTAGTTTCAACAGGCTGGAGTACTAGATCAAGTGGATTATCTAGGAGGTAGAAAGGGTCCACAGCAAGATTATCGTATTCCATGACTTCTAGTTCAGGGGCTGGTAGTCTGTCCTTAGTAGCATGACTTAGAGGGCCTTGAGTTTCCAGTTGGGCATCATTGTTCTGGAGTGATTGTGCAAGTCCATTTCTGTTCAGAGATAGCTAGAGAGCATTTGTGTGGACCTCAGGCCCATCATGAATGTGGCCCAAATGGTTTAAATTATTTCCCTCCACAATTGTTGCTGAAACTTCAGAAGGGTTGCTCAGTGTATTTGATCCAAGTGAGAGAATGAGGTTACTGTCTGAACTCTGCTCTAAATCTGATTTGTTTATGTCAATTTCCTCTTGCACAGGGAGCTGCTCTTCTAGTGGCTGCATAAGCTCTGCCAGCTCTAGAAATTCTCCAGGGACCACCTCTTGATAATTGTCTTCCTCAAAATCTCCACCAGCAGGATCCGCCCAATGACCCCATCCTGGCATGTTTAGTCACTCATTGTTGGCTTCCAGGTCCTCATTTAAATATGGTATAACAGGGTTGGGAGCATTGAGATCATCTACAACTTGGTAGTGCATCAAAGGACCAATGAAGTGATTGTTCTGATTGGGGTGAAAATGAGGATTATTTGGAGGTGGAATTGGGTTGCCATTGGGGGGAAGTGCATCTTCATTAGGTGGACCTCCTCCCAACATCTCTTGTTGTAAAATTACAACAGGGACTGTCCAAGATTCATGTATGTCTCCTTCTCCCATGACTATGCTAATAGGGATGTCACTGAGATTGTCCACTCTGACCTTGAGAATAATGTATGCCTTGCAGCTTCTGATTCTATCCCAAAGGATTAATTTGGCAAAGCTCCTGACAACATTTGCCACTTTCTGTATATCTCTTTTATCAAAGGGGAATCCCACAAGCTGTATCCAGACATCCCTATTTAGGGCAAAGTTCCTCTAGTTCAGCCCTTGATTATGCTTTTCAAAAACCACATCGATGTCATCAAACATATGGGGGCTTTCAAAAATCGGAGCATCCCTATCTAGTGCACTGTTGAATCTAATGTAAGCTTGGCAAAACGGGGAGGGGCAGATTTCCACAAACTGAGTTTGTCTGACATGCAATAGAAACTCTCCAAGAATATTTCTTAGATTTGCAAACTGAACATTATGATTTGGCATTGGAATCATAGTATAAATCACCCATTCTTCATGTCTAGGAATATAAGGGGAAGAGAATAACCGTATTCGTGGAGGCCTCCCCTGCACCTCCATGGCTTGCTTCCCTGGCGGAAGAAACTGACGGGGATCATAGGGAAATGCAACCATTGTTCCAGGGCTTGGGTGGATTGCAGTTGCTGGCTCGGCGGCAGCGGGTTCTGAGATTGCGGATGGTGGAATATGCTGCAATGGCGTAGGAAGTAATCCAGGCGCCGCTGAGGGAGGCTTAATGACCGGCCTGTAAACGCGAGCTACTTCCTTATGAGTAGTCCCATTAGCTAAAATTTCTACGGCTTCCCCGGGATATTGCTTCTTTCCAAAAGTAGAAACGAACCGGCAGTCTCTGGCAATGTGGCCCCATCGCTTGCACCTATGGCATTTAATTTTTTTGAGCAATTGGGCCGGACGTGATCGGTTCCAAGGCAGCGAGTGAAATATGGGCCTGACTTATGGGCTTGCGATGCGCTGCGAATTTGAACAATGGAGGTTGCCGCCCGGGAGCCACTCGGATCAAAATTATCATTAAAGCAGTGATTGACTGGGGAATTATTTCGCTGTCTTGAATTACCAGAGCCATTAGGGTGGCCCATAACTGGTCTTGAATAATCATTAACCGGATTTGAATTTTGAATATTTGGGGAATTTAAGGAATACCTCAGATTGGCTTCATGATATAATTTGATCTGGTGCCAATGGAGTTGATGTACCTTGGAGCTTGGACTGCTTGCACATAAGATTTTTTCTGGAATGATCCACCATGGTCCAAGTACTTTTTTTCTCTTGTTGATATAGCTGAAATTCTTTTCGATAATTTGGGCCCCCTGAATTCCAAAGCCAGAAAGATAGACTAAAAAGTGGAGTGATGATGTTACCTCCATTATAAATTGCAAATCTAACGTCTAGTGAGGAGACAGAAAATTTGAATGTCAGGTTTTGCAGCCTGGACACTTTGAATATGCTTGATCTTCCCCCAAAGCAAGAAAGTAAGATGACCGGGAATGTAGCTTCAGCAAGCCTGATCTTGGATTTCTTAAATTCAGCAACAAGGAAGAATTCTGTTAGCCCAATACCTTCTTGGAAGTTGATCGGCTTCTTATACTTTTTCCAAATACTCTTCTCAAAATCTGCTCCTTTGTCAAACGAAAGCTCCTGTAGAGACATGATTGAGGTGGTAGTTTACCTTCAAAGTGCAGAGAAACAAAGAAGAACGGATCCACCGGAGTAGGAAAGAGTCCAGTCGATTTTGGACGCCGTGACCGGAGTGGAGCACGACATGGTGCAGATGGCCGTCGTGGCCGGAGTGGAGCACGACATGGAGCAGGTGGCCGTCGTGACCGGAGTGGAGCACGATGGGAGGATGGTGGCCGCCGTGGCCGGAGTGGCCAAGGGCGGAGAGGGCAGGGCTTTCAGACTCTCAGACAGTCAGTACTTGACCCGTTTTGCCTTTCTTCGCTTTTGCAAACCTTAAGCTTTCTTTTTCTGTGTAAAAACCTTTTGGCAATCTTGAGAAACAGTATATATCCAAGGATATCTTTATATCCAGTGGGGAAAAATTATTTTATTAAGGGTACTAACCTCTCTAATCAGCTTATGATGAGCTATGTATGAAGGGAGTTTTCAAGTGTGCGAGGGAAGATGATGAAAGAAGATCCGGGAGTGTCAAATGCTCAAGCTTGGGGATGCCCCCATGCATCCCCAATAAATATTCAAGGAGACCCAAGCGTGTAAGCTTGGGGATGCCCCCGTGCATCCCCTTCTCCATCAACAATCATCAGTTCGTCCTTCGTCTCACTATATTTTTATCACTACATGCGTTATGTGCTATGCTTGGAGCGTCTCGCTCTTAGGTTTACTTTTTTAGTTTTCTTTAGCTTTGCTTGCTGTTCATAACAAGTTAGACCCCATCTTACTTTGTGTGGGGGATAAACACGCTCCACTCCAATATAGAACACATCATAGGATTTTTCATGCTTATCTTTCTGCTGTTGTGTGTTCTTTTTCTTTTGGTAGCTGCTGCCATGTTTAGTTTTAGTTTGTCTTTAGCAAGAGCCTTGGTTTTTTTTAGTTTGTTGCTAGAACTCTCTTTAGATTTCATGTTTATCTTGTTAAGAGAGTTGGTTGTTGCATTGAGTTGTGTCTTGTCTTTCAAAGTAGGTAATTGAGGTTGCTATTTAATTGTAGTAGTAACTTGCAATAGTTCTGAGGTATTGTGGTGGATAATGTTTGAAATTTTGGTGTCAAGAGCTCTAGCCTATTAGTGATAGGTGTCGTATTTTGGGAAATCCGTGTTTATTTTCAAAACCTACAAAACTATTTGAAAACTCTAGCTACTAGATGGATCACTAATCTTTGGAGGGATCGGATATTAGAGTACACTCACGAACCATGACTCGAGGATGCGCAAGGATAACCAAACCCCCATACACTCTTCCTCGGGGTAGTTGTCTCTTTGTGAACCTCCTTATTAGATTGAGAGTTACCGATAATAAGTGCATGAGTTCTCGGACTAATGTAAGTATTGAAAGTTGACACTTCCACCTTCTCATATTTACTAGCCTCTTCCGTACCGTGCATTTCCCTCTTCTCAATCCGAGAGTTGGCTTCCACCTTTGCTGATGCATCCAAACCATTGGCATGATACGCTCTGTCATCTTAAACCTCCCTATATCTTTCCTCGAAACAGACACCATACCTACCTATCAAGGCATTTCCATAGCCTTTCCGAGATATATTATCATGCAACATCCACCTCTTCGTGACTTGATCTTCATGTCATAAATGTTCCTGCTACACTGGCAGAGGTATACATTTCGTAAATCATGATAGCTACATCTTCTTTATGTTTGAGTACCTTGTAAAGTGTGAAAGATCTTCTTTAACTTCTTGGAAAATAGAGTGTTTCCCTTAAGTGAGGAAAAGATCCCAAAGTGGACAAATAAAAGATCCCAAAGAGGAAAAATGAGTTTTAAATAGAAAGAGCCATTGAGGCCACCAAAAAATAAAAAAAGAGAAAAAAGAAATAAAAAGAGAGAAAAGGGAAACACTACTATTACTTTTGAAAGATCAACGCTCGTACTCCCTCTTATCCTTGTACTCCATAGAGATGATTATTTTTGCATATAGCTATGTGGGGACCATCACACTATAGAACTTGGCTTGCATATTCCAAGGATGAACCTCCTCAAGCGAGCTCTAGGTCTTCATGAGCGAGAAATTTAGATGCACCCCCACTAGTTCCATTGGAGAGCTTTTCTTAGCTCATATGTGCATCCGTTGCATGGCAATCCCTACTCCTCACATCATATCTATCATTTGACCTTATCTCGCCTATGATTGTCCTCATTGATATGATCCCTTCTCACCCTTTTTGTCTTCCTCCTACACCATATTTCTCTCTTTGCCTAAGTGTCAACTTTCGTGCTTACGCTCATCCATTGCATGAGTGCTCAAAATATCGAAAAGGAGTGGATCAAATTGACTTGTATGTGGCTAGTGGTCTGGGGACAAGTCAAGATAAGATTCCAAAGAAGACCAAGTGTGAAACTTTAGTAGATTGAGTTCTCAACAAATATACTTTTTTCTCTCGTATTCCCATCCCCCTTCTTCCACGGAAACACCAACTGGAGACATTCGAGTCACGGACAGCTAAGAGCTCTTGCAACTAATGTTCTTCCGATGCTTGTTTCAATGCTAATATAGACTCTTGCATGTTATGACTTGAATTGAATCACATACCTTGATTGCTTTACTTTCAAAGTTCTTATATGGTTGCTAGCATGTCACCACAGAAATTATGCTTGTGATCATTTACCTACTCGAGGACGGGCAGGAATTAAGCATGGGGATGTTGATACGTCCCAAACGTATCTATAATTTTTTCTTGTTCGATGCATGTTTTGTATGATATTGCTATGATCTAGATACACTTTCATACATTTTTTATCATATTTGGACTAACTTATTAACTTAGTGCACCACAGTGCCAGTTCCTGTTTTCTGCTGTTTTTCTATTTCACGTTTCCCCCATATTAAAACTGCTCCGAAAATTCGGGAAAAATCAGATAAAAAATCAGTGTGAAGGAACCTTTCGGAATAACCTAGGTGGGGCCAGAGGGCCACCACCAGGGATCCAGGCGTCCACCTGGCGCGGCCTAGGGTCTGGCCGTGCCGGGGGGGGCTCTTGGAACCCTGGTGGCCCCCCTGGCTGCCCCCTTAGCCTATTTAATCTCCGTGATGCGAAACCCACGAAGACAGAACCCTTTTTCGCGATCTCGCCTCTGTTCCGCCACCGCTGGGCTTCCAAGATCTGGAGCGCTAGCAGCCCTCTTCCCGGCACCCTGCCGAAGGGAGGATTGACCTCCGGGAGCTTCCCCTCCACCATGGACCCTTCTCGGATGTGTCGTGAGTATTTTCCCTTGGAGCCTGGGTCCATGATCAGTAGCTATGTGATGTTATCCTCCCCTCTTTGTTCTTCATGGTTTAGACCTCGTGAGCTTCCCTACATGATCGAGGCACATATGTAATTTTCTGTTGTTGCTATGCTAAGTTTGATGGGATCTGATGGATTATGAGATTATGTTCAGATGGTGATTGAGTAATATTTTGGTTCTTATCTTTTATATTTTTATTCCTAAGTAATTCTTGCATGTTCTCTGTTGCTGTTTATTGCTTTGGACAAGTAGTAGGTAGTAACTCCAAGAGGGAACGTTATGCTCAATTGTGGGTTCATGCCCCCGATGACACGCTTGAGTGAAAGAAACATGAGTCCAGGGGATGTGTTGTTGCCACAAGGGGGAAAACAATGTTTCTTGTAACCGCGATTGCAAGGATTGTTTACTTTAGTGACAGTGCTTTTTAATGCAGTTGTCTGTTGCTTTGGGTTTACACGTTGGGTGGGGCTCGCAACTTAATACCAGAGAGATGTTCTGATAGATAACTGAAGGTGGATGATTATTAGTAGATGAAGTTGGATTTCGGTCTACTTATTTTGGCGTACCGCCCATGCTTTTGAGCCTCTTTCCTTTCTTTGTAGCATAGTTAGCATTGCGGTGCGTTTTTAATCGTGTCAATTGCCCAACTGTAATTTGTTTACCTCGCATAGTAGTTTTATCGTCTTTTTCGAGAGAGGCATCACTAGTGAACATCACGGGACCCCAATCCATATTCTCATCACTGTTTACACGCTTATTTATTTTCCTGCTTTTACTTTCTAGTTTCTATCACCATTATCATTATCCGTTGTGTTTGATCCTTTGTAAACAACAGGACTTGAGAGATTGACAACCCCTCTGAACTTCGCTCGGAGCAAAGTTATTTGTTTCTGTGTGCAGGCCCAGGTTAAGAGAGCAATATCTCAAACGGCGCGTTGATCGCTTCACCACCTACTTATCATCTACGGAGTCCTACGAGTGACAAACCCTATCGTCTACATAGGGGAAATTTGCTGCTATCCTACATCTCACCTTCCACTTGGGGTAACCAACGAAGGGCGAGAAACCATTATCATCATCTCGCACATCAGGGGGCAATACTATTATTCCTTTTAGACGATCCACAGTCGTGCTTCAGGTCTTCATGAGCAAGCGAGTTGGCTTTTATATTCCAATGATGAGCCTTCTCAAAAGATCTACAGGTCTTCATGAGCAAGCGAGTTGGATGCACCCACACTAGTTCCATTGGAGACCTTTCATATTCATAGCTCATTTGTGCATCCGTTGCATGGCAATCCCTACTCCTCACATCATATTTATCATTTGGCTTTGTCTCGCCTATGATTGTCCTCATTGATGTGAGACGTTCATACTTTTTGACTTCCTTTCCCCATCATTTATTCTCTTTGCCATCCTAAGTGCCAAGTAATCTTGCTCGCGCTCATTCATTGCATGAGTGATCGCAATCAAAAGGGAGAGGATCGAATTGCCTTGTACCTAGCCAGTGGTCTGGGGACAAGTAAAAATAAGATTCCAAAGGAGACTAAGTGTGAAGTTTTAGTAGATTAAGTTCTCACCAACTATTTAGTATTTTTATGCTCTAAACCCATCTCTCACTTTCTGCAGGGGAACACCGATTGGAGACATTCAAATCACGGATAGCGAGAGCTTCTTGCACCTTTATGTTCTTACTTTTCTAGTTTCAACACTAGATATAGACTCTTGCTTGTTATTATCTTGACTTGAATTGCATATCTTCATTGCTATACTTTAAAGTTCAAATCTTTGTTGGTAGCATGTCACCATAGAAATTATATTTGTTGTTGAAATGATCGTATGGTCAACTAGAGGGGGGGTGAATTGGTGACTAACTAATTTAAACTTAATTACCAAGTTTTAGGGTTTAGAGGATAAATAATATTTTATAGAAGTGCTCTAGATGAACAACCATATGTGGCAAGCAAGCTTAAACTAAAATGCTAGGCAACAACTACCATAGCAAGCCAACAAGCATATGAAGTAGTACAAGTAAAAGTGTGGGAAAGGATAAACCACAAGTGACACGGAGACGCGGATATTTGTTCTACCGAAGTTCACACTCTTTTGAGGGAGTGCTAATCTCCGTTGAAGAGGTGCTCAATCCTCAAGAGAGCTGCCAAATACGTAGCTCACCATAATCTCCATTTTCGAGACACCCCCGATGGATGAGCCTCGATTCACTTGGGGTTGGTCTTGAAGTCGAGCACCACATCTTTACAAACTTCCCGGAGCACACCACAAGCACGGAAGCTTCCAAGGCGGAAACCTAGCCGCCTAGGAGCCAAAGCTCCGGGAGTAACAAAGTCAAAAGTGAAGAAATCTTGCGGGGAACACAAATCAGTTTGGTAGAAGTGTATATCGGGCCTTTCTATCTCAAATCCCAAAAGATCAAAAGGTTTGGGCAGAGGACTTGAGAGTATTGAGAAAAAAGGAGTTCTAGCAATGGATCTCAAGCAAGGGGGGGAGAAGTTAGGGTTGGAGGTGGAAGAAGGAGGGCTTTATATAGTCCAATGGGAGATGGGGAGGATCCAACTGTTGGAGCCCCATGCGCATGGGATACTCAGAGAGGAACCACCCATCCCGTGCGCACGGGGGTCTGAGACCCCGTGCGCACGGGCTACTTAGTAGGGTGCGGGGTACCCCGTGCCCATGGGCTTCAAAGACTCCGTGCGCACGGGCTACTCAGTAGGTTCCAGGGTACCCGGTACCCCGTGCACACGGGGTGGTCAGGAACTTTATGATCACTCCACTGAGAAGCCCTACTTGGCACATATAAAATCTACACCTTCCGGAGAGGTTTGTGGGAGGCTTGGTGACATGGAAAATGTGTTCCCACGCATGCTCTAACCTCGTTGACCCCTCTTAGTAGTGTGGTGTTACTACGACTCAAATCAAACCAAAAATAATCCTTCGAGTCGCCGGGAAAACCATGCCTTTTATCTTTTTATTAGCGGGGACAATCATCCGCCAAAATTAGTAACCCTCCACGAGACAAATGACTAGAGATAAATATTATAGGACCCGTCATTAGTCCCACTAACCACATTGTCATAATACCAAAACACCAGTTAGGATTAAATGCACTTTCAGTTTCATTTACCTACTAACGGACGAGCAAGAATTAAGCTTGGGGATGTTGATACATCCTAAACGTATCTATAATTTCTGCTTGCTCCATGCTTATTTTGGTGGTATTGCTATATGTTTTGATGCACTTTCATAACATTTACAACATATTTTGGACTAACCTACTAATCTAGTTCCCAGTGCCAGTTTATGTCTGTTATGGTCCGTGCATTGTAGAAAAATGTCAAAAATAGAAGTGCACGGAAGATTGCAGAAAAATTACCAAAAAAATATCCAAGTCTTGACTCCGGAAGCTCCAACCACCCCCGACCAAGCGCTTTGTTGTCGCGGCCAGGGGGTGGCCGTGCCCTCTGGCGGCCTGGGACGGGGGGACCACCCCTCACGATCCCCTTTGGCCTATATTACCGCCCGAGACAGAAACCCTCGAGGAGCTCCCCCGTTACTCGATTTCGTCCATTGTTCCACCGCCGAAGAGATTCCGATCTCGAGATCGCCAGAAGAACCTGTCCCGGCACCTTGCCGGAGGGAGGAGTGACCTCCAGAGGCATTTCCATCACCATGATCGCCTCCGGTATGCACCGTGAGTAGTTCTCTTGGACCATGGGTCCATGACCAGTAGCTATGTGATGTATCCTCTCCAATATTGTGCTTCAATGTTTTTCCCTTATGAGCTTCTTATCATGATCAAGGCATCTATGTATTAGTTCCTGTTTTGCTATGTTCTGTTTTCTTGGATCTGATGGATTATGAGATTATGTTCAGTTTGTGATGAGCAATATATTAGGTTTACCTTTATATTTTTGTTCTTGAGTTTTCTTGCATGTTCTTTGGCCACCTAGTAGATTGCAACTACAAGAGGCAGCTTTATGCATGATTGTGGGTTCATGCCCCCTCCGATGTCTAGCTTGAGTGACAGAATCATGAGACTAGGGAATGTGATGTTGCCACCAGGGAGAAAACATCGGTGCTTGTAACTACGGTTTCAAGGATTGCTTACATTATACATAGAGTGTTAAGGAAATTGTCTATTGCTTTGAGCCTATAATTTGGTTGGGGTTTACAACTTTATACTAGCGAGATGTTATGGATAGATATCTCAAGGTGCATGATTAGTGAGTAGATGTTGATGGATAAATGGTCTACTTGATTTGGTGTAATTCCCACATGATTGAGCCTCTTTACTTTCTACTAGCATGATTAGCATTGCAGTGCGTTTATAATCCTATCAATTGTCCATCAGTAATTTGTTCACCCAACATAGTTGTTTATCGTCTTTTGGGAGAGAGATATCACTAGTGAAAGTCATGACACCTCGTTCCATATTTCCACCATCGTTTACACCGTTCCCTTTTACTGCTTTTATTTCCTTTCAGTCGCACCCACTATTATTTACCCTTCCTGTTTGGTCCTTTGCAAACAGCAAGGCCGGAGATATTGACAACCTCTCTGAACTCATTGGGAGCAAAGGTATTTGCGTTCTTTCACTACTGGGAAAAAGGCCTTTAATGGCGCACCTGTTTTGGCTACTAATAGCGCACATTAGGTGCGCCATTACTAGCACGCCATTAGTAACTTTTAGTAATGGCGCACATTTGGTGCGGCATTACTATCTCAGGTAGTAATGGCGCACCACATATGCGCCATTACTACCTCTTCTGGTGCGCCACTGGACACCTTTTTTCAAAAAAATATTAATTTGGAAGGTGGGAACATAGTAGTGGCCCATTATCTAAGGTGCGCCATTACTAACTTTTTTTTCAAAAAAATTCTTCAATTGTTTTTTCAAATTTCTTAATCTCGGGTCACTACGGCTTTATCTCAAGTCAAATTGCACTCCGTGGTCAAACTTCCCGGAGGGTCACCCATCCTCACACTACTCCATCCCCACCACGCTTAACTTCTGAACTCCATTGAACTCCTGCCCCAACTCACTTCACAAAGACTTGTTGATATATGTATCATATCAATCCTATTAAACCTTATTCATGTCTAGGACCTTGTTCATGTCCATGGGTGTGATGAAATTTTGAACTTTTTTTTTGAAACTTACCGAACAGTCTCTTATCATATTTTGAATATTTTTCAAATATTTTTTCAAAAAATCGAAAAAAGTAATTTTTTCTGTTACTAGTGGTGCAGTTTTCAAATAGTGTGCCATTAGTAAGTTTGAATTTTTTTTCCATTTTTTTGCCGTCTAGATCTTAAAAGCCCCGTAAAAAAATTTCTGTTAGGTTTTTGAGGATTCTATAACTGTTCAACGGGGTTCCCTCAGATGATTTTTCATATAAAAAACTTTTCGAGTAGATGATTTTTCATATAAAAACTTTTTCATCAGAATTCGTATGCAAAAGTTATGCCCATTTTGTAAATTCTCGAGAGATTTTGCGAAAAAAGTCGAAATCCATGTTTATAAAATTTCCAAAAACTAGACCACATATCTCATGGGAATCTTATTTCCTTTTACTTTTTTGACATTTCGATCAATTTTTTTAACTTAAAAGGTGGTCCACGGGGGGGGGGGGGGGGCATTTGGTGAATTTTTTGGCCACCTCAGAAAGTTAGTAATGGTCAAACATAGTAATGGCACACTTTGTAAAGGTGCGCCATTACTAAGTTTGACATAGTAAAGGTGCACATATACAAAGTGCGCCGTTACTATCTCTAGGACTGGGTCAAACCTTAGTCAAACATAGTAATGGCGCACTTTTCACCACGTGCGCCATTACTATGTCAACTTACTAATGGCGCACCTATACAAAAGTGCGCCATTACTATGTCCAGGAATGGGTCAAACCTTGGTCAAACATAGTAATGGCACACTTTTCACCTGGTGCGCCATTACTGTTTAGGTTACTAATGGCGCACCTGTGCATTGTGCGCCATTACTAGGCGCACCACATGTATAGTGCGCCATTAGTGTCAATGTTATCTATAGTTGTTTTTCCATTAGTTTTGTGTGCATGTCCACGTCAACTTAGCCATGAAGCAAAATGCTGTCGCCATTGTCAACTACTTGTAGCTCTTGGAATCCTACTGGTTTGATAACCTTGGTATCTTCACCGAGGGAAATTTTCTGCTACATAAATCATAACCTTCCACTTGGGGTAACCAACGAGGAGGTATTATCTACACCCATCAGGGAGTTGCACAATACCTTTTATCTTTTTTTTTAGTTTTGCTAGTTTACTTTCCAGTTATTGCTTTTGCTTGTGTTTCTTATACCAAAAATTACAGTTACTTTGTTCTTAGTTTGTTCCTTTTGTCCAGTTAGTATGTCGTTCTTTTATGTTTACAATGCTTCTCTTGAGATTGAAATTTCAACTTTTAGACAGGAGAATGGAGAAAATTTGAAAAAGTCCTCAAATAGACTTTTCAGGGCTTATGAGAATGTCACACCTGAGATATTTATGTGTGGTTTGATTAACAGTTTTTATAGTGGTGTCTATGTTGGGGAACGGGGCAGAAAACACTAATTTTTCATAACCTACACATCCCGAACCCAAGACCTATTCTATGGTGAGGTAAGTAACAGATGGAAATAGGTCACATACCAGTATGTAGTCCATTAAGCGGGAAACGTTCTCGCGTGAACGTGGTTGATGTAGTCGTACCCGCCAAGCCTCAAGACGGCGTAGATCCTCGACGACTCCACAAGCCATCCGATCCTTTTAGACCGATGACGGGATTACGTCCGCCTCGGAACATTGTCAGTGAAGACGTCGCGATACGGCCTCCGTGATTAAGGAGCACCACAAGTGTAGCGCCTCACGCGATTACACACATACGGAGTACCTGACATCCCTCCGGGCTCCGAACCAGAAGAGCAGCGGAAAGAAGATGGATTCGGATGCCGATTTTAGCAACAAGACGGCGTGCATATGGTGGAAAAATCCCCAACCCAGTGCAGACTCCAAACAAGGGGAGTCCACTCAAAGGAAGGAGAAAGAGAGAGAAGAGATGAGAACTTGTCTCAAATTGGTGTGTAGAAAAAGGGCACCCTACCCCTCCTTATATAGGGCATGGAGGGGGGAACCTCCCTCAACTTCCTATGTGGGACTAATCCCAAGGGAGAGAGGGGGGAGTGCGCCAAGGGGGGTGGGCCCCTCCCTTTGGTGCCTTGGCCCACATGCCTATTTCTTCTATTTTAATTATATTTTAATATTTAATTCTTTTAATTAAATAATAAAACATATTTAAACATTATTTTGAACCTTTAAAAACATCTAGAACTTCTTCTGGCACTCCCGGAACAATTCCGGTGTTCTCTCTTATTTCACCGATGATCCCGAATGAATCCTTATTGCGTCGAATACCCTTAAGCACGACATCCTATGGTTCGGGAAATAGCAGACATGACCAGACACTCTCTAATCAATAACCATCATGTGGGATCTGGTTACAATCCTTTATGTGTCCCTGTGCTTCCATCGAATTAACTTCATTGTTGAACCGTCAATGTTGAGTCCTGATCCCTTTATCCTACAGTACTTTATTTTTCCGAGGTATGATCATTGGTATTGATGGTGTGGAAGTGAAAATGGCTTCTCGCCCTTTGTTGGTTACCCCAAGTGGAAGGTGAGATGTAGGATAGCAGTAAATTTCCCCTATGGAGAGGATAGGGTTTGTCTTCCGTAGGACTCCGACAGATGATAAGTAGGCGGCAAGGAAACAGTGGCACCGAATAAGACAAAAGTTGTCTCCTTCACCTGGACCTGCACACGACACAATTAACTTTGCTCCCAATGAAGTTTAGAGAGGTTGTCAATCTCTCCGGTCTTGTTGTTTACAAAGGATCAAAAACACAGGATAATGATAATGATAACAACTTGAAGTAAATACTGAAAATGAAATAGGCTTGTAAACAATGATGAGAATATGGACCAGGGTCCCGTGATGTTCAATAGTTATGTCTCTCTACCAAACGACGATAAAACTGCTATGCGAGGTAAACAAATTACAGATGGGAAATTGACAGGATTATAAACGCATCGCAATGCTAACTATGTTACAAAAGAAAGGAAGAGTCTCAAAAGCACGGGAAGTTCGCCAAAATAAGTAGACCGAAATCCATCTACATCTACTACTAATCATCCACCATGAGATATCTATCCAGAACATCTCGCGGGTATTAAGTTGCGAGTCCCCCCCCAAAGTGTAAACCCAAAGCAACAGACAACTGCATTAAAAGAACTTTGTGTAAAGTAAACAATCCTTGCAAACGCGGTTACAAGCACCGTTTTTCCCCCTTGTGGCCACAGCACATACCCTAGACTCATGTTTCTGTCACTCAAACGTGTCATTAGGTGGCATGTACCCACAATCGAGCATACCGTTCCATCTTGGAGTTACTATCCACTACTTGGCCAAAGCAATAAACAACAACGGAGAACATGCAAAAATTACTTAGGAACAAAACTATAAGAGATCAAAACCAAATATATTACTCTATCACGATCTGAACAAAATCTCATAATCCATCGGATCCCATCAAAATCAACATAGGAACAACAGAAGAATTCAATATGTGCCTAGATCATGTAGGGCAGCTCACGAGGTGTAAACCATGAAGAACAAAGAGGGGAGGAGAACATCATAAAGCTACTGATCACGGACCCATGGTCCAAGGTAGACTACTCATGGCACATCCGGGAAGCATCCATGGTGGACGAGAAGCTCCCGGAGGTCGATCCTCCCTCCGGCAAGGTGCCTGGAAGCGCGGTGGCGGAGAAACAGAGGCAAGATTGCGAAATAGGGTTCTGTCTTCGGAGTTTCCCCGTCACGGAGAATAAATAGGCGAATTGGGTTAGCCAGGGGGGCACCAGGGGTCCAGGCGCTCCCCTGGCGCGGCCAGGCCCCTGGCCGCGCCAGGTGGCCGCCTGGGCCCCTGGTGGTGGCCCTCTGGCCTCACTTGGGTGCTTCTGGAAGACCCCGTTACACTGATTTTTTATCCGATTTTCCCGAATTTTTGGAGCATTTTTAATATGGGGGAAACCTGGAATGGAAAAACAACAGAAAACAGGAACTGGCACTAGGGTGCACTGAGTTAGTAGGTTAGTCCAAATATGATCAAAAGTATATGAAAGTGTATCTTGATCATAGAAATATCACACAAAACATGCATGGAGCGAGAAGAAATTATCGATACGTTTGAGACTTATCAACATCCCCAAGCTTAATTCCTGCTCGTCCTGGAGTAGGTAAATGATAACAGGCATAATTCATGTGGTGACATGCTAGCAACCATATAAGAACTTTGAAAAGTAAATCAATTAAGGTATGTAATTCAATTCAAGTCATAACCTGCAAGGGTCTATATTAGCATTGAAACAAGCAACAAAAGAACATTAGGTGCAAGAGCTGTCGCTGTCCGTGACTCGAATGTATCCAGATGGTGTTTGCGTGCAAGAAGGGGGGTAGGGAATACGAAAACAAGGTATATTTGTGTTGATAACTCAATATACTAAAGTTTTACACTTGGTCTTCTCTGAAATCTTATCTTGACTCGTCTCCAGACCACTAGCCAGGTACAAGTCAATTTGATCCACTCATTTTCGATAATTTGAGCACTCATGCAATGGATGAGCGTAAGCACGACAATTGATACTTAGGATGGGAAAGAGAGAATATGGTGGAGGCGGAAGACGAAAAGGATGAGAGAGGCTCACATCAATGAGGACAATCATAGGCAAGAAGGCCAAATGATATATATGATGTGAGGAGTAGGGATTGCCATTCAACGGATGCACATATGAGCTGAAAAGATCTCCAATGGAACTAGTGGGGCTGCATCTAACTTGCTCGCTCATGAAGACCTAGAGCTCATTTGAGGAGGCTCATTCTATAGTGTGAATGTCCCCACATAGGTATATGCATGATCATCTCTATGGAGTACAAGGATAAGAGGGAGTACTAGTGTGGTTCTTTCAAAAAGATAGTAGTATTGCCCCTTTCTATCTTTTTATTTCTTTTTCTCTTTTTTCTATTTTTGTATTTTTTGGTGGCCTCAATGGCTCTTCCTATTTAACTCTCATTTGTCCTCTTTGGGATCTTTTATTTTTTCCACTTTTGGATCTTTTCCTCACTTAAGGGCAACACTCTAATTGACAAGAGGGTATAGAAGATCTTTCACACATTACGAGGTACTCAAATCATAAAGAAGATGTAGCTATCATGATGTATGCAATGTATGCCGCTTCCAGTGTAGAAGGAACATGTATGACATGAAGATCAAGTCATGAAGAGGTGGATGTTGCATGGCAATATATCTAGGAAAGGCTATGGAAATGCCTTGATAGGTAGGTATGGTGGCTGTTTTGAGAAAATATATAAGGAGGTTTATGATGACAGAGCGTATCATGCCAAGGGTTTGGATGTACCGGCGAAGGTGTATGCCAACTCTCGGAGTGAGAAGAAGGCAAACTCTCGGAGTGGTGGAAGTGTCAACTTTCAATACTCACATTAGTCTGAAGAACTCATTCACTTATTATCGGTAACTCTCAATCTAATAAGGAGGTTCACAAAGAGACAAGTACCCCGAAGAGGAGTGTATGGGGGTTTGGTTATCCTTGCGCATCCTCGACTCAGGGTACATGAGGGTACTTGTCGGGAACCGGAATATGCGTATGTAATTCCAGTCACAACTAAATCATATGGAGAGCCGGGAGTCGTACCCACTTGTTTAAGCAGACAAGGCCAAGAACAAAACACTCTCGGAAAGCATCGTACGTGAGGGGCATCCCATCCAGGCCGGATGATCAACTGAGATGGGTCCTCATCGCCCGCTCACAAGTCTAAATGATTATGGGTGGTGAAATCCCATACTCATAGACAAGTCGCATCAGCCATATTATCGATTGAATTATAACACTTACATAAAAAGACTCCAGCCCGATCACTTAGTCGGGGTCTGGGGCGGGCTCGATCATACAACAAAGTGTGTCACGTGACAGAGTCACGAGCAATCGCATCACGATGCCCCAAGCTGCGCACATCTAAGGGCCACTTGGTGTATAAAAGACCACCGACAAGAACAAAACTAAGCTATCGAACCCCGCACTAAGACATGCATGTTATAGTCATAAACGCAACATACATGTCAACTGTAAACAGTAGGTACTCATCACATGAACTCTACAAAGTATATCTTTATTGACTTAGACATAGAGTACATAAAGATCATATGACTATGATCCATCATTACATCAATCAACGGAAGAAAATTAGGTCTAAGTACAAACAAGATTAACAATTTCCTTAGAGAAGCCTTGTTCAACATACATGCCCTTCCACGAGGGACCAGACTGCTGTTTGGAACTATACGAGCTTCAAGAAGGTGACTCCACTAGGGTCTGGTTTCTCATCTAATACATAGAATAAGCAAACATGAGTAAAAAGTCGTACTCAGAAAGACTTACATCAGAACTATACTACTGATGCTCAAGTTTCAAGGTAAAGGGAGGTGCGGTTTCAATGCAGAGGTGCCAACTTTGACTTGGCTAGTCCTGTACTACGAATACCAGAATGAGGTAAGAAGCGTATACGAGTCCACTACCAAGTCTCCAACGAATACAACACTATGGATACTTCCTCGACTTCCCCATGAGGAAGCACGCCATAGCACTCACGCTTATCTTGCGAGTTTTAGAGTATCCATTCAAGTTGTCTAATAATCAGGTACAGGTTCCAAGTAGTCCATGACCGCGGACGCAGCTATTCGAATAGTTTTGTTAACTTTGCAAGGGTGTAAACTACACACACATGACCATCAGTTACCTCCAAGTACTCTTCACCATTCAAGGGGTGACGGCGAGGATGTTCACCATGACACTTCGCTCACAACCGGTCTATTCCAGTAGTCGACTATCTGAGTTGCCTCCGCTCGAGAGCCCGGCCGGATCAACGAAACGGACTCAAACAATGCAAGTGACCGAGACTCCACCTTTCGCAGGTGGTTTCACTGCCTCATAGGTCCACCCACATATCTATATGATGCAATCTTTCATTCATTATTTTTCTATGCATATTCCAAATGGAAAGCCCAAACTAATGTGACTCCTCGACGTCAACACGGATTGAGGTACTAGGCCGAGAGGGGTTAGTGAGCCCAATGTGTGGTCGTACTCTTTGTCTTGGATTACCATACAAGAACACGGGCTTAAGGCGGTGTTCAACGAGACAACCCACTGTGTACTCCTACACAGACTCTCATCGTTCACCTTGTATTAGGGTAGATTTACCAACCCAGCTTCACCTTCATCAACACCATGATCACTACCATCCCGACTCACAACAAAGTAACCTCATTGTAACAATAAGCATGCAATAAGCTTTAACAGTTGCAGGGGCCACATCATATCAATAAACTCCTATGTCAGCTAGGATTTTGGTTTGCTTACTACTGTGAAAAGATTATAGGTCATGGATCGGATATGGGTTCAACTATGCGGTAGCATCTATAACAAGGTGATCATCCTAAACAATGCATAAGAGAGACTGAGAGGGAAGTGAGATTTTATCGACATGATCAATGGGGTTTGCTTGCCTTGCTGACGATACACGGATTTAATGGTCTTCTTCTTAGGGGGTGACCTCCGTCTCGGAAAGTCTGTTACCGGAACAATCGTCAACAAAGAGGGGCAACAAATGAAGTACAATGCTCAAGCACATGTTAATGGTGTCACATGATGTAAATGGTACTGGTTTGTGGAAATTCATCTTAATTGATGTGTATTGCAATTGAATTGCAAATTCAAACTCCAAATTCAAATTCAAATTAAGCCTTATACACATTTTCTTCTGTTCACCCATTTTAAAATGGTCAAACATAAAAACTAATTTCATATTCTTAATCCTTGAATTTTTCTGATATTTTTTCATATATTATATATTTAATTTGGAGTTAATATGAATTTTCTATGATTTATTGAAGTTTAATTATTTTTCTGCCATTTCTGCTTTTCTTTTAATTAGAATTCTATTTATGGTGTCAGCAGCACGTCATCATGACGTGGGACACCCTCTGACTGGTGGGGCCCTGTGGTCAATGTCACAGGGGGTTAATCCTCGCGGTTAGTTTAAAACAAGGGGGGTTAGATTAGTGGCAGGGCCCACTGTCAGCCTCTGTTAGGGGGGTCATTAGCGGGGTTAGTTAGGGTTAATGGCGGGCTCGCCGGCGGCAACCAAAATAGCGGTGGAGGGCTCGCCGGAATTTGGTTTAGGCCACAGGGAGGGAAGAAGAGGGCACCAGGGGGTGCCTCTCACTCTCGCGCTTCGAGTGGAGCTACTGGGGGGGTCAAGGGTTCTTCGGAGGGCGCGACGAAGACGACTTGGCGCAGCGGCCGGAGCCACTGCTCCACGGGATCGACGGTACAAGGTGCGGGGAGGAGCAAGAGAGAGTGCGGTGTGACTGATTGATACGTCCAAAATGCATCACTATTTTATATCGCAATTCATCCTTATTCATTGATACATTTCATATTACGATGATGTTCTTATGTTGTTTTGGCTTATTTTACACAGTTTGAAACTTTCCGGTGCCGAAGCAGCAGACATAGGATTCAGCGGTAAAAAGTGGATGCTGAGTTGCTGAAGAAGAATACCTCCAAATTACCTGAATATCGACGGGGGTATTTTCCAGAAGATTAACGAAGACACGCCGAAGAGGGGCCAGAGGGGGCCACAGGAGCCCCAGGCGGCCACCTGGCACGTACCCACCCCTGGCCGCGCCGGGAGGGCGCCTAGAGCCCTGGGGCCGCTCCCGGCTCCCCCCCTCTCGTCTATATACTCCTCGTTACGTGAAAACCCTAAAAAGAGAAGCTTTAACGGAGTTCAGCCGCCGCTCCATGGCGGAAACCAATAGAGAAGAAAAGGGCTCTCCGGCGGGCAGATTCCGCCGAGGAGATCACCTCCCGGAAGGGGAGATCATCGTCATCATCATCACCATCGTCACGGGCATCATCGAGATCATCATCAACATCATCCACAACATCAGCACCATCTCCACCACCATCCAATCTCACCTCACAAGTTTATCTTGTGTTGTAATCCGTACTATCTATCCTCTCTACTCTATCGGTGTTGATTACTACTTTGTGGTGAATACTATTGAGTTTTGTTGAAGAAATATCATTATGTCCAGATTGTTTATCATATATTTATCACCTCTGAACATGATATCTTTTATGTCTTGTGAGTAGTTACTTTTGTTCTTGAGGACATGGGAGAAGTCTAGTTGTTAGTAGTCATATGATGTTGAAGTAATTTGTGTTATTTGATATTTAAGTTGTGTTGTTATTTTCCTAGTGGTGTTGTGTGAGTCGAACACTCAACACTTCGCCTTATTAAGGACCTAGGGGATACATTTTGTATGAAGAATTCTTATGGTGGGTTGCCGGAGTGACAGAAACCTGAACCCCAGTTTGCACACGTTTACACAAGGGAATAATGGATCCTTGATCTTATTGTTGTGGTTAGGCTTTGCTTTAATATCTATCTTGTATTTGCGGATGCTTGCAAGATGTTTAATCATAAGAGTGCACTTATCTTAGTCTAGAAGGTGTGCTAGCATAGATCCAACCACTCAACACTTATCAGCACAACAGTTGTTATCGATACAGAGTATTGCGAAAGCACGTAAATACCTCCCCATGTGTCCTCAAGAACGCTTTTGTCTTTATAAGTTCAGTTGTCAGGCTTATCCTTTGCTCAAAAGGATTGGGCCACTTGATTCTCCTTAGTACTATTTACTTTGCTTTCTTTTATCTTATTGTTGCTTATATCGAAAACCCTAAAAAGTTATCTTTCAGTGCTTGCAGTTATTCCTTGTCCAAAACCACCTATCAATACCTTTCGCTCCTCGTTGGGTTCGACACTCTTACTTATCGAAAATGCTGCAATAGATCCCTTTACGTTGAGGGTCATGACTGATACGTCTCAAACGTATCTACTTTTCCAAACACTTTTGCTATTTTTTTGCCCTCATTCTTGCATGATTTGGACGAAACTAACCCGGACTAATGATGTTTTCAGCAGAGCCGTTTTTATGGTTTTATTGTGTGCAGGAAAATGGATATTTAGGCATCTCAGAAAATTCCAGGAAAAATCACAGAAAATCCACGCACCCAAAGGACCATTGTGCCAGAAGTGGGGCCAGAGGGAAGCCAGGGGGCCCTAGGCGCCCTGCTGGCGCGGCCCCACCCCTGGGCGTGCCGGGAGGCCGCCTAGGAGGATCCACCCCCTCTGGTGCCCTACTGCGATTCCTATTTATCCCCGTGGTGAGAAAACCCTAGAACAGAAGTCGTTTTCCCAATTCTCGTCAAGGAGCCGCTGCCACCCTCTGTTCTTCTCCGGGAGGGCTAATCTGGAGGCTGTTTCGGCCTCCGGTGAGGGGAGATCATCGCCATCGTCATCACCATCACCACTCCATCCTCCCTCCATGACTTCTTATTCCATGTGTGAGTAATTCTCTGTTGTAGGAAAAGGGGATGGTAGGGATTGGATGAGTTAGATCATGTAATAGTTTATCAGATTGTTGGGGGCATGTTGCCTATCATCTAGATTGGTGTTTATCATCTGTGCTTCAACTTGTTGCTCTTAATGCTTGTCACTTTCGGCCCGAGTGCCATGTTTTCAGATCTGAACCTTATGTGTTTGCATGAATATATTTGTGTTCTTGATCCTATTGACAAGTTGTATGCACCTGTTATAGTCCGGAATCGGCGATCCCAAAGTTGACAGCTTGGGACACCAAAGGGGATGGACTATAATTTGAGGATTCCGTGTATCCATTGATTGTTAATTCTTTGTTCCCCTTGAGTCAAATTTATAAATTGGGTTATTCTTACCCGCGAAGACTATCTCGATCCTCTGCAGTTGTGGGTTATCAAGACTGTTTTCTGGCGCCGTTGCCGGGAAGCATAGCTTTATTGACAAGTCTACCTGAAGTATTATACCTGCTGCAATTTATCCGCTGTAGGTAAGAAAGAAGACCCCAAGGTCCCGATCTTACAATCCCGTACAAGAAACGGTACTGTTCTGAACACTAGTGCTACACTTGATTCACCTTCAGTTATGAGTAAGTTTCCTTCACCTCCGCCACATGATGCTTCTACTGAATCCGTTACTAGGTCCGATACTTTTGATGATGCTTCCACTACTCTTGATGATACTAGTTTTCTTGGTCACTATATTGAAACTCAGTTTTCTAAGGTTGCAGCAGAATCCGAGACCGAGAGTCATGCTACCTATATTCCTACATGCAAAACCTTTGGTTATCAAGACTTAGATGAACTCAAAGAGAGACTCCTTGACGATGATTATATTATACTTGATGATGATTTATGCAGGGAGCTAACAGATTTTGTCGACTCTGACCCTGGTGATATTAAGAAGCTTCTCGAAAAACACTCCCTGAAGAACAAGACCGTTCATGATCCTGAATTTGCTACATCTCCTATATGCATCAGTGATCCTAATTATAATTTATCTCTTTATCTTTCACTTATATCTATGGTTGATGCTGGCCATTTTTATGGCAGAGAAAATGATGATGCTATTGCACACCTAACCAAACTCACTGAGTTGGGTGTCCTGCTTACTACGGATGAAAAGATACAAAACTTTTATGTTACTAAGCTTCTTCCTTTCACTTTGAAGGAAGGTGCTAAAGCATGGTATGATGCACTACCATGTGGTTTCATTAAGAGTCCTCAAGACTTAGCTCACTCTTTCGTTGATAAGTACTTTCCTGCTCATATGCAACATGCTGCTTTAAAAAGAATTTAGAACTTTAAACAGTTGCAGGATGAGCACCTCCCTAAAGCTTGGGGGAGGTATTGCAGTCCGATCCAGGCTAGACCGGGACATGGAGTCCCTAAGAACGAATTAATTGATATATTCTATGCTGGTCTAACTGATGAATCCAGATCCTATTTGGATAGTTGTGTTGGTTGTGTTTTAAATAAAAGAACACCGAACGATGCAGAAGAATTAATGGGAAAGATTGCCAAGAACCACGAAGATTGGTCTGTCCCTGAACAACCTCCACCACCAAAGAAGAGGGGCATTCTCGTCCTAAGCCCCGAAGATATGCAATAAGCAAAGAAGTCTATTAAAGAGAAGGGTATTAAAACTGAAGACGTGAAGAATCTACCCCTTATTGAGAGGTTGTGTGAGCCTACCACTCACCCTCCAATGGTAGAGGTACACTCTCTTTTGGATTTCAATGCAAGTGACATCCCTCATGGTAAGCCTCCTGTTCAATGTTTAGATGAGATTTATAATTTTACTATGAAGCAAAGTCACTTTAATGAGAGGATACAAAGTCAGTTGCATGATAATTCCCTTGCTATCAAAAGTCTGCTTGATGTTCTAGGTAGAACAGTTAATGATGTCAAATGTTTTGTGAAGCATTTTCATATGGTTCAAACTCAGCTTGAACAAATTTCTAATGTGCAAAAATATTTGCTGGCTAACAATGCCAAGCAGGATATACAGACCTTTGGGATCATAACCCGAGGAGGAACTAGCACTCAAGATCCTCTCTGTCCAGAGGGGCATCCGAAGAGAATCGAGAAAGATTCTCCAATGCAGGAAGAAGAAATTGTTAGTTCTCCGAAGAAGAAGCACAAAGAAGCTGATAAATCCAATGATCCAAATAGTATATCTACCTCCGATGCTGAGACTTAAAATGGTGCTGAGCCTGAAAAGGATGGTGAAAAGAATGATCCACCCAAAGTTCAAGAAGAAGAAGCACCTGACAAACGCAAGAAATACACTAGAGAAGACTTCATCGCGAGAAGACATGGGAAGGAAAGAGAACATGGGTACAGAAACCCATGCCCTTTCCAGGTAAGTCTCTCAAAACTAAAGAACAAGATCATTACAATAAGTTTTGTGAGTGGATGAAACCTCTTTTTCTTCAAATCCCTTTGACTGATGCTATTAAGTTACCTCCTTATTCGAGATATATGATAGATATTGTTACTAATAAAAGAAAAGTTCCTAATGAAGAAATATCTACTATGCTTGCTAACTACTCTTTTAGTGGCAAGATTCCTAAGAAGCTTGGTGACCTAGGTATACCCACCATTCCTTGCTCCATAAAGAATAATTATGTCAAGACTGCTTTATGTGATCTTGGAGCAGGAGTGAGTGTTATGCCTTTCTCTCTTTACAAGAGGCTTTGTCTAGAGAAACTAATCCCTACAGATATCTCTCTTAAGATGGCTGACAAATCAACAGCCGTTCCCATAGGTATTTGTGAGGATGTTCCCGTTGAAGTTCCTAATTGTTTGATCCTTCTGATTTTGTTATGCTTGAGATGCCCAAGGATGGGAGCATGTCTATTATTCTTGGTAGACCTTTTCTTAACACTACAGGTGCTATTATTGATTGCAATAAAGGAAAGGTTACTTTTAATGTGAATGATAAAAAACACACAGTGTATTTTCCGAAGAAGATGGACAAGAGGCATGGACTCAACTCTCTAGAGAATATCGAGACCGTGAAATTGGTTATTGGGATTGTCCTCTACATGTGCACCACAAATACAAAACCATTATGGTGGGGACAATATCCATGGAAGTAAAGGTACCATGAATGCTTCATAGTAAGTGAAACTTTTTTGCTCTATGTATTGCTACTTTGGTAGTAGGACTTGATCAAACTTGCTATTAAATGAGTTCTATATAAGTAAAAAGTAGAGGTTGTTATGTTTGCATTTCTTTTAGCTTTATCTTTCTTGCTGGTCTGAAGTTTTATATTTTTGAAGCTTCACGTAGCTAACCACTATCTCAAGTTTTCAGAAAGTTTTGCATCTTTTTGAACGTCAAAATTTTTTCAATAGTGAAGTTGTCAGAAAAATTCCCGAAAAAAAATTACCATGACAACAGTGACCCAGAGGCACCTGAGGCTGACCAAGGGGGGGGCACCAGTGGCCCAGGCGGCCAGCTGGCGCGGCCTACACCCTGGCCGTGCCCATAGGGTGCCTGGGGCCCACAGGCCCCACTTGCAGGTATTTCTTCTTCCCCTCTCTCTCTGTCTCTCCAAAAACACGAGTTCTGCACTTGTTCTTGCGTTCTTCCTGTTCTTGGAGGCGATTTTCGATCTCTCTCTACAGCCCATCATTCGAGCTGAGATTTTGAACAAATACTCCCTGGTATGTGACTCCTCCACCCCTCCAATTAGATATTTGATTGGTGGCTTCATTAGTGAGTATTTAGTAGCTCTTGGTGTTGTTCGTATGAGCTTGCAAGCATGTGTAGAAATTTATTTTCCAAGTTTTGAGGCAAGTTTATGATTTAGGGAAGTGAGTAGACTAGTTTGCCCCAACTCATTTTTCTTAAATTCTTGTTTTTGTAAAATGTCAAAAAAATTAGAAATGAGTTTCTTTGGAAAAGCAAAAGGATTGATTGGGAAGAAGAAGCCCGAGCATACTGATTGAGTAACTAGAGCTGCAGCTTCATCGTCAGCTGCTAGGGTGAGCTACAATGAAGATGTTGTGCCCCTGGAGTTGCTGGAAGATACAAGTCCAGCACGGGCAATGACGTTTCCATGCAACGATTTTCTTGAAGCGGCAGGTATTAAGGAGGAGTTTGATAACCTTTGTGATAATGCAGGTTTGACACGGCTTACAACATGCCGTGTTACTCAATACCGTAAACTCACCTCCTATTTTATTAACAGTTTTGGATATAACCATGATGCTGGTCTTATGGAGTTTAAAATTTACAATGATCCTTTGACCATGTCTTTGGAAAGATTTTGTGAAATAATATGTGTAACATCCCAAAATTTCCCAAATTTTGGAATGTTAATTAAGTAAATTATATTAAAGTTTGTTTGCCTGATATGTTTGACTTTTACTAGGATCTGAAACTTTTGCATTTTAATTGAATAATAATATGAGAGGGAATAAAAGGACTTTCCCTATTATTCATTGTTGGTGTTTTCGTATTTATTGTTTAAAACAAATCCAACAAAATAAAAGGAGAGAAGGTAATATAACCCCTTCGATATAAAAGAAAGTTGGAAATGTTTTAATGTGATTTTATTTTAAATTAATTGGAGTTATTTAAATAATTTTCCATTCAAAATAATAATAACATGAGAGAAGATAAAATGACTTCTTCAGAAATATTGAGTGGAAAATATTTAAATAATTATTTGACATTTTTGTGAATTTCTAAAATATTTTATAATTAAATAAGGTCATTAAAAATGTATTTATTTTTATTTATTTATTTGGAAAATATGTTCATTGCATAATTTTCTTTAGATTATTTGACGAATTTAGGAATTTATTTCATATTTTTCTGATATGTATTTATTTCTATAATATTGTTTGATGTTTCGGATTTAAAGAAAAAAAAACTGTACCCAGTCGGCCCAGTAGCCCTTTCTCGCCGCGGGCGCAATTTGAGCCCGAGACGGATTAAAAAAAATTCGGTCTATATAAGATTTCGAAATTTTTCTTTATCGTTTTTTTTTCAGAAACCCTAAATTGTCTGCGCCTCAATTTCTGTGCCACCGCATGCAAACCTCGGGATCCGCGCCGCCGTCGAACCTCGATTTCCGTGCCGTGCAGTATCGATTTTCGCGCCGACTCCGGTGTACAGTAGGATGCATTTTGCACTGTTATAATTTTCGAATTTGAATTTTGTACAGATTTAAATTCAAACTTTCGGTGAACGTATCCTTTATACGGTGTATCCGTTTTCGCCGATTCCAGTTGCGTTGGGATCGTGGTTACTTTTAGTTATAGTTTAGCTACTATTTAGTTGGTTTTATTGTTGTTCATTTGGTTCTTTTATTGTTTCATTGTTTATGTGTTGCATGTATATTGAATGCATTATTGTTGATCGTGTAGATTGTCTGGAGTGCAGAAATGATCAGAAATAAGTGTTAGAGTACTTCAACACCATTCAACGCAAGTTTCACGTTTGGTTATGCTTCACTTTTGATTATGTACATACAATGTTTCTATGCATGTGAAGGTCGTTATGTTGTGCTGAAACCTGGTAGGATAGCCACAAGTTTTGATTGATCATTATATCCAACGTTCTTATGTTTTAGTATTGCTTGTGCTATGTGATTTTATGCTTACTGTTGCAATGATAATCATGGGGGGAATTATTGTGTTATTCAAGTGTTGTGACAACATTATTGTTAGTAAAATAGTAACTTGCAATTGAGGTAGTGTAGAGTGGTATTGCATCCTGAGGGCTCTGTAATATTCATGTACGTTTGTTTGTGTGGCATTGCATCCTGAGGGCTCTGCAATGTTCACTTGGTGTCTAGGTAGGTGGCACTGTATCCTGAGGGCTCCACAGTGTTCACAATAGGGTGATGTTGCATCCTGAGGGATCTGTAACAGTCACGAATGTGTTTATAGTGGCATCGTATCCTGAGGGCTCTATGATATCCACGAATAGGAGGTACATGTGCAATTGTATCCTGAGGGCTCTACAATACTCACGAAACCATGATCCGGAGGGCTCTCATGGATGCCATTAGAAATCCTATGATCCTGAGGGCTCTCATAGGCTGTTAGTTATTTGTTGTCCTTTGTGGGTTGATATTAACTTAAGATGATAAAAATGTTGAGTAGTAAGTAGAAGTAGGTGAATACCAACTTTATGTACAACAAACCAATCTTGATTCATGTTATTGATTTGAAATTAGTTGTAGGATTGCTTTATCACTTGTGTTACTTGCCATACAAATCAGATGTACTCACCCGTGTTCGGGCTGTAACCTTCGTGTTGCAGGTTTCTAAGAAGATTAGTGTGTTATGATAGGGTTGCGAGTCTACACTCAGCATGTCGCTTGTGGATGTTGATGGGACTCCTCGCTACTAGTTTTGCTTCTGCTATAGCTATATTGAATAAGCTAGCCTTGAGCTATGCAAGTTGTTATTTGTTTTGAATTCTGGATCATACGATGTAATAATGATGCACTTGTACTTTGACATACATCTATTATACCGTGTGTGCTAGCGAGTTCAATCCAGGGACTAGCACTTGATCACAGAGTCTCCGATTCTATGTGAATGGGGTCGTTACAATAGATGTGCGGAACGTTGGGAGGACGACAAAGATGAACACTCAGCCCACCGAGCTAAGAACGCTCTTCAACTCTCTTTGCAGTCAAGATACAAGGGATATCCGACGTTAAAAAATTTCTAGCATCTTGTTTCCTCAGCTCAGGTATTTTCCATATTATATTGCTAGAGGGGTATTAGCTCGTGTCAACACGAGCAACATTTCTGCGCCGGATATTGCTATCCTGGCAAGTGCCCTCTCAGGGGAAAGTACCTATAATGTGGGTGCCCTAATTTCTCGCCTTCTTCCCCTTAATGGCAACAAGGGAGATCTCTTCGGTGACGTTTATGCCACACTTATTCTTGAGTCTCTTGGGCGCACCCCACATCCTGATGACGAGCCTTTTCCTTTTATAATCTTTGACCTTCCTACTATGAAGAGGCATGAGTTTGTTACCAGGACTTCCGAGTTGGTAACCTTATTTATATTCTGAGGTTTGGACTAATCGATATTCGGGAGATCCGTCTACCTGCTCCATTTTTGTTTGATTCTGTTCGCAGGAACGGATGGTCCTTCAACGTCATCCAGTTTGATGAGTTCGTGGCCCAGAAACAGTTCCATAACCCCATGAAGGGGGTTGTGCATGATGATGAGGAGGAGCCTGTTACCCAGTGGGGTGAAGGGTCTTCTTCCGCTTGGAGCGCAGAGCCTTCTTCGTGGGAGGATCCCAGGACTTCAGTGTACGCACCGGAGGGCTCATACCACCCTTGGAATTACCATTAACCCGAAGTAGGAGGCTCCTCGGGACCGCAGTAGACGAGCCCAACTTAGGCCAAAAGCCTAAGCTTGGGGGAGTACATGTCTTTCTCCCTTTTTCCATTGTATTATCCATTTTATGATTTTGTTCGTTTTGATCTTTTCGAAGTTTTTTCCTGTTCTTCTTTGATTTTTTCTTTGCAAAAACAACAATAAAAATTCTCTTTCTTTTTCTTTCGTTTAACCTTTGAAAATTCAAAAAATATTTCTTTTCTCTCTTTAGTTTTCTTTGTTTTCAGAGTTTAGCTCGAGTCCGTGATGGCATTTGATTATATATTTCCTACGTTCGATCGTATAAGTGACAAGGCAGTAATGACGAAGATCGATGGAAGGGATGAAACAAGGAAAACTGGTATGAATTCTTTCTGTTTCTACTTTTGTACATATGCCTGTACTTATGATTTAGAGATCAGCCTGTAGTGACATAGTGCTATGTTTACAATGCTTTCCCAGTGGTTCATGCTTTCTTTGTGGCTAATCTCAAATAGCTAGAGTGCATAATGTGTTGTTGAAATGATTTACATGCATTTCATTGTTCATGGTTTGGCATACTGAAGTGGTATTTCCCTTTGGAAAATTCTTGGATTGACTTGGCACATGCTTACACATGTTTAAGACTAAAAAAAAGTCTGCTATGCCTTGATGATCTTTGAATTTCTTAATAGTTATATCATTTTCATGCCTAATTCAATGTTACTTTCTCGCTCTGCATGATTATGACTGTTATTTCTCTCTAGTTGTTCGCTTCCCAGTCTTTTGCTAGCCTTTTCTCGCACTAAGCGGAATTCTGCTTGTGCATAAAAAATCCTTGAAACCAGTTATTCCATATTAGTCCACCATACCTTCCTATGTGTTATTTACCGGCAATCATAACGAAGACTTTCTTGTACCATATCGAAATTATTCAAAAACACTCCTGTGTTGTGCCTCTGCTTTAGCTCATGAGGAAGTAGTAGGTAATTCATGACCTTCTTATGTTAGACATGTTTTATTCCGGGATTGCATGTCTAACCTGCTACCCCTATTACGACGACGGACTAGCATGAGTGCGCCCAGCTCACAAAAGATAATCACAACCGACAAACCCTCCTTCACGCTTTGTTTATGAGAAATCAGAATACTTTGGTAGTGACAAACAAAGGAGATTAAGGGGATGTGATCGTCCCCATCTTAGGAGCCGTTCCTCGAAACATGTGTAGTGTAAGAGGTGATTGGGTTGTCTACTAGCATTCGTTGACGAATCATGCACCTCCCAAAACCTTTTTATCTATGTTTTCAAAACCAAGAGCTCTGGTACATGTTTAGTCTTTGCTTCCAACCACGGGTTTCCAACCTTTCCATCAAAGTCCACGGTTCGAGAGTCTCCACCTTCTTTCTTCAAAGCACCAACTATGAGAGCTTAATTTTCATTCTGAGTGTAATGTGCATTGTCCCAAAGTACTACATTGTCTTCTTCATGATTGTGGTATTACTTATTCTGAAGTTTTTAGTTCTAGTCTCCTTTAAAACTCCGGAGGAGTTTCTGCATTTATGTTTTGCTTCACTCATGGAGGCTAGCGAGATACCACTCTAATATGTTCAAGCTATGTCCATTGTAGTCCTGTCTTGATTTTCAGTAGCATTTTATTTACTTTTAGTTGTTTGTGATTGTTCACATGAAAGAAGGATTGCTTCGTGCATTGTCCCTATAGCATTGTTTCTACACCTTCTAGACTCTTTTCATAGTACATGCTTATATACATCTAATGAAGCAAAAGAGTTTTTCAAAGTTTTCTTTGCCGCGTTCAGTTCTTTGAACTGAATTGCTTGAGGACAAGAAATATGCTAAGCTTGGGGGTAGTTGATACGTCTCAAACGTATCTACTTTTCCAAACACTTTTGCAATTGTTTTGCCCTCATTCTTGCATGATTTGGACGAAACTAACCCGGACTAATGATGTTTTCAGCAGAGCTGTCTGTATGGTTCTATTGTGTGCAGGAAAATGGATTTTTAGGTGTCTCAGAAAATTCCAGAAAAAATCACAGAAAATCCACGCACCCGAAGGACCATTGTGCCTGAAGTGGGGCCAGAGGGCAGCCACGGGGCCCCCAGGCGCCCTACTGGCGCGGCCCCAACCCTGGCCGCGCCGAGAGGCCACCTGGGAGGGTGCACCCCTTCTGGTGCCCTACTTCGACTCCTATTTATCCTAGTGCGAGAAAACCCCAAAACAGAAGTCGTTTTCCCAATTCTCTTCGCGGATCCGCCGCCACCCTCTGTTCTTCTCCGGGAGGGCTAATCTGGAGGCTGTTTTGGCCTCCGGTGAGGGGAGATCATCGCCATCGTCATCACCATCACCACTCCATCCTCCCTCCATGACTTCTCCTTCCATGTGTGAGTAATTCCATGTTGTAGGCAAAGGGGGTGGTAGGGATTGGATGAGTTAGATCATGTAATAGTTTATCATATTGTTGGGGGCATGTTGCCTATCATCTAGATTGGTGTTTATCATCTTTGCTTCAACTTGTTGCTCTTAATGCTTGTCACTTTTGGCCCGAGTGCCATGTTTTCAGATCTGAACCTTATGTGTTTTCATGAATATATTTGTGTTCTTGATCCTATCTACAAGTTGTATGGACCTGTTATAGTCCGGAATCGGCGATCCCAAAGGTGACAACTTGAGACACCAAAGGGGATGGACTATAATTTGAGGATTCCGTGTATCCATTGATTGTTAATGCTTTGTTCCGGTGCTCTTTGATAGGAGAACCTTAATCTCCATAAGTTCCTTTTGGCCCCGTTCGTAGCGGGATGGTAGGAGAAAAGATATTGTGCAAGTTCTTATTGCAAGCACGTACAACTACCAGTGGGGTACATGACTAATGTTTGATTTATGCCTAGATGGTCATTGTTTTTCTGTGTGCCTTGCCCCAAGTTAAATGCATGAAGTATCTCATCCATGCAGTGCCCAACCATCCATCTCCCTAGCCTACAGTGTTTTTAATTCTGCTGGTTACTAGTTGTTTGCTTCCGCTGTTTTACTGTCGCTGTTTCACCACCACTACTTCCATTACTATCATCACTTCCATATCACAGTTACTATTAATATCTTGTTGCAAGTAAGTGTATCTCAGGTGTGGTGGAATTGACAACTCCATTGTTAAAGCTTGTGGGTATTCTTTGGCTCCCCTTGAGTTGAATCTATAAATTGGGATATTCTTACCCGCGAAGACTATCTCGATCCCCTGCAGTTGTGGGTTATCAAGCCTGTTTTCTGGCGCCGTTTCCGGGGAGCATAGCTTTATTCACAAGTCTACCTGAAGTATTTTACCTATTGAAATTTATCTGCTATGGATAAGAAAGAAGACCCCAAGGTCCGGACCTTACCATCCCGTACAAGAAACGGTACTGTTCTGGACACTAGTGTTACACTTGATTCACCTTCAGTTATGAGTAAGTTTGCTTCACTTCCACCACATGATGCTTCTACTGAATCCGTTACTATGTCCGATACTTCTGATGATGCTTCCACTACTCTTGATGATACTAGTTTTTTTGTCACTATATTGAAACTCAGGTTGCTAAGGTTGCAGCAGAATCTAAGATCGAGACTCATGCTACCTATATTCCTACTTGCAAAACCTTTGGTTATCCAGACTTAGATGAACTCAAGGAGAGACTCCTTGACGATGATTATATTATACTTGATGGTGATTTATGCAGGGAGCTAACAGAGTTTATCGACTCTGACCCTGCTGCTATTAAGAAGCTTCTCAAAAAACACTCCCTGAAGAACAAGATCATTCCTGATCCTGAATTTGCTACATCTCCTATATGCATCAGTGATCCTGATTATAATTTCTCTGTTGATCTTTCACTTATATCTATGGTTGATGCTGACCCCTTTTATGGCAGAGAAAATGATGATGCTATTGCACACCTGACCAAACTCACTGAGTTGGGTGGCCTGTTTACTACGGATGAAAAGATAAGAAATTTTATGTTACTAAGCTTCTTCATTTCTCTTTGAAGGAAGGTGCTAAAGCATGGTATGATGCACTACCATTTGGTTTCATTAAGAGTCCTCAAGACTTAGCTCACTCTTTTGTTGATAAGTACTTTCCTGCTCATATGCAACATGCTGCTTTACAAAGAATTTATAACTTTAAACAGTTGTAGGATGAGCACCTTCCTAAAGCTTGGGGGATGTATTGCAGTCTGATCCAGGCTAGACCGGGACATGGAGTCCCTAAGAATGAATTAATTGATATATTCTATGCTGGTTTAATTGATGAATCCAGATCCTATTTGGACACTTGTGCTGGCTGTGTTTTCAGGAAAAGAACACCGGACGATGCAGAAGAATTAATGGGCAAGATTTCCAAGAACCACGAAGATTGGTCCGTCCCTGAACCACCTCCACCACAAAAGAAGAGGGGAATGCTCGTCCTAAGCCCCGAAGATATGCAAGAAGCAAAGAAGTCTATTAAGGAGAAGGGTATTAAAACTGAAGACGTGAAGAATCTACCCCCTATTGAGAGGTTGTGTGAGCCTACCACTCACCCTCCTATGGTAGAGGTACACTATCTTTTAGATTTCAATGCAAGTGACATCCCTCATGGTAAGCCTCCTGATCAATGTTTAGATGAGCTTGATAATTTTATTATGAAGAAAAGTAACTTTAATGAGAGGATACAAAGTCAGTTGCGTGATAATTCCCTTCCTATGAAAAGTCTGCTTGATGTTCTAGGTAGAACGGTTAATAATGTTAAATGTCTTGTGAAGCATTTTCATATGGTTCAAACTCAGCTTGAACAATTTTCTAATGTGAAAAAATATTTTCTTGCTAACAATGCCAAACAGGATATACAGGCCTTCGGGATTAAAACCGGAGGAGGAACTAGCACTCAAGATCCTCTCTATACAGAGGGGCATCCGAAGAGAATCGATCAAGATTCTCAAATGCAGGAAGAAGAAATTGTTAGTTCTCCAAAGAAGAAGCCAAAGAAGCTGATAAATCGAATGATCCAAACAGTATATCTATTTCCGATGCTGAATTGAAGACGGTGCTGAGCCTGAAAAGGATGATGAAAAGAATGATCCACCCGAAGTTCGAGAAGAAGAAGCACCGGACAAACGCAAGAAATACACTAGAGAAGACTTCATCGCGAGAAGACATGAGAAGGAAAGAGAACATGGGTACAGAAACCCATGCCCTTTCCAGGTAAGTCTCTCAAAACTAAAGAAGAAGAGCATTACAATAAGTTTTGTGAGTGGATGAAACCTCTTTTTCTTCAAATCCCTTTGACTGATGATATTAAGTTATCTCCTTATTCGAGATATATGAAAGATATTGTTACTAATAAAAGAAAAGTTCCTAATGAAGCAATATCTACTATGCTTGCTAACTACTCTTTTATTGGCAAGATTCCTAAGAAGCTTGGTGACCCAGGTATACCCACCATTCCTTGCTCCATAAAGAATAATTATGTTAAGACTGCTTTATGTGATCTTGGTGCAGGAGTGAGCGTTATGCCTTTCTCTCTTTACAAGAGGCTTTGTTTAGAGAAACTAATCCCTATAGATATCTCTCTTCAGATGGCTGACAAATCAACAGTCGTTCCCATAGGTATTTGTGAGGATGTTCCCGTTGAAGTTGCTAATTATTTGATCTTCACTCATTTTGTTGTGCTTGACATGCCCGAGGATGGGAGCATGTCTATTATTCTTGGTAGACCTTTTCTTAACACTGCAGGTGCTATTATTGATTTCAATAAAGGAAAGGTTACTTTTAATGTGAATGATAAAGAACACACGGTGTATTTTCCGAAGAAGATGGACAAGAGGCATGGACTCAACTCTCTAGAGAATATCGAGGCCGTGAAGATTAGTGATTGGGATTGTCCTCTACATCTGCACCACAAATACAAAACTATTATGGTGGGAACAATATCCATTGAAGTAAAGGTACCAGGAATGCTTCATAGTAAGTGAAACTTTTTCGCTCTATGTATTGCTAGTTTGGTAGCAGGACTTGATCAAACTTTCTATTAAATGAGTTTTATATAAGTAATAAGTAGAGGTTGTTATGTTTGCATTTCTTTTAGATTTATCTTTCTTGCTGGTCCGAAGTTTTATATTTTTGAACCTTCACGTAGCTAACCACTATCTCATGTTTTCAGAAAGTTTTGCAGCTTTTTGAACCTCGAAATTTTTTCAAAAGTGAAGTTGTCAGAAAAATTCCAGAAAAATAAAATAAAAATTTCCATGACGAGAGTGACCCAGAGGCACCTAGGGCTGACCAGGGGGGGCACCAGTGGCCCAGGCGGACAGCTGGCGCGGCCTACCCCCTGGCCGCGCCCACAGGGCGCCTGGGGCCCACATGCCCCACTTGCAGGTATTTCTTCTTCCCCGCTCTCTCTGTCTCTCCAAAAACACGAGTTCTCACTTGTTCTTGCGTTCTTGCTGTTCTTGGAGGCGATTTTCGATCTCTCTCTACAACCCAACATTCGAGGTGAGATTTCGAGAAAATACTCCCTGGTATGTGACTCCTCCACCCCTCCAATTATATATTTGATTGGTGGCTTCATTAGTGAGTATTTAGTAGCTCTTGGTGTTGTTCATATGAGCTTGCAAGCATGTGTAGAAATTTATTTTCCAAGTTTTGAGGCAAGTTTATGACTTAGGGAAGTGAGTAGAGTAGTTTGCCCCAACTCATTTTTCTTAAATTCTTGTTTTTGTGAATTGTCAAAAATTTCATATATGAGTTTCTTTTGAAAAGCAAAAGGATGGATTGGGAAGAAGAAGCCCGAGCATACTGATAGAGTAACTAGAGCTGCAGCTTCATCGTCAGCTGCTAGGGTGAGCTACAATGAAGATGTTGTGCCCCTGGAGTTGCTGGAAGATACAAGTCCAGCACGGGCAATGACGTTTCCATGCAACGATTTTCCTGAAGAGGCAGGTATTAAAGAGGAGATTGATAAGCTTTGTGCTAATGCAGGTTTGACACGGCTTACAACATGCCGTGTTACTCAATACCGTAAACTCAACTCCTGTTTTATTAACAGTTTTGGATATAACCATGATGCTGGTCTTATTGAGTTTAAAATTTACAATGATCCTTTGACCATGTCTTTGGAAAGATTTTGTGAAATAATAGGTGTGACGAACGTTGGACAGACGGAAAAGATGAACACTCAGCCCACCGATATGAGAACGCTCTTCAACTCTCTTTGCAGTCAAGATAAAAGGGATATCCGACGTTCAAAAATTTCCAGCATCTTGTTTTCTCAGGTCAGGTATTTTGCATATTATATTTCTAGAGGGGTATTAGCTCGTGACAACACGAGCAACATTTCTGCACCGGATATTGTTATCCTGGCAAGTGCCCTCTCAGGGGAAACTACGTATAATGTGGGTGCCTTGATTGCTCGCCGACAAGGGAGATCTCTTTGGTCGCGTTTATGCCACACTTATTCTTGAGTCTCTTGGGCGCACCCCACATCCTGATGATGAGCCTTTTCCTTTTATAAGCTTTGACCATGCTGCTATGAAGAGGCATGAGTTTGTTACATGGACAATTTAAAAAATACCCAAAAAAATTATATGGCTTTATGTGTCATGCCACTAGCCACTCATAAGTTTTGGGCATTTTTTTTAATTTCAAACAATTTAAATTAAATTCAAATTAGGGTTTAATTTAATTACCAAGACCTGTTTGTATTTTTGTAAAATTCCATGGGCATGAATTGGGTCCCACAACAAATGGGACTTGGTCATGCACATTTTTAATAGTTTTACATATATTCAAAAGGATTTTTAGTGGAAAGTTTTATCTGGCCATTTTGAAATAAATTCAATTAGGGCTTCTGCTTTCCCCATTTGGATTTCATTTTGAAATTTTTGTATGATGCAGAGGCACACTTGAACCATACCACATACCTAGACTTAAGTTGTGACAGTACTCTAATATTCGACCCCTCAGAAGAGTAGTGATCCATCTAGTAGCTAGAGTTCTCAACTAGTTTTGTAGGTTTTTGAAAATAACACACGGATTGACCAAGATACGACACCTATCACTAATAGGCTAGATCTCTTGACACCAAAAGTCCAAACATTACTCACATCAATACCTCAAAACTATTGCAAGTTACTACTAAAATTAAATAGCAACCTCAATTGCCTACTTCTCAAAAACAAGACATAACTCAGTGCAACAACCAACTCTCTTAACAAGATAAACATGTAAACTAAAGAGAGTTCCAGCCACAAACTAAACAAAAGCCAAGGCTCTTGCTAAGACAAACTAAGACTAAAACTAGACAGGGCAGTAGCTACGAAAAGATAAAGAACACACAAAAGTAAAAAGATAGGCATGAAGAATCCTATGACGTGTTCTAGATTTTTAAAGTGGAGCGTGTTTCTCTCCCACACAAAGTAAGACGGGATCTAACTTGTTATGAACAACAACAAAGCTAAAGAAAACTAAAAATAAAACCTAAGAGCGAGACGCTCCAAGCATAGCACATAACGCATGAAGTGATAAAAATATAGTGAGACGAAGGACGAACTGATGATTGTTGATGGAGAAGGGGATGCTCGGGGGCATCCCCAAGCTTAGACGCTTGAGTATCCTTTAATATTTATTGGGGTTGCATGGGGGCATCCCCAAGTTTGAGCGCTTGACACTCCCGAATCTTCTTTCATCATCTTCCATCGCACACTTGAAAACTCCCTTCATACACAACTCATCATAAGCTGATTAGAGAGATTAGTACCCTTAATAAATAATTTTTCCCCACTGTATATAAAGATATTCTTGAAGATCTACTGTTTCTCAAGATTGCCAAAAGGTTTTTTCAAAGAAAAATCAAGCTTAAGGTTTGCAAAAGTTAGGAGAGACAAAACGTGGTAGAATCTGTGAAAAACTGAACAACAGGTAGTATAGAATTTTTTAGGGGTTATTCTGCAACTCAAATCAAAAAGTTCCGTGATTGTATAGAGCATGTTTTGTAAACAATTCAGCTCAAAAAGATGAACTAGTGATTTATTCTGATTTTTCCCTTCAAAAGGACATAATTTTTTTTCTAGACAGCATGTCACAACTTTCACTTCCCTTGTCATATGAGGCTATAACTTGGCACAAAGCTTGAAAATAAAGATACAATGATGTTGCTACAGTAGTAAAAATCATCAAGACCACTAAAAACAGAAGTAAAAACATCTTGGGTTTCCTCCTAACAAGCTCTTTCTTTTATGCCTTTATGCTAGGCATAAGACAAAAGAAGAATCAAGTTTTATCACGAGAAAGAGAATAGCTAGCCCGTGTAACGGACTCAAAAGGTAACTTTATTTTCTTTCTAGGGAAGTGCTCCATCCCCTTTCTGAGAGGGAATTGGAATTTTATATTCCCCTCTTTCATGTCAATAACAACACCAACTGTGCGAATAAATGGGCGTCCCAAAATAATTGGACATAAAGGTTCACACTCTATATCCATAATGATAAAATCAACGGGAACATAGTTGTCATTGACAATGATAAGAACATCGTATATATTCCCCAAAGGTTTCTTTGCATATCACATAGTTCAACAAAATTATTCAAGTGTAAAGCAGCATCATCTCCAGCACCCGAGAATTGATCTCTCATAACAAGATTTAGTAAAGCAGGTTTAATGTCATAAGAGGTAGCTGAAGTGGCAGGTGTGGCAAAAGTAGTGAAGATAAAGTCTTTGTTGTTGTGAATGGTGATGTCACACAACTTGGTGTTTTCAGTGGAACCCATAGTAGCAGCAGGTGTGGCAGATTTTTTTTGTAATTTTTGATATAAGACACAAAGATAAAAACAGAAAGGTAAACAACCAAGACTAAAAAGTAAAGGTAAAGGATAGTGGGCAACTGCCCTATCTTATCACTCGGAGTGCCCGGCAACGGCGCCAGAAATTTGCTTGATGGCATGGAAGTGATAATGGCTTCTCTCCGTTCGTTGGTTACCCCAAGTGGAAGGTGAGATGTAGGATAGCAACAAATTTCCCCTATGTGGAGGATAGGGTTTGTCTCCCATAGGACTCCGACAAATGATAAGTAGGGGGCAAGGAAACAATGGCACCGAATAAGACAAAAGTTGTCTCCTTGACTTGGACCTGCACACGACACAATTAACTTTGCTCCCAACGAAGTTCAGAGAGGTTGTCAATCTCTCCGGTCTTGTTGTTTACAAAGGATAAAAAACATAGGATAATGATAACAACTGAAAGTAAATACTGAATAGGAAATAGGCTTGTAAACAATGATGAGAATATGGACCGGGGTCCCGTGATGTTCACTAGTGATGTCTCTCTCCCAAAAGAAGATAAAACTATTATGCGAGGTAAATAAATTACAGATGGGCAATTGACAGGATTATAAATGCACCGCAATGCTAACTATGTTACAAAAGAAAGGAAGAGGCTCAAAAGCATGGGCAGTACGCCAAAATAAGTAGACCGAAATCCATCTACATCTACTACTAATCATCCACCTTGAGATATCTATCCAGAACATCTCGCTGGTATTAAGTTGCGAGTCCCACCCAAAGTGTAAACCCAAAACAATCCTTGCAACCGCGGTTAAAAGCACCGTTGTTTTCCCCCTTGTGGCCAAAACACATCCCCTAGACTCATGTTTCTGGCACTCAAGCGTGTCATCAGGGGGCATCTACCCACAATCGAGCATAACGTTCCCTCTTGGAGTTACTATCCACTACTTGGCCAAAGCAATAAATGGAAACGAAGAGCATGCAATAATTACTTAGGAACCAAAATATAAGAGATCAAAACCAAATATATTACTCTATCGCGATCTGAACATAATATCATAATCCATCGGATCCCATCAAACTCAACATAGCAACAACAGAAGAATTACATATGTGCCTTGATCATGTAGGGCAGCTCACGAGGTCTAAACCATGTAGAACAAAGAGGGGAGGAGAACATCACATAGCTACTGATCACGGACCCATGGTCCAAGGTAGACTACTCACGGCACATCCGGGAAGGGTGCCCGGAAGGGTCCTGACGGTGCTCCCGATCTTGGAAGCGCGGCGGCGGCGGAACAGAGGCGAGATTGCAAAATGGGGTTCTGTCTTCGGAGTTTCCCCGTCATGGAGAATAAATAGGCGAAGGGGGCAGCCAAGAGACCCACCTGGGTTCCAGGCGGCGCGGCCAGGCCCCTGGCCGCGCCAGGTGGCCGCCTGGGCCCCTGGTGATGGCCCGCTGGCCCCACTTGGGTGATTCTGGAAGACTCCGTTACGCTGATTTTCTATCCGATTTTCCTGAATTTTTGGAGCATTGATAATATGGGGGAAACCTGGAATAGAAAAACAATAGAAAACCAGAACTGACACTGGGGTGCACTGAGTTAGTAGGTTAGTCCAAATATGATCAAAAGTATATGAAAGTGAATCTAGATCATAGCAATATCACACAAAACATGCATGGAGCGAACATAAATTATCGATACGTTTGAGACGTATCAGGTATCCAATATACTTAGTTCACCCTCGTTACAGACAAACATGTTTACTCATTCACGTGCAATCTTTATGATGTAATATCACCGAGTGGGCCCAGTGTACCTATCCGTCACTCGGATGGACAAATCCCCCTTTGATCTATTTGCATACTCATTAACATATGTATTTCGAAATACCCAAAGTACACCTTTATGGCCAACATATTTCAGTCAGGCGGTGGATGCAAATCAAAATATCCTAATTGATAGTAATTACGTATGATCATTATGGTCTAAGGATTTGGTCACTACATTATAGTTATCACAATGTTGAACTATGTGACTAGATCACATTGCAACACTTTTGGTGGGTGTGTGTCCATCATATCATTCTCCCAATGATACGACCCCATTGTTAATAGGAGATTATGTCCTCATGATTCGGAAACCTTGCACATCTTATTTTCCAATGGACTAGTGTGCTAGAGTTAACTAGGGACCTGGTTGTTTTATACCACACATGTATTAATGTTTCCGTTTAATACAGTTATAGCATAGTATAAAACTTATTATGAACTAATGGAATACGCCAATAAAAAAATTTATTTGCCTCTAGGGCACATTACCAACAGTCTTTAGGTGGTGTAAATTCTCTTAGGACTTACTAGCTAGAGGATACGTCGTGATGTGTGAGGAGACTAAAGGTCTAGATATTATAAATGGTCTATCTAATTTATTTCTTTATGATAGTTGATGCTATTGTAGATAGACTTGCTACTATTGAGAGGAAGATAAATGCTTTAGGCTTGAAGGAAGTAGAGGAACCTACACAAGTGGGACGCGAAATTTTAGAGATAGAAGATGATTGGGAACCCTATATTAGAATTAGCATATTCAACCAAGACTTGCTTGCTTATTGTGATATTGGATCCATGGTTTCTACCATGCCCAAAAGTGTTTATTATTATTTAAAGCTTGTGAGTATCGTTGATTTACCTTGCTATCATGATAATTGTAAGGCCCGATGTGCGGTACTGTTCCAGATCTAGATGTTTCCATCCAGATCCGGGGAAGAAGCACATATCGGTCCCACCGCGACATATGACGAAGCCATATGCCCCGGATTTCCAACATGATATCATAACATTACAGATACAAGGATACAACATCTCATACCTCGACATACAACTGCCTTAATACAATACAACAGCGGAAGATACATGTCTGAGTACAGACTACAATCAAATGCCTAGTGGCAAAGAGAAAAACATCGATCCCATAACCACACGGATCCAGGCCCTCCGCCGGGATCCGCCTAACTAGTCGTCGTCGAGTATCCACGTGAAACGTCGATCACCAAACCTGTTGTCGATCAAGAACCCTGAAAAGAGTTTGGGGGTAGTATCATGAGTACACAAGTACTCAGCATCCAACTGTAGTGGTCATCCGACCCAGCAAGGACTTCATCACTCATCATTCTAGGACAACTAGTAGTTTACGGTAAGGAAGGGGTAAGTGCTGAGCTTGCTGCCGCACTAGCATTTATGAAGTGGCTAACGATCTAGAGAGTAAGATAAGAAGCCAAGCATTCGATGAGGAATCGCCTCCAACAAGTCTTGCTATCAACTACTTACGCAAACATAACACCTATCCTATCCTTGTCCTCCTCTTCGCATCCCGACGAAGAAGAAGCAGTCAAGGCACACACACACGTTGATCAAGTTATATTAAGATTATCTTAGTTGTTGTTGTCTATGAACAAGGAGTAGGTCTCAAGTCGTCCATAACCGTGGACACGGCTTCTCGAAAAGATTTAACCCTGCAGGGGTGTACCAACTGCCCATTACAAGGCTCCGCACGCACGCCCATCTCTCTTAGTTTCTACCCATGATAGGCAACCATTTTATGATTTAGTCCCAAAAGATCCGGAATGACAGGTCCCTCTAACTAACAACGCACAAATCCGGGTGGCCCCCGGTGAGTCGACATCCAACTCAAAAGCCGGCCGCGCTCTCGAATCGGCCTCTACCGTCTGGACGAGGTCGGATAGGTTTACCAAACAGATGTGGACAACCCCCTAGCTCCCTGTGGTGGACCAACAAGAGAAACCATGTCTCCGCTGGCCCAAGTTGTTTCAAAGAATATCAGCCAGGAGCTACCCGACAGACACACACTGCCAGAACCCCAACTAGGGTAAGTGCTAGGGTTTGTTTGTGCCCTTTGCATCATGCAAAATTTCGAAAGGAATTCAAAAATGGGGAAAAAAGAAAGCCCTGAGAAATTAATTCAAATGGCTAGATAAAAATCTTTTTCCAAAAATCATTTGAGTATTTTTAAAATTCCTATAAATGATGGTGATCATTTTAAAAGTGGTTTGGGTTCATTCCCATGCCCATGGAATATTCAAAAATTCAAAAGGTGCCCTCGAAATTACATTTGACCCCTATTTGAATTGGAATTCAAATGTTTTGAATTTCAAAAATTCCTAAACCTTAACACTGGCTTTCTACTGGTCCCTTGGGTTTTTAAAAATATATTGGGCATTTTACTAAAATGCCTAGCTATTTAATTCTAGGAAAAACAAAATAACAGAAAAAGAAAAGAAGAAGAAAAAGGAAAAAGGGAAAGCAGCCCAACCCCACAGGCCTTTGGCCCAACTAACCGTACCCCAGCCCAAGCCCACCTTCCCTCCTGTCGTCTTCTCCAAGCTGCTCGGTGGCGAGCCGAGAGCGTGCGGCGGCTGCCACCGCGACGACGAGGAGCTTCCAGGCCCTCTCCTTCTCCCCCAGGACGCCACGCAACGCCCCAGTCACCCCCTCCTCTGCCCCTCTCTTCCTGGACAGCTCTCCCCCTCTCCCTGTCTCGTTTCTGCGAGCTCTCGAGAACCCGCTGGAGCGCGCCGCAGCACTCGCGTGACCACCGTGCCCCTCGCGGCGAGCCACCGTGTCCAGAAGACTCGCCGTGCTCGTCTTCGTTTTCAAGCGCGAGGAATCGAGTCCAGCGACCCCGAGGATGACGCCATCGACCCCGTTCCACGCCACGGCCGCCGGGTCTTTGCCGTCGAATACGTCGCCGCAGACGCTCCTCCGCCCTCCCCGACCCCTCCTTCCGCTTCAAGGTGAGCAGACGCGAAGATTCCCCATCCTCTTTATCCTTCTCGTGCACCAAGTCGCCGTTGCCGTTCTCCAGAGCTCCGGCCGCCGCGCCTTTTTGAAGCCGTCGTCGCCCTAGTGACCCTGGCAACCCCCTGGTTGTTCCCCTCGACGCTGGAGAGCACGGCGCACCTCCCCGTGTTTTCCCCGTGCCAAGCCGTGAACAGAATGTCCACTCCGGCAAGCCTCCGCCGTGCCTAGTGGCACTGGCGGCTAACCGCCAGCGGGCCCGAGTTAATAAGCGTCTAATAAACCATCGCTTAATCCCCCCGAGTCCATGAACAGTGGGCCCCCTGGCCCCCTAAACCCCTCTGTTAACTAAACAGAGAGGGATTAGCCCCTCTCCCACTGACAAGGCTGGCCCACTGGCCAGAGCCCCGGTGACGTCACCCCCACGTCATGCTGACACAATAAAACATTTTCCAGAGAATTAAAATATTCCAGAAAATTCCAGAAAATCATTTAAACTTTGGAAATTCATAACTAATTCATATTAACTCCAAATTTAATAAATAAGATATGAAAAATTATCAGAAAAATGCAAGGATTAAGAATATGCACTTTTTTGTATGTTTGACCATTTTAAAATGGGTGAACAGTAGCAAACATGCATATGGAGTTCTTTTGAATTCAAATTTGGAGTGAATTTGCAAATGATTTTGCATTCCACTTCTTTTAAATGGAATTGTACCCACATTGCAACCATGAACATCACCATTTCAATCTTATTCATGTGCTTGTGCATTGTAATTTATTTTGATCCTATGATTGTCATGTTGCTAATACAAGTGGAACCGGACCCGGAGGCCACCCCCTTCGTTGAAGACCCCGATACTGAACCTCGTCAGCAAGGCAAGCAAACCCCATTGATCATGTCTATAAAATCCTATTTCCCTCTCAGTCTCGCTTATGCATGTTTAGGAGATCACCGAGACACGTTCTTTCGCATAGTTGGACCCATTCCGATGCATGACCTATCATTTTGTCACCGTATTAAGCAAACCACAATCCTAGCAGATTTAGGAGTTGAATGATGAGCATGTGGCCCCTGCAACTGTTACTGCTTTTGCTGCTTAGTGATACAATGAGGATGTTATGATTGTGAGTCGGGATGGAATGAACACAGTGGTGCTGATGTTAACGTGTTGGTGAATCCACCCTAAACAAAGGTGAACGATGAGAGGCTGTGTAGGACTACACAGTGGGTTGTCTCGTTGAACACCGTCTTAAGCACCGAGTTCTTGTATGGTAATCCAAGACAAAAAGTACAACCACACATTGGGCTCACTGACCCCTCTCGGCATAGTACCTTGATCCGTGTTGACGTACAGGAGTCACATTAGTTCGGGCCTTCCATTTGACATATGCATAGAAAAAGAGTGAGTGGAAATGTTGCATCATCCTAGAAATGTGGGTGGATCTGTGAGACAGTGAAACCATCTGTCAGAGGTGGCATCTCGGTTGCCTACATTGTGTGGGTCCAATTCGTTGATCCGGCCGGACTCTCGAGCGGTGACAAACTCAGATAGTCGACTCCTGGAATAGACCGGTTGTGAGCAAAGTGTCGTGGTGAACATCCTCGCTGTCACCTCTTGAACGGTGGCGAGACCTGGCGGTAACCGATGTTCATGTGTGTGTAGCTTACACCCTTGCAAGGTTAACAAAACTATTTGAATAGCCGCGTCCGCGGTTATGGACTACTTGGAACCTGTACCTGATTATTAGACAACTTGAATGGATACTTATAAAACTCGCAAGATAAGCGTGAGTGCTATGGTGTGCTTCCTCTTGGGGAAGTCGAGGAAGTAACCATAGTGGTGTATTGGTTGGAGACTTGGATAGTGGACTCGTGTACGCTTCTTATCTCAAGTCTGGTACTCGTAGTTCAGGACTAGCGAAGTCAAAGCTGGCAGTTCTGCATGTTGAACCCCACCTCCTTTACCTTGATACTCGAGCATGAGTAGTATAGATCTGATGTAAGTCTTGCTGAGTACGACTTTGTACTCACGTTTGCTTATTCTATGTTTTAGATGAGAAACCGGACCCCGATGGAGTCACCGACCCGAAGCTCGACGTTGACCTTGGTAGCATAGTTCCAGACAGCAGTCTGGTCCCTCGTGGAAGGGCATGTATGTTTACAAGGCTTCTCTAAGCCATTTGTTAAACTTGTCTGTACTCAGACCTAATTTGCTTCCGTTGTATGATGTAATGTTGATCACATACATGTGATCTTTGTATACTCTATGTGTAAGTAAATAAAGAAGTACTTTGTAGAGTTATGTGATGATACCTGCTGTTCATACTAGGCATGTGTGTTGTGTGTATTTTTATAACATGCATGTCTTAGTATGGGTTTTCGAGACCTTAGTTGTGATCTGGATGGCGGTCTTTTATACACCAAGTGGCCCTTAGATGTGCGCAGCTTGGGGCATCGCGATGCGATTGCTCGTGACTCTGTCACGTTCACACTTTGTTGTATCATCGAGCCCGCCCTAGACCCCGACTAAGTGATCGGGCTGGAGTAAGTCTATGTAAGAGTTAGGATTCAATCTATAACATGGTTGAGGCGACTTGTCTATGAGTATGGGATTCACCACCCATAAGCATCTAGACTTGTGAGCGGACGATGAGGACCCATCTCAGATGATCATCCGCCCTGAATGGGATGCCCCTCACGTTCGATGCTTACCGAGAACGTTCTGTGCTTGGCCTTGTCTGCTTAGACAAGTGGGTACGGTTCTCGGCTCTCCATGTGATTGTATCGTGACTGGAATTACATACGCTAACCCCGGGTCCCGACAGACTTGGTATCAGAGCAGGACTGTCTGTAGGATTAGTCAACCCTTGTTCGAAGTCGAGTCTAGCATTCTATATTTATATAGTTACTCTGGGTATAAGGGAACAACGTAAGACTTCTTTTTTCTCCTTACCCTCATCGATCTGAGTTCCGGGTCACCCTTATCTTTTGTACGGGATGATAGGACTAGGCTCATCTATGTCTTACTAGAACATCTCGTTGAGTGCTTCCTTGTAGCCGTAGGATTGTTGTGATCGTCCAGAGTCTCCGTGTTTTGAGTTCCTTGAGGAACTTCTGTTCAATCTCCTCGAGGTTGTCTTGTTTTCCATCCCGGTGTAGCCATTATGCTGCCAGATTTATTCCGAGTTTCTGTGGATCTTTGCCTTTGCATTGCAATCTTTTCCTCCTAGTTATGTCCTCTTGTCTTTTATTCCATCATACAACCTGTTCTGATTGTTGATTTTTATCACACAGGATGTCAGGTGGAACTCGTAGTGTTGTTCGTCGGAATCGAGATCGTGATCGGAATCGAAATGATGATGCACCTCCACCACCTTCTGCGGCGGAAATCATGATGGAAGCTGAGAAGAATCAACGTGACCAAACACCCCTTCTGGAGCTCATCGAGCAGAATACCTCACGTCATTGTAATGTGGTTGTGAGCATTCAGGACTTCATCCTCCTCAAGCCACCGGTATTTCGATGTTCTTCTGAGCCCCTTGAAGCTGATGATTGGCTCCGTTCCATCGAGCATAAGCTTTACACTGCACATGTTTCTCCCGATGATCGAGTTATATTAGCGGCATACTTTCTGGAAGGTGCTGCTGCTGAATGGTGGGAGAACTATGTTGCTATGCAGCCAGATGGTCACCTAGTGACTTGGCAGGAGTTCTGTGATGCCTTTCGAGGGTACCACCTTCTAGATGAGTTGATGGAGCGCAAGAAGAAAGAGTGTTGCAATCTGACCCAAGGAGAGATGTCCATCCATGAGTATGTGAGAGAGTTCAACCGTCTTGCTCGGTATGCCCAAGATGAGATCACCACCGATGCTAGAAAGGAGGCAAGGTTCCGCAAGGGACTTAGCCCCATCCTTCGTCATGATCTCAACCTCATCGAATTTTCCACCTTTGAGGATTTAGTCAATAGATCCTTCAGAGCTTAGCATGGCAATGAAATTTTCGAGGAGTCTCGCAAGCATGCTCTTGAGCTTGCTCCTTCTTCAAGTTCAGCCCCTCAGAAACGCAGAATTTGGATTCCAACCAGTGTCATACCTCAAAACCTTCTCCAGAGGCCATCACCAAACTTATGCCATCCACCTCAACACATTTTTCCTCCCCGGAATGATGATGTGAAACCAAGTAACCCCACCCCCAGCAATTCAGCCAGGGTGTGTTTCACTTGTGGTCTGACAGGCCATCACTTCCGACAATGCCCTACAGTGTTTGTGGCACCTCGTCGACCTAGTCATAAGCCTTCAAAGAAATCAACCACCAAAACCATCCCAGCAAAGCTTTCAGCCACAAGTAGTGGATATGTGAACCAAATCTCAGTTGAGGAAACCACTGTTGCTTCCGACGTCATCCTTGGCACATTCCCAGTCAATCATGTTCCCACCTCCGTTCTTTTCGATCCAGGAGCTTCTCATTCATTCATGTCGGAGAGTTATGCACTTCGGCATGATGTATCCTTTGAAGAAATGTTTTCTCCAATGATCATTCAAACTCCTGGTTCCAAATGGAAAACTAATAGAGTAAGCCATGGCAAGCAAATTGCAATTGAGGGTTTAGTATTCCTTGCTTCTCTTATAGCCCTCAAGTCTTCGTACATTGATGTCATCCTAGCCATGGATTGGTTATCAAGGAAGAATGCTTTCCTTGATTGTAAAGCCAAATCAGTCAAACTCACCCATCCTTCAGGCCAGATCATTGACTACACATCACCCAACTCTAGAATCCAGATGCATACTTTGAATGTGCTTCCCCTTCCCGACCATGAAGATACTCCGGTGGTTCGTGACTTCCCGGATGTCTTTCCTGAAGAGCTGCCGGAAATACCACCCGACAGGTGTGTAGAATTCATAGTGGATCTTATACCAGGCACATCCCCAATTTGCAGACGCCCATACAGAATGGCCCCACATGAGTTAGCTGAGCTAAAAACCCAACTTGATGCTTCATTGGCAAAAGGATTCATCCGCCCTAGCTCGTAGCCATGGGGTTGCCCCGTTCTATTCGTAACGAAGAAAGATGGAACAGAAAGCATGTGCGTAGACTATCGTCCGCTAAATCTAGCAACGATAAAGAACAAGTACCCACTGCCCAGGATCAATGATCTTTATGATCAACTTGCAGGATCCTCTGTCTTCTCCAAGATGGATTTGAGATTAGGCTATCATCAAATCAAAATCCGAAACGAGGACATCCCAAAGACGGCTTTCACTACTCGATATGGTCTTTACGAGTACACCGTCATGTCCTTCGGTTTAACCAATGCCCATGCCACTTTCTCGCGCTTAATAAATTCGATCTTCATGGAGTACATAGATAAATTTGTTGTGGTTTATCTTGATGACATTCTCATCTACTCGAAGAACGAAGAAGAGCACGCAGAACATCTTAGGTTGGTATTGATGAAACTTAGAGAGCACCGCCTTTATGCCAAGTTCTCCAAGTGTGAATTTTGGCTACCAGAAGTGACCTACTTAGGCAACGTGATTTCTGCGAAAGGTGTTGCAGTCAATCCCGAGAGAGTTCAGGCCGTCCTCGACTGGACTCCACCTGAATCTGTTAAGCAAGTTAGGAGTTTTCTCGGCCTAGCAAGCTATTGTCGCCGCTTTGTTGAGAACTTCTCCAAAGTTGCAAAGCCTCTTACTGAACTCCTCAAGAAAGATAAGAAATTCCAATGGACCCCCAAGTGCGAGGAAAGCTTTCAAGAGCTAAAAAGAAGATTGACTTCTGCACCCGTACTTGCACCTCCAGACACCAAAAGGGATTTCGAGATCTATTGTGATGCTTCACGGTAAGGGTTAGGATGCATACTTATGCAAGATCGACATGTGGTAGCTTATGCTTCACGCCAGTTGCGTCCACATGAAGAGAACAATCCTACCCATGTTCTTGAACTCGCTCCCGTAGTTCATGCCCTGAAGACTTGGCGACAATACCTCCTTGGTAATCGTTGTGAGATCTATTCTGATCACCAAAGCCTCAAATACATATTCACCCAGCCAGATCTAAATCTCAGGCAAAGACGCTGGATAGAGTTGATAAAAGATTATGACTTAGGAATTTCTTACACCCCAGGCAAAGCCAATGTCATGGCTGTTGCGCTAAGTTGTAAATCGTACTGTAACAACCTCATGTTACAGCAGTATCAACCACTTCTTCATGAGGAATTTCGAAAGCTCAACCTCGAGATTGTTCCTCGTGGATCTCTTTTCAACTTGGTGGCGAAACCAACACTTGAGGATCAAATCGTAGTTGCCCAAAGGCGTGCACGAGGTGTTCGCCGGATCAAGGAAAACATTGCTAGCGGAGTTGCTAAATGTTTCTCCACAGATAGTAAAGGAACGGTATTTTTTGAAAATCGTTTGGTAGTACCTAAGAATAGGGATCTAAGGCAACTTATCCTCAAAGAAGCCCATGACACTCCCCTCTCGATTCATCCCGGTAGCACAAAAATGTACCGAGATCTACGCCAGAGATTTTGGTGGACCAGGATGAAGAGAGACATTGCTCGATTTGTTGCTGAATGTGATGTTTGTCGTCGCATTAAGGCAGAACACCAAAGACCTGCTGGCACACTTCAACCTTTGCCTATTCCCGAGTGGAAATGGGACAAAGTCGGTATGGACTTCATCACCGGCTTTCCAAAAACCCAGAAAGGAAATGATGCCATCTTCGTTGTCATAGATAGGCTTTCCAAAGTTGCTCACTTCCTTCCCGTTCGCGAGTCTATAACTGCTAGCCAGTTAGCGGACTTGTACGTCTCTAGAATTGTGTCTCTTCACGGTGTTCCTTTGGTAATCAATTCTGATCATGGTAGCCTTTTCACCTCTAGATTTTGGGGAAGCTTTCAGAATGCTATGGGAACTCATCTATCCTTTAGTACAGCTTTCCATCCTCAGTCTAGCGGTCAAGTTGAAAGGGTTAATCAAATCTTGGAAGACATGCTTAGAGCTTGTGTTATCTCATTCATAAAGAATTGGGAGAAGTCTCTTCCATTTGCCGAATTTTCTTATAACAATAGTTTTCAATCTAGTCTGAACATGGCTCCTTTTGAACTCCTCTATGGACGACGATGTCGAACACCCTTGAACTGGCCAGAACCCGGTGAAAGACAATTCTTTGGACCGGATATGATCAAGGAAGCAGAAGAGCAAGTTCCCATTGTTCGTGATCGTTTGAAAGCCGCTCAGTCTCGTCAGAAAAGCTACTATGATCGTCATCATAGAGAAGAGAGCTACAATCTTGATGAGAAGGCTTACCTTCAGGTTACTCCTCTGAAGGGAACCCAAAGATTCGGTATCAAAGGCAAGTTGGCCCCACGTTACATCGGACCTTCCCGCATTCTTGCTAAACGTGGAGAAGTTGCCTACCAACTTGAACTACCCCCTCACCTTTCCCGAGTACATGATGTATTCCATGTGTCACAACTCAGGCGTTGCTACAAGGACCCCATCCGCGAAGTCGACCATGAAACGCTTGATCTCCAAGATGACCTTTCTTATCGAGAGTACCCCGTTCGTATTCTTGATTCAGCAGAGCGTGTCACTCGTCGTTAGAAGATCAAGTTCCTCAAAGTGCAATGGTCCCGTCACTCCGAGAAAGAAGCAACATGGGAAAGAGAGGACCGCCTCCGTGCCGAGTACCCCACCTTCCTCCCGACAACTTCTGAATTTCGGGACGAGATTCTTTTGAGTGGGGGCGAGTTGTTAGAACCCCAACTAGGGTAAGTGCTACGGTTTGTTTTTGCCCTTTGCATCATGCAAAATTTCGAAAGAAATTCAAAAATGGGGAAAAAAGAAAGCGCTGAGAAATTAATTCAAATGGCCAGATAAAAATATTTTTCCAAAAATCATTTGAGTATTTGTAAAATTCCTATAAATGATGGTGATCATTTTAAAAGTGGTTTGGGTTCATTCCCATGCCCATGGAATATTCAAAAATTCAAAAGGTGCGCTGGAAATTAAATTTGACCCCTATTTGAATTGGAATTCAAATATTTAGAATTTCAAAAATGCCCAAACCTTAACAGTGGCTTTCTACTGGTCACTTGGGTTTAAAAAAATATATTGGGAATTTTACTAAAATGCCTAGATATTTAATTCTTGGCAAAACAAAATAACAGAAAAAGAAAAGAAGAAGAAAAAGGAAAAAGGGAAAGCAGCCCAACCCCATAGGCCTTTGGCCCAACTAACCGTACCCCAGCCCAAGCCCACCTTCCCTCCTGTCGTCTTCTCCAAGTTGCTCGGTGGCGAGCCGAGAGCGTGCGGCGGCTGCCACCGCGACGACGAGGAGCTTCCAGGCCCTCTCCTTCTCCCCCAGGACGCCACGCAACGCCCCAGTCACCCCCTCCTCTTCCCCTCTCTCCCTAGACAGCTCTCCCCCTCTCCCTGTTTTCTGTTGTTAACCTGCCGGAGCTCCCGAGAACCTGCCGGAGCGCGCCGCCGCACTCGCGTGGCATCCGTGCCCCTCGCGGCGAACCACCGTGTCCAGAAGACTCACCGTGCTCATCTTCGTCTTCAAGAGCGAGGAATCGAGTCCAGCGACCCCGAGGACGACGCCATCGACCCCGTTCCACGCCACGGCCGCCGGGTCTTCGCCGTCGAATACGTCGCCGCTGACGCTCCTCCGGCCTCCCCGACCCCTCCTTCCGCTTCAGGGTGAGCAGACGCGCAGATTCCCCCTTCTCTTTCTCCTTCTCGTGCACCAAGTCGCAGTCGCCATTCTCCAGAGCTACGGCCGCCGTGCCTTTTTGAAGCCGTCGTCGCCCTAGTGACCCTGGCAACCCCCTGGTTGTTCCCCTCGACGCGGGAGAGCACGCCGCACCTCCCCGTGTTTTCCCCGTGCCAAGCCATGGCCGGAATGTCCACTCCGGCAAGCCTCCGCCGTGCCCAGTGGCACCGGCGGCTAACCGCCGGCGGGCCCGAGTTAATTAGCGTCTAAACCACCGCTTAATCCCCCCGAGTCCATGACAAGTGGGCCCCCTGGCCCCCTAAACCGCTCTGTTAACTAAACAGAGAGGGATTAGCCCCCTGGCCCCCTAAACTTTGGAAATTCATAACTAATTCATATTAACTCCAAATTTAATAAATAATATATGAAAAATTATCAAAAAAATGCAAGTATTAATAATATGCACTTTGTTTCTATGTTTGACCATTTTAAAATGGGTGAACAGTAGCAATCATGCATATGGAGTTCTTTTGAATTCAAATTTGGCGTGAATTTGCAAATGATTTTGGATTCCACTTCTTTTAAATGGAATTGTACCCACATTGCAACCATGAACATCACCATTTCAATCTTATTCATGTGCTTGTGCATTGTAATTTATTTTGATCCTATGATTGTCATGTTGCTAATAGAAGTGGAACCGGAACCGGAGGCCACCCCCTTCGTTGAAGACCCCGATACTGAAGCTCGTTAGCAAGGCAAGCAAACCCCATTGATCATGTCTATAAAATCCTATTTCACTCTCAGTCTCGCTTATGCATGTTTAGGAGATCACCGAGACACGTTCTTTCGCATAGTTGAACCCATTCCGATACATGACCTATCATTTTGTCACCGTATTAAGCAAACCACAATCCTAGCAGATTTAGGAGTTGAATGATGAGCATGTGGCCCCTGCAACTGTTACTGCTTTTGCTGCTTAGTGATACAATGAGGATGTTATGATTGTGAGTCGAGATGGTATGAACATAGTGTTGCTGATGTTAACGTGTTGGTGAATCCACCCTAAACAAAGGTGAACGATGAGAGGCTGTGTAGGAGTACACAGTGGGTTGTCTCGTTGAACACCGTCTTAAGCACCGAGTTCTTGTATGGTAATCCAAGACAAAGAGTACAACCACACATTGGGCTCACTGACCCCTCTCGGCCTAGTACCTTGATCCGTGTTGACGTCCAGGAGTCACATTAGTTCTGGCCTTCCATTTGACATATGCATAGAAAAAGAGTGAGTGGAAATGTTGCATCATCCTACATATGTGGGTGGGTCTGTGAGACAGTGAAACCATCTGGCAGAGGTGGCATCTCGGTTGCCTACATTGTGTGGGTCCGTTTCGTTGATCCGGCCGGACTCTCGAGCGGTGACAAACTCAGATAGTCGACTCCTGGAATAGACCGGTTGTGAGCGAAGTGTCGTGGTGAACATCCTCGCTGTCACCTCTTGAACGGTGGCGAGACCTGGCGGTAACCGATGTTCATGTGTGTGTAGCTTACACCCTTGCAAGGTTAACAAAACTATTCGAATAGCCGCGTCCGCGGTTATGGACTACTTGGAACCTGTACCTGATTATTAGACAACTTGAATGGATACTTATAAAACTCGCAAGATAAGCGTGAGTGCTATGGTGTTCTTCCTCATGGGGAAGTCGAGGAAGTAACCATAGTGGTGTATTGGTTGGAGACTTGGATAGTGAACTCGTGTATGCTTCTTACCTCAAGTCTGGTACTCGTAGTTCAGGACTAGCCAAGTCAAAGCTGGCACTTCTGTATGTTGAGCCCCACCTCCTTTACCTTGATACTCGAGCATGAGTAGTATAGATCTGATATAAGTCTTGCTGAGTACGAATTTGTACTCACGTTTGCTTATTCTATGTTTGAGATGAGAAACCGGACCCCGATGGAGTCACCGACCCGAAGCTCGACGTTGACCTTGGTAGCATAGTTCCAGACAGCAGTCTGGTCCCTCGTGGAAGGGCATGTATGTTTACAAGGCTTCTCTAAGCCATTTGTTAAACTTGTCTATACTCAGACCTAATTTGCTTCCGTTGTATGATGTAATGTTGATCACATACATGTGATCTTTGTATACTCTATGTGTAAGTAAATAAAGAAGTACTTTGTAGGGTTATGTGATGATACCTGCTGTTCATACTAGGCATGTGTGCTGTGTGTATGTTTATAACATGCATGTCTTAGTATGGGTTTTCGAGACCTTAGTTGTGATCTGGCTGGCGGTCTTTTATACACCAAGTGGCCCTTAGATGTGCGCAGCTTGGGGCATCGCGATGCGATTGCTCGTGACTCTGTCACGTGCACACTTTGTTGTATGATCGAGCCCGCCCTAGACCCCGACTAAGTGATCGGGCTGGAGTAAGTCTATGTAAGAGTTAGGATTCAGTCTATAACATGGTTGAGGCGACTTGTCTATGAGTATGGGATTCACCACCCATAAGCATCTAGACTTGTGAGCGGACGATGAGGACCCATCTCAGATGATCATCCGGCCTGAATGGGATGCCCCTCACGTTCGATGCTTACCGAGAACGTTCTGTGCTTGGCCTTGTCTGCTTAGAAATGTGGGTACGGTTCTCGGCTCTCCATGTGATTGTATCGTGACTGGAATTACATACGCTAACCCCGGGTCCCGACACACACACGTTTTTCAAATGGTAAATCTTCTTGGGCCACCACTAGAAATGTTTGAAGCTAGATAGGTAAGAAAAGGGGACCCCATAAAATCCCACACGCCGTTAGGCACGCTTAGTCTTAAAACCAATACCCGGAACTCGGATCCTAGGTGACTTGAATGGAACAAAGCGTCAGGGCGGGATAGCCTAGACCTTCCATCCTTCGTCGAATATAGTCAACATTTATAATAATCATATCATCAACAACAATAGAATAATGTGATATCCCAAACCAAGGAATAACAGGGTAACATCGTAACATCCTAAGTATGCATACTAAGAAGGGGCTGAGCAACGAGCAATAGTAACATAGCAGTACATGGTTTGCTGGGAAGGGACATGGCTGTATCGGTTTGAAAAAGGCTGTAACCATGTGGTAGGATCAAACATCGAGCCTAACCTAGACTAGCATGCAAACCGCTGGTTGAAATTGAATGGATCATAAGTAATGTATAGTCCTTGCCTGTTGATAAGTCGGGTTCCGAAGATGTAGTCGCTCGCACGCTCGCAACGTCTCCGAAGATACCCGCGGAAGCACACAAGACGATAAACACTGGAAAGCAATCAACGAGCAAGCACTCTATTACTATGGGGCAACACAATATCACGAAGACATCACACGACACAGCAACGCGATACAGATCTATCGTCGAGAACGATTACTAACAGTTTAAGTGGGGTATCGGTCACACACGACGAATACCGCACGTTTATGGTGGTTCAAGTTGCTTAGTTACAGGTGATCAACCAACGGTTATTAACATGGCAACTTAAGCAAGCATGGCATAGCACACAAACACGTCAAGAGGTGAAGCACAAAATAAACTATCTATGCTAGACAATTTAAGTGAGGCACAATCCTAAACATGGCATACACTAAGTGACGCACGATGATTAAAAGATTTCGTACTGTTCTGCCCTAAACCATATTTTAGGTTGGTTAACAACAGAAAACAATAGCATAAACACAAATTACACTAAAAACTAATCAAGTTACATATAAAGAACACTTCAAACGGAGTTACAGTTAAAAAGATACAAGCAAAACAAGTTACGGGCACAATCTGCCAACATCACGAAGCACACTTTAGAGCAATGCATAAGCAGGATAATCAATGCAAACATTATCACAAAAGATATGAAACTAAAGTAGACATGACAGGGAAGGCATGGCAAAAAGAATCATGCAAAAAGGCATCATAGATCAAAAGATATTAAGCAAACAACATGGCATCGTGACGTTACAGACTTAGAGAAAAACAAAAGTGGTTGTCAAAAACAGCAGCATAGCAACTTTGGAGCTAAATATCTATATGACCAGTAATGCTAACATGAAGATGCAATAAATGTAATGAAAGTAGACATGATGCTTAACAATATGCAATTGGAATCAATCAATTCCGATAAACGGTTGCGAAGCAATCATCACCCGAATTGCAATAAAATAACAGTTTTCAGCACAGCAGCACATTAACATCAGGGTCACCACTTTGGAGCAAGATTTAATATAGCTAAAGCACCCAAACATGGCAAGTTAAAGCATGGAAAAGAAGTACACATGATGCTGAACACATAGGGAAGAGAATCAATGCAATAGGCCTCATGGACGAGTCACAATCTTCATGCAAAGTTGCAATAAAATAATAACAGCAACACTTAACACGAAAAACTAGCAGTTTAACGGCCTGATTGTCACAACCCTAGTTTTGGTATGTACTTTTATTGCTAGAAATAATTGCATCATGTTTAAATTCTTGGTTTAAGAATTGGGGATTTGGAAAAGCCTCAAAAAGAATTTAAATAAAAGGCCAGATAAAAAGTTTTTCCAAAATTCCTCCAAACAATTTTGAAAAGTCCTATAAATGAGTATGATCATTTTAAAAATGATTTGGAGTCAAACCCATGCTCATGGATTTTTCAAATATTCAAACGGAGGCTTGGAAATTAAATTTAAATGCTATTTTAATTGGATTCAAATAATTTGAATTCCAAAAATCTCCAAAACTTGGGAGTGACTATTACTAGGTCACATATGTCCAAGATAATTATTTGGAGGTTTTTAAAAATGCTTTGATATTTTTATTCAGAACAAAACAAATAAAATAGAAGCATTAAAAGAAAAATAAAAGAGAAAGGGGCAGAGCCCACCTACCTGGCCCATCTGGCAGCAGAAGAGGCCCGGCCCAAAGGGGCAGGGTCGTCTTCTTCGCGGGACAGACAGGCGACCACCTGCGTGGCGAGCATGCCGCCGTCGGCAGCCCGCCCACGGCGCCCCCTCGTCCCTATCTCCACGCCGTGGACGTCCCTGTGCTCCCCTTCCATTTTCCCCCTCCTCTGGACCCCTTTCCCTCTCCCTCCGGCGCAAAACCGTGAGAGCCCGAGCGCCCCGTAGCTCGCCGCCGTGCGCCACCGCGGCCACTGGCCTCCACCCGCCGTGCCAGATTGTCCAGGACGGACACCGCCTTCGACCTCGTCGCCGTGGCCCTTCAATTTTTGCCGGGAAGCCTTGTGGACGACGCCATCATCGTTTTCCTCCGCCACGGCAACGGCACTCCGGCGAGGAATTGTGTCGCCCCCGCTGCTCCTTCGGCCTCCTCGTCGACATCAGTGCAACCAGGGTGAGCTTGCGCCGTTTTTCCCCTACTCTAGTGCTCGATCTTGTGCCCCCTTCTCCGTTCCACCCGAGCCAGTGCTCTGGCCACCGCACGGCTCGACGCCGTCCACGCCTCCGGCCCCCTCCATCTCGCCCATGGGCCTCAATGGATGTGCGGCTTCGAGGGCCGCCGGGTCCTTGGAGCACCTCCCCGTGGCCGGAGCCGCCATCCGGAGCGGACGCCGCCGCGTCCAGAGGCCACCGGCGGCTAAACGCCGGCCGGCCTTGCTAACCCCCTCTTAATCCCTCTCTCTTTCTCACTGACGGGTGGGACCCAACCCCCTTAACTCCCCTGTCAATTTTAATTGAAACAGAGTTAACCCCAGAGTCATTGACAGATGGGCCCCGCGTGTCAGTTGACTGGTCAGCGCCCCTGTGATGTCATCCTAACGTCAGCCTTGCGCAATAATCCCTTTTCTATTTAATAGAATTTCCAGAAAATGCTTAAATCTTTGAAATTCAATAACTTTTAATCCATAACTCCAAATCAAATAATTTATATATGAAAAATCATCAGAAAAATTCAAGGATTCCAAATATCATACTTTCATAGATGAAAAACACATCTATGATGATGAACCAGTAGCATTTAGCTATATGGCTTATTTGGAATAATTCAAAATAAATGTTTAAATCATTTCAAATTAAATCTTTGCAATGCCAACCTTATCACATGAACATCAGAGGCATATCATACACATGACCACATGGTTTACCATGTCCAAACATTAGCAAATGCAACTTTGACTAAATTGAACCACATTTGGAGTTTGAATTTGAATTTCTTATTCAAATCAACTTCAATTAAACTTGTTGCAAATTGAACATAGATCACATCAGTACCATGCCATGTTTCATTCTTGAATGTGCATTGCAATGTGATTTTTATACTTTGTTGTCTCGGTGTTTGCTTCTTCTCGATAGATCCATTGCCGGACGTAGTCCCTGTTTCTCCGAAGAGTGGCACCCCCGAGTCTCGAAAATAAGGCAAGAAAACCCCCTTTGATCATATCTATAAAAACCCAGTTTCCCTCTTGTTCTCTTATGCATGATTAGGTGATTCACATGTTACCGTTCTTCCGCTAGTTGAACCCATCCTTTGCATGACCTATCATTGCTACCACAGTATTAAGCAAACCTCAACCTAGCAGATACAAGATTGTTTGTGCTCATCATGTGGCCCTTCATCCATGTTATGCTATGCCATGCTAGAGTTGTTTGCAATAAAGTTGATCCATCTGGGTGATGTATCGGGATGGTAATGAACACATGCAACAAGGAGGTAACGTGTTGATGAAGTCACCCTAATATAAGTGAACAATGAGAGGCTGTGTAGGAGTACACAGTGGGTTGTCTCATTTACACTGCCCTAGGCCCCGAGTTCTTGTGTTGTGATCCAAGACACAGATTACTACCACATGTTGGGCTCATTGACCCCTCTCGACCTATTAACTCACCTCGACTAAGGTCCAGGATTCGCATGGGTTAACTTTTTCTATTTGCTTTCATAACGTATCACGGTTTTAGGCAAGTGCAGTACCATCCGTCGAGGTGGGCTTGTCGGACCGTCCATACATCGTATGGGTCCTGAACGGAAACCCCGGCCGGATTCCTGATTGGGATACAACTCAGATAGGCGATTCCCTGGACTAGAGTTGGAGCCGTGAGGTAAGTGTCGTGGTACTATCCTCGCCGACACCGCTTGAAGGTGACGAGTTTTAGGCGATAAGTGGTAGCTACGTATGTGAAGAAGTACACCCCTGCAGGGTTAATGAACTATTCGAATAGCCGTGTCCGCGGTTATGGACTACTTGGAGATCTCTACTTGATTACTAGACAACTCGAATGGATACTTTAAAAATCGCAAGATAAGTGTGAGTGCTTTGGGTTGCTTCCTCGTGGGGAAGTCGAGGAAGGATCCATGGTTGTGTATTGAAGTGGTGATCAAGATTAGATGGACTCGTGTGCAACTCTCATCTCAACTCTGTGTAGTCGTAGTACAGGATAGCCAAGTCAAAGCTTTCTGCATTACAACCCCACCTGCCTTTACCTTGGTACCTGAGCATGAGTAGTATAGTTCTGACGTAAGTCTTGCTGAGTACGACTTTGTACTCACGTTTTCTTATTCTATGTTTTAGAGACGAGACCACTGACCCTGATGGTGGCCTCCCCCTTCAAGCTCGACATCGAAGAAGTTATGTAGTCCCAAACAGCAACCTGGTCCCTCTGGAGGGTCGTTGTGTTTTCCTTATAGGCTTCTTAAGCCATTTGTTAACCTTGTCTTTACTAAGACATAATTTGCTTCCGTTGTTGTATGATGTAATGTTGGATCACAGTGATGTGATCTCTGCTTGTAACACTACTATATCTGCTTTGTTTAGCAGATGCAATAAAGCTATGAGTTTGCAGAGTTCATGTTGTGCTACCTGATGTTATACACTTGACATGTATGCTGCGTGTATGATTATATCGTGCATGTCATGTGTGGGGTTCGATACCTTAGTTGTGTTCTCGCCGGCGGTCTTTTATACACCAAGTGGCCCTTAGATGTGCGCAGCTTGGGGCATCGCGATGCGATTGCTCGTGACTTTGTCACGTGGCACACTTTGTTGTATGATTGAGCCCGCCCGAGAACTCGACTAAGAGATCGGGCTGGAGTCTGTTTATGTAAGTGTTATGATTCAATCGATAATATGGTTGAGGCGACTTGTCTATGAGTATGGGATTTCACCACCCATAATCATTTAGACTTGTGAGCGGACGATGAGGACCCATCTCAGTTGATCATACGGGCCTGGATGGGATGCCCCTCACGTTCGAGTTTTCCGAGAGTGTCTTGTACTTGGCCTTGTCTGCTTAGACAAGTGGGTATGGCTCTCGGCTCTCCATATGATTGAATTGTGACTGGAATTACATACGCATATTCCGGGTCCCGAAATACTTGTGTGTTGAATCTGGTCACAGTAATCAAAGTGGTGATGATGATCCTCCTTCACCGCCTTCTACAGCGGAAATCATCATGGAGGCTGAGCGAAATCGACGTGATCAAACACGCCTTTTGGAGCTCATTGAGAAGAATACTTCTCTTCAGTGAGATGCGGTAATATCCATCCAGGATTTTATCCTTTTGAACCCGCCGGTATTTCGATGTTCATCTGAGCCCCTTGATGCCGACGATTGGCTCCGTTCCATCGAGCGTAAGCTTGAGACGGCGCATGTTTCTCCAGATGATCGTGTGATGTTTGCGGCATACTTTCTGGAAGGTGCTGCTGGTGAATGGTGCGAAAGTTTTGTTGCAATACAGCCTGATGGTCACGTAGTGACTTGGCAGGAGTTCCGTGATGCCTTCCAAGGGTACCACATTCTGGATGAGCTGATGGAAAGAAAGAGAGAAGAGTTCTGCAACCTATCTCAGGGAAATATGACTGTTCATCAGTACAGGACTGAGTTCAACCGACTTTCTCGTTATGCCCCTGAGAAGATATCATCCGATGCCAAGAAGCAAGCAAGGTTCCGCAAGGGACTTAGCCCTGTCCTTCGTCCTGATCTCAATCTCCTTGAGTTTGTCAACTTCGAGGATTTGGTCAATAGATCATTCAGAGTTGAGCATGGAAATGAGGTCTTTGAAGAGTCTCGCAAGCGTGATCGTGATCTTGCTTCCACTTCTAGTTTGGGTTCTCAGAAACGTCGAATTTGGATCCCAACTAGTTCCCTTCCTTCGCACTTGATTCCAAGACCATCTCCACAAAGCAAGAAAGCCCAGAAAGGTAATAGAGAGCTTGCCATACAAACTCCACAACCTAACAACCGTTTGTGCTACAAGTGTGGTAATCCTGGCCACATTGCACGACAGTGTTCATTGCAAGAGAATGTTCCCCCTCGTCCAAAACATAAAGCCAAAGCTAAGCCACCAAAGCCTTCCAAAGCCAAGTCCGCTATTGTTGAATACGGACGTGTGAACCATGCCACCATCAAAGAAGCCCAAGAGGATACCACGGTTGTACTCGGTACACTTCCTGTCAACTCCAAACCTGCTTCTGTTCTATTTGATCCTGGAGCTTCTCATTCCTTTTTGTCTGAAAAGTTCGCACTCCTGCATGACATTTCATTCGAGGAGTTGCCTACCCCTTTCATGATTAAAACTCCAGGATCCACATGGCGTACCAGTAGGGTAAGTCATGACAATGAGATTGTTGTTGAGGATGTTGTATTCCTTGCTTCTCTCATAGCCCTCAAATCTTCAGATATCAATATCATCTTAGGTATGGATTGGTTATCCAAACACCGTGCCAAGATTGATTGTGCCACTAAATCAGTCCAACTCACTCATCCTTCCGGCAAGATAGTCCATTTCACATCCCAAGGTTCAGAAACCCAGCTATATTCGTTGAATGAGCATCCCCTTCCTAACCTTGAAGATATTCCGGTGGTTCGTGACTTCCCGGATGTCTTTCCTGAAGAGCTGCCGGGAATACCACCCGACAGGTCTGTGGAATTCATTGTAGATCTTATACCAGGCACAGCCCCAATTTCCAGACGCCCATATAGAATGGCCCTACATGAGTTAGGTGAGCTAAAAACCCAACTTGATGCTTCGTTTGCAAAAGGCTTCATCCGCCCTAGCTCATCGCCATGGGGTTGCCCCGTTCTGTTCGTAACGAAGAAAGATGGAACAGAAAGGATGTGCGTAGACTATCGCCCGCTAATTTTAGCGACGATAAAGAACAAGTACCCACTGCCCAGGATCAATGATCTTTATGATCAACTTGCTGGATCCTCTGTCTTCTCCAAGATGGATTTGAGATTAGGTTATCATCAAATCAAAATAAGAAAAAAGGAGATTCCCAAGACGGCTTTTACAACTCGTTATGGTCTTTATGAGTACACCGTCATGTCCTTCGGTTTAACCAATGCCCCAGCCACTTTTTCGCGCTTGATGAATTCGATCTTCATGGAGTACTTAGATAAATTTGTTGTGGTTTATCTTGATGATTTTCTCATCTACTCGAAGAACGAAGAAGAGCACGCAGAACATCTTAGGATGGTATTGATGAAACTTAGAGAGCATCGCCTTTATGCTAAATTCTCCAAGTGTGAATTTTGGCTACCAGAAGTGACCTACTTAGGCCACGTGATTTCTGCAAAAGGTGTTGCAGTCAATCCCGAGAGAGTTCAGGCCGTCCTTGACTGGAGTCCACCTGAATCGGTTAAGCAAGTTAGGAGTTTTCTTGGCCTAGCCAGCTCTTGCCGCCGCTTCGTTGAGAACTTCTCCAAAGTTGCAAAACCTCTGACTGAACTCCTCAAGAAAGATAAGAAATTCCAATGGACTCCCAAGTGCGAGGAAAGCTTTCAAGAGCTAAAAAGAAGATTGACTTCTGCACCCGTACTTTCACCTCCAGACACCAAAAGGGATTTCGAAATCTATTGTGATGCTTCACGGCAAGGGTTAGGATGCATACTTATGCAAGATCGACATGTGGTAGCTTATGCTTCACGCCAGTTGCGTCCACATGAAGAAAACTATCCTACCCATGATGTTGAACTCGCTGCCGTAGTTCATGCCCTGAAGACTTGGCGACATTACCTCCTTGGTAATCGTTGTGAAATCTATACCGATCACCAAAGCCTCAAATACATATTCACCCAGCCAGATCTTAATCTCAGGCAAATACGCTGGATAGAGTTGATAAAAGATTACGACTTGAGTATCTCTTACACCCCAGGCAAAGCCAATGTCATGGCTGATGCACTAAGTCGTAAGTCGTATTGTAACAACCTCATGTTACAACAGTATCAACCATTTATCTATGAGGAATTTCGAAGGATGAATCTCGAGATTGTTCCTCATGGATTCCTTTCCACCTTGATTGTGAAACCAACCCTTGAGGATCAAATCAAAGCTGTTCAACAACGTGCTCGAGGTATTCGACATATCAAACAGAACATTGCTAGCGGCAAGGCAAAATGTTTTACCCTAGACAATGAAGGTACTGTGTACTTCGAGAATAGGATGGTAGTTCCGAAGAATAGGAATCTAAGGCAGAAAATCCTTAAGGAAGCCCATGACACCCCTCTCTCGATTCATCCTGGTAGTACTAAGATGTATCAAGATCTACGCTAGAGATTTTGGTGGACTAGGATGAAGCGAGAAATCGCTCAATTTGTTGCTGAATGCGATGTTTGTCGTCGTGTGAAAGTAGAGCATCAAAGACCTGCTGGTACTCTTCAACCTTTAGCCATTCCTGAGTGGAAATGGGATAAAGTCAGTATGGATTTCATCACTGGATTTCCAAAGTCTCAGAAGGGAAACAATGCCATCTTCGTGGTCATTGACCGTCTTTCCAAAGTTGCTCATTTCCTTCCTGTTCGCGAGAGTTTAATTGCTAGCCAGTTAGCGGATTTATATGTCTCCCGGATCGTTTCTCTCCATGGTGTTCCTTTGGAAATCAATTCAGACCGTGGAAGTCTTTTCACCTCTCGATTTTGGGAAAGTTTTCAAAATGCTATGGGAACTCATCTCTCCTTTAGCACCGCCTTTCATCCCCAGTCAAGTGGTCAAGTAGAAAGAGTCAATCAAATTCTCGAAGACATGCTCAGAGCCTGTGTTATCTCATTCGGAAAGAGTTGGGAGAAATCTCTTCCATTCGCCGAGTTTGCTTATAACAACAGCTTCCAATCTAGCTTGGGCATGGCACCCTTTGAATTTCTCTATGGACGAAAATGTCGAACACCATTGAACTTGTTAGAAACCGGTGAAAGACAATTCTTTGGACTGGATATGATCCAGGAAGCAGAAGAGAAGGTTCGCATTGTTCGTGAGCAATTGAAAACAGCCCAGTCTCGTCAGAAAAGATGTTATGATCGTCATCATAGGCCAGAAAGATACGAGCTGGTCGAGAAGGCTTACCTCCGAGTTACTCCTCTGAAGGGAACCCATCGTTTCGGTATCAAAGGCAAATTGGCGCCACGTTACATAGGCCCCTTTCGCATTCTAGCTAAACGTGGAGAAGTTGCCTACCAACTTGAACTACCACCGCATCTTTCTCAGGTTCACGATGTCTTCCACGTATCTCAACTCAGGCGTTGCTTCAAGGACCCCATCCGCGAAGTAGACCACGAAACGCTTGATCTCCAAGAAAACATGTCGTATCGAGAGTATCCCGTCCGTATCCTCGATGAAGCTGAACGTACCACCCGACGTCAGAAGATCAGGTTCCTCAAAGTGAAGTGGTCCAACCATTCTGAGAAAGAAGCCACCTGGGAACGAGAAGATCGTCTCCGAGTACCCCACCCTCTTCCCGACTACTTCTGAATCTCGGGACGAGATTCTTTTGAGTGGGGGCGAGTTGTCACAACCCTAGTTTTCGTATGTACTTTTATTGCTAGAAATAATTGTGTCATGTTTAAATTCTTGGTTTAAGAATTGGGGATTTGGAAAAGCCTCAAAAAGAATTTAAATAAAAGGCCAGATAAAAAGTTTTTCCAAAATTCCTCCAAACAATTTTGAAAAGTCCTATAAATGAGTATGATCATTTTAAAAATGATTTGGAGTCGAACCCATGCTCATGGATTTTTCAAATATTCAAACGGAGGCTTGGAAATTAAATTTAAATGCTATTTGAATTGGATTCAAATAATTTGAATTCCAAAAATCTCCAAAACATGGGAGTGACTAGTACTAGGTCACATATGTCCAAGATAATTATTTGGAGGTTTTTAAAAATGCTTTGATATTTTTTTTCAGAGCGAAACAAATAAAATAGAAGCATTAAAAGAAAAATAAAAGAGAAAGGGGCAGAGCCCACCTACCTGGCCCATCTGGCAGCAGAAGAGGACCGGCCCAAAGGGGTAGGGTCGTGTTCTTCGCGGGACAGGCAGGCGAGCACCTGCGTGGCGAGCATGCCGCCGTCGGCAGCCCGCCCACGGCGCCCCCTCGTCCCTATCTCCACGCCGTGGACGTCCCTGTGCTCCCCTTCCATTTTCCCCCTCCTCTGGACCCCTTTCCCTCTCCCTCCGGCGCAAAACCATGAGAGCCCGAGCGCCCCGTAGCTCGCCGTCGTGCGCCACCGCGGCCACTGGCCTCCACCCGCCGCGCCAGATTGTCCAGGACGCACACCGCCTTCGACCTCGTCGCCGTGGCCCTTCAATTTGTGCCGGGAAGCCTTGTGGACGACGCCATCATCGTTTTCCTCCGCCACGGCAACGGCACTCCGGCGAGGAATTGTGTCGCTCCCGCTGCTCCTTCGGCCTCCTCGTCGACGTCAGTGCAACCAGGGTGAGCTTGCGCCGTTTTTCCCCTCCTCCAGTGCTCGATCTCGTGCCCCCTTCGCCGTTCCACCCGAGCCAGTGCTCCAGCCACCGCACGGCTCGACGCCGTCCACCCCTCCGGCCCCCTCCATCTCGCCCATGGGCCTCAATGGATGCGCGGCTTCGAGGGCTCCATTTTGGTGCCCTTGGAGCACCTCCCCGTGGCCGGAGCCGCCATCCGGAGCGGACGCCGCCGCGTCCAGAGGCCACCGGCAGCTAAACGCCGGCCGGCCTGGCTAACCCCCTCTTAATCCCTCTCTCTTTCTCACTGACGGGTGGGACCCAACCCCCTTAACTCCCCTGTCAATTTTAATTAAAACAGAGTTAACCCCAGAGTCATTGACAGATGGGCCCCGCGTGTCAGTTGACTGGTCAGCGCCCCTGTGATGTCATCCTGACGTCAGCCTTGCGCAATAATCCCTTTTCTATTTAATAGAATTTCCAGAAAATGCTTAAATCTTTGAAATTCAATAACTTTTAATCCATAACTCCAAATCAAATAATTTATATATGAAAAATCATCAGAAAAATTCAAGGATTCCAAATATCATACTTTCATAGATGAAAAACACATCTATGATGATGAAACAGTAGCATTTTGCTATAAAGCTTATTTGGAATAATTCGAAATAAATGTTTAAATCATTTCAAATTAAATCTTTGCAATGCCAACCTTATCACATGAACATCAGAGGCATATCATACACATGACCACATGGTTTACCATGTCCAAACATTAGCCAATACAACTTTGACTAAATTGAACCACATTTGGAGTTTGAATTTGAATTTCTTATTCAAATCAACTTCAATTAAACTTGTTGCAAATTGAACATAGATCACATCAGTACCATGCCATGTTTCATTCTTGAATGTGCATTGCAATGTGATGTTTATACTTTGTTGTCTCGGTGTTTGCTTCTTCTCGATAGATCCATTGCCGGACGTAGTCCCTGTTTCTCTGAAGAGTGGCACCCACGAGTCTCGACAATAAGTTAAGAAGACCCCCTTTGATCGTATCTATAAAAACCCAGTTTCCCTCTTGTTCTCTTATGCATGATTAGGTGATTCACATGTTACCGTTCTTCCGCTAGTCGAACCCATCCTTTGCATGACCTATCATTGCTACCACAGTATTAAGCAAACCTCAACCTAGCAGATACAAGATTGTTTGTGCTCATCATGTGGCCCTTCATCCATGTTATGCTATGCCATGCTAGAGTTGTTTGCAATAAAGTTGATCCATCTGGGTGATGTATCGGGATGGTAATGAACACATGCAACAAGGAGGTAACGTGTTGATGAAGTCACCCTAATATAAGTGAACAATGAGAGGCTGTGTAGGAGTACACAGTGGGTTGTCTCATTTACACTGCCCTAGGCCCCGAGTTCTTGTGTTGTGATCCAAGACACAGATTACTACCACATGTTGGGCTCATTGACCCCTCTCGACCTATTAACTCACCCCGACTAAGGTCCAGGATTCGCATGGGTTAACTTTTTCTATTTGCTTTCATAACGTATCACGGTTTTAGGAAAGCGCAGTACCATCCGTCGAGGTGGGCTTGTCGGACCGTCCATACATCGTCTGGGTCCTGAACGGAAACCCCGGCCGGATTCCCGATTGGGATACAAATCAGATAGGCGATTCCCTGGACTAGAGTTGGAGCCGTGAGGTAAGTGTCGTGGTACTATCCTCGCCGACACCGCTTGAAGGTGACGAGTTTTAGGCAATAAGTGGTAGCTACGTATGTGAAGAAGTACACCCCTGCAGGGTTAATGAACTATTCGAATAGCCGTGTCCGCGGTTATGGACTACTTGGAGATCTTTACTTGATTATTAGCCAACTCAAATGGATACTTTAAAAATCGCAAGATAAGTGTGAGTGCTTTGGGTTGCATCCTCGTGGGGAAGTCGAGGAAGTATCCATGGTTGTGTATTGAAGTGGTGATCAAGATTAGATGGACTCGTGTGCGCCTCTCATCTCAACTCTGTGTAGTCGTAGTACAGGATAGCCAAGTCAAAGCTTTCTGCATTACAACCCCACCTGCCTTTACCTTGGTACCTGAGCATGAGTAGTATAGTTCTGACGTAAGTCTTGCTGAGTACAACTTTGTACTCACGTTTTCTTATTCTATGTTTTAGAGACGAGACCGCTGACCCTGATGGTGGCCTCCCCCTTCAAGCTCGACATCGACGAAGTTATGTAGTCCCAGACAGCAACCTGGTCGCTCTGGAGGGTCTTTGTGTTTTCCTTAAAGGCTTCTTAAGCCATTTGTTAACCTTGTCTTTACTAAGACATAATTTGCTTCCGTTGTTGTATGATGTAATGTTGGATCACAGTGATGTGATCTCTTCTTGTAACACTACTATATCTGCTCTGTTTAGCAGATGCAATAAAGCTATGAGTTTGTAGAGTTCATGTTGTGTTACCTGCTGTTATACACTTGACATGTATGCTGCGTGTATGTTTATATCGTGCATGTCATGTGTGGGGTTCGATACCTTAGTTTTGTTCTCGCCGGCGGTCTTTTATACACCAAGTGGCCCTTAGATGTGCGCAGCTTGGGGCATCGCGATGCGATTGCTCGTGACTTTGTCACGTGGCACACTTTGTTGTATGATTGAGCCCGCCCGAGACCTCGACTAAGAGATCGGGCTGGAGTCTGTTTATGTAAGTGTTATGATTCAATCGATAATATGGTTGAGGCGACTTGTCTATGAGTATGGGATTTCACCACCCATAATCATTTAGACTTGTGAGCGGACGATGACGACCCATCTCAGTTGATCATCCGGGCCTGGATGGGATGCCCCTCACGTTCGAGTTTTCCGAGAGTGTCTTGTACTTGGCCTTGTCTGCTTAGACAAGTGGGTATGGCTCTCGGCTCTCCATATGATTGAATTGTGACTGGAATTACATACGCATATTCTGGGTCCCGACACTGATGCCCAATTTAGCACACAATTACACAATCAAGATGGCCTCAAATGAAAGTGCTCACAAAAGATGAATTGAAGTACACGCAATTCTAAGCAACTTTCATTTTGGGCGCAACGCGGTACGGGCTACGGATCAACGGGAATTTACGTCGCAAAAACAGATCAACAACAATAATTTTCCAGACTTAGTGAAATTTTGACGTCCTGCGCAAAAATAAAAAAAACAGAGGGGGGCCTTGGGCTGCTTCTCACCCAAAAAAGGGCCTCGGCCCAGTAGAGGAGCGGGGTGGCCGGCTGGGCTTGGCATGGCCTTGGGCCTGGTTGCTGACGTGGGCCAGGCTTGGCCTGCCGGCCAGCCACGGCGGCGTCCACGCGGGGAGGCCGAGCGGGCGGCTCCCGTGGCCGACCTCAGGCATGCACTGGCGGCGGCGGCTGGAACCGCCGGCCAGCAGCCCGACGACGTAGGGGCGGCCTGGCGTGTGGCTGCGCTGGACTCCAGGGGGGCGGCGGCGGCGCTGGACTCCAGGGGGCGGCGGCGGCTGGCGCAGGAGGAGGCCGGAGAGCTCCTCGTAGGCCATGGCCATGGCGTCGGGCGGCTCCTCTTGTGCTGTAGAGAGAGAGAGATGTGAGAGGATGGCCGAGGGAGGAGGGGAGCCGGTGGCTCGCCGGAGCGCGGGCGGCGTGGCCGTGGCGTCCACCACGGGAGGCGGCTGCGAAGGCGGCTTGGAGGAGAGATAGAGAGGAGAGGTGGGTGGCAGGCTCGATCTGAGCCGTCAGATCGCGAGATCTGACGGTCCAGATCTGAGGATGGCTAGGGTTGCTGCGAAATTTGGCTAAATTGCGAAAATAGGGGCTATATCTGAGGGGGTGGCTGCAAATTGTGGCTAGGGAAACCCTAGAAATGGGTGGGAGTGTGGTGGTCTTTATATAGCCCCGGTGGCTGGCAGTTTGCAAAAACATCCCCGACTTTTCTCTCGCACGCGCGGTGCTCACGTTTCTGACTGCCGGGGGTCCGTAGTACCTCCGATTCGGGTAAAACTTCGAACTGCGCGATCAGCGCGTCGAGCCGGTGGCGTTCACCTCGTGCTAGAACAGTTCCGAGAACACTTTCCGGCGCGCTATAAAAATATCCCGTTTAATTATTAAACGGGGTTTTTACGTTCCGTTGGCTGCGGCTGGTCTCGTGCGGTTTTCGCGACGGTGATCGGGTGAAACCCGGTGTCGCAAAGGTCGAGTGTCAGGGTGGCAAGGGTTGGTCTCCGTCCGATACGAGATAAGACGGGGGAAAATAATCGTCGATCAATAAATCGGGGATGCAAACACCGCAAACAAATCAGACAATCAAACAATTCACACCGAAAACAAAAATTTTAATTTTTGTGAAAACTGGGCTGTTACAATAGAACACCACCAACAATGGATCTCGTCCCGAGATCCAGAACGATCCAGGGGAGAGGAGGGGAGAGAAAAGAGAGTCGACGATCTTCAACACCACCAACAAGGGACTCTGCTCCATGTCGGCGTCGAGCTTCCGTCGAGAAACTTTCCGCAGGGATACGACATCATCGAGAATACGAACCGTCGGTGTCAAGAGGAAGAACGACCGCGAAAACCAGATCAAGGGATAGCGATTTTCGACGCAAGTCGTAAAATCACGGGTAAAGTAGGGATGGCAATGGATGACCCAGATGATATCCGAAAGTTGAGAAGGTAAAGGTACTACAGGAATTCCCAAACCTGAGATCGGAATCGAGACAATACGCTGCAAGCAAGGCATTGTAACAGTTCCGATACTCGACTCACTCGAGATCCTTAAGTTGAAAGGGGATATGTCAAGATTAAAACACTTACGACATTTGTCCTGACCAGAGCAAGGGTAAGGAGCAAAAAGATCCTACTCTCTGATAACTAACGTAGTAACTACAAAATAGTTTTTGTCTAGACTCGACTTCGGCCAAAGAGGGGATCCTACGGTCGTTAAGGCTCTGATACCAAGTTGTAAGGCCCGATATGCGGTACTGTTCCAGATCTAGATCTTTCCATCCAGATCCGGGGACGAAGCACATATCGGTCCCACCGCGACATATGACGAAGCCATATGCCCCGGATTTCCAACATGATATCATAACATTATAGATACAAGGATACAACATCTCATACATCGACATACAACTGCCTTAATACAATACAACAGCGGAGGATACATGTCTGAGTACAGACTACAATCAAATGCCTAGTGGCAAAGATAAAAACATCGATCCCATAACCACACGGGTCCAGGCTCTCCGCCGGGATCCGCCTAACTAGTCGTCGTCGAGTCTCCACGTGAAATGTCGATCACCAAACCTGTTGTCGATCAAGAACCCTGAAAAGAGTTTGGGGGTAGTATCATAAGTACAGAAGTACTCAGCATCCAACTGTAGTGGTCATCTGACCCAGCAAGGACTTCATCACTCGTCATTCTAGGACAACTAGTAGTTTACGGTAAGGAAGGGGTAAGTGGTGAGGTTGCTGCCGCACTAGCATTTATAAAGTGGCTAACGATCTAGAGAGTAAGATAAGAAGCCAAGCATTCGATTAGGAATCGCCTCCAACAAGTCTTGCTATCAACTACTTACGCAAACATAACACCTATCCTATCCTTGTCCTCCTCTTCGCATCCCGACGAAGAAGAAGCAGTCAAGGCACACACACACGTTGATCAAGTTATTTTAAGATTATCATAGTTGTTGTTGTCTATGAACAAGGAGTAGGTCTCAAGTCGTCCATAACCGTGGACACGGCTTCTCGAAAATATTTAACCCTGCAGGGGTGTACCAACTGCCCATTACAAGGCTCCGCACGCACGCCCATCTCTCTTAGTTGCTACCCATGATAGGCAACCATTTTATGATTTAGTCCCAAGAGATCCTGAACGACAGGTCCCTCTAACTAACAACACAAAAAATCCGGGTATGAAACAAGAGACAGAGTAAACCGTACCCTGCGTATACCATTTCAAGGATGGAATGAATCGTATTCGAATGTATGTTCTCATTTCCTTCATCTTTTGACCTTGAGTTTTTTTTCTACAGTGACCATAGACCCAACCATCTCACGTGCCACAATATGATATTTTTTTTCCTGGATAGTTTTCTATTTTTAACGCGTTACATGAATTTCTAGGCATTAAATGGATTAAAATTAAGATTAGCATTGCGAACGACTAAAAAAATGCACGAAAATGGTTTGAAAATCAACATGTGGTTCCTCAGTGCATTGGTAAGTGTTTTGCAACGAATGGGATGACATTTCAAAGATCTAAGCGGTGATATTCAACCGTGAACGCGGCATTCGTTCCTCTAAAAATTCCAGAAAAAGTTTATTAGGTCTGAAAAATTTGAAACTTGGCAGGGTGTCATCATATCACTTTAGTATGTCGGGAAAAAATATGATCCGATTGTACAACTTGTATGATGTACACCCTTTAGAAACCGAACTATCCCCGAAGAATAGTCGTGGTTTCAAGGATGGAATGAATCATATTCGAATGTATGTTCTCATTTTCTTCTTCTTTTGTCCTTGAGTATTTTTATACAATAAACATAGACCCAACCATTGCACGTACTACAATATGAATTTTTATGGATAATTTGGTATTTTTAACGCATTACGTGCATTTCCTAGGCATTAAATTGATTAAAATTCATATTTGCATTGAAAACGACTAAAATAGTGCACGAAAATGGTTTGAAAAATCAACATGTGGTTCGTCAGGGCATTGGTAAGTGTTTTGAAGCAAATAGGATGACATTTGAAAGATCTAAGCGGCAATATCCAACCGTGAACGAGGCATTCAATCTTTTAAAAATTTCAGAAAATTTTAATTAGGACTAAAAAATTTGAAACTTGACAGGGTGTCATCACAAAACTTCAGTATGCCGAGGAAAAATATGATACGATTGTACAACTTGTATGATGTACACCCTTTAGAAACCGAACTATCCTCGAAGAATAGTCATGGTTTCAAGGATGGAATGAATCGTATTCGAATGTATGTTCTCATTTGCTTCATCTTTTGTCCGTTAGTTTTTTTATACAGTTACCATAGACCCAACCATAAAACGTGCTACAATATGAATTTTTCTGAATAGATTGGTATTTTTAACGCATTACGTGCATTTCCTAGGCATTAAATTGATTAAAATTCATATTAGCATTGCGAACGACTAAAACAGTGCACGAAAATGGTTTGAAAAATCAACATGTGGTTCCTCAGGGCATTGGTAAGTGTTTTGCAGCAAATGGGATGACATTTGAAAGATCTAAGCAGCGATATCCAACCGTGAACGAGGCATTCATTCGTTTAAAACTTTCAGAAATTTTTTATTAGGACTGAAAATTTTGAAACTTGACAGGGTGTCATCATAAAACTTCAGTATGCCGGGGAAAAAATATGATACGATTGTACAACTTGTATGATGTACACCCTTTAGAAACTAAATTATCCTCGAAGAATAGTCATGGTTTCAAGGATGGAATGAATCGTATTCGAATGTATGTTCTCATTTGCTTCATCTTTTGACCGTGAGTTGTTTATACGGTGACCATAGACCCAACCATCAAACGTGCTACAATATGAATTTGTTGCTTGATTTTTTTCTATTTTTAACGCGTTACGTGCATTTCTAAGCATTGAATGGATTAAACTTCAGATTAGCATTGCGACCGACTAAAAAAATGGTTTCAAAATCAACATGTGGTTCCTCAGTGCATTGGTAAGTGTTTTGCAACGAATGGGATGACATTTCAAAGATCTAAGCGGTGATATCCAACCGTGAACGCGGCATTCATTCCTCTAAAAATTCCAGAAAAAATTTATTAGGTCTGAAAAATTTGAAACTTGGCAGGGTGTCATCATATCACTTTAGTATGTCGGGAAAAAAATATGATCCGATTGTACAACTTGTATGATGTACACCCTTTAGAAACCGAAATATCCCCGAAGAATAGTCGTGGTTTCAAGGATGGAATGAATCGTATTCGAATGTATGTTCTCATTTGCTTCATCTTTTGTCCTTGAGTATTCTCATACAATGACCATAGACCCAACCATTGCACGTTCTACAATATGAATTTTTCTCGATAGTTTGGTATTTTTAACGCATTACGTGCATTTCCTAGGCATTAAATTGATTAAAATTCATATTAGCATTGGAGACGACTAAAATAGTGCATGAAAATGGTTTGAATAATCAACATGTGGTTCCTCAGGGCATTGGTAAGTGTTTTGCAGCAAATGGGATGACATTTGAAAGATCTAAGCGGCGATATCCAACCGTGAGCGAGGAATTCATTCGTTTAAAAATTTCAGAAATTTTTTATTAGGACTGAAAAATTTGAAACTTGACAGGGTGTCATCATAAAACTTCAGTACGCCGGGGAAAAATATGATACGATTGTACAACTTGTATGATGTACACCCTTTAGAAACCGTACTATCCTCGAAGAATAGTCATGGTTTCAAGGATGGAATGAATCGTATTCGAATGTATGTTCTCATTTGCTTCATGTTTTGTCCTTGAGTATTCTCATACAATGACCATAGACCCAACCATTGCACGTGCTACAATATGAATTTTTCTCGATAGTTTGGTATTTTTAACGCATTACGTGCATTTCCTAGGCATTAAATGGATTAAAATTCACATTAGCATTGCGAACGACTAAAAAAATGCACGATAATGGTTTGAAAATGAACATGTGGTTCCTCAGTGCATTGGTAAGTGTTTTGCAACGAATGGGATGACATTTCAAAGATCTAAGCGGTGATATCCAACCGTGAACGCGGCATTCATTCCTCTAAAAATTCCAGAAAAAATTTATTAGGTCTGAAAAATTTGAAACTTGGCAGGGTGTCATCATATTACTTCAGTATGCCGGAAAAAAATATGATCCGATTGTACAACTTGTATGATGTACACCCTTTAGAAACCGAACTATCCCCGAAGAATATTCATGGTTTCAAGTGTGGAATGAATCGTATTCGAATGTATGTTCTCATTTGCTTCATCTTTTGTCCTTGAGTTTTTTTATACAATGACCATAGACCCAACCATTGCACGTGCTACAATATGGATTTTTCTGGATAGTTTGGTATTTTTAACGCATTACGTGCATTTCCTAGGCATTAATTTGATTAAAATTCAGATTAGAATTGCGAACGACTAAAACAGTACACGAAAATGATTTGAAAAATCAACATGTGGTTCCTCAGGGCATGTGTAAGTTTTTTGCAGCAAATGGGATGACATTTGAAAGATCTAAGCGGCGATATCCAACCGTGAACGCGACATTCATTCGTTTAAAAATTCCAGATTTTTTTTATTAGGACTGAAAAATTGGAAACTTGACAGGGTGTCATCATTATTCTTCACCCTTGTATGATGTACAACTTGTATGATGTACATCCTTTAGAAACCGAACTATCCTCGAAGAATAGTCATGGTTTCAAGGATGGAATGAATCGTATTCGAATGTATGTTCTCATTTGCATCATCTTTTGACCGTGAGTATTTTCTTACAGTGACCATAGACCCACCCATCACACGTGCTGCAATATGAATTTTTTTCTTGATTGTTTGCTATTTTTAACGCATTATGTACATTTATAGGCATTAAATGGATTAAAATTGAGATTAGAATTGCGAACGACTAAAACAGTGCACAAAAATGGTTTGGAAATCAACATGTGGTTCCTCAGTGCATTGGTAAGTGTTTTGCAACGAATGGGATGACATTTCAAAGATCTAAGCGGTGATATCCAACCGTGAATCCGACATTCATTCCTCTAAAAATTCCAGAAAAAATTTATTAGTTCTGAAAAATTTGAAACTTTGCTGGGTGTCATCATATCACTTCAGTATGTCGGGAAAAAATATGATCCGATTGTACAACTTGTTTGGTGTACACCCTTTAGAAACCGAACTATCCCCGAAGAATGGTCGTGGTTTCAAGGATGGAATGAATCGTATTCAAATATATGTTCTCATTTGCTTCATCTTTTGTCCTTGAGTTTTTTTATACAATGACCATAGACCCAACCATCTCACATGCTACATTATGAATTTTTCTGGATAGTTTCTATTTTTAACGCGTTACGTGAATTTATAGGCATTAAATATATTAAAATTCAGATTAGCATTGCGAACAACTAAAACAGTGCACAAAAAGGGTTTGAAAAATCAACATGTGGTTCCTCAATGCATTGGTAAACGTTTTGCCCACAGTGAGATGGCATTTCAAAGATCTAATCGGCGATATAGATCCAAACCATCCTAGGCGAGCTATTTTGAACACAATCAATATAAACCATCCATATGCCCATAGTTTATATGAAGTGATCATTTGGGTTGTGGAAAATATCCAAGACCATCCAATTGACCGATCGTGTCACTCGCGCACTGCTCAGACGTTTTATGGCGTCCGGGGGAAGATTCATTTCTACCCCCACTAGACCCCAAAGCAAACGCCTCATCCCAAATCACATCGACCATGTCCCCACCTAGTAGCTTCGCCAGGAAGGATGATGCGACCGCCTCAGTTGCTAGAGCCATTGCCGCTGCCGAGAGGGTGGTCGCATCCGCTGAGAGGGCGGCGGCGGCGGACGACGGGGCGGCGACAACTTTACACACCGCCACAACAGCAACTGAGACGTCGGTTGCAGCCGTTGCTCGTTCTCGAGCAACCACCGAGATAGCGGCCACAGCCGCCGAGAGTGCGTCGGGGGCTGCCAGGAAGGCGGCGGCTGAGGAGAGGGCGAGAACAACATTACACACCACCGCGACAGCATCCGGATGGCGTATGCATATCTCGTAACTACTAGAGCAGCCGCCGACGCCGCGGAGGCCTGCCTGGCCCAGATCGACCCCGTTGGCGTAGAGATCGGGATGGTCTCCACGGACTCCAGTCTGCAGCCCACGTCCGAAGAGTTGGCCGGAGCAACGGCCGAGATGCCCTTCGACGACGCGTCTACGGAAGCCATGGTTCCCCTTCCACACGAAATCGCTGAGTGCGAGTACGTGCGTACACTACTGCGAGCATTACTTGGAACTGGTTGACCACGATGGATACGACGACCTCATCATTGCACCATCGGCGTCCGAGGGCATTGTCGACACCGACGCCGACGACACCGAGATGCTGCCCTCACTAGTCATCATTTTGTCCTCCGACGACGATGCTTAGGTCCGCAAGATCCCTGGGCCGCCGGCCATGGTCTTTGTTTAATAAATGATAGTAGTAAAGCCCCTGTCTATTGTTAATGTTAATGCTAGCTCATTTTAAGGATTTTTCCAACGCAAAGGTGCTAAGTGAGGTGTTAAGTGTATTAACTATTAAATGAGTTAAGATACTATACTTCACAATGCATTAGTGCTTAGTTTGTTGTTGCTAAGGTTGCATCATTTAATTTTTTATCAACTAAATTCTTTCATGCATTGGCTAGTTTCCTCAATTTTTTTGCGATGATTTTGGGATATGCGATGATCACAATAAATTATTAAAGATAGAAGCGTTTCTGATGATTTTGGGATATGAGATCATCACAATCAATTATTAAGATAGATGCGTTCGCGATGATTTTGTTTGGCTGCACTTTACCCGCGCATATAGCGAAATTTTTCGCCATCCGCGCAAATATAGAGCCTCCCCCCTTCTTTTGCATCTCTCTTCAACACACATTCCCCCCTTCCTAGTTCAAACACGCCCACCCCTTACACATTTCCCCGGCCTCCTCGACGATGACGCCCCTACCCTATTCTCACCCAAAGATCCAACACAACCCACTTCGTCCACACCCAGTCCACGACCGTCGGCCCGCCAAGTCCTATCCAAATCACCACCACCACTTCCCACAGGCCTCAGGTCCCGCCGTTCTCCATGGCTCAGGCGCCATGGCCTGGAGCTCAAGGACCACTTGGGCATGGAGAGGCAAATCGCGGCCGCACTCGCTGATGAGGCCGCGGTGGGGTCTATGCCCGCGGACCCTAAGATCCTCGAGGAGCACATGGCCGTCGAGGCAACCTTGAACGCGTCGCGCATCGAAGCTGCCTCCAGGTTGTCAGCTTTTGTAGCAGCTCTGGGTATTTTTTTTCGGGCACCGTCACTGCCTACGGTGAGCCCTACGCTGTGTTTTCTCAACATGCTAGTGCTTACATGAACTCTAGATCCAGCAGGTTGGTGAACCACACAGACCACCAGCAGGGCACCCACGATGTGCAGATCTCGCCCTCTTCCAAAAGGAAAGAGACCATCATCATCTCTGATGACGATGAGCAGTAGCTCGTTTCAGCTTACCTAATGCCTATGTTCAACTAGCAAGCTTAATCTTATTTCATTATATTCGGTTTCCCTTTGCAATGTAATGCCACTATGTAATAAGCTCTTCAATAACACTTACACAAGCAATGTGATGTCATGTCAGAGCTGTAACATAGTGTTCATTTTCACTCTTTATTTCGTGCAATTCTTCAAGAATAAAAGAGCTCTTAGAAATCTATTGTGATTAACTATTCTCCGGTTTAACTATTCTCGTGCAGATCAAGTAAGAAAATCGACTACTCCGATGCCATGCTACACCTAGATGTTTACTTATTCCTGGAAGTTTGTGGCTATCTCAGGTGTGACATACAGGCGGCGGTTCATCCCTCCTATCTCTATGTCGGTGTGCTTAGCTCTGCATCACGAGTCAAGTTAGACTCGTCCTTACAGGTGGAAGGATGTATATTGTAGGATTGTAGGTGCAAGAAATCTTTATCCATTTGCCATTGATTTCAAAGTCCTAACGGTATATATAGTTTCTCTCTTTTGTTGCAACACAAATTTGAAGAACTAAAACACATTGTATCTGACAATCAGTCATCAATATTACTCTTGTCGCGGGGTAAGTTGAGCAACTATGATATCGACGATCAAATCATATATTAAACTAGAAGAACATCCCGCGTGTTGCAGTGAAAATTTCTATTGGAAGTCTATAATCTAAATTGAAAGGGTATAAAATGCATGTAAATAAACTCAGTGACATAGAAAATGGTTGGCTAAAATAGTATGCACAAATGTATCCTAGTGAGGTTTTTTAGTGGATGACATGCACAAATGATTGGTTATAATAGTTTGTGAGGTAGATAGCTTGCACGTTGAGATAGACACTATAAATGCATCTTAGTGGGATTCATGCATTATTTGTTTTCGCGATCATATAACTACTCAAAGTACCCACGACGAGAGTAATATTGATGAATGTTGTGAATTTACGATGTTGTTTACGTCTTCCAAATTTGTTACAACAAAATAGATTAACTATATTTATGAACAGAACTTTGGATTCAATTAATGGGTTCAAAAATCTTGCATTTATAGCTCCACCATACCTAGTCCTTATACTTATATGAATGAGTCATACTTGACTAACGATTCTCACAGATGATGCTAATTTTGCTGACGATAAATCAGTTTATGCTACTGACAGCCGATAAAGCTTAAGCCAGTTGGATGAAGAAATTTTCATTCTTTAAAGTCCCTCAGCTGATATGCTACCTCATTCGTCATCCACCTGAGGTTGTTTGCTTCCTCATATCTATTACTTCTTTCGTTAAAACCAAAATATGATGTTCTTATAATGAAGATTCTACATATGTTCTGTTGTGTCACTTATGAGTTTTCCTTATTTTGCAAGGAACACACTAAGAGGGGATCACAGACAGCCAGAATTCTGGCACAATGATATCAACTTTATAGAAGGTAATTTTCCTGATGGTAAACAACTTCATGCTTCCAGCAGCACATGAAGAATAAGCCAACAGGATGAAGAAATTTAAGTTCTCTAAAATCCCTCAGGTGATCTGCTGCCTCTTTCCTCACCCCCTGTGGTTAATTATTTGCATCCTCTGGCTCATATCTCCGCCTCGGCCGCAGGTTGCAGGGTGGTGTTATGTATGAAAATTGGTGTAATATGGTGATCTTTCCGTGAATTCCATTATGCCAGAGAGGTAGCAGGACCAAATTTGATGGCTGAGCTCAACTAAGTGCCGGATGATACGTGTGAAGATTGATTCTGTAGATCAATTCACTGTCACTCTAAGATACAGTACTCCCACATATGTGACATTCTGCCAAAAAATAATAGCTGCAAGTTTATTCTATTTATCTTAATACTATGAACAGAAAGAACCTTGGAAAAAGAGGTAGTAATTTTTCTTGTGTTTTGCAGGGCTGTGACACCACATGCCATTGGTGATCCCGTCAATGAGGCCATCAATATTTTCCTTCCACTTCAACATATTCGTAGATGAGGTTCATCCGTTATGTTAGTTTTGAAAGGTTTTAGAAGTTGGATGCCAAATTTATTGCTCAATTATGTACTATGATGTCAGCTTTAAATCTTGATGTGTACTGCGGTGCAAGTTATCAAATATTGCAATGGCTTTGAAATATACTGTGTGTGATGGTTGATATGAACATGCCTTTATTACATTCGTTAAATGATATGATTATTGCATAATATTCTTATTTTTTATTTCGTATTACATTACCCACGTTTCTTCATATAAATTCTTCACTGATGACTCTGTGCAACTCACACAGTTCGATCATAATGAGCGTTTGGGATTTAACTCACACAACATACATAAGTGACGATTTCTCATAGTATTTTTTGTGTGTTATCTTCTATATCGCACACAATTGTGAGACAACCAACGTGTGTGATATTTTGTACAGAGCAAACGTGCTTATTCTTTGAAACATTTGGAATACCACACTGAATTCACACGATTCATTTTTACAGACGTGTGATATGTTCTTGCACCTGATGGCGTGGAAGTGGTAATGGATTCTCGCCCTTTGTTGGTTATCCCAAGTGGAAGGTGAGATGTAGGATAGCAGCAAATTTCCCCCTATGTAGAGGATAGGATTTGTCTCCCGTAGGACTCCGGCAATGATAAGTAGGTGTCAGTGGTGCACCTGACGCAGACCTGCACACGATACAATTAACTTTGCTCCCAACGAAGTTCAGATAGGTTGTCAATCTCTCCGGTCTTGTTGTTTACAAAGGGTCAAACACACAAGGGATAATGATAATGATAATAGCAACTGAAAGTAAATGCGAGAAAATAAATGAGCTTGTAAACAATGATGAGAATATGGATCGGGGTCCCGTGATGTTCACAAGTGATGTCTCTCTCCCAAAAGACGATAAAACTTCTATGCGAGGTAAACAAATTACAGATGGGCAATTGACAGGATTATAAACGAACCGAAAGGCTAATTATGCTACAAAAGAAAGGAAGAGGCTCATAAGCATGGGCAGTACGCCAAAATAAGTAGACCGAAATCCAACGGCATCTACTACTAAGTATACACCTTGAGTTATATATCCAGAACATCTCGCTGGTATTAAGTTGCGAGCCCCACCCAAAGTGTAAACCCAAAGCAACAGACAACTGCATTAAAAGAACTTTGCGTAAAATAAACAATCCTTGCAACTGCGGTTACAAGCACTGTTGTTTTCCCCCTTGTAGCCACAACAAATCCCATAGACTCATGTTTCTGTCACTCAAGCGTGTCATTAGGGGGAATGTACCCACAATCGAGCATAACGTTCCCTCTTGTAGTTACTACCTACCACTTGGCCAAAGCAATAAACAGCAACGAAGAACATGCAAGAATTACTTAGGAAAAAAAATATAAGAGATCAAAACCAAATATATTACTCTATCATGATCTGAACATAATCTCATAATCCATCAGATCCCATCAAACTCAGCATAGAAACAGTAGAAGAATTACATAAGTGCCTCCATCATGTAGGGAAGCTCACGAGGTCTAAACCATGAAGAACAGAGAGGGGAGGAGAACATCACATAGCTACTGATCACGGACACATGGTCCAAAGTAGACTACTCACGGCACATCCGGGAAGCGTGCATGGTGGAGGAGAAGCTCCCGGAGGTCAACCCTCCCTCCGGCAGGGTGTCGGGAAGGATCCTGACGGTGCTCCCGATCTTGCAAGCGCGGCGGCGGTGGAACAGAGGAGAATTTGAAAAATAGGGTTCTGTCCTTGGAAGTTTCTACTGACGGAGAATAAATAGGCGAAGGGGGGCAGCCAGGGGGGCACCAGGGGCCCAGGGGCCCCACTGGCACGGCCAGGCCCCTGGCCGCGTCAGGTGTCCGCCTGGGTGCCAGGTGGTGGCCCGCTAGCCCTCCTTCGGGCTTCTGGAGTCTTCCGACACGCTGATTTTCTATCTGATCTTTCCCGAGATTTTGGAGCACTTTTTATATGGGGGAAAACTCAAATAAAAAACAGCAGAAAAAAGGAACTGGCACTGGGTGCACTGAGTTAGTAGGTTAGTACAAATATGATCAAAAGTGTATGAAAGTGTATCTAGATCATAGCAATATCACACAAAACATGCATGGAGGGAGAAGAAATTATCGATACGTTTGAGACGTATCAATATCCCCAAGCTTAATTCCTGCTCGTCGTCGAGTAGGTAAATGCTAACAGGCATAATTTCTGTGGTGACATGCTAGCAACCATATAAGAACTTTGAAAAGTTTAGAAATCAAGGTATGCAATTCAATTCAAGTTATAACATGCAAGAGTCTATATTAGCATTGAAACAAGCAACGAAAAAAGATTAGGTGCAAGAGCTCTCGCTGTCCTTGACTCAAATGTCTCCAAATGGTGTTTGCGCGCAAGAAGGCGGATAGGGAATACGAGAAGAAAAAGATTTTTTGTGTTGAGAACTCAATCTACTAAAGTTTCACACTTGGTCTTCTTTGTGATCTTGTCTTGACTCGTCCCCAGACCACTAGCCAGGTACAAGTCAATTTGATCCACTCCTTTTTGATATTTTGAGCACTCATGCAATGGATGAGCGTAAGCACGAGAGTTGACACTTAGGATGGAAAAGTGAGAATATGGTGGAGGAGGAAGACAAAAAGGATGAGAAAGGGCTCACATCAATGAGGACAATCATAGGCGAGAGGGCCAAATGATAGATATGATGTGAGGAGTAGGGATTGCCATGCAACGGATACACATATGAGCTAAAAAGCTCTCCAATGGAACTAGTGGGGGTGCATCTAACTTGCTCGCTCATGAAGACCTAGAGCTCTTTTGAGGAGGCTCATCCTTGGAATATGCAAGCCAAGTTCTATAGCGTGAAGGTCCCCACATAGCTATATGCACGATCATCTCTATGGAGCAGAAGGATAAGAGGGAGTACTAGTGTGGATCTTTCAAAAGGATAGTAGTGTTGCCCCTTTCTCTCTTTTTATTTTCTTTTTCTCTTTTTTATATCTTTTGTACTTTTTGGTGGCCTCAATGGCTCTTTCTATTTAACTCTCATTTGTCCTCTTTGGGATCTTTTATTTTGACCACTTTGGGATCTTCCACTACTGGAAAAAATGTCATTAGTGGCGCACCTATTTTGGGTACTAATGGCGCACATATGGTGCGCCATTACTAGCACGCCATTAGTAAGTGATAGTAATGGCGCACATTCGATGCGCCATTAATACCTCTGACACTAATGGCGCACCAGGAGTGCGCCATTACTAAAGGCAGAGGTGCGCTATTGCTACTATGAATATTTGTAAAAAAAAATCTTGAACAACACCATTTATTAACATGACAGTTATAACATGACAGCATCATCATATGTACAGCAGCATCAACATGACAGTTATAACATGGAAACATCATCATATGAACAGCCACATTTGAATTCTTAACCAACACCATTTATTAATAAGAGGGCAAATCAACAAGTATTGCATGAGAGAGTCCACAAATTCTTAACCAACATATTATAGATTACACTAAAGACGCTTCACTCCTCATCGTCCGAAGACGAAATGACGATGAGCTTGTTCTCTTTTTCGGCCTGAGCTGCTTCCCATACAACCGCTTGACACGCTGGGTCTGGTATGCACACCGGGTACTTGCGCTCCCAAACGGCATTGAACTCTACCTCCTCTGCTGCGTCCTCCTCTTCTATCTCCCGCCTATTTCGAGACAGCTCTGAAGCAGTGGGATGAATGTCAGAGCTTGCCGTCGAAAAGCCGAAGACATGCGAGGACGCCATCGATGCAGAGAGGCGCGAGCCCGTGGAGCAGCCCGACAAGGCCGGCGCGGGCGCGGGCGCAGGCGCCGGCACGGGCACGGGCACGGACGCGGTCTCCGGCTTGGGGGTGGGGTGGTATACGGATGCTGGTGGTGATGCAGCAGGTTTGACGAGAGCGAACCATTTCTGCAAGATAAGATGATTAGGCAGATAACTGACATGATAAAAATCACAGCATCAATTAAAGTAGAGTGCCAAAATTAAAGCATCATTTAGTAACAAATGAAAGCATACTGCAGAACTGCATAAGTTGGCTACTCATACAATTTACGATCGATGTCAATCCAAAATTTATCATGAATGCTAATACGCAATGACCAGAGGGAATAGAAAACTCCTAATCGGTTTATGTACAGCAATATTCCATCTTAACAAATATCAATGCCAGTAGGCTGGCTAGCTTCTCGGATCAGTACTAGACACCAGTGTTCCACACTCCACACTCTACCCTCTACTTAGCTTTGTTCTAGTTGAAGGCATGGAAGAAGAATAGTGTTGGTTGATGTTGTGTGGACAACAATTTTCTCATGGCCAAGCTTTGTCTCCGGTAACAAATCAAACACACGTGCCACACCACAACAAATCAAGCACAAGCAAAGTGAAAAAAATTAAGCAATACGAGATCCACATCGCTGTCCGCTGCTGCTTTTTATGGTGGTGGTGGAGTTTCTTAAATCAACCACTAGTAGATCAGAGAGTACCACGCAGAACGCCTAGTATAATAAAACAATAATAGAATGCAAATTTTACAAAATGGTAAACATGAATGATGCATTTCAGAGTCTTCCTCAGTACTCGAGTTGGGATACAATTTTTTTAAACATATTGTACACCGAAATTCTTCAAACATATTCTCAAATGGTTCATATGTAACGATTCTTGTAAGCAAGATTGACAGGAGAAAGTAATAATATGGTAGGAGAACATGGTACAGATAGTTTCCTAGATCAAAACTAGATGCGCCTGCATGGTGTATCATTTGGTTCAAGTAATAAACTGGTATGGATCGGCAGACTGTACATATCATCTGGTAACTTAGCTAAACGCAAATTTCACCTCGGTCTTCAACTCGCCCCTCTTAAGTGTCACACATATGAAACACGGAGCTTGCCCCTTTGAAGTTCCATATATATGAAACACTTTTGAGGTTTATTCAGTCCGAGTTCCAGACAAAACATCTATATGATTTTTTTTAACATAACACAGATACGGATGCATAGCCGTTGCAGAAGCACCTATGCCAACTGTTGAACAATATTGTACCTCCCATCAAAAGAAATAAAACCGGGGATAAAGAGAACAATTCTGTCCACAAATTACAGAAATCATGAAGTTTAGTAGCATGTAATTTTCAATGAGGTTACACTATTTTTTTAACAAACACTGGAAGAAACATCTTAATTGAATATAGCTGCTGCCAGCCATCACTGCTTAGTCCTGAATTTCTGATCAGTGCAATTGTGCATAGCTCCACAAAGTGACTTGTTTACATATCATAAAGTTTTCTGATAATAAAAACTCTTGAACAAAACACAAAATGAGATGGGAAAAAATGGAAGGGGCCATCCCCACTTCTCAACATACACGTGCGAAGGGACCAATCAAATCCAAATCATTGAAATGAATGTTATCTAACCTAGCTGAGCTGATCTGCTAAAAAAATGGCAACTTGGGCGGGTCTTACACACTCGAGAGAGAGGTGCAGAGTCGCACCCAATCACCCACCCCTTGGGCGCCCAATCGCCCGCACTCGAGAGAGAGAGAGACATTATTCAGATCTAGCGTGGTGGAGGGAGAGGGGGTACCTTTGGACTCGGCGAGGCGGATCTTGCGTCGAGGAAGGAGCCGACGTCGGGGAAGGAGACGATCCGCGGCGAGGGATACAGGGCCGTGGCTCGGCCTTGGTTCCTACAACGGAGGGAACAGCGGCGCCGACGTGGTGGCGGTGAGGAGGAGGAGGTGGCGGTGAGGAGGGGGTTGTGGTAGATTGGATCGGCGTTGAGGATAGGGTGGCGGCGCGGGTGGGGGGAATAGATTTAATCGGGAGAGGGGGCGGAACGGAGGGGTTGATAGCTAGCTAGGGTTAAGTGCGTGCCGGCCGGTGCGGTGTGCGCGGGGGGGGGGGGGGTGTTGTGTGTGGGCCGGACTAACTAGACACCCAAGTCATGAGGGGGGGGGGCTGGTCCTGGATCAAAATGGCAGTGGCGTACTTCTTTCTACATGCGCCATTAGTGAGACGGTCAGTAATGGCGCACGTCTATGTGGTGCGCCATTGCTATATAGCAAAGGTGCACCATCCCAACATGCGCCATTAGTAGCCGTATTATCTATGACCATTTTTCCAGTATTGTTTTCCTCACTTAAGGGCAACACTCTAATTTTCAAGAGGCTATAGAAGATCTTTCACACTTTACAAGGTACTCAAATCATAAAGAAGATGTAGCTATCATGATGTATGCAATGTATGCCAAGGGTTTGGATGTACCGGCGAAGGTGGACGCAAACTCTAGGAGTGAGAAGGAGGCAATGCACAGCACATGAAAGGCTAGCAAATATGAGGAGGTGGAAGTGTCCACTTTCAAAACTTACATTAGTCCGAAGAACTCATGCACTTATTATCGGTAACTCTCAATCTAATGAGGAGGTTCACAAAGAGACAAGTACCCCAAGGAGGAGTGTATGGGGGTTTGGTTATCCTTGCGCATCCTCGACTGATGGTACGTGAGTGTACTCTAATATCCGACCCGTCAGAAGAGTAGTGATCCATCTAGTAGCTAGAGTTCTCAACTAGTTTTTGTAGGTTTTTGAAAATAAACACAGATTACCCGAAATACGAAACCTATCACTAATAGGCTAGAGCTCTTGACACCAAAAGTTCAAACATTACTCACATCAATACCTCAAAACTATTGCAAGTTACTACTAAAATTAAATAGCAACCTCAATTACCTACTTTCAAGACAAGACATAACTCAGTGCAACAACCAACTCTCTTAACAATATAAACATGAAAACTAAAGAGAGTTCCATCAATAAACTAAACAAAATACAAGGCTCTTTCTAAAGATAAACTAAGAATAAAACTAAACATGGAAGTAGCTATGAAAAGATACAGAACACACAACAGCAAAAATATAGGCATGAAGAATCCTATGATGTGTTCTAGATTTTGAAATTGGAGCGTGTTTCTCTCCCACACAAACTAAGACGGGGTCTAACTTGTTATGAACAGCCTGAAAAGCTAAATAAAACTAAAAAATAAAACCTAAGAGCGATACGCTCCAAGCATAGCACATAACGCGTGAAGTGATAAAAATATAGTGAGACGAAGGACGAACTGATGATTGTAGATGGAGAAGGGGATGCACGGGGGCATCCCCAAGCTTAGACGCTTGAGTCTCCTTATATTTATTAGGGATGCATGTGGGCATCCCCAAGCTTGACCGCTTGACAATCCCAAATCTTCTTTCATCATCTTCCATCTCACACTTGAACACTCTCTTCATACATTACTCATCATAAGCTGATTAGGGAGGTTAGTACCCTTAATAAATAATTTTTCCCCACTGGATATAAATATATTCCTCAAGGGATACTGTTTATCAAGATTTCCAAAAGGTTTTTTCAAAGAAAAAGCAACCTTAAGGTTTGCAAAAGTTAGGAGAGACAAAACGTGGCAGAATCTGTGAAAAACAGAACAGCAGGTAGTAAATAATTTTTTAGGGGTACTTCTTCAACTCAAGTCAAAAAACTCAGAATATACGAAAGTTTTGTGATTTTATAGAGCATGTTGTGTAAAAAATTGAGCTCAAAAAGATGAACTTGTGATTTGTGATGATTTTTTCCGTCACGAGGACATAATATGTTTATTTCTGGACAGCATGTCACAACTTTCACTTCCTTTGTCATATGAGGCTATAACTTGGCACAAAGCATGAAAATAAAGATACAATGATGTTGCTAAAGTATTGACAATCATCAATACCACTAAAAACAGAAGTAAAAACATCTTGGGTTGCCTCCCAACAAGCGCTTTCTTTTATGCCTTTAAGCTAGGCATATATCAAAATATCAAGTTGTATCAATCGAACCATCATCAAGATCATCAAAAAGCTCTTCAATTGTACCACTAGTATTTAGAGGTCTTTCGAATAAGGCCTAATGAAGATACTTCTAGGGATAAAACCAAAAGGCATAAAATCAATGGGAGTTTCATTTATAAATTTATCAATGAGAGGTATTTCTTCCAAAGTTTTCACAGTTTGAACTTCCTTGGCCATGGGTGGATATTTTTTGGGTAGGGGAACCTTAGGGACATAGTTGAACATAGGTTACTTTCTGGCCGGAGTTGTTACCTTTTTTGGGCTTGATTAAGAAGAAAGTACTTCCTAGAGCATTAATGATTTCCTCAATCTTATCGATCCTAAAAGGATCCATATCATGGAATTTGATGGTCTCCAAAGTTTTAATAATTTATGCATGGAGCTATCAAGCCTATTCAAATTCCCTTGGATCTTGCGATCCAACTCATTTATCCTAGTTATACTTGGTATTTCTAAATCTATCTTTTCAAGTTTTTTCATAATGTGAGATAGAGTTATATCTTCTTGTATGCTACCAACAGGGAGGTTTCCAACAAGGTTTTCAATAACATTAAGAGACTCCCAAATTGGGGCTTCTAAGAAATTCCCACTGATAGAAGTATCTAATATGAACCTATTCCAAGGAGTAATCCCAACATAAAAATTTCTAAGCAGGATAGTAGTGGGTTGCTTCTTGGTGGATCTTTTTTGAGATTCATTAATTCTATACCAAGCATCATTTAAACTTTCACCACCTTTTTGTTTAAAGGTGAGAACCTCTATCTCAACAAAGTCAAAAGGACCAAACATAATGACAGCTACTAGCAAGATAAATAATTTTTTTGTGATTTTTGATAAAGGACACAAAGGTAAAAACAGAAAGGTAAACTAATAAGACTAAAAAGTAAAGGTAAAGGATAGTGGGCAACGGCGCCAGAAATTTACTTGATGGCGTGGAAGTGGTAATGGATTCTCGCCCTTCGTTGGTTACCCCAAGTGGAAGGTGAGATGTAGGATAGCAGCAAATTTCCCCTATGTAGAAGATAGATTTGTCTCCCGTAGGACTCCGGCAATGATAATTAGGTGTCAGCGGCGCACCTGACGCGGACCTGCACACGATACAATTAACTTTGCTCCCAAAGAAGTTCAGAGATGTTGTCAATCTCTCTGGTCTTGTTGTTTACAAAGGGTCAAACACACAAGGGATAATGATAATAGCAACTGAAAGTAAATGCGAGAAAATAAATGAGCTTGTAAACAATGATTAGAATATGGACCGGGGTCCCGTGATGTTCACTAGTGATGTCTCTCTCCGAAAAGACGATAAAACTGCCATGCGAGGTAAAAAATTATACATGGGCAATTGACAGGGTTATGAACGCACCGAAAGGCTAACTATGCTAAAAAAGAAAGGAAGAGGCTCATGGGTAGTACGCCAAAATAAGTAGACCGAAATCCAACTGCATCTACTACTAATCATCCACCTGGAGATATCTATCCAGAACATCTCGCTGGTATTAAGTTGCGAGCCCCACCCAAAGTGTAAACCCAAAGCAACAGACAACTGCATTAAAAGAACTTTGCGTAAAGTAAACAACCCTTGCAACTTTGGTTACAAGCACCGCTGTTTTCCCCCTTGTGGCCACAACACATCCCCTAGACTCATGTTTCTGTCAGTCAAGCGTGTCATTAGGGGGCATGTACCCACAATCAAGCATAATGTTCCCTCTTGGAGTTACTACCTACCACTTGGCCAAAGAAATAAACAACAACGGAGAACATGCAAGAATTACTTAGGAACAAAAATATAAGAGATCAAAACCAAATATATTACTCTATCATGATCTGAACATAATCTCATAATCCATCAGATCCCATCAAACTCGGCATAGCAACAGCATAAGAATTACATAAGTGCCTCGATCTTGTAGGGCAGCTCACGAGGTCTAAACCATGAAGAACAAAGAGGGGAGGAGAACATCACATAGCTACTGATCACGGACCCATGGTCCAAGGTAGACTACTCACGGCACATGCGGGGAGCGTCCATGGTGGAGGAGAATCTCCCGGAGGTCGATCCTTCCTCCGGCAGGGTGCCGAGAAGGGTCCTGACGGTTCCCCTGATCTTGGAAGCGCGGCGGCGGAGGAACAGAGGAGAATTTGCGAAATAGGGTTCTGTCCTCGAAAGATTCCCGTGACAGAGAATAAATAGGCAAAGGGGGGCAGCCAGGGGGGACACCAAGGGCCCAGGCCCCTGGCCACGCCAGGTGGTCTCCTGGTGGTGGCCCCCTGGCCCTCCTTCGCGATTCTGGAGTCTTCCGACACGCTAGTTTTTTATCTGATTTTTCCCAGATTTTTGGAGCACTTTTTATATTGGGGGAAACTGAAATTAAAAAATAGCAGAAAACAGGAACTGGCACTGGGGTGCACTGAGTTAGAAGGTTAGTCCAAATATGATCAAAATTGTATGAAAGTGTATCTAGATCATAGCTATATCACACAAAACATGCTTGGAGCGAGCAGAAATTATCGATACGTTTGAGACGTATCAGCACCCCACACGTTTCCTATTGCGCCTTCGTTTGAATGAGAAATACTTACACATGGTTTTTTCAGGCAACACGTTTGTGGGATATACGTTTGTATCGCATACGAGTTGTTTTACCTAAATGTCTGTGCGTACTGGCAGCATAACAAATGGTTTCTGGCTATCATGTGCAATAGGCCCCCCTATCGCAATCGAGAGCAAGGCGACGGTTTCGATTCCCGTAGGTGATAGTGGTAAAAAATCGTTTGGATAGCTGTCGCGCGCACGAGTCCTTGATGGATCGGTGCCTTATGCTTTCTAGGAAGCGCCGAGTGGTACTTGTCCACAGGTATATCCGATAATTTCTAGTTCGTCGGATTCTATATTGTTTGCTCTTGTGACGTAGTTGAGTTCACATCCATCGAAATCACCTTCAAGGATGTTGTAGAGCTTCTGGTATGCTGACATGTTGTCTGCAACTTCTTCGCAATCTCTCAATGGTCATTGGACGATGAGATTTGAGTCTCCGTAGATGAGAAGGCGAGTGGCACCGCAGGCTTTTACCATGCGCATGCCATGGAGAAGTGCTTCATATTCTGCTTCATTGTTGGATGAATTTTCGAAGTTTATCTGGAGTATGTATTTTAGCTTGTCTCCCTTGGGGGAGATTAACACGACGCCTGCTCCAACTGCATGTTGTCTCTTTGATCTTTCGAAGTACACTTCCACGAGTTGGAGAGGTCTGGTTGGCCAGGTGTTTGGACTTCCATCCACTCGACGAAGAAATATGGAAGAATTTGTGCTTTGATTTCTATTGGGTGCTTGAAAGGTAGGTCACGAGGGCTGAGCTCGATGTTCCACTAAGTGACTCGTCTTGTAGCACCCAGATTTTTGAAGTTGTTTTATCGTCTTTTGGGAGAGAGACATCACTAGTGAACATCATGGGACCCCGGTCCATATTTCCACCATTGTTTACACCTCCACTATTTACTGCTTTTATTTCCTTTCCGTTGCAATCACCACTAATATTTCCCCCGTGTGTTTGATCCTTTATAAACAACAAGACCAAAGAAATTCACAACCTCTCTGAACTCGTTGGGAGCAAAGTTATTTGCTTTTATGTGCAGGTCCAGGTCAAGTGAGTAACTTATCTCAAGCGGCACCTTGCTCGTTTGACCACCTACTTGAAGAAATTGGAGTCCTACTGGTCGACTCAAACCTTGGTATCTTCACCAAGGGAAACTAGTTGTTGTCTACTTCTTAACCTTCCACTTGGGGTAACCAACAAGGGGCGAGAAGTCTATTCCCGTCATCAAAGCAATTTCTAGCGCCGTTGCCAGGGAATCCAATCCACAAGATACGGGAGTTCCACACTATCTTTTACCTTTGCTTTTTAGTCTTGTTAGTTTACTTTCTAGTTTTTGCTTTAGAGTCTTATACCAAAAACCACACAAAAATAATTCATTTGTTCTTGCTTGCCTCTATCACTATGGGTACTTATAAAAGTAACAGACATTGTGACTATACTAGTTATGATGGGGAATTATGCCCATGGCATGGTCTCCTGGGAAAGAAATTGGATCTTTGATTTGAAGCTGCTCCTAAATGTCCTCACACTTGGGAGGATTTCAAAACTATTATAATAGAAAGCAACTCAAATGTACAGGATGACACCACAACTTTGATTAATAGCACATAAATTGATTTTTATAATTGCACTATTCCTGATGTTATCACTTTTTTGCAAAGAATGTCCAAAGACCCCCACACTAGTTCACTCGACATTTCCTTCACCGAGCATATTACCGATGCTCTTATCAAAGCTAGGGAGGAGAAGCTTAAATTAGAGTTTTCTATTCCTAGAAAACTAAAAGATGATTGGGATCCTATGGTCAAAATCAAAATGAATAATTTTTCTTGCTTTGTCTTATGTGATGTTGGAGCTAGTGCCTCCGTTTTACCCAAAAGAATGTACGATATGCTTGAATTGAAACCTTTTGATCCTTGTTCTTTTGGAGTTCATCTTGTTGATTCTTCCATAAAGAAACCATTAGGGAGGATTGATGATGTTCTTATAGTTTTCAATGATAATTATGTTCCCATTGATTTTCTTATCATGGACATTAAGTGTGATCCCTCATGTCCAATAATTTTGGGACGTCCTTTTCTCCGCACCATTGGTGCTATCATTGATATGAAAGAAGGCATTATTAGATTCTAATTCCCCCTCAAAAAGGGCATGGAACAATTCCCTCGAAAGAAGATTAAGTTGCCATTTGAGTCCGTTACACGAGCAAGCGATTCATTTGAATTTAATAAAACTTGATCTTTTTGCATCATGCCTAGCTAAAAGGCATAAAAGAAAGCGCTTATTGGGAGGCAACCGAAAATGTTTTTTAATTTTAGTTTTAGTGGTCTTGATGCTTGTTACTACTGTAACAACGTCATTATATCTTTATTTTTAATTTTTATGCCAAGTTTTAGCCTCCGATTGCAAGAAAAAACAAAAGTTGTGATATGATGTCCAGAAAACAGAAACTTTTGCCCCATTGTAAAAATTCCCTAAAATCACCTGATCATCTTTTTTATCTTAATTGTTTTGAAAGTATGCTCTATACAATTGAATTTCGGTGGTCTGTTCTGAGTTTTTAGATTTGAGTTACAGAAGAGCCCCTAAAAATTATTTACTACCTGCTGGTCTGTTTTTCACGGATTCTACCACGTTTCGCATTTTCTCCGTTTTTTCAAATCTTAAGCTTGGTTTTTCTTTGCAAAAACTTTTTTTCAATCATGACAAGCAATAGCCGTTCATGAAAATATTTATTTCCAGTAGAGGGAAATTATGTTATTATGGGTACTAACCACTCTAATCAGCTTATGATGACTTGCGTATGAAGGGAGTTCTCAAGTGTGCGAAGGAAGATGATGAAAGATGATCTGGGAGTGTCAAAATCTCAAGCTTGGGATGCCCCCATGAACCCCCAAGCAACATCAAAGGAGACTCAAGCGTAAGCTTGGGGATGCGCCCGTGCATCCCTGATGGCACTGAAGAAGTTCTCCTCGTTGGTTACCCCTAGTGGAAGGTTGGATGTAGCCTAGCAGCATATTTCCCTCGATGAAGTACCAATGTTTAATAGACTAGTAGGACTCCAAGGTCGACAAGTAGGTGTTCAAACGAGCAATCTGCTGTTTGAGATAAATTACTCACTTGACCTGGACCTGCACACAAAAGAAAATAACTTTGCTCCCAACAAGTCAGAGAAGCTGGGTGAAAAAATTAAAGTTGGGCAATTGACAGAATAATAAACGCATTGCAATGCTAATTATGCTACAAAGAAATTTAGAGGCTCAAAAGTATGGCCAGTACGCCAAGAAAAGTAGACCGTAATCCAACTGCATCTACTCACTAATCAAACACCTTGAAATATCTATCCAGAACATATTGCTGGTATTAAGTTGCGAGCCCCACCCAAAGTGTAAACCCAAAGCAACAGAAAACTGCATTAACAAACTTTGTGTAAGGTAAACAATCCTTGCAACCGCGGTAACAAGCACCATTCTATTCTCCCTGGTGGAAATAACACATTCCCTAGTGTAAGATCTGATATGTGGTACTGTTTCAGATCTGGATGTTTACATCCAGACCCGAGTACGAAGCACATATCGGACCCACCGCGACATATGACCAAGTCATATGTCCCGGATTTCAACATGATATCACAACATTACAACTACAAGGATACAACATCTCATACAAGCGGCATACAATTTCCTTAATACAATACATCAGCAGAAGATATATGTCTGAGTACAGACTACAATCTAATTCCTAGTGGAAAAGGTAAAACACACCATTCCCACATCTACACTGGTCCAGGCTCTCCGCCGGGATCCGCCTAACTAATCGTCGTCGAGTCTCCGCGAAGGCGTCCAGAAGAAAGTTCGTCGAGCTCCTCTGGAGTCCAAGATCGTTTGCATAACATGATTAAAGGAGAGAAGAAAAGGGTGAGCTATATCAACAAGTCTTGTAATTAACTTCTCACGGTAAGATGGGGGTAGTGGTTGAGGTTGCAGCCATACTAGCAATATATGAGGTGGCTAACGATCTATTTAGAGTAAGCTGAGAACCAAGCAGTCAATGAGGAATCGCCTTCAATAAGTCTGCTATCAGCTACTTACGCAAACATAACACCTATCCTATCCTTGTCCTCCCCTTTGCATCCCGACGAAGCAGAAGTAGTCAAGGAACACACACATTGATCAAGATTTAGTTGGGATCCAGTTGATGTTGTCTATGAACAAGGAGTAGGTCTCAAGTCATCCATAACCATGGACACATCTTCTCGAAAAGATTTAACCCTGGAGGGGTGTAACAACTGCCCATTATAGGCGTCGCATGTACGCCCGGTGTCCGCTTGGCTGTGAGAAACGCCTGAAACTCCGGTACGTTAGAGTCCCTCTAACTAACAACGCAAAATTCCGGGTGGCCCCGGTGAGTCAACATCCAGTTCAGGAGGCGGCCGCACTCTCGATCTGGTCTCTACCTTATGCCTCGGGTTTGGATTGTCGGTAAATTCTCACATGAGGCCGGGTCCTCAGCCGGACAGGTTGGACCAACAGGGAAACAATGACCTGACGGGCCTGGTATGTTTTAAAGAAAAAGAAATCTAGGAGCGACCCGACAGACATATGCATGGTTTGCAAATGGTAAATCATCTTAGGCCACCACTAGAATTGTTTGAAGCTAGGTAGGTAAGACAAGGGGACCCCATAGAATTCCACACACGATTAGGCACTGATGTGTGAGAGATGGTAATGGCTTCTCGCCCTTCGTTGGTTACCCCAAGTGGAAGGTGAGATGTAGGATAGCATCAAATTTCCCCTATTTGGAGGATAGGGTTTGTCTCCCGTAGGACTCCGAAAGGGGGAAAGCAGGTGACAACGGCGCTAGAAATTTAGTGGTTGACGTGGAACTGCACACAGACACAAATAACTTTTCTCACAACGAAGTTTAGAGAGGTTGTCAATCTCTCCGGTCTTGTCGTTTACAAAGGATCAAACACAAGGGATAATGGTAATTGTGATAGCAGCTGAAAGTAAAAGCAGAAAATAAATTGAGCGTATAAACATTGATGAGAATATGGATCGGGGTCCCGTGATGATCACTAGTGATATCTCTCTCCCAAAAGATGATAAAACTGCTATGCGAGGTAAACAAATCACAACTAGGCAATTGACAGGATTAAAAACGCACCACAATTCTAACTATGCTACAAAGAAAGGAAGAGGCTCAAAAGCATGGGCGGTACGCCAAAATAAGTAGACCGAAATCCAACTGCATCTACTACTAATCATCCACCTTGAGACATCTATCTAGAACATCTCGTTGGTATTAACTTGTGAGCCCCACCCAAAGTGTAAACCCAATGCAACAAACAAGTGCATTAAAAGAACCATGCGTAAAGTAAACAATCCTTGCAACCACGGTTACAAGCATCGTTGTTTCCCACTTGTGGCAACAGCACATCCCGTAGACTCATGTTTCTGTCACTCAAGTGTGTCATCAGGGGGCATGAACTCACAATCGAGCATAACGTTCCCTCTTGGGGTAACTACCTACTACTTGGCCAAAGCAATAAAAAGCAACGGAGAACATGCAAGGATTACTTAGGAACAAAAAATATAAAAGATAAGAACCAAATATATTACTCTATCACAAACTGAACATAGTCTCATAATACATCAGATCCCAGCAAACTCAGCACAGCAACAGCAGAAAGAAATACATATGTCCCTTGATCATGTAGGGCAGCTCACGATGTCTAATCCATGAAGAAGAAAGAGGGGAGGAGAACATCACATAGCTACTGATCACGGACCCATGGTGACGAGGGGGTGACCCCACGACTCTTGCGTATGAGGCTACCCGGTGCGTATGAAGACAGAAGGCCCTCTAGGAAGCCATGACAGGCCCACGACTGGCCCGACCAAGCACCGACGTAGGAGTCCGCGACTAAATATGGAAGGCATAAACTTGGCATACAAGACAAGACTAGAACTAGGAAACTATCTTTGTAACCTAGTACGGACTCCCCGAGACCTAGCCTAGTATATAATGGCTAGGAGGGGAGACGTCCAGATCAATCCAGTACACATCTACTGATCTGGTCTTGCGAGAGCTCGCCTTGTCCTCCCCTGTAATCGCTCCCTCACGAAATAATATCAAGCAAGAATTGCTTCTTCTGTTAGCCGATGAGTATCGTCCAACCTGTTCCTTCTCTATGACTAACCCAAGGTCCCTGACCATGGGATTTTCCGGGGCTGATGCCCTTCAATTGGCGTCGTCTGTGGGAACTACACAGGTTGGAATCACGATCTCGGCGGTCCCGTCCCCAGCAAATCAAGACTCGAGGACTAGAACCAGATCTAGCCCACTCGAGAAGTTCAAGTTCACCGCAAGCATCTCCATCACCCCGACAAGATCACTTAGCCTGCAGCCGAATCAAGTCCAGCACCTCGACGACCATCAGATCCATCACCGACAGAAAAGAACTCGATGACCCAGAAGGCAAGCGCGAGGGCTCTACTCGGGGACACCACTCGAAGAGTCACGGCGAGTAACAGAAGACTCGCCCACCAGTCGACGACCCGCCGCCGCCCGGACTCCCGCCACACGCCAAGACAGCGACTCCGAAACCCATACCGGAGAATACTATGACCCAGATCAAAGGCCAGATGAATTCGCCAACTATATCCGGAGCCAATCACTCAGCGATGGGATAGAACTTGACCCAAGATTCCACAGCCAATCAGAAGACCACTCGCAGATCATCCAAATCTCAAGGAGAAGAAGGCACGCCAGCTACAGCAAACTCACAGCCAAAGAGCAATTGGAAGGACCTTGTGCGATCCACTGTTTCGAGGACAGTTGGGGACACCTCAGAGCAAGCCACACCTTAGGAGATTGTCGCCTATTCACCGAACTCTCCAACAGCCTCAAGGAGGAAAGGAAGTGCAAAGCCAAGCGCACTCGAAGAAGCGCGCAATCACCGGCACCATGCACAGAATGGCAATGCCCCACATCCCATGGACGAATCTACATGATCCAAGAAGGAAGAGCCTCAAAAGCAAAGGAAGACGCCTACACCCTGCAGGCCGAAGCAGCTGAAGGCCTAAAGATAGCATAAATATACCCACTACGTGGCGCCGAGACCAGCATTACCTTCTCTCAGAGTGATCATCCGCCCATAGTCCCAAGGCCAGGGCACGCACCCCTGGTCCTCAAAGCCCAGATCGGAGGTTACGACATGGACAGAGTCTTAATGGATGGAGGCAGCAGTCTAAACATAATCTTCGCCAGCACGCTATGCAAGATGTTAATCTGTAAGAAGTCAGGCACAACAATAAACGGTGTAGTCCCGGGTGAAGCAGCCGCCTCCATCGTAACAATCGATCTTGATGTAATCTTCGGCAGCAAGTGCAACTTCGCGAAGCAAGTCCTCGAGTTCGAAGTGCTCGACTGGCAGTTGCAGTACCACGCCATACTCGGGCGACCAGCGTTCGCACAATTCATGGCAGTACCTCACTATGCATATCTCAAGCTCAAGATGCCGGGACCTGCTGGGATCATCACAGTAAAAGTAAGCTTCACCAAATCGGACCAGTACGACCGTGACTTCCACAAAGTCTCTTGACACATTAGGAGCCCAACAACAGCTCAAAGAAATAGCCATGGTGACGGACTAAAGCATATTTCCGCTGGCAAGCCTAAGCGAGACAAAAGAGTTCGGCCGTGATTTCAGCTTTGACAGTGACACAATCACACACCAAGTCCACCCAACAGACCCAGAGAAGACGGTTCGCGTATATGCTCACCTTCCAGAAGAGCAAGAAACCGCCCTCATAACCTTCCTTCGCGAAGAGTGGAAAATTTTTGCCTGGTGCCCAGCCGACTTGCCCGGGATACCACGAAAATTTGCAGAACACGCACTCGACATCAAGCCAAACAACAAACTAGTAAAGCAGGCACTGCGACAATTCTCAGAACCCAAACGTAGAGCAATCGGAGAAGAAGTCAACCGACTACTCGACGCACAGTTCATCCAAGAGACGAAGAAAGCAAACTGGATAGCAAACCCAGTCCTAGTCCCTAAAAAGGACACCGAGGTACTGAGGATGTGCGTCGACTATGGGCCTATCAACAAGCACTGCCCAAAAGACCACTTCCCCTGCCAAGAATCGATCAAATAATCGACTCCACAGTAGGATGCGACCTCCTCTCCTTCCTCGACGCATACTCAGGATACAATCAGATCAGGATGAAGGAAGAAGACGATGAGCACACCTCGTTCATCACCCCCTACGAAGTTTCTTCTATCAAACAATGCCCTTTGGCCTAAAAAATGCAGGAGCCACGTACCAGCGGATGATTCAAGCATGATTGAGAGACCAGATTGGCAGGAACGTGCAGGTCTATGTAGACGACATTGTCGTCAAAACCTACAGCGCAAACACGCTACTCGACGAACTCCCCGAGACATTCGCGGCCCTCAACAAGTACAGAATCAAGATCAACCCAAAAAAGTGTGTGATCGGCGTCCCAGCCGGAAAATTACTCGGGTACATGGTCTCTGCCCGAGGAATCGAAGCAAACCCCGAAAAATTTCAAGCCATCGCCAAGATGCAAAGGCCAACCAACATCAGAGGAGTACAACAGCTCACAGGAAAACTCGCAGCATTGAGCCGTTTCATCAGTAGGTTAGGAGAAAGGACCTTACCGTTCTACAAACTGCTGAGAAAAGGAGAAAAAATCGACTGGACCGAGGAAGCCAGCAACGCATTCGCAGACCTAAAGAAGACCCTCTCGACCCCACCAATCTTGTCGGTGCCTAAAGAAAGGGAAAAGTTGTACCTCTACATAGCAGCACGCAGCAGTGTCGTGAGCACAGTGCTCGTCGTCGAGCACGCAGAAGGAGGCAAAATTACAGCATAAAAAGACCAATCTACTACCTCAGCACGCTACTCACAAAGCCACAGTAGCGGTACCCACACTACCAGAAGCTCCTGCTCGCCATTATCATGACCTCCAGGAAAGTATCGCACTACTTCGACGAACATTCCATCACAATCGTGAGGAGTGCACCACTCGCGGACATCCTCAACAATCCCGGAGCGACCGGTCGAGTCACTGAGTGGAACATGGAGTTCATCCCGCGAGACCTGGAGTTCAAACACCCAACAGCAATCAAAGCCCAAGTACTCCCAGACTTCTTGGTCGAGTGGGTAGAAGTTCAGACACTAGGTCCCCCAAACCTATCCAACTCATAGAGGATGTACTTCAACGGATCCAAAAGACAGCAAGGAGCCGGAGCAGGCGTCGTACTAGTCTCCCCCAAAGGAACGAAGCTTAAATACATCCTCCAGATCAACTTCAGCAACGCCTCCACCAACGAAGCAGAATACGAGGCACTACTTCACGGTATGCGCATGGCAAAAACTTGCGGGGCCACCCGCCTCTCGATCTATGGCGACTCTAACCTCGTCGTCCAACAGGCGATGAGAGACTGAAAAGCAGTCGCAGAGAACATGACAGCCTACCAGAAGCTCTACAACACAATAGAAGGAGGATTCGACAGCTGTGAAGTCAACTACATCCCCAGAGGAAATAACATAGAAGCCGACGAACTTGCAAACATCGGATCGACTCGAGGACTAGTACCACCCGGCGTTTTCCTCGAGATCATCAACCAGAGATCAATCAAAGAAAATCCAACGGAAACCAAGGTAGTAGCATAGGAAGATGACACAAAAGAACTAGCACAGGTGGTAGCAACGAACACAGCCGACGGCACAAGAAGCCAAGCAACCCAACCCGAAGAGCCGGCAACACTCGAAGGCCCAGCATGGGAAAAACCATTCCTTCGATTCCTAATCGATGGCACCCTACCACAAGATGTTGCAGAAGCCCGAAGCATTAGTCGACGATCCAAAGCATTCACAGTAATCAACAGTCAGCTCTATAAGCGCAACATTTCTCAGGTCCTCCAAAGGTGTATAGATGAAGAAGACGGCAAAGCCCTACTACTCGAGATCCATGAAGGCACCTGCGGACACGACGCAAGCAGTCGAGCACTCGTGGCCAAGTATTTTCGAGCAGGTTTATATTGGCCGACCGCTATGAGAAACGCAGAAGATATCATACAGCGTTGCATCGCCTGCCAAAAGTTCGCCAGCAGGCCGCACGCCCCAGCGTCGGAACTCAAAACCATACCGTTGTCATGGCCATTTTCCACATGGGGACTCGACATGGTAGGCCCACTCAAGAAATCCTCAAAAGGAGGGTGAACACACCTACTAGTCGCAGTTGACAAGTTCACAAAATGGATCGAAGCAGTACCAATCACCAGCTCAACAGCCCTCACGGCAGTCAACTTCATCAAGTCAATCATCTTCAGATTCGGAGTGCCACATAACATCATCACAGACAATGGCACAAACTTCACAGCAGCAGAATTCCAAAACTTCTGCCAGAGCTGGGCATCAAAATCAACTACGCATCAGTCGCACACCTGCAGTCCAACGGCCAAGTGGAGAAAGCAAACGGCCTAGTATGTGGAGGAATAAAGAAGTGACTTCTAGCACCACTAGAACAAGCTGCAGGGAACTGGGTAGAGGAACTTCCCGCAGTACTATGGAGCATGCGCACCACCCCAAACAGTTCAACCCAATATACACCCTTTTTCCTAGTATACGGGGCAGAAGCAGTACTGCCGCACGACTTAAAATTTGGAGCTCCTAGAATCTTAGGGTACGAAGAGGAAGAGTAAGAAGAAGCGTTGCAGAACGACAAAGACATAGCAGACGAAGCTCGGGACACAACCATCACAAGATCTGAAGGATACCAGGACAAACTGCGCACGTATCAAAGCAGTCTCCTGCGGACCAGAACTTTCACCAAAGAAGACCTCGTGTTACGGCTGATACAGGAAAAAGTGCACAAGCTTGCCCCGCAATGGGAGGGGCCGTTCATCATCTCAGAAGTCATAGGAGGAGGCGCATACAGGTTAAAGAACCCGAAGACCAACGAGGAAGTGGGAAATCCATGGAACGTAGCGAATCTACGCCTGTTCTACCCATAGTCCTCTAAGCATTGTCAGAGACATCGGCAGCAGCACCGATCGGCAACCCATGTAAAACTCGAAGAAATAAAATAATGCTGCCCAAACACCTTACTCAAAAGCACTCGGGGGCTCGAGCACAAACTCCCCCCGAGAGACGCTATCCTCGCTCAGGCGACTATACTTAAAAGCACTCGGGGGATCGAGCATAAACTCCCCCCGAGAGATGCTATCCTCGCTCAGGCGACTATACTTAAAAGCACTCGGGGGATCGAGCATAAATTACCCCCGAGAGACCCTATCCTTGCTAAGGCGACTATACTTAAAAGCACTCGGGGGCTCGAGCATAACCCCCCCCCCCCCCGCGAGAGACGCTATCCTCGCTCAGGCGACTATACTTAAAAGCACTCGGGGGCTCGAGCATAAACTCCCCGTGAGAGACGCTATCCTCGCTCAGGCGACTATACTTAAAAGCACTTGGGGGCTCGAGCATAAACTCCCCCCGAGAGACTCTACCCTCGCTCAGGCGACTATACTTAAAAGCACTCGGGGGCTCGATCATAAACTCCCCCCGAGAGACGCTATCCTCGCTCATGCGACTACAAAAACACTGGGGGGCTTCAAGCATAAAACTCCCCCCGAGAAACGCAAAGTTCGTCTACAAACACAAGCATATCAAAAAACGCAAAGTCCTTCAGTCTTCACCTAATCGCAATGGATCACCTAAAGACTCGAGGGCTACTCCCATCTGGAGCGCTAAAGTGCACCCGATCAAAGCTTAGAATAAATAGCAGCAAGACAGACCAGGCAGACAAAAATCACAGCCTACGCCTGATTCTACAAATCAAACGTAGCCTCGGGGGCTACTCCCATCGGGAGCGCTGTCGCGCACCCGATAGACAGTTCCCATTGCAAAGGAGTCGAGGACAATCTCATTACAAAGGAGTCGAGGACAATCTCATTAAAAAGGAGTCGAGGACAATCTCATTACAAAGGAGTCGAGTACAATCTCATTACAAAGGAGCCGAGGACAATCTCATTACAAAGGAGTCGACGACAATTTCATTAAAAAGGAGCCGAGGACAATTTCATTACAAAGGAGTCAAGAACAACTTCATTACAAAAGGAGTTGAGCACAGTTTTTTCGCTACAAAGGAGTCAAAAGACAGTTATCGCTACATAAGGACTCGAGCAACTACAAGACGGGTTATAATTATCACAAGGAATTATGACTTCTACATGTATGCTCATGTTGAGATAATTGGCACTTTCGTTCCACAGCTTGACGAGCATCATCACAGACAAAGTAGGAACTCGGTCCGGGAAGAAGCAGGTCACCGCCCTCCAGTTCTACAAGGTGCCTCGCCTACTGACCCAGCCGCTTGACGACCGGCTTGACGTCCAGTTCATCCTTAGAACTAGAAGAGCAAACACCATCGGCCGCGGAATCAGCCGAAGACAAAGACACAGGAGAAGAAGGCGAACCACCACTCGAGCCATCGAAATCACCACTTCTTGTTTCCTCCCAGTATGAATCCAGATGATTGCCACCGGCATCAAATGCACGGATAATAATAGTATCTTCACCGTCAAAATGATAGCAAAGGCTATCTCTGACGCACAGATTCAATCGACGAGAAAACGCCCTCCAGCCAGACCGAAGGAATATCAAAGACGAATTATCAACTTCCTGCTCCACCCAAGAAGAAGAGCAAGCGCATCCGTGAAGACGGAGCCAGAAACCCCTCATGTTACGCTCAGAAGCAATGGAGGCAAACAAGAACGAAGGAGGAATCCGGGCAGCGTTCCGGCTAAGAACACGCAAAAGAAAATCATAGCGCCAAAAACCCTCTTCCATGAAGAAGGAAGAAGGCGCAGATGCAACACCATGACCCCACTACGCGAAGAACGAGGCGTACGGCCACCACGTCCACGGCGGCCACGACCTCGTCCATTCCCACTACCACCGCGCTTGACAGCCATCAGAAGAAGAAGAAGAATAGAACGATGAATGGATGCCAAAGAAAGTCAACCACATGAGGTATTTATAGCGCAATACAAGGGCAAACAGGGGAAAACACGCAGAAGCCCAGGCGGCGCCATCATTACATCAAAGACTAAATGGGTCGGGCGTTATGAATTCCAAGACAAGATGCCTTCACACGGTCAGCACTATTTAAAGGACACGTGAAATCTCGCCTGTTTCCCATACAAGCCTCGGAAATCCAACAGACACCAGGCAGCATGACGTCCAAACAATCATTATGACGGGTCAGAAGACACGATGAATCAATGAAGCAAACATCATCACAGGTCACAAAAAGCCTGGCAATACATATCAGCATGACATCTCAAAGAGGGATGGATCAAGATAAAAACAATTGGAAAGACTTAAAGATTCAAAAAGCCACCTATTTCTTAGTGTCCAAATTTTCTTTTGGGCATAACGGAGGTACTAGCTCCAACATCACATAAAGCATAGCAAGAGAAGTTATTCAATTTAATCTTCTCCTCCCTAGCTTTGATGAGAGCATTAGTGATATGATCCGTGAAGGCAAGATTTAATGTGCTAGTGTGGGGGTCTCTAGACATTTTGTCTAGCAAGCTAATAACTTCTAAAATGTACAACTATCAAAATCAATATCACTACTATCAAAGGTGGTAGTGTGTCATCTAGGCTCACTTGTTTGAAACCCTCTATATTCATAGAAGTTTCTTATTCTATGGTTGAGGTAGTAGCATCACCATAAATAGGTCCAATGGGACTAGGAGTGTGTTGGGTGCTAATAGTTTGGGTGTCCTCAACAATTTGGATAGTAGCAACAGTGTGGTGTGTAGGAAGGATCTTAATTATATCCTCTTCCTCTTTTTCTCTAGCCCATCTTTCTTTAAGTTTATCCATCATCCTAATATTTTCATTAATTTTCAATTGGATAGCATTAATAGGTGTGGCCTTCGTCTCCTCGAGGAGAGAGGTTCTAATTTTAAGCATCTCAACATCAAGGGCTAAGCTATCTACCTTCAAAGAGAGATTATCGAATTTGTCTAGTTTCTCTTCTACACTCTTGTTGAAGGCTTTTTGGGTAGTGATAAAGTCTCTAAGTGTAACGCCCCGGCCACACCCACCGGTTCCCGGCGTATGCCTGGCGGGATCTAGGCTGTCCCCACAGACCAACACTAGTCTTTCCTGCGCACTTTGTCCTCACTCGTGTGCACCTGGGAGCTACTTCCCAGTCGGTCACCCATCCTCAAATTGCTCCAAGCCAAGCACGCTTAACTTTAGAGTTCTTTGAAGATGTGCTTCCGGAAAAGAAGGTGCACCTTGTTGATATGAGTAGTCTATCATTCCTATTAAGCCAGGATGTCACATACACCCCCACTCAAAGGAACCGATGTCCTCATCGGCCCACAGGAACGTTCCCTCTTGGCACACGTCTGTGCATCCAGTGCCGACACATGTCCCACATGTTCGCGCACTGACCCACACACGCCCGTATAACCGCAAGGGTCGGCTCTGATACCATTTGTAACGCCCCGGACACACCCACCGGTTCCCGGCGTACGCCTGGCGGGATCTAGACTGTCCCCACAAACCAACACTAGTCTTTCCTTCGCACTTTGTCCTCACTCGTGCACACCCGGGAACAACTTCCCGGTCGGTCACCCATCCTCAAATCGCTCCAAGCCAAGCACGCTTAACATTAGAGTTCTTTGAAGATGTGCTTCCGGAAAAGAAGGTGCACCTTGTTGATATGAGTAGTCTATCATTCCTATTAAGCCAGGATGTCACACTAAGCATGCTTTCTAATTCAGAGGTGGGGTTCTTGTTTCTAGGATAAGTTTTATTGTTCCCATAATTGGATGGAAACGGTCTAGGATTTCTAGCAAAATTACCCCTATAAGCATTATTGTTGAAGTTGTTTCTAGCAATAAAGTTCAAATCTACTTGTTCTTGAGCAACCAAAGAATTTAAAGGGACATCGTGAGGATCAATAGAGGGTTTCTTGGTAAGTAGAGACATAATTAAGTCAAATTTTTTTATTTAGGGAGGTAATCTCCTCGACAGAGTTTACCTTCCTACTTGTTGGAGCGCGTTCGGTGTGCCATTGGGAATAGTTGGTCATCATCTCATCTAGAAGTTTTTTGGCAGCACCAAGTGTTGTTTACATAAAGGTTCCTCCCGCGGCCGAATCTAATAGGTTCCGCGAGGTAAAGTTCAAGCCTGCATAAATGCCTGGATAACCAGCCAAGTAGTCAAACCATGTGTAGGGCATTTCTTAACAAGAGATTTCATTTGTTCCCAAGCTTGGGAAATGTGTTCATTATCCAATTGCTCAAAATTCATAACGTTACTCCTCAATTGGATAACTTTAGCAGGTGGGTAGTACTTCCCAATAAAAGCATCTTTCTGCTTATCATTAGAATCTATGCTATTCCTAGGCAAAGATTGAAACCAAATTTTAGCTTCTCCCCTCAGGGAGAAAGGAAAAAGCTTAAGCTTAACAACATCACCTTCGACTGCTTTATACTTTTGCATATCACATAGCTCAACAAATTTATTCAAGTGTAAAGCAGCAGCATCTCCAGCACCAGAGAATTGATCTCTCATAACAAGGTTTAGCAAAGCAGGTTTAATTTCATAAGAGGTAGCCGAAGTGGCAGGTGTTGCAATAGGAGTGTAGATAAAATCATTGTTGTTGTGACTAGTGAAGTCACACAACTTGGTGTTTTCAGTCGAACCCATAGTAGCAGCAGGTACGAGAATTTTTTTAGTTATTTTTTATAAGGGACACTAAGATAAAAACTGAAAGGTAAACTAACAAGAAAAAAAAGCAAAGATAAAAGATAGTATGCAACTCCCCTATCTTGTCGATTGGAGTCCTCGGCTACGGCGCCAGAAATTTGCTTGATGTGCGAGAGAGATGGTATTGGCTTCTCGCCCTTTGTTGGTTACCCCAAGTGGAAGGTGAGATGTAGGATAGTAGCAAATTTCCCCTATTTGGAGGATAGGGTTTGTCTCCCGTAGGACTCCGAAAGCGTAAAAATAGGTGAGAACGGCGCTAGAAATTTAGCGGTTGACGTGGACCTGCACACAGACTGAAATAACTTTGATCCCAACGAAGTTCAGAGAGGTTGTCAATCTCTCTGGTTTTGTTGTTGACAAATAATCAAACACAATGGATAATGATAATGGCGTTAGAAACTAAAAGTAAAAGCAGAAAATAAATTGAGCGTGTAAACAGTGATGAGAATATGGATCGGGGTCCCGTGATGTTCATTAGTGATGTCTCTCTCCCAAAAGACGATAAAACTGCAATGCCAGGTAAACAAATCACAGCTGGGCAATTGACAGGATTAAAAACGCACCGCAATGCTAACTATGCTACAAAGAAAGGAAGAGGCCCAAAAGCATGGGCGGTACGCCAAAATAATTAGACCAAAATCCAACTGCATATACTACTACTCATCCACCTTGAGATATCAATCCAGAACATCTCGCTGGTAATAAGTTGCGAGCCCCACCCAAAGTGTAAACCCAAAGAAACAGACAACTGCATTAAAAGCACCTTGCGTAAAGTAAACAATCCTTGAAACCGTGGTTACAACCACCATTGTTTTCCCCCTTGTGGCAACAGCACATCCCCTAGACTCATGTTTCTGTCACTCAAGCGTGTCATCAGGGAGCATGAACCCACAATCGAGCATAACATTCCCTCTTGGGGTCACTACCTACTACTTGGACAAAGCAATAAATACTAACGGAGAACATGCAAGAATTAATTAGGAACAAAAAATATAAAAGATAAGAACTAAATATATTATTCTATCACAAATTGAACATAGTCTCATAATTCAATAGATCCCATCAAACTCAGCATAGCAACAGCAGAAAGAATTACATATGTCCCTCGATCATGTAGGGAAGCTCACAATGTCTAATCCATCAAGAACAAAGAGGGGAGGAGAACATCACATAGCTACCGATCACGGACCCATGGTCCAAGGTAGACTACTCACGAATCATCCGGCAAGCGTCCATGGTGGAGGGGAAGATCCCGGAGTTCAATGCTCCCTCCGACAGGGTGCCAGGAAGAGGTTTGCTGGCTCTCCCGATCTTGGAAGAGCGGCGGCGGCGGAACAGAGGCGAGATCGTGAAAAAGGTTTCTGTCTTCGGAAGAATCCCTTCAAGGAGAATAAATAGGCGAAGGGGGGCAGCCAGGGGGGCACCAGGGGTCTAGGCGCACCCTATTGCAGCCAAGCCCTAGGGCGCACCACCAGGGCCCCTGGTGGGGGCCCTCGGGCCCCACCCAGGTTATTCCGGAAGATTCTTCTGCGCTGATTACTCGCACCCATGAGAGTTATGGGTGATCCCTCACCACGACACAAGATAAGCAGACCTGCACTCGCCAGATCGTACGGACCCAAGAGTATCGGGTGCTCCCTTACCGCGAGAGCGAAGGCGATACTCGCAAACTCTGAGTACCCGAGCACTCGAGAAATCTCCGCGAGTGACCCCTAAAACAGCTCACTAGATTGTTTATTCCAAGTGGGTGCATCATCAACTAGTCTCCACGCCTCAATAAAATACATATTCCTGGAACACGATACACTGTGCCCAGATGCCATGCAAGCTTAGCGTGTAGGTAAGACCCCGCTGCGCAGATCGGTCGGGCTAGGACTTGCCGCAGAGCGATTTCTCTCCCAATGTTTTCCATGCGCTTGCATGATAGAAAAAGCCGGGCGGACGGGCCTAGGCTACGAACTTTACTGGCGGCAATTGATCACTGTAAAACCTGCAGCGGCATGAATTTTGCTCGACACCAGTGATCCAAGCTCATGTCGAGGGACGTGAGTTTGATTGGGCTACTGCGGTTTTTGCCACTAGCGCAATTCACCAAGGCTCGACCAGTCGACTCCTTGGGCCCTTTCAGCTTAGCAATCCCTCGAAACAGGTTTTTTCATGGCCCTAGACTGCCAGCGACCCGCGGTTGAACCGTGCATACATCGAAACAACGCAATAATGGACTCGAGTCCCTGTGCGACTCTTCGAGTCCCCCAGGTACTCGGGGGCTACTGACGAGGGGGTGACCCCACGACTCCTATGGATGGGCCTACCCGGTGTACCCGAAGGCAGAAGGCCCACAAGGATGCCTCCTGGACCCAACCTTGGCCCACTAGTGGCACCGACATAGGAGTCTGCGACTCATAAGGAAGGTGCAAACCTTCCGTACGGGACAAGCTTAGGGTTAGGAAATATTATCTGTAATCTGAGACAGGCTCCCCGAGACCTGGCCGGCTATAGAAAGGCCAGGAGGGGAGACGTAAGATCAACAAATACGCCATTTGTAACCCTAGCCTTGTGCGCACTAGCCTTGGCCTTCCTGTAATCGCCATCTCCAAGCAATAATATCGAGCAGGAACGTCTCCTCCTGTTAGCCGACGAGCTATCGTCCAACCGGTGCCTCTCATGATTAACCCAGGTTCCCTGACCATGGGATTTGCCGGGGTACATCCCCGTCAGAAGGCATCAAAACAATTTTGGCGCCCTTGCCAGGGACTCCAATCTTCAAGATAGCGGAGTTGCATGCTAACTTTTATCTTTTCCTTTCAGTTTTGTTAGTTTACCTTTCAGCTCTTTCTTTAGTGTCCTTCATCAAAAATCACAAAAATATTACTTGTCCTATTTGCTGCTACTATGGGTTCCACTGAAAACACCAAGTTGTGTGACTTCACTAGTCACAACAACAATGATTTTATCTACACGCCTAGTTCTACACCTGCTACTTCAATAACCTCATATGAAATTAGACCTGCTTTGCTGAACCTTGTTATGAGAGATCAATTCCCCGGTGTTGGAGATGATGCTGCTTTACACTTAAAAAGAATTATTGAACTCTGTGATATGCAAAAGTATAAAGAAGTAGAAGGTGATATTGTTAAGCTTAAGATTTTTCCTTTCTCCTTGAGGGAAGGAGCTAACTTTTGGTTTCAATCCTTGCCTAGGAATAGCATTGATTCTTGGGATAAGTGCAAGGATGCTTTCATTGGGAAGTATTACCCACCTGCTAAAATTATCCAATTGAGGAGTAATATTTTGAATTTTAAGCAATTGGATAATGAACACGTTTCCCAAGCTTGGGAACGTATGCAATCTCTTGTTAAGAAATTCCCTACACATGGTTTGACTACTTGGATGGTTATCCAGACTTTTTTATACAGGCTTGGACTTTACCTCGCGGAACCTATTAGATTCGGCCGCGGGAGGAACCTTTATGTCAACAACACTTGGTGCTTCCACAAAACTACTAGATGAGATGATGAATAACTATTCCCAATGGCACACCAAACAAGCTCCAACAGGTAGGAAGGTAAACTCTGTCGAGGAGATTTCCTCCCTAAATGAAAAAGTTGACTTGATTATGTCTTTACTCACCAAGTAAGCTCCTATTGATCCTCATGATTTTCCTTTAAATTCCTTGGTTGCTCAAGAACAAGTAGATGTGAACTTTATCTCTAGAAACAACTCCAACAATGATGCTTATAGGAGTATATTGCTAGAAATCCTAGACCGTTCCCATCTAACAACTATGGGAACAACAACACTTATCCTAGCAACAAGAACTCCACTTATGAATTAGAGAGCATGCTTAAGGAGTTTATCACTACCCAACAAGCCTTCAACAAGGGTGTAGAGGAAAAATTAGACAAATCAGTTAATCTCTCTTTGAAGGTAGAAAACTTAGCCCTTGATATTGAGATGCTTAAAATTAAAACTTCTCCCTTGAGTAGAGGAAGGCCACTCCTATTAATGCTATTCAAATGCAAATTAATGAAAATATTAGGATGATGGCTAAACTTAAAGAAAGATGGGCTAGAGAAAAGGAGGAATAAGATAGAATTAAGAGCCTTCCTACGCACCACACCATAGCTACTATCCAAGTTGTTGAGGATACTCAAACTTTTAGCACCCAACACACACCTAGTCCCATTGGACCTATCAATGGTGAAGCTATTACCTCAACCGTAGAAGAAGAAACTCCTATGAACATAGAAGCTTTCAAACAAGTGATCCTAGATGAAACCACTACCAACTTTGATAGTAGTGACATTGATTTTGTTAGTTGCTCCATTTCTGAAGTTATTAGCTTGATACACAAAATTTCTAGAGTCCCCCACACTAGAACACTAAATCTTGCCTTCACGGAGCATATCACTAATGATCTCATTAAATCTAGGGAGGAGAAGCTTAGAGTAGAAGCCTCCATACCTAGGAAGCTAGAATATGGTTGGGATCCGATGATAAAAATTAAATTGAATACCTCCGTTATGCCCAAAAGAATGTATGATATGTTTGAATTGAAACCCTTTGATCCTTGTTCTTGGTGTTCGTCTCGTTGATTCTTCCGTAAATAAACCTTTGGGTAATATTGACGATGTTCTTATAATTGTCAAGGACAATTATATTCCCGTTGATTTTACTATTATGGACATAAGTGTGAATCTTTATGTCCAATTATTTTGGGACGTCCTTTTCTTCGCACCATTGGTGATGTCATTGATATGAAAGAGTGGAAAATAAAATTTCAATTCCCTCTCAAGAAGGGGATGGAACACTTCCCTAGAAAGAAAATCAAGTTACATTTTTAGTCTGTTACACGGGCTAGCTATTCTGTTTCTATCGATAAAACTTGATTCTTATTTTTGCTTCTTTCCTACCTTAAAGGCGTAAAAGAAAGCGCTTGTTGGGAGGCAACCCAAGATTTTTTTACTTCTGTTTTTAGTGGTCTTGATGATTGTTACTACTGTAGCAAAATCATCGTGTCTTTATTTTCAAGCTTTGTGCCAAGTTTAGCCGCCGATTGCAAGAAAGTTCAAAAGTTGTGACATGTTGTCCAGAAAACAGATTATGTCCTTGGCCGGAAAAAATCGCCTAAAATCACCAGATCATCTTTTCAATCTGAATTATTTTGACAGCGTGCTCTATACAATTATCTTTTGGGCGTCTCTTCTGAGTTTTTTAATTTGAGTTGCATAAGTACCCCAAAAAAATTATTTACTACCTGCTGGTCTGTTTTTCACAGATTCTGCCACGTTTTGTCTTTCCTCAGTTTTGCAAGACTTGCACTAGCTTTTTCTTTGCAAAAACTTTTTTTTGTGGTGTTGAGAAACAATAGCCCTTCAAGAAAATCTTTATTTCCAGTAGAGGCAAATTGTTTTTTTGTGGGTACTAACCTCTCTAATCATCTTATGATGAGTTATGTATGAAGGGAGTTTTCAAGTCTGCAAGGGAAGATGATAAAGAAGATCCGGGAGTGTCAAACGCTCAAGCTTGGGGATGCCCCCATGCATCCCCAATAAAAATCAAGGAGACACAAGCGTCTAAGATTGGGGATGCCCCCGTGCATCCCCTTCTCCATCAACAATCATGTCGGGACCCGGGGTTAGCGTATGCAAGTTCCGGTACAACACAATCATATGGAGAGCCGAGAGCCGTACCCACTTGTCTAAGCAGACAAAGCCAAGCACAGAACGGTCTCGGAAAGCATCGAACGTGAGGGGCATCCTATCCAGGCTGGATGATCAACTGAGATGGGTCCTCATCGTCGGCACACAAGTCTAAATGATATGGGTGGTGAACTCCCATACTCATAGACAAGTCACCTCAACCATACTATCTATTGTATTATAACACTTACATAGACTTACTCCAGCCTGATCACTTAGTCGGGGTCTAGGGCGGGCTAGGTCATACAACAAAGTCTGCCACATGACAGAGTCACGAGCAATCGCATCGCAAAGCCCCAAGCTGCGCACATCTAAGGGCCACTTGGTGTATAAAAGACCGCCAGCCAGATCACAACCAAGCTCTCGAAAACCCATACTAAGACATGCATGTTATAATCATACATGCAACACACATGTCTAGTATGAACAGCAGGTATCATTGCAATTCTCTACAAAGTTTAAAACTTTATTGATAACTCTTACAGAGTGCACACAAAGATCACGAGACCGTGATCCAACATTACATCAAGCACGGCAGCAAAGTAGGTCTAAGTACAGACAAGTTTGACAAATGGCTTAAGAAGCCTTATTTAAACACAAGACCTCCACGAGGGACCAGTCTTCTGACTGGGACTACACTATCTTGATCAGTCGTCAAGCTCCAAGAAGGATCCACCTTCGGGTTCAGTGGGTTCATCTAAAACATAGAATATGAAATGTGAGTACAAAGTCGTACTCAGCAAGACTTACGTAGGAACTATACTACTCATGCACATGTATCAAGGTAAATGGAGGTGGGGTTCAAATGTAGAAGTGCCAGCTTTGACTTGGCTAGTCCTGAGCTACGAATACCAGACTTAAGGTAAGAAGCGTACACAAGTCCACTATCCAAGTCTCTCGAACAATTACACCACTATGGATCCTTCCTCGACTTCCCACGAGAAAGCACGCCATAGCACTCACGCTTATCTTGGCATGTTTTATAACTATCTAGTTCAAGTTGTTTAATAATCAAGCTAAGCGTTCCAAGCAGTCCATAGCCGATCGAATAGTTTTGTTAACCCTGCAGGGGTGTACCGCTACACACAAATGACCATCAGTTACCGCCAGGTCTCGTCACCATTCAAGGGGTGCCGGTGAGGATACTCACCACAACTGTTACCTCATAGCCGATCTAGTCCATGAAATCCGCCTACCTGGGTTGGTTTCCACTATCGTGAACCCGGTCGGTTTACCGAAGTGGACCCAGATGATGTGTGAAGGGCCCCAAGCCGGTCTCGGTTGAGCTGTTCTCTCACTTAGCAGGCCGTGCCACAAACCTACCAGAACTCCGAACTACTACGACATATGGACATCGAAAGGGATGAGTTAGTAGGTTGAGAGGGGCCAGTGAGCCGAATGTGTGGTTGTACTCTTTATCTTGGATCACCACACAAGAACTCGGACTTAGGGCAGTGTTCAACGAGACAACCCACTTTGTACTCCTACATAGCCTCTCATCGTTCACCTTGTATTAGGGTAGATTCACCAACACATTTCCACCATCATCAACATGATTGCTACCATCCCGACTCACATAACAATATCAACATTCTAACACTCTAAGCATGCAATAAGCTGTAACTGTTGCAGGTGCCACATGATATCAATCAACTCCTATGTCAGCTAGGATTTTGGTTTGCTTACTACTGCGACAAGATGATAGGTCATGCAAAGGAATGGGTTCAACTATGCGGTAGAAACGTATCATGTTAATCGTCCTAAACATGCATAAGCGAGACTGAGAGGGAAGTGGGATTTTATCGATATGATCAATGGGGGTTTGCTTGCCTTGCTGACGAGGGTCGTACACGGTATCTTCAACAGAGGGGGTGATCTCGGGTCTCGGCTCCACCTCTATTCGATAGCAAACAATGCAAACAAAGTGATCAATATAAAGACAATGCACAATCACATGATATGATGTTATAGCATGAGGTTCATTGTGTTGATGGGTTGAACATTCTATTTAAATGAAGTGCATTGCATTTGAGTTGCAAATTCAAACTACATATTTGCATTTAAAAGGTTTCATATGCATGCTTTCTTCTGTTACTCCATTTTAAAATGGTCGAACATGAAAACAAAGTGCATATTCAGAATACTTGCATTTTTCTGATAATTTTACGTATATTATTTATTTAATTTGGAGTTGTGGTTAAAAAGTTATTGAATTTCAAAGTTTATTCAATTTTTTGCAATTTCTTGCTTATTCTTTTAATTTGGAAAAGGACTCATTGCGTCACTGTGGTGTCAGGGTGACGTGGGGGGCTGCTGACGTGTGGGTCCGACTTGTCAGTGAGTAAGTTAATCTGCCCGGTTAGTTTAAACTAACCCTTAGTTAGTTAGCAGTCTGGGCCCACATGTCAGTGGCCCAGGGGGGTTAGTTAGCGAGTTAATCTCGCCGGACCTGTCAGTTCACCGGCGACGTGGCGCCGGCGACCAATAGAGGCGGCGGAGGCACGCCGGAGGGCGTTTCTGGCCACCATTTAGCACGCCACCACCATCAGAATGAAGCCCGCGCGAGCGCGAATCCATCTGGCCATAGCAGCGCCACGGGGGTGGACAGAATCCACGCTGGCGATGAACTTGGCAGCGGTCGTGGCTCGGGTTTTCAAGCGGAGGTCGCTAGCGTGCACCAAATTGATAACGGAGAGGGGTGTTGGGTTCCTAGAGCGTGCAGAAGCCAAACAAGTTCTCTGGCTTGGTCTTGGGAGAACGGGAGCGCGCGTAGCATCGTCCATGGCGACGACGGAGCTCTGCTCCCATGGCGGAACGGGCTAGGAGGGAAGCGGGGCGCTGCAAGCTTAGGGGAAACGCTGACCAGACCAAGGGGAACTCGACGAGGCAGTCGACAGAGTCGGGGAGGTCACGGCGGTGGAGAATTTAACGACGAACTCCACGGCGGCCGGGGAGGTCTTGGCGTTGTGTACGTCTTCTCGGTGGTGTCTACGCTCTTGATCCGTTGCACGCTGGAGAAGATGACGGCGAGGTACACGTTGGACAAGGTCTCGACGGCTAATTCAGGCTCGGGCTATGACTTTCCATCGCCATGGCCTGCCGTGCTCTTGGGGTGCTTCACGGGAGAGCTGGAGAGGGGAGGATAGGCACTGGGAGGAGGGGGAATGAACGCGACGTGTCCTGGGCGTCTCCGTGGCACTTCTATAGTTCTCAGGAGCGGCCAGGCAGGTAGGCAGGTGCTCGCCGGCGTCGGCTTGCCCTCCGCCGAGGTGCTTGTCGACGCGGCGGGAAGATGACAAGGGAGGTTGGGCTGGGCCTGTCTTGCTGGGCCGTGGGGCGATGAGTTGGGCTTCTTTAGGTAAGCCTTTCTGTTTTTCTTTTTCTGTTTATTCTTTCCTTTCTTTTTCTGTTTATTTGTTTTGGCTCTGTTAAAAATAGCAAACCATTTTATAAAATGCTCCAAATTTTTATATGGACTTCTAATGCATATTGCTAACAACTTATAAAGTTTGGGCATTTTTAAAATTCAAATAATTTGAACTTTAATTCAAATAGGGGTTTTGAATTAATTCCACGCTCCTGTTTGAATATTTGAAAAATCCATGAGCATGGGATTGGTCCCACATCACTTGATATGTGATCACACTCATTTATGAGACTTTTAAAAAATGCAAAAGGAATTTTTGGAGCAACTTTTATTCTGGCCATTTGAATTAAATTCATCTGGGGGGGGTTCTTCTCCCATTTCAATTTCTTTTGAAATTTTTAACATGATGCAAAGTTACTTGCCAACCCTAGGACATACCTAACAGAGGGTTCTGACAAATCATCAATTCGTCCTCCATTCCACTATATTTTTATCACTTCATGCGTTATGTGCTATGCTTGGAGTGTCTTTCTCTTTAGTTTTCTTTAGCCTTGCTTGCTGTTCATAACAAGTTAGAACCCAACTTTCTTTGTGTGGGAGAGAATCACGCTCCACTTTAAACTAGAACACATCATAGGATTTTTATGCTTATCGTTCTTTTATTGTGTGTTCTTTATCTTTTCATAGTTGTTGTCATGTTTAGCTCTTGTTCTTTCAAGTTTATCTTTCTCAAGAGCTTTTGTTTATCTTGTTGCTGGAACCCTCTTTTAGGTTTCATGTTTATGTTGTTCAGAGAGTTGGTTGTTGCACTAAGTTGTTTCTTGACTTGAAGTAGGTAGTTGAGGTTGCTATTCAATTGTAGTAGTAACTTGCAATAGTTTTTAGGTATTTTTGTGAGTAATGTTTGAACTTTTGGGGTAAAGAGCTCTAGCCTTTTAGTGATAGCTGTCGTATTTTGCGCAATCCGTGTTTATTTTAAAAAACTACAAAAACTAGTGGAGAACTCTAGCTACTAGATAGATCACTAGTCTTTGGAGGGATCGGATATTAGAGTACACTCACGTACCATTAGTCGAGGATGCGCAAGGATAACCAAACCCCCATACACTCCTCCTCAGGGTACTTGTCTCTTTGTGCACCTCCTAATTAGATTGAGAGATACCGATAATGTGTGCGTGAGTTCTTCGGAGTAATGTAAGTATTGAAAGTTGACAGTTCCACCTCCTCATATTTGCTAGCCTCTTCGGTACCGTGCATTGACATCTTCTCACTCCGAGAGTTGGCATCCACCTCTCCGGTGCATCCAAACCCTTGGCATGATACGCTCTGTCATCATAAACCTCCTTATATCTTTCCTCAAAACAGCCACCATACCTAACTATCAAGGCATTTTCATAGCCTTTCCGACATATATTGCCATGCAACATCCACCTTCTCATGACTTGATCCTCATGTCATACATGTTCCTTCTACACTGGCAGATGCATACATTTGCATACATCATAGTAGCTACATTTACTTTATGCTGAGTACTTTTGTAAAGTGTGAAAGATCTCATATACTCCTTGTAAAATAGAGTGTTGCCCTTAAGTGAGGAAAAGATCCCAAAGAGGACAAAATTAAAAGATCCCAAAGAGGAAAAATGAGAGAGAAATAGAAAGAGCCATTGAGGCCACCAAAAAATAACAAAAAATAGAAAAAATAGAAAAATAAAATAAAAAGAGAGAAGGGGGCAACAATACTATTCCTTTTGAGAGATGCACACTCGTACTCCCCCTTATACCTTGTGCTCCATAGTCATGATCATATATGCATATAGATATGTGGGGACCTTTGCACTATAGAACTTGGCTTGTATATTCTAATGATGAGCCTCCTCAAATGAGCTCTAGGTCTTCTTGAGCAAGAAAGTTAGATGCACCCCCACTAGTTCCACTGGAGAGCTTTCCATAGCTCATATGTGCATCCGTTGCATGGCAATCCGTACTCCTCACATCATATCTATCATTTGGCTTTCTCTTGCCTATGATTGCCCTCATTGATGTGAGCCTTTCACACCTTTTTGTCTTCCTCCTACATCGTCTCTCTCTCTTTGCCATCCTAAGTGTCAAGTTCCGTGCTTACGCTCATCCATTGTATGAGTGCGCAACATATCGAAAGGGAGTGGATCAAATTGACGTGTACCTGGCTAGTGCTCCGGGGACGAGTCAAGATAAGATTCCAAAGAATACTAAGTATGAAACTTTAGTAGATTTAGTTCTCAACAAATAAATATTTCTCTCGTATTCCCATCTCCCACTTCTTGCACGCAAACACCATTTGGAGACATTCGAGTCACGGACAGCGAGAGCTCTTGCACCTTTATGTTCTTATGTTGCTTGTTTCAATGCCAATATAGACTCTTTCCTGTTATGACTTGAATGTAATTAGATGCCTTGATTGATTTACTTAAAAATTTCTTAAATGGTTGGCAGCATGTCACCACAGAAATTATGCTTGTTATCATTTACCTACTCAAGGACGAGCAGGAATTAAGCTTGGGGATGTTGATGTGTCCCAAACGTATCTATAATTTCTGCTTGCTCCATGAATGTTTTGTGTGATATTGCTATGCTTTTGATACACTTTCATACACTTTTGATCTTATTTGGACTAACCTATTAACTCTGTGCACCCCAGTGCTAGTTCCTGTTTTCTACTGTGTTTTTATTTCAGGTTTCCCCCGTATTAAAAGTGCTCCAAAAATTCCAGAAAAATCCAATAAAAACTCAGCATCCGGGAACCTTCTAGAGTCCCGAAGGAGAGCCGGGGGGCCAGCGTGTGCCTAGGCGGCCAGGGGGAGCGGCCCCACCCTAGGCTGTGCCAGGGGTGCGCCTGCACTCCTTGGTGGCCCCCCGGCTGCCCCCTTCGCCTATATATTTGTCATGCCCTAAAACCTCCGAAGACAGAACCCTTTTCGCGATCTCGCCTCTGTTCCGCCGCCATCGCGCTCCCATGATCGGGAGCGTTAGAAACCTCTTCCCGGCACCCTTTCGGAGGGAGGATTGACCTCCGGGAGCTTCTCCACCACCTTGGATGCTTCCCGGATGATCCGTCAGTAGTCCACATTGGACCATGGGTCCATGATCAGTAGATATGTGATGTTCTCCTCCCCTCTTTGTTCTTCATGGATTAGACCTTGTGAGCTTCCCTACATGATCAAGGCACATATGTAATACTTTCTTCTGTTGATATGTTGAGTTTGGTGGGATCTGATGGATTATGAGACTATGTTCAGATTGTGATGAGTAATATATTTGGTTCTTCTCTTTTATATTTGTGTTCTTGAGTAATTCTTGCATGTTCTCCATCGATGTTTATAGATTTTTCCAAGTAGTAGGTAGTAACTCCAAGAGGGAGCGTTATGCTTGATTGTGGGTTCATGCCCCCTGATGACAAGCTTGAGTGACAGAAACATGAGTCTAGGGTATGTTTTGTTGCCACAAGGGGGGAAACGGTGCTTGTAACCGTGGTTGCAAGGATTGTTCACTTTACGCAAAGTTCTTTTAATGCAATTGTCTGTTGCTTTGGGTTGACACTTTGGGTGGGGCTCGCAACTTAATATTATCGAGATGTTCTAGATAGATATCTCAAGGTGGATGATTAGTACTAGATGCAGATGGATTTCGGTCTACTTATCTGTGCGTACCGTCCATGATTTTGAGCCTCTTCCTTTCATTTGTAGCATAGTTAGGATTTGTTTGCGCCCATAATCCTGTCAATTGCCAAGGTGTAATTTGTTTACCTTGCATAGCTCTTTTATCGTCTTTTGGGAGAGAGACATCACTAGTGAATATCATGGGACCCCGGTCCATATTTCCACCACTGTTTACACCCTCAATTTACTTCTTGCTTTTTCTTTCCAGTTGAAGTTATCACTATCTTTTGTCTCTTGCGTTTGACCCTTTGTAAACAACAAGATCGGGGAGATTGACAACCTCTCTGTACTCGTTGGGAGCAAAGTTATCTTTTTATGTGTGCAGGTCCACGTCAACTCGTTCTAGATTTCTAGAGCCGTTGTGACCTACTTGATGTTGTTGGAGTCCTATTGGAGACATAAACCTTGGTATCTTCACTGAGGGAAACTTGTTGTTGTGCCGCATCTCAGTCCTTCCACTTTGGGTAACCAACGAGGGGCGAGAAGCCATCAGCGGAGGCTCGGGCGGAGGACGCCGGTGGGCTCATGCGGGGAGGTGAGGGAGGAGGTGAGGGAGAGGAGAGCGAGGAGGGGCGCGGCAGGAAGCTCACCGCAGGGAGAAGGTGCGCGGATGCCACCGGCGGCGCGGCGAGGCGGCGCGACGCTCGACCGGATGGGCTCGGGCGGGCTGCCGGCGCGCCCCAGGCCCTGCGGGACCCGGTTGGTTGGGAGGGAGGCTGGGGTGACGCGGCTACCCCGGGAGCCCTCTTTGTGATCCAACAACCCTAGATCTCTAAGATCTAGGGTTTCGAGCTGGGAGGAGCTAGAGGGCATAATTTTGGGCAGATCTGAGGGGGTGGCTGAAAATTGGCACTAGGGAAACCCTAGCATTGGTGGGAGAGAGTGATGGTCTATTTATAGGCTGACTGGCTGGCAAGTTTACATAAATGCCCCTGGTTTCTCTCTCTCGTGTCCGATGTATACGTTTCTGACCGCCGGGAGTCCATACAACCTCCGATTCGGACGAAACCTCGAGCCACGCGCTCAGCGCGGCGAGCCGGCCAGTTCTACCTCTCTTCGATATCGTTCCGAGAACATTTTGTCGGAGCCCAATAAAATAATCGTTTATTAAATAAACAGGTTTTTCGTTCCGATTGCGATTGCTGGACTTGTGCCGAAAGTTGCGACGGTGCTCGGGTGAAACCCGGTGTTGTAAAGGTCATGTGACGTGGTGGAAATGGGTCGGTCACGTATACCGGTACGAGAAGAAGGGGAATATAATCACCAATTAATAAATTGGCGAAACAAATACTGCAAACAATTGTAGCAATCAACAAAATAAAGCAACAAACAAATTTTTTAATTTGGTTGAAAATCCCGGGCTGTTACAATACAACAGCACCAACAAGGGACCTCGTCCCGAGATCCTGGACGATCCAGGGAAGAGGAGGGGAGAGAAAAGAGAGTAGACGTTCCTCAACACCACCAACAAGGGACTCTGCTCCAAGACGACGATGAACTTCCGTTGAGAAAACTTTCCGCAGAGAGATGGCGACGTTGAAGAATGAAACTATCGGGAGATCGAGAGGAAGAACGATAGTGCAAGGTGACGTTCAAGGGAAGCATTCTCACTCAAATCGTGAGGACACTAGGAAAGAGGAATGAAGTGAACGGACTACCAAGATTTTATACGGAGTCGGAGAAGCTAAAGGTACTACATGAATTCCCAAACCTGCGATCGGAATCGAGACATACTTCGCAATCCAAGGATTGTAACGATTTTGATACTCCATGCACTCGAGATCCTAAAGTTTGGAAGGGGATAAGGCGAGAGTAAAAACTTACGACACTTGTCCTGACCAGAGCAAGGATAAGGAGTAAAAAGATCCCTACTCTTCGATAACTAACTTAGTAACTACAAAATAGTTTTTGTCTAGACTCGACTTCGGCCACAAAAGGGATCCTACGGTCGGTAAGGCTTTGATACCAAGTTTTAAGAACCGATATGCGGTACTGTTTCAGATCTGGATGTTTCCATCCAGACCCGAGGACGAACAACATATCGGACCCACCGCGACATATGACGAAGCCATATGTCCGGATTTCAACATGATATCACAACATTACAACTACAAGAATACAACATCGGATACAAGCAGCATACAATTTCCTTAATACAATACATCAGCGAATGATATATGTCTGAGTACATACTACAATCAAATGCCTAGTGGCAAAGGTAAAACACACCATTCCCACGTCTACACGGGTCCAGGCTCTCCGCCGGAATCCGCCTAACTAGTCGTCGTCGAGTCTCCGAGAAAGCGTCCAGAAGAAGGGTCGTCGAGCTCCTCTGTAGTCCAAGATCGTTTGCATAACATGCGTAACAAAGAGAAAAAAGGGGTGAGCTATATCAACAAGTCTTGTAACTAACTGCTCACGGTAAGATGGGGTAGTGGTTGAGGTTGCAGCCTCACTAGCAATATATGAGGTGGCTAACGATCTATTTAGATTAAGATGAGAACCAAGCAGTCAATGAGGAATGGCCTCCAATAAGTCTGCTATCAACTACTTGCGCAAACATAACACCTATCATATCCTTGTCCTCCCCTTCGCATCCCGACGAAGCAGAAGTAGTCAAGGCACACACACTTGAGCAAGTTTTAGTTGTGATCCAGTTGATGTTGTCTATGAACAAGGAGTAGGTCTCAAGTCGTCCATAACCATGCACTACTGGAATCTGCTGGTTTGCTGTCAGCCATAGCTGACGGAAAAGGCTTTGTCGTCAGTTTGCTGTCGGCAAAGAGGCTGGCCACGATTTTATCGGCAAACAGGTTCTCTGCCGTCAGTCGGAAATCGACCGACGGCAAAGACTGTGCCGTCAGCTAGGGGGCCGAGGCTGACGGCATAGATCCTTGATGGCAACGTCTTCAGCCCAGCCCCGTTAGAGGGTTAACGACAGGCTTTGCCGTCAGCCACAGCCCAGCTGACGGCAAAGGTTGCTTCTGCTTGTGGGCCATGCTTGCCAGGGGAGCTACGGCCGCTGCCACGTGGGTCCCATCTTTGCCGTCAGCCACAGTCCAGCTGACGGCAAAGCCGACAACCTAGGACATTTGGTCGTCCCAGAGTTGTCAGATTGAACAATTTACTGCCACTTGTCCTTCTTTGCCGTCAGCCCACCGACGGCAAAGGCTTTGCCGTCAGTAAGCTGACGGCAAAGACCCTCTCTATTTTTTTTATAATTAATTTCTGTTAATTCCCTGCATTTTCAAACAAAAATATAAATAACACAATATATTTTTTTGCCAGGCCCTAAACAGCACCACAAGTGCATCACAAGTGCATCACAAAGGATTTAAAGTGCAAACAACAAGATGGCATCACAAAGCCTCACAAAGAATCACAAGTGCATCCGCAAGTACAAGTGCATTACAAAGTGCATTACAAAGCATCTAACACTACAAGTAGAGTCCCTGGAGCATCCATCCATGTGCCATGCTGCTTTATCAAAATCTGCATAATGAGAAGAAGAAAGAATTTAGCGATAAGTAATTAGAAGAACAAGAAGAAGAAGAAGAAGAAGAAGAAGAAAAAGATGGAGAAAAAGAAAGAAGAGAAAAAGGAAGAATAAGAAGATTTGTTTCTTCTTAATCTATCTTTTTCTCCTCTTTCTTCTTCTCTTATTCCTTCATCTCTTCTTTGTTCTTCTCTTCTGTTTTGTTCTTCTCTTCTGGTTTCTTTTGAAACTTTCTAAAGTAATTATGTCATTTTTGAGCTCTAATATCAACTAATTATGCTATTTTTGGTGTTATCAAGTAATTATGTCATGTTTGTACCAAATAAGCAAAGTCTATGTCATTATTGAGGTAAGTAAGCTAATTATGTAATTTTTTATGTAATTAAGCTAATTATGCAATTTTTTGCCTAACTAGAATTTACTAAGCTAACTAAAGCATGGCATAGTCTAAGTTGAGCTAAACAATAAGAATAAGAAGGAGAGGAATAACTTACCAAATGCCAAGTCACGGAGGAGAAGCACCATCTCGGTTGGTCGCCGGGGTTGTAGGGCTCTCACCGGGAGAGGGATTGTGGGATGCGACTCTGGAATGATGCTGCAACAAGGCAAGAGTTGAAATATGTGGTTAGCATGGAAACATACAATGATATAAGACCATTCAAGGTTGGTCATTGAAAGGGAACTCACCGTTCCCACCGGAGAAGGCATCGGCGGAGGGGGGGGCAAACCTTGCTTCTCACACATAGCCTGCAAATTAGTTTTCGAGAAGTCAAAGAAATAGTCTTGTTGCTTCTCACACATAGCCTTGCTTCTCACACAACTGACTTACCGCAACGAAGTCGTGCATAGCCTTCGCATGGGCATTATTGCGTGCCCTCTCCTCCTCCAGCAGCCTCTGTGTATTCCGGTCCCTCTCCTCCAACAAGAGTCTGGTGGCCTCCCTCTCCTTCTCAAGTGCAGCCTGCAACCACTTCTCATCATCATCCATCCAGGGTCAAATGGACTAAAGAAATAATGAAGGAAAACTAACCTCGATGGAAAGATCAAGTGGCCTCGCGCGTTGCCGTATTACAGGAGCCGAGCTAGTTTGCCTCGCCTTGATCTGAGATAGAGACTCAGTGATAGGGACGAAGCCATCACACATGGCCACCGTGCCATGACTCTTACCGCCACCAGAGATCATCAACGCCTCCGCATCCATAGGATTCAGGCTCGGGTCGAAGTCAGGGGCGCGCGGTTGTTTGACAACCTGAGAATAAGACGTCATCTTGTTGTAGGCGGACAGGCTTGTGTACGCCGATGGCCCGTCCCCCTCAGAATATGGTGTCTCCGTCTTGTACGAGCCCATATGGGCCATGCCAAACGCGGCGTATCCCTGAGGCTCGGGCTGGTTATGGTTTTTGGCCTACAAGAAAAGGCAAAGAGTTAGTACAACAAAAATAATGCACAAATGAATTAGTGATGAAAGAAAACAAGGCACACATACCCATTTTTTGGCGTATTGCTTGATGTTGGCATTTCCTTGGTGGTGTGGCACACCAACCAATTGGGCACGACGCTCCTTGGCCACATTGTGGGTGGTCAACCAAGCATCTATGCACCACTTGTCCACTATCATCTCCCAACAATCTACGTACCTCCATGTAACTAAGGCCTAACATAACTAATAAAGAATGTAACTAAGGAATCTACGTACCTCCATGTACTGGGTCTTGTCAGGGAAAAGCTTTCGACATTCAGCCTTCGTCTTCGGCTCGTTTTGCTTGGCGTACCAATCTCGAACGGCCTGAACACGCATCTCATGCCTCGTGTTATTCAATAATCTCTTGCACTCTTTCTCGAGATTCTTCTTGGCCGCCTCCTCCGTCCCCTCCTCGACCCTATGGTAACTCTGCAATTATGCCATATATATGCATAGATGAATATGAAATAACAAGATATAACATTGGATATTGTATACTTATTATTGGGTAAAATAATAGTTACCCAAAAATCAGCCAACACCTTGTCGGCCACGCTCGCGCAAACAACACTGTTCACGTGAGTGTTTTCCGGGAGCTGCGCGGCTTGGTAGTGCTCCCACTTGAGTCCTGGCTCGGGAACCATACCCTCCCCGGGCAACTGCACTAGCCCGGGAAAGTGCTCCCTAAGCAAAGCACCAAGGAGGCAGTTTGGATTCCGGGTATTCTCCGGGTAATTCCACCCCCTGCATAATGAGAAGGCAAAGACATTAGCTACTTGGTGGAAAATAATGATATAAGGTACACAATAGACATCAACTTACTTCTCGCCATCTGGCGAAATCAACGCCCTGTGCTGCAACTCTAATCGGTCTGGAACTCGTGTCATACCACGTTGGTAGACCGACTTGCTGGCAGACGGGCCCTCATCCTCCGCCTCAGCCCTCTCATCCTCCGCCTTAGCCCCCTCATCCTCCACCTCAACCTCAGCCTCCGCATCCGCCCCAGCCCCCTCACCGTCCCCCCAACTCCCCCACTCCTCGTGTGAGGGTGTCGGCTCCTGGACGGGAGGATCCTGCATCGGTGTCCGCTCCTGGACGGGAGGATCCCGCACCGGTGACACCCTTGTCTGCAGGGGTGAAGTGGCTGAGACTGAAGTAGCTGAGGGTGGTGGCGACTGGCTCCTATTAGGCAGCCTCCCTTTCCCGCGACCACGTCCTCTGCCTCTCTTCTTTCCTCCGCCTCTCCCACGGGGCTCCTCGGCAAAGCTCAGCAACAACTGTCTCCGTAGCTGGCCAGGTGCTATCCTCAACTTATCCCCGCCTGCCATGTCTCACCACTTGCAACAATACATAGTTAAATACTTAGTACAAATTCAAAGACAATAATTAAATGAACAATAATAAATACATGAATAATTAAACAATTAATTAAATAATTAAACAACAATGTTTGGATGCATACAAAGTACTAATAGTCGGGATCATCTGTCTCTTCTCCAAGGTCAACTGAAGCATAATCATCATCAGTATCATACGTGTCGTCATGAATGACATCGTCATCGGGTTCAGGGACATCATATGGAAGGCCTTTTTGTAACCGATCAAGCATTGTTAGCTCATCCGGATTGGTAACCTCTTCTACTTCCACTTCTTCCTCATCATCACGTGATTCTTGTTCCTCCGTGTTCAGGGTGGACGTAGAGTAGTTCCGGAGACGACGTCTCACACCACGTGATTCTTGGAAGAATTCTCCATCATATGTTATTGGGTCAATTTGAGGTTCATAATCCTCTTCGTTTGGTGGAGGTGGTCTAAGATGGGGCGGCACATCGTACACGACATACCAACCTTCCAGGTTCTTAACACTTTGACGACTGTATGGCAGATAGAAAACTTGGGTGGCCTGTTGAGCCACAATAAAGACATCATCACCGCTTAACTTCCTATCTTGTCGGATTTCGACTAGCCCAACATGTTCATGAGTCCGTATTGTCTTAGTAGGATCGAACCAATGACATTTGAACACAACAACATTTGGAGGATTTTCACCATAATAATGAAGTTCGTAAACTTCTTCAAGTCTTCCATAATACTCGACACCTCCCTCGCCTATAGCAGAGACACCGGAATTGGTTGTTTTTCGACCGGGCATTGAAAGCTCTTTGCTAGCATTACGAAAGCGATACCCGTTGATGTCGTACTTCTGAAATGTCCGGACCTTAAAGTCAAAACCATTTGCTATTTTTCTCAATTCATCGTTGACTTGCTCATCTGAATTAGCTATTTTTTTGAACCAAGAGATGAAACCGGGATAGCCGCCTCCTGTCTTTTCAAGAAGTTCATACTCGAGAATGGATTCTTTTTCGATTGCAACACCATTCGAGAACTGTTCGACGTATCAACTGTATCAATTAATAACAGTTGTTAGACAGAAAACTTCTTAAAAAGTTGCGAAAAAATGTATCGAGGACTTACTCGATGTACGGCCAAACTTCTGTTAAGTTGTTCAATATATACATCGTTAGTGTGCGCCACTCCTCGACGCCCAGCAACTTTGATTTTCCCACACCAGAAGGAGCGAGCTTCCCTTTGAAGAGGCTGAGTTTGGATTCACGTCGTTTGGGGTCGCCCACATTGTACCGAGGCTTTGGATTATGCAAGCTGTGCAAAGTGGCATCATAGTGTGTTGTTACGAAGTTTGCCGCCTCCTCGGTAATGAAAGCCTCGGCCATCGATGCTTCATTATTTCAGTTGCATAGCACCAACGATTTTGCACAGGGCCACCCAATCTTCTGCATTCTTTGAGTTGCATAGCACCAATGATTTTGCATAGGGCCACCCAATCTTGCCTCGGTCGGGAGATGCAAAATCATGTGTTGCATCGGATTAAAGAAGCCCGGTGGAAAAATCTTCTCTAACTTGCAGAGAAACTCAGGCGCCAACTCTTCCATGTCATCTATCACGGCACGCGACAACTCTTTAGCACAAAGAACACGGAAGAAATAACTTAACTCTACCAATACTAGCCATTCAGACTCTGGGATATAGCCGCGCAACATCACTGGCATTATCCGCTCAAGCCATATGTGCCAATCATGACTCTTGAGCCCAAAAATTTTCATTTTTTCAATGCTCGCTCCCCTCGCTAGATTCGCAGAATACCCATCAGGGAACAACAACTTTTGTTGCACCCACAAGAGGATTTCCCTCATTGCTCCCTTCTCGAGATTGTACCAGGCAGGTGGCTTGGACCAATTTTTTCTTCCTTTCGGTTGTCGCATGTTTAGTGATGGCCTATCACAAAGAGTCTCCTGGTCAACTCTAGCCTTTGTATTATCTTTGCCCTTATCAGTGCCGAAAAATGTGCTAAGAAGGGCCTCGGCGATATTATTTTCAGTGTGCATCATGTCAATGTTGTGTGGTAGTAAGAGGTCTTCGAAGTAGGGGAGATCCCAGATGCATGGCTTGTGGGTCCAGGCGTGTTCCTCATTATAACCCAAGAAATACCCTGGACGGTTTGGATCAGGCTCCATAGATTTTAACTGTTCATGAATTTGTGTGCCCGTCAACGCAGGTGTTGCCGAGTGTTTGACAACTTTACCTTTCATGAAATTATTCTTGTCTTTTCTGAATGGATGGTCCAAAGGCAAGAACTTTCTATGCAAGTCAAAGCAGGAATACTTTCCACCCGCCGGAAACCAATGAAACTTAAGAGTTGCTTTGCATTGTGGGCATGGGAACCTTCCATGCACACACCAGGCAACGAAAAGCGCAAATGCCGGCAGATCATGCAAAGAGTATTGGTACCAAACATACATTTGAAAGTTCTCTTTCTTAGCTGCGCCATATGTGTTGACCCCATTCACCCAAGCTTCTTTCAAGTCATCCATCAGCGGTTGCATGTACACACTCATATTCTTCCCCGGATAGTTTGGCCCTGGAATTATCAACGTCAGAAATATGTGAAACTTTGCATAATGGATGACGGTGGAAGATTGAGCGGAATAACAAACACAGGCCAGCAACTATATTGGGTAGCCTCCATACCAAAAGGATTGAACCCATCGAGACCGATGGCGACTCGGCAATTCCTTGGCTCTTTAGCTTTTTTTGTATGTTTACGATCAAATGCCTTCCATACGTCACCATCCGAAGGGTGTACCAACATCGGATCTCCGTTTTCATCTAATTCTTTCCTAATTCCATGTTTGTGCCATGTCATCTGTTTTGCTGTTTCTTCGAGCATGTAAAGTCGTTGAAGACTTGGTAGGATCGACAGATACTGTAGAACACTCACAGGTATTTTGCTCTACTTCTTCTCACCTTCACCGTTTTCTACCTCAACATATCTGGAGGACTTGCAAAATGGAAAATATGTTTCGTCCGCATACTCTTTCCTAAATAAGGCACATCCTTTCTCACAAGCATGTATCTGCTCATACGGCATCTTGAGTGCACTAAGGATTTTGTCTGACTCATATAGGTTTGAAGGCATAATATGACCTTCGGGTAGAAACCGCCCAAATAGGGTCATCATTGAGTCAAACAGGTCTCTTCCAAGGTTGAATTGGGCTTTCAGAGCCATTACTTGTGCGATGGCATCTAGCTGAGAAATCTTAGTGTGCTCGTGAAGAGGACGTTTTGAAGACTCCAACATGGCATAGAAGGCCTTTGCGGATTCCTCCATCTCTTCGTCCTTGTTCCGAGCATCATCAAAATCATTGACCATGTCTTCAATCCCTGTACCATAATCGTCGGTGCGCCGACGCAAAACCTCGTCTCTGTTACGTTGGGCCGACTCACCATGAAATGTCCACAAGGTATAGCCGGGAGTAAAACCACGCATCTGCAGGTGTTTACCCATTACATCCTTTGTCTGTCGCGAATAATTCTTGCAGTTAGTGCAGGGGCACCATGTTTTTGGCTGGCCTTTAGAAAATGCCGTTTGCAGGAATTCATAGGTTTTGCTCAACCATTCATCGGTCATGTCTTTCTGACTAGGGTGACCGGAGTACATCCATTCACGATCAGTCATTCTGTCAAGCTAGCTATATAGTATCCACATATGAACAATATAAATTATCAGTTCATCAAGTATGTCAAATTAATTATGGTCATTTTTTAATCATGGTTAAAACATTGGGATGCACGGCATGCACACCTACCAGCTACTAGGTAAAGATGGGTCCTAATCCCACCCGAGTATGTGTAGATTGGGTCATTTTCCCATGCTCTGCTCCCGATCCAACGCAAAATTTCGGCAGCACCTCCCCGCTGTTCTCCTAATACACGTCTCGGAAACTAACCGAGAGGATGTGTACTCGGAGAACAACAAGGAGGCGCTGTCAAAACTCTGCATCGGATCCAGAACAAAGCATGGGAAAATGACCCAATCTACACATACCCGGGCTGTCCATGGATAACGTTGGACAATTCGAAAGAATCACCGTTATAAATATGCAAATGCATGCATAGTTATAACCGTAACCCTTTCGAACGGGAGACACATATTGGTTACGCGAAGACTTTGCATTTCAATACTAAAACTACCTATATAGATAGTGTCATCGGCACGAAGGCCGGAACAGAGCAATATAAAGGTGGAGAAGGAAGAGTTAACAAATGTGCTCACTCTCGAATGCAGTGGAGGTCGTCGAAAACCAAACCCTCGTGAAGCTACTGCACATTTAAATGCAATCAATCAAAACAAATACGCACTCGCGATAATTAATCTAACTAATACTAACATCCAACAAATTCTTTGAAAACAAATTATTTTCTTTCTTTTCTTTTAATTATTCTTTTTCTTCTACTTCTTTTCTATGTTGCAGGGATACTGCACTTTTGTGCCGTCGGGAGTGATGAGCCGACGAACGCAGTGTCTCGCCTTTAACTCTCATGTCTCCATCCATCTCCAACTCATTCTTCTGCTTCTTCTAGTCATACTTCTTTTTTTCTTTTCTAAAACTTTCTCTACTTGTCCTACTAACTAATACCTTACTAAAATGCTATTATCCAAATACTAAAACAAATTTGCTAGGGCACATGCTAGTGCCAACGATTTTTTCCCGTAAGCACCGATGGAGGCACCTCCATTCATAATTACTAACGTAATCAAAACCTAATTACTAATTAAGTACAATACTAAATAAATTTGAACCTAATTTCTAACTATACTAACTAAATCTAAACATAATTACTAAGTACAATATTAACTAAATATAAAACCTAAGTTGAATACTACCTAAGTGGAATAAAACCTAAATTTTTAAAAAATCTAGCTACCTAGCTACAGAGAGGGGTGAAGAGAGGAGGGGGGGGGCTGACCTGACCAGGGGCGGCGACAATGGCGTCGGAGGCGACCTCGGGGTGGCACAGGCGGCGGTGAAGATGGCGGGTCGGCGGCGAAGACAGCGGGGGCCGGCGTCGGCGAGGCGGATCCGCGGCGGCGAGGGCGGTCCCGCTCAGCGGTGTTGGCGGCGCCGGATCCACGGGCGAGGCGGCGGTCCACGGGGGCGGCGGCGGCGGCGGCGGCGAGCGTGGGTGTGCTGGGGGGGCTCGATCTGTGTGTGTGCGTGTGAGAGAGAGAGAGGGCGACGGGAGGGGGTTAACTATTCGCGGCTAAGCCGTCAGTTGGCTGACGGCAAAGCTCTCCGTTAGCCTTTGCCGTCAGCTGGCTGACGCCTTAGACGGGGCAGTTAGGGCTCGCCCGTTTGTGGGGGGGGGGGTGGGAGCCCCTTTGCCGTCAGGGGACCTATGCCGTCAGCCGGCTAACGGCTTTGAACCAGCTGATGACAAAGACCTTCTACGCCGTCAGCTCCTTCTAAGCCGTCAGCAATTGCCCTGGCTAAGGGCATATCTTCTATGCCGTCAGCCCCGTGAAAATGCTGACGGGAAAGCCATAAGCTGACGGCAAATTACGTTTTTCCAGTAGTGATGGACACGGCTTCTCGAAAAGATTTAACCCTGCAGGGGTGTACCAACTGCCCATTATAGGCGTCGCATGTACGCCCGGTTTCCGCTTGGCTCTGTGAAACGCCTGAAACTCCGGTACGTCAGAGTCCCTCTAATTAACAACGCACAATTCCGGGTGGCCCCCGATGAGTCGACATCCAGTTCAGGAGTCGGTCGCGCTCTCGATCTGGTATCTATCGTATGCCTCGGGTTTGCATTGCTGGTAAATTCTCACATGAGGTCGGGTCCTCAGCCGGACAGGTTGGACCAACAGGGAAACCATATCCCCACTGGCCCGGTATGTTTTAAAGAAAAATTACGCTAGGAGTGACCTGACAAACATATGCATGGTTTGCAAATGGTAAATCAGCTTGGGCCACCAATAGAACTGTTTGAAGCTAGGTAGGTAATACAAGGATACCCCATAGAATCCCAAACACGATTAGGCACACTCATCAACTGACACAGTACCCGGAACTCGGATCCTAGGTGACTCAAATGGAACAAAGCGCCAAGGCAGGATAGCCTGACCTTCCATCCTTCGTCCAATATAGTCAGCATTATAATAATCATATCATTCACAAAATATAATAGTGTTATATCCCAATGCAAGGAGTAACAGGATAACACGATAGTATTCTAAGCATGCATACTAAGAAGTGGTTAATCAAGCAAGGTACATGCCCAAACAATGGTTTGTTAGGATGTGGAGGCCATGGTTGTTTGGGTTTATTTGAAAGGCATAAATATGAGGTGGTAGGATCACGCAATCGTTCTATCCTATAGCTAGGCACAAGTGAGCTGAAATTTATAAGCATGATATATGCTCCCCTTTACCTGTTGAGAATACGATGCCGAAGGTGTAGTCGATCGCAAGCTCGCAATGTCTCCGAGGGTATCCGCGGAAGCACACAAGAGGTAACCACTGGAAAGGCAATCAAAGGAGATGCATCTATTACTACGAAGCAATCACAAGGAAACAAGAACATGAAGGCAACACGAGAGAACACACTATGGTATCGCAACTATCGTCGAGAGCAGTTACTAACAGGTTAAGTGAGGTATCGATCACACACGACGATACCGCATATTTATGAAGATTCAAGTTGTTTAGCTACACAACATGAGAAAAGGTTGTTAACATGGCATCTCACACAAGCATGGCATATCACACAATCATGGAAAGAGGTGAAGCACAAAGTAAACTATCTATGCTAGTCAATTTAAGTGAGGCAAAATCCTAAACATGGCATATCACTAGGTACCCCACAACAATTTAAGTATTTGTTACTATTCTTCCCTAAACCATATTTTTGGGTGGTTATAAACAGAGAACAATAGAACAATCACAATCTACATGAAGTTCTAGTCAAGTTACATACAAAGAACACCCCAAACAGAGTTACGGTTGAAAAGATACGGCCTATTTCATTTATGGTGGCAAGGATTGTTATTAGCAAGTAAACAACATGTAGACAAGTTCAAACATTTCAAAGGATCACATTTTATGAATATACGTGCAAAACAGAGCAACTTTCATGTAAAGAGCGTCTCGATCCGAGCTACCGGTGAAAACATACGCGCATCAAAAAAATACAACAATATTCAGCCATATTAATAACCCAGAAAAGGGAAAAACATCTAATGGGCCGAATCTGCCTACAGGGCCTAACAGGGGGCGAGTGCAAGATTACTAAATAGCGCACATGCGCTACACAGAAGTAGCAAATTGGGCCAAGCCCACTAGGGCAACAAAGAAAAAAATAAAAGAAAAAGGAAAAGGATGGGGCTCACCTCGCTGGGTCTGGCCTAGGTCCAGGAGCGAAATAGTGCCAGCTTGCCCGGGCCGAAAGGTGGAGGCGGACCGAGCTGCTGGAGGATGGGATGTGCTAGCCTGCTATATCTGGCCGTGAGGGGGCGAGTTGGGCCGCGGTGGCTTCTGGATAAGCCGATCCTCGACTGGATCGGGTCGCCGGGGCCGGCGGCGGCCGTTGCTTCTCCGGCGAGGTCCGGCGCGGCACGGGGCGACGAAAAAAGCTGGAATGGAGCGCGGCGAGGCGTATCTAGCGGCTCCTTGCCGGATCTGGCCGTAGGCGGCTTCGAGGCGGCGCAAACGGGCGGCGTCGGACGAGCTTTGGGCGGCACCACGGACATGGCGCGTCGGCTCGGGAGGAGGACGCCGGCGGGCTCCTGCGGGGAGGCGAGGGAGGAGGTGAGAGAGAGAAGAGTGAGGAGTGGCGCGGCAATAAGCTCACCGTGGGGAGGCATTGCGGTGCTCGTCGGCGAGGCGCGGCTGCCACAGGTGGCGCGGCGCTCGGTCGAATGGGCTTGGGCGGGCCAGCGGTGCGCGTCCGGGCCCTACGGGGGCCGGTTGGTTGGGAGGGAGGCTGGGGTGATGTGGCTGCCCCGAGAGCCCTCTGAACTGCGATCCAACGGCCCTAGATCTCTCAAATCTAGGGTTTAGAGCTGGGTGGGACTAGAGGACAGAATTTTGGGCAGATCTGAGGGGATGGCTGCAAATTGGCACTAGGGAATAAACGGGGTTTTCGTTCCGATGGCGATTGCTGGACTTGTGCCGGAAGATGCGATGGTGCTCGGGTGAAACCCGGTGTCGTAAAGGTCATGTGTCGTGGTGGAAATGGGTCGGTCACGTATACCGGTACGAGAAGAAGGGGGAAATATAATCACCAATTAATAAATTGGTGAAAAAAATACTGGAAACAATTCAAGTAATCAGCAAAATAAAGCAACAATTTTTTTTTAATTTGGGTGAAAATTCAGGGTTGTTACACCTAGTCTCATGTTTCTGTCACTCAAGCTAGACATCGGGGGGCATGAACCCACAATCAAGCATAAACGCTACCTCTTGGAGTTATTATCTACTACTTAGCCAAAGCAATAAAAAGAAACTGAGAACATGCAAGAATTACTCAAGAAAAAAATAAAAAAGGAGAACCAAATATATAACTCATCACAATCTGAACATAATCTCATAATCCATCGGATCCCAGAAAACACAACATAGAAACAGCAGAAAAATTACATGGATGCATTGATCATGTAGGGCAGCTCACAAGGGCTAAGAAATGAAGCACACGATTGGAGAGAAGACATCACATAGCTACTGGTCATGGACCCATGGTCCAAGGGGGACTACTCCCGGCACATCCAGGAAGCGCTCATGGTGGTGGAGAAGCTCCCGGAGGTCAATCTTCCCTCCGGAAGGGTGCTGGGAAGAGGTCTTCTGGTGCTCCCGATCTTGGAAGCGAGATGGCGGCGGAAGAGAGGAGAAAACCGCGATGCAGGGCTCCTCTCGGGTGTTTTTAGGTCGAGGGGTAAATATAGGCCGAAGGTGGCACCAGGGGGTGGCCCCTCCCCCCAAGCGCCCTGGTGGGGTGGTTAGGTAGGAGGCCGCGCCACCTTTCCACCTGGGTGGGGCCTGGCCCCCCTCTGGCCCTCCTTCGATGATTCTGGAAGCTTCCGTCATGATGATATTGTATATATATTTGTTGAAATTTTTAGAGCTCTATAAATATGGGTAAAAACCTGCAATTCACTGACATCAGCAGACAGAAGCTGGCACTTGGTGCACTGAGTTAGTAGGTTAGTCCAAATATGTGTAAAAAGATATGAAAGTGTAGAAAAACACATAGCAATGTCACCTAAAAGAGCATTGAACAAGAAGAAATTATAGATATGTTTGGGACATATCAACATCCCCAAGATTAATTCCTGCTCATCCTTGAGTAGGTAAATTATAACACATATAATTTCTGTGATGACATGCTAACACACATATAAGAACTTTAAAGTAAAGCAAGTAAGGTATGCAATTCTAGTCAAGACAATAATATGCAAGAATCTATATCTAGTATTGAAACTAGCAAAGTAAGAACATAAAGGTGCAAGAGCTCAAGATGTCCATGTCTCGAATGTCTCTAAATGGTGTTTGCATGCAAGAAGTGGGACATGGGTTTAGAGCATAAAAATACTATATAGTTTATTGAGACATCAATCTACTAAAACTTCACACTTGGTATCCTTCAGAATCTTATTTATACTCGTTCCTAGACCACTAGTCAGGCACAAGTCCAATTGATCGTCTCCCTTTCGACTTTGAGCACTCATGCAATCGATGAGCGCGAGCAAGATATGTTGGCACTTAGGATGGCAAAGAGAAAAATGATGGGGAAGGAAGACAAAAAGGTGTGAAAGGCTCACATCAATGAGGACAATCATAGGCGAGAGAAAGCCAAATGATAGATATGATGTGAAGAGTAGGTATTTCCATGCAACGGATGCACATATGAGCTAAGGTAATCTCTCCAATGGAACTAATGGGCGTGCATCCAACTTGCTTGCTCATAGCACACCTGACCAAACTTGCTGAGTTAGGTGACCTATTCACTACTGATGAGAAGATACAAAATTTCTATGTGGCCAACCTTTTTTCCTTTCTCTTTAAAGGAAGACGCTAAATCCTAGTACAATGCAATAACCTATGTGTCAGAACCCTCTGTTAGGTATGTGCTAGGGTTAGCAAGTAACTTTGCATCATGGAAAAATTTCAAAAAGAAAATGAAATGGGAGAGAGAACACCCCCCAGATGAATTTAATTCAAATGGCCAGAATAAAAGTTGCTCCAAAAATTCCTTTTGTATTTTATGAAAGTCTCATAAATGAGTGTGATCACATATCAAGTAATGGATTTTTCAAATATTCAAACTGGACCTTGGAACTAATCAAAAACCCCTATTTGAATTGGAATTCAAATATTTTGAATTTCAAAAATGTTCAAAAGTTGGGACTGACTAGCTACTGGTCATGTAAGTCCAAATATAAATTTTGAGCATTTATAAAAATGCCTAACTATTTTATTTAATTGGACAAAAAAATAAATAGAAAAGGAAAGGAAAGGTTAAATAGAAAGGAAATTAGAAAAAACTTACCTGTCGCCCAGGGCGAGGCCCAGCAAGCCGGCCCAGCAGCCTTCTTCTTTGTCTTCTACCTCCCCGCGCCCACAAGCTTCTCGGTGGAAAGCCACCGACGTCGCCTTGCCACCTCCTGCTCGCCGTGGACGCCCCGAGCCCTCTAGACGCGCCACGACGACGCCCTGGAATCCCCTCGTTCATTTCCCCCCCTCCAGGTAGGCTCTCCACGCCTCTCTCGCCGAGTTCGACGACGACCCGAGCGCCGCCTTCGCCATGGATTGAAGCACACATGGCCAGAGACCGCATCAAGACGCGCCACCTTGTCCATCTGGTCCGCCATCGTCCTCTCCGTCAAGCCGTGCAACCAATCGAGAAGAAACGCCCTTGGACGCGACGCTATCTTCATCTTCCCCAACTCCGGCCGTCGACCGTCGCTGTTCAATTGCTCTGCCGTTGCTGACTCCCAGGCCTCCCCGTTGATGCCTTTCGCTTCAGGGTGAGCCCCTTGTCCTTCCCCGCTCATCCATGGCTCCCCGTTTTCTCTTTAACATTTTTTCCATGGGAGCCGAAGCATGCCGCCGCCATGGTCGATGCCAAGCTCGATCCCGTGCTCCCAAGCCCCGCCCAGCGCGCGCGTTTGGCTCCTGGAGTTCATAGCTTTCGAATTCGATGCGTCTCGCTTCAAGCCGTGCACCACAGGCTCGACTACAACCTCGTCGTACCTCTGCTTCCGCCGGAGAGCTCGTCGTCGTCCTTCTGGACCTCCCCATGACCCCCTGCTACCTCCAATCGATGCGGGAGACCGAGAGCAACACGCCCGTACCATCCTTTCCCCTCCCCGTGCCCAGAATCTCCATTTTGGCGAGTCTCCGGCGACAACCATGACGCCGGCGACGACCCCGCCATTAGCCCTAACCCCCCCAGCTTAATTAGCCACTAATTAAGCCCCTCAGACACTGACAGTGGGCCCAATAGCCCTCCTAATCCCTTTGTTAGATTAATCTAACAGGGATTTAACCCAGACAGAATGACATGTGGTTCCCCCTTATCAGTGCCCCCCTGACGCCAGCATGACATCAGCATGATGCAATAAGTGCTTTTCTATTTAAATCAATTCAGAAAATGGCAGAAAATACTTTAAACTTTGGAAATTCATAACTAATTCATTTTTACTCCAAATTAAACATATAATATATGTAAAATTATCAGAAAAATGCAAGGATTCTGAATATACAATCTTTTTTCATGTTTGACCAAATAAAATTGGGTGAACAATGACAACATTGCATATGCATTCTTTTGGAATTCAAATTGGAGTTTGAATTTGCAATTCATTTGCAATATACTCGTCTTAAATGCAATAACTCACACATCAGTGGCACATACATCAAGTTTCAACCTTCAACACATGTGCTTGAGCATTGTCTTATTTTTGTTGTGATGTTTGTATTGTTTGTCGAATAAAGGTGGAGCCGTAACCCGAGGCCACCCCCTTCGTTGAATACCCCGATACTGAACCTCGTCAGCAAGGAAAGAAAACCCCATTGATCATGTCGATAAAATCCCACTTCCCTCTCAGTCTTGCTTATGCATTGTTTAGGATGATTACCATGCTACGTTTCTACCGCATAGATGAACTCATTCCTTTGCATGACCTATCATTTGTCACAGTAGTAAGAAAACCACAATCCTAGCAGATGTAGGAGTTGATTGATATCATGTGGCCCCTGCAACTGTTACTGCTTATTTCATGCTTAGAGTGATACAATGTTGATACTGTTATGTGAGACGGGATGGTAGCAATCATGTTGATGATGGTGCAAATGTGCTTTGTCGGGACCCGGGGTTAGCGTATGCAAGACTCGCTATAACACAATCATATGGAGAGCCGAGAACCGTACCCACTTGTCTAAGCAGACAAGGCCAAGCACGGAACGTTGTCGGAAAGCATCGAACGTGAGGGGCATCCCATCCAGGCCGGATGATAAACTGAGATGGGTCCTCATCGTCCGCACACAAGTCCAAATGATATGGGTGGTGAACTCCCATACTCATAGACAAGTCGCCTCAACCCTCCTATCGATTGTATTATAACCCTTACATAGACTTACTCCAGCCCGATCACTTAGTCGGGGTCTAGGGCGGGCTCGATCATACATCAAACTGTGCACGTGACGGAGTCACGAGCACTCGCATCGCGATGCCCCAAGCTACGCACATCTAAGGGCCACTTGGTGTATAAAAGACCGCCAGCCAGATCACAACTAAGGTCTCGAAAACCCATACTAAGACATGCATGTCATAGTCATACACGCAGCACACATGTCTAGTATGAATAGCAGGTATCATTGCAATTCTCTACAAAGTGTACAACTTTATTTATAACTCTTACAGAGTGCACATAGAGATCACAAGTCTGTGATCCAACATTATATCAAACATGCGGAAGCAAAGTAGGTCTGAGTACAGACAAGTTTAACAAATGGCTTAGAGAAGCCTTATCTATAAACAATCCCTTCCACGAGGGACCAGTCGTCTGACTGGGACTACACTAGCTTGGCTTCAGTCGTCGAGCGCCAGGAAGAATCCACCTTCGGGGGCAGTGGGTTCATCTAAAACATAGAATAAGAAAACGTGAGTACAAAGTCGTACTCAGCAACACTTACGTAGGAACTATACTACTCACGCACATGTATCAAGGTAAAGGGAGGTGGGGTTTCACTGCAGAAGTGCCAGATTTTTTTTCGCAAAAACGCAAAAGCTTTGCGTTTCGATGCATTCATAGAAAAGAAGAGTGTCATGTACAAGAAATACAAAGGCGCCACTGTCGGGACCCGGGGTTAGCGTATGCAAGCCTCGCTACAACACAATCATATGGAGAGCCGAGAACCGTACCCACTTGTCTCAGCAGACAAGGCCAAGCACAGAACGTTCCCGGAAAGCATCGAACATGAGGGGCATCCCATTCAGGCCGGATGATCCACTGAGATGGGTCCTCATCGTCCACACACAAGTCTAACTGATATGGGTGGTGAACTCCCATACTCATAGACAAGTCGCCTCAACCATACTATCGATTGTATTATAACCCTTACATAGACTTACTCCAGCCGGATCACTTAGTCAGGGTCTAGGGCGGGCTCGATCATACATCAAAGTGTGCACGTGACGGAGTCACGAGCAATCGCATCGTGATGCCCCAAGCTACGCACATCTAAGGGCCACTTGGTGTATAAAAGACCGCTAGCCAGATCACAACTAAGGTCTCGAAAACCCATACTAAGACATGCATGTCATAATCATACACGCAGCACACATGTGTAGTATGAACAGCAGGTATCATTGCAATTCGCTACAAAGTGTACAACTTTATTTATAACTCCTACAGAGTGCACACAGAGATCACAGTCTGTGATCCAACATTATATCAAACATGCGGAAGCAAAGTAGGACTGAGTACAGACAAGTTTAACAAATGGCTTAGAGAAGCCTTATCTATAAACAAGCCTTTCCAGGAGGGAACAGTCGTCTGACTGGGACTACACTAGCTTGATCTTCAGTCGTCGAGCTCGATGAAGAATCCACCTTTGGGTCAGTGGGTTCATCTAAAACATAGAATAAGAAAACGTGAGTACAAAGTCGTACTCAGCAAGACTTACGTAGGAACTATACTACTCATGCACATGTGTCAAGGTAAAGGGAGGTGGGGTTCAATTGCAGAAGTGCCAGCTTTGACTTGGCTAGTCCTGAACTACGAGTACCAAACTTGAGGTAAGAAGCGTACACGAGTCCACTAAAATCTCCAACCAATTACACCACTATGGTGCCGTCCTCGACTTCCCCACGAGAAAGCACGCCATAGCACTCACGCTAATCTTGGTAAGTTTTATAGTATCCAGTTCAATTTGTCTAATAATCAAGCTAAGGTTTCCAAGCAGTCCTTCACCGCGGACGCGGCTATTCGAATAGTTGTGTTAACCCTGCAGGGGTGTACCGCTACACACACACACTCATCAGTTACCGCCTGGGAGTGGGACCCTTCAAGAGGGTACCGGCGAGGATGTTGCCACGACACTTCGCCCACTGCTCCGTTCTAGTCCAGAGAGTCGCCTATCTGAGGGGGATCCGTATGGAAGTCCGGTCGAGGTTCCAGTACAGCCTCAAACGATGTGTGCAGGGTCCCAAGCCGGTCTTGAAAAGCCGTTCATCCACTTCACAGACCGTGCCACAGCCCTACCAGAACTCGAAACTACTGCGACTTCTGGGGTTCGAACGGGGTGAGGTACTAGGTCGAGAGGGGTCAGTGAGCCCAATGTGTGGTTATACTCTTCTTCTTGGATCACCACACAAGAACTCGGGCTTAAGGCGGTGTTCAACGCGACAACCCACTGTGTACTCCTACACAACCTCTCATCGTTCACCTTGTATTAGGGTAGATTCACCAACACAGTTTCACTTTCATCAACACCATGTTCACCATCATCCCGACTCACATCAAAAGCAACCTCATTGTACCACTAAGCATGCAATAAGCAGTAACAGTTGCAGGGGCCACATGATATCAATCAACTCCTATGTCAGCTAGGATTGTGGTTTTCTTACTACTGTGACAACATGATAGGTCATGCATCGGATATGGGTTCAACTATGCGGTAGAATCGATACAAGGTGATCTCCTAAACATGCATAAGCGAGACTGAGAGGGAAATGGGATTTTATAGACATGATCAAAGGGTTTTACTTGCCTTGCTGACGGGGATGACACACGGTGTCTTCAACTGTCAGATCCCTCTGTTAGGTATGTGCTAGGGTTAGCTAGTACCTTTGCATCATGCAAAAGTTTCAAAAGAAACCTTGAAAATCAATTTCAAAATCCAAATGGGAGAAGGAACACCCCCCAGATGAATTAATTCAAAAGGCCAGATAAAAATATTTTCCAAAAATTCATGTTAGAGTTTTGAAAAGTCTTATAAATGAGTGTGATCACATATCAAGTGATGTGGGACCCATCCCATGCTCATAGATTTTTCCAATATTCAAACAGTACCTTGGAAATAAAGAAATCCCCCTATTTGAATTAAAATTCAAATCATTTGAATTTTAAAAATGTTGAAAGTTTATGAGTGGCTAGTCTATATTATTATGAGGCCACATAAAAGTTTTCAGCATTTAATAAAATGGTTTGGTATTTTTATCAGAGCCAAAACAAATTACAGAAAAAGAAAGGAAAGATTAAACAGAAAATAAAAGGAAAGACTTACCTCTCGCCCAGGGGCGAGGCCCACCTCTCCAGCCGGCCCAGCCCGCGAAGCCTCGTTGTCGTCTTCTTCCCCGCCGAGCCAAGCTACTCGGTGGAGGCAGGACGTGGCCGCGGCGCCACCGCGACGTCCTCGACCTTCCAGGCCGCCCCGTGCCGTCTTTTCGTGTCCTGGAGAACCGCCTTGGAGCCGTGGATCTTTTCCCCCTCCTCTCTCGTGCTCTCCCTTCCTCTCCTCGTTTTCCCCTTTTCCCCCGAGAGCGACCGCCGTTCGTCGTCGACAAGAACCGTAGCCAACGCCGGAGTTAAGCGCGGAGACCCTGTCCATCGTGCGCAACGTCGCCGTTTACCCCGATCTGGAGAAGATGGCATCCTAATCGAGCCCGAGGACGACGCACGCTTCACCGAGAGCCCGCCGGACCCGCAAACCGCCGTCGTCGATTACTCCGGCCACAGAGCTCCTCCGACCACGCCACTGCCTTCACTGCAACCGTGGTGAGCTTCTGCTTCACCCCATCTTCTACACGGCCGCCCTCTTGGCCCGTACCGTGTTTTGCCATTAAGGCCGAAGCTTCTCGGCGCCGGGATCGATGGAGTTGTTCATCCGTTAAGCAACCGAGCCAGCCGTGTTGTCCAACGTGATCGCCGTGTTCTTCCGCGTCGAACGAGCTCACAATCGCTGGATTTGGAGCACCGTGGCAAAGACGGCTTCCTTCCCGTGCTTCTGTTGCCGCCGGCGAGGTCACCGCCGTCCCTGTGGTCGTCGTCTTGGACGCTGGCGTGCACCAGGAGACGTGCGAGAGCACGGGCTTCGCTCCCGTGGTCGCGGCGCGTCGTTTGGTCCACGGAATCAGCAGATCCGCGCAGCGCCGCCGTGCCCAGGTCGCCGGCGACTAGCCGCCGGCAGGCCATGACGTGGCCGTGGTGGTTAACCACTAAACTAACCCCCTGAGTCACTTACAGGTGGGTCTAGGACCCCCTAATCACCCTGTTAAGTTAATCCCCACGGGATTAAACCCTGTGTCACTGACCAGTGGGACCCCTTGTCAGTTTGACTCGGGTCAAACCCCCTGACGTCATGCTGATGTCACAGTGACGCAGTAAAGGATTTTCCAGAAAAGAAAAATAGATTAATAAATCCAGAAATTCCAGAAAATACCCCAAACTTTGGAAATTCATAGAAAATTCATATTAACTCCAAATTGGACAAATAATATATGAAAAATGATCAGGAGAAAATTATCTTTCCAAATATGCAACTTTGAACTCTGTTTGAGTTGAATTTAAAATGGGACCAGTAGCATATGTCATTTGGTTTATTTGAATTTATTTCAAATTCAAATCAATTGAGTTTGCAACTTGGACCATGGATTTGAGCTATACTTCAACCACACTTCAGAGGCATATCTTACATATTTGAAATTAATTCAAATTGATCAAACTATATCATATATAACTTGGTTAAGGTTGAATTCAAATGTGGAATTTGAATTTGCATTTAAAAATGCAATATATTCCACTTAAATGGAATTTCCTCACACATCAAACTTGTACTTCAAGCTTAAACATTCTATCATGTGCTTGAGCATTGCATTCATATTGATTGCTACTTCGTGCTTTGTTTGTCGAGTAGAGTTGGAACCGAAGCAAGAGGTCACCCCCTTCGCTGCAGATCCAGAGCCCGAACCTCGTCAGCAAGGCAAGCAAAACCCCCATTGATCATGTCGATAAAATCCCACTTCCCTCGCATGTCTCGCTTATGCATTGTATAGGATGATCACCATGTTACGATTCTACCGCATAGATGAACCCATTCCTTTGCATGACCTATCTTTTGTCACAGTAGTAAGCAAACCATAATCCTAGCAAATGTAGGAGTTGAATGATATCATGTGGCCCCTGCAAATGTTACCGCTTATTGCATGCTTAGTATGATACCATGTTGTTACTGTGATGTGAGTCGGGATGGGAATGATCATGTTGCTGATGGTAGAAAAGTGTTGGTGAATCGACCCTAATACAAGGTGAACGATGAGAGGCTGTGTAGGAGTACACGGTGGGTTGTCTCGTTGAACACCGCCCTAAGTCCGAGTTCTGGTGTGGTGATCCAAGATGAAGAGTACAACCACACATTGGGCTCACTGACCCCTCTCAACCTATTAACTCATCCCTTTCGATGTCCAGATGTCGCAGTAGTTCGGAGTTCTGGTAGGCTTGTGGCCTGGATGCTAAGTGAGAGAACGGCTCATCCGAGACCGGCTTATGCACCACGCACACATCGCTTGGGTCCACTTCGGTAAACCGGCCGGGTTCACGATGGTGGTAGCCAACCCAAGTAGGCGGCTTTCTTGGACTAGATAGGCTATGAGATAACAGTTGTGGTGAGCATCCTCGCTGGCACCCCTTGAATGGTGTCGAGATCAAAGGCGGTAAATGATGATCATGTGTGTGTAGCGGTACACCCTTGCAAGGTTAACAAAACTATTCGAATAGCCGCGTCCGCGGTTATGGACTGCTTGGAAAGCTTAGCCTTATTATTAGATAACTTGAACCGGATACTTCTAAAACACACCAAGATAAGTGTGAGTGCTATGGCGTGCTTCCTTGTGGGGAAGTCGAGGAAGGCACCATAGTGGTGTATTGGTTGGTGAAAGTAGTGGACTCGTGTACGCTTCTTGCCTCAAAGTCTGGTACTCGTAGTTCAGGATTAGCCAAGTCAAAGCTGGCATTTCTGCAAGTGAACCCCACCTCTCTTTTCCTTGATACATGTGCATGAGTAGTATAGCTCCTATGTAAGTCTTGCTGAGTACGCCTTTGTACTCACGTTTGCTTAATCTATGTTTTAGATGACGCCATTGACCCCGAAGGTGGCTTCTTCATCGAGCTGGACGACTGAAGTTAAGCTAGTCTAGTCCCAGTCAGCAGACTGGTTCCCTCGTGGAGGGCTTTGTGTTTGAATAAGGCTTCTTAAGCCATTTGTTAAACTTGTCTGTACCCAGACATAATTTGCTTCCGCTTCGTGTTGTAATGTTGGATCACATTTATGTGATCTCTGTGTGTACTCTATAAGAGTTAAATAAAGTTGTACACTTTGTAGAGAATTACAATGGTACCTACTGTTCATACAAGGCATGTGTGCTGCGTGTATGTTCATAACATGCATGTCTTTGTATGGGTTTTCGAGACCTTAGTTGTGTTCTGGTTGGCGGTCTTTTATACACCAAGTGGCCCTTAGATGTGCGCAGCTTGGGGCATCGCGATGCGATTGCTTGAGACTCTGTCTCGTGCACACGTTGTGGTATGATCGAGCCCGCCCTAGATCCCGACTAAGTGATCGGGCTGGAGTAAGTCTATGTAAGAGTTTTGAGATAGTCGATAATATGGTTGAGGCGACTTGTCTTTGAATATGGGAGTTCACCACCCATATCAGTAGACTTGTGTGCGTACGATGAGGACCCATTACAGTTGATCATCCGGCCTGGATGGGATGCCCCTCACGTACGATGCTTTCCGAGAATGTTCAGTGCTTGGCCTTGTCTGCTTAGACAAGTGGGTGCGGTTCTCGGCTCTCCATATGACTATGTCTTAACTGTACTTGCATACGCTAACCCCGGGTCCCGACAGACTTGGTATCAGAGCAGGACTAACTGTAGGACTAGTAGCCTTGGCCGAAGTTGAGTCTAGCTTGCTATAGTTATATAGTTACTCTGGGTATATAAGGGAACAACGTAAGGCTTCTTTTTCTCCTTACCCCCTTCGTTCTGAGTTCTGAGTCACCCTCATCTTGTTCTACGGGAAGATAGGACTAGGCTCTCCTCTGTCTGACTAGAACATCTCGTTGAGTGCTTCCTTATAGCCGTAGGAAAGTTGTGTCCAGGTTTTCCTAGCATTTTTGTAATGCTGATTTCTTACATCGTATTATGTAAGTGCTGTTTTGCATGATTGAAAGAAATTGTCATTTCTTACAATTACAGCCGTTATGCTGTCCGAGTCATTCCAGGTTTATCATATAATCTGATGCATTTGCAAACTCTTGCTTTCTGTTTCAGATGGCAAATCTTCCCCCTCGGCAGATTGTTCGTCTGACTAGGTGCCTCGGTGTGCGTGGCCACCCCGCCACGTTGATCGAGATGATGTCCTACGTGGGATATCGATGGTACCCTGAGTACACCATCGAGGAGCAGTTCCACGACTTCAACCAGACGCAGTTCCACTGCATTGTGCGGATCTACCCACACCACGTTGGAGTCACCCAGCCTATCCACTTTGGACATGGCATCGGTGTTACTGAGAACATGGCTGTGCAGGATGCTGCATATTCATGTATCACCCTGCTGAGAGAGGAGCACACCCTACTGAGAGAGACTTCATTCCGCTATATCCCAGCTGCACTTCCAGGAGAAGAGGGATATTACACCGGACTCTACTCAGATCACTCTGCAGAGGATCCAGCACTTCAGGTGACTGCTAGGTTTGCTAGTGACAGAGACCGTGATGCACGTGCTCTCCGTTTTGAGCTCCACGCTACTCGTGTTCGTCTGTACCGGGCACTGACGCTCTTGGCACCCTTTGTGAGCGTGGGATCAGTGGAGTACGATGCGATCTATCCAGTGAGGACCCAGATGCCTTCTCGAGTTGCTTGGCCCGAGATTGGAGGAGTTTTTCCACCCCGTGGTCCTTTGCTTCCACCCTACACTGGACCTAGGCCCCATCCTTGCCCAAATGGATATCAGGGTCCACAAGCCTCCGTGTTTTCCGATGGTCACCTCCAGCTACCGGGATACGCGGGTAACTTTTACGAGGACTACTATGGAGATGGAGATGAGTGAGACCGCCTGTGGTCTTACTTAGTGAGGATGTAGTAGTATCCTAGTATATTGTAAGCAAGGTGTCTAAGTTCCAGAGGCTTAGATAAATAATGTATAGGAAGTCAGAGTGTCTCTGAAGGATGTATCATCTTCATCACGTTTGTATTAGCTTGGTGCTTGTACTAAAACGATGTATGGCTTGTATGACAGCTTGTGAATATATGGCTTGTATGCTTTTATCACCATGTTGTCAAGATGATTACTCCCTTTGCTCTGTAATCCTTCCAGTACTTCAATACCTTGATTAGACGCTTGAACTCAACTCTGTTTCACTTTGGTTTTTCACCTTCAGGATGTCTCAAGGTACACGTGGCCAGATTGGTCGTAACCAAGGTCGTGGGAACAACCAGGAGGAAGAAAACCTTCCACCCCCACCCACGATGGCCCAAGTTCTGATGGAGGTCGAGAGGAACCGCCGTGACTCTCACCACCTGCTGGAAGTCATCGCACGCAACACCACTCAGCAGCGCAATGAGCTGGTGTCTCTGAATGACTTCATCCGGCTTCATCCCCCGGTATTCAGTTACTCCACCGAGCCCCTTGACGCCGATGACTGGCTTCGCAGCATCGAGAGGAAGCTCCAAGCTGGCCATGTTGCAGATGGCGACAAGGTCAATTACGCCACCTATCACCTTGAAGGTGCCGCAAGCTCTTGGTGGGAGAATTTTCTGAATATGCGTCCCGTTGGACCACCAGCATCTTGGGAGGAATTCTGCACTTCTTTCCGCGAGCACCACATTCCCAAGGGTCTCATGTACCGCAAGCGTGAGGAGTTCTGTAACCTCACTCAAGGCAGAAGGACCGTTGACGAGTTCAGTCGTGAGTTCAACCGACTTGCTCGTTATGCAACTGAAGAAGTCTCCACCGACTCCAAGAAACAAGAGAGGTTCCGTCGTGGCCTCAACAGTGGACTCCGTCGCGAACTTAACCTTCATGACTTTGCCACCTTCCAGGTCCTTGTCAACAAGGCCATCAAGGCAGAGGACATGAACACCCCCAACGATTTCCGCAAACACCCTAGAGAGGAAGGTTCATCCAGCTCTGGCTCCCAGAAGCGCAAGATCTGGATTCCCAATAGCATGTTCCGCCAGAACAACCCACCGAGGCCATCCTATGTGACGCCTCGTCCACCCACCCAGTTCCACCCAGCTCCACCAAACAACCCAGCTCCACGCACTATTTTCGGAGCTTGCTACAAGTGTGGTCAGGCAGGCCACTATTCTCGCGAGTGCCCCCAAAACCAGATCCAGCACCAGAATGCTCCACCACGTGCCGGAGGCAACAACAACAACAATGGTCGTGGCAAGCCACCCCAGAAGGTCTTCACCGCCAAACCCGCTCCTCCTGCCAATCGTGGACGTCTGAATCAGATTGTCGCCGAAGAGACTGACGACACCACTGACGTCATTCTTGGTACGCTCCCAGTCAATTTTGTTCCTACTTCCGTTCTTTTCGACCCAGGAGCATCTCATTCATTCATGTCGGAAAGTTATGCACTTCGTCATGAGTTACCCTTTGTTGAATTGTCCACCCCGATGGTTATTCAAACTCCAGGGTCACGATGGCAAACTAATAGAGTAAGCCATGGTAATCAAATAGCAATTCAGGGTTTAGTATTCCTTGCTTCACTCATAGCCCTCAAGTCTTCAGACATTGATGTCATCCTTGGCATGGATTGGCTATCAAGACAAAATGCCTACCTGGATTGCAAAGGCAAATCCGTGAAACTCACCCACCCTTCAGGCAAAACCGTTAACTATACCTCACCCAGAACAAGAACCCAAGTGCATTCCTTGAATGTACTTCCCCTTCCCGAACTTGAAGACATTCCGGTGGTTCGTGACTTCCCGGATGTCTTTCCTGAAGAGCTGCCGGGCATGCCACCCGACAGATGTGTAGAGTTTATAGTGGATCTTGTTCCAGGAACCGCACCAATTTCCAAACGCCCATATAAAATGGCCCCACATGAGTTAGCTGAGCTAAAAACCCAACTTGATGCTTCGTTGGCAAAAGGCTTCATCCGCCCTAGCTCATCGCCATGGGGTTGCCCCGTTCTGTTCGTCAAGAAGAAAGATGGAACAGAAAGGATGTGCGTAGATTATCGCCCGCTAAATTTGGCGACGATAAAGAACAAATACCCACTGCCCAGGATCAATGATCTTTATGATCAACTTGTAGGATCCGCTGTCTTCTCAAAGATGGATTTGAGATTAGGTTATCATCAGATCCGAATTCGAAACGAGGACATTCCCAAAACGGCTTTTACTACTCGTTATGGTCTTTACGAGTACACCGTCATGTCCTTTGGTTTAACCAATGCCCCCGCCACATTCTCACGCTTGATGAATTCGATCTTCATGGAGTACCTAGATAAATTTGTTGTAGTTTATCTTGATGATATTCTCATCTACTCGAAGAACGAAGAAAATCATGCCAAACACTTAAGGCTGGTATTGATGAAACTTAGAGAGCATCGCCTGTACGCTAAATTCTCCAAGTGTGAATTCTGGCTACCAGAAGTGACCTACTTAGGCCACGTGATTTCTGCAAAAGGCATTGCTGTGAATCCCGAGAGAGTTCAGGCCGTCCTTGACTGGACTCCACCTGAATCGGTTAAGCAAGTTAGAAGTTTTCTTGGCCTAGCGAGCTATTGCCGACGCTTCGTCGAGAACTTTTCTAAAGTTGCAAAGCCTCTAACTGAACTCCTCAAGAAAGATAAGAAATTCTTATGGACTCCCAAGTGCGAGGAAAGCTTTCAAGAGCTAAAAAGAAGATTGACTTCTGCACCTGTACTTGCACCTCCAGACACCAAAAGGGATTTCGAAATCTATTGTGATGCATCACGGCAAGGGTTAGGATGCATACTTCTGCAAGATCGACATGTGGTAGCTTATGCTTCACACCAGTTGCGGCCACATGAAGAGAACTAACCTACCCATGACCTTGAACTCGCTGCCGTAGTTCATGCTCTAACAACTTGGCGACATTACCTCCTTGGTAATCGTTGTGAGATTTATTCCGACCACCAAAGCCTCAAATATATTTTCACCCAGCCAGATCTTAATCTCAGGCAAAGACGCTGGATTGAGTTGATAAAAGATTACGACGTAGCAATTTCTTACACCCCAGGCAAAGCCAATGTCATGGCTGATGCACTAAGTCGTAAGTCGTACTGTAACAACCTCATGTTACAGCAGTATCAACCACTTCTTCATGAGGACTTTCGCAAGCTCAACCTTGAAATTGTTCCTCATGGCTATCTTTCTACCTTGGTGGCGAAACCAACTCTTGAGGATCAAATCATAGTTGCCCAAAGGCGTGCACGAGGTGTTCGCCGGATCAAGGAGAACATTGCTAGCGGAGTTGCTAGATGTTTCTCCACAGATAGCAAGGGAACGGTATTCTTTGAAAATCGTTTGGTAGTACCTAAGAATAAGGAACTAAGGCAACTCATCCTCAAAGAAGCCCATGACACACCCCTCTCAATTCATCCCGGTAGCACGAAAATGTACCGAGATCTACGCCAGAGATTTTGGTGGACTAGGATGAAGAGAGACATTGCTCAATTTGTTGCCGAATGTGATGTTTGTCGTCGCATTAAGGCAGAACATCAAAGACCTGCTGGTACACTTCAACCTTTGTCTATTCCCGAGTGGAAATGGGACAAAGTCGGTATGGATTTCATCACCGGCTTTCCAAGAACCCAGAAAGGAAACAATGCCATCTTCGTTGTCATAAATAGGCTTTCCAAAGTTGCTCACTTCCTTCCGGTTCGCGAGTCTATAACTGCTAGTCAGTTAGCGGACTTGTACATCTCCAGAATTGTATCACTTCACGGTGTTCCGTTGGAAATCAATTCTGATCGCGGTAGCCTTTTCACCTCTAGATTTTGGGGAAGCTTCCAACGTGCTCTGGGAACTCATCTCTCCTTTAGTACGGCTTTCCATCCTCAGTCTAGCGGTCAAGTCGAAAGGGTTAACCAAATTCTTGAAGACATGCTCAGAGCTTGTGTTATCTCATTCGGAAAGAATTGGGAGAATTCTCTTCCGTATGCCGAATTTGCTTATAACAATAGTTTTCAATCTAGTCTGAACATGGCTCCTTTTGAACTCCTGTATGGACGACGATGTCGAACACCACTAAACTGGTCTGAAGCCGGTGAAAGACAATTCTTTGGACCGGATATGATCAAGGAAGCAGAAGAGCAAGTTCGCATTGTTCGTGATCAATTGAAAGCAGCCCAGTCTCGTCAGAAAAGCTACTATGATCATCATCATAGGCAAGAGCGCTACAATCTGGATGAGAAGGCTTACCTTCGGGTTACTCCTCTGAAGGGAACCCAACGTTTCGGTATCAAAGGCAAGTTGGCCCCATGTTACATCGGACCTTTCCGCATTCTAGCTAAACGAGGAGAAGTTGCCTACCAACTTGAATTACCTCCGCACCTCTCCCGAGTACATGATGTATTCCATGTGTCCCAACTCAGGCGTTGCTTCAAGGACCCCATCCGCGAAGTCGACCATGAAACGCTTGATCTCCAAGATGACCTTTCTTATCGAGAATACCCCGTTCGTATTCTTGATTCAACAGAGCGTGTCACTCGTCGTCAGAAGATTAGGTTTCTGAAAGTGCAATGGTCACACCACTCTGAAAGAGAAGCCACATGGGAGAGAGAAGACCGTCTCAGTGCCGAGTACCCCACTTTCCTTCCGCAGACTTCTGAATCTTGGGACGAGATTCTTTTGAGTGGGGGCGAGTTGTCAGATCCCTCTGTTAGGTATGTGCTAGGGTTAGCTAGTACCTTTGCATCATGCAAAAGTTTCAAAAGAAACCTTGAAAATCAATTTCAAAATCCAAATGGGAGAAGGAACACCCCCCAGATGAATTAATTCAAAAGGCCAGATAAAAATATTTTCCAAAAATTCATGTTAGAGTTTTGAAAAGTCTTATAAATGAGTGTGATCACATATCAAGTGATGTGGGACCCATCCCATGCTCATAGATTTTTCCAATATTCAAACAGTACCTTGGAAATAAAGAAATCCCCCTATTTGAATTAAAATTCAAATCATTTGAATTTTAAAAATGTTGAAAGTTTATGAGTGGCTAGTCTATATTATTATGAGGCCACATAAAAGTTTTCAGCATTTAATAAAATGGTTTGGTATTTTTATCAGAGCCAAAACAAATTACAGAAAAAGAAAGGAAAGATTAAACAGAAAATAAAAGGAAAGAATTACCTCTCGCCCAGGGGCGAGGCCCACCTCTCCAGCCGGCCCAGCCCGCGAAGCCTCGTTGTCGTCTTCTTCCCCGCCGAGCCAAGCTGCTCGGTGGAGGCAGGACGTGGCCGCGGCGCCACCGCGACGTCCTCGACCTTCCAGGCCGCCCCGTGCCGTCTTTTCGTGTCCTGGAGAACCGCCTTGGAGCCGTGGATCTTTTCCCCCTCCTCTCTCGTGCTCTCCCTTCCTCTCCTCGTTTTCCCCTTTTCCCCCGAGAGCGACCGCCGTTCGTCGTCGACAAGAACCGTAGCCAACGCCGGAGTTAAGCGCGGAGACCCTGTCCATCGTGCGCAACGTCGCCGTTTACCCCGATCTGGAGAAGATGGCATCCTAATCGAGCCCGAGGACGACGCACGCTTCACCGAGAGCCCGCCGGACCCGCAAACCGCCGTCGTCGATTACTCCGGCCACAGAGCTCCTCCGACCACGCCACTGCCTTCACTGCAACCGTGGTGAGCTTCTGCTTCACCCCATCTTCTACACGGCCGCCCTCTTGGCCCGTACCGTGTTTTGCCATTAAGGCCGAAGCTTCTCGCCGCCGGGATCGATGGAGTTCTTCATCCGTTAAGCAACCGAGCCAGCCGTGTTGTCCAACGTGATCGCCGTGTTCTTCCGCGTCGAACGAGCTCACAATCGCTGGATTTGGAGCACCGTGGCGAAGACGGCTTCCTTCCCGTGCTTCTGTTGCCGCCGGCGAGGTCACCGCCGTCCCTGTGGTCGTCCTCTTGGACGCTGGCGTGCACCAGGAGACGTGCGAGAGCACGGGCTTCGCTCCCGTGGTCGCGGCGCGTCGTTTGGTCCACGGAATCAGCAGATCCGCGCAGCGCCGCCGTGCCCAGGTCGCCGGCGACTAGCCGCCGGCAGGCCATGACGTGGCCGTGGTGGTTAACCACTAAACCAACCCCCTGAGTCACTTACAGGTGGGTCTAGGACCCCCTAATCACCCTGTTAAGTTAATCCCCACGGGATTAAACCCTGTGTCACTGACCAGTGGGACCCCTTGTCAGTTTGACTCGGGTCAAACCCCCTGACGTCATGCTGATGTCACAGTGACGCAGTAAAGGATTTTCCAGAAAAGAAAAATAGATTAATAAATCCAGAAATTCCAGAAAATACCCCAAACTTTGGAAATTCATAGAAAATTCATATTAACTCCAAATTGGACAAATAATATATGAAAAATGATCAGGAGAAAATTATCTTTCCAAATATGCAACTTTGAACTCTGTTTGAGTTGAATTTAAAATGGGACCAGTAGCATATGTCATTTGGTTTATTTGAATTTATTTCAAATTCAAATCAATTGAGTTTGCAACTTGGACCATGGATTTGAGATATACTTCAACCACACTTCAGAGGCATATCTTACATATTTGAAATTAATTCAAATTGATCAAACTATATCATATATAACTTGGTTAAGGTTGAATTCAAATGTGGAATTTGAATTTGCATTTAAAAATGCAATATATTCCACTTAAATGGAATTGCCTCACACATCAAACTTGTACTTCAAGCTTAAACATTCTATCATGTGCTTGAGCATTGCATTCATATTGATTGCTACTTCGTGCTTTGTTTGTCGAGTAGAGTTGGAACCGGAGCAAGAGGTCACCCCCTTCGCTGCAGATCCAGAGCCCGAACCTCGTCAGCAAGGCAAGCAAAACCCCCATTGATCATGTCGATAAAATCCCACTTCCCTCTCATGTCTCGCTTATGCATTGTATAGGATGATCACCATGTTACGATTCTACCGCATAGATGAACCCATTCCTTTGCATGACCTATCTTTTGTCACAGTAGTAAGAAAACCATAATCCTAGCAAATGTAGGAGTTGAATGATATCATGTGGCCCCTGCAAATGTTACCGCTTATTGCATGCTTAGTATGATACCATGTTGTTACTGTGATGTGAGTCGGGATGGGAATGATCATGTTGCTGATGGTAGAAAAGTGTTGGTGAATCGACCCTAATACAAGGTGAACGATGAGAGGCTGTGTAGGAGTACACGGTGGGTTGTCTCGTTGAACACCGCCCTAAGTCCGAGTTCTGGTGTGGTGATCCAAGATGAAGAGTACAACCACACATTGGGCTCACTGACCCCTCTCAACCTATTAACTCATCCCTTTCGATGTCCAGATGTCGCAGTAGTTCGGAGTTCTGGTAGGCTTGTGGCCTGGATGCTAAGTGAGAGAACGGCTCATCCGAGACCGGCTTATGCACCACGCACACATCGCTTGGGTCCACTTCGGTAAACCGGCCGGGTTCACGATGGTGGTAGCCAACCCAAGTAGGCGGCTTTCTTGGACTAGATAGGCTATGAGATAACAGTTGTGGTGAGCATCCTCGCTGGCACCCCTTGAATGGTGTCGAGATCAAAGGCGGTAAATGATGATCATGTGTGTGTAGCGGTACACCCTTGCAAGGTTAACAAAACTATTCGAATAGCCGCGTCCGCGGTTATGGACTGCTTGGAAAGCTTAGCTTGATTATTAGATAACTTGAACCGGATACTTCTAAAACACACCAAGATAAGTGTGAGTGTTATGGCGTGCTTCCTTGTGGGGAAGTCGAGGAAGGCACCATAGTGGTGTATTGGTTGGTGAAAGTAGTGGACTCGTGTACGCTTCTTGCCTCAAAGTCTGGTACTCGTAGTTCAGGATTAGCCAAGTCAAAGCTGGCATTTCTGCAAGTGAACCCCACCTCTCTTTTCCTTGATACATGTGCATGAGTAGTATAGCTCCTATGTAAGTCTTGCTGAGTACGCCTTTGTACTCACGTTTGCTTAATCTATGTTTTAGATGACGCCATTGACCCCGAAGGTGGCTTCTTCATCGAGCTGGACGACTGAAGTTAAGCTAGTCTAGTCCCAGTCAGCAGACTGGTTCCCTCGTGGAGGGCTTTGTGTTTGAATAAGGCTTCTTAAGCCATTTGTTAAACTTGTCTGTACCCAGACATAATTTGCTTCAGCTTCGTGTTGTAATGTTGGATCACATTTATGTGATCTCTGTGTGTACTCTATAAGAGTTAAATAAAGTTGTACACTTTGTAGAGAATTGCAATGGTACCTACTGTTCATACAAGGCATGTGTGCTGCGTGTATGTTCATAACATGCATGTCTTTGTATGGGTTTTCGAGACCTTAGTTGTGTTCTGGCTGGCGGTCTTTTATACACCAAGTGGCCCTTAGATGTGCGCAGCTTGGGGCATCGCGATGCGATTGCTTGAGACTCTGTCTCGTGCACACGTTGTGGTATGATCGAGCCCGCCCTAGATCCCGACTAAGTGATCGGGCTGGAGTAAGTCTATGTAAGAGTTTTGAGATAGTCGATAATATGGTTGAGGCGACTTGTCTTTGAATATGGGAGTTCACCACCCATATCAGTAGACTTGTGTGCGTACGATGAGGACCCATTACAGTTGATCATCCGGCCTGGATGGGATGCCCCTCACGTACGATGCTTTCCGAGAATGTTCAGTGCTTGGCCTTGTCTGCTTAGACAAGTGGGTGCGGTTCTCGGCTCTCCATATGACTATGTCTTAACTGTACTTGCATACGCTAACCCCGGGTCCCGACATCAACGAAGGGGGTGGTCTCGGGTTCCGGCTCCACTTCTATCAGCAACATGAAAATCATAGGATCAACATAATGTACAATGCACAATCACATGAATAAGATTGTAATGGTGATGTTCATGGTACGGATGTGTTGAGCATTTCATTTAAAAGGATTATATTGCATTTGAAATGAAAATTCAAACTCCATTTGATTTCTCGATGAATTTAAAATGCATTTGAATGCATGGAAGTTCATTTGAAAAGGTTGAGGACGAAGTGATGTTGTAAAGGCGAGGTAAAGTCTCTGATGTGTGGATTAAACCATTTAAAATAAGTGTGTTGCAAAGTCATTTGCAAATTCACTCCAAATTTGAATTCAAAAGAATTCCATATGCATGTTTGCTACTGTTCACCCATTTTAAAATGGTCAAACATTAAAAAAAAGTGCATATTCAGAATCCTTATATTTTTCTAATAATTTTAGACATATTATTTGTCCAATTTTGAGTTAAAATGAATTTTCTATGATTTTCCAAAGTTTATAGTCTTTTCTGCCTTTTTCTAAATTAAATAAAATGATTTAACCAATTACTGCGTCATGCATGCGTTACTATGACGCGGGGCATCCCTGACAGCCGAGACCCACTGGTCAGTGAGAGGGGGTTTAATCCCTCTCTGTTAATTAAACAGAGTTTAATTAACTGGCCTGCGGCCCACTGTCAGCCTCACTAGGGGGTGATTAGCGCGGTGTTTAGGTCCTAATGACCATGGCGGGCGGCGGTTAGCCGCCGGTGCCACTGGGCACGGCGAAGGGGCTCGTCGGAGTTCGTTTCCAGCCACTTCTGGCCACGGGGAGAGCACCAAACTGCTCCCCATGCTCTTCCGCATCACGCGCACTACGCAGGCGTCGCAGGGGTAGCTGGAGGCGACGACGGCGAGTGGCGAGGCGGCGACCATGGCACTGACTACGGCGAGGAGGCGTTGGAGAGTGCGGGGACGAGCGCGGTATGAGGGGAAAGATGCTATCGCTCACCCTGAGCGCGATGGCGAAGTCGAGGAGGCCGGAGGGAGCTAGACGGCGGAGCAATTCGGTGAGGGATCTTCACGGCGGCCGGCGTTCCTCGGGGACGATGGCGTCGTCTTCGTGGTTCCTCGGCTCGATTGCTAGCTGGGGGTGACGAAGACGAGGGTGGGGAGGCATCTAGACAAATCGGCTCGGCGAGGGGAGTCCAGTGGCCACGCGGGTGCGGCGGCGTGCTCCGGCGCGAGCTTCGGGCGTCGAACAAAACGGCAAAGGGAGAGGGGGAAGATGAGCCAGAGGAGGGGGATAAGAACCAGGGCGGCTTGGGCGTCTTCGTGGCGTGGAGATAAGCCTCGGGGTCGCCTGGAAGGCGGCTGCTGTCGCCGTGGCGTCCTCACGCACGCTTTGCTCCAGCGAGCTGCTTGGAGCCGCGGGGTAGAAGACGACAGGGCGAGGTGCTGGGCTGAGGCAAGGTGGGCCTTCGCCTATGGCGCAAGGTAAGTCTTTGCTTTCCTTTTATTTTTATTTTTTTCTGCAATATGTTTGACCTAGTTAATAAAATAGCTAGGCATTTTATTAAATGCCAATATTTTTTATATGCCCTCATAGTAAATAGAGCTAGTCACTTATAAAATTTGGAACTTTTTTAAAATTCAAATAATTTGAACTTTAATTCAAAAAGGGGTTTAAATTTAATTCCAAGCTCCTGTTTGAATATTTGAAAAATCTATGAGCATGGGTTTGAATCCAAATCACTTTATATGTGATCACACTCATTTATAAGACTTTTCAAAAATGCAAAAGGAATTTTTGGAGCAACTTTTTATCTGGCCATTTGAATTAATTCATCTGGGGGGGTGTTCTCTCTCCCATTTCAATTTCTTTTGAAATTTTTAACATGATGCCAAGTGATTTGCTAATCCTAGCACATACCTAACTTGGGGTTGTGACAACTCGCCCCCACTCAAAAGAATCTCGTCCCGAGATTCAGAAGTCTGCGAGAGGAAGGAGGGGTAATCGGCATTGAGACGGTCTTCTCTTTCCCACGTGGCTTCTTTCTCGGAGTGGTGTGACCATTGCACTTTCATAAACCTAATCTTCTGACGACGAGTGACACGCTCTGCTGAATCAAGAATACGAACGGGGTATTCTCGATAAGAAAGGTCATCTTGGAGATCAAGCGTTTCATGGTCAACTTCGCGGATGGGTTCCTTGAAGCAACGCCTGAGTTGTGACACATGGAATACATCATGTACTCGGGAAAGGTGCGGGGGTAGTTCAAGTTGGTAGGCAACTTCTCCAAGTTTAGCAAGAATGCGGAAAGGTCCGATGTAACGTGGGTCCAACTTGCCTTTGATACCGAATCTTTGGGTTCCCTTCAGAGGAGTAACCCGAAGGTAAGCCTTCTCATCCAGATTGTAGCTCTCTCGCCTATGATGACGATCATAGTAGCTTTTCTGACGAGACTGGGCTGCTTTCAATTGATCACGAACAATGCGAACTTGCTCTTCTTCTTCCATGATCATATCCGGTCCAAAGAATTGTCTTTCACCGGTTTCTGACCAGTTTAGGGGTGTTCGACATCGTCGTCCATATTGGAATTCAAAAGGATCCATGTTCAGACTAGATTGGAAACTATTGTTATAAGAAAATTCGGCGAATGGCAGAGACTTCTCCCAATTCTTTCCGAATGACATAACACAAGCTCTGAGCATGTCTTCAAGAATTTGGTTAACCCTTTCGACTTGACCGCTAGACTGAGGAGGGAAAGCTGTACTAAAGGAGAGATGAGTTCCCATAGCATTCTGAAAGCTTCCCCAAAATCTAGAGGTGAAAAGGCTACCACGATCAGAATTGATTTCCAAAGGAACACCGTGAAGAGACACAATTATAGAGACATACAATTCCGCGAACTGGCTAGCAGTTATAGACTCGCGTACTGGAAGGAAGTGAGCAACTTTGGAAAGTCTATCCACCACAACGAAGATTGCATCGTTTCCTTTCTGGGATTTCGGAAAGCCGGTGATGAAGTCCATACCGACTTTATCCCATTTCCACTCTGGAATAGGCAAAGATTTAAGTGTACCAGCAGGTCTTTGGTGTTCGGCCTTAATGCGACGACAAACATCACACTCGGCAACAAATCGAGCAATGTCTCTCTTCATCCTAGTCCACCAAAATCTCTGGCGTAGATCTCAGTACATTTTTGTGTTACCGGGATGAATCGAGAGGGGTGTGACATGGGCTTCTTTGAGGATGAGTTGCCTTAGTTCCCTATTCTTAGGTACTACCAAACGATTTCCAAAGAATATCGTTCCTTTGCTATCTGTGGAGAAACATTTAGCAACTCCGCTAGCAATGTTCTCCTTGATCCGGCGATCACCTCGTGCACGCCTTTGGGCTAATATGATTTGATCCTCAAGAGTTGGTTTCGCCACCAAGGTAGAAAGATAGCCATGAGGAACAATCTCAAGATTGAGCTTGCAAAATTCCTCATGAAGAAGTGGTTGTAACATGAGGTTGCTACAATACGACTTACGACTTAGTGCATCAGCCATGACATTGGCTTTGCCTGGGGTGTAAGAAATTCCTAAGTCATAATCTTTTATCAACTCAATCCAGCGTCTTTTCCTGAGATTAAGATCTGTCTGGGTGAAAATGTATTTGAGGCTTTGGTGGTCGGAAAAGATCTCACAAAGATTACCAAGGAGGTAATGTCGCCAAGTTGTCAGGGCATGAACTACGGCAGGGAGTTCAAGATCATGGGTAGGATAGTTCTCTTCATGTGGACACAACTGGCGTGAAGCATAAGCTACCACATGTCTATCTTGCATAAGTATGCATCCTAACACTTGCCGTGAGGCGTCACAAAAGATCTCGAAATCTTTTTTCGTGTCTGGAGGCGCAAGTATGGGTGCAGAAGTCAATCTTCCTTTTAGCTCTTGAAAGCTTTCCTCGCACTTGGGAGTCCATTGGAATTTCTTCATAATATGATGCATTTGCAAACTCCTTCTTTCTGTTTCAGATGGCGGATCTTCCCCCTCGGCAGATTGTTCGTTTGACTAGGTGCCTCGATGTGCGTGGGCATCCAACCATACTCATCGAGATGATGTCCATCATTGGCTATCGATGGTATCCTGAGTACACCGTTGAGGAGCAGTTCCTTGACTTCAACCAGACTCAGATCCACTACATTGTCAGGATCTACCCGCACCACATTGGAGTCACTCATCCTATCCTCTTTGGACATGGCATTGGTGTGACTGAGAACATGGTTGTGCAGGATGCTGCATACTCATGTATTACACTGCTGAGAGAGGAGCATGCCATGCTTGGTGGGTCACCTTTCCGCTATATCCCTGCTGCACTTCCAGGAGAAGAGGGATATTACACCAGATTGTACTTAGATCACTCCTTGGAGGATCCTTTGCTTCAGATCACTGCTCGGCACGCTTGTGATAGAGATCGTGATGCATGTGCCCTTCCTTTTGAGCTTCACGCCACCCGTGTCTGTCTGTATCGAGCACTTACACTCCTGGATCCCTTTGTGAGTGTTAGATCAGTGGAGTATGATGCTATCTACCCAGTCAGGACACAGATGCCTTCTCGATTTGCTTGGCCCGAGATTGGAGGCATTTTTCCACTCCGTGGTCCTCTGCTTCCACCCTACGCTGGACCTAGGCCCCATCCTTGCCAAAATGGATATCAGGGTCCACAGGCCTCCGTGTTTTCCGATGGTCACCTTCAGCTACCGGGTTACATGGGTAACTTTTACGAGGATTACTATGGAGATGGAGATGAGTGAGACCGCCTGTGGTCTTGCTTTAGAGAGGATGTAGTAGTATCTTTAGCATATTGTACGCAAGGTGTTCTAAGTTCCAGAGGCTTAGATAAATAATGTATAGGAAGTCAGAGTGCCTCTGAAGGATGTATCATCTTCATCACGTTTGTATTAGCTTGGAGCTTGTACTAAAACGATATATGGTTTGTATGACAGCTTGTGAATATATGGCTTGTATGCTTTTATCACCATGTTGTCAAGATGATTACTTCCTTTGCTCTGTGATTCTTCCCGTACCTTCATTACCTTGTTTAGACTCTTCCAATCAACTCTGTTTGACTTTGGTTTTCACCTTCAGGATGTCTCAAGGAACCCGTGGCCAGCTTGGTCGTTCCCATGGTCGTGGGAATGAACCGGAAGAAGGGAAACTTCCACCGCCACCCACGATGGCTCAGGTTCTGATGGAGGTTGAGAGAAACCGCCGAGACTCTCACCAGTTGCTGGAGGTCATTGCCCGCAACACCACTCAGCAGCGCAACGAGTTGGTCTCCTTGAATGACTTCATCCGGCTTCATCCGCCGGTTTTCAGCTACTCCACTGAGCCCCTTGACGCCGATGACAGGCTTCGCAGCATCGAGAGGAAGCTCCAGGCAGGCCATGTGGCAGATGGTGACAGGATCAGCTATGCCACCTATCACCTCGAGGGTGCAGCTAGCTCTTGGTGGGAGAATTTTCTGAACATGCGTCGCGCTGGACCGCCCACAACTTGGGATGAGTTCTGCACTTCATTCCGTGAGCACCACATTCCAAAGGGTCTTATGGACCGTAAGCGTGATTAGTTCTGCAACCTCACCCAAGGCAGAAGGACTGTTGACGAGTTTAGTCGTTAGTTCAACTGACTGGCTCGTTATGCTACTGAAGAGGTATCCACCGACGCCAAGAAGCAAGAGAGGTTCCGCCGTGGACTCAATTCTGGACTCCGTCGTGAGCTCAACCTGCATGACTTCTCCACCTTCCAGGTCCTTGTCAACAAGGCCATCAAGGCGGAGGACATGAACACCCCCAATGATTTCCGCAAACACCCTAGAGACGATGGTTCATCCAGCTCAGGCTCTCAGAAGCGCAAGATCTGGGTCCCCAACAGCATGTTTCGCCAAAACAACCCACCGAGGCCATCATATGTGGCGCCTCGTCCACCAGCTTCGTTCCACCCAGCTCCACCGAACAACCCAGCTCCCCGCACTATCTATGGAGCCTGTTACAAGTGTGGTCAGGCAGGTCACTACTCTTGCGAGTGTCCCCAGAAACAACTCCAAAATCAGAATGCTCCACCCCATGCCGGAGGTAACAACAATGGTCGTGGCAAGCCACCCCCGAAGTTCTTCACCACCAAACCCGCTCCTCCCTCCAATCGTGGACGTGTGAACCAGATCTCAGCTGAAGAGACTGACGACACTTCTGACGTCATTCTTGGTACGCTCCCAGTCAATTATGTTCCTACTTCCGTTCTTTTCGACCCAGGAGCATCCCATTCATTCATGTCGGAAAGTTATGGACTTCGTCATGAGTTGTCCTTTGTTGAAATGTCCACCCCAATGATAATTCAAACTCCAGGGTCAAGATAGCAAACTAATAGAGTAAGTCATGGCAATCAAATTGCAATTGAGGGTTTAGTATTCCTTGCTTCGCTCATAGCCCTCAAGTCTTCGGACATTGATGTCATCCTTGCTATGGATTGGTTATCAAGACAAAATTCTTTTCTTGATTATAAAGCCAAGTCAGTTAGACTTACACATCCTTCAGGCCAGACAATAGATTACTCCTCACCAAGAAAAAGAACCCAGATGAATTCTTCGAATGTGCTTCCCCTTCCCGACCTTGAAGATGTTCCGGTGGTTCGTGACTTCCCGGATGTCTTCCTAAAGAGCTGCCGGGCATGCCACCCGACGGATGTGTAGAGTTCATAGTGGATCTTATGCCAGGAACCGCACCAATTTCTAGACGCCCATACAAAATGGCCCCACGTGAGTTAGCTGAGCTTAAAATCCAACTTGAAGCTTTGTTGGAAAAAGGCTTCATCCTCCCTAGCTCATCGCCATGGGGTTGCCCCGTTCTGTTCGTAACGAAGAAATATGGAACAGAAAGGATGTGCGTAGACTATCGCCCACTAAATCTAGCGACGATAAAGAACAAGTACCCACTGCCCAGGATCAAAGATCTTTATGAGCAACTTTCTGGATCCTCTCTCTTCTCCAAGATGGATTTGAGATTAGGTTTTCATCAAATCAAAATCCGAAACGATGAAATTCCAAAAACGTCTTTCACTACTCGTTATGGTCTTTACGAGTACACCGTCATGTCCTTTGGTTTAACCAATGCCCCCGCCACTTTGTCGCGCATGATGAATTTGATCTTGATGGAGTACCTAGATAAATTTGTTGTAGTTTATCTTGATGACATTCTCATCTACTCGAAGAACGAAGAAGAACATGCCGAACATCTCAGGCTGGTATTGATGAAACTTCGAGAGCATCGCCTGTATGCTAAATTCTCCAAGTGTGAATTTTGGCTACCAGAAGTGACCTATTTAGGCCACGTGATTTCTACAAAAGTCATTGTTGTGAATCCCGAGAGAGTTCAGGCCGTCCTTGACTGGACCCCACCTGAATCGGTTAAGCCAGTTAGGAGTTTTCTTGGCTTAGCAAGCTATTGTCGCCGCTTCGTTGAGAACTTTTCTAAATTTTCAAAGCCTCTAACTGAACTCCTCAAGAAAGATAAGAAATTCTAGTGGACTCCCAAGTGCGAGGAAAGCTTTCAGGAGCTAAAAAGAAGATTGACTTCTGCACCCGTACTTGCGCCTCCAGACACCAAAAAGGATTTCGAGATCTTTTGTGACGCCTCACGGCAAGGGTTAGGATGCATACTTATGCAATATAGACATGAGGTAGCTTATGCTTCACGCCAGTTGTGTCCACATGAAGAGAACTATCCTACCCATGATCTTGAACTCGTTGCCGTAGTTCATGCCCTGACAACTTGGCGACATTACCTCCTTGGTAATCGTTGTGAGATCTATTCAGACCTCCAAAGCCTCAAATACATATTCATCCAGCCAGATCTTAATCTCAGGCAAAGACGCTGGTTGAGTTGATAAAAGATTACGACGTAGGAATTTCTTACACCCCAGGCAAAGCCAATGTCATGGCTGATGCACTATGTCGTAAGTCGTATTGTAGCAACCTCATGTTACAACAGTATCAACCACTTCTTCATGAGGAATTTCTCAAGCTCAATCTTGAGATTGTCCCTCATGGTTATCTTTCTACCTTGGTGGCGAAACTAACTCTTGAGGATCAAATCATAGTTTCCCAAAGACGTGCACGAGGTGTTCGCTAGATCAAGGAGAACATTGCTAGCGGAGTTGCTAAATGTTTCTCCACAGATAGTAAAGGAACGGTATTCTTTGGAAATCTTTTGGTAGTACCTAAGAATAGCGAACTAAGGAAACTACTCCTCAAAGAAGCCCATGACACACCCCTCTCGATTCATCCCGGTAGCACGAAAATGTATCGAGATCTACGCCAGAGATTTTGGTGGACTAGGATCAAGAGAGACATTGCTCGATTTGTTGCCGAATGTGATGTTTGTCGTCGCATTAAGGCAGAACACCAAAGACCTGCTGGCACTCTTCAACCTTTGCCTATTCCAGAGTGGAAATGGGACAAAGTCAGTATGGATTTCATCACTGGCTTTCCAAAAACCCAGAAAGGAAGTGATGCCATCTTCGTTGTCGTGGATAGACTTTCCAAAGTTGCTCACTTCCTTCCCATTCACGAGTCTATAACTTCTAGCCAGTTAGCGGACTTGTATGTCTCTAGAATTGTGTCTCTTCATTGTGTTCCTTTGAAAATCAATTATGATCATGGTTGCTTTTTCACCTCTAGATTTTGGGGAAGTTTTCAGAATTCTATGGGAACTCATCTCTCCTTTAGTACAGATTTCCATCCTTAGTCTAGTGGTCAAGTCGAAAGGGTTAACCAAATTCTCGAAGACATGCTCAATGCTTGTGTTATCTCATTCGGAATGAATTGGGAGAAGTCTCTTCCATTTGCCGAATTTGCTTATAACAACAGTTTTCAATCTAGTCTGAACATGGCTCCTTTTGAACTCCTCTATGGACGAAGATGTCGAACACCCCTAAACTTGTCAGAAACCAGTGAAAGACAATTCTTTGGACCGGATATGATCATGGAAGCAGAAGAGCAACTTTGCATTGTTCGTGATCAATTGAAAGCAACACAGTCTCATCAGAAAAGCTACTATGATTGTCATCATAGGCAAGAAAGCTACAATCCGGATGAGAAGGCTTACCTTCGGGTTACTCCTCTGAAGGGAACCCAACGCTTTGGTATCAAAGGCAAGTTGGCCCCACGTTACATTGGACCTTTCTGCATTCTTGCTAAACATGGAGAAGTTTCCTACCAACTTGAACTACCCCCGCACCTTTCCCGAGTACATGATGTATTCCATGTGTCACAACTCAGGCGTTGCTTCAAGGACCCCATCCGCGAAGTCGACCATGAAACGCTTGATCTCCAAGATGACCTTTCTTATCGAGAATACCCCGTTCATATTCTTGATTCAGCAGAATGACCTTTCTTGATCTCCAAGACTAATACATTTTAACTCCAAATTAAACATACAATATATGTAAAATTATCAGAGAAATGCAAGGATTCTGAATATGCAATCTGTTTTCATGTTTGACAAAATAAAATTGGGTGAACAGTGACAACATTGCATATGCATTCTTTTGGAATTCAAATTGGAGTTTGAATTTGCAATTCATTTGCAATATACTCCTTTTAAATGGAATAACTCACACATCAGTGGCACATACATCAAGTTTCAACCTTCAACTCATGTGCTTGAGCATTGTCTAATTTTTGTTTCGAGGTTTGTGTTGTTTGTCGAATAGAGGTGGAGCCGGAACCCGAGGCCACCCCCTTCGTTGAAGACCCCGATACTGAACCTCGTCAGCAAGGAAAGCAAACCCCATTGATCATGTCGATAAAATCCCACTTCCCTCTCAGTCTCGCTTATGCATTGTTTAGTATGATTACCATGCTACGTTTCTACCGCATAGATGAACCCATTCCTTTGCATGACCTATCATTTGTCACAGTAGTAAGCAAACCACAATCCTAGCAGATGTAGGAGTTGATTGATATCATGTGGCCCCTGCAACTGTTACTCCTTATTGCATGCTTAGAGTGATACAATGTTGATACTTTTATGTGAGTTGGGATGGTAGCAATCATGTTGATGATGGTGGAAATGTGCTGGTGAATCTACCCTAATACAAGGTGAACGATGAGAGGCTGTGTAGGAGTACACAGTGGGTTGTCTCGTTGAAAACATCCCTAAGTCTGAGTTCTTGTGTGGTGATCCAAGAGGAAGAGTACAACCACACATTGGGCTCACTGACCCCTCTCAACCTACTAACTTATCCCTTTCGATATCCAGATGTCGCAGTAGTTTGGAGTTCTGGTAGGTTTGTGGCCTGGCTGCTAAGTGAGAGAACGGCTTAGCCGAGACCGGCTTATGCACCACACACACATCATCTGGGTCCACTTCGGTAAACCGGCCGGGTTCACGATAGTGGTAGCCAACCCAGGTAGGCGTCTTTCTTGGACTAGATTGGCTATGAGGTAACAGTTGTGCTGAACATCCTCACCGACACCCCTTGAATGGTGTCGAGGCCAAAGGCGGTAACCGATGGTCATGTGTGTGTAGCGGTACACCCCTGCAGTGTTAAAAAACTATTCGAATAGCCGCGTCCGCGGTTATGGACTGCTTGGAAAGCTTAGCTTGATTATTAGACAACTTCAATTGATACTTATAAAACTTGCCAAGATAAGTGTGAGTGCTATGGCGTGCTTTCTCGTGGGAAGTCGAGGAAAGAACCATAGTGGTGTAATTGGTTAGAGACATGTTGTGGACTCGTGTACGCTTCTTACCTCAAGTATGGTACTCGTAGTTCAGGACTAGCCAAGTCAAAGATGGCACTTCTGCTTATGAACCCCAGCTCCTTTTACCTTGATACATGTGCATGAGTAGTATAGTTCCTACGTAAGTCTTGCTGAGTACGACTTTGTACTCACGTTTTCTTATTCTATGTTTTAGATGAACCCACTGACCCCGAAGGTGGATTCTTCCTGGAGCTCGACGACTGATCAAGCTAGTGTAGTCCCAGTCAGCAAACTGGTTCCCTCGTGAAGGGCTTGTTTATAAATAAGGCTTCTCTAAGCCATTTGTTAAACTTGTCTATACTCAGACCTAGTTTTCTTCCGCATGCTTGTTGTAATGTTGGATCACGGTCTCGTGATCTCTGTGTGCACTCTGTAAGAGTTATCAATAAAGATGTAAACTTTGTAGAGAATTGCAATGATACCTGCTATTCATACTAGACATGTGTGCTGCGTGTATGATTATATCATGCATGTCTTAGTATGGGTTTTGTAGACCTTAGTTGTGATCTGGCTGGCGGTCTTTTATACACCAAGTGGCCCTTAGATGTGCACAGCTTGGGGCATCGCGGTGCGATTTCTCGTGACTCCGTCACGTGCACACTTTGATGTATGATCGAGCCCGCCCTAGACCCCGACTAAGTGATCGGGCTGGAGTAAGTCTATGTAAGGGTTATAATACAGTCGATAGTATGGTGGAGGAGACTTGTCTATGAGTATGGGAGTTCACCACCCATATCATTTAGACTTGTGTGCGGACGATGAGGACCCATCTCAGTTGATCATCCGGGCTGGATGGGATGCCCCTCACGTTCGATGCTTTCCGAGAACGTTCTGTGCTTGGCCTTGTCTGCTTAGACAAGTGGGTACGGTTCTCGGCTCTCCATATGATTGTTTTGTAGCGAGTCTTGCATACGCTAACCCCGGGTCCCGACACTATGGTTCCATTGAGAGTCCTCAGGACTTAGTTCAGTTTTTTGTTGATAAATATTTTCCTGCTCATATGCAACATGATGCTTTGCAAAGAATCTATAACTTTAAACAGTTGCAAGATGAGCACCTCCCTAAAGCTTGGGGTGGTATTGTTATTTAATTAAGGCTAGACCGGGACATGAAGTACCAAAGAATGAATTACTCGATAAATTTTATGCTGGTCTAACAGATGAATCCAGGTCCTATCTGGATAGTTGTGCTGGTTGTGTTTTCACTTAAAGAACACCGGCCGATGCTGAAGAATTAATGGGAAAGATCGCCAAGAACCACGAAGATTGGTCCGTCCCTGAACCACCCTCACCACCAAAGAAGAGGGGCATGCTTGTTCGGAGCCCCGAAGATATGCAAGAAGCAAAGAAGTTTATTAAGGAGAAAGGCATTAAAGCTGAAGATGTGAAGAATGTAGCACCTATCGAGAAGTTGTGTGAACCTACTACTCACCCTCCCTTGGTAGAGGTACACTCTCTATTAGACTTTACTGAAAGTGATATCCCTAAAGGTAAGCCTCCCGACCAATGCTTGCATGAGCTTGATTATTTTATTATTAATCAAGATAATTTTAATAGGAGGATACAAAGTCAGTTGCATGATAATTCTCTTGCTATAAAAAGTTTACTTGGTGTTCTTGAAAGAACATTTAATGATGTTAAATGTCTTGTTAAGCATTTTCATATGGTTCAAACTCAACTTGAACAAATTTCTAATGTGCAAAAAGATTTTCTTGCTAACAATGCCAAACAGGACATACAAGCTTATGGCATCAAGACCAGGGGTGGAACACACACCCAGGACCCACTCTATCCTGAGGGGCATCCGAAGAGGTTCGAGCAAGATTCTCAAGTGCAAGTAGAAGACGAAATTGTTAGCTCTCCAGAGAAGAAAAAGAAGAAACACAAGGAAGCTGACAAGTCCAATGATCCTATTACAAGTGAAGAACCTGTTGTTGATCCTAACAGCATATCTACCTCCAATGTTGAAACTGAAGACGGTGCTGAACCGAAGAAAATGATAAGGAGAAGAATGATCCTCTCGAGGTGCGATAAGAAGAAGCACCGGATAAACGCAAGAAGTACACAAGAGAAGACTTCATAGCAAGAAGACATGGGAAGGAAAGAGAACCATGGGTACAAAAACGCATGCCCTTTCCAGGTAAGTCTCGCAAATCTAAAGAAGAAGAGAATTATAATAAAAAATTTCAATGGATGAAACCTCAAATTCCTTCGACTGATGCTATCAAGTTACCTCCTTATTCCAAATACTTGAAAGATATTGTCACTAACAAAAGAAAAGTTCCTAATTTGGAAATATCCACTATGCTTGCTAACTACTCTTTCAGTGGCAAGATTCCAGAGAAGCTTGGTGATCCAGGTATACCCACCATTCCTTGTTCTATAAAAAATAATTATGGTAAGACTGCCTTATGTGATCTCGGAGCAGGGGTGAGTGTTATGCCTTTTTCTATTTATAAAAGGCTATGTTTAGATAAGATAATCCCTACATATATCTCTCTTTAGATGGCGGACAAATCAACAGCCGTCCCGATAGGTATTTGTGAGGATGTTCCAGTTGAAGTTGCTAATTGCTTAATTCTTACAGATTTTGTTGTGCTTGACATGCCCGAGGATGGGAGCATGTCCATTATTCTTGGTAGACCTTTTCTTAACACCGAATGTGCCATCATTGATTGCAATAAAGGAAAGGTCACCTTCAACGTAGACGATAAAGAACACACAGTTTATTTTCCAAAGAAGACCGTGAAGATCAGAGGGTGGGATTATCCTCTACACGTTTACCAAAAATACAAAACCATCATGGTGGGTACAATGTCCATTAAAGTAAAGGTGCAATGATCACTTCATAACAGGTGATACTTTTTGTTCTATATATCGCCGGTTCGTTGGTAAGACTTGATCAACCTTGCTAGCTAGCATGTTTTATATAGGTAAAAAGTAGAGCTTGTTATGTTTTCATTTGCTTTAGCTTTTATTCTCTTTGTTGTACCAAGTTTATATGTTTTTTAAGCTTCACAATTCTAATCACTCCTTTAAGTCTTCAGAAAGTTTCGCAGCTTTTTCAACTCCAAAAATTTTTGAATAGTTAAGTTTTCAGAAAAATTCCAGAAAAATTAAAATAAAAATTTCCATGTCGGGAGTGACCCAGAGGCACCTTGGCTGACCAGGGGGGCCACCAGTGGCCCAGGCGGCCAGCTGGCGCGGCCAGGAGGGCCAGCCTCCTGGCCGCTCCCAAGGGCGCTTGGGGCCCACTGGCCCCACTGTCAGAACCCTAATTTAGGTTTGTGCTTTGCTAAGTTTGCATTTTTGCATCATGAAAATTTTTGCAAAAGAAAAATAATTGGGGAGCACAAAAGCCCCAAAATATTTTAATAAAAGGCCAGAGAAAAATATTTTTCCAAAAATGATTTGAACATTTTGAAAAGTCTTATAAATGGGCATGATCACATTTCAAGTGAAGTGGGTCCCACTTCATGCTCTCTGATTTTTCTAAAAGTCCAAAATGCCCTTGGAAATTAATTAAATAATGTATTTTCAATTGGAATTTAATAAAGAAAATTCCAATAATTCTGAAACTTTGTAAGGGGATTTATATATGTGCTCTAAGCTCACATAAAAGTAATTAGGATTTTATAAAATGTTTTGTTTGCAAAATCAAAACAAAACAAAATTACAAAAAAGAAATAAAAATAGAAAACAAAAGAGAGAGAAGAATCCCCTCAGCCCACCTTACCTGGCCCAGCCTGGCTAGAAGCCGGCCCAGCCCACCAGGGGCAGGGTCGTCTTCTACCCGTGGCCAGGGAGGCAGCTCGCCGTCGTGGCGAGATGCCGTCGCCCAGGCCTCCTCCTGGTGACCCCGTGGCCTTCTAGCCCCTTCCGTGGACGTCCTGGAGGCCCCGGGTCTCTTCTCCCTCTCTCCCAGTTCGTCCCTCTCCCTCTCCCTCCGTTTGCAGCGCAAGCCCGAGGACCTCGACTCGCCGCCGTTGTGCGCCACAGTGGCCACCGTGCCTCCCCCGTGCCGCCGTGTTGTCCAGAAGACTCCCCAGCGACGGCTCCTTCGACTTGCATCATCTATTCGAGCTCAGCCACAACCTAGGCGTCGCGGGCTTCAAGTCTTCACCGCCGGGCACAGCAACTCCGGCGAGCGATTCCGCTCAGGCCGGTTACTCCCTGACGACTCCGTGCTCGCCATCGAGTTGAGGTGAACCTCCCTGTTGTTCTCAACCTTCCCTTTCTAGCTCTCATGCCCTGGACGCCGTGCCCCTCCTAGCCAGTGGTCCGGCCGCCGCGCCTGTCGACATTGTCGTGGCCCGAGAGCTTTCCATGAACCCTATCTTGCACCAACCGAAGCAGAAGAGCGCAGGCTACACGCTGGTGCCCTCCGTTCCCCTCCCCGCGGGCTGTAGCGCGATTTCGGCGAGGCGCCGCCGTGGCCGAGCCACCGGCGTCAAGCCGTGGCCATTAGGGCCTAATTAATCCACCTGCTAATTAACCCCCCCCCCCTATAGAGACTGACACGTGGGTCCCAGACCCCCCTAATTAAACCCCGTTTAAATTAAACAGAGGGGATTAACCCCAGTCACTGACCGGCGGGACCCACTGGTCAGTTGGACCAGTCAACGCAGATGACGTCAGCATGGCCTAGTGCTGATGCAATAATACTTTTAATTTAATTAATATAGAAATTACAGAAAATATCCAAAACTTTGAATTTGAATAACTTTTAAATCGTAACTCAGATTGAAATGTTTTTTATATGAAAATTGATCAGAATAAAATTCTCTACCCAAATATGCAACTTCCAACCATGTTTAAATTGATTATGTTGAAGAACCAGTAGCATTTTGCTATATGGAATATTTGGCATAATTCAAATCAAAGGCCCACACCAAATCAAATTGAACCATTGCAATGCAATACATATCACATGAACATCAGGAGCATAACACACCCATATTCATCTTCATACCATGCCATATTGCTTGTGCATTGTAATTTATCCAATGTGTGCTACTTTCCAGTGCTTCGGTGATTGCATATTCTCGGTAGAGTTAATCTCGGATGAGTTCAACATCACGTCAGAAGGCTAGTACCTCGTGATCGTTAGCAAGGCAAGCACCCCCTCTTTGATCATGTCGATAAAATCCCAGTTCCCTCTCATTCTCGCTTATGCATGTTTAGGATGTCACCATGATATGTTGTACCGCTAGTTGAACCCATTCCTGTGCATGACCTATCATTTTGTCACAGTAGTAAGCAAACCACAATCCTAGCTGTGTAGGAGTTGGTTGATATCATGTGGCCCCTGCAACTGTTACAGCTTATTGCATGCTTAGAGTTGTTACCTGAGGCTACTCTGTTATGAGTTGGGATGGTAGTGATCATGTGAATCATGGTGGTAACGTGTTGGTGAATTTGACCTAAACAAGGTGAACGACGAGAGGCTGTGTAGGAGTACACAGTGGGTTGTCTCGTTGAACACCGCCCTAAGCCTGAGTTCTTGTGTTGTTATCCAAGACTAAGAGTACGACCACACATTGGGCTCACTGGCCCCTGTCGGCCTAGTACCCCACCCCGGACCTGTCCAGGAGTCGCAAGTATTTCGCCCTTTAACGATCTCAAGCATGTACATCAAGGTAAGTGGTGGACGTAGGTTGTGGGCTCGTTGAATCAAATGATCATGATTGAGTTGAGCTTGATGGCAGTCACACAACGTTTGAGTCCGCATCGGAAAAATCGGCCGGATTCTGATCGTGGTCCCAACTCAAATAGGCGACTCCCTAGAACTAGAGATGGTGCTGCGAGTGAAGTGTCGTGGCAGCATCCTCGCCGGTACTCACTTGAAGGGTCCATCCCCAGGCGGTAACTGATGAGGCGTGTTTGTAGCAGTACACCCCTGCAAGGTTAATGAACTATTCGAATAGCCGTGTCCGCGGTTATGGACTACTTGGAGACCTTTACTTGATCATAGACAACTTCAATGGTTACTTTAAAATTTCCAAGATAAGTGTGAGTGCTATGGCGTGCTTCCTCGTGGGGAAATCGAGGAAGTAACCATAGTGGTGTATTTGTTGGAGACTTGATACTTGGACTCGTGTACGCTCCTTACCTCTTTCTGGTATTCGTAGTACAGGACTAGCCAAGTCAAAGATGGCACTTCTGCAATGAAACCCCACCTCCCTTTGAATTGATACATGTGCATGAGTAGTATAGTTCCTATGTAATTCTTGTTGAGTACGTCTTTGTACTCATGTTTGCTTATTCTATGTTTTAGAGATGAGAGCACTGACCCTGATGGTGACCTCTACCTCGAGCTCGATGTGGACCAGGTCGTATAGTTCCAGACAGCAGCCTGTGCCCTTTGGAGGGTCGTTGTATTTTCTTTCAGGCTTCTTAAGCCATTTGTTAAACTTGTCTTTACTAAGACATTATTTGCTTCCGTTGATGTTTGATGTAATGTTGGATCACAACCATGTGATCTCTGCTTGTAATACAACTACAATGTATGCTCTGTTTAGCAGAAGTTATAAAGACTATGAGTTTGTAGAGTTCAGGTTGTGATTAGCTTCTGTTTACACTGGACATGTACGCTGCGTGTATGATCATAACGTGCATGTCTTAGTGTGGGGTTCGATAGCTTAGTTGTGTTCTTGCTGGCGGTCTTTTATACACCAAGTGGCCCTTAGATGTGCGCAGCTTGGGGCATCGCGATGGGATTGCTCGTGACTCTGTCACGTGGCACACTTTGTTGTATGATTGAGCCCGCCTGAGACCCCGACTAAGTGATCGGGCTAGAATCTGTTTATGTAAGTGTTATAATTCAATCGATAATATGGTTGAGGCGACTTGTCTATGAGTATGGGATTTCACCACCCATAATCATTTAAACTTGTGAGCGGGCGATGAGGACCCATCTCAGTTGATCATCCAACCTGGATGGGATGCCCCTCACGTACGATGCTTTCCGAGAGTGTTCTGTGCTTGGCCTTGTCTTCTTAGACAAGTGGGTACGGCTCTCAGTTCTCCATATGATTGATTTGTGACTGAATTACATACGCAAACCACGGGTCCCAACAGACTTGGTATCAGAGCAGGAATTCCTGTAGGATTATCTAACCTTGGCCAGAGTCGAGTCTAGCATTCTATAGTTATATAGTTACTTTGGGTATAAGGGAACAACGTAAGACTTCTTTTTTATCTTTACACCCTTCGATCTGAGTTCTGAGTCACCCTCATCTTGTTCTACGGGAAGATAGGACTAGGCTCTTCTATGTCTGATTAGCACATCTCGCTAATTGCTTCTTTCTAGCTGTAGGAGTGTTGTGGTCTTCCAGAGTCATCATTCCATAATGCTTCTTTGGAAGTGATGTTTGTTATCTTGCTGGTTATCTCATTTTCCATCCTGGTACAGCCGTTATGCTGTCCGATTGTGACTTCGATGTTGTTGCATTATATCTTGTTGTCTTAGCTTAGAATTCTATCATGAATCATATTATTACTGTGGATTCTTATCACACAGAATGTCAGGTGGAAATCGGTGTGTTGATTTCAGTCTTGGTAATAGAGATGATGAAGATCCTCCACCACCGCCTTCTGCAGAGGAAATCATGATGGAGGCTGAACATAATCGTCGTGATCAGACACGTCTTCTCGAGTGTATTGAGCAGAACACTTCTCGTCACCATCATAGTGTTGTTACCATCCAGGACTTCATTCTCCTCAACCCGCCAGTATTCCGATGTTCTTACGATCCCCTTGATGCAGATGATTGGCTTTGTTCCCTCGAGCGTAAGCTTGAGACAGCCCATGTTGCTCCCGGTGATCGTGTGCTATTCGCGGCATACTTTCTCGAAGGTGCTGATCTTCAGTGGTGGGAGAATTTTGTAGCAATGCAGCCCGTTGGTCACGTGGTGACTTGGCAAGAGTTTTGTGATGACTTCCGAGGGTATCATATTCCGGATCAGCTGATGGAGCGCAAGAGAGAACAATTTTGCAATCTGACCCAAGGAAAGATGTCTCTTCATGAGTATCAGACCGAGTTCACTCGTCTAGCACGTTATGCCCAAGAAGAAGTTTCCACCAATGCCAAGAAGCAGGCAAGGTTCCTCAAGGGACTTAGCCCCGTCCTTCGTCATGACCTGAATCTTCATGAGTTCGTCAACTTCCGGGAATTAGTCGACAAATCCTTCAAGGCCGAGTATGGAAATGAGTTGTACGAAGAGTCTCGTCAGCGTGATCGTGAGTTTGCACCATCTTCTAGGTCAGGTTCTCGGAAACGATGTGTATGGATTCCCATCAGTGACGTCAGTCGTGCTGTAAGTGCTTATAGACCACCAACCACCATATATCGTCCACCTCAACCCAATCTTCCTCCTTGGAATTTTTTTGGACAATAAAGTGCTCATGTTCCTTTAATTCCACGTGGTGTTTGTTTACAATGTGGACAATCCGGCCACAATGTTCGAGAGTGTCCCAAAAATCATGTAGCCACCACACCTAATCCCAAGCAAGCTCTTCTTCGTGGTAAGCCACAACCCAAAACTTCCAAAGTTCACACTCCTGTTAAGAAACATGGATGGTTGAACCATGTATCTGTGGAGGAATCCCATAAGGCAACCGACGTTGTACTCGGTACCCTGCCTGTCAACTCCATCCCAGCTTACGTTCTTTTCGACCCAGGAGCATCTTATTCATTCATATCCCAGGATTTTAAACTGTCACATGACATCTCTTTTTCGATGTTATCCACACCCTTAGTTGTGCATGCGCCTGGATCTAAATGGCACACCACCATGGTGAGTCATGAAAATGAAGTTGCAATTGAGGGTTTAGTATTCCTTGCTTCGCTTGTAGCCCTCAAGTCTTTAGACATTGATGTCACCCTAGGAATTGATTGGTTATCATGACAGAATGTTGTCCTTGATTGTAAAGCCAAGTCAGCTAACTCACCCATCCTTCAGGCCAGACAATAGATTACACCTCACCAAGCTCTAGAACCCAGCTGCATTCTTTTAATGTGCTTCCCCTTCCTGACATTCAAGATATTCCGGTGGTTCGTGACTTCCCGGATGTCTTTCCAGAAGAGCTGCCAGGCATACCACCTGAAAGATCTGTAGATCTTATCCCAGGAACCGCCCCAATATCCAGGCGCCCATATAGAATGGCCCCATGTGAGTTAGCTGAGCTCAAAATCCAACTTGAAGCTTCGTTGGAAAAGGGCTTCATACGCCCTAGCTCATCGCCATGGGGTTGCCCCGTTCTGTTCGTAACGAAGAAAGATGGAACAGAAAGGATGTGCGTAGATTATCGCCCGCTAAATCTAGCGACGATAAAGAACAAGTACCCACTTCCCAGGATCAATGATCTTTATGATCAACTTGCTGGATCCTCTGTCTTCTCCAAGATGGATTGAGATTAGGCTATCATCAAATCAAAATCAGAAATGAGGACATTCCAAAAACGAATTTCACTACTCGTTATGGTCTTTATGAGTACACCGTCATGTCCTTCGGCTTAACCAATGCCCCCGCCACATTCTCGCGTTTGATGAATTCGATCTTCATGGAGTATTTAGATAAATTTGTTGTAGTTTATCTTGATGACATTCTCATCTACTCGAAGAACGAAGAAGAGCACGCAGAACATCTTAGGCTGGTATTGAAGAAACTTCAAGAGCATCGCCTTTATGCCAAATTCTCAAAGTATGAATTCTGGCTACCATAAGTGACCTATCTAGGCCACGTGATTTCTGCCAAAGGCATTGCTGTAAATCCCGAAAGACTCCACCTGAATCAGTTAAGCAAGTTAGGAGTTTTCTTGGCTTAGCAAGCTATTGTCGCCACTTCGTTGAGAACTTCTCCAAAGTTGCAAAGCCTCTAACTGAACTCCTCAAGAAAGATAAGAAATTCCAATGGACTCCCAAGTGCGAGGAAAGCTTTCAAGAGCGAAAAAGGAGATTGACTTCTGCACCCGTACTTGCGCCTCCAGACACCAAAAAGGATTTCGAGAACTTTTGTGATGCCTCACGACAAGGGTTAGGATGCATACTTATGCAAGATCGACATGTGGTAGCTTATGCTTCTAGCCAGCTGCGGCCACATGAAGAGTACTATCCTGCCCATGATCTTGAACTCGCTGCCGTAGTTCATGCCCTGACAACTTGGTGACATTACCTCCTTGGTAATCATTGTGAGATCTATTCCGACCACCAAAGCCTCAAATACATATTCACCCAGCCAGATCTTAATCTCAGGCAAAGACGCTGCATAGAGTTGATAAAAGATTATGACTTAGCAATTTCTTACACCCCAGGCAAAGCCAATGTCATGGCTGATGCACTAAGTCGTAAGTCGTATTGTAACAACCTCATGTTACAACAGTATCAACCACTTCTCTATGAGGAACTATGAAAGCTTAATCTTGAGATTGTTCCTCATGGATTCCTTTCCACCTTAGTAGTGAAACCAACTCTTGAGGATCAAATCAAAGCTACACAGAAACCTGCTCGAGGTATCCGATACATCAAAGGAAACATTGCTAGTGGTAAGGCTAAATGTTTTACCATAGACAATGAAGGTATCGTATACTTTGAGAACAGGATAGTAGTACCGAAGAATAAGAACCTTAGACAGTTGATCCTTAAAGAATCCCATGAATCTCCCCTCTCGATTCATCCCGGTGGTACAAAAATGTATCAAGATCTACGCCAAAGATTTTGGTGGACTAGGATGAAGAGAGAAATTGCTCAGTTCAATGCTGAATGTGATGTTTGTCATCGCATTAAGGAAGAACATCAAAGACCTGTTGGTACTCTTAGACCTTTGCCTATCCCCGAGTGGAAATGGGACAAAGTCAGTATGGATTTCATCACTGGCTTTCCAAAAACCTAGAAAGGAAATGATGCCATCTTTTTTGTTGTGGATATACTTTACAAAGTTGCTCACTTCCTTCCAGTTTGCGAATCTATAACTGCTAGCCAGTTAGCAGACTTGTATGTCTCCCGAATCGTGTCACTTCACGGTGTTCCTTTGAAAATCAATTCAGACCGTGGTAGTCTTTTCACTACAATAATTCTGAAACTTTGTGAGGGGATTTATATATGTCCTCTAAGCTCACATAAAAGTTTTCAGGATTTTATAAAATGTTTTGTTTGCAAAATCAAAACAAAAAAAATTACAAAAAAGAAATAAAAAAAGAAAACAAAAGAGAGAGAAGAATCCCCCCAGCCCACCTTACCTGGCCAAGCCTGGCTAGAAGCCGGCCCAGCCCACCAGGGGCAGGGTCCTCTTCTACCCATGGCTAGGCAGGCAGCTCGCCTCCGTGGTGAGCATGTCGTCGCCCAGGCCACCTCCTGTTTACCACGTGGCCTTCTAGCGCCTTCCGTGGACGTCCTGGAGGCCCCAGGTCTCTTCTCACCCTCTCACAGTTCGTCCCTCTCCCTCTCCCGCTGTTTGCAGTGCAAGCCCGAGGACCCCGACTCGCCGCCGTCGTGCGCCACCGTGGCCACCGTGCCTCCCCCGTGCTGCCGTGTTGTTGTGACACCCTGGTTTTTGGCCCCTTTTTATTTGCAACTTTATTTGCTGATTTTCTGGAGTTTGAAATCATTTGCTTGGATTTTCTCAACTCAGATGGCCTTGATCACTTGGGCCTATTTTTTCCCCTAGGCCAAGTGACCCCTAAACCCTTCTCCCCTATGGCTATGATCAAGCTTTGGTCAAACTAGCCCTTTCCCTATTTTTATTTTTCTTAAAAACCCCTTTTCACTGAAGGAAATTGGTCTTTTCCCTCTCCTTTTTGAAGCTAGCCTCATTTCTGCTCCTCCTGTTGGCCTGAAACTTTTTGTGCTAAGCAAGGGGGACATGCCTCATGATTCTATGCAAAAACATGGGCAAGCTTAGTACAAAATTTCCCCTCTAGAAATTCTTTTCCATTTCTGACCAGAGAGGCACTTTGTGAAGCAAGTACCCTGTAGACTTATCCTTTTAACTTTAAATTTTTACCACATAAGCACCTTCCTAGATAACCTAGGCACACCAAGTTTCATCCCCAAAATCCTAGCCAAAATCTCTGGAGAAATTCTCAAACTTTCCAGCAGAAACACATTTTTGAAGCTACCAAGTGTTTGAGCCCACCTGCTAGCCTTCCAAACCCTCACCCATGCTACTGGACGTTAGATACACTCCAAGGACACAGTGCGCATGCCCTAGACGGCCTCAGTGCATGCGTGCCAGGGGTGAGCACGCGCACTGCCTGCCACAGCCCGAGCACCCGCGGCAGCTTGCGTGTGTTCGTATCCGTCGTGACACACCCGTGCGCCACCTGGCTCACCCCAAAGCCCCGCCGCCCTCCGCAGACCTCGTCGTCGCCACCGCGGTCTGTCTGAATCCCGCGCGTAGTGGCCATAGTGGCACGCACGCCTCCGCGTTCCCCGCATCGTCTTCCCCGCGTCCCCTACCCCTAGCAAGCACGCGAGGCACCAGAACCCCCTCAAAGACGCGCCGCCCGTCGATGCAGAGCCTCCGCCGCAGCCACGCCTGAGCCGTCTCGTCGCCCCGCTGATGCAGAGACCCTGGGCACGCACGCACGCGTTCTACACCGTCATCAGAACCTCCTAGAGCTCACTCGAGCCTCCACTGCTCACCCGCACGCGAGCACGGTGCCGTCGTCTTCTGTCCGACGACACCCGGAGGAGAATCGACGCCATGGCTATAAATTGGCGCGTCCCTTGATCGTAGCCACCACCACACACCCCCACTCCACTCGCAGAAGGCACACTCAAGGAGGAAGCCGGCCGGGGAGGCCCCTGGTTGGAGATCACATCGCAGCGCCGCCGCCACCGTAGCTGGAGAAGAACCTAGCGAAGCCATCAGGCCACCGTTCGATGAGTTTCGGGTACGTAGCTGCTCGCCGTGACCCCCTGCATCTCCTCCCCTAGCCCTAGTTCACCTCCGAGGCCTCCTCGCCGGCGAACCACCGTCGCCGGAGCCGCGGCCTTTGTCTCCCTCTCTGTTTATTTCAACCTGACGCCCTTACCCCACCCGTCAACCACTCCAGCCGCTCCGAATCGGTATAAGTGGAGGCGCCCGCATAGGTTTACGCCTTCGACGTGGCCCTCTCTGGTTATTTCCTGAAAATCATTTTAAACCCTTTTAAAATTAATGTTTGACCAAACTTTGACCACGAATATCTCCTAAACCACAAGGCCAAATGAGTTGATTCATTTTGCTACATTTTTATTTTGAGCTCCTCTTCAAGTTGGCAAAGTTTGGGAACTTGGCTCACTATTTAAGTCCACTGGACAGTGAAGGAGTACTTTGGACTTATTTCTATTTGCCACTTGTTTATTTTTTTCAGAGGGTGACCAAGTGCTTGCAGGAGACCAGGAGTTCAAGGATACTCCACTTGACCAAGGCAAGCCATAACAATCTGGTCATGAGGAGATTAAGTTGTTTTTGATGATTTAAATCATTTACTTGGGTTAATTTTAATTGCCTTCACATAGCTTTCTAATAAAAATAAATAACCATAATAAGTTGATTGGTATAAACATGCCATGCTACTGATTTTATCATCTCTCTCTAGTACATGTTATCACCATGTTTATTTTTTTGCCATGCCTGTGCCGGAATCATGCTAGTGATGATCGTGCTCCTGGTTGTATGTCATGCTAGTAGTTGCATATGCATGATAGTAGTTCATACGCATGCCATGTTGCCATGTCTTCATATTGCTTTTCACCAGAACCTAATGAACAAAATTGTTGACCAAGTGCCACCGAACCGAGCTTATCCGTGCAGCCACATTCTCTGGTATGGGCGGGCCTTGACTCGTGCTATCGTAGTGCCTTCTACGGATATCACCCAGTAGGGGAGGTTATGCACACACGCTACCCTGATCAGGTAGGTGGTGATAATCTCGACATCCATAGTTGTTTACCCGGGAGTCCCTGTTGGGACAGTTTGCCACAAGGTGGCCGAGTGGTTATGGTGGTAACATGGACACCCAACCGCAGGGATACCCAAGACCGTGTGTCGGTGAGTCCGTAGGGAGGTAACGGGTTGTCGGGTTTCGTTGGAGATGTCCAAGTCCACTCCTGCGGTACGAGTTCCAAGGATCCTGTGGGACAAGTACCGAGGTGCTGGATGGAGGAGGAACTCCATAATGTGGGTAACGTGCACAAACTCTGCAGAGTCAAAATCAATTCGAATAGCCACGTCCTCGGTCATGGGACATAGTTCGTACTAGGTCACACGGAGGTCAACACTAATCTGTTTAATAATATGAATGTTAATGCTGAAACTGTGGTCATGTGATTGGTTGTGTGGTAACTGAGGACCCCTAACCCGTTGAGTGGTCGAGCTACGACCCGTATGATGGTGGGTCAAGAGATGCCCCGGTTACCGAGTCCGCACGACTCGGAGGTAAGCTGGATGAATCATGTGATGTTCATGAGACAAGTGTTACTATTATTCTTGCCAGGTTTTCCATGTTATTGTTTGCATTGTTGCCATGCTATTGTTTCTCCTGATGACTTGGCTGTTATGAGCTTGCAAGTAAATTCAATTTACTGACCTGGCATGTCATGCAAGATGCAAGAGGTGTTGCACCTGAAGAGTTGGCTGAGCTGTACTACGCGAACTAGGCCGTGTCCCAGCAGTGTCCCCGTGGATTGGAGTCCTGTCACCTCGTTATTCCGCTGCCGTAGAGTCCTTTCTCGATCGTATCTAATTACTATGAAGCGGTTGTATTCTGTACCAATATGTTGTGCATTGCCAGAAGACTTGATCTCTGGGCTGGCAATGTAAGGTAAACCGGTTTCTCTGAGCCGGGGTGCCACAACGATTGGTATCAGAGCCGCGCTGACTATAGGACACGCTAGCTAGGCCGCGCGCTAGAGGAACGTTAGTCTAGAGTCTTGCTTGATCTGTGCACCTTGAGTGATGCATTAGTTGAGGCATGGCATGTAGATTCATTTATTTTTGCTAATGGCTAGCCCTGTGAGTGCAGATGGCACCCGTTCCATACCCATTTGAGTACGAGGCGTCACCGACAGGCTTTCCGTCGCTGCTCCGCCGGGTTTGGCTCCGTCTGTACCCGCAGGGAGAAGACCCGATGTTCCAGGTGTACTACGAGAAGCTGGATGACTACGTACACGAGTACCGCGCTGAGGTGTTCCTGTTCTCGAGCTCCACGTATGGCAGCCTTTCGCATTCCGCGAAGGGAGGACCCGCTTCCACCCTAGAGCACGCTATTCTCTATGATTCCCTTGAGGATCTCGTTGACCTGCGTCACCATGAGGTCGGGATGCAGCTTCACCCAAGGCTTTCTCACTACCCCACTTTGTCTCCCACCGGGCAAATCCTTTTCCCGCCGGACTCGGAGTGCGACCGGACGACAGTGCACCTCGCTCGGTACATGGTCGCTCAGTACGAGCTGGTCATTAGTCTTGTTGAGGAGTTGGCTCGTTCCCCGGAGGCACTCGCGTCTATCAGCAGTATTCAGTCACCCCCTCCACCGCCTACCACCTATACTCCGGTGCCAGCTCCACCTATTCCACCTGCACCCACCCCACCCACCCCAGGTGCTCAGATAGCTGTTCGGAGCAA